>OY725339.1:5881802-8281802 GCA_963243735.1 Neocrepidodera transversa
AACAATGATAAGTGTGGGTAAGATATAATGAATAACCCTTTACACATATATTTATAGATATATTTTCGATACAAGATGAGATCATTTGGTGATATTTAGTATACAAGTGGAGATCCATTTTTACAAGACGAGATCCAAATCGGATCTCGCCTTGTTTCTATGTGTATTTCATGTTTATTTCATAAATAAGGGTGGGGGCAGTCCGTATTTGAATTTTAGGTCGGATCTCAATTTTTCCATTTTTATCAATTTTTATACACTAATAGTTCAGGCATCAGTGATTTCTCCTAATGAGGGCGCTGCAATATGAACGTATATGTGATTCACGTTTTACATACAACCTGAGATCCTCTATATTTAGGAATGGCAATGACATAACTTTGATAAAAGTGATGTTTGTTTAAATGTTTTGTAAAATGATTATAAATAATATATTTCAAGTTCAAATAGCGCCAATACCATATGTTATCTTGTCTGAAATCGTTTTTGGGCGGGCGCTTAGTTAATTAATATTAAAGATAGAAAGCTGCGGTTTTTACCAATAGATTCTGTAGTTAATTATTTAGGGCACTTCTGTGGAAATTCTTTTAAATTATTTTTAGTAAAAGTGATACGACTGTCAACTTTTTTCTATAGCTAAAGCACCCCTCACTTCTCTTATGGAAAATTGCTTTCGGCCAATTTTTTAAAAATTTTAGTATCTTGTAGATCTTGACGTTTTGATTAAATGTCTCTATGGGCCCAACTCAATCCTATAACCAGTTTTCAAATATTGATGGTCAAAGTTCAATAACTGAATATTTAGGTAATTTTGTTTTAATTTCAATTTCTTCAATTTTTAAGAAAACTAATCAGCTTATCTTAAACTTGTTTATGGTAAAATTTAGTCAAATGATTGGTCTTTTAAAAAATATGACAATTATAGATACACAGTTTACCAAAAAGTCAGTGGAGCTACTTTATTTTTAAAATGACTATAATATTGAAAACCATTAAACCTCAGTTTTGTTAAATTTCTAATAACTTTAAAACAAACTGCCAGATTTCCTTGAAAAAATTATATACTTTACAGGTCAGTAGTCAAAGAAAAATTGCACTATGTAGAGTATGAAAAATTACATACAGACCCGAATGTAGGGCTTTCAAATCTGATTTTTTTCAAAATCGCCTCAAATGTGTTGCTTTAGCAATACAGTTGTAACAGATTTTCTGCTAAAATAGTAACGCATTTACTTTTATAAATTGATGTAAAATATGGTGTCCGAGAAACATTGTTTTTATATGTCTACAGGGTGTTTCAAATTTTAGGTAACTGCGAGCTATTGAAACAGGGATATGTGGATCAACCCATTAAACTTTTTATTTATTAACCGATTTTTATGAAAGTTTAACTGAATATAGTAATAGTAATTTCTGATTTTCTGACGTATATATTCAAGAGGGCCGACTTCCGGTTTTGCCGGAATTGAACAACAATTTTGATTTTTAAGTGGAATTTTGTTAAATTTCGATTTTACAGATCAAAATACATGCAATCCACTGGCCAAATGGCAATTTGACAGAAATTTCATTTTTTGAGAAAAATATTTTTTCTCAGTGTACTTTGCTAAAATGCATAAGAGTAAGCATATCATTTTATTCGTATTGAAATGGGCTTCAAGGGGTTACATTAAAAAAAATGAGTTTGGTTAAAAACGGTTGCTGTTCTAATAAAATTATAATAAATCGGACATAAAGTGGTTTTTAATGGAAATAACATTTTTTATGAAGTTATCTTTCAGCTTTAATTGATATTGTAAAATTTTAGCAAACACTGAGAAAAATATTTTATTTTAAAAAAATGAATGTTCTGTCAAATTGATATTTGGCTAGTGGATTGCATGTATTTTGATCCGTAGTATCCAAATGTATCGAAGTATACAGGGTGTTCCATTTAAAAATCAAAATTGAATATATATGTTAGGAAATCAGAAATTACTAGTACTATACTCAATTAAACTTTCATAAAAATCGACTAATAAATAAAAATGTTTAATGACAACTGTATTGCAAAAGCAGCATAATTGAGGCGATTTTGGAAACAATCAGATTTGATAGCCCTACATTCGGGTCCGTATGTAATTTTTCAAACTTTACATAGTGCAGTTTTTCTTTGACTACTGACTTGTAATGTATATAATTTTTTCAAGAAAATCTGGCAGTTTGATTTAAAATTATTAGGAATTTTTCAAAACTGAGGTTTAATGGTTTTCAATATTATAGTCATTTTAAAAATTAAGTAGCTCCACTGACTTTTTGGTAAACCCTGTATATAATTATCATATTTTACTTTCCCGGACCCATCAAAGGGAAAGTAAGGTGAACGAGCAAAAAAAAATCGAGATATCCCCCAAGAAGATTGAAACCATTTCCAGCGCATGGTCTGTCTGTGTGTCCGTGTGTCTGTGTGTAATATTCCCCGATAACTGCCGAACCGTTTGACCAATCAAGCTGAAATTTGGTTTGGAGGGTCGGTGTGTGCCTAGAATACGACCATTAGTTTTTGGTTTAAATTGATACAGTAGAAGGTCCTCAAGACCGACATTGATTAAATATACATGTAACAATTTTTTACCTTTTTTAAATTTTAAGGACAAAGAATACACTTTAGTGCAAAATGTTGTAGTACAAAGTTTTAGAGTATAAAATTCCCTATAACTTTTCTTTAAAACTTTTTTCAGAATTTCCAATAGTTGCGCCACTAGAGGGCGCGTAAAAAATGTGCATGTATTTTTTCTCTAATTTTGTTGATTTTGAGGACAAATAATACACAATTTCCCTACAAGTTTTGTCTTAAGCTTTTTCCAGGATTTCCAATAATTGCGCCACTAGAGGGCGCGTAAAAAATGTACATGTAGTTTTTCTCTAGTTTTTCTTGATTTTGAGGACAAACAATGCATTTTAGTGCAAAATTTTCTTGTTCAAAGTTGTAAAGCATCAAATTTTCTTTAACTTTTATATTTAACTTTTTATCGAATTCCTCAAAGTTTCGCCGCTAGATGGCGAGAAAAATCCACATTTAGGATTTTCCATTTTTTATTTTCCCGGACCCATCAAAGGGAAAGTAAGGTGAACGAGCAAAAAAAAAAATCGAGATATCGATGAAAATATCCATTTTAAGATCCCCCAAGAAGATTAAAACCATTTCCAGCGCATGGTCTGTCTGTGTGTCTGTGTGTAATCTTCCACGATAACTGCCGAACCGTTTGACCAATCAAGCTGAAATTTTGTATGGAGGGGCAGTGTGTCCCTAGAATGCAACCATTACATTTTGGTTTAAATTGGTGCAGTAGAAGGTCCTCAAGACCGACATTGATTAATTGCACATGTAACAATTTTTTACTTTTTTTAAATTTTAAGGACAAACTATACATTTTAGTGCAAAATGTTGTAGTACAAAGTTTTATAGCATAAAATTCCCTACAACTCTTGTCTGAAACTTTTTCTAGAATTTCCAATAGTTGCGCCACTAGAGGGCGCGTAAAAAATGTGCATGTAGGTTTTCTCTAGTTTTTCTTGATTTTGAGGACAAACAATGCATTCTAGTGCAAAATTTTCTGGTTCAAAGTTGTAAAGCATCAAATTTTCTTTAAATTTTATGTTTAACTTTTTATTGAATTCCTCATTGTTTCGCCGCAAGATGGCGAGAAAAATACACATTTATAATATTCCATTTTTTTTAAATTGGAGGTAAATTATGCTCTTTAGTGCAAAATGTTTCAGTGCAAAGTTGTAAAGCATAAAATTCCCTACAACTGTTGTAGGGTAGACGTATTCACCATCAGCTCGCTGTTTTTAATGTGTTCCATAAATTATTGTTATGCTTAGTATTTTGTAATGAAAATAATAATAATAAATAACATATTCTCTACGGTCGAGCCGGGAAAGTTCTGGGGTGATACAGCCGATTTTTTTGACTGAATTTTCCCATAAATTCAAGATAAGCTGATTAATTTTCTTAAAAATTGAAGAAATTGAAATTAAAACAAAATTACCTAAATACTCAATTATTGAACTTTGACCATCAGTATCTCCAAAATTAGTCCTAGGATTGAGTAGGGCCCATGGAGACATTTAATCAGAACCTCAAGATCTTAACATACTAAAACTTTTAAAAAATATTTCAAATATTATAAAGAAACCGCATATTTTTAGTTACTATATTAGGCGAGTTCTCGTCCAAAAACAAATAATTATGTTTTATGGCGCTCTACCCTGTTCTGCGCAGAAAAAAATGGACTAGAGGGTAGGATTACTTAACATTAACCGGAAAATTCTAAAAAAGCAATTTTTACACTTAATCTATTAGAATACAAGCACATTTTCCTTGGGTAATTTTCTAACCGGAATCCACAAAAGTCACTTGGTGTGTGGGCCTCTTAAGGAATATAAAACTAAAGTTAATATTAAATATTTTTTAATAATTATCTTATAAGACTTATTTTTGGTAAAATGGCATTTTACCAAGGAACCAGTCTTATATTACATACTTTTGGACTGAAAAAAAAAAGAAAAATTAAAAAAAACTGTCGGCAATTTAAACCTAGGTCAGCTTGCTTACAAGGCGAGCGTTCTACCGTTGCGAAACACTGACGTTTAAAGATTATTAAATAATTTAGTAATTTAGGCCTAAGTGCGTTAAAGTGGCACTTTGGTCCCTATGCAGGCCATTTCTTTTATCATGTGCTAACATTGCTATATTCTAAACCGTAACAGATACGAAGATCATTAAACGGATAAAATGTTAAATATTTTGGATAACATTAGATGGATCGAAAAAATCTACAGGGACTGTCGCCCTTCTAGAGTTATACAGAGAAAACTAAAAATTCGATATTTGGTTTTTTGCGCTTAGAATTTGTATTTAAAAAAATATGAAAAAATGGTTAAGGAAAGTTTTATTATATCTAAAATTTTCTACAAAAGTGCACTAATAAATCTTTGATACGACGTTTCGTGTCTTAATGGCCATCATCAAGTTCTTTTTTTTAAATACCTGTCTTTCATAATTCAGTGATATATCACACTTGTCCTTCTTACGGAGTTTTATCTGAAATAACTAACAGCATCAGTGGTAATAATTTTTAATTACGGTGCTGTCGTAGTTCTTTTGTAAATTTGTTTTAATTTTGTCAAAATGAATATAACATTATTGTGCATTGCAAATCATAGTAGAAATGAAATACCCAAATTTTATTACAGCGGAAACAGTCCTAGTTATCGACAGATGTTCGAATTTGAGTGAACGACTGTAATCCTTATGTAGTACTTAATTTAGTCTTACATTTAAATGGCCTTATTTTTAAAGATGTATTCTTTTAAAGCATTGCACAGTTGAAACGGCAAGCGTTAACAGGGTAGAACTGACCATTCTTAACGACCTGGATTTATTTTATTTATTTAAAATGTCGAAACTCGACACATTCATAATGTAATTAAAGGTGGCTGAAACTTTTAGCAGGCTTTATAAAAATCATGATGTTTTTAATTTTAATTTTTTTTTCAAGATTATTAAAAAATATTTATGGTGGGACAAGCATTTGAAGAAAATAATTAGGGTAGTTTGTTATTAATAAAATTATTTAAGGATCTTATCAAATTATGGTAGAAGGCAAAACCCAAATTTTGTAACAATCATTTTTATCTTTTTTATTACTTTATTTCTTGTTGTAACGTAAGTACAAAAATTAAAAATTTATTTTCGTGTTTTAATTTATTTGATTTTACAACAAAAAGAAATTAAAAATCTGTAAAATTATTAGAATCACGTCTGGAATTTTTTTTTGCTCGTTCACTAGGCTTTCCCTTTGATAGGACCGGGAAAGTAAGATATTCGTGTACTACTCCAAAATCAAATTATTAGTTATTTTATTTTCTAAGTACAAAATTAAAAATCTATTTTCATGTTTTTTATTTATTTCATGTTGTAACGTTAAGTACAAAAATTAAAAATATATTTTCGTATTTTATTTTATTAATTATTTCATTTGATTTTGCAACAAACAAAGGAAAAATCTATTTTCATGTTTTTTTATTAATTACTTTATTTCATATTGTAATCATGTAAAAATCTATTTTTGTGTTTGTGAAATTGTTAGAATCACGTTCACCTAGTTCCATACAGGGTTGGATACCCTTGACAATTCCTGGAAGGTATTCTACTATAATTTGCAACCTACCAAAAAGGTAATAAATCATAACGATGATTTAAAATTTCAAATCTGATATTGCCTGAATGAATGTTTGTTAAAAATTGTTTTCATAATTCTCAAATCCTAAGTAGTAAATATCAATTTTATCCAAAAAACTTTAATTTGCATGGTGGGTACCGGAAGGCCCAGTCCGATCCTGCTCAAATTCAACAGAGTTCGTCCTTGGACAAAACTAACTTGGTAAAGTGAAAAACGAAACTCGATCGGAGCTTTCATTCAAAAAAGTTACATGTTTACATCCAGACAGACGGACAGACATCCAGACGTCCGGAGAGGTTTTTTTTTCGGACCCAGGGAACTCGGAAAAGTCGAGAAAAGTGATAAAAAGTGGGGTAAGGAATTTTTTTCGCCATCACGAAACTAATACTGAGACTTTTGGGCCTCAGTACCAACCTGACCAAAGTTGCTATTAATGGTTATGAGAGACATTTGGTAGATAAGTTAATTAATCGCCATACACCACTTTTTTCTCCAAAACTAGAGAAAAACCGAAACGTTCGTTTTTCTACACCCACATGGATATTATCGATTCTACGCACACTCTACAGAACGTAGATGTGGAAATCTATCAATCAGAGTTTACATTCAGTAATCCTACATTCAGTAATCCACCACCTATTACGGAAGCTCAAAATCCTTGATATTAGTTTCGTGATGGCGAAAAAAATTTCTTACCCCCACTTTTTATCATTTTTCTCGATGTTTTCGTTTTCCCTGAGTCAAAACAACTGTCGGAATTTTTCAATCTAATACAGAAAAATATTTGTAAAAATAAATAATTCCAATGATGACTTAATAAATGGTACTTCACCAGATATTCATTTAGCCGTAAAGATGCAATAATAATAATAATATTACCTCAAAAATCAAAAGTTAAATATGAATATAACCTGCCCGTGATAGCAGAGTATGCGAACGTTCTCGGTTTGAGATACAAAGTTCCTCGGTTTAAACTCTGTGTCTGTAATCTTTTTTTTATTTTTTTTATATTTTTTAATTTTTCCTTTCGTGGGTTGTAGAAAAAAATATACTGTTCAATTCGTGTGGAATCTCCATATAACACATATAACCCATCAGGGTTGAGAGTAGATTTTAAATGAAACAATGTTTTGAAAAATATATTAAACGACCCAAAAGATAAAACAAGT
This sequence comes from Neocrepidodera transversa, assembly GCA_963243735.1. NCBI lineage: Eukaryota > Metazoa > Arthropoda > Insecta > Coleoptera > Chrysomelidae > Neocrepidodera > Neocrepidodera transversa. The sequence continues at coordinate 5,889,202 of OY725339.1, forward strand.
CATTTGAAAAAAAAATGGTATCTATGAAATCAATTGTTCTGATTGTGACAAAAAGTATGTTGGACAGACAAAGTAGAAGATCTATATAAACTAGGTTTAAAGAGCACATGCCTCATTTTAAATATGGTAGAACAGAGAAATCTGTTTCCGAACATGCTTTTCAACATAATCATAAATTTAGTGTAGATAATGTAAAATTACTTAAATATCTACTAAATCAAAGTTTCCAAATTCAGAATTCACAAACCTGTATATTGATATTAAATTTTAAGATTTGATTATTTCAAATAAGGTCACTAGTATATTTATTTCGGCCCGACCTAGTCCACCATGCGGTCGGAAGTATTAAAGTATTAAATTCATATAAAAAAAATTTAAAAATGTTATTTTGCTTAAAATGACTTTACTTGACGTTTTAAGCCACCTACAACACGATTAAGTGAAAAAATTGTTCATGTCTGTCGATCCGGATGAATGCATGTGGAGGTGATAACTCAAGAACCAGTAGTCCGATTTCAAAAATTCTTTCAATTGTGTTCTTGTGTCTAGGATAGCTAGGAATCCTATTGTTTTTGGAATCTGTACATTTATTATTTATGTTACTCCCATTCTTGGAATATTAAAAAAAGCAAAACTATTTTGTGTAGTTTCAACACAACCCCGGTTTAGAAAAAGATTTCAAGTCACCTATGAAAACCATCAAAAATGTCATTCTGATTACGTCTGTTTAAAAGAACAAAATGTCAACATAGCATTATCTCTATATATTTCATGTTGCGTATAGTTCTTGTGTTTAATGTTAAAGTGAAGTTCTCGGGCCGAAACACTAAAAACATCATGTGTTTTAACCTGTGTAATATTTTTTAAAAATTTAAAAAAATTATTTATAACAAGATATAAGTTGTAGATTTTTCTGTGTAATTTTTTTGTATTTTAATCATTAAAAATCTACTTATAACAAGTTATAAGTTGTAGATTTTTCTGTATATTTTTTTGTATTTTAATCACTAAAACTCTATTTATAATAAGTTATAGATTTTTCTCTGTGAATTTTTTTTGTATTTTAATCATTAAAAGTATATTTATAACAATAAGTTATAAGTTGTAGATTTTTCTTCTATAGCCAAACTTACTAAATTTTTGAACGTGATAACATTTTACAAATATTTATCTAATCTAAACAAATAAAGTCACTATCATACACACGTGACATTATAAAAACAAAGCAAACTATGCGAGGGGATTTACATATATTGCAGGATCTCGTCTTAGCTAAAGATATCATAGATATCATATATACAATTTCGGATCTCAACTTGTTTGAATTTTTAATGAGGATCTCGTTTTATTTAAATTTTATCATTAAAAATTAAATTGATAAAATTTTTCCCCTCTCTTGAATTATGGACCAAGAATAGACTAAAATTAGTTTTTATGCAAAATATACTTCGGAAAGATTTTATCTAATGGTGGATCTCGGGTTGCCCTAATTTTATTCGGATCTCCACTTGTTACAAAAACATATATATATATATATATATATATATATATATATATATATATATATATATATATATATATATATATATATATATATATATATATATATATATATATATATATATATATATATATATATATATATATATATATATATATATATATATATATATATATATATATATATATATATATATATATATATATATATATATATATATATATATATATATATTATATATATATATATATATATATATATATATATATATATATATATATATATATATATATATATATATATATATATATATATTATATATATATATATATATATATATATATATATATATATATATATATATATATATATATATATATATATATATATATATAATATATATATATATATATATATATAATATATATATATATATATATATATATATATATATATATATATATATATATATATATATATATATATATATATATATATATATATATATATAAAAAAATAAGTCAAAAATCAATATAACCATGTTTCCATTTATAAAATCTATTATCCAAAAACTTGAAAATATTTTCATTTCATTTCACCATAAATAACACAATGTTAATTAAATTAAAAATAAAGTGTCAAGATTAATAATAACGAGTTTACACCAGATTAGTGACTACGAGAGCTTAAGAAAACTACGTTAATATTTATGTGTGTAATGGGGATATAAAAATCACATTTTATTTCTGGAAAGGTTATTATTTCAAAATTTGAATAATTATTTAACACCTAAATACGTCAACCAATCAAACACAACACTATAGAAAATTCAATTTATTACCACACTAACTTATCAATTATTTCTGCGAAACGTCAATGTGAAGTTTTTAAATAGGTGAGCAAAATGATCTAATGCTAAACGCAATAATTCAAAGTGTTCAATAACGTGTTCCGACAAACGCGGTAAAGTTCCCGAAATACCAATCAACTACGTCTCGTGATATTTTAAGGAGGAATTTGGTTTGTGAAATTTACAAGAAAACAATAAAATATTCATCTTTGGCATTGCCTTGATTATTTTTTTCACGTATCAAAATTTGACATTTTGGTGATTTGAACCAATAGCAATTATTCTTGATTCTCTTAACCTATCTATGTATGTATATTTATCATGGTGACTACGAAAACACTTGCGAATGTTTAGAATCATTTTCAAATTGGTGAAAAATATATTCTTTCCAAATACAACTCATTCTCCAAATTTTATTAGATATATTTTTTTATTTTTATCACTTAAACTCTCAAACTTCTTTCTTTGAGAGAAAAGCATTCAAACAAACAGAATTTAGATAAAATGGGTTTGTTTTTATATTTTTTTATTTTCCGTGGAAAATAAACAAATATCGATAAAATTTGAAGAACTCCGTGGTATTACATAATATTTACAATTTCCTAACACCAATTCTGTATTTCTCCAAATTTCCAATTTTATATAATTTTAAATTATTTACTTTTGAACTTTCTTATCTTTGCAAACCAGAAATTTTAAATACGTATTGTATACGTTATAAAGATTCCAAAATAATCTATGAGATTTGCTTAACAATATAAAACTTTCTTGCCTGAAACCCATCAATCTTAAAAAAAATCAAAATTGTTGCTTCTTCAAAAATCAAATCAACGAAAATTAAATTTTGCAAATTATTCAAACCTTAAATACTTCTTATACACATTGTGTTCTCAAAATTCTAATTTTGTTGATTTAAAAAATCCACCTTTTCCAAATTAATATTTTTGTATGTTTTTTAGCTTTTATGTGTCATGCGAATAAATTCCTGCAATTCTCAATATTTTAATAGTCTGTATCTTCTTCTCGTCAAAATTGTTTTAGCCCCAAAATAATTTTTTCTAGGCAAAAAAAAAACAAAACTAACTTTGCATTAAAAAAATCATCCAACATATAAACAACCCTTATTCCTGACACATAACCTTATTTTCCTGTTCCAAACATCATACTTTTCACCTGTCAATCTCTATTTCTCTTACTTCCGTTACTCTCCCCTTGCATTGTTACATAAATCAAATGATCACTTTGACTGAAAGTAATTTCAAACATGAAATAAAAAGTACAGGTTCGTATTTAAAAAAAATAGTTGAGGGTGGCCCTTCAAAGACAAAACATTGTTTTAAAAAATGGGATATGCTATGGTAAGAGGAGCCAATATGATACGTCGTCTTGCCGGAAATGGCTTTTGGACGGACACTTAATGATAGGAATTTAATTCTTGAGAGTACTTTTTTTAAATATTTTTAGTAAAAGTGATAAAACTATAAACTTTTTGCTGTAGAAGTGGAAAAATAAATATATTAAATATCATGAAAAAAGTAGCATATTTTTAGTTGTTTTATTATAGGCGAGATATCGGCCAAAAACGAATAATTATGTTTTGTGGTGCTCTATCCTGTCGTGCATAGAAAAAATTGAATTAGAGGGTAGGATTACTTAACATTAAGTAGAAAATATTAAAAAAACAATATATACACCCAATTTATTAGAATACAAGCACATTTTCCTTGGGTAATTCTCTAAACGGCAACCACGCAAATTACTTGCTGTGCTGCCTCTTAAGGGATATTTGGCCTTCAATAAAAAGTTTCTACCTTAAAAAGGTATTAATTAAATAAAACGAAAATTGTCCATTCCTTGGAAACCGGTCTTGAGATTTCAATTCGCGTTGAAAATACATATCTTTTGTCCTATTTAACCAACTTTGTTTATGAAATCCCAATAGTTGTTCAATTAAATTTAAGTCACCCTGTAGACCAATATTTAAAAACAATGAAATAAGCTACACAAGAGAAGTATGGAAAAATAATATTTCAAAACATATTGACATCCGTTGTTAACGAATGGATTCCAGGCATGTTACAAGATATTTTTTCGCCCTGTATGCCTGAAATAATATCGACTATAATATTAATGATTCTGGCGAAGAGCCCATAACAGATGTTCATTTATTTTTGCTTACTTTTGTGCAACCAACTGTGGTCAGAATGCTTTTACATATAGAAATTAGCAACATTGTATTTTAGTAGCACTATTGGTGATAGATATTGCCAAATATCTGTAGCTTATTCTTATTTATTAACTGCATTAATTTTATTATTTATATGAATCGTTAGTTTAAAGTCAGATTTTATTAAAAATATGTTCTATTTATTTTATTTGTTTTACGCATACAATCAAATATTAGAATAATATACTGTTGTGTTTTTACATTGTTTTATTTATGTAGGGTTTTTCCTTATAGCCCTCTGTTTACGAGTAGCAAACATTGACCAACCAAAACCTCTGCACAGATATTCTGCGGAGAAAAGTGAATAATCATTTTTTACCTTTTTTGTGTAGGCTTAATTTCTTGTTTTTTAGAGCCACTTAAGGAACACTCCTATTAATTAGCGGTACTGTTATTACAATCTCTCGATTCTAAGTCAAGCTCTTTATTGTTGAGCTACCAACCTGATATTAAGAGACCAGCACGCCACGTGACTCTCGTGGTTGCCTTTTAGAGAATTACCCAAAGAAAATGTGCTTGTATTCTAATAAATTAGGCGTGAAAATTATTTTTTTAGTATTTTCCAGTTACAACCTAGGACAATTTTTTCACCACAAAACATAATTATTCGTTTTTGGAAGAGATCTCGCCTACTATAACAACTAAAAATATGCGTTTTTTTTCATATTAAAAAGATTTATTAAAAGAGTGCTACTTTTTTCAAATGTATTTAAAGAAAAAAGTTGATAGTGATATTACTTTTACTAAAAATAACATAGACGTACTCTCAAGAATTAAATACAGAATCAATTGGTGAAAACTACAGATTCATATCTTTAATATTAACGGAGCGTCCATCTAAAAGGCATTTCAGACTAAATAACATATATGATATTGGCGCCTCTTAAACTTTTTTTATTATTCTAGTATTCTTAAATTAATTTTTTATTAATAACATTTAACTACCCGTTTTTCAATTTTTTACATAAAAATCGTATTCTCGTTATAAACAGCAGCAGGATTTTTTTTATGACGTTATCTATTTTACTTGACAACATTTTATATTAATATGTTCAAGTTGTACTTGAGAAGAAGTTTATGGATCAATTCGTTTCAATTTAATATTCCCCGTAAAATGATGAGAAGCCTTATATTCCTATATTCATTCTTTTGTATTGATATCGCCCTATATACAACCTAAGAATCTGTTTTTACATGATGTAAAGGGTCTTCCATCACGGATATTTACCCTTTTCATATATGCGAGAAAAAGGAAAAGGTAAACAAGATATTGCTATATCCAATCTCTATGCCGATATTTATCAACGGAAAATATTTTTTTCGAGACAACAAAATTTTATATTTCATAAAAAATCATTGTGGGACATATTGATTATTACTATTTGGCCATAGATTATAGGAAAACCTGATCACATTATCGTTATTAAAATTTAAGTGAAACATTAATTAAATGTACCTGTCGAAAATCCTATCATGAACATGACGCCCTCTAAACAGTCTCCAATGAATATGACCGAACGTTTTATTTGTTTTTTTGGTAAATTTTCAAACAAATAGAATAAAATTCGAGCCGTCGCCAAAAATTCCCAATTTTGAAACTTTCTACTGCCATATAGATTTTTTACGGATAAGGGTAAAACAGTAAAGCGATCTCTATCTTTGGAAAAGGGACGTTTACGCTTGCACTACGACATAAATTTTCCGATCATTTTGTTTTCACTGACCCACTTAAAAGTTTTCGCGCTTTTCCTTTGTCAATAAAGCCACTCTTTTATATCGTCACTTGTTTCATCTTTTATGAAGCCAGTCCCTCTATTTTAGCTCATCTTTTGATAAAAATTTAATTGCTTTATTTAAAATTTTAACGCAACAAGTACTTATGTCTGTCTGACTGATTTTGACTTCATTGTCTCATAGAGCCATCAAATATTAGAATCATGAAATAAATGAAATCTTTGAAAAATAATACATCAGAAAATTTAAATAAAAAATTTATTTGAAAATGAAACATGAATGAACATATTTGTTTATTTATGGGATGAATATAATTTGACTTTACCACTGTTGGTTGGGAGGTATATCACGTATTCATTACACACGATTTGTTATTATGAATAACCATTAAATTATGTTAATAACGTAATCTCAGTTATACGGGGACGTATTTTGATATGAATAAAATAGGCTAATTTATATGGATATGTGCGATTTAATAGAGGAAAGCAAACATCCCAGTTTGTGTAAATCGAGAACAAAAACGCAAATATTATTTTTATTTATTCAAAACAAATGAACTGAACGAAACATGGTGATTATTTTACATGAAATGTTTATTAAATATTATTTATAATTTTATATCCCATTGTTACGTTATTACAGGGTAGTTAATACAAAATCCTACAATTATTCTGCCCTGCGGTTTATAGTGTGGATAACTATTTTTTTTTAGGATCTTTACTCGACTGATTGGTCAACATGAGCCAAATTCTATAATAGATAGATACAATTTATATCTATTTAACGCTGATCCTAAATAATTTTGAAAAAAAAAAACAACTACTGCCATAATTAAGCACAATCATTGAACTTATTTTATGAAAATTTGTAAAGAAAAAAATAGACATTAGAGTGGTCTAGTCGCATTTAGATAATGACACATTTATTTTAAAACAACATTGAGTATAAGAGGCTCATTTCTCTATTACTTCTTTTTTTTCAGGCTAAATTTGTTGTTTTTGACCTGTTTCGCAAAACCAAAAACTTTAAGCAAATTTGGCCCATTTTTAAATGTGATTTTTATATTTTTCAATATTTTAAAAGTCTACACTTAGAGATTTTTTTGTCAAACAAAACAATTTCAAATAGAACCCAATTTTGATTTCAATAGTATTTCCACATTGTCACATTTTCTTTTAGAGTACTTAGATGATGGCTACAGATTTATGTGATTGGAAGTATTTAAATGAATTTGTTATAACGAAACAGCGAACAAAAAAAAATCATTAAAAGGCTGGCTTCAAAAAATAGTTAAAATTCATTTAAATATATTTTTTAAATAGTTTAAACTTTTTAGTTTCCTACGCTTCGTATTATGGTGTAAAACACAAATTGTTTAAACTACATAATTGTTTATGTCATATTTACATTAAAACTGTTTTAATTTTACTTTATGAAATGTGTTAATTTAGAATCACCGTGTATGCAATATTTCATATTAGAGGTCGAATAATTTACATAATCATTCATTCAATTTGAATTTTAAAAATTTAAATTATTATTGTATCGGCAATATTTACTTTACGTTAAAAACTAAATACGTCGAATGTGATTATGATGCTCATAATATGTATTTTATATGAATTAATGAACCCTTTTAACATAAATCGGCACGTATTATTTGAACAAATTTAAATACATCATTTCTTTTAACCTTTAACAAGGAACACTTACAAAACTAAAAAATTATAAATTGTTAACACTAGTATCATAATTTATCATAATTTATCATGATGCCTTTTGGTCTTGTACAATTGCGTTCACATAATAAAATATTAAAATGTTTGGGTAAGAATTTTTTTTAATATGCTCCTTATGTGGGTGAAATATAGGAACGCATGGTGCGATTTGTTAGTAGAAGCTTGTGATGGTGTCTTTTTGCATTAAGTCACTTTAGACTAATTACAGACCTGCATTTTTTATTTTTAAAATTATAGATGTCAAAATTTGTCAAAACTCGAAGTTTCAGTTCCAGTTAAGAATGCAAATAAGAGATTCTAGTGCATTCAAGAAAATTCTTAAGACACTGTGGAATGTTTTTCTTTCGCTAATTTATTTTTAGATTCAGTCCGTTTGTTATTAGAATTTGGTAGTTTGGGAAATGTTGATCCTGTATACCGTAAGAAGATTGGAATAGCTGATTCGTACTTTTATGGGCACTGCTGAAGTATGATAATACAGGCAACCTAAGGTATACATTTATAATTATTTTCGAATGAATTTATTAAGTTAGGGTGATTTTAAAGATGGTGTCCCTTTGTATTTAATATAATGTCATAAGAGGATTGAATAAAAATAATTATGATGAGTATAACCAATTTAGCTATATTTAGTTATTTTTCTTTTGATGAAAATAGTGAATTTTAGATATCATATGGAATGATTGACATGTCAAAATATTATTTTTTATAGGATTTTTATGTTCGACTTTGTGGTGACCTTTAGGTTTTTGGTTGATTGAGTAAAAGCTGAATTGAAGTTGTATACTTACATTATTTACACAAAGACGAAATTTAAATAACCAGAATTATATTTTCTTTAAATTTAACATAAATTTTGTTAAAAAATATGAAAACTGGCAGTGGGTTTATTTAGATAAACTTGTGGAGATTATTGTTCAATAAAACATAAGCTGAATCAATTTAAAATATAATACCTAGCTAAGAGGGTAAGAATTTTCTTCCCAGTTAAATAATTAACTGGATTAGCTACAATATATATTAAAGTGTAACTTGAATCCTTAAGCAGAGTATTTTAATATCTCTGTATTAATATACATCTATTTCTAAATGTATACCTACACAACGTCTAATCATAACTTAGAATACTGGTTTCATTTAGATTTTTGGATTTGCTCTTGTACGTGGCGCCATCTTAATATAAATGTATTTTCACCTGCTAATTAATGACCCACTCGCGCCTTGGACTCGATCCTCCGGGTAAATTTAAGTTATATCGTGGTGATCAATTTAAGATGATCAGCTGAAGGTATTGTGAATAGTAAACCTTTAACATATATTTTTGAAATGGTGTAGGCAACTTCGAAATTACAGCATTGCACATTTTAATTGGAATGACGAATACCGAATATATCGCAAAAATTTTTACGAAAGAAAACAAAGATTTTAGAAGATATTGTTTAAGACCAATTTGGTATAGAAAAGAACAGAAATCTAAGGTCGGGAAAATATTTGCTATTTCAAATCCTGGTATAAAAAATAATTGGAAACAGACAAGTGTTTTCGGTTAATGTCATATTAAACTTGCCGTAAATAGTTTACTTCGATTGGAAGTTGGAGATTTTGAAGTTTTTGGCATTATATTTCCGCACCGCCATGAGGTAGAGTAAGTGCCCCGTTTTTTTATAATTTTTGTACTAAAATATGCAATACACTATTCTAAAATTCAGCGCATTTTCCTTCACTTTACTGTTGTTGATGGATCAGGTGTTGCTAGTACGTCATCTTCAGTACCGATCGAAACGTCACAGATAGAAGTTTCTTCCACATCATCTGCGATGATATTATCACTTTAATTGCAACCCTCTTCGTTCTCGATTTCATCATACGATTGCTCGCAAAAAAATCTCCGTTTCTTGTGATGGAACTTGCGAATTTTGACAAGTATCACTAGTGCATTACATGTGGATTATGTCTATACTGAGAATACCACAATTAAAAAAACACGCCACTTATTCTACCTCATGGTTGTGTGGAAATGACTTTTTAGGCCAATATACATGTTTAAGAAGAATTTGCGTATGCTAAAACTATTGATTTTACAAAATTACATAAAATATAGAAAACTTTTTTTACTTTAATTTATTATAACTGTTTTTATCGTAAAAAAAATCGGAAAGGAGATATTGTCAAAAAACTGTTTCTAGGTGGCATTTTTTCAGATACGAGGTGCCAAAGTAGATATACGGAAAGAGTACATCAAAATCTATAAAATCAGCAGCTTTCAAAATATACAGAAAAATTTCCAGGTTGCCTCTTGTTTTGGCCACTAAATGATTGTATTAGAGAAAAATAGTAAAGAATATGTTAACAAATAAAAAGTAATGCATGTGATTGATGTGATTTGAAATCTGGCTTACTATCCGTTTGATTTGTCAGTTTTCACCCAATGTTTTTCTGTTCATATAATTTTTCATCCCCAATTCAACTATATATTATATTTTTTAATAACCGAAAATGATAAAAAATTACAGTACTCATAAATAAACAACGTATTAGATACTGCAATAATCGTATCTCAGATTTTTACTCGTCATTACCATTTAAGGACACCCTGTATATAATCGTCGCCGTCGCTAACTGCTCTCCATCGTAACGCCTTTCATTTGTTCAATTTCAGCAATTATGTCGTATGGGCGACCAATTAATTTCGCCTTTTAGCTTTGGCTTTTAACGCGGCAAAGAAAACGAACTGTTCCGCTTTTCTGCGATAATGATACATGCATAGCTTACTAAGTGGTCTGTTGGTATTGTGTCAACGCAGTTACTCGTTTGGCCGTCAGAGTGCACGATTTATCGCTCAATAAATTACAGAAACCGTCCTTGTCTCTCTCACGTGCTTTCACCTACACTGTTTAGCGGGGCGGCGCGACGTCGATTCACTAAAGTAATGTACATATCATTGCCAGGACCGGATAAGCAATCCGAAAACTCCAAAAATTTGTTTTCCTCCCAATATTGATTAAAATATCAATGTTTTGTTGAGTGTCTACAGTACTATCTACTATATAGTAAAATTGATTAAAAATATTTTGTCGTTTAGTTAAAATCATTATTTAAATTTATAAAAACATTTAGTTCAAATTTCAATCTAGTTTTGGTGAATATATTTCTTGGTAGGATCTTCTTTTTCACAAATGTCAATGTCAAGTCAATATTTGGCCTTCTGCTACATTATTATTTGAGTCAGCTATTATAGCTATTGAAAAAATAATTAATGTTATTATCAAGATTTAAATACCGTAGTTCAATATAGAAACATAGAACAAATATAAATAAAATGTGTTCTGTACGCAAACGATAGCGAAAAGTAAAAATAAAACATACCATATCGACCAGAAAAATAGAAAATATATGGAAATAAATAAGAAAAATATAAAACTGATGATAGTAAATAAAAAGTGGAGCGAAAATACCAAAGAAATAAAATGTTAAGAAACAACTGTAAAAAAAGTAATAACTTTCGAATACTATAATATCGAAAGATGAGAAAATAGGGGAAATAAATCAATAAGAATACACTGAATCAAACAAAAAATAAAAGCCAAAAAATGTACAAATCAGAATATTAGTCTTAATAATATATAAGTAAACGAAGAATACGAAACAAGAATAAGCGCAATATATATGAAACACTGAAACAAGATTAATAGCAGGAAGAATTAAATGGGAAAGAATGAGGAATGGAGATATTTAAAACCAGATAAAGCAAATACTGATTATTTAAAAAAAGAAACAATAACAATAAATCTTGCACGGACATATCGTAAAACTGAATCCAGAAAGAATGACAAAACAAATAATGGAGACAAAAAACATGAAGAAGAAGAAGAGTAGCCGGACAAGAACAAAATGCATGGACAAAATCAATCAAATGAAGGCATGAACAAAATTCGTACAAGTAGATCCGGAATCCCAATGTAATGCCTGAAAGGGCAAAAGGAATTGAGGAGAAGAAGAAAGTGAATATAATAAAAGGGTTTCCCTTAAAATTTAATACATAAAATAAACATGGGTACGTGAATAACTATACCGGGAGCGAATTAAAAGCAGCTCCTCATCTTCCTTCATCTGTCCACCAGTATGTGTATTGTCTTACTCTCTATATTTAATATATCTGTTTTACTACTTTAAAAAACAAAAACTCATCAGAGTGGCATAACTTTGCCCTCTTTCAACCCAAAAAAACTAGGGAGTTAATTGGTCAATGCGTTTGTCTGAAACTGTGAAATAAACCGACAGACAGACAACTGGAAACACAACCTAATAGAATAAGGGGTTTGCTTCCTGAAACATCAAAATACACCTAACAAAAAACAGACATCAACAATTAAATGTATTTTTTTGTTTCTTAATTTCAAACTTGAAATTTCCCTCTTAAATATGGCGAGTATCGTATTAGTTCTAGTGTAGTTTTTATTTCTATAGTTTGTCATCAAGGTTAAATTAAAAAAAAGCGCATATGTAACTAACTTTTAATATTTGTGTATTAATTATGTGCGTTTCTGAGCTATTTTGAGTTATAATTTATATACAATCTCATAATCATGTAAGTGATGCATTGTGTGTTATTTGTCACAATGTATAGTATAAAAATAAACTCGTAAAAGTCTGAAAACTCTATTGGCATTATGATATGCATAAATCAAAGAATTATAAACAAATCTCAAGCATATCTACTAATAGACCAAGCAGAATCATATTTCTTTATTTTTTTTATTTATTAAAGTTAACGAAACTATTTTTTATAAAAACCTAATTCCGTCCCTGTTTTTATCTCTATCTTTAGAGGTACATTGTCGCCAACTTTTGCGTTAATCTCCCTAATATTATTTATTATTAATCAAATATAATTGTCTGTGAAACATATTTCGCCTCTTGTAATCTATCTATGATTTTTTATAGCTGCTACTACTTAGTCCACATAGTCAATAAAATAAAATTCCGAAGTTAATGTTTTAGTTAACACAGGCTTTTACTGGATGTCATTAATAAAGTACTTTGCTGACTTTATTTTCCTTTATCAGGATCAGGACGTCTTTAATTTGTTCAAGCTAAATGAGTCCTTAGTGCACACCTTCTATTTTCCTTTTCTCGGCCATTCTCTTCCGTTTCATAGTAATTAGGCGATTAAAAAATGTTTCGCAATATCCTAAATAATTAAGAAGCTTGTCGAAACCCCAAAATATATTATTCTCCCCTTTTCTATAGGGATATTCATAATTACACCGAAAAATGATTTTGTTACTGTGCATTTCTTGAATATCTTAAAAAGCCCATAATAACTTTAATTTCAAATAAAAATTGTAGACTATATATTTTATTGAGCAGGTCCGATTTAATATAAACTGAACAGGTCATATTTGAGGTATTCTGAATATTACAACTCCTGTATCTTGAGAACGTCATCACTCTGGAATGACATTCCTGAAACTGTGTTTCCCAGAGAGAACAATCTCCAGCGATTCAAATCCAATTTTCGTGCAAGGACCGCTCTTGAAGCAGCTTAAAAGATTTCCTGAGCGATTTTTTTATTATAAACAGTTAGCAAAAATGACTTAATCAGAGGATCTTTTCTTGTATCTAAAGTAAAAGTAATTTGTCAACTCATCTGTTAACTTATTCTTCTTCTTTTTTACTCCTCAATTATACTTCTTCTTTTTGGTTACTTGAAAATTCCTTACCACTTCATTGTTCTTCTGTCTTATCATTGCCTAGACCCTGCACTTGGTCTCGTTTATCTGCAATTTTTACTTTTATATATCATTGTTATATTTTTTTTGTTGTTTACACTTTAGGTACCTCAAAACTGATACACTGTAGAAAGTTACAAAAAGTTTAAAAGATCCACCAAGTTGGGCACAAACAGACGAAGAGAACTCAAATGTATTTGTAGCATACTTCTTAAATTTAATGAAGTAATTTACTGGAATCCCTTTTATCAATACACAACAAAATAATAAACTAAGGGGAATTTCACCTGAAACGGGCCGGGGAAAAAAGGTTGAAGTTACCGATTTTAGTTATATTTGAGTATGTTATATCTGTACATGTCCTAGGCACAGATACAAAATATTTTTATAGTGGCAAGCTCAGATGAATTAACAATCATAGATAGGCCTGACGCGTAATATACAAGTAATTTTTTGAATCGCAGATAACTCTGGAGGGAACTGTTATGTTTTGGATTTCCAACAGTCCAATCAAAATAAACGAAAGCGGCGTTGATAAGAGTAGGATAATTCATGGTAAACGCTTAAAATTTTCAGAGTGTCTATTATTTTATCAGTTGAAAACGACATACGTCTTCGGCATAAATGATTTTTTCCACCTTTTTGGAAATATGATTACGTATTGACTGATTCCTATTGATTTTTTTCTTTTAGAAATCCAATTATGAACTTAAAAAGGTAAATACAGTATAAAATCCAGTTGTTAGTGGCATTCAAAGTAGTACATACCTCAAATCTTCAAAGGCTTGCCACTGTAAAAATATTTTGTATTTGTGTAGAGAACATGAAGAGGTATAACATACTTAAACTTCAGCTTTTTTCCCTGTCCGATTCAGGTGAAACGCTCCTCTATACCTGAATCCATTCAAAGACAAAAAATTTAAGTCAACCTGAGCTGAAGATCCAACCAATTAAATACACTAATGGTGCATGGTACCAAATACAATCAAATGACTTATTCCTCACTATATGTATTAGATTGTAAATTTACTGCATTAAAATTAATAAACACGTTCCAACAAAATCCATAAAGAAACAATTTAATACTAAATTGATTTTTTTAACATTTTGTAAAGAAACTGAGAATTTGAATATTTCCACACGTGGGGAGGATATCTGTATACTTTAAACCACACTTTTAGCATACATCCATTCTAGTCAGAAATCAATTGAAGGAAAGTGCTATCTTGTGTTTAGAAATACAATCTTAATTAAATCAGTTCCAATCGTATGTAGCGGTTGATGAGAGAATCTAGGGGGATATTTACTTTGAAAAGTTCACGACAGCACGGAAAATGAGAAATCACGGTAAAGAAAAATGTTCAAAGTCTTATAAATGAATAACTAATTAATAAATTTGTTATATAAAAAAATGATCAACTACTGTTGCTAATGGTTTGCAACAAATCCGCCACTAAATAATACGGGTTAATAGGACCGTTTATTATTAACACATGCTCCCCGGTATAGGATAGTGGAACTAGTTCTCATTTATCAAACATCAAATTAGCGGCGTCCTGCTTCGCAAACTTTATGGCTGGGGTAACTATAGCACATCACAGGATAATATCGAGCAGTTTTAGCATTTCACATATGCGAATACCATTTAGAGGCGTCTCGGGAGAAGGAGAGCTGCAACTGAAATTTTCATATTTGAAATATCTCTTTGCACAGGATATTACACAACTTGCTTACAAACACTTAAACGCTTACTAATTTTAAATGGGTTTCTTGTATAATAATTCTAGTTTGCTTTAACTGTTCACTACTTTAAACACATTGTACTTCGAGTGAGAAAGACATGCGTATATTTATCGTTTTTCGGATACCCATGAATGAATGGATTATTTGTTTATCTAATCTTCTCATTAGTAATTTATTTTTAATCTAAATTTATAAAATAGAGTTCTCGAGTTTAATCCTGTAAGGAATTGTTTCTATATAAACACTATTTTTTATACCATAAGACATTTTTATAAAATAGATTAAGAAGTATTTAATAAAAATAATAATTATACAAAAAACTTATTGCATTAGCAATTTAAATAATCGGCGTAAAAGCCCTTTCCAGATGAAAAATAATAAATTCAAAAATTAATATAATATCAAAAACTTACATAGAAAATAAACTAATCTAAATTATATAAACTTGGATGTTTCATAGTCTTTTTCTTAAACATATTGACACTTTAATTTGCTTTAACAATATTATGCAGAAAACTAAATTGAAATTTAACTTTGGAAACTTTTGGAATAAACCTGTCATCGAGTTGAGTTTGTTACTTGAATTTGCAGAAAAATGTATAGTATAAGCTAATCCGGTATTATTCTTGTGAATCTTTTCAACTAGTACAAGTTTTATATATAAATATCATTGTTTCAATATAAGAAGATGTTCAATTTTTCTATTCTTCCAAATTGCAGCAATTATTCTTGATATAAAGGTTTAATAATGGGTAATTCTCGGAGTCATCTTTTAGCACAGATATTTATGGATTATCTCAGAACGCATTATTTCTACAAACTTTTTAATCAAAAGTATTTACTGCTATGGGTACGTTGATGATATTTTGTTGTGTTTCGATGGAACAAGCAGACAAACTAATACTATTCTTGGATTTAACAATTATTTCTTTTCCTACTGGTCCAGTCTAATCCTCTTTTAATACAACATTTTGTCACTATGGTGCTTAATGTTTTCTTTGATCTGCTCCTTCTTTTTATTTGCTGTGATTTGCTATATTCGTTTTGGTTTTTTTCTGGTCTGCCATTCTTACAATGTGTCTAACAATTTTAGATGTTGCATTTGAATAGTATTTATAGATTGGCTGTTCTGTTATAACTTTATTTTTATTCTTTTATTAATTTTTTATTCGTTCGTCCCGGTTTTATTTAAGTTGACTCCTAGATATTTGAATGAGTTACATTTTCTATATTTCTGTTTTTTAGTTCTTTCTCTGCTGTTTAATCTTTTTTGGCGATTATCAAGAATTGCCTTTTTTTTATTTATTTGTTAATTCATATTTTGTAATACATTATTCCATGATTCTAGATTGTGTTGTAAGCAAATATAGCCAGATCGTCAATGAAGGCACACATACTTGTTATTTATAAGGTTCTTTATCCCAATGCTGGATTATTTACTTTATATTTTATTTCTTCTGTGATTTCATTTAGTATTCTTCCTTCATTGGTTTCGAATATTTCATATTCATGTTCGTACGTAATTTTTTGTTGCTATTCATACGCTTTATATTATTCCTTAGTCTTCTATTAACTCCTCGTCGTTTTAGTCTGTCTCATATTAAGTGAAAATTTGTTGATTCTTCTTTAACTTCAAAGTTTCACCTCATTTTTGAAGTTTCCTTATATATTTCATCTTAGATGTCACCTTTTCATTTAATGATAAATAAATGTTGAGGTTTAGAATAAAGTACAATTAAAATATTATAAACTATATAAAAATGAAATTTAAACCCAAACATAAAGTGACTCGCAATGTCTTTAAGTTTTAGAAATATTTTCGCCCTAATTTTTAAAACAACTTGACTTTATACACATTCGGCTCAGTATAACAAATTATTTTACTATTATAAACCTGTTAAAAATGAATTAATCTTTCATAACGATCTTAGACTAACGCTGGTTAATAAATTTCGTTGTTTATTGAAGAATTTCATGAAACCACCAAAATGTATAAAATATTTAACTAATAGATGAGCCAATTAATGCTGTTGTTATATGAATAATTTACCAGCGTTCTAGTACTATTAGGATTTACCCTTATTCAGTCGATCATTTAAGCAACGGGTAGGTTGGTGTATACATTTAAATCAATTACTACCAGTGTTTGATAATACAATGACGGTAATAAAATACCAGATTATTAACGACAAAAAGGTAGCTGATAAAAATATTTGTATTGACTTTGTCTTTGTGTACTTTTATGGAAATTGTTCTTTTTGAATACGGTATTGCTACTGACAGTTAATTTTTATTTGATTCGGGGTTTTATTGTTGTTTGTTAAAAAGATAAAAATAGTATGTATTCATATACCTTTCAAGAACATTTTATTTAAAAAATCGAATGCATTTTATTTGCTTGTTTTTTATTTTATCCATATAAAATATTTAACCTCGCAAAAAAGCTTGACTAAGTACAATCTGAATTAAATCTGTGAACTTATCCTAGATACTATGCAATTAGATACTTCAATGTCAAGACAAATGGAAAATATAAAAGAGAATAACAAAATCTCAGCAGTTGTTATCAATGAATGTTATTACTTATTAAGGACAATGACATTTCATAATCATGATTATTAAATTACTATCATATTCTTTCTTTTCATTAAAAGCATTACTTAAAATGTAGTTGGTCAATTTACGTTAATACTTTTTTTTAATAATATTGATATCATGTGGATGGCATGAAGCTATTATTATTTTTTCTGCAAAATCACCTAATTTTATCAAATACATGTAGAAAAAAATAAAATCAGTGAATTCTAGAATAACAAACACATTTTAAAATAAAGATATCTAACAATAAAGGACAAAATAAATAAATTTATCAAAACAAGAAAATTGTTTAAAAATACACCCAAAAAGCAATTATAAATAAATATCCAACCATGTAAATTTTTTTTAAAAATTTAAACATAACCTGATATCTTGGTCACCAACGCCAGGCTCAACAACAGCAATTTATCATCGATGTTTTCAATTTTGTTCCGGAGTCCCACAATAATCCCACCTTGACCCAACGTATTTAATATGTAGCTGAATGATATATAGACCAACTTTAAATCATTAAAGTTTTTTTATATAATAACAGGAAAATTAATTTATTTACCTTAATAAAAAATATTAAAAAGTAAAACCAGACCAACAATTTTCTATGAAACAGAAATATGAAATGTTCTCACCCGTAGATAGCTTTAATAAAAAATTAAACAATAAAAAATAGTTTGAATCATATATCCTTTATATGCGAAAAAGATTGAAAATTGCTTTTTTGCTAACTAAATATTATTGGAATTAAATTTAATAATCAAAAATGGATATACACAAAAATCCAGGTCCGTATTTTGACAAATTTAAGATGAAAGTGGCCCTACGAATACGAAAAATATTAAAATTTTAATGATTTAAAAAACAGCGGTTCCAATCTCATGAAAACTTTGTCCAGAGTGGATTCCAAAATTTTATTATTTGCCAAAAAATAATATACGTATACCTATTTTTGTTATGCTTTAATTTTTCACCGACAACCAAATTTTCAATCAGCAAATCTGTTCAAATCTTGTAATTCCTATTAATTTTAAAAAACGTTCCTAAAAATCTTTTATCTGGCATTATTTTGAAAATCATCTTTGTATATATACCTTATATGTGGCATATGTAGCGGGAAAGTAAAAATAGGTCAAAGGTCTGGAGCAAACCATTATGTCTGAAATAGCACTAAGAGTTTAGTTTTTTAAAAACTCTAAAAACTAAAACTAACTATTTTATCATCATGGTTGCACAATTATATTCTAATTCAGATAATGATCAGTGGCGTATCTTGAACTTTCTTACGGTTACTGATTGTTCCGGATAATAAATATATTTGTAATAATTATTATTATTAATTAAGTCAAAGTAAACCTACAAATCTTTATAAATTAAAGCCACAATTCAATTTTGTTTTGTTTCACAATAAATTATGTTTATAGACAAAATTACATTTTTTGATGAACTTCGTGTATGATTAATATCTGATTATTTCATTTTGGATTTTAGACCATACAGAACTTTTTACCTAGAATAATTTTTTTCGTAAAACCAATAATAAAAAAGTTTTCCCTATAGTTCTAACTTAAGTACTTTATACTTTAACTGTATCATTTCAGCGTTTATGTAATACACGACGGGCAATTGAATCAATATTTTCGTCATACATTTCCATGATCGCAGAAAAAAACTAAATAACTAAATATAAATGTAAACATTGTTCGTCGTGTTTTTCTTCGGTTGGAATTGACATGTTAACTGTGTCTATTATTTATACATAGCACACCAGACCTATTTTTCCATTTTTCCATTATTTTTCCCCTTTTTCCATCTCCATACCTTGTTGTCCACGATTAATATTTGGAAATCTACTATGATGTTTCTGCCTTTCTTTTTTTCCTTATTTGCTCTCTTTAATTTTACTCTATATTCCTTTCATTCTTTGCTATGTCATGGTTTACATATATTTTTTATCTCAGCTTACTTTTTTATATTACTTTAATTTTTTCCTCTGACCAAACTTTTTATCCCTATTTTTTTTTCTTTTTACTGCTAGTTCGATTCCCAATTCTTTCTTAAAAATTATTTATTTCTTTTCAAGCTTAATTATTCATTTTTGTAAGCTGCTCATCTCTTGAATATTGCATTTGTTTAAGCATCCATGTCTGTGGTGCTGTTTTTTTTTATTTTTTCCCATATCAGCTTTATCATGTCGTCACAGCGTCTCAATTTGGAAAATTATAAAATAGTATTAATAAAGAGTTTTTTGTTAGTAATCTTAATCTCCGATTATTGATCTTTTAATCTAACGTTTCGTTTTTGTAGTGCTATCTTTAATCTATAAAACCTATTTTTATATTTAAAGTTGCAATCAAAAAATTTTTGACCTTTAAACAAAAAACTATTCATTGTCGCGCTTCTGGAATTGTGTATGAAAAGTACTCTAGGACACATACTTATTTTTTTATAGACATAATTTAGCATCCCACCCTTTGTATTACAATTAATATTTATCAAAAAGTAGAAATGAGTTGGCATATTCACATACGTATAATTTGATGAATACCAGCGTGAAAGTATGTTGAATTGAAGGGTGCCAGCAAAACCATTGTAATTGTAATGTCAATTAATTATAATTATTCGTTGCAAATTGATCTTTACAGTGCAGCGCAAACGTAGCGAAGAACGAAGAATTGCGGAGTCATTAATGTATCATCAGAGGATTTGAGGTAATCGATGAATAACAAATGAATCACGAACGTAGTAGAGCTTTTTCAGCTGAAAGCTCTATAGTCCAGTGAACAAAGTATTAGTTATAGAATATTTTTATGTTTATGAAAATTTGTCAGAACTTTATGATAATGATAAATATATTAAAACATCCAAATTGTGAATGAAGCAACAGAAAAAGTTCTAGGATGTGTATCAAAAACATTCAAACTTTTTGTTCCGTATCAATATAAAAACTTTTGCTACAATAATTAATTTTTTTAATCTTAATACTTATATCTTTTTTATTAATTTCGGTTATTGTATAATCAGGAATAGATATACTAAGTTATTTAAGGAAGAGAAGAGGAAAAACAAGAAGAATCAACAACTAAAATCAACCTCAAGATCATTATTTTTATTTTTACTACTCAGAGCAATCTTCAGGTTTGAAAATTATATTTATGTATTAAAAAGGCATTAAAGATGGCTGTAGGTAATCCCATATTTCCTAAGACTTGAAAATGTTTGTGGTATATAATTTAGTGTTTTTATACTACAAAGTCAGATTAAGCGCATTCACCAAAATTGCTCTCAGTAGGATAGCGTCATCTGTTTTTCAATAAATTCTATTAATTTTAGAATCCATGAAATAAAATTGCAACTATCACTATCGATGAAAACTATGGTTGGTTTTCTATGGAATAATACTTTAATTTATATTAAAACGACACTACTAATATTTAGACATTTCATCTCGTTACAAAGGCAAGATGTTGATGAACGTTTTTATTAATATCTGCAGCTGCTGAAAAGACATTGGAATTTATTTTTTATTTTATGCTATTAAACCGCGTTACACCGATTTAAAAAGCCAGCAATACTTAAATACTTGTATAATCATTAATCGTTTTAAAAAGGCGGAGAATATAACGTTTACTGTTCTAAAAGACAGAGGATAACGCCAATCGTTTGCAGTAGAACGCAAGCGATCAGGATTGAAATACACGTCTCTGACATCGCCGTCCTCTAGACACAGCTGGAATAAATCTCAGAGAGTGAACCAGACAAGGAGGTTAGATGGCCAAACAAAAATAAGGCAGGATATTCGAATTTCAAAAGATTAGTACCGACCCAAGCGGAAATAACTAATTACATTTGACGTTAACCACTCAACTGACACTAGAGACGTGTGCCCAATGTTACAGTACCGCTTTTTTAAAAGCACAAATATTTATGTGAGCTAAAGTGAACGGCTTGTTAGATAATGAATTTTTATTTGAGTGTCGTTTGGACACAAACACTTATTATTTCTGACAAACCAGATTTTGCATAAACTTTACACTGAAAATAAAATTAACTCACAAACTGATTTTTTATCATCGATCACGAAGAGGTATTTTTTAGCATATGTAAAAAATGAATTATTATCTTTTAGTTAGTTTATAAATAAAAAGATTAAAGAGGTGGGAGCGATATTATTTTTAAGTTAAGGCATTTAGAAAATATTGTCAATTTCAAATTCGTAAATTGGTATTAGATGTATATTAACCATAAGAGAAAAAACTGCTCTTAAAAATTGGTCCAGTTCCCAGAAAATAGAAAAAGCCGTCACCAGCTGGCAATTTAATGATCTATTAGCTTCAAATCTGGTTAAAAAGCAGTCTAATTAGTATTCTATCAAATGGAGAAAACCGATGTTTTTCTTTTTCTAGTTTTCTCGGGAAATGAGTTTGAATAAAAATTTTTAAAATTTCGAATTTTAGATGGTATTGAGAATGAGTTATATCAAGTATTTTGACCCGAAAATGAATGTTATACCAATAATTGGCTTAGACATAACGAGTTCTCAGAAAATGGAAAAAACCGTTTTTCTATAGAAATACCTCAATTTTGATCGGTCACAAAGCTGACGATTTAGTAATTGATCAAGTCCAAATCCAGTGGAAAGACCCAATTAGCTGTTTATAATAAATTTTCTCAACAAATGGCTTAAAGTGAAGACATATAAAAAATACTGACAATTTTAAATTCATAAATTCGTCTCAGATCATATTAAAAACAAGTCATTTGTTGTGTTTTGACCAAAGAACAAATATCTTGGTCTCTAAAACTGGCTCAGACAAATTCCAGTCTCAGAAATTGAACAAACGCGTTTTTTCTCAAATAAACCTCCTTTGTCCATTTATATGCTCGCTATTTGATAATATATCAATTTAGTTTACTATCAACTGGATAAAGTCAACGTAATTTCTGTTTTTGTTTTTCTGAGAAAATGGTTTGAATGATTTGACTTGAATCAGCTGGCTAAACTTCAAATATTATGAAGAGATCAATTTGTTGACTACTATTTGGTAAAAACTGATTTTTTTTATTATTTACTTTCTCAGAAAATGAGTTTAAGTGAAGGCGTATCAAAAATAAATTTCAAATTCTTACATATGTTTTAAATCGTATTAAGAATGATTTTCTTTTTATTTTGGACCAAAACAAAAAATGTGGTATCAAGAATTTTCTCAGATATCTACCGTTTTCAGAAAATGAGAAAAGTCTTTTTTTTTGGTGATCTATAAACTTCAAATCCAGTGGAAAGACAAAATTACGTTTCTACTATCTATTGATTATCGATATTTGAAGTGAAACTTCTTTTCTCGCGGTAGAGTGATTTTTAACGATGAATTATTAAAAGCGTAATGTAAGGGAGATAAACACTCGATGGCTACACTGGGAGCACTCAGTAGGCGACGCGTAGTGTCAGTATGGTTGGTTTGGCTTAATATTCATAAAATTCCAAGGTAAATTTTTATTTATTATTTAAATATAAATATTTAATATAAAAATCAAAACAAACTGAAAAAATCGGAAAACATCAGAACCAATCGGTCAAAAATAGGAAATATCCGAAAAATCTATTTTCAACGTATATACGTTTTCAATATTTATAAGCCCTACCAATGTCTTATCTCTTTGTCTGAAAAGTTTCATTTCTATAACACTCTTTTTTTTCGTCTTTTAATTTTCTCAAGAAATGGCTTTAAGTGAAGAGATGTCAAAAATATAAAAAATTTCAATTTCTTAAATTTGTTTTAAATCGTTTTGAGAATGAGACTCAAAAAGAATTAATCTAATGTCAAAAATTAGTTCAAGCATGTCAAGTTCTGAAAAAAATAGAAAAACTCGTTTTTACTGGATATTCTTTTTAGCTTTGATGAGTTTTCGCTGCCCATTTGGAAATCTACCAATTTCAAATATGCTGAAAAGTTAGTCCATTTAGTTTGCTACGATATCGATTTATTTTTAGCTTTTTATTTTTCTCAGAAAATGGGTTCAATTGACAAAATGTCAAAACTGTTGACAATTTCAAAGTTATATTAAGAATGAGTTATTACCTCTTAAAATATTGAGTTATATATAACACTATTTATATTTATTTTATTACAAGAAGTCTTGACTATCTAAATCTAACCTGTGTATTAAAAAAAAGAAAATACAAGTTTCCCTTTCCCCTTAAAATTTTTCTCCACTTCGTTCCCTATTGGTTTTCACTTTCCCTTATTTTTTTCCACTTTTTCCCCTATTTTTTTATTCCACTCTTTAAACTACTTTTTTTTCACTTTTTCTCCTACATTCTTTCCTAATTTCTTTGTGACAAACTTTTTTGTTCCACTTTTTCCCCTTAAAACTTTTTTTCCACTTCTTTCCCCATTTTTTTTTCACTTTTCCCCTACTTTCTTCCACTTTTTCCCCCGACTTTTTCACTAATTTTTTTATATATCAAATTTTTTTCTACCTTTTCCCCGACTCATTTTTTCTCCTATTTTTTTATATCAATTTTTTTCCGCTATTTTCCACCATCCTTTTTTCCAATTTTTTCCTCCCATTTTTTTGTTTTAGACTTTTTTTACACTTTTACCCCTACAGAGATATCCTGTTCTCAGAAAGATGTTATGTTATGCAGGAAAAAATACTGGAGATGGTTGAATAAGAAAGACAGAGGCCTGAAATTTTTTTAATAAGATAAAAATAAGCATTAATATTAAGAAGGTTAGGGATGTGGAGAGAATGCTTAAAATGGCTCTTGGCAGAAGACCAATTGGAAAAGGAAATACAGGAAGGCTAATAAAGGGATTGTTTGATAAGAAGAAATAAGGCCCGAAAAGCACTATAAATAAATAAATGTAATTCCTGTTACGAATATTTTATTAGTCTATAATTCATAGCACCTGAATCCAGCCCTGTACAATTTACGTTTATAGTAGGGTGTTTAAATGATGTACTGGGTTAAACTCTTCTCGCGATTTGGGTTCTCTTTTCAACTGTGGCTTCTTGGATTCGATATTTTTGTCTGAATAGCATATTCGTGCTATCGAATAGAATTTAACCATAATGTTTTAAGGTAAACTACTCACGATATGTCCGTGTATTCTTAGATAATTGAAATGAAAATTATTGAACTAGATTCAATCTCTAAATGGACGATTATAATCCCGTTGAAGTTCTGGACCAAATGGCGGGGGTGGTAGGCTTGTTAGATGATAAATTTTTACTGGGATATTATACGGCAGTGAATCGAAACGAAGCGAGATGCTTTTAAACACTGTGGTTTCTTTGTGCTAATTATTCACTAAATGGGTTTTGATGTAAATTCTGTTCAGCAATTAAACTGCAAAAAAATTTCACTTTGAATTCAATCGTATTTAATTCGGATTCGCCAGCTCCATTCGTAGCCCTTTGTGATATTTTTAGGGTATTTTTATACCGAGATAAACGAAAGCTGATTTTACGCAACACTGAAATTCGCGTTATTGGGCGTTTGCTCTCTAAAAGGTCAGATTAGTCATTTGTTATCAATCTTTTCCGGTCTGACACAAAATGTTCACGAAAAATAACAGCTTAATATTTATTTTGGAATATAACTTTACTCAAACCCAAACCACCTGTCACTTGCATATTTCAAAAACCAATGAATATTTCCATTTCTGGGAGCTTTTAATTTAAAATTAGTCTTTTATTGGAAACTTTACCAAAACAGTTCTATTTTAACACATCCCTATTACATATTTATGTTTGCATGTTTGTTACGTTTGTAGCGATTTGTATCGTTGTTGAAAAAATTTGAAAACTTGAAAATTTTATTTGCTATGGTGTCTAGGAAACCGTTTTTGAATTTTTTTAACCATACGATGTAACAAGCTAGTATTTTATACTGGTAACTTGTAAATTTTGATATCTGATGACTTTATTCTGTGCTTTAGACCATGCAGAATTATTTATGAAGAATAACTTGTTCCATAAAATTGATAATAAAAAAGTTCCTATATGCTGCGAATTTAAGTATAATAAGGATTTATTCCTATTATCGCGCGATAATCGAAAGATTAATTTTCTCCAAAAATATATTTTTCTTTCGTTAACACAGACCCTAGAAATTGTTTTACTAGTACAACAATAATGAGAAAAGATATAGCAACGCTTTATTATGGGCACTGTAATCGACTAGGTATGAACTGTATTTTAATATTTATTTAATTTTCCGTTTGTCAGTTTTGAAAATATAAATAACTTTTTTTGCTACATATAACTTGAATTATCTTTACGCTTGAAGAAAAAATAGTATTTATTACTCCGGAGAAGAAGGCTTCATTATTTCTGTTTTACTCAGATTACACTGCCTCAGCTATAGCGCCTCGGCAGTAAAGTTCTGAGCTCAATAATAAACGCCTTCTACTCCTTGTAATATAATATACTATTTTGACGTTCAATTTGTGATCAAAGTGATGACATTGATAGTTGTCAAAGCAAAAAACACTTCGTAAATCAAAATATTTAAAATAAATCTCACTGTATTAAAAGAGGTCAATTATTATCCCTGTAATAATGATTTAATTGAATAAGATTAAACAAGTAAAAAATACTGCTGAAAAATAGAATCGGCAATAAATAATCTATAATATTTTACATATTTATAGAAAATAGTTAAATTTTCTCCGTAAAAATAAAAAGGTATAATTTAACTTGTTTAATAATCTATTAATATCAAGTCCTTCAAAACAATAATTGAATATTTATCACTATCATTTTTTCATATTTACATGATATTTCATTGAAATAAGGGGTAAAATTAGAATGCATATTTTGAAAATCAAGTTGTAATTTCTAAATAAATAATATAATGGATACACGTAAATTACAGGTAGCAATAGCAGATTATTTAAGGGCGCAAATATGATTAACTAATTGAAAATTCTGTAAACTTGTTGCAAGTGTCGAACTAAAATTGATAAAAACGTCTCAAACAAGGCCAGTTTGGCCTCGCTAGATTTTGCCAGTCTTATTAGAGAGTTTGCTGACAAAAAACCTAGCAAAATTATGTTTTACGTGTTTGTTTAATTTTTGTTTTTCATTAAATGTTTCCTCACTAACTAATAGACAAAAAAGGTACATTATATAAAGAATGAATGGGTAAAAAATTTTAATAAAAAAATGTTTGTTATTATGTATTATATAAATTAAATGAAAAAAATATGATGCCAAATTCAAATTTAATTTTTTAAATTATAATATAAAATAAAGGGCGCAAAATAAATGACCAGCTCGGGATACCAGAATGGCTAACGCAGGCCTTAATTCCATTTCGTAAATAATGAATCAAAGTAAGATTATTTATAAATATTTATATAGCAAACATTTTATCACACTTCCAAAAAAAGTGGGGCGTATATACTATACTTGATTTTACCCGTTTTTTGACTTGTCATAAAGTAGACATGGTGGATTTTTATGGAAAAAAACAAGGTAATTCATCAAAATCGTTATTGTTGAATTTATTCTTGCTTTTCTTGTCTGACTAAGTTTAATTCGTTTTCTAATTTATTAACTTACTACAGAGCCTTCAACATGTTATTGAGATCACCCTATTAGTGTGTCTGTATGTGTGCCTGTCTGTCTGTGAGAAGTCTCACGGCCGTTCCACCGGACAGATTTGCTTCAAACTTGGTATAATGACCTATATGTACCATAGGGTCATACCTCGGTCCTGTTTTGTTTATCTACAATATGTTTTCGTATTAATTTAAGAAATTTGAAAAATAAATGCCATGTTTAACTGAAAGAAAAATTTCATTGTGAATTTCACTACTATTATAGAAAAATTTGTGTTTTAAAAAATGTATATGACAATTTTAAAAAATCAGTTTCTTTTTTTAGTGGTAAAACCAATATCAATAATAGGGGGAATGAAGTGTCATGGCTTAGTAATTTTTCACTTGATATTTGTAAAAATTTCCTGTAAAAAATAGATGGCCATTTATCTCTTAATTCAAATTCAAATGTCTCTATGCAAATTAAATTGGGATCGCTCAAAATAGATATAAAATGTGTCATATTATATAGTGCCAATATTACCAAAAAAAACACAAATTTTCGTTAATCCTTAGACATGCTTTCAAGGACCCACAAATTGCGGAATCTCTTTGATTATTAGTAGGAAACACGAAATTCTACCGCATAGATTTAATAACGCCTCTCTGGTTAAATGTGTTCTGGATTTTCCAATACTATAAACGTTTGATTAGTAGGGCTTTCTGATACATTAGTTAATTATCAATAGCGCGTTTTGATCTGCAGATCATTTAGCAGCAATATCTGTAATGTACATAAACCGTTTTAGATAGAATGTCTACATAGACTTAATGAAACATAAAGCTGATTAAATTTATGATCTCGGCTAATTGATTTAACGCTTTTAGTAAATAGTAATATTTTCTGTTAATGCCTATGTTTTTATTGTATTACTTTAATTTATAATTTATTGTTAACTTTAATCTTAAGTAACAATTTTTAATTTAATCATTTAATATGTCAAAAAAAGGAACTATGGTCCAGCAAATTATTATTAATTGTTATTTCCAAAATTTATAATGTTTTGTATCAAAACATTACCCATAAAAATAAACTAATCTAGTCATTCATTCATACATTCATACCTCAACGTAAAAGAAAACGTTACGTTTTGGTACAAATAAATAACTGACCCTTAAATTATTGTATACCAAAATTTAACGAAGATCACAATAACATAAAATAAATGAAATTATTTTAAAACAGTTTATCCAATTTAGATGAACACAGTCTATTCAATAAAGTTTACAATTTGTCGTCCTCCATTTCTTCCACAATCTGTTTCCTGGCTCTTCAAAAAAAAGTTGATCACAAAGAATTTCCAAAATTACCCTCCTTATACTTTAAAGAATTTTTAAATAAATTTGCTTATTTAATTTGAGACTTAAATAAAACTTTATTTATATAACTTTTTATTTATCAAAATTTTGTTAATGTTGACATTACCATTATTTTTGAAAATTGTCAAATTGACGACCATTATTTTATTACTATCTTGATTTTTATTTTTTTTATACCGGATATAACTAACTACCTTAATTTAGAATACATTTTATTACAGTATCTAACGGTGTACTTAATTCCCTCAAGCATTTCTGCACGGATCCCTGTGTCAGACGATATACCAAAAACTAATCCATTATTTTATTTTAAATATTAAATTGGTTAGACTAAGTGAAAAGTATATTTTTGTAAACTTTATAAGCATTTATTGTAAATTATGACAACCTCTTTAAATAATAAAATTATATAGTAGTACTAAGCGATAAAATTAAATTTAAAGTAATTTTTCATTTAAGAAGTTAATCAATTTTTAATTTATATCTGAAACTAGCAGATCATTTTTTAATTAATTAAAAACATTTGGTATATTAAAGAAATATTAAACGATTTTACAAAAAACCTCCACTTATATATTCAACAAATCAAAAATTACACTTACACATGTTGATTAAATTATTGTATAAATATTCATTTTATTTGAGATTCATATTAACTACCGTCCGGCTTAACGAATAAATATTTCAAATTATTTTGACAATTAATTACATAATGATTATTTATTTTAATGAAATAAAAATATGATAGTATTTCAGCTTGTATATAATAGTAAAAATAAATGTATTTATATCAAAACTCCCACTTAAGTTAATTTGAGTTTAAATTTGCTTTAATCGTCCGATATGATTGTCTAAAAAGGTGGAATTTATTTTCAGCAAATACACAATTTCAATTTTGAAAACGGTTTATGTCATCGACAGTAATCAATTATTGCCATAGGTAACAAAATAAAAGATAAATGACGCTTGCGAACAACTGTCCACTTGAATTTTGATAGAGAAATTACAGAAAACAGACAATAGTACTTAAAATTGCGCTTTCATTAAAATTTAGATATTTGTTTATTTTGTATTTAAAATGTTAAAATAGGGGATTTGTTTTTAAAAAATTTGGAATTTTAGATTTGTTTTATTGTGTAGACATTGACATATTACAAAAAAATGAGCTAATTATGGTGTTATATTATTAATACTTATTTCTGTATCACAAGAAATTTCTGACCAAACTACCTCAGAAATGTATCCCATAACATACAGGTTATGGCTCCTAAAAGGGTAAATGTGTCCAAAGTGACATTGTTATTTAAATTAATATTATCTCCATAATCTATTGTTTTGGAAAACTCTTTTTCTTAAAAAAAATTTTAATTCCTTACCATGTGTATCTCTTCTTTGGGGTGGGTTCACAATACTAAAAAATTTTATAAATTGAAATTAAATAAAATTAAAATTATTCCATTTTAATCTTCCAATTTCTTTATTTAATTTAAATCTTCTAAATTCTGTCCCTGTCTAAATTGTTTCTTACTGCTGTCTGTCTCACCTTCCTTTACTGTTTTTCTTCTAACTCTTATAGATAAAAAATATCTCTTATTTTTTCAAATATATAATATTAATTCAAATTATAAAATAAATTCAATTCTTTTGACCAATTTTCTTTTAAAAATATTTTTCAAAAGAACTTGACAATCTAATCTTATTTATCTTTGTCATCTCTTTTTTTTAACTGATTTCTGCCTACTTAAATTTTTTTTCATTTTTCTAAATTTTTCTAAATTTCTAACCCCACTTACCAAAAAAGACACATCCACATGACAAGGAACCCATCACAGTGACATTTCCAAACCAAATGCTTTAAGCCCTTTCCATATTATTTTACAATTTACCCAATAATATTAAAATCCTTATTACTTACATTATTCTTTATCAAAAACTATTAATTTTTCAACTTCCATTAAAAGTTATATTCAGTATTTACTATATCTATTATAATTATAACAATTCAATCACTAAATGTAACGCTAACACAAATTATAACTATTACTAATTCTTATATATAGGGTGTACCTACATAACATTACACTATATATCTGTTCCAGTGAACCAAATAACCATTACTCAGACTTAAAAAAACTGTCATTTTTATGCTATTAAAAATTGTGGATCATCACTATAGTCTATTAATTCATTAATATACATTATACTGAGCCCATAATGCATCGCCATGAGGTAAAGATTGTTCTGAAGTATAAACATCTGTACAAGAGTAGATCAGTAATAAAAATTCAATAATATAGAAAATGTTGAAAAATATTGCGACCACTAACCAGAACTACACTTTTTTATCACTCTATGTACGTTTCGCTAACTATGTTAGCATCATCAGAAGTTGATGATAAACTCAAATTTCTGTCTGTATATATCCCAAAATTAATCTCGTATTAGGTATGTCCGAAAAAAACAGGTAATTGAAGATTTCATGCAATTATCTACGGTTTAAAGTTTTATATTTGGTCCATAATTCTTTATTTATTTAATCTTAGATTTAATAAAGAAATTATTGTATTGCACATTTCATAAATATTATATTATTATTATATAATGTGAGTGAAATGAGAGTGTATTATAGGTTTAAATGAAACCATTTAGAAGTTTTTGAACAAAATGTTAATGATGATCGATAATCCTAATCATACTCCCATAGGTAAAAGGTATCAAATAGTGTCCAAGTAAGAAGTCCCCAAATTAGAAGACACCGGAATAATGTAGTAATTTGGCAAGAAAATTAAGTCTGCTTTTAATGAAGTTATTTGAGAAATAATCTCGTTAGCTTTCATGTGAAAATATAAGATTTTAACCAGGTATATTGTAAAAAATCTAATTCATAGTTCATCCATAATTATATCATCTATATAAAATTCAACATTTATTTTTTTTCAAGGGTGCCACATTTTTAAAAAAATTAATGACTCTGCCACATTTACCGAAAATATCAAACTAAAATGTATTACATTATATTACCTTGAACCGACAATATGTATACTATAAGATACTTTCAATCTGCTTTCTATCAAGACACCAATTATCAAAATACTATACATGGTCATAACAAAAGGGTTATTTAATGTACTTGTATATGTGGCTTTAGCCTCCAAAGAAAGTACTAATGAGTTTTTAATGAAAAAAATTATCTACAATTGATAATGGATATACTCAAATTATTTCAAAGAAGATAATTATTATGTTTGATTCTAAACCGCAGATTATCAGACTTATTATGCTCTGAATGTACTTTATTTTTCTTTTTTTAATTAAAAAAACATAAGTTAATTATAGAAAAAACTATTTAAAGTAATGAATTATTAGTAAAAAATAAAGTTTATTTAATTCTTTTTTTTTATCTAGACTATGGACATTAAATCAAGAAAGTTAAAAAAAACAAACTTAAATTTAAAAAATTTCACTTCAGCAAATATATTCTTAACTCAGACTAGTTCAAACCCAGCCAGCCCTAAGCATTTATCCTTATGTTAGATTAAAAAAGTATATTTCTGAACAGACATTCATATTTATGTTTTAAATTTGTAAAGAAAACAAATTAAAATCTAATATAGGTGGGTTTCAATTTAAAGCAGTAAACTCAAGTATGAATTGGAAATTTAGAACTTTTGGTTTTCAACAATGTTGAAGAATATTATCACCAACACCACTAACGTACGTTTCGCTAATTATATTAGCATCATCAGGAGCTGATGATAAACTTGAGTTTACAACCAACCAAAACTACACTTTTTTAACATTCTACGTACTTACGTGCAGCATTTAATTGTTTGTTAAAAACAATAGCTAGTGTAAACGTTTGGATCGCAAGAGTATTTTCCCCAGGTGTAGGTGAAATTTAGGGAATAATAGAGGACGATATTAGGGAAAATAGGGAGTGCCTCCGAGAACAAGTAATTTGTTATGCCAGAGTGTATAATATAGTTATGGGATTTGACCGTAAGCCTGTTAGAGATATTAGCATAACAATATTGTCACTACAATTTTAGTCAAAACATTTAACTTATTGCGTGCTCTGTGTATGCATTTGTCAGTAATTCCATTAATTAGATACGTTTGCAAGCATAATCCTATTTTAAATGTATTGGACTTGTTTAATTAATTATCAGTTCGGTATGCAAATAATTTATGAGCGTTTTACGTGAAACCTTAATTAAAGCTATGAAATCGTGTATTTATTCTACAAAAATATAAACACATTTATTTGGAGACAAATATAATTTGTATTGATTTTGTTGTTCATATTATAAATACGATTTTCATCAGATTGTATAATTTTTGATAAACATTGTCTATTGAATTTGTTTGAAAACAATAACATATAATTAAAAATTGTTATTTTGTGGTTTATTTAGATTATTTATAGTATCATTTTTATTTAACAATAAATACGTTTAACTTAAGCAGAAAACTAATCCTCCTTTTTGTATCATCTAATAAATATCTTAAGTAGACGAAATTATTATAATGACCAATTAATTTGTAATTAAAAACAATAAACATAAAATTAGACATAATGCAACTTTTGGATATTAAAAAATTGTAACTTGCCAATTAGACTGAAAAGTAAAGAGAAAAGGGAATTGATTAAATAATAACAAAATGGTATCACAATTATTATTAACAAAAACAGAATTCAAAATTTTGTAATGTAATTACTAATTAATTAACATCCCAACAACTAAATATAATGATCCTTATTTTCCATCATTTTCCTAGTAAATCTAAATACACATTTAATAAATAAATACTTGTAATATCTGAATTCTAGCTGGAAAATAATTAGCATCGACATTGCGAGTTCTATAATAAATACAGAAAGATACAAATTTAATTTTGATTAATGGCCTGAGTGAAAATTGTTTTATTTTTAAAAAAAGAAAACGTAGATTAAAATAATAGTTCTAAATAATTTACACTACAATTCCGGTATAAAAAGTCTGACACTGAGATGCAAAAATCTTTGGATATTAAAAAAATTAGTCTATGAAGTGAAGGAAGGTTTGAATGAATAATATCTGAAAATAATTATAAAATTATTAACATAAAGAAAAGCAAACAAAAAAGATACCAAACAATAATAAAGTAAAAAAAGTATTATTATTGTGAATCTTTTCAAAATTTTGTGAACAAAGCAAGAAGTGTGTAAAATAACAAAAATCATCAGAAATCACACCAAAACAAGACCTTTCGAAAGAATACAAAAAAGCTGTAAATCTGTAATTTTTTTCAGATTTTTAGAGTTAACTGTAAAAATAAAATTAATATATCAACATTTTCAAAACAACGTTCTATTAAAAATACAAAATATCGAATAACCTAAGCGCGATTTTAAAAATGTAAAAATCAATAATAATGGTTATTGAAAAGATTAAAATCAAATTACCGGAATATTTTGTTATTACCTAATATTACGTACAAAATATTTTTAATGTCATTATAAATTAATAATAAAGTATTAAAATTTCAAAAAGTAAATATTTTTAAACATTTAGATAATATCGTAAATCTACCCGAATAGGTACTTATTATCTAAGATTTCTCATACATGGCCATTTAGGTATCAGGATTTTTACCCAGTAGATTATTTTTTATGCGGACATTTAAAAATATTAGGGGACCCTCCTCATTTAATTTGGTATAATTGAAGTAAGTAATTTTAGCTTTTTGTAGTTTTGATTATTCTAATTTCTACTTTGTTATTTTAGGAAAAAAATTATTATAAATAAATAAATTGCAAATTATAAAAAAAAGTAAAAATATACAAGCTGATTTTGTAAACTGCACTCCAAAAATATTTGTTTCCTAGTTCAGTTCTGTATTTTACAAAGTTTGATCTATGTTTGATATTTGTGTATAAAGATTAGTATAGAGTAAAGATTAGGGAATAGTTACTAGTTTCTCGTTTTAATTAAAATAATTTTATACCGAATTTTAATATACAAAAAATTTGCTGTCTTAAATAAATAATAAGGAATTAAATTTTTTACTCTTTTAAATAATATGTTGTTTATTGAATTTGTTTTTATTGTATTATATAATTTTTTCCGTGGTTGACAAAACCCTTATTTTTTACTTAATTTTTTCTGTGGTCTGTATGTCTGTCTGTATGTCTGGTTGTGGTCCGCAAAGCTTAAAAATGCAGTAACTTTTGAACGCTTCAATGTTTTGACGACATGGACGACATGAGATTTTTACCATTTTTTAAGACACACGAGTACTACAGTTTAGTAGAAAATGAGCGGAATCAGAAAAGGAATAAACGGGATTTTCCGGGTATTTACTACTTTTTTATAGTTTCCCAGGAAATACGCTCCATGTCGTAATTTTTGAGCAAACCCCTTCAAATTTGGGAAAAAGATACTTTGAAGTACTGTTACGGAGCCTATTGAAAATCGGAATAATTAGAAAATTCCTTGTGGTTTTCCCGGATTATTTTTCCGAAAATGTCATGTCATCATTTTAAAAAATCGATATCTCTGAAACCGTGAGAGATATTCGAAAAACAAAAATAAGTAATTGTAGGACTGAAATAGCTCAACAAGAATGATTTGAACTATTTTTCCGTTGGGTTAGGTTAGGTTAAATAAAAAAAAAGAAATTAAATTCCGAAAATCTCAGAAACCAAGAGGAATATCGAAAAATGCCAATAGTACTTTTTTGCTTGAAAAGATCCTATGAAAATTATGGAAAACAGGGAAAAACATAATGAAAAATATGGAAAAAAATTAGGAAAAATAGCAAAAAAAATAATGAAAAATAGGCAAAAAATAATAAAAAATGGGGAAAAAATAATGGAAAATAGGGCAAAAATAATGAAAAATTATTAGGGAAAAAAGTAATGAAAAATAGGGAAAAAATAATGAAAAATTGGAGTAAAAAATGATGAAAAATAGGCAAAAATAATAAAAAATTTGGAGAAAAAAAGGGAAAAAAATATTGAAAAATATATTGAGAAAGAGGGGAAAAAATAATGAAAAATTGTGGAGAAAATCATGAAACTACGAAACCGTAAAAGGTATTCAAAAAACAAAAATACCTAAATGCAGAAATTGAATAGATCAAAAAGTCTTATTCCAACTATTTTCCATAAATTTGGAAATGTCAGTCTTAAATAGTTCGACAAGAAAAATATAAGCATAGTCGACGATGTTTCAACATTGTGTGCAAAAAATGTCTATGCGAAAAAACGGGGCAAAAGGGTTCGTACTACACCATTGTGATTAGTTGCTTGTTACTTTAATTAACAGCTCTGTTTTTAGAGTTAAATACAGACTAATCCAGTCAAAAAAAATAATAATAAAATTTAAAGTTATTAAAATTGCAAAATAATGACTCTCAGATACATATTTTTTCCAGCTTAATTTTTTATTTTTGCATAAATAATTATGTTTTTTAAATATTCAAAAATTATAGACGATATCTGGATAAATTGGATAGCTTATAAATATCAATATTTTAAAGACGGCAGAGAAAAAACTCTTGAGATTATTGTTGAAGGGAAAATCCGAATCAATCACAGGAGCTATTGAAATGCTGGCAGCAGGAGCAGTGGCTCCTTGTGATATCGACAAGTCAGAAATGTCAGTCCTCTGTGCTCCCATCCACTAACCGATCAATACTCATTGTAATACCCCACTAAAGCTTCCTGCTAATTGTACTGCACACATATCTCTATTTATATTCATTACTGTACGTCGCTTTAAGCCCGAAAACAATCATTTTGTACATTACACCGCCTCATTAAATTAGGTACCGACGTTCGGCTGCAACTTTCCCGCTTATACAAAACTTTTTCTCATAAATTTAAGTCTCAATATTTTCCATCCACGGAGATTAGGGGATAGAAGGGGTAATTGAATTGTAGTACATAGGCCATGCTAACTTTTTTCAAATATTGGAAGTTGAAACAAATACAAAACTTGTTTTTTAGTTTTGTAGAAAAGGAAGTAATTATTTGAAGACAACTCAGGTTGGTGTTATAGATTAAATTACGTGTACAGAAAGTCATATTTTTCACACGAATGGGAAATATAATTGCACGAGGCGTAAGCCAAGTCCGGCACTCCAACGAATGTGAAAAATCACTTTGGCACATACTATTTTTCCTACGACCACGCGATAATTTTACTAAATAATGTACATTTTAAAGTTTTTTTGCAGGTTCTATGTTTGTTGGTTTTTAGTTTATATAAACAATCCCTTTTGTAAGCTCATCTCGCCACTTTCATTGCACTTTTAACACATGTATCACAAATAACTATTATGTAAATAATATTATTGACATTACTTGAAAAACAGAAAACTTCACCTTTATGCAAATTATTTCCTTTTATTTATTTTCTTATCAGTCACAAAATTCCAACTACATTTTGTATTTTATGCGTACTTATCGTTTTTGTTAATGTGTCTTCATTTATGAAATCGTAAAGTTTAGCTCTAAGTAGCTTATATTCCTTATACCTATTTTAGTACCCGCTGAATAAATCCCGACTCGTTTTAGATTGGACGAACATTTTTAATGTCTATTTAAATTAAATTTTGGTTTACATTGTTACTTTAGGGAAACTGTTTCAGTTTTACTGTTTATAAAACCTCAATATCCAGTGTATTGGAAAAATCGTAGCACTATTTTTAATCTTAAAAATGTCAGGGGTAAAGGCTTTTAAAAATTTTATTTATCTATAGTCCAATAAAATTAGTAAAAAATCTATATTCGTAAGTGAAATATACCCTCAATAATTTTTTTATAGATAATAGGGGGTTATCAAGGAAACTATTGATTTTTGCAGTGACCAAAAATGTAGATAAAAAATTATCTTTCATTTTTAATTAAACTTTTATTTTATGCGGGCATTATTTTGGAGGTTCTGTATATTCGAATAAAATTTTTCTGTCAAAAAAACTTTCAGAAAGACGAGTGATTTTAGAGTGTGAAACTACCCTTAAAACCGTTTAAGAGCCAATGAAAAAAAAAATATTAGTATAAGAAATCGTAGGTTAATAAAAAAATGTCTACAAGAATAATAAGAAGTTGCCTTTTCAATACATCTAATTATTCTTTTTTCCTGCATAAATTATAATATTTAAAAGTGTCAACATATTAAAAATATTATTATGCTAAAACAGACTATTAAATTATTATCATAATTATAAAACGATATTATTGAATTACATTATATATGCTAGCAATATTTCATACTTTTCTGAAAATGATGTAATGAAATTTCAATTGATAACAGTTAAAATTAATATTGGAAATTCAACGTATAGTGAATATATTTGGTACCGTTGAAATTATAATTAATTTAATGTCAATTAAATTGTTTTTTACTATATGAACCGAAACTTTCATTGTAGATATCAAACACAAAAACTAATAAACGAAATATTTAACGTAAATAAAAATACATAAATATTTGTAATGTTTTAAATTACATCTTCTAAAATCTCTTATCGGCATAGTAAAATGTTCATACCATTTATAATTGAAAATTAACAGTTACAGAATATGTTGTCGTTTAAATTATAATTAATTTAATGTCATATAAAATTGTTTTGGACAATGTAAACCGCATGACACTGTTGTCATTGCATGTATCAAACGCAGAAAATGTGTCGTAATTAATGAATATAGTTATTAATAGAAAAAATACCTGTTGCAGTCAATATTTAAATATTTATGGTATTTAAAATATCTTTAGTTATTTTACTTTTATTTATTAATTAGTTTTAGAAAAAATATGAAGTTTAGAAAAATGTAATAACTAGTTTATTTTAAAAAAATGAGCAAAACCTTTAGATGGCTACCCTATATCCCTATTAATGGGATACCTGCTATAATCTACTAATAATGCATAACCGAAACAGAAGTCAAATACTAAAAAATTTTTTTGGTTTACTGACATATATAATTTTTGTATTGAAAGCTCATTTTTTATTTTCAAATTTCTTTCACGTTTTGGTTGTTTATAATTTCTAACATAAAATAACAAAAAATTGTATGTTTGTTTAAAGCGCTCTACGCGAATTACTGTGTGATTTAAATTTAATTTTCGTAGATTTGTATGTGTGTGTGTGCTTTTTGTCTATACCTTGAGATAATCCAAATTAGCTCTTACTACGAATAAATTCGGAATGTCCCTTAAGCTAGCAGAGCAAAGTCAGCAGAACACGATGATTGCTATTTCATAATTAAGAAAAGAAAAAAAAGCTATGTTCTGCTAGCTTTAAGATAAAGTTAGCAGAACACTGATTCAAAAATCGATGAATAATTTCGTAATTGATATCAAGACAATGAGATAATTAAACGCAAATTAAATGTAGGAAATAAAAATTTAACGCTCCTTTAGAAAAGAAAAAAACTATGTTCTGCTAGCTTAATATAAAGCTAGCAGAACAGTGATTCAAAAATCGATGAATAATTTTGTAATTAATATCAAAAGAATGAGATAGTTAAACGCAAATTAAATGTAGTAAATAAAAATTTAACGCTCCTTTAGAAAAGGAAAAAAAACTATGTTCTACTAGCTTTAAGATAAAGTTAGCAGGACATGTAGACATTTTGTTTTGCTTGTATCCTTCTCATGTTCGTCTTGTAAGTGTGCATGTAATATCTTCAATTTTGTGTTACTTCTAGATACAATTTAAATGTTATAGTTTCTTACGTGTGGAAGGAATCGTTTCCAATTTAAAATTTCACGTATAAAGAGTTGCCTAATATTAGACAGGATATATCTACTATTATTTTTTTGCATACAAGTCACTGAAATGTTTCTCATTATTTTTTCTTAAAAATATTACTTTAAATCAATCGGATTAATCACTTTATAGTTGAAAACCATTCTGACCAAAAGACCCACCTAATTTTAAAACTTGAGACCAAATGACCAGTGTGATTACGGAACCCCGTTGATAAAATTGGCCGCAAAGACCAAGTGACCAACACCCATTTCATTGATTAAGGGTACGTATTGAAACGTTTTCTGGTATAACTCTGAATCTATAAATTTTGTAACACAAGTATGATACATTTTTTAAATCCGTTTATTAAAAAGTTTGTCATTTAAAAAAAAATGAAAGTGCAACTGCCACCTGATGGAGGATCACACATGGGTCGAAACATTTATATGACAATTGGCCTGTCCGAGAATTTTGCTCATTTTTCAAAAATAGATTAGTTATTAGGAGGAGATTAATACTTATTCCAGTGCACTGTAGAAATACACATCATTAGAGACACTAATTGATTTTTGAAATTAATATTATTTTTTCCAACTGTTATCTTACTTAAAATTCAAATTACTACAGTAACTTTTCACATAAATTATAAATGGAAAAACTCTTAACTGTATTTTCTACATCGCAAACAACTTCTGGAACTATTGTGTCGGACACCTTGAATACATTAAAGG
Organism: Neocrepidodera transversa; assembly: GCA_963243735.1. Taxonomy (NCBI): domain Eukaryota; kingdom Metazoa; phylum Arthropoda; class Insecta; order Coleoptera; family Chrysomelidae; genus Neocrepidodera; species Neocrepidodera transversa. The sequence goes on from OY725339.1 coordinate 5,929,725, forward strand.
TTAGCTTTGCTCTCATGACAACAAATTCTAACAAACATACCTACCATTGTCGCATAATTACATAATGAAAGAAAACAGTTCTTAAAGAGTATTCAGTGAATTAAATTTCATCTTAAATAATTTCTAGAGTTTTAGAGTGATAACTTTAATGCTCAGTTATTTCTAGAAAGGAAAATTTACTCAAAGGAATAGGATTATAATTAGTTTCAATATGCTAATTTATGGATGCATATCAAATCCAATATAAACCGCATTTGATATGAAATAGATATCGTATATATATTTATAGATATTTATTGTTATAATTCATGATTTTGAATTTATACATTTTTATTATTATTATTTTGATTTTATGTATTTTCTTTTGTTAAACGCCTTCGATATGCAGGTACTTTGTTGTAATATTTTTTTTTATTAATTTTAGATTTACCCTTGAGAGCATGGAATTTATTCGTTTTAACCTCTTTAAATTTGGTGTCTTACTATTTTTTCTTATTTAACAAAAAAAATGAACTAAACATATAAATTTTTCTTTTTAATACATTCTTCATGTCCATTAGAATTACTATTTTTTTAAATTTGTATCGCTTATTGTTTATATCTTTTTTATATATTATTTAAATCTGATGAAACTAATTGTCACGAAAAAATGGTTTTTATTTCTAATTGGCATATGTTTTTGCAAACTTCAAACTTACCTGTCACTATGAAGTTAAATTATTTACCTATAATTATAACAAAATTGTTTATCATAGGTAAGTTGTGGTTTATTGTTAACCTTTGTTATTGCTAGTAATTTAACCTTTATATCTGTTATTGATGTTTTAGCCTCCCACGTCACGCAACCTGGATATTCTGGTAACTTCTTCAACACAATTTTCACTGGTATTAAAACTAAATACTAACTTAGTTCTATATATAATTTAAGGATATTTTCCTTTTATTTATTTAATGTAAATAGTCAAGACAGAATTTACTTTTTGTTTTTCGTTTAATCCTGGCTTATTTTTTAATTTTCCCAATAATAATTACTTTTGTGATATTTTCAATTTCCTAATATTTTTTATGTATTATACTTAATTTTTTTTATTTATATACTTTTAAAATTCTCTATTTACCTTTAAATTTTATTTTTTAATATTTACTTTCTTATCTTTGCAAACTTTATTCTCTCTCCTCTACCTTGAATTTTTTTTTATCAAATTGACCCAACCAAAATGATTATGACATCTGCCAAAAATCCATGTTTTATAATTTTCTAATACAAGGTGTTTTAATATCGTCCTACTAACCCCCAATCTCCCCAACCAAGACCCGGATGATATAACTTCGGCTTGTTAAAGGAGGAAAATTCCACTCCAGCTCCTGACCACAACAAACGTCAGACTCTGAAAAACCTTCCTGCTACCATTCTTCCGATCCTCACTATCCTAATGAACGTCTGCCTTCAGCATTCCTATTTTCCTATTGGACAACATTCAAGACTACCATGATCCCCAAACCCCACATAGGTCCCAAATCCACAAATTTCTACAGGAATATATCCTTGATGAATGTTCTGGGTAAACTTTTTGAGAAATTACTCAAATATCGTATCTAGAGCTTTCTGGATGAAAAGGGAACGATTCCCCAATTCCCCCCCTACACGCACGACATCCCCTCACCTAGCCAAGATATTCAACTCTATGCTGATGACACTGCTCTCTCTGTAACAGCCCCATCCACAAGAGCTCTGAACACCAAAACTCAGTAACTTCTAAAACATTTATCAAAATGGTGTAGTAAATGGAGTGTTAATCTAAACCCCCAAAAACTCTAACTAATTATCTTTAAACGTCCAAAATACATCCTAAAAAAAACCATTTCTCAATAAAATCAACTTTAGGCTCTGGGGAGAGAGACTCGTTCCCTTAAACGAAGTCACCTATTTGGGAGTATGCATTACGCGTAGTCTAAATTGGTCAACTGAAGTCCAAAAAGCTCTTGACAGAGTCAGGAGAGCTCTGTATGGACAATTTGGGAGAAGTAATCCTCAAACTTTACTACACACATACAAAACCTACATTCGTGCAGTAATGGACTATAGAGCTCTTAACTTCTCCTCGATGACTCCTCCTCTCTTGCACTCCATGACGGCAACCAAGAGGATGATTCTCAGGAAATCCTCCTACCTCCCCTGGAGCTTCACCTCAAACGAAATATACGAACATACTAATATTACACCAATAATTTCCACATTAAAAGAACTCCAAGATACGTCAGAAAACGAATGCAGAGGTTGCGAGGAGTACTGAAGATAGCTGCCGCAGTTGCAGTCGAAACGTTTGGAAGTAATAACCAAAGAAGACCACGGCATAACAGCCCAGAAATAAACAATTTGATCTACTATATCAATTAATTAGAAATTATTATTTTCGTGTTCCTTTTAAAAGAATTGGATAATTGTCCTCCTGGTTTTTATGTTTAATTTTATTATAATTATGTCATTAATAACTTGAACATTTTATTTCAGAATTAAATTAATGGGGTGGCAATATTTAATACCTACATAAAAAACCGATAACCTATTTTGAAAAAAAAAATCAGAATACAAATTAATGGAATTAAATACGTTTAACGAGTATAATCATAAAAATTGTTTAATTCATTTAATCAGTATTCCTGGAAAATACCATTTTTATTAATATTCTCTTTTATGTATCACTCAATTACGATTTAATTTCCAATTTCGTTAGTGAAAACTGATAAATGAAAATAAAACTAAATTCAGTCCGTTCTCACAAAGAGATCATTTGAGTTTTATTTCAGTTTTGTTTAGAGTCAACCTATTTGCTGAAATTTTTAAAACCAGACATTTTATTGCCAATAATTTTATTTATAGTTATATATCTTTTAAAAGTAGCATGACTGTCACATATGTTTAAAAAAAAATCTTAGTTAATTATTTGCTAAAATGCACACATTGTAGAATAATATTTAAAGCTCATAAATTTTAAAATTGGCTTTCGACAGCGATTCCATTTTAAACTCTAACTTTTTTATTTTTTAATATATAACCGCTAATTTTTGCACCTTATCAAAAAAATGTTACATTTTACCACAACAGATAATTTATGATAGTAAAATATTTTTAATCAAATGTTTGAATTGCAAAAATCTATTTAAAATTATATAATATGTATAAAACTAACTTTAAAGATTCAGTAAGTAAAGGCAATGACGTTTAGAATAAAACTTTACAACTTTATTTCTTGTACAATTGTCATTGTCGTACTTACAGAACCTTTAAAGTTAATGAATACTGAATAAGTTATATGTTGACCATAATGCAACAAAAAGGTAAATATATGTTAAAATTTAAAATTAGGCATCAAAAAAAATAAAGTCTTATTATATACTCAATATTTCATACTATAGTCCTATAAAATTTCATCATTTTCTATAGTGCAGTCACTTAAGCTAAAAAAATGTGTCAACATCGGAATAAAACTGAATAAGCTGAAATTTTGTATAAACCTTTATTTTGGCATTCTAAATATTGGTCTCAAAAGTCTTATAGGGTCACGTGTGAGCGTCCTTAGATATTCAGGTCAAAGGTCGTGAAAATCAGTTTTTTGAAAATATATCGCTTTCTTTGCTTCCAATCGTATTTGCATTCATTATAAAAGTTGTAGAGTATGAAATTCTCTACGAATTTTGTCTTAAATATTTTTTTATTCGCTTAACAGTTTTTGAGATAGATCGCGAAGAGTTGCCGAGCGCTCAGCCATAGCGAAACTTCAATCGCGAATCCCAGATCATAGTACGGTTTTTTAACTTAATTATTCGTTAAATATTTAATTAAATGGTATTAAATATTTAACTAATTTAATGAATATTTAATTATTTAGAGTAATTCTGTGTGGTCCAAAAGGCATCACATTTCCAATAAACTGATTTTCGCGACCTTTGACCTTATATATCTAAGGACGCTTACACGTGACCTTATGAGACTTTTAAAACAACATTTAGAATGCCAAAATAAAAGTTTATACAAATTTTCAGCTTATTCCATTTCATTTTCAATCGGAGATGAAACCCCTAAGATCACTGCACAACTAAGCTTTTTTTATAGTAAACATTTTACGAGTACAAGGAGTTGTTTAATTAAAAAAATTTTTTAGACATTTCCTTGGAGCGTACTTTTTCATAATAAAACAATTCAATTACAAACTTGTCAAGTCCTTAAGTAATTTTATCTTGACCAAGTTCTTATTAGTTACATTTTTGTCATGTTTATGGCTTGTTATTTCTATCATAATTAATCTGGGTGTTTGAGTTTGAAAGAGACAGGCCTTGAAATTTTAAATAATATTTCTCGGTTCTGCCACGTCTTTAAGTCTGCGGATTTTCATTTGATCTAAATATATGAACCCACTAAAACTCTTCCAAAATTTACAATGCATCAACCAAGCATAAACATAATACATGGTGTTTCATTAAAAACAATATAATATAAATAATATTAAATTACAACATAAAATTTATAAATATATGTTCCTTCTTGTGATATAAGAATTTGGTATACTGAAAAGTATGTATAAAAATTATTATATTAATTTATAAATTTTGAAACTATAGAAAAAGTTTTTATAATTAATATACTTGCTGCTTTTGTTTTATCTTAATTGGAATATACTACCAAAAAAATAAAATTCAGTGTCTTACCCGCTAGAGGTGTTCTTCAAATCTTATTATTTATTATAATACTCGCATTAACAATCATGCAGTTTTGCAATAAAATTGGGACGTACATCAACTGCGTCAGTTTTAATTATTTAATAAGGGTTAGCCCGACTTAAGATTAAATGGATAATGAAACGTTTTCTTTTTCAGGCGGAATAAAGGGTCTCGCATTTATGACGACTCGTTTGGTGCATTGACCATTTTTGTCAGTGTGTTTCACACTTTCTACTATGTGTGCTCACCCGCCAGTGGAATAAGATTCAGTTAGGTATAATGTTGGTTTGCATTGAGTAGTTAATCTTGCTTTTACCCAGTGGCGTTAGCTTAAACCGGAGTTATCAAATCACTACAAAACAGGGTTCCTCATTAATATTTCAAATCTGACCATATGGTTAGCTAAATCACTCAAAAGAAGTACAGTTTTAAGTAATCATTTCGCCATAGATCGTATAGTAAAGGTGCCATGCCCACTTTTGTGAATTTACTGCCACCCGCAATATCTTGATCTGATCGAAGTGTTTGATAGCTCATTTGATAAAGGTTTCGATAAATGAAGAAAATTTTATTCCGTAAAAAATTTGAAAAATGGCCTCCTTCTCTTTCTAAGTGTGACTACAAAATAGTGAACTCTACCAGATTTTTTCATTTTATTGAGCGTATTCATCTAAATAATAAACTAATAGTCAGAGATAAGTGGACTATAGTCACAGTTCATGTACCTACACCCTAAAATTGATTGCATTTGCATGTTTAGAGAGTAAATTCTAGATCAAGTTACACCAATAACTACAAGAAATTTATTATTAAAGACAGGGAAGTCAGTTCTGATAGATGCAGATTTCACGAAAAATCCGAAACGATTCAGCTGAGGTTTTTTTTTTCGGTATCGGTCTTTATTAACCAGATTCACCACAGCCTCGCGGGCCTATTGCGCTATCTCCCGTCTCTTTGTCTACTGCATCCAGTCAGTTAATCTTTTTTCGTGTACCAATTTGTATAGGTTATTTAATGGCTGTTTTTAGTAGCCCTCTAGATCTAGATTGGGTTTTGCCTTCTGTGATCCAGTGCCTAAACCTCTTGATCAAAGGCATGCGCAGTTAAAGCCCAGCTGATCGACTTTTGCAAGAGCTTGCAATTGCAACTTTATCGGTTTGGTGAGATTTCTATTGCATGAAAGTAGCAATTCTAGGGAGAAATCTAGTTACTTTTGGTTTAACAACTCACCAAATATCACTTCATCCATTTTTAAATAGTTTTTATAGGTTTCCTGATCCAATTCTGCAGCCAAACGAATGTTTCCCTTTGTTCTGTCCAGCCAGGGCCTGGCCCACCACCGTCTCGGTGCTCTTTCCTGTCCCTCAGGCTCTAGAAGCAAGGCAGCAGCAGCTGTAATTATGGACAGTGATACACTGATTACTTTCTTCTTATTTATTTTGCTTAGTTTTGATATTTTAATTTTTAAACAGAGCGACAAAATGTTCAAGACAAATAAAAATATAACCCATAAGAAGACCTGTGGTGATTCGTAAATGACTTTCACTCACTAAAAGTACTATTTCAGTTACGTTCCTTAATGGTACTTGTATACACTTTTTCCCGAGTATTTTGTCCCATTATAATGTGTGTTCTCACTTGATCCAGTCTTTTATATGGTTCCTGAACGTATGGTTCCTGAACGTATATTTTAATAATTCCATTGCTGGTTGTAGACCGGTTGATGATCCGCTTTTTGTGAGCTCTTCAGCTCAGGGGGTAGAACCAACTTCATATCTTTAGAGTGAATGAACGAATTATTTTGGGTGGTCATACTAGACCTAATTTTAGGTGCCAGAAAAATCCGAATTTGAGTAAAAATTGAAAAGAAACACTCAGAATATTTTTACACATCAACGTTCTATGACGTATCTATATAACAGATATTAAACATTTCCAGTTTATATACAGTCCATATGCTTTTATTTGTATCTTACATTTTACGATATATTTATGAAGTGAAAGGCTACTCAAACTTAACTTAAATCGCATATTTAAGATAGTAAAATACGTTTTTAAAGTAGTAAAACAAAGTTAACTAATTCATACCAACAATCAATTTTGTTAATTATTAAAATAACACAATTACTTCGTCGATAATGGTAATGTTTTCGCACGTTTCACAGGAACGAAGTCGAAGTACTTGCCATGTTTAACTAATAGCGCTTATCTTACTACTAAATGGTTAATATCTTTTCTAAGAACGATTGTTGGTATAACGACTATTTATACATCCGCCCATAATTCATAAGTAGCCTTTATGTTTTACTAAATTGGCACTTCCGTATTTTGTATTTTCGACAAAAAAAGCAATTTCAATTTTTATTTTTCAAAAATATACTTAGAATCACAAGAAGGAACATATAGATTCTATAAATAAAAATCTCACAACGTTCCAAAATATAAACTACATAGTTTTGCTTGGAACATCCCGTATAATAAGATAAATACCGCGAAACCGAAAATCTTAATGTTTATCGATGTCAGGTGTTAACTATCCACAACATTTAACATCGCAATGAAACATGACATGAAGTGTAGTTGCATTCATTTTGTTACAACTTGGCCTGGGTAATAAAAAGAAAGTTCCATTTGCATTCATATTTTCCGCCTTAAGTGCTAGTACGGATAAAAATAGTTTTCACAGGAAAAGTATTTTAGCTTAATCTCTCAAAGCTAATAAGTATTTAAAAAATAGATTATAATAAATTATAAATAGGTACATCAGATAATGTTCCACTTAAGCTTGTTTTGTTCACATTTCCCTAACAATTTAAACTTATACGAGAATGTTTAAGGCAAAACAATTACCATTATGTAAATAAATAAAGTGTGAATGAACTAATACTATTTTGATAGATTAAAATCTTACCTGTGTTTCTGTAACATTAAGGAGTTTTGCCATTTCTGATCTTTCACTACTACTAAGGTATTTCTTCATTTCGAATTGTTTTTCCAATTCAAAAATCTGACGTCCAGTAAATGTGGTTCGTGCCTTCTTTTTCTTGTTTTTGCTGTCCACATCTTCCGGACTTGGATCTACTTCTACTTTGGTTTGAGCGATAATCGCCGGAGGTTCTGGTACCTTTGGTTCAACAGGTTCCTTAGTCTTTTTTCTCTTTTTCGTAGATTCTAAAAAAAAGTGAAATAATATATTAATAAAAAGTACATGTTGATGATGATTCCATGTATATTATATATAAATAAATTATTCCTGGTATATTTAGGGTTTCATTTATGAGCTATAATTTTAGACTTTATTGAAAAACTATCTAAAATAAACAAGTAACCTTTTCATCATGATTAATTGAATTTTATTGTTTAATTTGCAATAGCCTGACTATTAAAAACCGTCGCGTTGTTGAATTAAAATTTTATAGGTAATTTTAGGCTGGTTCGTATTTGATTTCTATTTAAGCAGACGTCTATTTTCCAAATTCGAATATAATTTTTATTAGCCTAAAATAGCTATGAATATACAATAAATATAAGATCTACCCTGTGTTATTATTATATTTATTAGTATCATTTTAACATCGACTTTGATAATAAAAAAATATTTAATTAAGGAAAAACAGGACGCGGTGGAAATTTTTGTGGTGAGTGAACAAGTAAACATTTATAGTAATTTAAGTTCACACATAAGTTCTCTTATCGGTTATTTAACTTTTTCAATGATTTAATAAAAAGATAAGAGAAAAAATCAATAAATTTAGAAATTCATAATTTAGAACAATTAATTTAAGCCCTCAAAAATACTCATAAATAGTAAACTAATTTATTGTTCTAAATATATTTTACATACGAGGGACCACCTAGATGTTAATTATAAGTATAATAAACTAGGAACAAATCTAGGAAATAAGTCTTAAAATGTTTTTGTTGTAGCTGTCTTATAACAGTATTCCCGGCAATTTTATAGGCACTATTAAAAGATCATTCTCTTAATAGTGGTTTATTAACTCTCCACAGGAATATCAACTCGTTAACTCGTTAAGTCATTATGTCTGTTTGACAAACACTGTTTATTTTTAACCTGATACAGAAAATGAATTAGTGTTGACAATCGCTCTTATGGATGGGTCGTTCGTTTCTACACTGAAAAATTTGTTTTATTTCAAGGAGAATTATAAAGTAAATAATAATTACTTTATTAAAATAAAAATGAAATAAAGGGTTTTTTAATTCACCTAGAAAGATTTAGAAATATACTATGAGATAAAAAAATATTTTTTTCCAATTAGTACAAAACAGGAACACAAACAAAAATACCCGGAAACCAATTGTAATTTGACAAATTACGAATGCTTTAATGAACGAGCAAATATAAATAAAATGGCGCAGGAACATTTAAAGTAATTTTAAGGTTAGCATTGTGTAATAAGTGAAAACAAAGAAAGATTTGGTTTGTATTTGTTGCCAATTTTGACACTTATAAAGTGTTTGAGATTCAGAATCAGAGCAGTCGTTATTCGAGACGGCCTTAGATCAAAAATGAAGACTTAGTTTTACCATGAAAAAATAAAAAGGCTTATAGACATACGTGTTTAAGAAAATCCAAAAAATATATAATTATTTGGTCTTCTAGATGTTTTACGTAGTGGATGGAGTCTATATCGATTTTATTTCCTGTATAATAAGAGAGTTTTCGATATATCAAAATATCTAAATTTAAGTTAGAAAAAATCGATAATATCGAAAATCGAGAAATATTTTTTGACTACTTTTGGGAGTATTTTAGATCAAAATAGACTAAAAAAATATTTATTTTTCATTTAACACAATAGTTGATAAAATAAATCTAAATTATTGGTTTCAAATTTCTTCTAATATAACATAAAAACTATAAAATTTGCCATTTAAACAGCAATAAAAAATACTAGAAGTATGATTTTTTAAATTTTTTCATCGAAATCTTTAGATGGTAAACTACTGCAGAAATTAAAACAATGAGATATTAGAAAGAAGATAAAAAGTAGAACAAATGTTATTTTTTTCCGATTTTTCCCAATAAAATTGTATTCGCCATAGCAAAAATTAGATTGATATATCAAAATTTTCTAACCCGTATAACAAAAAACTATAAAAGATATTAAATTGAGCCTAACGCCATTTAAATAACAATAAGAAATTCTACAAGATGTCCAGGAACTCTTCTGATAAACGGAAACTACAGTTACTAGAGGTGATTTTAAGTCGATTCAGCTCAAATTACTTAAATCCGAAATTGCTTCCTACAGCCCTTTAAAGAAGACGTCTTTATATGAGTTTTCTTCAAATTATTCAAAAATGCCGTTACTTAAAAAATTCAAACTTGGTATAATCAATAAACAGTTACAAACCCGTCGGTGGCTATTAAATAATTTTATTTAGATCCATCACAAGCGTGTCAGTCTGGGGGGGACCAACAGGTATTTGGGGTTATTTAAAATCATTAGTCTATACTGTTCCAATAGAAACCCGTAATCAGCTGTGGCAAAGAATTCAAAACAATTGTAATGAAATTAGAAATAATGCAGGAATTTTTGCAAAAATTAGACGATCGTTAGGAAAAAGAATAAATTTGTGTATTGCGACAAATGGTCGTCATGTAGAGCATCTTTTGTAGAATTAATTCTCTTATTTCTGTTCTTAATTAACGTTGATTGTTGTTTTATACCCTCACGAAATAAAATTAATTTAAAATTTCCAAAACAATGTAAGCAACTTAAAACTTACGACTATTGTTACCAGTATCTGTACAATTTGTTGATTTTTCAAAGCCAACTTGATATTACAGATACAATTTTATAATCCAAGATGATTTTATGTAAGAAAGACAAAAAGTTTAAATTTATTTTTCTCGAAAACGGTTCATGATGTCTATTTGAAAGAAGAGAATATTTTTTATGAAAATTATCTTGAATGTTTCAAATTCGGTGTTGGATACATAAAAAACTTAAAAATAATTTTTTTTTATTAAAAATACCTGTTGGTCCCCCCCGACTGATACGCTTGTGATGGATCTAAATAAAATTATTTAATAGCGACCCACGGGTTTGTAACTGTTTATTGATTATACCAAGTTTGAATTTTTTAAGTAACGGCATTTTTGAATAATTTGAAGAAAACTCATATAAGGACGTCTTCTTCAAAGGGCTGTAGCTTCCTTAGGAATCATTTTCGGATTCAGGTAATTTGAGCTAAATCGACTTAAAATCACCTCTAGTAACTGCAGTTTCCGTTTGGCAGAAGAGTTCCTGGACACCCTGTATAACCCTATAAGGCAGTATGAAGTACACTGTTCATTTTCCTCCCTATCATGAACAATCACTTAAAATGTATTCTTACCATAAATAATACCAGAAATAATTTTAATATTAAGCTTTCATGTGGACACATGATATAGATTAGAAGTTCTAGACAATTTAAAACCGCATTTTTATCTTAAGATAGTATAGTATAAGATTAAATGAATTTCAATATACACAATATGGCCTTTTTATTAAATTTATTAAAATAGTGGCCTAAGTACTGTATTCTGTGGAACAACTATTAGCCTACTATCCTGTGATTACTGCATTAGTTGAAAAAAAGAACCTTAATACCAAAAATTCCTACTGATTTTGTGTTTCAGTCTAATATATCCTTTTTCTTATTTTATTGGTAGTCTCTATTCTCACACTTTTTCAAACTAACTAAAAATATGAATTAAAGGCTGTATGATTTTTTTTTAAGAAATTTTTAATGGATTCCTTGTAACGTGTAGGCGTAGTATAATCAAAATATAGTGGTTTTATGTAAACGATGTGGTTATCACTCAGCTGAGCAAGGTCACAAAGTAGATACAACAGTTTTCTGGTATGTGGTTTTATTTCCTTATCAAAACTATAACATTCATGTCGCGACAAGTATCTGTAGTTGCAATTTTTTTAGGAAAAACTTATTTAATAAAAACCTTGAAAATTAAACTATATCAACAATTTTCTGATTTAAAAAAATAAAGTATATGTGTCAATACATTTTCCATTTTTGTTGTACGATATATATCTTATTTTATAGACCTTTTAAACCATCTAACTCTCCTTGTCCCTGTGGACCAAATTCCTTGTCTAGCTTTTACGACGCCGATATTTGTTCTAAAATAAGCTTTCTCTGGGTACTTCATTTTAATTTAATTTATTATACTGACTTACTTACCTAATCCTAAGTCTTTCTACCTTGCGGTGTAACGCTAATACACGGAAGTGAATCGTAGATCATTACAAATATAAACAGAAGTAGAATAAATGATGCTGAATTTTCTGAGAAAAATTAAGGGCAAAACAAAATCAATTATTTGAGAAAAAATAAACTTAACGTAGCAAATGTAATACATGACATTTCAAATACATCATCGACTTTAGAAATAGAAAATCGTTAAATAAAATAGACAAATTGTGTAATTGAAAAAAAAGTATCCAGCATTCCATAAATTCTCCAAAAATGCTTTTCATTAGTTGCTCATTATTTTCGTGTATTCCGCAATAAAGAAAATATTTGCATATTTCTGGGTTAGAGAAACCACTTTCCTGAACTATTAAACACTGTAGTTCATCTAAAGACAAAAGAAACAGCAGTAAAATCTTTAAAAGGAAGAAAAATAGATATATAGAACAACAGACAAAAAATCATTTTAAAAAATGTGGAAAATAACCTTTTACCCAAGAATAATAATAAATATTGAACTGTCACTGAATTCAAAATATGAAAACAAAAAAAATAACTCATTTAACTGTATGTCTGATGAAATTATTTTTTTTCTTACCATTAAATATATAGTGATTACAATATGGTGAAATATTTGTTAAACAAAATGGAAATATATCACAGCTTTAAAAATTTAAGTAACTTAAAATAATATATTACATAACAAGAGTTATAAGAAGCATATTAGGCACAAGTGGAAATTTTTTCGTACGAGATCAACTAATTTGTTGGTTATTAGGAAAAGTCATTTATAATCAATACAAAGAATTTGTGGAAAAAATACTGTTAAGTCATGCTATAGGGAAATACATATTCACACTAGTGAAACTGCTCTTTACTGTATAATAAACGATTAAAATTAAATAATAATGACAATGTATTAATTCACAAAAGACTTTTGAAACTGTTGATATGGGGAGGTTATTACGTAAATTAGAAAGTATTGTGATTTTAGATCAAGCCTAAGAAAAGGGTGACAGACTTTTTGGAACACAAAAAACAAACATTCGAATTGATCATTGCAATTTCTCTTATACATAAATAACATACTAAATGCTAACGAGAAGATGGTACACTTATTTTTTTATCTGCAAAAAAAAATGAAAATGTAGAAACATAAAATTAAACTAGTGTTTCAATTTATTAAAAAGAATTCAGGGAAGGCTAAAGGAATTTAGAAAAAGTAATTTGAAAATTAACATGATTAGCGATAAAGTAAATTTAAATATTTAAAGACTATAGGCTTAAAATATAAAGAGATTTCATGTAAAATTAGTTTTCTTTATAAAAATTACACAGCCCCACAAAAAAAGTTCATACACAAGAGAGTGACATATGTATTCCCATGTATTTTTCGACACTGAATCCGATCCGTAACTCAGAATTTTGCCTACACGTCTGTAATTGGCCCCGGGGGCGGAAAATGGCCTGAAATGCGGTTCCCGGGATAAGGCGAAGTCGACTCTGAATTTTGGAGCCAAAGCCGGATTTGTGCTCGAAAAGTTTATGATCAACTGAAATTCCGGGTTTGAGTCCGGGAAAATGACCCCTTGGAGCGGGAAAATCCTGTTTTGGACGCCCCGATCGCAAATGGTATTTTCATGGACTTTCCAATTCTGGAGCTGAGATTGGGTGTGAAAAGTGTTTGGTCAGTTGAAATTCCCAGTTTGGGTCCGGGAAAATGGCCCATTAGGGCCGGAAAATCATATTTCGGACGTACCAGTCGCAAAAGTGGGATTTTCATGGATTTTTCAATCCTGGTCCTTAGAGTATGCTCAAAAAGTTTTTGGACAGCTGAAATTCCCAGTTTGGGTCCGGGAAAATAGCCCATTAGGGCCGGAAAATCATATTTCGGACATACCAATCGCAACAGTGGCATTTTCGTGTGTTTTTCAATTCTGGACCTGAGACTGTACAGATATATACATGCAGATATAGGCAGGTGAATCAAAATTCTCTCGGAAGATGTCGTGTCAGCCAAAATGAGTAAATCGCTAGAAGAATTGCGATTGGTACGTCCGAAATATGATATTCCGGCCTCGATGGGCCATTTTCCCGGACCCAAACGGAATTTCAGCTGACCAAATACTTTTCACACCCAGTCTCAGCTTCAGAATTAGAAAGTCCATGAAAATACCACAGTCGCGACCGGGTCGTCAAAAACACGATTTTCCCGCCCCAAGGGGTCATTTTCCCGGACCCAAACTTGGAATTTCAATTGGCTATGAACTTTTCGAGCACTAATCCGGCTTTAGCTCCAAAATTCAGCGTCGACTTCGCTTTATCCCGGGAACCGCATTTCAGGCCATTTTCGGCCCCTGGGGCCAATTACAGACGTGTAGGCCCAATTCTGAGCTCGGGATCGGATTCAGCGTCGAAAAATACATATGTCACTCTCTTGTGTATGAACTTTTTTTTGTGGGGCTGTGTTATATATTTGATTTGTAACTTTTATTCATGAATTTCCAATACATTTACAAAATTAGCTGTGAAAAAGTAATAGAATAAAAATATAGTCGACCCTGTACAATATAAAAACATTTTTTATTGTATAAACACCAGAAAAGAAATACCAATTAATGAATTACAAAACCATGATACGATTAACGAACGCATTCCACGAATCTAAAGGCTTTATTACCTTTATTTGTTATATGTATGCAAAACAAACATTAATGTTATTATCGACTTCAGGATTAAATAAAACGTATGATAATTATAAATGAGCTGCTCCGGTGTCCGATTCAAATAATAATAAATTTGAAATGATTTGATACATTATATTATTTTGAAATCAAACATAAATATAATTAAATAAATCTATAAAATAGGAATTTGTTAAAGTAGTTTTCAATATTCGATAATGCTTTGTTTTGAATATTAATTTCAATTTTGAATTGTACAATAAAATCATTAACACAGCATATATTATTATTGTTGTTGTTGTCAATATCAAAAATTTTTACTTAGTTAAGAAGAAATAAAAAATGGAACTTTCATTTATTGTTAAGAATTTTTTATGTTTTTTTGTAATAAAAACATACAATATTATTTAATTGACTTCAGGAATGAAAAATAAAAGGATTATAAAACTGTAAAGAAAATCTAAACTTTAATACAAACATAAATCGTTATGGGGTTTTAAGCTAAACGCTGAACTTTACCTAGAAAGCGGCACAGTAATTTCTTATTAAAGAAATGAAAAATGAAATATCTTATTGGGGGAGTATATCAATACCTCTAAGAAATAAGATGGATTTTCAAGAGTTGAAATTGTATAGCTCTATCTACCTCGAGCACTTTTCTAATCGATATTACGAGAAATTGAACAATCTGAAAATCTCTCTCATTGTTTTCCACGTTGAGAAAAAATTATTTTTTCCTTCGTTTTGGTAATTCGAAAATAACGAAAACAGGGAGAGGATATAGTCTTAACTGTTCGACATAATTAAGAATTTGGTTTTGAGAGTCTGTACCAAGAGTTTAAAGGGGGAAGCCATAAAATATAATATAAACTGATTGTTGTGCATTTTGGTGGTTCCTAAATATTCCACCAATGTTTCTTAGCGACGATGTTTTTAGAGAAGCTTTTTTACCTAATATCATTTTAAAGTCACAAGTAGGTAAAATCTGGATAACTTATTAAGCTTTTAGCAAAAACAAAATAAAGAAACAAAATAAAGAGTTGGTAATTTAATTTATCTCCAGTATTTTTTCTTGTTTAATCCTGTCGACGTGTCTATTTAATTATATTACCGCGAATCCTTCAAATTTTATCGATTTATTTTTCACGAAAACTAGTTTATTTGGCAAAAATATGAAAAAAAGTGATTTTATCTAAAATCGGTTTGTTTGAATGTTTTTGCCCCAAATAAACAAGTTTGAGTGATGAAAATAAAAAAAAAAATAAAGAACGAGTTTTATTTGGAAAGAATATTTTTTTCAGGAGTTTGAAGAAAAACTATGTACTTTTTCACTATTTTGATAAAAAGTTATTGAACAAGAGGAAAAATTTATTATTTGAAAATGTACATCGGTTATTAAAAACCTAATTTTTACAAATAGATTAATCTGTCAATTTTGACAGTTCAAGTTTAAAGGTTTAAAATGTCAGATTTTTACATATGAACAAAATAATTAATATTACATTTTAAGGTAATATTTATAGAATATACCTGTATTTACCTAATTTTAATTATTTTCTTATATATACAGTAACAAAATCAAAATTTTAGTATATAAGAACATGAAAGTTCTTAAATTTAAATATAAAAAATCTTATTCTTCGTTCTTCAATTACTTAAGAGTTTTGTGCTTATATATGAACATAACCCCCGGTTCGATCTGCCACTGCGTTATGATCTAAAGAACCTAGAATCCTGGGAAAAATGTCAATATGTGAGGAATGTTATTAAAAGCAAATGCAAAATATGTACAATATTTCTAAAGTCAATTGAAACAATTTACAAAAACACGCCACTTTTTTACGGAATTTAAGTGAGTAATATGTTTTTAACCGGTCAAAACACGACTTACCATAAAAAATTTATTATTTAATGTAAAAAAAAAATTATGCCAGAAGTATTTTATTTCAATTAAGTTGAGAAATATATAACAGAGCACACACTTTACACTGGTATATTTTCATCTGTATAAAAGTTGGTTATCGTTATTATGACTGAAAAAATATCTTAATATTTTTTTAAAATTACCTCTACGATACAATAATGAAAGTGAAGTCAAGAAAAGAAAAAAAAATCTATTTTTCTCTTTCCGAAGATGATCAAATAAACATTACTAACGTTTTGTTTAATATTAATTAGATTAATTTTATGCACATTCTATAGAATAGTATAAGGTTAGAATGAAAAATTCGATACGAGATGGAAAATTCCGAACGCGAGCGAGTATCGAATTTTTTCATTCTAACCGAGTAACAGACTATATTTTCTCCACGACCAAAAAGTATGAAACAAAATTAAATCTGAATACAAGTAATCTGTATAACATTGTATTAATAGTTATAGTATTGGCACACTTACTGAAATTAAAAACTGGTGCATTAGTGTTTTTTCATAATTTCCAATTTAAGGTGGAGTATTATTAAATTCCATATCTACTTCACTCGATTTTTCACTCATTATTTTCTTTAAATTAAAACTTGTTTGAAAATAATTATTACCGTCGCCATTTATATCTGACACTGACAGCTTTGAAATCCATGGCAATCCATGTCGTTTAGTTTGGGACAAACTGGGAGATTTTTACCTACTTGATTTTGAGAGATTACTAGATTAGAAATTTCAGATGTCAGATGTAAACTGTAATCACAGATCGCACAGGGTGTATTTATATTCTGGTACAGACGAATGCTCGAATCTGCAGCTTTGCACTGTCCACCCAAAATACAAAACGGTCCCATTTGATGAAAAGTATCCTTATACACTATTTAGAACTATTTCTTATAGTCCATCCAATATTTCTTTTGACTTTTTGACAATCCCCAACTGAGTTGGAGAAAAAAAAACTCACTAAATCTGTACAAATTCTATCAATAATCTGTCAAAAATGGTAGTAGCTGTTGATACTAATTTAAGTTAGAATAAAGGATATAGATATTCCTACCTTTCACTACTTTTTAAACTTGGTAATGGACGAGTAGACTTATCCAAACAGATTAGCCACACTATATATTTTAACACAAAATTACTAGTCAGCCTGACGTCTGTCATTTTAAGAAAAAAGAAATATTGGACAGAGTATATGAAGTAAATATGAAGTAATTACTGGACTAAATGTAACTACACTAAAATAACTAAGAATTGATAAACGAAACTATAATAAAAGGTAAATGTAAAATTTGCAATATCAAAACACACCGATTATAGAAAATACGCATTGACACTGGCAGAAAATTATTTATTTGACATCTCATCCATTTCAGTAATTAGTGACAAACAATTCGAAACAGTGCCATCTTACAGAATTCTGGTAAGTTTTATTGAACTCAACAGGTGGTACTCCCATAAAGTTCAAAACAAAACGAATCAGTAGATACCTTGGACCATTTACTATTAGACACGCCTTGTTTACATTTGTATATACAATATTTTGAAGTCGATACATCTTGTCTCTTTCTAGGGGATCCGGAGTGTGCAGGGAAGTGTTTACAAACATCAATAGAAGTGGCGTACGCCCATGAACTTACCACAAATATCGTTTACAATTTAAATAACTCAATAAAACTTTAGAAAATGGCTCGGACATTTATTTAAACCCTCGATGACTTACTTACGATACTGTTTGTTTACGTGTTTGTATACAAACAAACTGTCATATCACAACCTGCTATGCTTAGATATCGACTTCAAGAGAAGGATGGAAAATTGATGTCTAATAGTAAATGGTCTAAGGTAGATACACATGGGGTCGATTGCACCAATCAAATTTTAAGTTTACTTAAGGTAAAACTGAGCTTAAATCAAAAATTCGATTGCACCAGCATCAACTGCAGATCTAAACTTGGCTTTACCCAAGCCCAGAGATATCTCGGCTTGTTGATTTTTTAACAATTTTAACTGAACATAACCTCAATTTTTTTTATGGAATTGATGTTTTTACACGGAAATTACTTCGAGTTTCTTGAAATGGAAGACGATCTGGAAATTCTAGATTTCTAGGCGGCATAATATAAGAAAAAATTATTATGGATAATAAAACTTTTTTCCAGAGGTTTCGCCTTATAAAGTCAACAGTGTTAAAGCCTTGCTCAAACTCTGGAGGAAGAGCTAGAAGATTCCCAATTTCTGTAGGTATAATCTGGGTAGTTAGAATTGAATTCAAGTTCCATGTTTTCCGCTAACAATGGCCCATCAGTCCGTTTATTTTCTATAAAATTTTTAACTTTTGCTACAATAGCAAACAATGTTTCCTTTTCACGGGCCGTATAATTAACAAATCTAACTTTTTTATTATAATGAAAAACTAAATACCGGAAAACCTGTTAATAAATCTGAAAACAAACTAGTCTAGAATTAGGGCAAACTAGGGTTATGTTAATTTTTGACAAAATTTCAGAATGTCCAATCCAAAAAAACGAAAAATTCTAGAATCTTGACTTAAAATGCGTTGTTGCCAGTTTTATTTATCACTTTATAAAGCCTGAAATGGTGCAACCCAAATAAAAGTAAAGCCTGGTTTTAATTTTACGTAAAATTAAGTATTCTAAGCTTATTGATAAAATGGTGCAATCAGGCCCAGTATTTTTAGACATCTTAGATTACAGAGTGAAAATACATGCAAAATACGTACGAAACAAGTGTTTCAGAATATATATTCAAACTCATAGTGTGAATGTTTACATTATATTAGTAAAAATGATTTCAGAATTATTATTCATTAATGGTCGTGGAGAAATATTTTTCTCAGTGTGATTCGCGTAATTTTTCCAGTTTAAGTAAGGATTATTGCTTACAACATTATTAAAGATTTTCACATTGGTGAAGCTTTAGTAAAGATCATATTTTCTTTTATATTCAAGAGAGAAGAATTAACAATTTTTTCAGAAAAGTTGGCGGTGGTTACTCACAATATGTTTGAAGTCTCTCTTGAGAATAAAACATGTTTATTAATATATTTTTTCTACTCCTATTTTATAATACTCTAATTAAAAGACTAATACCAGTTTCATAATGAGATTCATTAAGTTTTGGTTAAGATACAGATCTTTCAGCCAATAGAATTGAATTATTTTTAGCAAAGTAGGCGGTTATTTTGATAGTACAAATTTTTCAGCGAATAGAATAGAGTTATTTTTTAGCGAAGTTGACAATTATTTTGACACCTGTAATGGTAAAAGGGCAATATGGATTACGTGAGTAAAAGTATTTCTTTTCATTGTTATAAAAATGTTTCATTTAGGATAATTAACATATGAAAGTCTTAAAATAAATATGTATTTCGTTTATTAATGGGAGTAGAAAAAATAGCGTATGCAACTCTCATGTAATGACCATGAATTCACTCGCATGTTATATACGAAACTCGCTTGTAGCTCATTCCGTATCCTACAACATGCTCGTGTATTAATGGTTATCATTACATTATCGTTGCATAATATACTATTATTGTACGATTTAGCTCTAAACAGGCACAAACTATAATCCAATTATTATATAAGGGTCGATCAGAATCACACTGTAGCAAATAAAATAATTTAATCTGGCCAATCATGATACTGCGCTGCAGTACGATAGTATCGTAGAATCCATTCCAATCTATTTGGTTGACTTTCTACCTACCCTAATAGAATAATCTGAAATCTATATGCTCGATTATCGAAGATAAAAGCTAAATACATACCTGCCTACTATTTTCGGTTCAAAATCTCAAATTGCGGGTATTCTAGTTAAAGTAATAGACCCTTTACTGATAATGCTATTGAGGAAGATAAAAAGTCAAGCAAATATCTTGGAATAGACTTACAGCAAAATTTCGACAAAAGTTGACAGTGCGGTCACTAACAATATGTTTCAAGTTTTCCGAGAATAAAATATGTTTATTGATATTATTGTACGATTTAACTCTAAACAGGAACATGCAGTCAAATTATTATATAAAATGATTAGTGTCGGGCAGAAATAGCCAAAATATTTAGCTATACGCTGACGATACCGCTATTTCAGCCATAGCACCATCCACGAGAGCTCTGAACACTTAAACCGAACAACTTCTAAACTACTTCTCCCAATGGTGTATTAATTGGAGGGTTACCCCGAACCCCCAAAAAACCAACTCATCCTCTTTAGACATCCCAACCATACCCTGAAAGCCAATGAATCTCTCAATGAAATCAACCTTAGGCTCTGAGGAGAGAGACTCGTTCCCTCGGACGAAGATACCTATTTGGGAGTAGGTTTTACGCGTACTATAAATTGATCTGCTTGCAAAGCGATCAGGGGCGAGCCCTGCACTACATCACACCTAGAACATAGCGTGAGGTGTCTATAAAAGATTCCCACCTCTACAACTCAGGACAATGGATTTAATACAAAAAAGCAGAATCGTACTGCAGTAATTTAAAAAAATAATTTGGGCTGCAGTACGACAGTAAATAAATATTTCTTGCAATCAATTTGAAATTTGAAAATATCTACTCTATCTTAAGTGGTTGTACATATATTGATGTTTAATCTGTATTATGGATACTAGATTTTTTAACTACTTCTAAACACATAAAGAAAATAATAATCATGGCAAGTTACAAAGTATAGTTATTGTTTTTCTAATTATTGTTTAGCTAATTATTTCTTATCAAAAATTCAAGAATTGAGTTTTTAAGTAGGATTATAGATAAAATTAGTATGTTATTACTTTAAAAGAGAAAAAGAATGTAGCAAAGTCTTAGCGAAAAAATAACATCAGCACAATCATTAGAAACCGTATCATTTATTTAAGTTTATCTTAAAAGCTTTTTTAAATATCGCGTTATATATAAAAGAGATTGTTCAATTGTGACCTTGGTGGAATAAAAGATTTAAGTGATCGAATGAAGTTCCCCCAGTAAGGGAAACGAGAATTCCCTTTAAATGTACGTCTCTATTAAATAAAGCAAGCAAAGGAAGAGAAAAAATCCCGAGTAAAACTCACAACCTAATATTCCAGATTTTAGATTCATGAGCATACCATAGACGAAAATTCGAAAATATGGGAATAAAGTACATCCCGAAATGCTGAAATTGTATTAGACTTCTTTAATCTACGTGTCTCAAATTCCAAAGACTTGATTATACTATGTCGGCCGCTTAAAGGAATTTTTAAATGATAAATATAAATGATTTACATTGGTTTTAAAATTAAGTAGATAAATGGATTAGTGTGCTTTAACTCGATCGTTAATATCTATTAAATAGAGAGGATCAATTGCATCCTAGGTAAATATACAACACGCATTTGTAATAGAATTAGATGTGGTTGTGAAATCCAGGATTTAAGAATTGATTATAATTAAAAGGGATTTAAGGACTTTAATGGACTTTTCATTTTAACATTGAGTGATTTGCAAAATTTGTCACAATGTTTGGACTAAATTTCCTTGGAGTGTTAACGATTGTTTTAACAAGCAATAAAATAATACAAAAATGTACTCTTTTTAAGGACTATATATATAAAGGTTAATAATTAATTAATTTCTTGTAGATCAGATATTTTAGTTTGTTATTTTTCACATAGGAAAATTTTTGTTAATAAATTAATTCCCATAACTAAATATAAAACATGTAATCAATATGAATAGCATTCTTGGAAATTTTATTTAGCTAATTGAATTTAGCATTGCGCTATAACGTAAAACCGGACAATAACCAAAACAACACAATTTTATGGTAACCACTTTTCGTAAATGCGGATAATTGTTTTGCATTGGATTTGTTTATGTTGATTTTTCGGTTAAATCGTTTATAATCGAGTTTATTCGTATTTAAGCAATGTTAACATAATGTCTATTGCGTCAACACCATAAACGGGTTGACCACAAAATTTGAAAATTAATTCGTTTTCGTGGCCCAATAATGACATCAATGGATGCTAACTGACGATCAATAAAACCTAATTTTTGTGTTGAACAACAAAACAACGATTTCGCTAGGGACAAACGGGCTACGAGCGGATCAAAGTGGAGAAACGAAAATAACAATCACTAAATTGTAGAGCCCGATTGTGTTAAATGGCAAATTTAGATGTGTAAAATAGGTAGGGGATAAATAGATGCGTTACTGCAAAAACGGCTTGACTATTTGAGATGGACTTAAAAATATATAGAATTTTCTCACCAATTTTTGTATTTTATTACTGTTAAGAGTTAAAGATAAAAAATAAGACCTAAAATTTTTGTTAAAAAATCTTAATGATCGCAATAGAAAAATTATATCTAGTAACAAATTTGATATTTATAGAATATAATGAATGTGCCGTGTTCGATCTTTTTAAATAAAGTTTAATTATATTTAAAAAAAAAATATGTGAAGGGCTCTTGAACTTTTTAAAAACATTCTTGGATGAGGTGATTTAAGGCGAATCGATACAAATTTGTTGTTTTCGTTTGTCGGTGGAATTTCTGGACACTCTGTATAATTGTACTGTCGACGTCCGAAATTTTTAATCTTAGGTTGTGTACGTAGCTGTATTTATCGTTTTCTTACAAAATATTAATAAAAAAAGTGGTAACTAACCGGAACTATAGCAAACAGGGTGTTTCAGAAGGAATGGTCATTTCTTTAATCATAGGGTCAAGGGTATTAAAGTAAAAAATTGAAAAAAAAATATTTCCCTTAACTTTGAAATTAGTACATATTTTTTACTAAACTTGACTATCTACATCTTTAACTAGGAATATTTCGAGGGAGTTACGGAGTTACATACTGCTGTTGTACACCCGATTTTTTTTGCAGTTATGTATCTTTTAGATGAATTCAACTGTCTGCCAAATTTAGTAAAAAAATATTTCAAAGTTATGGGAAATAATATACTTTTTAAATTTTTAACTTTAACACCCTATAGATAACATTTGACCCCGTGTAAAATATTAATATTTTAAGGTCGTAAACTTGATTAAAATATAGACCTTTCCTTATAAAACACCTTGTACATAGAGTGTAATAAGAAGGTTGATCATAAAGGACGACTATTCCGGTTTCTGGGCCTTTGACAATAAGATAAAAAACCTACCTGCTCTAAAATGAAAATCTTAAATATTTTTTTTAATTGAACTTTTGTTCACTATGCAAAAAACTGGAATATCCAGATAACCTTCTGGGGTCAGGTAATTTTTTTGAAAATATGACTTTATTTCCTTATGAGCATTTAAATATTAAAAAATAACTGCTCCACGAGAGAAATCTTAAATATTTGCCTGTGCAAAATATTGGAATTTCCAGATTATCGTTTGAGGGCAAATATTTGTTTGAACATACGTATAACCACGAAATTAGGAGGATTTTGAGACTACATAATTTTAAAGTAAAAACAGACATTTTTAAATGTTTAATTTGACCCATTTAAAGGTCAATTATTTTAATTTGCAAATAGAAAAATCATTGATTAAAATAATAATTTATTAGTTGTGTAAAAAATTTTTTGATTAGTCTAAAATTCAAAATAAAAGGTTGAGAAAAAGGCCCAAAATCAGTATTATATAGTCCTTTAATGGGTACTTTAAAAGCATTTTATTAAAAGAAAGAGTTTTTTTAAAGGTTTTAGTAATACCTTTGAGCTGCCATTTTTTGTCTAATAAAAATATCCAAAACTTTATGTCGTAAAATCGTTTGTTTGGAAATGATATGAAAACTTTTTCAATTTGAAGTTAAAAATATACAAAAAAATAAAAAAATAATTATAATGCATCGACGTTAACAAAACCACTTACATGGAATAAAAAAAAATTTTTTGTCCTAAAGGAAATGCGAATTGAAACATGATCTACAAAAATCTAACAAAACTGTTTGCACGACTAAATTACTGGGAGTTGTAGACCAGAAATTACACTGAAAAAACATTTTTACACTAGAAATTAAATAACGCAGCTAACTTCCAATAGAAAAATAAATAAATCATCACAACAGTTTATTAAGTTTAAGGAGTACTATGGGTAATTTTATGATATTATCCAGTGCGTTAATCTTAAATTTAACTCACCTTTTATATTAATAAGAATACAAAATTTTAGTAGATAGTCAACATATTTAAGAATATTCTGGCATCAATGTTTCTGTTAAATAATTGATTAAAAACGATTTAGAAATATAGACATTGTTAACTGGTAATTAAAGTTAGCTTAGCCGTTTTATTTTTAATTTAAAAAAATGTTTTTTCAGTGTAAATCCTGTTCTACAATTTGTCATAAATGAGTCGTAAAAAATTGTTGAGTTAGGATCACTATTCGGGTTTTCTGATACTGTTGAACCCATTTCGTTTCTGTAATATCGAACATATGTATAGGTGACAATCTTAGGAATGTTTATTTTAACTTAGTGCGAATTATCTATAATTAGACATTTAATATAACCAGCTATTATTTTTTCAAATATTTTTTTTGTTTAATTCTAGTAAAAGCATCGATCAACATTTCATATTACCAAAACTTTAGATTATGATATATAAAATATTATCTTACGACTTATCTACGTACAATTAGCGACAAATTATAGCCTTTATGTTTTTTCAAATAATTAATTTTAAACGGCGTAGACAAGTGGAAGTTATCGTAGCCATTTAATCTCTAATGTGATAAAATGTTTTTTCAGTGTAACTCTTTTTTCACAAATTGCTGAAATTTAGTCGCAATTGGAATTGCTATTTGTGTTAAATTGTTTATATGTCTGATTAACATTTTACATTAACAAGACATTAGATTATGATAAAAAATATTATTTTTGAACTTATTTACGACTAATTATGATTTATCTATTTACTTTATTATTTAAGAAAATCTTTTTCAGTGTAACTCATGTTCAACAATTTGTCGTAAATTAATCGTACAAAAGTGTTTTTCATCTATAATTTTTTGGTAGTCATGTTTCAATTAATATTATAATTACTGATTTAGTTTATTAGTGATATATTTGTAAGTATTATTTATTTGCCTATTTGTTTATGACAAAATGGGAGCTATAACAATTTTCAATATTCTAAAATTTGTGTATTTTATAGTAATAACAGTTAGAAAAGCCATGCATCTATTTTTTAAATAAAGCAAAAGAAAACAGAATCTCACGACTAATTTACAACAAATTCTAAAAAAAATTTTTTTTCTTTTACGCATGTGATTTTTACTAACTTCTGAACCGTAAAAAAAATGAAATATAACGTATCTATCTTTTTGTATAGAAGAATTTAAAAACACTCTTTCCTCCCTCACATCAGGGAGGAAACTCATACTTTCTCTCGCTAGGGAGGAAAAGTACTTTTTGTCTCCCTCATTTTGTATATTGTAAATGATG
This sequence comes from Neocrepidodera transversa, assembly GCA_963243735.1. Lineage (NCBI taxonomy): Eukaryota > Metazoa > Arthropoda > Insecta > Coleoptera > Chrysomelidae > Neocrepidodera > Neocrepidodera transversa. The sequence continues at coordinate 5,955,704 of OY725339.1, forward strand.
AAATTGTGAATCTTTTATATTCAAATGGTCAAAAGTTAAAAGTCGCTAAGTTTATTAAACTTAATTGAATTTTTAAAAAATTGGTGAACGATTTAAATGATTTTGAATTTCCAAATACGCCAACATAGCGTCACTCACACAAAAATCTAAAGACAGGTATGAAAAAAGTTTAATAAGTGGGTAGGAGAAAAAAATACAGTGAGGATCAACAGTCCGTTGCCCCCCTTAATTTCATTATTTTACATATTACAAAAAAAGTTAAATACAAAAGTTGTAGGGTTTCATTCGATCTCTCTATTTATACAGGGTGTCTCAAAAAAAGCGCAGTGACTGAGTAATTCAGTTTTTTAGACAAAGCTGTTTGCCCATTGTCATGGATACAATAGATGGGCCTAGCGTGCACAGTTGAACTTAGGTATAGGGTCTACATGAAAACTGCTTGGAATTTGACGTAGAACCAAAAATTGTAATGATATATAGGATGTCGTATTTAAAAAAATAAACTACAAGTTTGCTGCGTTTTTTTAAGACATTCTGTATAAATAAATCTTAAGCCATTACAGAGATCTAATGAAATTTTTGTATTTAACACTTTTTTGTAATATATAAAATAATAAAGTTAAGGGGGGCGACGGACTTTTGGTCCTCACTGTATGTATTACACGGGAGTAAAGTGCCTTTTCCTCCTTTGGATATTTACTTTCCTCCCTAGTAATACAAATAGTTATTTTTATGTTTATGTTATTAATAAAAAGAAAATTGTCCAAATTAAAATACATTTTATGAAACATGAGTAAAAAAAGCACGAGACAGCCCTGGCGAGGTATTAAAATCAAACGGCGAAGTTTGTAGTGTACAATTTGCCCCATGTCACATGTCACATGTAATAAAAGGGACTATCAAGAACGTAATAAATGGAGCACTTGATTATTTAAGTACCACAGTCATTGTTTTATCGGTTTTCGTATTTCGGAATCGGATTTCCATTTAGGCCGTCAGAGTGCTTCAGCAGTCAGAAATTAAGCTTTAAAAAATCAATTTATTCATTTACATTGTTTTCAATGTTAGGTTTCAATATGTTGATGGAAGTATATTAATTAGATACAGAAAAATATATAATTTTTATATAATAACACATAATTTAATAAAAAGAAATATTTTATTTTTTCCATTCGAAAATAATCGAAATTGATAGCTTTAAATTTTTATTTGTAATAGTTACTAGTATTTAGTAATAATTTTGTAGTAGTAATTTTATTTAATAATTTTAAATATTCGGTAATAGTATTTTTGTATTAATAAACAAGTTTAATAAGACGTCCTATTATTGCACGAGTGCAATAATAATTTTTATAAAAGTCTGTAATCATATAATTAATATTTATAAAAAAAAATGTAAAATGTAAATCTGAGATATCTGCCAAATATATTTTAACAATACAAAATTATATTCTAAAATAATAAATGAATACCAAAAGTAATTCTAAAAAAAAGTTTAATTTAGATTATAGGATTTTACATTTAAAATAAAAGTATTTATTTTTGTGTATTTGCATACCGATTATATGAATAATTTGGGGTCCGAATATTTAGTGATTAGTGTAATTTTGGTACTCCTATTTATTTTATTTTAGAACTAGAGCATTAATCTTAATGTCGGAGGGCTTTTGTGGAATCCCTTTTATTTCAATATTTATTCCAATTTCCGAACAATTGCATGTCTTCAATACTTTATTGATCTTAAAAATTGCAAGCTTATTGAAAAGGGGTAGTTTTATACAAGCATATTCCATAAAACGGATGAAAATGATAGTTAATAAAAAATTGACATAAAACTATATAAAAGCAGTTCCGAAAGTTTCTAAATGCATTTAATGAAATTCAAACAAGGGAAGCATTTTAACTTTTATCATCAGAGTTCAGGATTTACATTTGAACTTTTTTTGCAATTTAAAGTAAATTCGTAAAAGTTTAAAAATGGTATAAGATAGTCAAATATAATTAGGTGCTTACATAAAATAAACTAAAAAAAATAAGGTAAATGAAAAAAAATTAATTTAAAGTGTTACTTTTGATTTTTAAAATTACGTAGATTTTTTTTTCAAAAGTTAGGATTTCAAATTTTAAGAAAAAAATACTTATAACAACGTTTAGTTTTTGAAGTTATTTCAGGCCCGATTTTCAAAATTCAGTGTGACAAGTACAACCATTTCACATAGATTTTAAAATTAATATTTATAAATAACTGACATGAAAAAATGATTAATTTAATAGCATTGCTTCTAAAAATATTTCAATATTTCAATATTTTCAGAAATTGGAGGCAAATTAAAGTAGTAACTGTAAAATAACGCGTTAAATATTGCGAAGTTTTCACAACAAAAAACTTAAATAACTTAAAAGAAAAATGTTAAGAGAGAAGAGAATACCTTTAACAGTCTTTGTTCGTATTTTAATTGGGTTTTTCACAGATAAGTTTAATGGTTCATTAATTTCGAGGGGTAAAGTTTGTTGCACATTATAACTAATATGAGGGGGTTTTATCATATTGTTCTGAGTTTCTTGACACTGTTCACTACTTTGCAAACCAAGAATATTGTCGATATAATGCGGCGTAGGTTTACTAGAAAGTCTTCTATACACGTGCTCATGCCATGACAATCTGTCAAAACTAGCGGCGAATTTTAAATCTCCTTCACATTCGCTTGTAGAATTTGAGGGAACAACAGGACTCAAGTGGTCGTTGAATTCCGATGTCATTTCTGTTGACCATGGAAAGACGGGGTAGAACATGAGTTCCGAGTTTTTCAGCGAAATAGACGGGCTTTTCCCATCTAGAAGTTGAAGACCGCGTGACGCGACGCGTGAACTGCCGGTTAGCACGTGGTGTTCGGTAAGCGACTTTAACTGCTATATAACAAAAGCGAAAAGCCTTCCTCTAAAGCTTGTGCTTGTGATCGTCTCAATGGTAGGTGATGGGGGTGCGCTACTCATGCGGCGCAAATCACCATTTCAGCTTGAGCTTCATTTACAAATTATCCTCGTTTTATCGGCTATTATCAAATCATCTTCCTGATATTCTCTTAATAGCCTTGTCGCGACTTTTTTACGTGCGGGTTACTTTTCACAGGCAATATAAAGCTGAAAAATAAAACTTTTTTATCGTTTTAAAATTGTGTAAAAATTAGTAGTTTTATTTAGGTAAGTTTTTTACATGCGCCTCAATTTTTAAAACTTATATGGATCTAAATATCTGGCAGGTTCATACCTATAATAAATTGAGGAATTTTCTTTCATCGCGATTATTCTCATAAGAATCATTTTTCACAAAAAGTTACCTAGACATACAAAACTAAAACTTTTAAAATTGTTTTTTTTTAGTGAAAACTTTATACATAGATAAAATTTGATTGAATATCTTGAAATTAGTAAATATATTTAATCGTTATGCAGGAGCTTTTTAAGACAGAATCACTTTTGAAAAAAAAATAATAATATTTTTCTATATTTCACCACTATACAAGTGAACCCCAGAAGTCAAAGGTTTGTGCGAGGAAGGAACGGCTATTATTATTATTTGCCTTGGCGCTCCAAGCGACTTACTGATGATTGATGGCGTCTATAGATGCAGGAAAACGTCATCACCATCAAATGACTTAAAAAAATGAAACTTAAAATTGTTTACAACTAAAAATTTAATTGAGATATTAAAAATGCAATAATAATAATAATATTATTAATAATTGTGCTTTTTCGGTAAATTAAATATTCCTTTTAATTGGGTACCTATTCATTAAATTTTAAATTGTCGTACCAAATTACTTTTTACGAATTTTATGTGAATATTTTATACCTATACATAATTAGGTCAAAAATCTTGCGTTATAGTGATGCTCAAATTTGGTGGGAAATATATTGTTGAAACAAAAAAATATAACAGTATTTTTTATTAATTGGATATCAAAAATCATAAATCATTGTCGCAGGCTTATTTGAAACTGTTACCAGGAACGGCTTTGAATTTTTCTCGTTTGATTGGTTCAAAGCATGTAAATTTTTTTAAGGTAATTCTTTAGAATTTAATGTTATTGAGGTTTTTTTGTCAAAGAGTATACCTTTTAAACAATTAGTACCTGGAGACCAAGCTTTCCTGTTTTTTTCTATTTTATTCCTGTTTTTTTTCTTTTTACCTATTTTTCCTATTTGTTCTTATTTTCGCATTTTTTCCAGAAAAACAATTTTCCTATTTTCCCCATTTTTCATTTTCAAACATTTTATACAGATTTAAAAAAATAAAACTCCAATAAAAAAATGTAGAAATATGTTTCTAAAAAAAATAAAAATAGTTGGTATTGCGGTGGGATTTGAACCCACGTATCCAAGGAGATTCGTGAATAAAACTTATAGTCAGAAAATAATCCGTACCTGCTCAAGAGTAAGAATAAATTCGAAAATAATTCTCCGGTTTTTTTCTCAAACTTTTTGCTATTTGGCAAGAACATCATGCCATATTTCAAATCGTTTTCACGGTAAAAAAAAATTTTTTCTGCACTACGCGTAATTTTTTGAGAATTAGGAATAACCTAATGGCATTTACAATTAATGTAACTAAATTTCCTTATAATTGTATATTCAATATTCTCTGAAATTTTACTTTAAAATATTTATGACCAATTTTATTAAAATTATTAATTAATTATTACAAATTTGTATAAACTTCCCTTTATATTAATAATTCTCAAATAACTTATTTTATTATTTATTGGTAAGAACAATCGAGTTAATTCAAAAATACCTTATATCTAGTTAAATTGTTAAAATACCAGTCCGACCAGGATTTCTATAGAAAAGCGTCTATGAATTTCGATTGCAAACATTTGCAGTATAGATTATAATTCAGTTAAGTATACTATCGGTTTGCAGTGAGGAGTAAAAACTTTTTTTATAATTTTTTTTTCGATATCCCCGGTTTTCATCCAGGGTTCAATCGAAAAGAAATTGTTTGTATTTTTTTTACAAAATCAATGCAAAAAATTTTCATGATTTTAAATTTTATTAATAAGTAATGTAAATAAGAAATATTTGTTTCTAGATACATTTTCGCATATTAAATACCTAGTTATTACTTTTGATAATATTTTTAGTTCGATTTACTTTTATTTTTTTGTTGGTGGATGGGGCGGACTCATTCGCCATTGAACACACTGATGCATATAAGCTTATTTTTGTAAATAAACATAAAAAAATGTTATTGTATATAATAAAGTTATTTATTATTATTAATAATATTTACTTTAAGTTTTTTGTGTTGTAGAGAATTAATTGTTCAAGTTATTTTTGAATATTTATTTTAATTAAGAAAGTTACATTGTAATAAAAAATATAAAATTTTAAAGATTGTTACATCAACATTTTCGTCATTCACTTCCATAACCGCAAAATTTTAATACAAATCGAAAAATAGACTGATTAAAACATACAGATAAACAACACTACCGACATACTGATACAATTTGTAAGTTGGAGTTATTGTCAACACAGTTTTAAAAAGGTCGGTAACTAAATATTAAATGAAAAAGAGCAAAATAGAAACTTTAAAGGATATTTGTAAATTTCCCTCTATTAAATTAGTAACTTTTAAAATAAGCCAGAAAAAAAAATAATTTAGATTTCTATGCTTTACAATATAATTTGAAATCACAGAATGTCAAAAATATCAACAGAAAAATTCTAGACATCCTGACAGACAGACTTGACGAATTCATATAAAAAACTTTTGTTCAATATTTCGAAAATTATACAATTTTTTTTCGAAAATGGTTTAACTTAAAGATATACTTTTATCCATTTTGAATAAATAAATACTAATTATGATAAGTATAAATATTAGAATGCTACTTGAGTAACATTTATTTTTTTTCAATATATCAAAATACAATCTACATATTAATAAAATACAAGAAATAAAATTGTACCTAAAAACAATTTACACGATCTGAAAAACCAAATGCGTTTGGCTGAAATATGTTTAAAAAAAACAATTTTGTTTAATTAAAGAATATTGGCTATATATTGATATTCAGCGTTTATAATATATTGAATTTCTATATAACATCGATATTGGACAAATCTTTTTAATATACTAATGATATTGGGCAACAATGTGATGCTTACATAATAAAATAATATTAGACGGATATTGATATTTAATATTTTTAATACATTGATTTTCCGAAACCGTCAAAAATTATTAAAAAATATTATAATATAGCACACCTGCTAATTAATCGACAACACAAAATTGTAAAATCAGAATGATTTATTTATCACTGTTATAAAAATCTACCATAACGTAATGTAGATTACAGATATTACCCAGAGATGGCGTTAACAAAGTACTTTAATTATATAAGTAACTCTAGGTATTAAGTTTTAGATAACTATTTTACATTTGTCCATTAGAGATTGGACCTCTCTGCATATATGGCTTCGTAATTGTTATTAAAGTTCAATATTTTCAGCTGAAATGTTTTTCTTTATAATCGTAAACTATTAAATATTGTAATGATATATTTTTTCAGTATTAAATGTAATGGTCCATAATCAATATTCTTCTTATATGTATGATATATTTTGCCAATATTAAGACCAATTTACTATAAAAATATAAAACATCAATATTATATTTTGATAGCAACAATATTGTTGGGGTAAATAAATATTGGTCCAATATGAAAAATTAATATACTTCACATTGAAATTCAATATTTTACCAACATTGAACGGTTCGACTTCTAGCCAATATTAGAATTCAATATTCAGATATTTTCAACCCAAAGAATATTGTAAAACAATTTTTTGCCAATATTTTTTGATATCTGGGTACTTTCATTTTATTAAAGGATTATACAAAACTAGATGATCCGTTGAATTTGTGTGTTTTAATATTAAAATATGAACAAATAACCTCAACATAGGAAAAAAAATTATTTGGTTTTAAAAATGATGATTTCTCATTTCTTATTTTATAAGCACTTATTTTTCAATGAATTTAAAATTTTCTTTTTTTATTTTTTAAATAATACATACTTCTACAATTTGTATTACAAACATTTAGCAAAATTAAAGTAAATTTGTTTAAAATTAGGTTTCTCCCATTTTTCTAATTTTTTTAATTCTTGATATATATATATATATATATATATATATATATATATTGGAAACTAATTAAAAAAATTAAATTTTTTTCAAAAAAAATCATATGATACCAATTAGCTACAAACTGCTTGAACTTTTTTTTATTAGACTAATAGTAAACTCACAATGCTTAAAACGCCGGCCCATGGTCACATGCAAAATAATTTTTTTTCTGGATCATATTGAGTTTTTTTGTTTATATTTTGATAATTGTAAATTTTATATTAAAAAAACGTTTTTCGGTATTTCTAGCCGACTCACTGGGGCAATAGCTCTTAAGTTGTAATACTATAAAAATTAGAAATGTGAAAATAAATGAAAACTGGTCAGTTTTTTTCTATGAAAAAATGAAAGAATTTGCTTTTTTATAATTAATTTTTTATCATTGAATGTAACCTTTTAGTCCTGATGATATCGAGTCATTAATTATTTGATAATACGTTGTAGTTTTATTTCCCTTTAAAATATATTTATTTATTATTCATATTACCTACTTATTAATAAAAACTTACATTTTTCGTAAAAAAATAATTTCTTTTCGTACTTGGGTTTGAATTCGGGACCTCTTACGCATTTGACCATAACCAACCTTTGTTAAATATAATCAAATTTTTATATTATAGTTTTCCCCATTTGTCCTACTTTATCAAAAATAATAGAGCTCGTTGATTTATTAAAAAAAAATATCTCAAAATATAATCAGTTCTTCCTTGACTAGATACGAACTAAATGCAAAAAACCTGACTCGTTTATTCAATTCAGTTATCTTGCGGACTAACTTGCTTGCTTAAGTGTTTTTTGGGCATTTCTTGGAAATGGAACAACCGATTTGCATGACATTTTTTGTAAATGATAGATATAATTATCGGCGCAAACTTTGAAACTCAACATGTAGAAGGTAAAAGGGAGTATAGCTTTCTCGGAAAATCTAAAAGTGTAGTTTTTCTACAAATCTAAAAGCAATATATTCACACGTTGGGAATATGATTGTAAATATGAAAGTCCGTTCCTGCTATTTTAACAGTTTATTTTAAAATAGTAATAATTTATGGGTTTTGATTCCAAATCTATAACAAAATATATATTGTTAACTTTTTAGTTTCAACCATTCATTTTCCACTAAATTTAAACGTCACTATGCAGCAGTTTTATATAAAGACGAAAAAGATATGAAACACAAATTTTATTAAAAAAAACCCAAAAAAATAGCATAAATTGGTAATCAAAGAAATGATTTATATTCACAATTGGAACACAATTTTTTATTAAATAATAAATAAGTCATTTTTTAATTTTTTTTATTTAATTAAAAAATAAATAATTTTAACATCAGTAGTAATCTTCTAAATTAGCTTATTCTGAACTTCAAAATTTCTCAGACAACTCTCAGAAAACTTACATAATATAAATTGTTTTTAATTGTAAAATGTATGTTATTGAAAATCAAAGGTTCCAATTTCCCAGTTTAAGTAAAATATGTTCCTAATAAATTTAGTTTAATACTTTATCGTTAGTTGTAAAAATATATTACCTTCAGTGATAACCATTAAGTCCGTCCCTGGTTCGTCAAGATAAAATATCCTTGATCGTTAAACGTCGTCCTCAAAAATGTTAGCAGTTACTTATGCAACTCATAATACATATACGAGAAGTGTAGAATGAAAAACGTCACATGATGAATGAAAATTTTATTAACAAGCAATTTTTATTAAATTATTAAATTCATCAATTGAACCTTTAAGAATCATGGTACGCAAGTCATTATCAGATCAACGATAAAATATGAAACAAATTTTCAAAAGATTCAAAACCTATTTCTGATTTTATATCTTATTTTTTAGTAATGAGGATTTTTTGAAAATGCTGCTCTTATTTGTCCTAATACAGACTCCCATGCTTCATCTCGCGACGCCCTTGTATATAGGTTTAGTTAATTGTTTACTTATATTTTTTAAATTGTTTTTCTTTCAACAATGCGTAAAGTACTGACTTTACGCACTTCGTGTATGATTTGAAGTAAAAAATTACATATTGGAAATCCTGTAAAAATCAATTTTTGAAAATAGTTATTTTCCTATCATGTGCGTAGTGTTACTTTTCCGCACGCGAAGCGAAGTTCGTATAAGTTAGGAACAAATAATAGAAAACTAAATAATTTGTTCATATTTATAACAAAAGAATAATTATTGACATTTTTCGAATTGATTGCAGATCCGGTTGGTTTATTTAATGGGTGGCTTATGAAACATATTGAGAATTACGATTAAAAAGTAAGAGAATACAATTGAAATGGCTTCTAACATAGCACAATAATCTTCAACTTTACTAACCTAACCGCACTCGATGCGGAAAAGTCTAACTTTACGCACGCAAATGTATGCGGAAGTACTATTTTGCTTAGAAAAATGGTATTTTATGTAGTTTATTTAAGTATCACTACAAATATTATGTTATTATACCTATATTCATTCTTTGACAATAATGCTTGAACTGTTTATAAATTGATTTTAATTTAATTAAGTAGCGGACTGGTTTATCCTTGTAGCAACTTTTAAAATTCTGAAAATATAGAATTTAAAAAAAAAACAAGTGGGTCCGGTCAGGTTGACAGGTGAAAACCTGATCTTAGTATTTGGTTTCAAAAATATTCTACATATATTTATAACAGTTAAAGAAGCTTTCAAAGACAAATATTAATGTACTTCCCCAACCCAATATAACCGTAAAAAATTAATATCTTGATGTAGGCAATAGCCCAATATTATGTTCATATTATCTTGTCGTGCATCTCCACGTCAGGACAGCACCAGGAGTTCCATGGAAATTCATCAGAAATCAACCGAAACTAATTACCCGGTAGTTTTTCGAATCGCTTGTCAAGAATCTGACATCAGCAACCTCCTGGTGCACGGACGTCATCTCCGGGAGCTTTACTGAAATTGCTTACCAAAAAATCATTATCCGGGGGCTTTTGATTCGCTCGTCAAGAATCTACCTCTTCAAAAAAACTCTAGGGTATATTATGAATTTGAGTAATTTCTTATGAATTTCCATTGAACTCCTGATCTCCAGGTACTCAAGAAGATAATCTGAACATAATTAGGTTCAGTGACTCAAAAAAATCTCGGGATATTGAAATTTTCGTCGGATGAAATTTTTCCTTTCCTTTTCGATGCAGCAATGCAATTTCAAAACAGTACTTGACTAAAATTGGTCAAAACTTTCTACAAGAGTTCATGAAGCGAATGCAAAAAACCGCATCTCGATTATTTTAACTGCAAAAAAAATTTCCAACTGGGTTTTTTGTGCTATATATATATCCTTGACTCGTATCAAAATTCTGACAATAGATACATTTTGTTAATTATCCTTTTGTGAGAACAGTTTCAACTCCACAGTCCCATCATATTAATTTAGATAGAATCTAATAGACTTCTCAATAACACTGTATGTATAGATAACTATATTTCTGCAACGATTTCTCATTAGTACTAACATCCGTCATACAGAAAATATTAGATTGTTACCAAGGCCGTGGAGCTAGTTATTATAACCCTGAACGATCTTATACTACCTTATAATAAAGTAACTACATACACAATTTCTTCTTATCAATTCATAAATTGATTTAAGTTGCCCCTTCCTTTATTAGTATTTAGTCACTGAATAATGAATTTATTCACAATTTTCTATAATTACAAAACTTACCGTTAGTAAAAAAGCAACACTTGTGATAATTATATTTACTGGCAGACTATTGTAAGGGATTTAGGATAAAAAGACATTTAAATAATACAATATTTATTTGAGGATGAACTGTATAAACCCACCTGTGGTATTTTTATTATACAATAGTAACTGATGTTAAGTGCAGGGTTTTACTTCAGTACTGTGATATATGCAGGTTGTGTTATAGAAACTTACCCGCTAGAGTTAGGTCACCTGGGCCGAAATTTAGACTTTATTCCTATATAAAAACCAACGGATATATATTGGTTTTCCTATTGGAATAAAGTCGAGATCACATTATATCGAACCTAGAAGAGTATTTTTCTTACATTCATAAATTTTGAAAAATGACTTTACTAGCTGGTAAGTAAAAGAACACAACTGAGGTGTCTTTCTATCAGTTATAATATACAGTTTTTGAGTTCAAGTTACAAAAAAATTTAGAAAGACAATCACCGATTTATTTAAATAAGTTTCACATGCAACCAAACAAAACTGTTATTAATTAACTACAAAGTAAAAAAAAACTTAACAAAAAAAAACCGAGTAAGATTGGCATGAAACAAACTGACTCCTGAATCCTTAATTCCCAATATCAAACCGTTTTCAGTTTCATAATTAACTAAAAACCCAGATAATTGAACACAGAGCACAATTTCAAATAAATAATGCATCTTATTGTTTGAACCTAGCCGCCATTACTTTTATAGAATTTTACTTCAATTATTATTAAAATATCAATTTTTTTTAAACTTCGTAAATACAACTTGAAAACGGTTGAATCATAATTTAAATTTTTAAGGCATTTTTATTGGTCTCTAAAAAGCAAATGGAAGAACAAGACTCAGTTTTCACCCTAAAAATAAGCAGACTTAAATTCTAAGTTTGGTATTCTCCCTAAAAAAAGTTTTAGCACCAAAAGTAATTTTTCAGCAAACTAAAAGTATAATTTATTACACTGCAAATATACCAAATCTAATTGTTTAAAAAAATAGTCCAATCGTCACTGTCCGTAAAAGCACTTTTAATTTAATTTAAAATTATTTAAACACTTTCATTGCCACTATTTTTATAAATGCATATTTAAACAATTTTATCATTTAATATTTTTAGACATAAATATTAAGTAAACTTTAAAATAAAAATTAAATTTATGGTTATAATCGCCAATTTTAAAATTTAAAAATTCAGTAAAGTATACCTAAATTCATTTCACTAATTAGATTTTAAATTTGGAAAAAATAATGGTAATAAGGGTGTTGTAAGTGAAATAATAAATCCCCGACTTGTAATTAAGACACAGTAGTTAACCAATAACTCACTGGCAATAAATAGAATTTTGATGTAAAGTTTCACTATGAAACAACTTCTATATGGCGTGATTTGAAAACATGCAGAACTTTATGTTCAAGTCAATAAAATCAGAATAAAAATTAATTTTGTTACAACAAAACATTTTATTGAAGAAAGTTGTGTATCATACACGTTTAACTACTTGAAAACTGTTTCTCAAAAATTGTACAACAAATTATTATTAACTTAACTGTAAATGTATTTAACACACATGAGAAAATTCCAATAACTGTACCAAGTGTTCTTAACAATTTTCTTTTCAGATGAATACAAAATATTCAGTCATAAATGTAAAAAATTAGATATATTCATACAGCCGAGGCCACAAACAATTGTATTGAAAGAAAAAGCAAGTAAGCAACTAAGAAAATGTAAAGTTTAAGAACAGATAGAACTACCTGTTTGTTTTTACTTTTCTTTTATAGTTCGTAAAAATAAAAGGTAGACAAAAGTAGGAATATATAACATTGTAATTTCTAATTTAATTAATGAGTTGTTAAATATTTAAAATTTGAAAACCATTTTAAAGTAATGTTGACACTAATGAGCAGCCACGAAACTGTTAACAATGCAGCGTAACACTGACTAGTAATCACCACCCTCATAATTAGGGTGCTCCAGTCTACACTGAAATAGATATTTGAAAAACTTGCTAAGAAATTCTAAAAGACCTGTTCTTGTCTAGGATACAGATTTTGTACCGACGTAACAAAGTAGTTAAATTGTAATATACAGTTTATTTTTATTGTGATGATGTCGCCCCTTAGCCCGCTCATAAATTGATAAAACCAGGACCGACTCTGCTTAGGTCCAAATTAGCCAAGAGAGGGAAAATCACGTTCATCATCAACTTTAGGAGCTTGACGAGTCTCGCCAGTTCTATCATCACCCTATAAACAAACAAAATACATATAAAATATATGGTTCAATAGTTCTAACTGCTACGTTTTCTTATAGTGTAACATAGTGTAGAAAAAATTGCCTGAAGTGAAAATAACACTAAAAAAAATAATATGCAGTTTATTTATTAATATAGCAATTACAAGTCCTAGTCAATGAGTATAATACATAATCCATTGCAAATTAAATTTTACTGCATCTGCACATTGGTTCTTTATCACTATTAAGGAGATCAAAATTGTTTACATGATGAAGTTTTATTCATATTAATAGGGATGTTTATGAACATGAAAAATATTATTTATCCGATTGACATGAAATTTACATTAAAATTTTCTTTTTTCTCAATTTGTTTTTTATTTTTTCATAATTTTCATATTTTCACCTATATTTTCCTATTTTTCTCCATTTTTCTGTTTTTTCAAATTCTCCTTTTTCTTGATTTTTCCCACATTCCTTATTTTTGCCTAGATTTTTTTTCCTCCTAATTATCCTGTTTTCTCTATTATTCCCTACTTTTATTTACTTTCCTCTATTTTTTCCAATTTTCCTATTTCTCAATTTTTATTATTCCTGTTTTTTCCTTTTCCCCTATTTTTTCCGGTTTTTTATTTTTCAATTTGTTTTAAATTTTCATTTTTCCCACTTCCCCTATTTTTTCCTTTTTTATCATTTATTTCTATTTCTCCTCATTTCAACTATTTTTCCTCACTTCGACTATTTTCTCCGTTTTTGTCTATTTCTCCCCATTTTTTTTTAGGTTTTCATATATTTTTATTTTTTCCCATGTTATTTTTTTTTATTTTCCCTATTTTTTCCAATTTTTTTTTCTACTTTTACCCATTTTTCTCTATTTGTACTTTTTTTCCAATTTTGTTCCTATTTTTTCCCATTTAATTTGCAACAGATTGTATTAATAAACGAATGTCTTTACTGATTCTTAGCCCTTTATTGGATGTGAAGGTTAATTAACATCATTGTTGTATATTTTGCTTCATATAACATAGCTATTGTAAATACTAGATTGCCAAAACATGGCAACATAATTACTTAATTTCTAAGTAAGCTGGAAATTCAAATCAGGAATCCTTAATTGAACAAGATCATTAAATGCTGACAGACAGATGTTACTATAATTTTATGAATCAGAAGAAAAAACATATCTACAAAAAGATTATAGAAATCCTGAAAATCCATTTAAAAAAATATAAATCGATCAGTCTCTATTTGCTCAAATTTTAAGGTTTTATTAATTTATGAAAATATATACAGTGACTGTCAAAAAGTCCACATCATATGGAATTTTTAATATCTATTAGTCGGAAAAATATTGTTTATTTTTGTTTTTAGCATTACAATACATTACTAGAAATTGATATATACACCTTATGGGTTTCATTTGTTCAAAATGTTTAGAATTTTTTAATTTTCTGGGTGCAAAGTTGTTATTTCAGACTGTACAATAACTACAATAATTAACTGATTTATGGAAATGAGTTAACTACTTCAAATAAATAATTTAATATTTAAATATAGAAGTTTATGATCATTCTAATCATACTGGTAGCCAAAACTACGAAGAAACTTTAAAAAATAATAAGTTTGATAAAATTTTGCACTAAAATATTATTATAGTGATAATAGAGATAAGGTGTATATAAGTAATATTTTTTGTAAATTTAAAAATAGCAATAAATCGGAAAACATATTTTGTTGCGTAGGCGACTGTAATTTAAAATCTTACCATTGTTTTCAAATACAGGGTGTATCACGACCGACGCCATGTAGTTTTATGGCGAAATGGAATATATTTGTAAACTTCTATTACAGTGGTATTATGGAAGTCAATAAGACTACATTTAATTTTTTTTTATAAATATACAGGGTGTTCCAGGAAAGTGAAACATATGAAGTTCATTTTTTTTTAAATGGAACACCATATTTTTTTACATTTTTAGACTCCTGGGCAGCTGATTTCAAAAAACTATTACACTTATATTTTAAAATGAATGGTTTTTGAAGTTATAAGAAATTGAAAATCGCATTTTTTCAATTTTAAATGATTTTTACAGCCAAACGAGATAAAATCGGATAACACGGTTTACATGTCCCTATCTTGACATTTTGAGTTCTACTTGGTGGGTTAAATTGTATACAGGGTGATCAAAATTTGCATACTTTTGATCATCCTTTATTCATTTTGAGCTTATGCAACTAAGTAGAACTCAAAAAGTTAAGATAGGGACATGTAAGCCGTTTTATCCAATTTTATGTCGTTTTTATAAGTTGAAAAAATGCGATTTTCAATTGCTTATAACTTCAAAACTATTAATTTTATAAAATAAGTGTAATAGTTTTTTGAAATCAGCTGCTCAGGACGAGTCTAAGAATGTAAAAGTGTTCCATTTAAAAAAATATGACTTTCATATGTTTCACTTTCCTGGAGCACCCTGCAGATTTATAAATATTTTTTAAATGTAGTCCTTACTGACTTCTGTAATACCACTGCAATAGAAGTTTATGAATATATTTCATTTTGCCATAAAACTCCGTGGCGTCGGTCGTGAACTTTTTGGACACTCATTGTATATATCAAATTCTTTCATAATAATGTATTTGCTAAAATAAAAAACCATGCAGTTAAAGGTTAAACCACATCTCAACATTTAATCAAAAATTAAAAAAGCTTGAGAATTAATATATGACTGAAATTAACTTACTATAAAGGCTTTCATGGTAAACTAAAAGGCACAAAAAATACATTATGTTCTTTTGTCTTCTGTTTTATTGTATTATAAAATGGGTTTTGTTTTTTGTATAAAAATATCTTATCTTTTAAATAAATTAGTAATTTTAGGCATTAAAATTTAAATTCGCTAAATATTTTATTAGTTACGTTATAACTTCAAAAAAATTATTAATAAACATTTTCAATAAAAACACAGGACAACAAAAAAAAAGGATCTGAACATCCAAAACAAAGAGGGAAGAATAACTCATGCCTAGACTTCGAAAAATACATACTTGTTTTTTTACCTGAGCGTCATTATAACGTCTTTCCGGTCTTTCACCGCCTTCTCGAGGACGACGTTCACGTTCGCCATCAACATTACCGGATCCACTTCTGCGTTCTTCACCTCCACGTTCGCCACGATCGCCACGTTCGCCGCGATCACCACCGCGGTCGCCACGATTGCCGCCTCCTCTGCCACCTCTTGGACCACCAGATCTTTGTCCTCTTCCTCGGGCACCACCCCTGCGAGCGCTGTCATTAAATTGAATGTCAATATCCAGTACATGCTTTTGTCTTCCTACCCGCTGAGGATATTCTGCAGCATCATACTCTTCATCGTCTGATTCCTGTACGCAAATAATATAATAACTACAAAAATAAAGTGTAATATATTTAAGCATATTTTGTTAGAATCAATATAGCAATAAAATAATAAAAATCGTGTCCCTTACCAATACTTCTTCCTTTTCTTTTTTTCTAAGTTCAAACATCTTTTTCCATTGGCTGGGGTCTTCTCCTTCTCCGGCTTTTCTAATGTTGAATGTGGGCTTAACACGGCCAGCACGCTGAGCTTTCCATTCATCTAAGGTCAATTCTTTTGGTTCTTCCTCTACCGGAGTCGGTTCGGCGGCTTCAACGGCTTCAACTTCTCTGTCAATGTTCAATAAGTATTTTATTTAAAATGTGTAAAAGCGATTTTAAGATTTTTAGTCATACACAAAATAACACACTACTTGAAAAATTGTCATTCTCATATTTCTAGAACATGCTCGAGCTACTATTATAACTATACCATGTTTGCACTTGAATCTCAAGTTGGGTAACAGTAATTGAATATAAGTTATTTAAATTAGATATGTTCATATTAAAATAAATCAATAATTAAAGTTCCATTACATTTACTCTTGGATGTTTTCAGAAATTGAGTTAGGAAGGATAGATATAGCAGTAAAATTTTTGTCTTGGAACACTCATCTAAAAAAATTACAAATAATACACAATTTAAAATTTTAATGTATCTTTTTATAAAAGAACTAAATGCAGTTAATCACAAAATCAATATTCTATCAAACACCTGAATAATTTACAGTTGAAAATTAACTCTATAATTTAAATGCTTTAGAATAAAATAGCAAGAAGTAAACTAAGCTAAATGTTTTTCGTTACAATTAAACGTCAATAATTTTATAAGCGAAGGCCATGACTTCTTTTGTATTAATAAATGATAACTTTGAGAAGTATAATTTAAGACAATAATGGTAGATCTGTGTGACAGAATTATATTACCTTCCGTTGTTGTAATTTCCAATTTACAAAAATAGTGAGGAACTTATAAACTTTTGCAAATATTTTATTTCCTTTCACAACTATTTTAAGAAAGTTATGAAATTGTTATTTATCTCTTTAGTGTCAACACGCATGACAAACACACCAGCCGCCACTTCTTCAAAAACAGTAAACTTAAAAGCCCAGCTATAGTTAATAATAACTTAAGCAGAAATATTTTTCAAAATATTATATAATATAAAATACAATTAATTTTATCTTGTTGAAATTTTTTTTTGTCTTTTGTCTTAATATTAAAATAGAAGTATTATTTGCGTCTTGGTACAAGTTAAAAATCTATTATTTTTCAAAAATAAGGTCTTAGAAAACAAAATTACTTACTACAGTTACTTCTTGTACCAGGCCACATATTTAATTGAAATTATTTCTAGATATGTACTTACTTCTTTTCAATTTCAGGTTGTTGCTCGATCTTAATTTCATCTCCCCAACTTTCATTGGCATCAGCATTAGGCCTATCAGCTTCCCTTTAAAAAAGTAAAATTTTGATAATAGTATTTTTTTTGGCAAATAACTTACTCAATAACATCCTTGTGAGATCCCCAGTTGTGAGCTCCACCTCCATCGCGCTTGTCGACCGGCTTAACTCCTCTGTAACCATGGCTGCATTCAGTATTGGTGTTGATTACCAAACGAGATTAATTTTAATTTCTAAGCATTCTACTTAAAAGCACAGGACTCTGACTAGATGAATGTTTTGTTTTATTCTCTTACTAAAGTATCCCACAAAAATATCAATACAATTTTCAAATTATTTAATTTAATTCTCGAATTATTTTATTTGGGGACACTCTGTAAAGTCATATACAATGTCCTTGATAGAAATAAAACTAATTTCTTAAAGGTAATCATTAATATTTAAAAATTTTGTATGTAATGTGAAGTAAATATTTATATTCACACGTTTAGCAGGATTTCTAATTTTAATACTTTTTTATAAAAAATAATTGCCCATTTTTCAAATAAACCTAAATAAGATAAAGTGGAAAATACCAGATTTGTAACCATAATATTTTTCTCTCTATTAATAGATTAAAAGTAGAAAGCCGAGTCCTGTCAATAGAAAATTTTGTCAACTTACGTTTTGTCAGATCCGCTTTGTCTATCGAATTCCCGTTTGCCTCGCCTATCACCTTCAAAAGTCTTTCTAGGTCCACGCGGTCCACCAGGTTTGTTTCCTATAGCTCGTCCTTCACGCCTGTCCCCTCTATCACGATTGCGGTTTTCAAAGTTATCTCCAGTCGTCGGTTCTCTCCTAGGCCTGTCTTCCCTTCATAACAAAAAAAATGAAACATAACAAGTATTCTAATCGATGCAAAATTTTATACAGGTTGAACTCTTTTTTTAATATGAATATGTGGGGTCAGTTAAATTGAAAAAATTTGCTTATTTATAAAATCAATCACACAAATCAAAATTTTAGTAGTTAAATATGGAGGCATCGACTAAAAGGTAGGATTATGCTGAAAGGTACACTTGTGAATTCAAAATTTTAAATCCGAAAATTTGTTATAGGTATTGTGCTTTTATTGATACGTCACTTTCTTATTTATTGCTCTTTTATGAACAAAAATCGATTTTTTCGGTGGGGACTTAATATATATGTTGCATAAAAATCAATGAGTAATCACAGAGGATTAAAGTTTTGGGACCATATTTTAAATTTAATTACCTAGGAAACGGGTTTTAAAATTTTAATATTCCAAGATAATCAAAGATAATCTTTCTTATTTATTGTCCCAAAATGTTACTTTATTTTCATTATGTAGTTTTTGAGATATTTCAGATTAAAAAATAGGATGGCTGTTGTAATCACCTTAAGAAAATTAATTGGGTTTATTTTGTCTAAAAATATTAAGAGGAATTTACTTTCGTACTTTTGAAATACAGTTGTACTTCTACATGCTCAGCTGAATATTGGTTGTCACCTATAATCCTAGAGGCGTAAATTGATGGAATATACTATATCAGCAGCAGTTCATATTAAAAATAAATTGAGGATGGTCTTACAAAACCGAAACGTTGGATTTAAAGTTAAGTGACTGGAGACTAAAAACAATTACCAATAAAATGACGATTATATTTTTTTAATAATGGGAAAAAATTAAATCAGTTTTTTGTGTTATTGGAAATTATGTTTAATTTCCAGTCATGTCAACATTTATTCCAATGTTTCGGTTTGGTAATTATTTTTTTTTTATAAGAACCTTAGCTGACAAATTTCCTAAATGTACAACTTTTTTACTATTTAACTATCTTCTACCTTAATTATGGTTCAAAAATTAGCAATACATTCCCATTCAAAAAGTGGCCACCCTGTATATGAATACATTGTATTTTTACACATTTTTAATAGAAGGGTTACTTCAAGCATTCAAATTCCTTCAACTTTCAGGAAACTTTATATTCAAAAATTTAAATTTTTCTAGGCACAAGCAAATAAGATAAAACTAACAGCACTAACTATTAGGGAATATAAATGAAGAATTGTAAATGTAGGCCCTTTGAAAATAAATATTTTCCAACATATAACAAATTATTTATTTATTCAAAAAATGTACAAAATATTTAATTGATTCAGAATTAGATAAAAAAAAACATATAAATATTTACATAGAGTGAATGTGCTTGTTTTAGGCCGATTATGAGAACTACTTTGCAAAAAATATTTTTACTAGGAGTAATATTTATCGTGAGCTGCTCTTATTCCACATGTGATAAAATGAGGTGTTATTTCTATATTTTTTATTGACGAATTATTGTCCACTCCATGTCAGATTTTCCCAAAATCTATGCTTTAGGATAATTGGTGGTTTAACATAAGGAAAGATTACTAAAGGTGGACATATTTTACCTGCCACTTTTATCGAAACATCAAAACAGTGATGTTTTCTTTTTCATTGCATTTTCGGCTAGGTCCAAATTCTTATTCCTTATGTCCCATTTTGGAACACCTCTGTGCTAACCTAAATCATCATTGTTTATCATTAAACGACTTGGTATAGGTGGTACAATAAAATTTAAATGAAAGATAGTAAAGAAAAAGAAATAAGTGAAGAACATACCTGACTCATGTACCATTTCTGCAGAGGTCTTCCAGCAGAAAAAAGTTCATTTTGTCATTGTCACACACAATTTTCTGTACAGTATAAAAAAGATGACTTTTTAATTGAAAGCTACTCAAAAGACTTTTGAGCTCACCCAAGAAAATTAGGCTTATTTTCACTTGGCCAACAAGAATATTGGAACCCTTGTTCAGAAACACAATTTATGTCAGAAAAGATATTCTTTCCATGGCCTCACAAACAACATTGCATCTAAGAACAGTATCAACAATAACCTTTCTCTGACACTTCAGTTCATTCAAATTAAATTACAGTTCAACTACTACTGAGAATGGATGAAATATTGACTGTAGAGCCTTAGTATGTGAAACAATTTTGTACGAAACTAAAATAAACCTGTACTTTACAGTATATAAAGGAAAAAGACAAAAGTTTATTAAACCGTTAAGTCCAGTTCTCAGCCACCGGTCTAAAAAAAATGTTTTCAATTTTATGTTCCTGAGTTTGCTAGCCACCTAATATTTATTTAAAAAATGATCAAAATAGTTGTTAATGTTTTAAAACATGAGTAAAACAAAATCACAATATAGTAAAACATGAAAGAGGAGCAAAATTGAAAAACAAGACATTTATTTACCCTTTACTGAGCCACTGTAATTTTACTACATATTGCTTTACATACTAACTTTGGCAGCAACATTTTTCAATTATACTACTGGCCGCCAGTGCAAAGACAATTTCAAATTAAATAAAGAGAATTCAGTCAAAATATTGGATTTTTAAATAATTTAATGTTTATCAATATTTTTTAGAGTATTGTCCGAGAACTAGCACTGGCCATCAAACTCACCCAATATACAACTAGACTAGATTTTAAATTGTTTAAAAATCAACAAATATTTTATACTGAAATTAAAAACCACTCACAAGTTAAATACATAAAAGCAATGTATTTAAATTACTTTCTTGCAAATCTTCACAAAAAAAACACATTAAAATAGCAATTTAATTTGGATACAGGAAATAGTCATGTATTTACATATTTATTAAAAAAGTGTATATTTAATTAGGTAAATAATTGATTAATGTTTACATGAGATTACTCTAGATATTATAACCAAATTAATTTGTAAAGACTAATGTCAATAATTGCAATAATTGTTTTAAGTTTTAAAATTAAAAATACTTACCTATTTTCAGAAGGTCCATTATAAGGTCTGTCTTCGCGGTTTCTCCTGTTATTTCTTTCTTCTCGGTTTTCATTATTGAATTTGTTGAAATTCCTTTCCCTTTCTGGTTTAGCGTCAGTGTTATTCCTTGGCGTTGGTTTGGTTTCTGAAAAAAGGAAAGTATACTTTTAAAAAATCACTAAAAAGATTGGTTAATAAAGCAGTATTTATAGAGTTTATCACATGTGCATGATCTTTAAGCAGAATGGCTGCCTTGAATTAATAAAAAAAAGTACTCACCGTCGCGTTTGGGTTCCTGGGGCTTATGGTTTGTATCTTTAACGGGTTTCTTTTGAGCAGGGGTCGGTTTTCCTTTAGGTACAGTCGGAGTTTTCACTTTATTTTCCTTTTCGGCTACCTTGTTCTTTTTTTTGAGTTCCTTTTCTTGCTCTTTCAAAGAAAGCGTTTCCAATGGATCGGATTCGTCATCCAAAAAAAGAGCGTACCTATTGGCAACCCCAATTCCGTACGAATTTTCCATGATGGTTGATAATTGGAAAAGTCTTCACAACTTTAAGATGTTGGAAGATATATTTATGGCTACTTTAGCCCTTCGTTATTCACTCAGTCATTCAAAGCAATATGGCCGGTCGCACGAGGTAATCGCAGAGAACTTTGATGTTACGGTTCTACTACGCATGCTTAAAATAATCGTACACCACTGATTGGTCAGGTTTGAAGGCACACAATAAATTGACCAATAAACTCACTTCAGTTTTTTTTCAGAACACTTTCACTTAGGCGCGTTATTCAAAAAATATATATTTTACTTTGTTATACTACACTACAAACCAAATTTTAAATGTTATAGATATATTGCATATTAAATCTTACGATTTATATTTACCAAACACATATGTGTGTATAGAATACCTTATCTAATACATATTCAGCATTGCTTTTTAATTAATATTTATTTTTTGTAAATGTAAAGATCAATCAGTAAAAAAGCTTTTATTACGTAAATACGGCAACATTGCGATATGTGTATGAAAATTAATATTTGCAAAAAATTATAACCAAATTTAACTAGTTTTCATAAATATAAATTATATTAATAATAAAAACTATTTGTTTTCAAAATATCTCCACAATGAGTTAGTTTATTAATTTCTAATTGGTTTCATTCATAATTCAGGCAATGGATATTCAAACTATTCTAGTAATCAGATCGGTCAATGATTGAAGTGATACAGTAGTGACAGAAGTGATACGTGATACATCAAATGTCAAAATATCAACAACATTGAAAAGGAACGGTTTGATTTGATTTGAAGAATCACAAATATATTTGTTTAGTGCCTTGGTCAACATTTAAAATGGATTTTATCGGAACTTTAAGTATTAATTATAAAAAATTAAACAATAAAGATATGGTTAACACTCTTTGGCTAGAAATGCTTCACGAAAAGAGGTCAGCAAATTATCTGGAAGACTTGGTAGAATATAGTTTTCATTATCCAGTAGATTCTGATAGTTATTTAACAGAACTAAATGATAAATTCGATACAGTTGATAAAGAGGACTTACGTACCATTGATGGACGTCTTAAAGCCTATATGATTACATTCATATATTACTGCACTAATAGATTTAGTCGTACTGTTCCTGTTACAACTACCATACTTGCATCAAAGCTATATATTAAATTGATTTCTCTCCCAGCTATTGGCAAATACTTTTTTGAAACCAGTATGTTTAAAATTCAATTATTTACCATTGCTAGTTTGGCAAACGAAGCTCAAATAGCTGAGCAACAGAAAATAAAAATATTGAAATTGATTAGAAAGTATTGTCTAAATGAGAAATTAGAGACAAACTTACTAAGAGGTGTTATAAATACTTACATTGTTGTTATGTTATCAGTGTCCAAAGAAATTATAAATGATGTTAATAATGGTAAGTTATTTGCATTGGTATATATATTTATTTTATAAATATGACATGTTTATTTTATATATTTTGAACAGTTTTAAAAATTTAGATTGGTTAATGTCTACTTTGTCATTTGGATAATATTGCGAAGCCCAAGTTGACCTAAATGACGAACCATAACTTATTAACATATTAAAAGTTTTAATACAGGAATATTAACAACTTAATCAAATTGTATTACTTTATTAATTAATTATTAACCAACATCTGAATATATATTTCTTTAAACTAATGAATTCTGCATTATATCATATTGTCCATTATGATCTTCAAGAACAGAAAAATACAATAAAGTTTAATAAATCCTTGGCTAAAAATTTTAGAACTAAGCTAAGAATAATCCTGTTAAAATTAAATAAATCGTCACAATCATTTAGGCAGTTGTGAAAGAAATTATCTAGTGAATGTTATTCAAACTATGTACTGAGAAGTCATTATTTTCAAATTTAAAAGAAATATGATCGCAAATGTAAATGTATTCATTATGAGAATGGGAAAAATTGTTCGGAGCACGGTGAACATGTTTACTGATTAAGTCTTTTAATACATTTTCTTAGAAAGCATCTACTGCCAACATGTTCGTACCTGAATGTAATGTACTCCTAAGGTATTTGAAGGTATAATATGTGATTTTCTTACCCCCCAAGCTTGTTTTAATCTTGATGCATAAAGAGTTTGGATTTGGTCCTAGGCAATCTATTGAATGAAACTTGTTTACCCACGAAGACTGTTGGAATTGGGAATTTCTATTTACATGATAACAAGAATGCCTCTGGAATGCCACAGGATTCTTATCTTGGTCCTGTTATATTCAATATTTTTTGTAGTTTAATTATAATCCTAATTGTAATACATCTTATTTAGTTATAATTTACAGTACTGTACTTTCACTTTGTATTTTACCTACAGAAAATTGGTCTTCACATCCTACAAAGAGTAGTTTCTACACTACATAAATTACATATATAATATATTTTGTTCTAGAGTTTCCAGGATGGCTAATGTTCATAATCAGTTAATTTTGTCCCCAAAAGCTTTACTCAAATGTATGACCTTATCTTTTTGTTATATACTGTATGTCCAAATATCATATTTTTGATCAGAAGTTTTAATTAGAATGTGAATATTTTTAGTTACTGATCTGCAAAGTTGCTGTATATTTACTGTAAGAGATATTGTATTGAATGAAACGGAAGGCAACAGAACTAGAGCTATTGTAGATGGTTTATTTAAGTGTTTAGGAAAGTCAAGCATACTTCATCATATGCAGCATAAACTGGCTGGTCGAAACACATTAAAGATATTTGTTAGAGATGTATTACAGGAAGAGATTGATGAAGACCAATTTCAGTACATATTGGATGCATTTTGTATTACTTGGGGAAGAAAACAATTTAACGGTTATCAAGTATAGTTGTTTATACTCTATACTTTATTGTTTACTTAATATCATTTTTTCGTTTCTAGGAGGCAGTGATTATTATGAATGTACTTAAAATTCAGTACTACAAAGAATTAGTTAGAAAAATGGTTTTATACACCCAGTCCAAAAACCATAAAAGGTTTTTAATAAATATCATGAACTTACTAGTTGCAATAGCTGAAGATCTACCAACATTTACTGTGAATAAAATTGAAGTTTTATATTCATGTGCTATGAGAAACATCCTATATCATTTTATGGATTCTGATGAGGAAATCAAAAATGGAGCCATTGAAACAATGGCCAAATTATGTACGATGAAGAATAATACATTACTAAATTTAATTTTCAATGTAAGTTTATGTTCGTTACCAACAGGTTTTTGGCAACCAATATAAAACTAAATGACAATGGGGTGCTTGCATGATTTTAGGTAAGTATGGAATATAAAACCTGACGAAAAAATATTTGTGATGACATGAGCTATATCAAATATGCATAAAGTGGCGATGTTTTCAACTAAATAGCTGTCCTTGTTTGAGTTGTTAAAATATGTGCAAGCACCTCATTATTGTATCTATTAGTAAAAATAGTTTTAATAACAAAAGTTATTATTTTAATAGTGACTAGTTTCGTTACATAGTAACTTCATCAGACTAATTAAAAATAGTTTTGTTTATTATACAATTTTAATAACTTTTTCTAACTTCAATTCAATGAATATTAATGTACATAAAAAATTGTAGCAAATTGGAAACACGGCAAAATTTATAAATATAAATTTGGTATCTATGCTTCTATGCATTAATAAAATTGTTGATGAGAAATGGGGAATATCGCCAAAGAACCAAAGACTTCTGGTTATAGTAGCAAAGTTTTTATCCAATAGTAGTAGAGTTGACAGTGAAATTGTGGAAAAGGTTTGTAGGTTTCTTTCCATTGTTTTTTTATTATTATATAATTTATTTACAGACATTGCAAGCTATATGTAGAGATTGTACTCCATTTTCTCTAAAACCTTCACTGGGTCTACTTCATGAATTGTTCTGTTCTTTAGCACTAAAAGAAGAAGATCAATCAGCTGCTGCAATTTTAAAAATATTTTATAAATGTGCTATGCACCAGGATGCAACTTCAATGGGATTTGCAGAAGTAAGTAATGCTGTGTATATTTCTATACTCATTGTTAATTAATTAAATATTTTAGCATCTTTTCCATTCTATGCTAAAACCTTCAGTTATAGATGGTATTACTTATGATCCCAAATATTATTATAATCTTTTTTTGACATCCGAATTTGAATATGAGGCTCTATTTACAAAATGCCAGAAACATATAAAGTGAGTATCATGTAAAATTCTTCTTTAAAACTATATATTATGATATTTATTTCTTTAAAAAAAATTTCTAGAACTGAACAAATTACAAAAGTTATTGCGGAGTTAAATTATGATTTACCTGGAGGTGCAGTACTACTTTGTTGTTTAATGAACTATTTGGACTACAGTGAAATTAATTGTGTTGTTGAATATTTTACTAACCATTTTAATGAGGTAAGATTATTATTATATTTGAAAATAATTTTTAATCTACATACTGCATTTTAGATTGCGACTAGGGACACAATGGGACCTTTAAGTGTTGCACTTAAAAAAATTATTTCAAATAGAACGATAACGCAAGGGGACATTCCTCAATTGGATTGTCTTCATGGTCTTTTACTAGAAGCTCTTTTTCAGCAAGCTTATCAAGTACCCTGCATCAAACCCGCATATGATCTTTTACAAAAAATTAGAAATGTTCTTAGAATAGAAGAAAATGATGCTATATTGGATCAACTCTTAACTGTTACTTCAGAAAGAGCTTTTAGAAGGTTACACAGACGAGAAATAGGAGATCATAGTGTGGTCTTGTATCTGAATGAGTTGTGTCTATTGATGAAAAAAATGCCATCTGAACATGTAACAGTGTTACTGGAGCAGTACATGGACGATCCAGATAGAGTAAGAGGTAAAACAGTGATTTTTTAAATTAATTAATATTTAGGGTTCTACCCTAACCCACTACGAATAAACATTGACCCTCCTCAATAATTGATAGTATTGAAATATATTTGTAGAAATGAGAACAAACATGCCAGATGTTTATATCCAAATGCTTACTTTATTTACTACCATGGCCATGATGACTAAAAGAAAAGTTCCAATTGTACTTAAATATTTAGAAGACATTTTATACCATGAATCCCAAATTATAAAGATTGTAGCCTTTAAATTGTATTATGCTATTTGTAAAGAGTAAGATATTTTTACTATTTTATAATTGATATTTATTTAAAGTTTTGCTTTTTCTTTTTAGAATGACTCATGAGTTTGATGAAGTAATTAAATTTGTCTTTAAAGAAATAGTTGTAGCTGATCCTTGTTTGATTAGGCTGTGTGTTACTTCTATAGAAGAACTAGTTTTTGACGATTATATAAAGCTGGATGCTGTGCATTTTTTTAAATTTGTACATGCGCTTGGATCTGATGAATTGAATATTTATATGCGAGAAGTTTTGATGAAAAGATTCTTATTGTCAAATCAAAATGACATTACCAAATTTTATGTACAGTCAATAATGTATATCCACATATATAGCAAGGTTTGTTTAAGATTAAACCATTAATGGATTTTTTTAATTTATGTTACATTTAGTTATCAGAATATCCAATATCAGAACAATTTGATGAGGAACTAATTAACATGAAAATGAGGCTCAACAGTCCTAAAGAAATTTTGGTGTTTTTATTTAATAATTTGCCTATTAAAAAGAAGTTTAATATTTTGTATGAAATTTCTTCTATATTTGGTAAGTTATTAAAAATGTATTTGACTAGTTTAATCTTTATTTTTTTGGGTACTTTTAAATTATTGTAGTCAAATTCTAGAAAACTAGATAAAATGTCTGCTTTCTGCATTGTGATTAATATTGATTATTTGTTTAGGTGATGTAACAAGAGGTTCATGTAAATTTGAAAATAATTTCTTTCCTGTATTAAGAGATTTGTTGCTGACATTTAGGTTTATGGTTACACCTACAGTGGAGTCAAAAGTTGACAGACATTATTATGACAATATATGTAAAGATATAATTCAACAGAAAATAATCAAACAAGATACTGCTTATCAGCCACAAAAATATTATGCAGTGAGTATTATCTGTGCAAGATATTGAAAATTCTAAAATATTAAATATTTTTAGGAATATGATGATGAAATTAGAAAATGTACAATATCTTTACTTAAACTATTATTTATGGAAAACAGACAAATTTCAGATAATATTCAGATCACCCTTTTTGACGCGCTCATACATTGGATTGATTTTGTCAAAGATGAGGTATATTTTATATTAACAAGAAAGGAATTGTTTCATTACCCAATCTTATATATTTTTAGATTATCAATTATGTTCAAGTTGAAAGAGGTAAAGAGTATGGCAATTATTTTACAAAATTGATACACTACTACAACAGGAACAAAGGACGATTTGTAACACCGGATAGGTAGTTAAACCTGGATGTTTGTGTCAACTTTAGCATGTCTCCATAGAGATACCCCTATTTTTTTAATCAGTTTCAGATTTCCAAAATGTGGCGAAGAACTGTGATTTATACTAAGAAAAAAAGGAGAATTTTTTATTTTTTTAATATTTATGCTCTTTAAATTTTTTACGTTTATATTTTTTCAGTTACTTGTATTCTTTTTATTCAACATATTTTTTTATATCTTACATTAAAAAAATCTAATTTATTACTGTAAATAAAAATTTGTAAATTCGTTTTCTGATTAAAATTTCATTTTCAAACTAAATTATTTGTAGGAGAAATTAAACGTACAAAATAAATTCATTTCCGGACTTGTAGTACCTTTGTAAATTGTAGATAACAAGTATTACCAGATGGCAAATTGGTAAGGTGGTGGCAAGAGTGAGATCTAAAGGTTATATGCATATACATCTTGGAATAGTGCATCTGCGGACAAACCACTGCTTACTGGTAAAAGCTGGGATGTCTAGTTTTCAAAACACATTCACAAGTTTTAGTTTTTTCTCGTATTCCGAAATATTTCATACTGTTGTTGTATTTGATCGGTGTCACGACTCACACGTTTAAATAAAAAAATTTCAAATTTTTGTATTGTCATGTGTTGATAAAAACTGATTTTTTAATTCTTCCACCAAATTATTTTTAATGTAAACTTAAAAAAGAGCTTGCTTTCGTTGATCAACCTGTTTCGCCCGTTTCATTGTTATTGTCTTAACCAAAAACCGATTTTTTAATGTTTACATTGAATTTAGCTGCGAAGTTAGAGAAAACGTTCACTCACTTGGTTTAAATCCGCTTTAACAATTTGTAGACGCTGAATAAATTTTAAATTGAAATTAATTTATTGAATTTCATTAAAATGTCCAAAAGAAACTATTCAAGTTCCGAAAGTTCGCATGGGTATTTAGAAATTAAAAAATATGAAAAACTTAAAGAAAAGTCGTTAAAAATATCTAGCGCATATATACTGCTTTAATTATAATTATTTTATACAGTTATTGAGCAAATTTAAATTATTTATCATATTTAATATTCATGATTTATGATTAAATTGAACACAATTTACAATCTTGTATTCCAAAATATTTCTTTCATTCCCCTAAAAATCTAAGTAAGATATAATAATGATTAAGTTTAAGGCAGGTAGGAAAACAAAAACTTGGAATATTTATCTTTAAATGTGTGTCATGACACGAGCAATACAACTACAGTATGAAAGCTTTTGGAGTACGAGGTCGAACAATTCAGATTAATCTTCCTTCAAGTCGTAATCTATTTGTTTGCTGTAATCAGGATTTAAAATCTGAAATGTGAGTAGAAAAATTATTCTAATAATTTGACGAAGAAATTCAACAATTGTAATTTGGGTAAAATGAAAAATCGACAAATACAGAAACATACATTTTTATTGTAAACACGGTAAATCTACAATAGTGGTTATTTTTTTAAAATACTTTACGATATTGTACAATATCACATCCATTTATCACATACACAGAAATATAAATAACTATATTAACAAAATGCATAAGTGCATGCGCAAATGGTATAATAACTATAAAATATTTGTTAATAATTATGGAACTATTCAATAAGTTTTGTACCAAAAATTGCTATCAACTAGTTTTTTACACCCTAATATAACTAACATCAATATAAAAATATATTTTAAATTTATAAACTTGTATCCCGTATTTATTTAAATATTTCATAGAGCATTTAGTACGCTATGTCAGAAAACAAAAAAAATCACACTTATCACTAATTTGTAAAAACCTATTCTATATAAGTAGAAATTTTCTTAACACCTTAAATTGAAAATAAAAATAAAATTTGTTCGAATTTTGGAAACAAAAGCTATCAAAAACAAAATATTTCAAATAACCAATAAAGTTCAATATAGCTGCAAATATCCAAATACATCTTTATACCACACAAAAAAGATATAACTAGCTGAATAATTTTTACACAATCTTTTATAAATTCTGCACTTTTCAAACATACTTTATAATATTTTTCGACTGGGATAGTTGAAAAAGCTATAATAAAATATATGAATCTATATTTATATAGTGTTTCTATTTATTACTATCTAAGGGTAATTAAGTTTTATATCCTGAGAAAATGAGAAACTAGCAAATTGGTAATTTTGATCACCAAAATTAACAAATGGTTTATGTTATTTGTGTCCCAAGATTTGGGACACCTTATATATACATACATATTATTGGCTGAACACCTTGTTATCCATCAAAATAATTTTTTTTGTAGGCACAAATAATTACATAGTAAAACTTGCGAATTGTCAAAATGTATTTTTTAAATCTGAATATTGGTTACAAGGTATCAGCGTTTCTATCGATATATGTATTTGATTTTGAAAGTTAACAAGAATTCCCAAATAGAAATCATATCATCAGAGATTTATATACACGGTGTGCTGATATTATTTCAACTCGCTTTTAAAAAAGGAGGGTAACAAAGTCTGTAATGTATATAAAAGGTTCATTGTATAAGGAAGAACAGCTTTTGATCCGCCCATTATCAATACAGTTTGTGATGGATTTTTGAAAAAGTAAACAATATATCATTCCCCCTTTTCAATTTTTTGTAGCTTATGTTTTTTTTAAACAATTATTCCAAACTTTCACAACATACTGTATGTGTCTATAATTTGTCATCCTGTACAACTGACTAATGTATGTGAGTCAGTAATCAAGTTGAATTCGTGCAGTGAGGTGTTTATATCAATAATATGTATCATGTGAACTGTTATCTGTTATTTTAATTTACAAAAATACCGTCGCTTGTAAGTACAAATTTTTTATGGCATGTGTACTATTAATAAGCTGCATATAAATTAAAAACAAAACTGGCACGTTATTTTTAAATTTACTTTGCTCATTATTTTACATTATGATTTCTATTTTGTAAACTTATAAAAACGATTATTTCGCGTTAAAATTGATCTATTACTATTTTTTAATATACACTCTATCCTATAATTTATTTGTAATATATTCTTACGCTTGATAATTGTATTAATTAGGCAAATGGAGATTTTTATATGAGCTCGAATTTGTCTTATGTATGAGATCCTGAAATACATTACAATTGAATTGTTTGGTAGTTTAAATATTTGTTAGAAGAATATTATATATATAACGTTTATTTTAAAAAATAGGTCAGTCGATAGTTTTTATACAGTTGATTTTTTTATATACACTAAATAAAATGTTAAATTGCATTTTTTCTTTAAAAATACTTGTTTCTTCATCAAATATTCATAAAAATTCAATGATTTGATATTTAAGGACCTCATATTACATAATTTTGGAAATCTACCATATAACATAAAATTAAAATGCCTTTTAACCACTTTGTGAGGCATTTTTCAGCTATAAACTAAAAATATAGTGATTATTTTAAAATAAACATGTGAAAATAATAAGTTAAACAACTTTTTTAAGAATTCACATCATATGCTTTTAAGAATTTTCAACTCCAATTTTAAAATAAACACTGGATTTTTCAAGGCGTTTTTATGTAGATGTGACGACCATTCACCATTGTCATTTTATCGTCTGAACGATTAATCATTAGCCAGACACACGGAGTGACCAAGTCTGATATTTCCATATATTTATTTATTCATGATTATACCCCTCCAGAATTTCTGTATCAAACTTGTGCAAAAGAAATGAAATTTGTATTTTTTCTGTATATTCTGTTACCGTTTACCAGCGCCACTTTAGGAACATCACTTTTAATTAAAACACAACAGTGAATGTTCGAGTCGAGAATCATACCTAAGCATTAAAATCAATTTTTAATTGTTGAAAAATCAGAATTTTTTGACCACTAAAGCGATTGACTCGCGTCGCAGTTTTGATCTATCAGAGTACACATATTATTTATGAATGTAAATATCATGATCTTTTACGTTCATTAAGTACCAATTAATGGTAAAATCGATTAGACTGTAGATTTATTTACATGAAAATATGAAAAAATAACAGTACAATACTGAAAACATTTGAAAAAAATCAAAGAAAGTATCCATAATCGATGTTATGGTTTATATATTAACAAAACTCATTAGCAATGCTAACAGCATGAATTTATTCATTTAAGGATAATTTTAATCATTACTTCATTCCTTTGTCTTACGAACCATTTAAATTGTAATAGTTTTTTGTCTTTTCTCTTTCTGATAACAGTTTTCACTGTATTAGTGGAAGCATTAAAATAAAAGTGGATGTGTTCTGCAATCTTCCTGGATATAGCACAAGTCAACAAAGTATGGCATGAAGGATTTGTGACATTGCTGTACAAAATAAAACAGACTTGCCAAAACAATATATCGTACTGTTAGAATCTTATGTAACAAGAGTATTTAGAGTCTAACAAGAAGAATTAAAAGACTTAATAGCAAGTGTGTTGCGATGTAGTTTATTGGGACCTATGTCGTATTCCTTACGACTACCTATAAAAAATGTGTTGGCTTATTAGAAGAAAGTTTGTCTCTTGACATAATAAAGTGTCCGATAAAGAAGTGCTAACATATGTTTGACTAGCGTCTAGGAATAGCAAAGTTACAGAAATTGCTGACCAATCAAAAACAGGTGGATTTAAGATATGCTTGCGTCTAGGGATTGCCAAATTACAGAAATTCCGAAATTACTGACCAATCAAAAATAGGTGGGTTTAAGATGTACTGGCGGGAAGGTTTAAAAATAGGTCCATTACTAGATTTTCGTAAATCACCATCACCAAATTTTTAGTATTAAAAATCTGAGCAATGCAAACCAGTCACTATTTTTATGTATTTTTACTTTCAGAACCCAACAAAGCTTTATAGAAGGAAAGTATTGCAATCATGATCTTTTGGACATCTCTATGTTTTGAGGTCACCTGAATCCATTTCTACCATTTTTAACATGATATGTGTGTGTGTGGGTGTGTGTCTGTGTGAACACGATAGCGCCTAAACGGCTGAACCGATTTGGATGAAATTTTATATACATATACATTATATAAATTATACATTTTTATGAAAAATTACAGGATATCAAAGTTGTAGAACATAAAATTTTCTACATATTTTGTCGGTTCTGTTTTTCGAATTCGCATAGTTTCGTCGCTAGAGGGCGTGAAAGAAATATATATAGTTTTGCGCATTTTTTATATTTTGAGCCAAAATTATGCATTTGTATGAAAAATTACAGTGAATGAAAATTGTAGAACACAAATTTTGTCTACTTTTTTTTTAATTCCGCGTAGTTTCGGCGCTAGAGGACGTGGAAAAATATATATATTTCTGCGAATAATTTACTTTACTAGGAAGAATCGAATTATTTTTTAGCGAAGTAGGGAATTATTTTGACAACTGTCATATATTTTAAATTGTTTAAAAGGATCAATTAATTAATATGTTCTAAAAAAGTTACTAATATGTTGTAAAAAAAGTTCAAGATAATTAATATATAATATTCTTAAAATAAATATGTATTTCGTTTATTAATGGGAGCAGAAGTAATTGCGTCTGCAACTCATTAATACATGATCCGTTGCATAATATACTATTTTCTGCATTGTTCTTTGTTAAAATTCGTAATTTATTTTCTTTCATTCATAGAATATAGTATAAGGTCGGATTGCCGGTCATAGCTAATCTTGGTTTTTTTTTAGTTTTTGGTAGACACTACTTTATTAAATTAAATCGTTGATTGTTTTTATTTAAGACATGATCTAGTGGATACTGTGGTTTTATCCAAATT
Organism: Neocrepidodera transversa; assembly: GCA_963243735.1. Lineage (NCBI taxonomy): Eukaryota > Metazoa > Arthropoda > Insecta > Coleoptera > Chrysomelidae > Neocrepidodera > Neocrepidodera transversa. Next base: position 5,990,266 of record OY725339.1, read on the forward strand.
CTGTTCGATTCCTGGTAAGGGAACTATTTTATTTTACGAATTGCAAAAAATAATTTAGATTTTTTTAATAAGTAATAATAATGAATATAACTAAATCCTTAATAGGCTTGATACAACATATTAATAATGCTCTTTTAGCGCTGAAAATTCTGTATCATAATGAAAATCGGTATCATAATGATATTCATTTTGAAACTGGTTTTAATCTTTTAATTAGCGTACTATAAAATAGGAGTAGAAAAAATGTGTTCTTTAACTTTTCCTCTTTTTTTCTATCATCCAGTTTTTTGTTCTTATACACTGTGAGTTTCCTGTGAAAGAATAGGAATTCCAGCACACGGGTGAATCGTAAAAGGCCATTAAATTGTTAATTTCGATTGGTCAGGACTTTCTGTGACAACTCTCCCTAGAATCTTTAACCTGTTGGGACCTTTGGTCTGCAGCTATGTACCTGAAAACTAATTTACAACATATACAGTGCTTTTGAAGACCTCAGTATACAAATGGTAGAAGAAATAAATCACCCCAAACATGAAAAGAAACTCCATAACTACGAAAACATCAAAATATTCAGAAGAATGAGTGTAAGAGTATATAAACAGCATTCATAGTTTTATTAAGTCCACAAACACAACAAAATAGTGTATAGTTAGTAACAAGGAATTAATCAGAAAGATATATTTAATGCGAATTGGTCAACGTGGGTCTGGCTTATTGACTCTATCGTTAATATTTTTTGCATATAAGTAATCTACCGATAAATATGACAAATGCGACTGTCGTTTTAAAAACGTTCTAGTTAGAATGAAAAGTCACAAAATTTATTATCTAAACGTGAAATCTTTCTTATCATCAAGAGGCTATGAATCATTCAAAAATGTTTTTTGGGGTTTTCACATTCCAGATATAAAAGGTTAAAAGTACCTTAGCTATTTTTTGAAAGAAATAATGTCAGGAAGCACCTGTCAATCAGTAGCACGCCTTTGTTTTTAAAACTATAGTTTAACCTCAGTTTAATTAAAAGAGCTGCTACAGCAGTAATACATTTGAATCTATAAGATTTATGATCACATTGCAAAAGAAAATAAAATTCAAAGAAAGCTCTAAACATAACACATTCTATCACAGAACTAATACCAATGAAAATAAAAACTACAGTGGTGTTCTCACTAACTGGATCCAAATTATAATATATAGAGTGTATCAACAAGTGTAGTTCTACATTTTTTTCACTTCCTACATATTTGATACACTCTGTACTTATTCACATATTTAATTCAGAACAAAATCTTTGTCTTTTGTAGTTGTTTTCAAATGTTTGCGTTATTTCGTGAAATATGTCAATTGATTATTAACATTTTTAAAGAAATAATAAAAAAACCTACTCGCTATCGCTATCTAAATGTAGTGTAGTCAGGGAATCCATACTGTCATTTGAGGAAACACTACTACGTACATTTGCAAACCTACCGATGGACACTTCCTCATCTGGAGATTGTGGTACCCTGGTTACATGAAATCTAAAATAATAAATTCATTAAAAACTAATACTAAACTATTTTCTTTTGCTACTTTTTTCTAATTGTATATTTTTTACCTCTTGTATTTTTTTTCATATTTGCTGCTATTTTTTTGAATAAAAAAAATTTGGCTGTAAAATTCATATTCTATTGGTAAAACAGAAAAGAAGTTGTGTACCTTGATTTTGATTTGGGACTCGGACTTGGACTGGGACTAACACTAGCACTACTACAGCTACTGCTTGTTTCTGTCACTTTAACTATTTGGAATCTACTCTTAGGAGCAGGACTTAACACTGGGGAAGGAATTGGCGACAACCTCGGAGATCCAATCTAAAAAATATATATAAAATTGGTAGTGCTTCATTAAATTCCATGTTTTATATTTGTACCTGAATAATGGGATCTGGAACAGTGAATCTTGGTTCACAACTTAGAGACATTTTGCGGGATATAATTATAGACAAATCAGGCAAATCTTGTTCTTCCAAAGGTTCATTAAATGATTTATTAACTGTGCAAATTGCATGCAATTTTTTAACTAGTTGAGAATATGCTTCTGGATCCTAAAAATAATTTACAATAACCAAGTAAAATTGAAAATGCAGATTTATTGCTTACACTACAGGAACGATTGTTTTCATCAATTTCAATCTTGGTAATTTTGGAATTGGTCATAGCTTGGCACAATTTCTCCACTCCACTTATTTGAATTGCCTTATTACCCTTAAAATTTATTTTCTGAAGTGACTTATTCAATGGTATAGCTTCTGCTAAGGAGTCCAACCCTTTGCATGTTAGTAAAGTACATTGTAGACCTAGCCCTTCAAGGGAATAAGTAAATGGCAAGCTTAAACTAACGTGTTTAAGTACTTCATCAGTCAAATTGTTATAACCAATATTAAGGGTACGTAAGTTCTTACAATCCATCTAAAAAATATAGAATATGAATGAGAAATTACTCAGCAGTCTAAATTCAAATTAAAATGTTAAAATTCCTTCTCTCTCTTGAATTCAACTTGTTTTTTTTTCAATTTCTATCACTTACAATAATACTGCCAATAATTGGTCCACTTTTTTCAGAAATTTGATTGTTAAAAATGCTTAAGGCTGATAGTCCGAAACCATGTTCATTTTGTGTACAAAGTCCTCTGGCCAGCGATTCTAAACCACGATCTCCAATAAAATTATTACTAATATCAAGAACTTTTAAATGTGTATTATTCATTAAAAAACGAGCAATGACTTCAGCCTCTTTTGTATAAAGACCCGTGGAAGGCAAGTATAGTTCTCTAATTGTTCGATTAGTCATCAAACTCTCCACTAAAATATACAAAAATTTCAAAATTAATTTAAATCCATATCAATGTTAGTCATGTTTATAAATCAGGACTGAAATGCTTGTAATATTGAATAATACAATTTTATATAACTTAGTATCAGTTTTTCATTATCTAAACTTACTAAATGATTGTACTTTTAATAAAAAAATGTATGTTTATGTGCAAGTAATCCAAAAAGTGAGTTTTCCGTGTTTTACACAATTTATTTATATAATTTAAAAAAAAACCTTTTACATAGATACATTATAATCAAATCTGCAAAAGTAAGAAGTAATGGGCCACTAGACTTAAATAATGAGACTTCATGGACAAATTATAAAGAAAAATGAAAACATTGGAGGTAGTGAACAATTTTTTATACTTAGTAGTAACAATGCCTAGTGACAAAGAACATAAATTAAAGAAAAATGAAGAGCTGCAAACAAGCTACCAAAAAAATATTAAAAAATGACATACGAAAAAATGGGCATTATCTTTTGTAGTTACGTGGGCTATATGATAATCAGATTCAAAATGTTAAGAAAAGACAGATGTGGCACAAATATTTCCATTTAAATATTGTAAATACCAAATTATAAAAAACATTACGCTAGATTTTAGTGAAAATATGGAAGAAATTAGTTTCAGTATATAGCCAGTTTCAATTCAATTAGTATGATATCCAAAAACCAAATTCACTATTAAATTCTGAAATTTAAATATGGGTCAATTATTTTATTTCAATTTATCACAAATATACCAACCTAAATAAAAACTGGGCAGTTTTACAAGTATACAGCTGTCAAATTTAAGTATAGTAATGTTTGAGTTACTTCTAACTGCACTCAGAAGAGATCTCATATAAGATTCGTTAATGGTCATTTTCCTAAAGGACAATGATTCTAATGATGTTATGTTTGTGCAAGCACTACAAAATGTCTTCCAAATATCATCATCCTCAAAAATCATCTCAATTTCCAGGTGGCATACAGAATCGTAATATTCAAGCATATTTAAAAATTCATTCATAGTTTCTGGAGTAAACTTGCAATCGCTGAGAATAAGGGTATGAAAATTGGTAACTTTGAACATATCTTCGAGAGTTTCATTTACTTCCGAAGTTACTCTCATTGAATGTAATTTTAACATTGCAGAATGATTGGTATTATTTTTTATTTCCTAAAATTAGAGCCATTTTTTATGAAAATAATAAATTCATTTGGTATATTACTCACATTTATTTGAGATTTGATTGTATCAAGTTCGATAGTTTTATGCTTTTTGCAAGAATTCTGGTACATTTGTAGAATTTCTTCAGCTGACAATTCTTGTTCTATAACATAAAATTTCAACTAGTAGTTGGTATTTTTATATAATGAAAGTAATTTATTAACTTACCTATGGTCCATATTATATAATCATCTGGTTCACAGAATCTAACTAATTGAGATAGATCTGTTGGAAATGAGACACCTCTTTTATTTCTATTATTATTATTTAAAAGACAATCTGAAAAAGGATCGTGTTTTGAAGATTTTCCTCTGAGAATAGAGGCATAAGAAATTTGATTTTGTGTACCCGTTGCAACCTCAGTCTCTAGATTTTTTTCTGGAATGATATCTAGACCCTCAGAAGAAAAGTTATGTTTTCCACTGATAACATTATTTGGTATTATGTCTTTTAAAATTTCATCTTCATATTTGCACAAACCATTCTGATCAAATGTCATATTATCAGAAGCGCCGTTTTCTTCAATTTCAGTTGTACTATCATCTTCAACATTCTCTTCCACGTAACCATCATCTTCATCAGATTTTCCACTGTAAAAATGAATGAAATTAAAAATTAATTTTAAGGTTATCAGTATTAAATGTGAATATCTAAATTTTGCTGACAGATCTAAGACTGAAGTGGAAACAGTTTTAATATTATAGATAATTTTATATGATTTTATTGATTTATGTAAACATAGTTCTTATCCAAAATTACTGTTTATATTAAATAATGTTCAAGGTTAAACTACATAATAATTAAATATTAATGATCATGATCAATTATTAGGAGAGTAGCACCGCCACTTAGAAGATATTGTTTTAAATGAATATAATTGAGATTTATTTTGTATAAATCTTAAAATGATTGTAAAATTTTCTGTAATTAAAAAATTATAATAGAATGTTTCATTATTATTTTAAGTTTCCATTCAAATTAATTAGTTAAGAACAGCTTTTTAATTGTATATGACAATTTTTAAATTTTGAAATATTTAAATGAAATAATATAAAATTATTAATAATCTTTTAAATTAAACCTAAATATTGATACATTTTTATAAACCTCTAGATTGCAAATAATTTGATTACATTAGCTTTCATACAACAGAAACTATATCTTATATAAATGAATAATCATGGAAGTAAAAAAATAAACATTTCATGTGGAATTAGTCACCATAAACAACCCACAACCCTTGCAAATATTTATTATAAACTTGATAGCTGCTTGAGATAGAGCATGATTTGTTTATCTATTATAAATTTTATGCTAAACAGGAAGTTATATAGATACCTATTCCCACAAGGAATGGACTACATTAGTAATCTTTTAGATAATTGCAAACAATTTAAGTGCACTGAATTAAATTAAATTAAAATATTGGTTTTAAATTTAACATACATATATTAGACAATTTTTTATCAACAAGTAAGATAGCACATTTACAAAATTTAAACAATTAAAGATAAACAAATTTTATAAGTACTTGGTTAATTAAATACCAGCTATAAGATTAACATAAACAGAGGTACCCTGTAAACATTAAAATTTGATTTTATTTTTTTTTGTCTTACCTACTCTCTGAGGTACTTTCATCACTAATAGGTCCATTGCTGCTAGTTACTGGAAAACATTCCACTTGTATGGGTTCCAGTGGTGTGGCAAGTTCATTTTCATCAATGGAAAATGCTTTATCTAGAATATTTTGATATGGCAGCTTCTCTTTAAAACCTAGAACATTTTTTTTTAATACATTAAGTTTGTACTAATAATTAATTTTACACAAGAATAAAATTATATGAATTACATAAACAAAAATAATTTAGGAAATCCATTCTTGCTCCTCTTTTTTAGATTTTAATTTTCAGGAATATTATTTTAAAATCAATAGATATGATTACTGCATTACCTTTGTAATATATAGTACTGAGTAAAATGAATAAAAAATTTAATTCCAATTAAATCTCCTAGTACAATTTGCTTAATAAAATGTAATTTAGCTTGAGACTAATTGTAGAAAATAATAATGGATAAACACTTTTATGGAGTCAAAAATAAAGTCTTGAACGAAGTCTATAGATACCTGGACTTAGTTCACAAGACTCGGGTTCTTCATGTTTTTCAGGAACAGAACTGTCAGTGAGACTTTTGGAACCAGTATCAATAAGTAGAGGTGTACCATTTTCTTTGTTTAGCACCAGATCCATTACTTTTTATTATTACGGATCCTTCTTTCGGTTGTTACCTAAATACACACACAAATCATTTATTTTCATTCATTTTTCAAAGTTTTTGAACTTACATCGTTTACGAACCATCCTTTCTATTGTATAACAGCACCTCTTTGTCGTTTAGTCAAAATATGCAAATTGCTTGAATTATTTACTTTTTTCATTAAAACTTAAGATTGGCACTAAAATGGGGTTTTTAAAATGATGAATTGTCCATTATCCAAAAAGTCAAATAATCAACATGGACACACAGCGCCAAGGATACCTATCTTCTGTCTATCACCTATCAATTTATGCTCCTCGAGCTGGATTTGTCCATGTTCGTTCCTTTGTGTCGACTTTGTGTCGAGGTCATGTCGTTCTGCCTAAATTGACAAGAACGTAATCGTAAGATCGCTTTAAATTGATTAAAACATATTTTTTATTTTCACTTCTTATAACATTCTCTAATATAATCTATAATTGATTTTACTGTATCTTTAATATACAGTTTAATACGAATATCTAAAAGAAAATTGAGGTTAAGATTGTAAAGTAGGTTTATTTTAAGACAATGACTACAGGCACGCTAAAGTCTGCGATTTATTATACTAGCGTCTTAGATCATGTATTCAACGCTAGATACGGCAGCATGTAGTATTTATTTAGTAGAAGAGAGGTAATGATGACAGCGTACTCTTGGTCGGGTACTGATTTGTCATTGGTCAACTACGTCGATACTATGACTTCTCATTGGTCAAACAATGTCGAAATTTGAAAACGACCAATCACTGACTGAGTACGCTAGACTCTTCCGGACCTACCAAAAAGCTTCGGAATGGTCTAGAAGCTATGCTATGATAACTGGCTTTCTCCCAGAAATTTATTGAAAAAATTATTGCAAATAATATGTGATTTAAAGTCTTTTTAATAACTAATACGAATAATAAATAGAACTATATGATTAGTGACTAGTTTACATCTTTCAATATAAAACGTAAAACATGATGTAATAAATAACGGCACGTTAGCGTACCTGTAGTCACAACGTTATTTTAAATGATTTGTTACTGTGGTTGCAAACTAATATTACTTTTATTTTTCAGATATTGGTTATTAGCTCTAGCTCATACGATTAATTGGCCAAAAATCCTAATTCTGAGAAGAGAACATTTTCTGGCCATGTTTTGTACTGATTTTTGTTTTAAATATAATAAAATAAATAATCTACCTATGTCTCCTTATTTTAATTTGTAATTTCAGTATAAAAATTTGTATGGTCCAAATTGCAAAATTAAAAAAAACAATAAATTTCTATTTGTAAAGCAAATGATTCCCGAAGAGCACCATCTACCGAAATTACAGATAAGTGTATGTAAGCTACCGACTAACAGATACTGTTGTTTGTCAATCTATCTGTTTTCCTGATTTCCAGCAGCAGATGGTACCGAGCTAAAATATTTCTAACAACAGATGGTGCCAACCTGAAAATATCTGTTATCATTGTATACAAACTTCCATATACAAAACTGTTATGTTTATTAATTTTATTTAATTTATTTATAAAAAAATTTAAGTAATATCGGTCCTGCATTAGGAATAAAATATATTGCAAATTATCAAATATCAACAATTATTTAGATTACAAGAGTTGCAGAAAAGAAATTGACATGTAAAATTTATTCAAATTGCTAGTATTTCTAGCACACCTTTTGAATAATAACTTATAAATATATTATTTTCAGTTTAATAGCAACACGAAATACACCTTGCGTGTATTTCGGGCGGCCTATATACAGCCTTTAAAGATTTTTAACTATGTACATGTAAATCAGTAGCGGATCAAAATATAGCTATTTGAAATTTTGCTAAAATGAAAGAAAAGTTTGTGTGGTCGGTGGACCCCCGGCAGAAACAAAGTTACGTTACGTTATTTTTGCAACTCTAAACGTGTTTTAATATCTCTCCTCTTTTCCTCTTTTACTACTTCTTTCTATTTTCCTGTATTCCATAATTTTTTCCTATTTTTCCTATTTTTCCTATTTTTCCTATTTTTCCTATTTTTCCTATTTTTCCTATTTTTCCTATTTTTCCTATTTTTCCTATTTTTCCTATTTTTCCTATTTTTCCTATTTTTCCTATTTTTCCTATTTTTCCTATTTTTCCTATTTTTCCTATTTTTCCTATTTTTCCTATTTTTCGCTACTTTTTGATATTTGTCATTAAATTAATGATGCCCAATTATTTTTTATTTTTGAAGCATCAATTATTATAGTGATACAGTTAATGGATAAACGCCGCCTTTTCGTGAACATATAGGAGGAAATTTAATACTGTCTCACCGATTATAAGAAGTTGCCGTCGAAGTGTTTAGGACGAAAAATATGAAAAGACGGTTAAGCGCCGTCAAATCTTGGGTGTCAGGTGGTCTGAAAGACATAACAGGTATAAAGCTACGTTGCGACGACCATCACGTTTGATTTGTTTTAGGAATATCGACGTTGATAATTGAAAATCGGCTGGTTATGGCATCTATATACCTGTACGTTTCAAGAACGAAACAGACGTAGTTCATCTCGAGTACGAAATGCTATATTTTTTCTACGATAGATATTTCTTACAAAGACAAAATTCCTGAATGGAGTTTAGGGCGAAATGGCATTCTGCATAGCTCCACATCTTAAATATTTGAAAAGTTATACGTACAAAAAAAGAACCAATATCGTACTTGAGAACCTTTTACTGCACTAATTTAAACCAATGACTAATGGTCGCATTTTGAGACACACACCAAACCTTCGTATCAAATTTCAGCGATCGGTTAAACTCAGCAGCTATCGTGGAAGATTACACACAGACAGACCCCACTCTGGAAATGGTCTCAATCTTTTCGAGGGACCTCAAAATGGATATTTCCATCGAATTTTTTTCACTATACTTTTCCTTCGATAGAATCTGGAAAGTAAAGAAGTTTAGTTATTTTATGTAATAAATGTAAGTAATAACACTTTATTTGTTGGACATTTATATTGCAGAACGTGTAGATATTAAACCTTTATTTCATACGTGGGTGTTGCCAATTTTGTTAAGTGGCCTAGATTTTAAATGCACTTCTAAAAAGTATTTTGAAGAATTTTTTGTTTGTCTTCCACCTAAGAATTTTTTAAATAACTAATTTAGACGTTATTTTGTAAAATGTTGGGAAAAATTATATACGAGGGTTGGATAGGTCACATATCAGATACTTTGTTAAGAATATACACATGTCAAAATAATTTTTAAAGATCGTAAAAAGGCCTTCCAGCAATACTTTCACAACAGCCACAATTTTTGAAGACTCAAATAAAACCTCATCGGGTTTCCTCTGTTCTACAAAATATCATACAGCATTTTGGCACCTCTCCGAGCAGTGGCTATAATATACAATATCAAACAATTGCGTGAATGTTTTTGTACCGATAAAATTACTATAATGTAATTCAAACTGAAAGAAAGAAAAAACTTTTGAAAACAGGTCTCAGATTTGTTCACAACTTGCAAAATCCAAAACATGAAAAACAACAGAAGATTTGAATTCACTTGAAGTTGTTCAGGCGTCTTTTCGAAAGATCTGTATCTCATTAAGTAAGTCTTTAATTAGTTGGGTCTCGATATTGAGGGAGATTCCTTTTTTTGTATTATGACGTTTTTTAAAACAATAGATCTTGTGCCAAAATAATGACATCAAGAGACCTTCGAAAGATCCGAAGTACTTCTTAGTCCCAAAACAGTATTTCTTTGCTGATGGAGTTAATGCTGGTACTTTATTTCCCAAGAGCATGTCTAAAACTTTGAGGATTAAAGCAGATTGCTTTACAATTGAACACACAGCTTGTAGTCTTTCGCTCCAATTAGTTTAAGAAAGGCTTTGCAAAGACAACGGGATATGCATGTTGTTTCAACTATTTTTCAACGAGCAGTGCTGCTAGAGAATAAAGAGTAAAAACTTTCAAGGTTTCCAAAAATGATGTCATAACATCATAATTCAGCTTCAGGGCATTGACACCAACTCCACAGGGAGAAAAATAGCAGACTTGTTTTTTCAAATTAACTCATTTTGTGAGTACGAAGATAAATAATGAGCTTGTCCTATCATACTCTTACTCATAAGTTAGTTCTCCTTTACTTTTGCTAGATATTCACGAGTTACCTCGTCATATTTTCCAATCAGTTCCAATATCCCCAAGAAATTTCCATTGCGTACATTCCCAATTTAAGTATTTTCCCCTTGAAACGCTAAACGAATAAAGTTATTATGTCCAGTATTCTTTGTAATATAGCTTTCCATTTTTTTTATTCAAAGTTGATCATTTGTTGGAGGTTACTGTCGACACCATGACCTTTCAATGATTTCTGAAGTGTTTTCCATTCTAGGAAGTGTTTTCGATGCTCAGAGCTTTTTTCGTACATAGGTACCTAACAGCCTGTATAAGTTTTTGAAGGATGCTTTTAAAGGAGAAATCCCTTCTTTCGCAAGTTTACTTTGATTGTATTGCATGGTAACATGATACTTCTTAATTGACTCACTACTGCGCTAATACGCACGCATACGTGCGCGCGAAATAATAGAAACCACAAACATTTGTACTAGGTAACTATTAATTGATAATATCTGCATTACATAAAGTACCTAGGCCTAAATAATGCATAAAAATTATTTAAATAAGCATTTCTAGTTTGAATTGAATTATATTTTTTAATAAAAATAAATAAATTGCATCCTATGTCGGTACCAGGGGACCATGCTCTAGAATAATAAAACTCTCTGAAACAACTTTAATCTAGAATCGCGTTACAATTTTTTTTACAACTTCGATATTTGCTATGGCATATTGGATGTATTAAAATCAACTATAGGGTAGTTGAGAATCGCTTGCACAATAGTAAGGCACGAAAAATGACATTGATTTGAATGTTTATGTTGATGATAGTAGTGCAATGAACCACTTTTTTCACTAAATATAGTTCTTTGTTGCACTAGTGCAATAAAGAACCACTTTTTTCACTAAATATAGTTCAATAAAGTTTTGTTTTTTTGCATGAACGTAGAAAAAATGTATTAAATTATATTTAATCAACGACGATTTCTAGAATCTATTCTTTATATAAATTGTTTTTAAATAAAGAATAAACATTATTTTAATTAAAGCTAAAAATAATTTCTTGAGATCGTTGAATTAAACTGAAGCTAAATCTGGCATAGCCAGTTGTATACAAATAGTAAGTACCTATAGTCAGTCATGCTAAATTTTAAATAAGGTTGATACAAAGGGAACTGGTGTCATTGGCTTTATTGTCACCTACCTACCTAAAAGAGTCTAAACTGTAAAATTATAGGAGTAGGTATACACATATTACTATTCTGTATACAGTATATAGCTAATCTTCATAACTCGTTTAAAGGTAGGTTGAGGGACCGTGCGCAACCGCAGATCCTTTAAGCAGAACTTTTAAGATGGAACCGCGCTCTTAAGAAATCCTACTAGTTACTTGTTGACTAGTGAAAGATTGTGTCAGTTCTTGGTGTAGATCTGTTTATCTCGGATTCAGAATAACCTTACGATCCTTACTCAAGGTCGTTTGAGCAAACTTTTAATTATTTTAAAGCATCTGTTATGATTTTAATGCGGTCGTATTATTTTTGTCAGTACAAACGAATAAATGTGTGTGGCCACTGTCGCCGATAACAACATTTTGTATTATTTGCAAATTTCTTGGCAGATTTTCGATTGAATGAAAGCTGGAAGATAAAGTTTGCCGCTCCCCCTCTACATTGACCTCAGTGTAAACAACCGCACAATGCTGTTTACAGAAAATCGCACTTGTAAGTTTTAATTTTTATGATTTATAGAATTAATTATTTTTCCTCGACCCCTAGTCTAACGCCACCCTTTTTTAATTCAGTATTTAATAACTGTTGCGTTTTTAAATGAAGTAATAAGTATACTGTCAGTAGATAGAACGTCCTTTAACTTTAAAGATTCAATAACTAAAGGCGATGACGTTTAGAATAAAATTTAACAAGTTGATTTCTTATACAATTGTCACAATCTAAACGTCATTGTCGTTAGTTACAGAACCGTTAAAGTTAAAGGACGTTCTATCTACTGACTAATAGTCTTGTAGGATGTACTACATTTGCGACCACATTTCTTGAAACTAAAACGACAAGAGCAAGGCACAAAAAAAGATATTAACTAAATAACTGTGGTCTTAAGAACCATATATAGAATTCCGGAGAAAATATGCTATAAAATAAAAATAAAGAAATCGTTAAAGTGGGTGTGTGGGTTTATACTGTTTACCAGAAGTTATTTAGCAATGTTTTTTATTTATTTCAACTACTGTTGATTTTTGTTTTCACTATATATACATATACTGTGCTTAATTTATATTAATTGTTTTATTATCAGATTCTCAAGTATTGTAATAATTATTTTTTAATGAAAGAAATATAAATTAATATTTAAAAGGCCGCACACCACGTGGTTACCGTTTAGAGAATTACCAAAGAAAAGTGTGCTTGTTTTCTAATAAATTTGCGTAAAAAATGTTTTTTTTTTTTGTATTTTCCGGTTAATGTCCAATTTTTTCTGCTTACACAGCACCACAAAACATAATTATTCGTTTTTGGACGAGATCTCGCCTAATATAGCAACTAAAAAATATGCCATTTTTTATCATAATATTTAAAATATTTATTAAAACGTCTGTGCTACTTTTTTCAAATTTATCTAGAAAAAAGTTGATATTCGTATCACTATTAGTAAAAATAATTTAAAAATAGACCCTCACGAATTAAATACCTACAGAATCGATTGGTGAAAACCACAGCTTCCTATCTTTAATATTAACGGAGCGCCCGTCCAAAAACCGTTACAGGTAGGATAACCCATAATATTGGCGCATCTTTTTTGTTTTTTGATATTAGTTACATTTTGTACTTTTGTCGAAAGTATGGAATATCTTAATAACAATGCAATGATATTTTGGTATTCATTTAAATTTTATATCCTTCAAAAGCAATTTCGTAACTGATTGATTGTATATGTCTCATGATTATTTTATATGCAAATTAATCCAGCGCTTATTTAAAAATACAGGTCACGAAAGTTTTTAAAGATACGATGTCTAGATATACAGTTAGGTAGTAAGTTAAGTAATACAGTATGAGTATCAATACAGAAAATTTTTCAAAGTTTATTTATTTTAACATATTATCTAAATGTAAATTACAACTTAACAGCGCGTAAAATATGTTCTTTAAAATACTAAATTTAAGAAAACATTGCAAAACGTGTAAATAAAGTAATTAAATACATTGTACAAGATCATTAAATTTAACATAACAAATCGCACTGGATAATTAAAAATATGTATATTTTGCTTCACGTGCTACAGTTAATATCGATTTTTTTAAACATTCTAAAACATAAATAATTAAAAATAAGCTATAAATCTACTGACACTAAAAATAGTATAAAAAAATGAGTCATTTTTTAATTTTAATAAAAATTGGATTGTGCTGTATTTTGTGCCGTAATTTAAAAAAAAATCTATATTTTTTTAATTTTTTCGCCGTTTTGTGCTACATTATGACATTTTTTGAGAAAATTAAAAATATATTTTCAAAAAAATTTTTGAAAAACTTTTTCGTGTTGAATTGTGCTATACTCATATTGTATTTTTGTTCTCTGACTTTTTCTCCAAAACCATTTCAATTTTTTCAACTAATCAAATGTTTCAGGAGAAAAAGGCAGAGAACAAAAATACAATATGGGTATAGCATAATTCGCCGCTGGGCGAACTTAACGGTGTAAAAATAAAAAATTAAAAAAAAAATGAAAAAAAAACATACAAACTTAACGGACATCCATTGCTGCATAGCAATTTTTTATAAACAGTTTGAATTACAATTTAATCTTCTATGAATTTTAATTGGCATTTAAACATCTGATCTACCTAGTTTTTAAAAATAATTACACTGCTCCAACTTATTGACATATAATTAATTTGGGGGGTCATAGGACGTGGGGGCAGTCTTAAAAAGAGCAAAATCATTAATTACAAGTGTTGTGCGTCTCGCAATATGAAACTACATTGATTTAGAACGATTGGATCTATTAAAGAAAAATAGCCAAACAATTTAAAATTTATTAGGCTTTATTGCTGTCCATTAAATTTAAACAAGTTTTAAATACGATCAGTCAATGCCACTATCATTATGAACGAAAGGTTTTAAAACCATTTGGTCATTAATTTCGTTGTCAAATATTCAATAGAAATAATTAAAAAAAGTACAATAAGTAACTTTCTTTTTAGAAATAAGTATAGATATCCATGAAATTTTCTGTACCAAACTTATTTTTTTTTATTCATTTGGAATTTAATAATATAATATATATCCTTTCTAGATAAGTTCTAAATTATCTCTTTTCCTCTATTAATTAATTCTGACAATGATATGACCCATTAAATAAGTAAAGAATATGGTAATTAAACCACCCAAGCGATATCCTCTTTAGATATATTTAATTTGTTAGTATATATGCATTACATTTTATCTGGAAGGCTTTATTTATCAAAAATGTTTTTTTAATAATTCTTAATAAATTAATTCTAATGCGTTTACAAAATATTGCAATATTTTGATTTTTGAGATATTTAATATTTATAGGAAAATATATTTTTTACTATACGATAATTTTTTACGATTTATAACTGAATAGTGAGAAAGTAATTATTTCCCAAAATGACTTTTCAGGTAATAGATCACTTTCTTCAAAAAAATCCAATGTTTTTGATAATTTACTATTCCAAAGGAAGTAAAAGTTGTTTCTTTTTAATTTATTAAAATATTCTTTCCTACTTACTATTATTTTACTACAAACATATCTAATTTTAGTACTATTAACCTGTTATAATTAGATTCGTCCGGAAATCATCTCATTAATTAAAAAAAAACCACGCGATAGTAAATTGTTAAAATTCTTCAGGCCTTGTGTCGCCTGTCAAAATAATTCTGCGGTTATCAAGACTATTTTGGAGGGCACACAGCTGTTAGATATTTATTACAAATTTAAGACGTGATCGTAATAAATATATTTTCTAGAATGTGATAAACAACAAACGAATTCAAAGAACTTCCGATACTTATTACAATGCAAAATATATATCTATCTGTTCAACTATAGGGTCACTGACTAAGATTTCAGGAATTTATTAATACATAGTAATTAAAATCAAATAATAATTTAATTATATTGTAAATGTATATTCAATTTAATAAACAACGTTCTTTTGTAATTATTGATTATCGGATTTAAACAATTATTTAGCGATATTAAATTATTGTATTCATAATGCGTATGTGAAGTAGATATGCCTACTTAATTATTAAAAATGGCATGTCATTCTTTTGTCTTCAAAATTATAATAGATTTTATTTCATATTCCCATACAATTTTGTGGGTTGCGCCAATGATTTAATGCCACACTGCACTGGTCAGATATACAGTCTCAACATATGAAAAAATGGTGAAACTTCACGCTGTTGCATAGTAAAATAATCTATTTGGTGTGTTATTCTTTAAGATCGACTCGAAACGACCTTGTTTTATGACCTGAGGCCCTCAGGATAGGTAGTACACAAGGCTCGCCATCTAAATTTTAAACACCCGATGTTATCTCGAACTAAAAGAGGCTTCATTGCCTGAGGACCACAAATTTTAAATCTGTATATTCAGAATCGTAAACGACTGTTTTTACGTGCATATAGTTTTTTATTTTTTATTTAAATGCTCAATTGGTTTAAAGTAGCAAGGACGGATCGCGCAGTTCTTCTGTGTAAACAACTAAAATATAATTTTCTATTGTCTTAAAGAAGAGGTATAATTAACTTATATTTTTTGTTAACTTGTTATGATTTCGCCATAGTTATTTGTAATTTTTGTTTTTATTCTTAACAACCTACTTTTCTTGAGTAAATTAAAACAAGAAAAAATATATTAAATAAAAGTTGTAAAGATCAATGAAAGTGATGTTCCAAAAATAACTACGAACATAAATATGTGACTTATTAAAGTTATATATTTTTTAAACACCCTATATATTTTCACTCCATTGAATTCCGTTGGAAGAGTGTTTCTCAAAAATTTGGGGTTGCATGGGTTTATACCAAGTGGTTCGGAAGTTATGGGGTTCATTCAACACCCATATCTCAAAATCAATAACTTGGAATAAAAATATTTTTCCAACAAATATTCTTGAAAATGGTGTATTTTTATTTCTTTTAGCGAACGGCGCTTTCCCGTACAGAGACAACTAAAACTCGGGATCACTTTTGTCTCAGTTTTTTCAAATGGAACACCCTGTAAATAAGGCCATATCAGAATAGTTCATTTCATGACTTTTTCATACTTTCCTTAAGAATTAAGATATACATTTCCAATTAGTATCAAGTATGGGAAAAGCCCCATTCGGTAAAATTAGGAATAGGAAATGAAAATACACCATTTTCGAGAATATTTGGTGAAAAAATTTCTTATTCCAAATTACAGATTTTGAGATATTTGGTGTTGAATGAACCCATAAATACAACCATAACTTCTAAATCACCTCCATACAACCCTATATTTTTGAGAAATAGTCTTCCATGGGAAATCAAACGAGTGAAAATATGTACGGTATTTCATTTAAATAAACATTTGATAAGTCACACATTTATCGGACACCCTATATATTGGCAGTTATTTTTAAAAGATGATTTTCATTGCCCTCTACAACTTTTACTTGAGAAATGTTTTTCTGTATCAAATAGGGAAACATCTATCGTCCACCACATACGAAATAATGAAAACCATGGTATTCTTTACTTTGTAAGGAAACCTTCAGTATGCACTGTATTTTGGTTTGAATTGATAACACATATTAGTATAATATGGTGACGAACCAAGAAAAAAAAATTAAATTGCACCATCTAAAAAAAGAAAGTGATTGATGGGGATAGTTTTTTGCCCTTTGCCCAAGTCACCTAACCACTGGGTGTAAAAGTTTTTATATTATAACACACCGAAAAAAACATAATTAATTAACTTGTCTAAAACTAGCAATAAAATCCAGCAATAGATAATATTTCCTAAAATAAAAAAAAATTAAAATAGTTGTATAAAGTGATACTTTTTTCGTGATTGTGAATTTTGTCACATGGGTGAAAAAAACACTTTACATACTAGTTGCATACAATATTTTTTCTACTACCAAAAATATGTAGGTATTAAGTAAAAAATAAGCAATTTACTTTACGCACTAGTACGTAAAAAATACTTTACGTTACGTACTAGTATTTCATTTTACGCACGACAAGGTATGTGTAAAGTAATTTACACAGGCTAGTAGAAAAAAGAATTATTCCCTCGTATTAGCCCTGAAAAAATAGAAAGTGATTAAAATTATTTTAATTATTTTAAGTGCGAAAACTACCTCTAAACAATTTTTTTTTAACATTTAAGGGACAATCATTTTTTATGTGACATTTTGATTATTTGTCATTTTTTTCAATTAAATTCGAAATAAACCGTGTAATTCTCCGTAACGCGTTTCAAACAAACCCCAATTTCTATTCGAAGCTCATTTTTATTTTTAAATTTCTTTCACTTTTTAATTGTTTATACATTTCTACACAAAATATCAAAAATTTGGTTAAATAACAACTTATTTTCTTTTTAAAAATTAAATTCAAAGCAAACCGTACTTCTTGTAGCGCGTTTCAAACAAACCCCAATATTCATAAATATTAAAAAAAAATGTTTAAATATTTTTCACCCTTAAAATTGAATACTTTTAATTACGTCTTTTTATTTTTTCTCCACAAATATAATTTTTTTTTACTATTTTTATTTTAGGAAATATTGCTGGATTTTATTACTAGTTTCACACAAGTAATTAATTATAGGTATGTTCAAATTGTTATCTTATTAATGAGGATAATTTATAAAAAATATATCCTGCTTTGCAATGGAATGCTGCTGAGCAGAAGGAAATACAAGTATCGAAATCATTAATAAGAATAAGTGGACTACCAGTATTTAAAATTATAAAATACTATATTAATCAAAACTGCAATATTTTTAATTTATTAAATCATTTTTTTTAACAGGAACGTATATACAGCCACTTATTTCACCCAACTTTTTTCAGATCCTTGTAGGTGCTACGTATATGAAAGCCTGTCCCATCATAAGAATTTAATATTTATTGCAAACATTTATAATGGGTATATCTTTGCTGTTAATTAGTCGTCTGATATACAAGAAAAAAATTACAAGTAATTTATAATATTCATCCAGTATGTAAATATTCGGTTATTAACGAGAATATTTAATCAGTGGCGAATTCCTTATTCTAAATATTTTTACCTCACGGTTTTGACAATCTCGATCTAAATGTATCTTTTGATTCTACTTGTCAAAATAAACACATTTTATCCATCAGAAAAGATATTTAAGGTCAATTTAGTATTATTATAAATATTTATTTTTTTAAATACATATTTATTTCAAAGGACCTAATTTAACGAATTTAAACTTTACTATATTGATCCTGTTTCTATAAGTTTGGTAAATATAATATAACTACACCAAATTTTAGTCTATGAGATAACCATCCTGTATATATAATTAAATAATATAATATAAACATTTTGTTTTTGATAAATAACCCAGTAATTCTACTTATCCTGTTTCTATAAGTGGTTTTTGCTGTTCAAATTATTTTTACTTCCATATAAAGCATCAAAAAATAACGACTTGTTTATTTATCTGTTAATTTACCCTATTGCCAATGAAAGATCTTGTTTTATTATAAAAACAAAAAACAAAACAACTTCATTGATAGCATGCGTGATATTCTTGGTACAGCTGCTGATTTATTTATCACAACTTTTAAGTTAGTTATAATAACAAATGGTGTGTGCTGACATTTTAAGATTGATATAGAGCTGGTCGATTTTCAAAGAATGTCTACATCAGATTCAGATTGAGATAATGAAATGCTTATTTAGACCATATAAAATATTCGTATTTACTAGCAGAAATACATTTGTTAAAGTCATCTGTAAAATTTCTATAGTGAATAACGTCCGAATAAGTAAAAAAAATAGGAGACATTCAACATTTTTGCTCACTTTTTATAAAATATATAAATATCCTATAAAATTGGTTCCAATTTCAAATTACTTACTGCTTCAAACTCATTTGGAAACGGTTTCGCGTTCTTTGTATTTTTTTAATTCCAGCAAGTACATCAAGCAAAAAATTGAAAAAGAGAATCTAATTTTAAAGGTTACTGAACTAGAAACGATTCTGTCACCGTTCATTGAAAAATTAACGCCGCTTTTTTAAACTGGTGCAGTGATAAGCATGTTAATTGTGCTACTAAAACTTCTTCAACCAGTTTTTCGAGTAAAAATTGATCCTTCACGTCACTTTCATATCAAACGCCTTAGTTGCGAGAAAGTGGCAGAGCTGATATTTTTAAATTTTTTATAATATGTGCATATAGAGTAGCTCAAATCACGAAATTTTATATTTAATAAAATTATTTGCGATTTAGATTCGTTTCAAAATTACTTAATTAACAAGAAACAATATGTTAACATGGATAAAGGCAACATAAATTTAAATTGTGTATAGTATAATACAAGGATCAGCTCTTGCACCAATATTGTTTTAATATACAGGGTGATTCATAATATTATAAATAATTACAATGTATACATAAGGAATTATAGTCCGACACAAATATTAGCTTTTATCCCGCAAGTCCTTTCTTGATATTTTTGCAAATTCTCGCTCTTTTTCTGTTGAGCTCGAACTTTCTTCAATGCATCTCCAAAATATGTAAATGTTAGGGTGAAATGTGTAAAATCCATATTTAATCTCACAATAGTTCGTAGCTATGTATTGATGATTCTCATCAGAGGCCGATATTTTTGCAGGAAATGGGGATTTATCATTGTCAATATATTGTCTATACTATAATCATAAAACAATCTATTTTCTGGGTATTTTTAAATAGATATATAAACAGAAGAAATCTCCTACTTCCTCTGGTTTCAAAAATGCTAATCCAAAAAAAGTGAATTTCTGTATTTCACGGTCAGTTCCAGTCAATCTTCTTATGAAACTAAAGGCGTGTCCTCACTTGGTAACATGTTACGAAAACTTGTTGCTGCAACATGTTTACTAAACTTGTGACCACTTTTAGGATGTCCTCATTTATGCTCAAGATGCAGGCAACAAGCATCATTTAGTCCGTTCCAACATGTCCGAGAAGGATGTTTTTCTCGTGGCTTTTTGGATATGCCGTACTATGAGTTCAAGGAAAAATTGTAAAAGCAGTTGTCTAATAAATAATTTAATTAATTGAATCGTGGCCTCTTTCCTCCACTTCATTTAAAAAAAAATGAACAGTTATGCGAGGTCACTTTCCAATAAAAAGGTGATTCTCCTAATTTCTTGGAAGATGTGACAAATTATTTAAATGTTGTTTTTGAGGGATGATGGATAGGGTACCGATGACATGTGGATTGGACTCCCAAGATCATCGGATCTTACTCCATCAGATTTCTTTTGTGAGGTTATCTTTAATCTTAAGTCTATGAAAAATTACATCAACGTATTACAGAGACATATTAACCTTCATTTGCCAAGGCAACATTGCAAATATGAGTGAAGAAAATAAAATTGAACTTTCAATGGAGAGCATTTGTATGTGTTTAAAATAATGTAATTCAATTAATCAATTAATTCAACCAGTGTTGTATTGTTTTCTCTGTTTAGTTTAGTCAAACAAAACTGATGGTAGATTTAAAATTATTTAAGCTATCAGTCGACCCCTTTTGCTAGTTTAAACCGTACAGGGGATGAAATACAACACTAGACAAACTAATGAATTATTTTTTGAAACGAACCAAAATAAATTTATTAACTGAAATTTGAATAAAAATTATTTTATGTTTTTAAATATGTGTTTTAGAATTTTAACTGTACAACTCAGTTTTTTGGATAATTAGATTTTAAATTTGTTTGGATATTAAATAAATAAATAAAGTATTTTCTTGTTAGTTGATTAATTGGGTCTGTCACCCTGTTTCGTTTTAAACATCTTGACTTCTTATTTAAATATTTATAATCCATTAAGTATATGAGCAGAGGAACTTAAGTATAATTCAATATTCTCTTTTCGGTTTGTGCAGAAATAATCGTTTAAAGTTATATTGCATTGTTCGTCTAAGTGTTTCTTATTCTACTGATCTGATAAAGAAGTGGTTTGTAAAGTGTTATTGTTCATGTACGTTTTGAATATGTAGTTTTTTTTTTAAAACCGTTAAAACACTGACTTTTTGTACTGTTGTGTATTAAATCACCCGTAAATAAAAGAAATAAGAGTTTATTTCCTGGCTATATTAAATTTGATTTGTACAATAAAAAAGGACGATATGTGTTTTGTTGTCCTTAATTGAATTTAACTTGTCACAAATGTCACTATATATTATAACTGTTCATTCTTTAAAAGGCAAACAAGTTAATTAGATGAATAGACTTAATCTTTAATCCAGTACTTTGATTTAAAAATAATATTTCCATCTATAGGTACAGACGTACTTAGAAAGAAATATTAATGGTGAAAGTAACTTGAAACAAATTATAATTTATATGTATCAACTTTAAAAACAAGAAATTGTGTTGGCAGTTATATGTATTTTAGATTAATTTTAGAGAAAATAGTTAATCTTAGTTTATTATTTCTAAAAATTACTTAATACGCTTAACTTGTATTTCTATGTAATAAAATATTCTATATTATATAGTAAAATGTAGCAAAAAAAAGTATAAGGCGTTAGTAAGCATTTGAATTTACATATCCATTGAGTATTATTATTATTATAAAATATCTTAAGCCCCTTCAGAAGGAATTGATAAGCATTATATTTCAAAATAGATATTTTTATAAATAATCATAATAAAAAAATTGTTATCACAAAAAAATATAGTCCGATGATCAAACTGATAAATTTTGTCAACAACTTGATTACATTTCTTAATACTTTATCTTATTTATAAACAGGAAGCTATATTTTATTACAAAAATATCTGAGAATGCTAATCTAGCATGTACCGCACAAACTCCTATTTTGGAATCCGTATGATTGTCTGTCAGTGTAGTTTCTTATTTAATAATCAACATGTGCTTATTAGTTTGGTCTCATTTCAATATCTATTACCGTTTAAATGGTATGATTTTTTAATATTTTTGACTTTGGCAGCCATTTTTTCGGCAAGAAACAAGAATTTGAAGTCAGATTTAAAATATCTTGATGTTCCACACACGTAGACATACAGTTTGTGAAAAAAACTTGCGAAAATAGAATGCTAAATTTTAGGCTGTTTGCAATATTATTTTCATTCGAGGATATATTTGGTCTGTTAAATATAAGTTGTTCACATTATAAAAAAATTGTAGATCCGCTAATGCTACTTTTAAGCACTGAATTATTTTTATTAGCTTTCTAATTTTTGTATTAATTAAAGAAACTAATAAAAACGTAATTAATTTGCAAGGTCAAAAATTAAAAACTTTCAAACTGTTTGCAAATTCTCCACCATTTAATAATAGACAGAAACCCTAAAACATAATTTTGCAATACGCTAGTGATATGTAATTAAATAATTTCTGCAAGGCTAATTGTAGCTTGCAAAGAATATTTTTGGTAAAAAGCACACGCCTAAAACTATCACCTGTCATGTAGTAGTTAATTATGTAAAATTAATTAATATTGATTATAGCTCTAAAATTTGGCCAGAAGATTAAAACATTAAAAAAGAGATTGTTGATAATTAATCTTTTGATTAAGAGACAGTATAACAGAAAAACTAGAATTTATCGGACAAGGTTTTGACATTTCTAATTTATTATTAACAAATAAAAAGTGTAATTTTACTACAACAAAATTTGTAAGAAATTAATAACAAATTTTATCTCAGAACAATACAAATTAAAATTGCTAATTAACTCTATGTCAGTATTGGCAAATTCCTAGTAAACCTATATATGTACATATTTTAACACATACTTTATTGTATTGTCTATATTTACATATTTAACCAGTTAGTAAATCATATTTTAATTAAAAATGGACATTGTATAATTACCAGATAAAAAACTAACAGTTATGTTGATACTTTTGACGAAGTGATTGTCCTCAATTTAAACTTTTCACCAAAGAAAATTGTCAGAGTAAATATCTGAGAGCCAGAAATTGTTTGTTTTTTAAAATGATTTTTCGGAATAACATTTTTAAAAGCGAAGTGAAAAGAATTTTTTTAGCTTCGTTCTTTCTATAATCCGATAATAAAATTATTTTAAATAAAAAAGTTACATTTCAATTCCCAATCACTAGACCGAAAATTGGTGACCGAGCTGATTGGTTTAATTTTAGAGCTGATATACTCAAGTCATTCATTTCATTTTATACTACTAGTAGGAGAGAAAAATGAAAGGACATAAGGAAATTTCAAATCATTGTGAAAATGATTAAACGTTCTAGTAGTGGAAAAATAGTATATAAACCAGGGTAGAGAATATTATTCTCAGCCTCGTAACTTTTTATCCCAAGATTCAAATCATAATGATATACGATTAGTGCTAACGTCACGGTCCAAGTTATTTTCCGTTTTTCGATTTTACCATTTTTTTCGGTGTATATGAAAGCCGATAGTGTTTTAGTCCCTACGTGGACACACCCATTATTACCTTTTGAAGTGGCACACCACTTGAAATCAGCATGGGGCTCCGTACAGGTCCCCAACACTTCCTCTACCTTAGATCGATCCACTTACTTGGATCGTACTCCTCATAAGTGTAATTACTTCATTTTCTAAGATTTATGTACATTTTTGTAAGGAATTATGATGACGAGTCAAGGGCTTTGGACCAAACCACTTTAATGTTGTCATAAATCAATGATTGTTTAGAAATTTGAGACGCCATTGAGAGGCAAGAGGGAAATATAGACATTTATATAGAATCATTGTTTCTAACAAAGTTTAAGTTAATGAATCGAGCATTTTAGTAAGCGACCCTTACATTTTTATTATTAATTTTTTACTTTCGTACTTTCTTATTAAATTTATTCATGTACTTTAATATCATTTTCTCTTTACCTACGTAATTTTAACTTCAGCGTTATTTACTGTTGTTAAAACTTTTATATATATAGCCTTATTAGTCGATTGTGGTATACATGATTTTATGTTTCGTTTCATTTTTTGTTGTTGTTTTATTTGTGTGAATGCTCTTTTTCCTATTCTACTAATATTACCTAACTGCAGTATTGTCAACTATTAGGGTTTCGAAATCAACGATACATTTTCTCACCGAATTTGAACTTCACCGTACCTTTATTTTATATTTTCTTCGTATACATTGTATTATAACTGTTTTGTATGTATTAAGTCATAAACATAATTATTATTATGTGAAACATTAATATTTTTTTTAAATAATCGGTTTAGGAAATGTATACATACATTTATAAACAAAAAAGAACGAGAACAGTTTGTAACTGGCTTAAAACGTATTTATATTTATCCTTTGGGATTCAATCCTGTCGTCTGAGTGTGTTTTAGCTAATAAATCTTCACGCATTCAAACAATAAAACAATACAAAATGAATTGTTTTTGTATCTTGGCGCCTTCACGTGTCTATCATGTACAACATGAGTATCATTTATAAGTGTAACCATTGAACACGATTTTTTTGACTAATTGCTCTTTAGATAGGCCTTGAAACAAAATTATAAAATCACTACGATATGCTCAGCGCAATGTTTATACTTAGAATTCTTTCAGTTAATTTAAGAACCTACAGGATGTTTAATTAAAATAAATACTTTTTAACAATTTTTTTAACATTTTCTATTTACTACTTTTGGGTAGATTTCTATACGTACCTAATCTACCCAAACCCGGAAATCGGGGCGCTCCGCCGTTTGTGAACTGGAGAATAAGAATCAGTAATAAAAAATATATTATATATAATTAGGGAAACTGTAAGTAATGAGTGTCAAAATCCGGTACAATCAATGAGATTTTACAAAAACGTACCCTTATGTGTGTAGACATTCTGTTCCGGCACGCTAGAGGTGGCAATTTTTATCCAATCGACACCAAATTCGGTATAAAAATTCTTTGGGGCAGTAATTCGTTGTGTATTGCAAATGGGCATTCTACCTCTAAGGGTTTGGAAACTGGAAGGGGTTGAAATTTCAAAAAAATCATGTCTCCTCCATTTTTGAAAATATTAAAACAGCTCATTAGACTTTTTTATGTCCGAATTATTATAAAATTAATTTGCTTTTTTCGACCCTTCGCCTGTCGACCCTACCGACAGGAATTTGTTTAAATAAGTGATTGATACAGATGTGAAAATATTTTCCTCGTCAATTATAAAATATTATCATTCCATCTGAATCTCAGTTTCATTTCAATTCAACCTGCAATAAAATTTGTTGTTGCAGCGGGAGTTACACTGACTGTGACTAGTTTAATAAAATAATTGTATTTATGGTTTCCGCTGTAGGGTACTCTTTAAGCACTTTGAATACATTGGTGGTATAATTGTCCTAAAGGTCTTTTAACTGAATATGAATACACTTGTTAGCTTAATAGAGCCATAATCTCTCGGAGAAAACATATTAACTTGTTTCATTTAAAACGGAGTAGGTTAATGTTAATTTAATAACATATTTGTAAAATGATTATTGGAATTGATTCTATATTACTGCACGCAGTGTATAAAACTTTTTGTCAATAATAATAATAATACCAAAAATCAGACATGTATAACGATTCTTATTTTAAATCTAGAATTTATCAACCTAACAGACTCCATTTAAAACTAAAAACTTCAATATAAAACAAGACAATATGTAACGAAATGATTCTTCTATGAAAAGCTTAATACTAAATTAATCACTGTACATGGACAATAAATTTAAATTTAATTTAAAAACTTGCATATATATATAATTTTTATTTAGTTACTATAGGCACTTAGTGAATGAAGAAACATAGAAAATCTTTTAACATTCAGACTTTAATAGCACTTATAACTATTACTGAAATATATTCAAATACTTAGATTAAAGAAAGACAAATATTTTAAAAACGCAAATAAAGAAGCCCCATTTATTAAAATATTTCAATTCGTTAAATAAATACTTGAATCTCATTGGCTTTCACAAAGTCAAGTGTTAGGAAAACATGGGAAAGAACGAAGAAATTATAATTATAGAAATGAATAATTATAAAATATCTCCGGCTCTTCTAAGATTTTATTGAGTATACCGTAAGAGCCACGAGTGCTACCTAAGTTATTTTTTTACGATTTATTCAACACCGGTGATGATACCTTTAAATTAATCATAAAGATTAGACTTTTTATTATACAGCCTTGCATTCACAATTTTATGGTTAAATTGGTTTGATAGAAATCTGTTACAGAGTGAAATATAAGAAAATATTTTTTCTATTTTAGTGTTACGTTCTAAATTTAGTTATTTAATTCAAAATATCGCCAGACTATTTGCAGTTTTGAATATTGTTAGTTAGTCAAATTTTAACCACGATGGAAATAAAATAGTCTTTATTAACAATAATCCCAAGAAAATTAAAATATTTATTTAGATAAAAATTCAGCTATGAAGTGATATATTATATTACATTTTTTTTATTTGTGTATATTTTAAAATAATATAAAGTTCATTCCATTCATCCCCAAAAAATACCTAAATATTATTTTCTCAATTATACAGAATGTACTCGAAAATTGTTCTCCAATTAAAAGAATAAGACATTATTTCACATAAAAAAATTTAATGCAATTTTTTTTGAAAGTTATCCATTGTTATGAAAAAAAAATACAATTGAAAATAAAATGAAATTCTAAAATAACTGGCAACATTCGCTTTATATGTTAAAAAAATTAGTCACTCATTATTTACATTTTGTGAGGAACGCTTAAAATTTTTATTCAATGGCTTTTTAGTTCTCGAATACCATGCGTATGCTGATGGTTTATGATGAAACTCGCTGTAATAGTATTTTATGGTGAACAATATCCAGAATAGCGACAGTTAAATGTGCGAAGTTACGTCAATTTTTCCCAAAGATTACAGGAAACTGGTTGTGTTATACAAAAGTAAACAAATTTTTAGTGGTCAGAAGAAATCATTATAAAAAAAAGTTTAGTTATTTTATGTGATAAATATAAGTAATACTTTTTTGCTGCATATTTATATCGCAGATATTAAACTTATTTCACATGTTTAAAAAGGGCACTATTTTCGCGGACACCCAATGTTTTAGCTGTTTTTAATTTAATATGGATATTGGTTTATATAGTTACTTCAAATACCTATTTAAATCTATTTAAACTTCTATTTTAAACTAGGTTTTGTTTGCGTGACAACAGTTAATTAGAAAAGACGTAAAAGTAAAAAAAAAGGATGTAAATGTAGTGTTAGGCAATGCACTTGTTACTGTGGAAAAATCTCGTAACGACTATCGTGAAGAGAGATAGCTATCATTAACTCTAAGATTAAAATACAAGTGTATTTTTAAGTTATTTATTTGGTGTTGCTTAATGTATAGGATCGATATTCTAAGGATAATTTCAAGTAATCACTGATTACCATTAGAAAGTTTTTAATTTGTTAAAACATAATCTGCTCTCTTTTTTTCGTTCAATGATGTTCCTACAAATTATGTTTAACATTTCAAGATAATTTTTTCCACCATATATTTCTGACATTTAAAGACTATTACTCCAAATCATCAATCTCATTATTACAAATATTACACAAATTATAGTTTACATCTCAGACTTGATTTAAGTGAGATGCATATCCTGTATTTATTTAGTTTTTTGTGCATTAATAGTACCGATTTTTATTTGGGATTTATCTTTGTGTAATGTATTGTGTATTTTTTTATAAAAAACTTGTGTTTGCGTATAAATTAGTTAACACAGAGCTGGAACTAAACATTTTTCCTTAACTATATTCACAAAAATTTTTCGCAATATTTCATATCGTCTTACAGTTTCAGATGTTATATTTTACCTATGATATGTTTTTGGAAACTTTCTGAATATGCAACACATAATCAGTAATATAGTGAAGTTCAAATTCGATGGGAAATTTATTTTGAAAAACATACCATTAGCTGATTTAACGGAAAACGGAAGACTGATTTTTGAAAATTTATAAAAAATAATTAATAATTAATTACTTATAGTATAGTTATATAGATTTGTTTTATTAATAAATAAATATATTTTTGCTGTTAAACAAATGCCTTGTTTCCCGGTTAACAAAGTTGTTTAAATTTAATACTTTTTATTGTTGAACAAAATAAATATAAACATGAATTTTAAACAAAAGAATTTATATTCAAAGATATTAAATTTCATCGCATAAAAATGGTGTTAAATTAAACAAAATTTGTTTCTTTTAAACACATTTCAACCACATGTATTTGGTGGAGTTCCAGTAAATCTTTGTCAGAGCGTCTAAATTGTATTTTTTGAATAACTTGATTTTTGTTAATGTATACATGCATACTAATGTAATTATGCGTCTCATAATAGTATTTGCCAATTTTTAAGTATTTTGCTTTACAATACATTTTCCCACCGAATTTGAATTACATCAATTTAATACTTTCAATATTTACAAATTATTTTAACAAAATTCCGTGTATGCTCATAATTTACTGAAAAATATATTTAAACAATTAGTAATAATAATAAACGATAAGTATAGGTATACGTAATTCTAATAGTTATATTGATTGTTTGTAAGAACGTCAAGGTCATACTTCTTATACGTATGTTTAAAAAATATTTGACATGGGCGGTGATATTATAATGGACCTGGATCAGTATGAGGTCATTGTTATGAACATTAAAAATATTTTAAATAAGTTAATTTTGTGTCGGAAATAGTGAAGTTCAAATTCTGTGGAAAATTGCATCGCAAAGCAAAAGCCAAGAAATTGGTATTGAAGTTAATTGCAGCAATAAACTGATCATCTAACACAATTGCAGATCAATGTTGCACTTTTTTTTGAATATACCAAAATATATATACACATTAATAAAATACAAGTAATAAAAGAAATTATTTCTTTAAATGTATCAGCTTCAGGTCTGTACAGAATACATTATAAATAGTCCGATAGTTTACATATCGTAGGTTCATTTTGTTTATTTTCAAAAATCACACACTATTATGTTTTTAAACTTCAAGTATATATAATAATTTTAAACATTTATTAATATTATAGAAATATACTTAATTTAATCTCTGCTAATGATGTGTTTTCCAAAATAAAATTTTCTTAGAACTATTAACAGCTAATTAACTGGTAAAATGTATAACTTTCATTTCAATAAAGGATTACAAAAAAATAGATTAAAGTGAATTAAACAAGTAAGTATATATATTGAAATAAGCAAATAAAGTCCGTTCCTGGTAATTTAACAACAGTTTGAAATATGCGTACTATAATGATTTATCTTGTTTGGTTTCAACCATATATTTACCATCGAATTTGAACATTACTAGACCCAAATTGGACCTTATCGCTTCTTATTAAGGGGGTTTATTATTTTGAATTCTACACATGTATATTAGAAATATCTGTTTCGCAAAATTCATTTAAAAACCAATTTCTAATGGGTTACTTATTAAAGTCCATGCATTTTGACCAAAGATAATATATTATATATTCTTATTCACTGTGTGACAGAGATTTTGGTATTATAAAGAAAATACGATTGAATGTACCTATACATACACTTCATCAAATTATTCAAATAATCCGATCCATTATGCTACAGGAAAATGTATTATTGTTCAAGAGATTGAAACAAGTTGAAAAACGGCCCTGAATTATACTTGCATTTCGGTTTAGTAAATAATCTCTTAACAATAGAATAATTGCTGCTGGATATGTATCTTTATGGCAAATTTATAAGATAAGATATTATATTTCCGAATAAACTTTAATGACAAATGTTCGATTTAGACAATATTTTTTTTATCCTACAAACAAGACAAATGAAAATGTCGATTTTTGTTCTTTAACTTTTAACCGATTTATTTTAAAATTTATCTCACTGTAGTGTAATACAAATTGCGCCAAAATATTAAAATAATAATTTACTTTTAGACCCACAAGAGACTGCAGTTATGATGATGAAGGTTATTTTTTTAAATTTACTACAAATAGTCAATTTACTTACATTCTGTACCTACCCATATCAAACACGGATTTAAGGGGGGCGGTGGGGGCGATAGCCCTCCCCACATTGATAAAAATTTTAAAAAAAACTTCACGCCCTTTATAACACTTTTTGTAGTCAACACTGCTAGGCATGTGCATTAAAAATGACCTAAAATCACATCCCCCCTAAATCAAGCACCTGGATCCGTGCCTGACCCATCTTCTTTGATCCAATAAATAAAAACGCTACTATAGTATATTTCAGTCTTGTGATTTGATACAAGTCGTTCACTGTTATTTATTAAACAAATACATTTTTCTAATTTCCAAAAAATTAGCATAACTTATAACGATTCGTTTAAGCTTTATAAGAACATTTGTTGATTTACATTTCGAATTAATTTACTTATGTCTGTTGTTATTCATAATGTTTTAAATTAATTACAGTTCGTGATTTAAACTGAATTCAAAGTATTCAGAAAAGTTCGTTACCAAAAAGAACTCTCATTACTCTGACACGCATACCTCGAATATTTTTGTGGGAAGAACAATAATTTAACAAATTAAGTATCAACTCTTGATGGAATTTTAATGTGGGCTATGTAATGCGTGTACAATCTATGACATAACAAGTTAGAAATAAAGTCAAAATACTAGGCTGTTTTTAATTGTATTCATATTTTAATAGATGCTTTCTAGACTTAGCTGATGAATTATTTAATAGGAGGATGGTCAAAATCAACGGTTACAAAATATAATTAAAATTCAAAAATTTAAAATAGTACAATTAATAATAAAAATATTAAGGACGGGTAATTTAATAAAAGAAATAACTCGAGTTACAGTTCGCTAGTTTAATATCTTGTGTTGCAAAATTAATTAAACATTCATAGTTTATTTCTTTATGTAAATCAATGTCATCAATTGTTATTTTAATTTGTTATGCATAATAAGAATATTTTTTATTCCGTACACCGGATATTCAGGACTACGTGTTTAAAATGTTGCCGACAATAGAGTTCAGTTACCTAATTCAAGCAAATTTTTTTTATATATAATTTTTTAGTGGGTAAGTACCAACTGTTTTTCAATGTGGATGGTTTAAATCTGTTTGCTTAAAAATTAGTGTTATCACTTGAATTACAATTTTAAGTTTCGGTTTCAAGGTGATAGTAACATGAAGAACATAAGTACTCTCATGATAGTGAGAGTTACGACAGACTGATATTTACACAGTTTATTATTGTATTTTTGTTTGTTATGATACTAAGTGCATTTAATAGGTTTTTTATTATCGCAAGTAAAGAAATCTTTCCAAAAAAAGTCTCATGATATACAATAACAAATTGTTTAGCGATGTTTCACTAGATTCCAACTATTAAAAGTAGCCATTCTAGTCGTTCGAATATGATGATGGTGAAAATAAAAATATCATGATTCTCATAAAATTTACTTTCAACAATTTAATCACATCACATAGGTACATCATAGTGAAAAAGTTTTATTATCCTCTTACTCAGAGTATTTCGGCGTATACTGGACATTGAACGTGTTCTTAGAGATACTTACAAAGTTTTTCGGTTATCGTTTTCAGTAATCTGTGATAAAAATACAAATAACAATTTTATCTAATCCTTATAATATATAATAATATAGAAGGTAGAGATAATCATATCATATTGCCGTGAAAAATCATGTAGTTAAAAAGTAAACTCTGTTATCTGTATCTCCTGAGCACACCAGAAAACGTTACAAGACTAGAAATCATATACAAAGTGTCACATTTACCTTTATAAACATAAAGACCGTAAAATATGCATACAAAACCAAAACTCTTTTTTCCATTATTAAGAAATAAAAACAAGGAGGAGGGATACTTCACCATATGAAATAGCATTTTGAAACAGTATGTAAGTAATAAAGTAATTAAAGATTAAAATTGTTCGCAATTTATTATTTCAGTTGTTATTTAAGATCCATGAGGTCAGGCACTATATAATCTTATTTATCTTATTTAGTGATAAAATTATTTT
This sequence comes from Neocrepidodera transversa, assembly GCA_963243735.1. Lineage (NCBI taxonomy): Eukaryota > Metazoa > Arthropoda > Insecta > Coleoptera > Chrysomelidae > Neocrepidodera > Neocrepidodera transversa. The sequence goes on from OY725339.1 coordinate 6,023,016, forward strand.
GGATTTATGAACAATTTTTATATTAAATACTCGATTTGACGTAAATGTTGACATTTGTCGATTGTAGTTTTCGTAAATTTTGTGATATTTTGGTAAAAATCTTAATAGTAAACCTCAAAGAAATTTTATTTGATAGTATAATACTAGGACTTCTACCTCAATTGTATTTTCATTTTGATTATTTAGCTGGTCAATACCTGAATGTCTTTTAAATAATCATATTTAATTATGTTTATAGTAGTTTGATTTGTCTACTTTAAATATTTGATGAAGGAAAAAATGTGTACAATGCTTACTCTCTTCAGCCTCTTCGCCAAAATACTAACTAGCTATAATTTTATACCTAATTATCATACTACTAAATCAGTAGCTCAAAAAAGAGAAAAGATCAAAGTACTTTATAAGAGGTCCGCACACCATGTGACATTCGTGGTTGCCGGTTAGAGAATTACCCAAAGAAAATATGTCAAGTTTATCTAGAAAAAAAAGTTGATAGTCGTATCACTTTTACTAAATTTAATTAAAAAAAGTGCTACAGACGGGCTCTAAAGAATTAACTACAGAATCGATTGGTGAAAACCGCAGCTTCCTATCTTTAATATTAACGGAGCGCTCGTCCAAAAACGATTTCAGCATGATAATATATGGTATTGGTGCCTCTTTAATATCTGGTAAAAAAATTAGAGTACGGATATTTCTTACACAGAGTATAAATACGTATAATAATTCAAATGCCATATTAAAGGGAAACTTATAATTAATATTTCTGGAATGATAATTGCCGACACTGTTACATGTTTTCAATATTTCCATAAAAATACGTTAGTTGTCCTTCAATTTATTTTTCTTATTAATATCTAATAAATATGATAAATGAAATGAAATATAAATAAACAATAACCTTATCACGCAAAACCTTATCACGCAATTACCGAATATAAATATTTAGAAGTCCATTAAAAAACTTACTAATTAAATAGAGAATAGTTAAGAGTAGCTACGTGCCAAAATATACGTAAAAATGTTATTGTTTATAGATATCTGCAAATTGCCTATAAATCTAAAAATAATTAAATTTCACAAAAGATTAATATTATCACAAATTGCACTTTACTCATTAGATTGATAAAACTTACATAACATTGATTGTTACATTAGATTTTATTTAATATGGTACATTTGTCAGGTTGTCATTTTTTAACGGTAATTTCTTGCACTTGATATATCCGTTAAGAAATAATAAGAAGGTCGTTTATTACTTGCTAACTACATGTGTAAACTTTGTGATAACTTTACAAATACAGCTGCAGTATAACATATTCTAACACTTATTATTCAAAATTCTGTAGAATGACAAGTTTTTAAATTCATTTAGGAAAAATTTGAATTTCTGATGGCTAACATAAAATTCTCGGATTATGATTAACTTTAAACAACTTTTTTTAATGCTGTATTATTCTATCATTAAAATCTGTATTTTTAGTATTTTTTAATTCGTTTAAAAAATAAAAACAAGATTTATCCAACTTTATGGGCTAAGGAGTGCCATCTGATAAATAAATTATCAAAAATATGCAGTCGCAGACTGATTGGCTCTTTCGGTTCTAAGACACGTTATCTCATAGATAACAAGTGAATTTAAATATGTATTACTATTACCAAATATAAACTAATTTATCATGATTCACATTTACACAAAAGGATTATTTGAATTTTGAACAGAAAAACATTTGCGCAATTAAGATTAAGATAATTTACATTACAGAGTATCACGTAGACATCTTGAGCAAGGTTTCCTGACTAATTTTTTGTTTAAACAAATTTGCCAGTATTTTGCAAAGAATATTAAATATTTATTTAAAACAGTTATAATGAACAATCCCAAACAATAGAATTTTGTCTATGATAACCTTACTTAAAAATTACCTACTAAAATCGTGAAAATTTTAAAAATGATCCTCCCTCATATAGATATAATATTTTATAAAGTTAATTTAAAGAAAAAAAATTAAGGTATCATCAATCAACTTCTTTAATTCTTTTTTAATAATAATATCAACATCAGTATCAAGTAAATAAACTAATTATAAAATATTTTATAAACTTTACGCATCCGAATAGTTGAAATATGCAGAATTTTATAAGAAATATCTTGAATATTATTCACTACGTAGCACGTGAAGAATTTTTTGAATATTATAACGAAACTATTATTAGTTGTACATTGAAACTCTTTCATTATTATCTCATTATTATAAGAAATACTGCAAAATTGACTACTTTTTATCAAATAATCCTTGAAAGAAGCAGGTGAATAACAATATAAATGTATACCAAGAATCAAGCCATTGTAAGCAAAATAAATATCGCCTATTGATATAATCCTTTTGTTAAATTGTCACAGAGAATAAAAGCATTAATAAAATATTATATTTCTCAGTAGCTCTTTATATTTTAGTTTTTATTATATAAGAACAGGTACTTTTTATCTATTTACTTACAAAACCTGGCAGATATTTGTTTGACCTAAAATCTAGAGATCCAAGTAAATGCAAGATTTAATCTAAAATATTCTTATCTTATTCGTTTCCGCGTTTGTAGCCATACAGTATGAGCATTTTAAATTCATCATGTCTTTGACAAAAGAATTTAATAAATTTAGATCTCCAATATTGGTTTTACAGATACCAGAAATGTTAGCCTGAACAACTTTTTGAATCTTGCTACATTTCTTAAGACGCCTACGTCGTTGATTTTTACAACTTTATTCCGCCTTACCGGCGCCTGTAGAATTAATTTACTTCTTTTTATATTATTTTGCAATAAACGAATCGGTGTACAATAAAATTGCAGAGAAAAAGTTACATAATTAACGGAAATCGTTCAAGTAAACTGAAAACGTGATTAAATTATTTCAACATTAATGCTCGACTCAAATTTTTAAAATGCGCCACGAAATAAAATATTGATCGAAAATTTTAAAATTCTTGACACTACAGATTGTGTAGGATATCATTGATATTTATGCGAGAATCCATTATAATTAGTGTCGTAGGTTTCTAATGTTTCTAATTTTTTATATAAATATAAGGTATTATTATTTCAACACCTTTTGTTCCTACACAATTCATGATCCTTATATTTTAAATCATTAATTAATTTCTTCCACAATTTATTGTAACATAATTTTATTACCAATTTATTTTTCTTTGTCTTTAATTTTATATTATTTGTTTTCTGTAAATGCAGATTAACAAGAATATAATATACAATATTTAAGCAATGATGTATGTACTTATTTGCTATTTGCCTTTAGTGTATCACAAATTAAATATCGTAAATTTATATGTACAAAGTGTTATTTATAATATCTTAAATCAAATATTTTTATTTCAGAAAATGCAAGAATGGTATCAAATGAAGTTGCCTTACTCCTCCATTTGCATGTGTGCATTTTGGCATTATACACAACCTCCACAATTGCATATCAACATGACTTTAGATATATTTCATACCAAGGTAAGGAATAATATTCTACAGAGCCGGTTTCCAAAGAATTTTTTATTACCAATGATCTATTTTCATATTACTATATTGTGTATTTACTACTGTTGCTCTTTAATTAACAATAATTAAATTATCATCTTTTTATTATATCAAAGATCTGTTTTTTTTTGTTTTTCAAATATTTGTGTGTGTCTATATTTTATTTTAAAATCGTCGAACCAAGCAGCTCTGAGCTGCCTTGAATAATTACTTGGTGATTCACCCCTTAGGCCGGTTCTAAATAAGTAATAGTTTAAACCGCAATACAAGTCGTAGGCAAATGTTAATATTTAAGAAAATAAAAATAGTTAGGTACACAAATGGTTTGATCACATACTATAACTTTCAATTATTGCTATTAACAAGATAATAAAAGATATTACAACAAAGAAATATTCATTGCATAAGTTCAAGATTCAAATTTAAACAGGGGCGGATTGAATGTTTAATGTTTTTTACTTTATCCAACTTTCATTTTTGTAATACAAGTTATCTTTACAGCTCTTACCATTTACAAACATATTTTGTAAAGTAGGATGTTTACATATGCCACAACTTCCAATTTTATAGTGTTTCATTTCTAACCTCTACTATTCTTAAAAATTTTGCTTCAGATCTCCAGTCTTCGGTTACAAACTTTCAGTCTGAAGGAAATACATCATTTTCCCAAATGTTATTTGATATATCCAGAAATCAAATTCTCGTAGGATCAAGGTAATAATTACATAATATTTGATAATAAACAGAAATTAAATCTTTTTTCTCTAATAGAGATGGATTGTACAGATTGTCAGTTACAAAATTAAAATTTTTGGAATATGCAAATTGGGAATCATCAGAAGATAAAAGAATTTCCTGTGCGTATAAAGGTCAGAAAGACGAGCATTGTCATAATTTTATAAAAGTTCTACTAAGCAACGGACGAGAAATTTTAGCGTGTGGTACAAATGCGTTCTCGCCGCAGTGCTCATGGAGAGAAGTAAACAAACATGTTTAATAATAAAGAGTTTTTTTATAAATATAATTTTTTTAGGTTGACAACATATCAAACGTAACTAAGGTGATGGACGGGATAGCAAAAAGTCCGTACAATCCAGCTGCTAACATAACAGCATTTTTGTCAGAAACCGGAGATTACTATTTTGGTGGTCCAACGGATTTTTCCGGGTCTGACGCATTGATCTCAAAAAGTGTTGGAAACAGGGTGTTACGGACTAAACAGTCAGACAGTTTTTGGCTCAACGAGCCCCAGTTTGTTGGTTCCTTTGAAAGTGATAGATTCGTTTATTTTCTATTTCGAGAAGCGTCAGTAGAATATATGAACTGCGGAAAAAATGTTTATTCAAGAATAGCTAGAGTGTGTAAAAATGATAAGGGAGGTGGACAATCTATGTTTAAAGACAATTTTTCCACTTTTATAAAGGCTAGACTAAATTGTTCGTTAAGTGGCGATTATCCATTTTATTTTAATGAAATTCAGGGTATATCATATGTATCTACTGAAAATCTCGTTTATGCAACGTTTAGTACTCCTTCGAATAGTATTATTGGATCTGCTATATGCGCTTTCAATCTAACAACAATAAACAAGGCGTTCGATGGCCCGTTTAAGTACCAACAAGATATAGATAGTGCATGGAATAAACACAAGAATGAGTATAGAGATCATTTCAACTGTGAAGCAACACCCAAAAAAATTAATTTATTAGAAACTTCCCAGTACCAGTTAATGGATACTGCAGTCCAATCTACGAGTATTGACCCACTCCATGTTGCCACAGGAGAACGTTTTACACATATTACAGTCGATGTAGTAGAGACCAAATTAACTACCGTGCATGTTATTTATGTAGCAACACAAGAGGGCATTATTAAAAAATTAAGTTTGCTACCACCCTATAAACAGACTTGTGTAGTTGAACTATGGCAAGCGGTTCCTGATGCAAACATTCCAATTAAAAATATGCAGTTCCTTAAAGAAACTAACTCTGTATATATAACGACTAATCAAGGTTTAGTACAAATTTCTGTAGACCATTGCAAAAGACATTCCTCGTGGGAAAATTGTAAAAATTCCATGGATCCGTACTGTGGTTGGAACGATAGAGAAGAAACTTGTTCTACAGCGCCTGATGGAGATCCACATAACAAATCTTGGAAACAGGTAACATCCTCCTGCCCTTTTCTAGATACACCCATTGATGGAGGGTGGAGTAGTTGGTCTGTATGGGCTTCTTGTAACCACAGGACGTTATCCGATTCCAATTCTTCTGACCAGTGCTTATGCCAGACTCGGCAATGTAATAATCCTACACCTGCCAATAATGGTTCACAATGTATAGGTCCTTCCATATTTGTCACAAACTGTACAGTCCATGGTGGATGGTCTGATTGGTCAGCTTGGTCAGCATGTTCCGCTACCTGTGGCACAGCAGTTAAAACCAGAACTAGAACGTGCACTAATCCTGCACCAGCTTTTGGAGGCAGAGTATGCGTTGGTCAAGATCGAACAGAAGCATTTTGTTCTGAGTATCCTCCATGTCCTTCCCAACCAGTAGACGGCGGGTGGGGTCCTTGGTCTCCATGGACGTCTTGCACTGCTCCGTGCGGAGGAGGCTACAGAATAAGACAACGAAAGTGCGATAACCCAACACCTCATAATGGTGGCCAGCACTGTAAAGGCAACGATATCGAATACGAAAGGTGCAATGATATTGCTTGTAATGATATTAAAAAATTCCATACCACAGATTGGATTACGGACACAAATACTACCTTTAACGGTTATCACAAGAAACGATATAAGATAACATGTAAAGCCCCTGTAAAATTTCAACACCAAATAAAAATTTCTATTAAAGAAGAGGAGCGATATTGTTCAAATCTTCAGTGCAATAATGACGATAACGAGTTTTTAGGATGGACTTCATGGTCAAACTGGAGTGAGTGTTCAGTGAGTTGTGGAGGTGGTACGCAAAAAAGGACTAGATCGTGTAGAAAAGGGAGGAACTGCTTAGGAGAGTCTATGCAAACTAAAGAATGCAATATTCACAGTTGCGAGGATACCTGGGGTTGTTGGTCAGAATGGTCACCTTGTAATGTCTCATGTGGATGGGGAGTCAAGACACGTACCAGAACTTGCTTGGGTCAAAACTGTAATGGTCCCATAAGAGAACAACAGGCCTGTGAGGATCAACCATGCGAAGGTATATTTTTTGTTTTAATACAAAGCAATAAAAAAAATTATAATTCATATTATTATTTTTTCTAACAATTCGACATTTCTTTTTCTATTACAGGTATTCTGGGGTGGGGAAATTGGACAGAATGGTCTATATGCGATCAGAATAATGAACAACATAGAAAAAGAAAATGTTATCATGAAAATCCAAGTGCACAGGAATGTCAAGGAAAACAATGGGAAACAAGAATTTGCTTCGGAGACATCTTAAATGGTGAGTGTAATTATTTATATTATTTGTGATAATATCTTAAGCTTATATTTATTTTTTTAAATATTTTTTGTAAATTATTAAATATTATATATTCAAAAGTGGTAACGTGTGCTTTAACAAATAAAACGATGTAAACCTAACAAAAGAAATGATTTCTAATTATATTAGGTGTAGAATGAATATAAATGATCATATTATTAAATTTTCGATAAAAACTTTAGGTAAAAATTATACATATACATATATTTTATCTAATTTATCACGGCATGATGTATTACTCTATGTTAAAAGGTTCCAAATTCCCAATTCACTATTATGTTCATTAAAAAAACCAATGTACAAACGGGAAATTATTTCTCCTTTTTTAGTATTTTTTAATTTAATCAAAAAGACATTTTAAAAATCCCATTTCACGATAAAATGTTAATCCTAAAAACCTCTGATGTTTTGACATATTCGACCAAAACTTATTGTGTTCAGAGACATACAAATAAAAACCCCCTGTGGAATAGATGCCCAGTTTCTTATACCTGTTTAAGTTGTACAAACATAATATCGGTTTAGCAATACGTAGAAATCGAAGGTAAAATTATAAGTCTTACCTGTTGGACTTGTTTAGGTTTACTTATTAGGAATTGGAACATCCCACACAAAAACCACAATTTTAAATTCGCGTAAATATTTACTTTGCCTATTTTACTTAGTTTATTTTTATAGAAGTCCTTAAAATTTAGTAAAGAGAACTAAAATATTGTGGCGTTTAATTTTCGTGTTGCTAAAGAAATGACAATTATTTAAATTTAATGAAAAATTGGACAAAAATTTGCCAAAATCTTTAAAAAACCATTCGTCTTTAATTATGCTAATTAATTATAATAATAATGAGTTATTTTTTCTTACATATGTCTATTATTTTAAAAAAAGTGTACGATGAGCGTCAAATTAGACATTTTTCTGAGAGTAGTATAAATAAAATTACCGAAAATAATTTAAAATCTTTGGGACCTATTGACTTCAATTTTTTATAAACAGCTCTATTATCATTTGTCCCAATATAATTTTTTTACACAAGAGAGATTTCGTACTCTGTAAGAAAAATAACTTTTTAGTACATTTTTTTTTCAAATTTACGATGAATTATCCGGATGTTCGATGACGTAGAGGGTTTCGTGCACTAATAGGCGGGCGATAGCGATAGCACTTTTCTGAGTCTTATTAGCTCTATTTGGTGATTCGTGGAAAAATTCGGCTAAGGCATATTTTTTTGCTGGCTAGGCTAAAAACAAACCTAATAACATGAGCTGATTCATATATTTTATTTTATTATTTTCAATATAAATAAATGTGTACAAAATTTCAACCCCATGGGTCAAGTCTGGTTCAATTCTAAACAAGATCGAAATTGATTGAGTGGAGTCATTGAAATCCAGGTATCGAAATTTTTTCACGATTACATTAATTTCGTTACTTTATAATTAACTCTATCGTCTTCCAAAAATAAAAAGGTCATATGAAGGACCTATCTTAATTTTCAACAAAGAAATTTTTTATTTGTGGATATCTGTATTTTTATGTTAGTTTTTTTAAAACATGTTTATTATAAAAAAAATATTTTATTTTTTCAGATTTGTCTCCCATGAGCAGTAGCCAGTTATTAGAGTCCAACAGTTGTGTATCCGTAGGACTATCGTGCTTCTTCCTAGGTGCCATCGTAGGATTATTTCCTTACCTCGCTTATTTAACCTACAACTATCTCAGAAAGAAGAAAAATACTATACCAAGTTCACCTCATTATATAAGCGCCGAACAAAATCCCTATATATCTGTGCCGACACGAGAAAAATTACCTAGAAAACATAGCTCTACCCATGTTGGTTCATACCCTTTAAATAATGGAACTCTAAAGGGAAAGAAATTCTTCCCGGATGAATTTGAAATCCCATCAACGTTAAAGAGAAATAGCCACGGCGTAGGAAATGGTATTACGAAGCAATATGAAAATGATAAAATTTACTATGACTGAAGATGAAAAAAATGGTTTATTTATAAAGACTGTATATCTCGGATAAGAACAAATAACAGTAGACCTTTGAACCCAGATATTTAAAGAAATGAAATGTTACAATGCAGAAGAGGATTCGTGCAAGAAAAAAACGAAAATAAAGGGAATGAAATGTTGAGAAATTAAGCTAGACAGCGTTACAGAAGAAAAGTATTCTTTGCAAAGATTCAGGGTATTGAAATATAGCTTACCCAAGTTTTAAAATTAGTAGTTGGTAACTTGAATCAATGCTAAAATAATTTTTTTGTTGGAAAATAATTGATTTAAATAAAACAAATAATTTATTTTGAGTGATACAAATTTTTCTAAAATAAGATTGATTCAAGTTACTTTAGGATGATAAACACCCTTTTTATCGAATTTAAAGTGCCAAAATATACAAAAATTTAGTTTTTTTAATAGTAAACGTTGATACTTTCCTATACTTTACTTCTGAAAACAGAGCTTGTTCGGGAAAGGGGCGGTTATTATTATTTGCTGTGGCGCAGTATAATAATTCCATTTTTATTTTTACAGTTTTATGTAAAAATTGTTGAGTCAAATTTTATATAGGTTTATTTTAATAAGGATCATGTGATATATTTCAAGTAATTTTTTTCATGTTTTGTTAAATAGAAGTTATACATTTTTTAAAAAACTTGTAAATGTATGTTGTGATTTAAACACTTATGACTAGAAGTATCATTTAAAGAAATTAATTTGTTTTTCACACCAGTACAATGTTTTATGCGAATAATTCTTAGTGTAAATGTATTGAATAAAAATTGGTTTTTATATTTTTACATGTCTACTTAAAATAATGTACCTGCTTAGTAAAAATCTACTTATGATAAGAAAATAACAACTAATACATTTTGGATTGCCATAATTTACTACATATACTCATATTTATAAATTTCATACCTATTAACCAAAACTGTTACTCTGAAATTGTTATGATGCAATAGTCATGAAAATGTTTTTCTCATATTGGGAAAATTTTAATAAATAATTTATTTTTAAATAGTGTTTCATTAAAAAAAAAACTAAAGTACTTCAAAGCATTTTAATGATCTAAAGTTAAGCAAATTTTATCTACATTAGATTTTTTGAATTATAAAATATATTAACATCAATATATATTATTTATATTAACATAAATTCAGTTTGATCCAAATCGAGTCTTGTGCCTTTGGTATGTTAAAAATGTATTACATATAAACTATTTTTACGAGTGAAAAATTGTGCAATTGCACATTTTTAAAATTTTTTGAACTGTTCCTCTAGATTGATCACACTAGAGCAATGTGGTTTTTATAAAAATATAACAAACATTTAAAATCAACAGCGAGATATTTTAAATGAAAACGGTGCTATCGAGATTCTTAGTTAATAACTCCCCAAGTTTTTGTAATAAAAAATAATAAATCTCTAATTAATCAATAAAAAATATTGACCAAAGGTAGGTATTTACTTAAATTATTAATCAATAACTTTTGGGAAGTGCACTTACATACCATTTAAATATAAATTTTGAATTATTAAACAATAATTAACGGATTAGTAAAAAACTGGTAAATTTATAAAATAAGGAATTGATAACACATTTTGTGTACTTATTTAGATACCTAAGTATGGCAATATCTTAAATTTAAGAGTATTAAATCATCATTCTCTAAATTTACCATAACACTAAATATTTAATACTTAAAAAAATAATCACAGGCTTTAAACGCTCACAAAACAAGCAAGTGCAATTCTAACATATAACATTCAATAAAAACCAGTCTTAAAGTTTATATTACTTCTTTTTAATTTTTGGCGAAGTAGACTGAAATACACTCGAAGCAGACATTAGATTCTCTATATATTGACCAAGCACTTGATTTTCTGACCTCAATTTTAAATTTTCTTCCTTTACTGAATCTACTCTTGTTGAAAGATCATCTAGGGTGTTCTGTAATTCGAGGACCTGAGATATTAAACGAGCTTTTTCCTCTTGTTCGTCAGGGCTAGAATCAGGTTCCAAACTGTGATGTTGAGGACTTGAACTACCATTAGTAAAAGTTGATTGAATAGAATCCATACTTCTACCATGTATCATACTGGAAGAATTTCCCTCCGACATTGAATTTTGGTCCGGTTCGTCGTTAATAATCACTAAAAAGAATATTTAATATTAAAACTACTTTAATAAACAAACGAATTAAAATTGTTTACCTTGTGGATCGTCATCAGCAAGAGGAATATTATTGATATCATCCTGCAACTTTATACTAGACATGACGAATCTGTAAGTCACTATTTTAATTAAAATTTAAACTAAATAAATATATGATTAATTGGATTTCTTTGACTCAATCCAAAATTTACAATTTACAACAAAACAAGATTGACATTAAAATGACAATGACACAAGAATGACAGTTCTTTCCAGTGTTGCCAGATCCAAAATGGCAAAGGCGATAGATTTGCAAAAAGCGGTAGATTTGGGTTTGAAAACGGTAGTTGTCATATGACGTCATTTTTTCGTTTAGCTAAACGAGCGCAATTGCAAACAGCTGTTCGTTTCTGGGAATGCCCAAAATGAGGTCATTAGGTAAACACCTTAGACCATTTACTATTAGACATGCCTTGTTTACATTTTTATATACAATGTTTTGAAGTCGATACATCTTGTCTCTTTATCATGACATTTCTCACTGTGCAGTGGTATCCGGCGTGTGGGAAAGTGTTTACAAACATTAATAGAAGTGGCGTACGGCCATGAAACTCACCACAGGCATCGTTTAGAATTCAAATAACTTAATAATGCTTTAGAAAATGGCTCTGCCATTTATTAAACCATCGAAAAGTTAGTTAGTTGCGTTAGTATACGAGTTTGTACACAAACAAACTTATTGCGTATCACAACATGCTGTGCTTAGATATTGACGTTGTCTAAATAAAGACAATTTAGACAACAATACATTGACTTCAAGAGAAGTATGGAAAATTAGACATCAATTTTTCATCCTTCTCTTGAAGTCAAAATCAAAGCACAACATGTAACTCTTCGAGTGTTTCCTAAATGGTCGAGCATTTTTTAGTTTTATTGAGTTATTTAAGTTATAAACGGTATTTGTGGTAAGTTCCATGGTCGTACGCCATTTCTATTGATGTTTGTACACACTTCCCCGCAAACACCGGATACCCGGCACCGTGAGAAATGTCATGAGAAAGAGACGAGATGTCGACTTCAAAACATTGTTTACATAATAGGCGTACCACATATTATATTATCCCTAATAATATACACAAGGTGCGTCCCCTTATGAAATATATATAAATATATACCAAATAAAAAATAGTTGGAAGTGACAGACAGTAGACAGATTTGACTAACTGAAAATTTGCTTTTGCTACTCATATTATGAGACTATTTTTCAAAAAGAAGAATCGATTAGTTAATAGTTCTCGTGTAATGGAGAGCAATATAAAAGATATTTAATTGGTCTATTGTAAGAAACAAGTGAACTGGATTACTACATGAGGAGAATAGAAAGAACCGTATATGTCAATTGTCATTGGTCTTTGGTCGAGATGATCTTAGGTCTGCATTAGTTCGTTAGAATATTTAGAAGGTAAACAAAGGATTAAATAGGAAATAATTAATAATCACTATATTCCAAAAAAATTCGTTTCTCCTCATTAACGAACGATTCTTTTAAATTTATACTTTAAGGTAGGTACGAAATAAACAATTCAGTACCTACCGTTATTACTACTTAAGATTGTGTATTTTAGGACACATGGAAGGTTTTGATGCCATATACTATGATGAAGAAGTAGAAAATAATGAGGAAAATACAGCAGGGGATGTATGCCTGGTTCCTGATCCAGTGATCATTAGGGGAGCTGGTAACATGACTGTGTAAGTACATTCTAACAATTAATTCCGTCTTGATTCTTTAATATACTGAATTTTAATTTTGATTTAGTTTCGGCCTAAGCAATAGATTTAGTACAGAATTTCCTAGTGGGTTAGTATCGAGGGTAGCCCCAGAAGAATTTAAAGAAACGGTGATGAGAATAAATGGTATTCTAAAAAAAACTCTTCCAGTCAATGTAAAATGGCTTTTTTGTGGTTGTCTTTGCTGTTGTTGCACCCTTGGTTGTTCTTTATGGCCTGTAATTTGTCTTAGCAAACGAGTAAGTATTTTTTTTAATATCTTGATTAAATATGTTGCTAATCATATTGCATATTTGCCAAAAAAAAATTAATTATCAGAGGAAGATTCATTTGTATTGACTCACAAAAATGTGATAATTTTAAATGAGGTTTTCTAGTATTGTAATAAAGAAAGTAAAACTAATAATATTGATGACTAATGACAGTCAAATTTGACATTCCAAATTTTTTTGTATATTTACAATGCAAAATGAATTTAATTTAATACAAAGTCTATTTTACTTTGTCCATTAAACTGCATAAATTGCTTAAACATAATTTATAATAATATAAATGACCTTGGATAAAATTATAGGATCTAAATTTAGTGCTGGAGTATTCCATAAATATATTTTTTCAAATATTTTAATAATAAAGTTTTGTGTTAAAATCTTTTGAAAATCAATCATTATTTTCTCAAAACTCTCCAGTAAACTTAAGTGGAAAATAATAAATAAATTTAATATATTTTTTTAATAAAATGTGAATAGATAATTTATGCAGCATACGTTGTTTGCATATTTTCGTTACACATTAATAAAAATATCTTTTATAACTAGTTGATTGTAATGGTAATTTTTTGTTAATAGTTTATAGACTTATTTGTTCCTACCTCATTAAAGTGGGCTGCAAAACAAATGTTTCATTATATATGTTTTTAGACACAACATTCCTTGAACAAACTATTAGAATGGGAAAATAGTTATTTATACAACAAGTTGGGGCTTCATTGGAGATTAACTAAACAGCATTGTGATTCGTCTTCAATGATGGAATATGTAATACTTATAGAGTTTTTACCAAAAATACCAATATATAGACCTGACTAACAAACCTCAAAATATTCTTCAAAGATCAAATTGTATATATTTTTTTGGACTACTTTTTGAATTAAGTTATTAAATCCCTAGTTAGGCTTGTAAATAAATCGATATATTTGTGATAATAGGCTTATTGACATTAAATTTGAATACATTCGTTTTTAGTAACTAAAATCTGTTAATTAAAAGTACAAATTTATGAATGAGTTGCATTTTTTAAATAATTCAATTGATATTTTATATTTAGATTTTAATTAGGTCTTATAATACACACTTGTTGTGAAACTCCATCAATTTTTTTTTGAAAATTGTTAATAATTTTGTAAATTAATTCATTGTATGATATAGTTGTAACAATTCATCAATAACTGTTAATTTTGTAAAGTAATTTTGCTGTTTTTGCAATATTATTTATATATAAGGTTATATTTAAAATTTGATGTTATCTAAGGCTTTTCTGTTATTGCTAGTTTCTTATAAATTGTTAAAAATGAAGAAGACTTTTGTTTACCCTATTCCCTAAAATAATTCAAGAAGTGTGAAATATATATGTGCAAAAAAATAGATAATTAACAATTTGATACTTTTTGAAGATTGACAAATTTATTATTATGTTAATAGACAGGAATTGGTTGTATATTTTTTGAAATGATGTACATGTGATTTTATAGTGCCAAACAATAAACTAAATACACATTGTAATAAAAATATTTATGTCATATATTATTTGGTTTCAATATAATACATTTAACTAACTATATTAGCTGAAAGTTTCACTTATCAATTTTATAAAAATAAGCAGTTTTTAACAATATTTTCAAATCACATTTTACTAATACTCTATTGACATTGTTATGTCTTGAAGACCAGCGAAATATTAATATCAAAAAATTCTTTGTACAGTGCACATCACCACAAAGTTACACTATATAGAATACTATTGAAACATTAATGTTTTTATCTGGTTTTTAAAACCCAATAAAAGAGTAAACACCACCTATTGAATATCTACATATCTTGCATCTTTTTTATACTAAAATTCTATTTTAAATGAAACAAACTCAATATTTTCGAAATTCAATAATTTTGAGATTATAAATGTAGAAATTAACAAAAACTAGTTTTGCATTGAAATACTAAATGAGAATAGTCTGATATAACTCTAAATCTAGAGTTTTATTGCTTTCTTTAATAAAGAAATGTAGTGTTGACTTTTCTGTGAACACTATACAATTTGTTTAGAGTATAAATTTCAAAGTTAACAAGTAAAGAAGTACTTGAATAAAAAAATAATTAATGAATATGTTTAGGCTTAGTTTAACCATATACTGATTGATTCCATTTATAGATTTGGTACCCTATCCACAAAGTTAGTGGGAAACTGTCCTGCCCGTCCATTAGATTCTCCATATAACCAATCGGTATTAATTCTTCTTGTAACTGTTACCAATTGACCAGGTTTCAGAGCTAAGTCTCCTTCTATTTGAGCTGGAAACTCGTATAAAGCCATCACAGTATTATTATTATCTGGTAAAGGCACTATTACATCAATAAAATTGGCTGGGAATATTCCTTCCCTGTCCTCGGTTTTACCATAATACCATTCACAATTTACTCTTTTTAATAATAAAATAATATCATTCACCTAAAATTTACACGTAATTAACTAAATATGAAAACAATAAATAATTTAAACTAACCTAATTTATAAAAATAGATAATATTCCAACTTTTTTACTTACTTGAAATGACAAATCATTGGGTTCTCTTGCATCAAAATCATATAAAGCTACCCCATAGGGTATATCTTCATTGACAACATTTTTAGGCGGACTTGGTGGTGGAACTGAAGGCA
Organism: Neocrepidodera transversa; assembly: GCA_963243735.1. Classification (NCBI taxonomy): domain Eukaryota; kingdom Metazoa; phylum Arthropoda; class Insecta; order Coleoptera; family Chrysomelidae; genus Neocrepidodera; species Neocrepidodera transversa. Next base: position 6,038,944 of record OY725339.1, read on the forward strand.
TTGGTAAAGAAATAACGGGTGGATTTTCATTTGGTTCTTTAAACACCTTCATTTTAGTTGGTCTAGGTCTTATAATAGTTGGTCCAAAAACAGGAGCGACATTCAATTGATTCGTATTCTTTTGAAAATTTTTTGAACTTGATTGACTAAATGGCATATTTATAGGGGGTTTGTTAATTGTTTGATTAAAAGGCACATTGTTTGTTGTATAACTTGGTCTACTTGTGACATTCACATTATAAGGCCATGCATTAGAAACTGATATATCACTCTCAAAACTTCTTTTACTAGATGCTAGACTACTTGTGCTGCTACTGAATGAACTTGATACACTCCCCCCAAAATTGTAATTTCTTTCTGTTTTTGGAGAACTTGGTGGACTCAATTCGATCAGATTATCGATTAAATTATAGGTCGACTTACTCTTGAATTTCGAAAAATTTGGAGGTGGTGGTCGAGGCGGAGGTTTTTTCTTATTTTTTTGACTAATTTTTGATTTATGCGTAATAAAAGACATTTTAACCAGTAAAACACTATTTTGACAATTCTAAAAACAGGTATGACAGTTGAGGCATCTCTGCTGTCTCTGTTTCTGTTTCTTTTGTAAGATAAATGACAGCTGACAATTCTAATTTCGTGAGTTGGGTCAAATATAGGTGTGATCTTTTATTAAACAAAGTTCCATCTGTGATTGATGTCAATGACGTTACTGATTAATTTGTGGTGGAAGAATTTTGAGCTGAAAATAAGAACGCAACCAAGTAATTTGACGTTTGACATTTAAATTGCTTGTGTTTATTTTATTTGAGCATAGAATATATGTACTGTGATTTGAGTATGGAGTATTTATTACTTTCAAAGTCATTGTTGCATTCATCTTCTTCGGAATATATATTTACCTTTATTAACTTCCTCGTATGTTTCTTTATCTACCTGGGCATTAAAATAAAGTCCATTATAATTTAAATTAATATTAAATATTTCTCCTGCAGGCAGCATATTGTATAATAGAAAAAAACCGTGTGTGTAAACTTGTAAACAAAAGCTCAAAAGTTGTTTATTCTCCCACCCCCTCCATTCATCCATCACATCCATCGGCTTCTAAAGTCGATGGATGCGCTGGCTCATTGGTGGACTCAGCGGTGGAAAAAAGAACGTTTGACACACTTCAATCGGTCTTTCATGGCTTAATTTACGAACAGTTTGGTGCAAGCGATGGACACAGCGCTGAATAAAAGAACACACCATATGTCTCTGACATTCACACCTCTTTTTCTATTAAAAAAAATAGAAGAAAGTAGAAATAGATTCTTGTTGTTTTGCGGTCGAACAATTTTCGAGCTAGAAGATCAACTTATTATTGGGGTGAATCTACGGTTTCAAGAAAATTATAAATATCTAAATAACTTGCAAACACCCCATTTACTGATAATCGTAAATTCAAAATTTAATAAAATCGTTTTTTGGCAGTTTGTAAAAAGTGGATATGGTGGATTACGTCATGTAGAACAATCACAGCTGCATTCTATTGGTGGAATTGAAAACATTCATTTTCGCCCTTTTACCAATTGATGGCGCTAGTTTAATTGTCTTTGTATTTTTTATATTTTATAGTAATTAGTTAATATATTCTATGAGAGGATCAACTCATACTTTTAATAAAAATTAAAAATTTTATATAAAAAATACAACTGAATAAAATGAGACATTTTCATTTATAATGAGAAAACGGTGAATCAAAATGTTTATTTTTTGTATATACGGTCGTTAACGAGGTTGACTTGTGTTAATAAAGGATTTTGCTTAATTTTCAGTCTGAAATTTGAGCAAAGTGAATTTGTATGTCTCTGTCTCGTTTGACCTTGAGAGAAAATGGATCAAGAACCATGAGTACAGAAGACGAGACGTATTGCGCAGTTTTCAGAAAATGCAAGTACGCATTGGCTCTATAATATTTCCCGACTTGTCATTGGCTAGCCATTTCCAATGAGATCGAAAATTTCATGCGCATGTTAAAAGCGCAAGCTGGTTAGCAAAAGTGACAAGTTCGTGGTGTCTAGTAGGTCTTCGTATTTTTGTTCATCGTGAGAAGCAGTTGTTTGTTTTTCTATAAATAATATGTTATTTTTGTGTGTCACTTAATTCTAATCCAGTAACTGTGTACATAAATAATTAACAAAGCGCTTAGTTCCTTTCTTTTATTGATCGCTGACATCAATAATGTTTACTGGACTCACAAGCCAAGTCTCTTCCTGGATGGGAAGTGTTAAGGGTGATCAAGAGGAAAAGGTTCCAACACCTACTGAAGACAGCAATGCACTTGTTGGTCCTGAGAAAAAAGAAGGAAGGTAGGTTCAATTTGACCTATTTTTTATTGATTATAAATCTCTGCTGCTGATTCAACCCTTTTGTCCCTTTTGCCAAATTCGTTATTAGATTTCCAGCCAAAAAAGTACACATGCAGCAGAATATTATACTGTATAAATAATTATAGCTCCATATTTCCTTTGGCGAACAAATAAAAAGACTGTGGTATTTGAAGATGTCAAGTTTTTTAATTGAAATACAGGGTGGAGTTATAAACATAAGTTTAATGTATGCTTGAATGATTTTGATCTCTACAGGATGATCCATACATATTTAATTTCATACTCATTTCACATTATTGAAAGTATCTAATAATATAAATGTATTTCTAATTTACTGCCATATAGAATATTTATAAGTTTTACATTATCTGCTTAGGTAAACAGTATAACAAATATAACTGGTAATATTATCAAACAAAACAATATTTATTTTTTAATAAACAGTACTTTTTTCAATAAAGAATAAAATTACTTTTAACAAGTCATTTGTTTCTAAAGCATATAAATGAATTTAAAAAAATATTTTCATTTATCCCACTTTTTATTATTTTCGTTACTATAAAGACTGACAAATACATGCAATGACTATTACTTTTTAAATTTTATGATTAGTATAAAGAAAAATTTTATATTTGTATACAAAAAAAAAACGGTAAAAAGATTCAAAAAGTATATGACTAGGCCAGAGCCTCTATATTTTAGCCCAACCAAGGCTGCTGGTGGAGGAAAACTAGAGATGTTTTCCAATGTGAAAAATCAAATTGAAGGGATAGGAGGGTGGTTGGGATCTAGCATTCCAATACTGAGAAAAGCTGATAATGAAGGTGGTATAATTGATGGCCAGGAGCAACCTACTACAGCTGATGTCTCTGAACTCAATGTTTCTGATATCCAGCCTCCCAAAGATGATGATGATAACTCAAGGTAAGTTGAAATGTTAAATTTTTGTATAAGGTGCAAATATTGTAGGTATAAGTGAATTTCAAAGCTGTGTTACTATTATTTTTTCTAGTGATAATATAAATATACCACTTTTACAATTAAGTAAATATGAAAAGTGAGTATTCATAGACAAAGTTGTTTTTTTTGTTTATTTGACTTTCATCCTGTTTTTGCTATATTTTATCAGTAAAACAGATTAAATATATAAACATGTATTATATCTGATTACTTGATATAAGTCAATGACTGAATATTTTTCTGTGTCATTTATAACAACTTATATTTCATATTTATTATACCTGGAACCTTAAAAGAACTCAATTTAAATTAATAGTATTCAATATTTGCACCATATTTTGGTATTTAAAATTGTAAAGAGAAAGTAAGTTAGAACTGAAAAAATATCTTTAATTAGTTCACTAATTAAGCTTTTCAAAAATTAACAATACTGGTAAATTCATAAAGTATAAGAAAAATTGTTAGTTGTTTTGTGGGTGTTCTTTAACATTAAGTACCAATTTTAAATCATTTACAGTAACTACCAGTTTTCATTTTTATTAAAATAATCAGTGTTTTAGATATGAGTGTATGGAGTTTATTTGTATAACACTTTAAGTTTCTGTTTAAAAGATAAAACGTTAAAAAATAGTATTTATAAATATTTTGATTTAGGTTTTTATTTAAAATTTAAACTTAACACGGACATCTTACTTTCTCTAAAAACAGTATTGTAACCCAAAAACTTAATGTAGAAATTACAGTGCTACTGGGGGAGCTGATTCAGGACCTCAATCTGCTGCTGAGTCCCCCACTGAAGATAAAGATGGTCAATTCGCTAATGGTATGTACAACTAGAGACATGTTGTTGTTGTGTAAATGTTGCAGGTCTCTTACAATGAAGTCTCCTATATTTCCCCTTATGAGTTAGATTATTAATATTTTGCATAACATTGAACCTATATAAACGGCTTTTTATCTGTATTTCCTGACTGTTGAATAGAGAAAAATGGTAAGATTTACTGTATTTGTTTGTTACACTAGTACTTTACTATTCTCGGTACAGTTAATTTGATTTTTTTAAGGCTCCTATTTTTATTTAATAATAAAAATATTTTATGCCGAGAGTGGTTACAGTACAGTAAAGAATTAATTAGAAAAAAATTGATTGGTTAAATATTGTGTGAGACACAATTAAGATATTTTCTTTTTTACACAATTATATAATAGTGATTTTTAGATTCTCGATTTTATAACTCAATAAAAAATTCGTAGGGCAGTATTTTAAAAGTTATCAATAATAATGTAAAAAAAACTAATAGATTTTTTTTCTAGTGGCGTTTCTTTGGAATTCCATTTCTATTTCAATACTACACGTATTTCAGATTGTGAATGTTTTTTATAATTTGTGTAAAAATAATAGTAGTAAAAGTTTAGCATTGTAATTTTTTTCAGTACAAACTAAGGCTTTAGCTGGAGCTAAATCCTTCGGTAGTTTTCTGTATTCTGCTGTAAATAAAGCTGGAAAAACTGTAAGCGAAGCAAGTGCTAAGATTAAAGAATCAGTTGAAAAAAATGTAAGTATGTTTTATAGATCTATTAATCTTGTATAAAAATGTGTTTTTGTTTCACACATATATCAATATTATTTTAACTGTGGTAGACCATTATTATTGCGCTACAGTCTATAATTAGTAGAAGCAATTACAATTGATTTATAATTACATAATATCATTAAAAAAATTCATTTATTGGTAATAATAATTTTAATTAATTTATGAATTTTTATTTACCAATAATTTTAAACAAACTTTATCATTAACCTTGGGCTAAAGTTAGTGCTCTGATTACATCATCAGTAAATTGACCAAATCTTTCTAAAATTGAATTAAGACTTTAATATAAAAACGAATTCTACATATTCTGTATTACACACCCAGGTTAATTCAGTTTTTGTTTTGCTGTATAGTGTTAATAATTATCGATGAATATCTGTGTATTAAAAGTAATTACTTACTATTTATAAAATGATAGTGGATTGCATATTTACCAGAGGGCGAGAGGTAGACACATCATTTTTACTGATAATTGTGTAAAATTAAAAACTGTATCTATTTCATTGTTTTTTATAAATATTATTAACATCAAAAATGAATTTATGTTCGTTAGGGTTGAAAATCAAATTATGCTAAAAAAAGGAAATATTTGTTAATATTAGACACAAAATTGCAACAGTTTCTAAATTTTGTATCCTTATTTAAGAAGTGAATAAGATAGTGGAACATCATATGGTGAATGCAAAGAACTAACGTGAAGATAATAATAGACACTATCAAAATAATTTCATGTATTAAGAAAATTTGATACCAACTTCAACGTCGTTAGAATGCAAATATTAAACATATAAACTCAAACTTTATTATGTCACATAAAATTTTAAACAAGATATATATCCTTTTATAGAGTATACTAGGTGAGTTTAATCGAGAACAGGATGCATTTATTAAAACTCAAGGCGATAACGGTGCTACTGCTGTACCACCATGGGTAGGTTGCGCTAATGAAGAGGCTTTAAAAGATGAATGTGTCAGCTTGTCCACAGACCGTAGAAACTTCGTACGTAGTCCACCGGCTGGTGTAGACTTCCAATTTGACTATCAAGTGTCTTATCCAGTTGCTATGGCTATTATGGAACAAGACCCCAATTTGGAAAAGATGCGTTACGAACTTGTGCCTAAAGTGTAAGTACAACTTCCTTTTAGTTTAATTAATACTCTCCTATCACTAAAAAGCTCATTTTGTTTGAATTATACCACACTCAGTGTCTGCCTTACATTATATAGAAACATCTTAAGTTTCATTCACATTATTTCACTTAAAACTAATTTAAATACATTGTAAATATCAAATAATTTCTCGACTAACCTCGTGATGATATTGAAGTAGTAAAATTTAAACATGCCTTGTTTCCTTTTTCAGAATTACAGAAGAGAACTTCTGGAGAAATTATTTCTATCGTGTAAGCCTAATTTGTCAAGCAAATGAGTTATCATTTATGTCAAGAGAAGGAGATAGTCAATCGGCTACTGAAACTTACACTTCTGATCAACTAATAGGTGAGTTTGTCGTTTTAAATATATATATAGTTGAACACAGAAAAGTATAAAAATAAACTACAGTTTTATACATATTATTTTTTAAATTTTTGGTGGCTTAGATTTTAATAAACTTAAAATTATGTTTATTATTTCATTTTTGTTTTTTAATATGTACTTTTCTGTATAACTTCAACGTAAAAATATGCCTGAATTAGTATTTTATGAATTTCTAAATGGTTTGAAAATGTATGCAAATGCTTTTCTTATATTTTGTTAACTCATTTCACTGAATAATGGTGCATTTCTTTATATTCAACAAATGTTATGTATATTTTAAATAATAGTGTTAGAGGAGCACATACATCTCATTCATTTTTTGCACCACACATTTAAAATTGGCGAAAATAATAAAATCTAATATGATTTACGACATTGTCTTAATCAATAGTTCAGGAGAAATGTTTTGTTAAAATTATTTCAATCCATCAATACTATTGTGAAAGCTGTGGTCATTACTGATTAGTTAGAATACACATAGCTTTGTTATTTTAGTAACTATGCAATTTCTTATACATTCTGCATTTTTCACATGTTTGTTAGTAATAATTTCATCAAGCTTAATAAAAAATTTTAATTACTTATTATCATCCACACAGATATTTTAATTAATTATATAATGGATATCTTTCTGCTTTTCAATACACCTAATATCTATATTATAACTGACTTGATGTAAACATGTCTCTTGTGGATTTTTTGTTTTGTTTTTCAAACTAGAGCACAAATCCATTTCTATTATTTAAGTAGTGCTCAATTTTCTTTTTGATGTTCGTGTTAAAAAGATTTACTGTTAATATTAACTGTCAGCTGAAACTGTCATTTGCTTATTGGAATATCCAATTGAAAAAACAACTGCTAGTTGCAGTGTAAACTGATAGATAATCAGTTAAAAGCTGTACTAGAATAAAATATAAGTACGTAAAGACAAATAGGAAATTACGTTAATCCCACATTGTAACAAATATTCTTTAGTAGAATATAAAACAGTGATAAAGAAGATAATCATTGTTTTTAAAAGAGTTCATAGATAACTTGTCAGTTTTTTTGGCATATAATTTTTTGCTTATAAAACTAACAATTTTGACTTCTTAAATTATGAAGTCCGTATATCAGATTATGTTCTTTATATATTTTTAATTTTTTATATTTATCGACCTAGAACTAATCTATTTAGTTTTCTCCGATTCTATAACATGTTATTATTTATAAATTTTTTAGTTTGTGTTGTAATTATTTTTTTTTGCAAACCCCTTAATTGGCATTTGTAAAATAAATAAATATTATTTTAATAACTTTTTCTGAACTACAAATATTTTCACACTATTTAATACACAATTCATGACAAGACAATATTACTTTCAACTTCTAATTTATTAAGAATAACTAATAGGTATGAACCTAATTTTGTGTAACTGTCAGTTAAATAACCATCAATCAGCAGTAACATTTGTAATATTGGATATAAGCTTATAATAATAATAATTTTGTGCTGTAGTTTAACCTTATATCATATTTTGAGTTCTTTTTTTTATTAAGTAGATAGCTCAAAAAAAGATATGCATGAATTTGTATCTGACACTCTTCAAGCCAGTAATGAAGACTTAAACGAAGTACGTGAAGGAATGAAAAAACTTGTATTAGGATCCAAGAACAATGGTAAGATATTCGATAACAGACTGTTTCATTATCTTTTCGTCACGATTAACAGCTGGTAAATTAAAAATTTATTTATTCATGGTTAACTTAAAGTAATCCAAATGTTATAACTGAAATAAAGATAATGAAATTTTTGCATGCTTAATTTTGTTGGTTATTATTAAGTATTAACATTAGAGTAAAAAAACATAAGGTTAGTTTCCTGTTTTGTTTTGTCGCAGCTTAAGAGGATCGTCGACATCTTGCTTCCTTATTTCCTAAATCCCATACTTAAGTTTAGTCTAAAAAAATCTTCCTCTTTAATATCACTTTTAGTTCACTAAGTTTGGCTTTACATACACAAACCCTATTTTTATTTATCTTGCTTCACACCATAGTTCACTAATATATAGGATGAGTCAAATTTGATTCTCATTATTGAAACCTCTTAATACTACAATGAAATAATTGATATGTTCTTACTCGTGTATTTCTTTTTATCTTAACAAAGTGTCATAAAAAAACATTTATGAATAAAAATTGTAATATCATTACAAAATAAATATATGAATTAACATATTCTTCATACATTTTTGAATAAATTGGGCTGGTAAATCAAATATTAAACTAAAAAATATATGGGTAAGAATAATTAAACCATCCATAGGAAAATAAAAAACTATAAATAGTAAATCGAAAGAACGAAAATTTTTAATGCATAAAATAACAATTTTATACTTTACTAGTTCATTATTGAATCAATAAAAATTGAAACGTCAAATTTAAATAATTTAAAATCAGAAATATATGCATATTGCTTGAAGAAACGAAATTTACAAATTGTGTAAACATAGTTTATAACTATAAAAATGAAATTGTTATTAAAGTTTATTCCCTCAGGAAGTATAAAGGATAATATAATAAATACCAGAGCAAAAGGCAGATAACTGTGAACATTAGTACTTGGATACTTTGATAATCTGACTGAATTATTTTCTTCGAATTTATTATGAACTAATTATTCTCTGTTAAAGATACTATTGGTTAACAATATTGGAATATATAAAGCGAACATTAAACGGATATGACGTGAAGAGTCTAAACTTTAATGAAATTTATTTGTGAGGTTTCGGTTAAAACATGATGGATAAAGTTGCTCTGTTGGTGGAGCCTGACAACTAGACTTTGTGAATATATTCGTCAATCATTTAGATCACAGAGGTTCAGTAATATTACTATGTTAAAGCGGCACGATAATTGAAGAAATGTCGATTGTTGAAAGGTAGATCAAAAAAATATTCATTATAGCATAATGGTAGATAGTATCTGAATTTAATTAGTTAAAATTTACATTTTGTGGTCTAAGCTGTTTTGTATAGATAAATACATTATATATATTGAAAATATTAGTTGTTTTTTACCATGTGTTATCATAAATCCTTAACCTCACAAGGACATATACTTCATAATAGATCTCATATCTACTCAATTAGTACACAATAATGAACTAGTAAAACATAAGAATATTTATGACTAAGTAGATATGAATATAAACCTAGAGCTGTTTTTTAGCCTTGATGATTTTTTTTTACTTTCGTTCTTTCTTGTACCTCCATTTAAATTATTGCCAATTTTGAAATTGGGTATAACGTCGTCAATTGTTTACCGCTTAAGATTTGTTAGTGTTGAGAGGTTTGTCAAATGTATAATCGAATTTCCACCCTTTATAAACAAAAAAAAATGTTATTTATATTAGAATTAATATGAATAGAACAGTATTATCTTTTAATGCTGAGGTTTGGATATTTGAAATTAATATTGCATGGTGTCAATGCTGTTGTATTTTGTTATTCTATGTCCACTGAGTATACCTACCCTGTTCAATTAACAAATGTTTTATGAATTTGTGCAAGCATTATTTTTTAGTTTTATTTTGTAAATTTGTCATATTTAATGGATTCCCAAATGAATAGGTAATCTAAGATGCTTTTATGATGATTTTGCAATATCTGGCACTAAAAAGATGTCTTTAATACATATTCTCGAAGTACCTAAAAATACCAAATATCTAATTTTTTTATTCTTAAATATAATATATATAAACGTTTATTGAATGTTATGATTAATATCTTTAGAAGCAATTTTTGTATTTAGCAGGTGGAAAAAATGTTAATTTCATAATCAAAACTTTATGAATTTGCAATAAATAATTGTGATTAAATTGAAACGCTTTAGATATAACTTCAAATTTTAGAATGTTTAAGATCCACTAAATATACAAATATATTTTTAAGAATTATATACGGTCAATGAGTGAGTAGTTAGTGGCTATCTATATTGAAAATCCATAGCTTTTCATGAATTGACATTCTATTATATTATAAATGCATTTAATCCCAGCTAATAAATATATAGTGTGTCCATGTTTGTGGGTCACAAGAGAAAAATTTTTATTTTTGGTTTTACCGAAAACTCGTTATTGATAAAAAGTTATAATTATTCTAAATGTCATTCTGTTAGAATTTCGAATTAATGGGGAGTTTTAGGCGGGAAATGTCATATGTATAATATAGTGTAAAACATGTTCAACTTACTTAGAACATGTTAAACAAACAAAAGCAAATATATAGAAAGTTAAATTAAATATGTGTTTATAAAGATTAATTCTTTGCCAATGGCTGGTTTTTAATTAAATTATTCTACAAATAAAATCACAGATAAATCCTCAAAATCGTCTAAATTATCGTACCATTTATTTATCTCAATTTTTATTAAAATAAACTAAAAAATTTAAATTCAGATATAGCCAAGGCATAGAATATCAATTTTCGTTTAATTTGGCTTGTATATAGTAATTTGACAAGGCGGAAACTACTAATATTTGGACATTCATTAACAGACAGCATATATATATATATACAGAAAGATATATTTTATTTGAATATCTAAGTGCTGGTTTTCCCGCCTAAACCTCCGTTTTAAAGTGGAGAAATGTTTTGAAGTTGGTGCAGGCCACGTCGAATAGTTGTTCTTTTTATTTAATGTTGATTTTTCTGTATATGACAATTTCAAATATTGCTTAGATAATGACATAAACGTCACCCACTAGATTATTATTAAAGTTTTGAACTTAGTGCTAAAGTTCATGGGGTTTCACAGAAAAATGACTAAAATACGGTAAAGCATGGATTAATGGATTTTAGAATAACCAAAATTTTTAACAATGAAATTTTTTGATAAAATCAAAATCAAAATTTTTCTCGTCTTGTGAACCCTATCCGTGAACACACTACTTAATTTGGGGTTTATATTACAATCAATGCCGTTTAATATTTGACTACTAGGTAATTAAAAAAATAACGAAAGGTAATCTTTGAGTTAAATAAATCATGAAAAGCTTGATTTTTCAAATGTATGCACAAATTCTATACAAATGGTTTTTGGGCAACTCGGTTTCATGCAGTGGACTAGACTGTGACCCTGGGGTAATTTTTGTTAGCGAAGTTTTTCTCTGAATAATTGTATTTATGTATTTTTGGCAATACAGAATCCGTCACTAAGTTATCTATACATCAGAGTAGTTAGGCAGTTAACACTGAATTTAAAATTTTATGAAAGTGTATATATGAAATATTGATGAATTAATCATTGGTTCAATCGTGGTACCGTGTATAAATAAATTTGTGACAACCTGTATACGTATATATATTTAAATATATATATGTGTGTGTGTAAATGTATAAAATTATACCTTTGTCTTCCTAAAATTATGACATGGGTCCAGTTTGAGTTGCTTAAAAATGACAATACAAAACAGATTGATTGGAATTATAATAAGGAAAATGTTAGTAGAGATACATATAACTATTTTAAGATTTATAATCATTTTCAAATGGAAAATTTCTATTCCCAATTTTCAAACAGAAAAATGAAAGCGGTAGCGGTACTAACACATATCATATTTCAGTATAGAACCTTTTTTTGTTTTTAACTGCATGATTTCAAATTTATTATATGCTTTTCACAAAGTCTAGCTTATTAAATGTAACAAATTAACAATTAAGAAGTGTTTAAATTTTGTTTATAACTACCAAAGAAATTAACTTCGGAAAATAAAATTGTGGGAAATGATAAAAGCGACTGATTTTAAATGAGAATTAACTAGTAATCCAAATTTTCTGTAGTTGAATCATTTGGTGTGATTTAGCGCTTTTAATTTATATTAATCTTATTAAAAATAATAGTTTGAGATCAGAAAAAGTAATGTTGGTATGTGAAAAGAGTGCAATAAGATGAATTTACATGTTCCAATAATTATGAATTGTGATATTTTATTTGAAAATTGAGGAAATCCCAACTTTCGTATAATCGTATAAAGGGTAACTAACAAGAAAATTTTTCATTTGTAAATGATCTTCTATTCGAGGTGTGGACCCACCAGTTGCTCAGATTTCCTTCAAATTTATGTACAAAACAATCAGGAAACTAACACTCTGAGCATCTGGTCTAAAACAAGATTGCTCAATAATTTATGTATATAGATTCTTAATATTTTAACAGTGCTATTTGGATTTTCTTTCACAAAAAATATTTTTTTTTATATTCCTTCACTCACATTATTTAAACAATAAACATATTTCGGGGATTGTTTAAAAACTCAACTCAAAACTAAAATTAATAGGACAAGTTCATCTATTTTTAGAAAGAAAATCTAAATTAGCTTGTGATACTTCCACCAAAATACTCATATATCATAGATTTTTTTTTGTTTTTTTTGCCTTTTTCCTTATCCCAATATTGTTCACATAGAAGAAGAGTGGGAGAGAGAGCTTGAAGCTGAGCTGCAAGATTACGAAATGGTCAGTGAACAAAAATCAACAAACTCCAAGAGTGATAATTGGGAACAAGAAATTGAGGAAATGCTGCATGATGAGACTGATTTGAAGTAAATTTTGTTCTGTTAAATTTCTTCAATACTCCCGACTGATATATTTTTAGAAATATTCGTTCTGTAACTTTGTTAAATCACTTTGGGCCTATTGGGATTAATAAATCTAGGTGTTAATAAAGAAATTTCTTTTTTAACGTATTTTATACATTGCATTTTTAAATTTATAAACGACTCTGTCTCTTATAGTTTACGACAGAGAGCGTCATTATCAACTTTTCTTTCTTATAGATTTTTATTTATTCAACAAAATACATTCTATACTTATTAGAGAATTCTTAAAATTAGCTTATATTGTGGGTGGGTATTAAATGATTAAAAAAATTAAATATATAGGCTTAAAGACGATGGATTATTAAACAGAAATTAAAACCTTATTTTTGTTTATTTAAATATGTTATTTGTGTCGTTTATATATATACATTCCTTGATAGTTTTAATGTATCATTTACTGTTAACATAGATATTAAAGGAATAGTCAAATTATAAGGCAATTGTTTGCTTCTGACTATGTAGCTGTTAAAAAATAATAACATTTGTTTAGGGGACGTGGTAAATCACTAATCAACTAAATTTAGTTCATTTCAATCGCAGTAAGAATTGGTTATAAGATGGAATATACATGGGTATGGATATTAAATGCGTTACAGATCACTTTATTAAGTCACACAGGCAAGTTTCTATTGTTTTATCTATGTTTAATAAATAAAAAACATTAAAAGGTTAAATATAACTGTTTAAAAGCTGTAGATTTTTCTGAGTAGACTTCCATTGGTTTATAATTATGTTTTTCAGTAACTGTTAAATTCAACGAAATCAAGAAATAATTAAAGTTCTATCTAATATTTTTAAATAGGTCAAAGTATACTTTGTCTAAAATAAACTGAAGGAAACATCAAAATTTGTTTATATCTTGAGAATTCGAAAGAACTAACTGAAACTTGGATATTCTAAACTGTCAGAACTTGGGTAAATCTCAAAGCTTAATAAACTTTTACTTTAAAATTTGTTGAAAAGCAAAGCTGGGTAATATTCGATTATATCTGAAACAAAGTTTTAAAAATACATTATATATTGTGTTTAATAACAAAATATGCAGACCGTTTTAAAGAAATGAAACTTATCATAATATGAAAATAATATTGTACTTGGATTGAAGATATAAATTATGTGTTGAAAATTTAAGGCTCAAAACGCCCGACGCAGGATATGATTATATATGGACACTTCATTTTATTATTCAATATTCATTATTTAAACATAAATAAGATTTTTTACCGGTATTCCAATATGTTTTTTTTAAACTTTTATTCTTATTTGTATGCTTGTTTTTTATTTGTACCCAGTTCTGTTGAGAGGGCAGTATAAACGTTGTAGCAACTATTTTATGGATAATTTTAGTTTTAGATAAGAATATTATCTGCAAAAGTTATTTTAACTACACGAGTTCTAGCTTAAAGTCGAAGACCCTAGTAATAACTCTAGTCATTATAATAATAATAATATAAAGAATGGTATTTCTCGTACTTAATTTGTGATAATTATGCAAGAAAGGGTCTACACCTTGGTATATATATGCATTTTAAAAATAAAAGTGTCACTTTATACATAATATTGCATTTCCATTTGCTATATATGCTGTTTTTTCGGTGTATTTCATTTCAATTGTTTATAAATTATCTATTTTTATTAAAGAATTTAAAAATTCTATAATTATATTTTGTTGTTTTTTGTATATATATTAAAACATATATATGTAATTATTTAAATATGTAATATAGTATATAAATAGCTCATTTTGTTTTAGTCCTGCAGATAATAATTTTACAATCTGTTGCGTTCAAAAACTGTTAGCATTATAGCATTTAGGATGTAGCTTTTCGTGTGTTAAGCATGTTCTCCTGTATTCTAATTGTTATATAACATACAGATTGTTAAATAAATGTAGCAAATGTGCCCACTCATATTTATAACTTGTTTTACTTTCCTATTTCCCTAAATTAATTATTTTACGACTACTGGCTGAAAAATATTTTTTTATTTTCCTACTTTACTTTTACATGTCGCCTGGATAGCTATGAAGCAGACGCTAAATTAGCCTCTACTCTATAACTTCGTGGAAAGTTTGTGTTCTTTGTTGAAATTCGTAATTTATTTTCCTTTATTCATAGGATTAGTTTGCATTGAGAAGTCAAATTTGTTTTTATACTTTACAAATTAAATAAAAAAATTGGGGGCGTTTTTGTTAAATAATTGTTTATCGATTACTGATTTAATTTCAATCTGTATCTTGCTTTAAAAAATCCCATAAGTGATTACGAAATGGCATATATACAAAGTGCCTTCAAGCCTCTATCACTGAAAAAAGCCAGAGAGCCCTGCTGCCATCTTACCATCTATCTTGTACGATACGTCGTTACTAATCGATCAGCTATTTGCTTTATTCATTGGGTGGTGAATAGTTCAAGCAGGCCCATTTTTTGTATATAGTGTGCATTCTCATGTGTGTACTTTGTCGTTATTTTGAGTTATTCCAGACATGTATGAGAAAGCAGAGGTCCGTCAGTATAGGTCACTTGTGATGACATTTGTCTGCTGATTTCTGATAGTTGTCATAGTTTGTATTTCTGTCAAATATTTGCTGTCTTTTATTAATTCCAATTGTCTTATTTTTTCCTTCCATTTATTTTCGCCGGAAATATAAGAATAGTTAATTTTTTTTGCTGCCTTTTGGGTTTTGTGTTGTTTTTGGTGCCAACTGGCGTTTTTTTATGCGCAAGGTTAGTTTGCATATTTGCATACGTCTTTTAGGTTTACCTAAATTATGTTAGTTTTTTAAATTCCCTTCGCACAATTGCAGTAAAAATTTACATAATACATAGCTGAGAAACAAGTTTTACTGCCTCGGTAATAAAATGCTAGTCGTGGAAGTAAATCTGTCACTTCTCTGTCTAGGTAAACAAATAACTAGTTTCTTCGATCGATGGTAAAGGTGTCGAGTATGAAAACACCTCAACAACATGCGTGGTTGTCAGACACCGTACTCTGCAGGGGGTGTGAACAATAAGAAGAGCACGAGCACATCCTCTATGATTGCCCGACATTCTCGTCAATTAGGAAAAATGTGTTCGGCGAGTATTGGCTAACACCGGCCAACATAAGAGGCAGCTTGGCGACATTGACAACTCCATAAAAACTGTAGGCTGACTGACGAGTCAATTCCTCACTTTCTAAGGAGGATGTAAGTGCTACAACTAACTTGTGGAGCAATCAACCCTCCCCACATTACAGATACGTGCATTACGGTTAAAATTTGTATTGGAATGGCTTACCTTTTAGTTGGCGAATACCATATATGTTGATGGTGTTTGGTGAAATTCGCAGTAATAGTAAATGGACTGTAGCGTTTTCACACGGAGCAAAATGTTGCTGCAATAAAAAGTTGCAATATCGCTTTGCAACTAAAATACATGCATTTAAATGAATCATTTTCACATGCAACGCGATGCGATAAATTTATGGTAGCAATAGTTTTATATCGCAATGAAGTGCAATATGTTCTACGGAATCGTGCTATATCATATTGTGCCAATAGTAGAAAATCATATATGCATATAGGTTTATGCGGGTGTTCACACTGTCCGCTATAGTAGCAATTTGTTTAGTAACATTATATAGAACAACGTACTAAAATAATAAATCGAGCTAGTCGTACGGCTGTCGCCATCTATGTACAATGTATTGAAGATTTGCTTTGTTACAAACCGCTGATGGCGATGTCGCGCCCTTAAGCAGTGTTTGCAGAAATACTTATTGTAAATTATGAATAAGAAATATTTAGCAGAGGTGTTTTTTTATAACAGCAATTTGTTTAGTATAATTTAAACAGCAGTTTTGCGAGAAATACATTAAGGAATATGAATAAGAGAATTAAATATATTTATGATCCTTTGGATCTCATTGAATTAGATGATCGAAAACCTTATTGGATAAATCGCGTGGAATGAAGTTTTCCAGTTTCTCATAGAGGAAAATGAAAAACTCCAAACAGGTAATATATTATATTTTAAATATTATTAAAAACATTACTGGTTATAAAAGCTTATAAATACTCTTATATTTTCATCATTTCAGAATGCAAAGCTCTCAGGACTCATAAAATAGTTTGGTTTTGTTTTTTGAAGAAGAACCAGTAATAAAGTATTTATTTTGATTTTATACCAATTAACTAACTAATTATAAAAATAGCCAACGCCGCAAATTTCATAGTACCATTTATGGCATGAATTATATATTTCGTGTGAAAATCATTTACAATATATCTGATGCGATGATTTTTTATTGCTCACAATACATAATGTGGCGCACCCTATACGCGTCGGTCTTTATAAAAAATGATTAATGCAGATATACATGGTGTATACGAGTACACTTATAAACTATTTTTATTTATACAGGGTCTCAATAAAAAGATCTGCACCCTAGTTATATTTATTTAAATCGAACACCCTGTATTTTTTACATTTTTAGATTCGTCGTGAGAAGCTGATTTCAAAAACCTGCTACACTTATAATGTAAACTTATTAGTTTTGAAGTTATAGACAATTGAAAATCGCATTTTTTCAACTTTAAATGCTATTTCGTGCTTTTCTATTCCGATATGAGCTTTTATTTCATCCAACATAATGTATTTTTTCTTTATGGCACGTTTTGCAGTATCAACGACGTTATATAAACTAATAATTGAGTGATTGCATACATTTTTTTGCAATTTTAATAACATTGATATGATGTATTTACTAGGCGATCATAAATTCCCCAAAACAACAAAACAAACCCGCAGCCGCCAATCAAAATTGCGCTTGTTGAATAAAGACAAATTGTTTTTGTTCCAAAAAGTTCGATTTTTTCTGAATTTTAAATTTTGCTCCCGCATAATTATTTTTTTCGACATTTATAAGATTTCAATTTTTAACGGTTAAACTAAATCAAATTTTAAAATTTTAGCTTCGTCACAACCCAGTTTATGTGGTCAGCTAACTACAGTAAAATTGTCATTGTCATAGAATCACTGGAAGCCGCGGACAAACTTTTCAATCCGAGGCACGACAAAGAAAGCTCACCTACGGTTCGCTTTGATCAACATGTTTATGTTCAGTGCGCTTAATTTATCATATTTACTTTTCTGCGAACGCAGTTGCAGGACTCTGATAGAATTCTATAATCGAATCTTTACGATCTGCATTAGCAATTATCGCATGAAATCAATAAGGGGTCATCGTTTTGGAGACGCTCCATATAGCACATGCTCGTCCTATGGATATGGATAATCTATGGACATCCATGAGATATCTGTTACTCACATCCATAAAATATCCACAAAATTTCCATTTAGATCCCATTAAGACTAATATGTGATTTATTTGAAGAGAGAACCCCACATTTGTATGGCTGCCTTTAATAGGTATATGGGCACGTATATATTTTTTCCGATTGGTGCACAAACATGTAAAGTTCGGTTCTCGATCTGTGTAGAACATCTGTCTTTAAAACCTCAGTCTTCGGTGTAAGTGTGGAATAAAATATCTGAAATTCCTTCCTGACGCTATAAACCGTTCTTCAGTTATAATGCTTGCATATGTATCACTGTGCCAAGTTTGCTGTACATAACGGCTTGTTATTTTTTATTTTTTGAAGGCATTTTTGAATAAATATTTTTGTAGGATGTAGTATATTTTTTATTTAGGTTTTTCATTATTGAAACAAATATGTTTTTTTTCAATTCTGATTAATATATATATATATATATACCACACAGTTTCGAATTTTGGAGTTCTCTTTTTAGCAATTGATAGCTGATTACATTAGCTCATTAGTTTGTCTGTCCGTCGGTCCCAGCGATATCTCGAGAACGGTTTCGAATTTCGGATAGCTCCATATGGTCACCTTAGCTCGCCCATCTTCTATTTTCAGTGAAGTAAAGCCTCGATTACATTGAGTGAATTTACAAACTGCTGGTTGGCGAAGTTAGAAGCGTACGAGTCAGCTATAGTGCGATAGTGATGATGGCATATAAAACGTTCCATTCGCACAGTAGTAGCCATCACGTAATCTGTAGACACTGAAACCAAGAACTACCGAGTTATGTCGAAATAAGTTCATAAGGAGGATTAAACTAAAAGCTCAATATCTGTGGTATAAATAAATTCGATAGGAACGCCACTGCATGTAGCATTCCATACTAGTAATGCAAAGAATAGTAATAATCAAAAAGAAAAATATGAAACAGGTTCTCGATAATGTTGCAAGGTCATAGCGTGAGAAGCTTTTATGATTTTATTCACCTCTAAGAGGTATCCACAGGTTACTTAGATAACCTTAGGGTTGCTTTTATAGGAAAGGTTCTGGACAACTAAACTTTTATCGCAATTTAAATGGATCTTTGTAATAGATACTTATTTGGTAAATGTATTATGTTTGCGTCACTTTCTTCATCAGTTGTTTTCTTTCTTAGTGCTTGTATAACCGATATAGGGTAGGCAGATAATTAAAAGGAGAAAGAGTCGTAATTTTTTAATAATATCAAAATTTTGTTCAAAAGATATATACATTCTAAAGTTGTGAATATATAAAAAAAAGAAAAAGTTAATTGCAAAAATTGCTGTTAATTTTTCATTACGTACATTAATTTTTTTTAAGACGGGATATATATTATTACACTTTTTGCTTCAAGAACAAGGTACTTTTAGAACAATAACCCTGTGAAACCAATTAAAGACCAAAAAAAGCAAATACAGTTTCTTTTAAGTCCATGCGAATAACCAAATTATCTACTTTTTGGCGTCCCTCTAACAACGGCGCCTGGGGCGGTCGCCCACCATTCGACTGACTCTGCATTCTAAGAAGCAATGTTGAAGGATGTTTTTTGTCTTTTGTAAAAACCCCAAACAGACTTATGTAGTTTTGAAATATGACCATCCCATCGTAATGATTGATGGTGACTAATGATGATAAATGCGGAAGGTGGACACACTTTATATCTGATGAAAAGGTAAATGATATAAAAATATTTAAACTGACCAAAGGTAGAATGATAGACAGAGTGGCGGATTGGAGACCATGCAGGGTTGCTAAGACAATATAAAATATGTTCACTATATGTGTCTTCCAACTACCTAGTATTTTATAAATTATTATAATTTTGGATTATACTTTATAATTTGTTATTGTCAATTGTTATACTATGTATTATGTATTTTTCGAATAATTTTGCATAAATAATACATCTTAATTTCTGACTCATATAATGTGGTAGTTTCGCAAGAAAAATAACACCAATTAAATTTTCCTATAAAATTAAGATTTGTCATTTTTCTTGGGAAGATTCGATAATATGTATTGTAACTGTTAATGAAGTTGTCAATAATATATCGACGTTTTTCCCTACTTATGTCACTTTTCATGCGAAGATGCGATTTACCAGATTCACAAGTGGCGCACCTTAGTACTATTTATTATTAAAGTATGCCTTAAATCGAATAATTTGTGCCTTAAAACTATTGATGTTTAGGCTTAATTAAACAAAGAAATATGTTTTAATTTAAATAAAAAATGTTACAAAGCAATATTTTATGTGCGCTCAATGTAATATTTTTTATTTAAAGTAGTATTTATTTAAATTAAATATTTATTATTTAATGAATTTTAAAGCATACTTTAATGTACATTTAAATAATTACTACTTATTAATATTAGTTATAGGAATAAATGTGAATAATAGGTATTTTTCTATTATTTTAATCCGGCTCTGAGATTCGGTTGAATGTAATTGCATGGTAAATTCTCCAAAAAGTAAAAGTAAAAAATGAATGGACTCGAAAGTGTAGTTCGGTAATTACGAATGCGATGCGATGTGATTAATGATGCAAAAAAATATATTGTTACTTCCACTAATTTAATAACAGGCAGTTGAAATTCTCACATTTTAAGGACTATATTATTTTATTGTAAACGATATAAATAATAAACATTCATTTATGAAAAATCGAAATTTTCAAATTCTGTGAATAGTATTTCTTTTTATATATTAAATATATTAAGTAGTGTGTCTACATGAGAATTTTGTAATTTTTTGTCTTTATTTGTATTTTCTGAAACCAATTTTTGCAATTAAAATTTTTCGTTTTTTAAAATTTGTTCATTCATGATTTTATCGAGTCACAAAAATAGATAAGGAATCTGAATTGAATATGAATGAAATATTTATAAATACATCTGAATCCTCAGCAGCGTTTAGAAAAAAAAGGAAATAACGTTTGTTGAAACCAGATATTTTTATTATCTACAAAAGACAAGGACTTTAATAATATTAGTTGTGATGAGTTTTCAAAGAGGGGAAGCGACAGACGCGGCTACGCTGCGGCCACGAACGGCCAGATTATCGAGTTTGGGGGGCCACAAGGCAGATACCACTCACCTACCACCTCCCATCATCACCGTGGCCACAGCGCTAGAGACTTGGTACTAACAAATAAGCGTTACCTGTCGAGCTGAACAAGTTTCGTGATGTTTAGAAATTGATTTCGCATTTCGATTCCATTAAGAATATTAGTTAAGTAGTTTTTCGCAGTGATGTCGAACCAAAAAGCGCGTCTGTGCCACATTCAAAAATGGGAGAATTTCGACGGATACGGGTTCAACCTCCACGCTGAAAAGGGCAAACCGGGACAGTATATTGGCAAGGTGGACGAAGGTTCACCCGCGGAAGCCGCTGGTTTGAGACAAGGAGACAGAATCTTAGAAGTTAACGGTGAAAGTATCGCTAACAAAACCCATAAACAAGTCGTAGAACTCATCAAATTTCAAACTGGGGAAACGAAACTCCTTGTAGTTGATCCTGAAGAGGATGGTATCATCCCAACTGATGTGAAAAATAACGAAAAACATGAGATGTCGAAGAAAGATCAAGAAAATGGGCAGCTGAATCTTAGTATGACTGCGGCCGAACTAAGAGCGAAATTGGCGGCGAAGAAAAAATTCGATCCAAAAAAAGAAGCTATGGACTTCAAGCAAAAATTCGATATCGTGCAAAAACTCTAAAAGTGAATTCTTAAAAAAAAACTAAAGATACATTCTTGTGGAAGGACAAAGTGACCTTGTCTGCCTATAACATACAGGTGTTATATAAATAATAACGTGACATGTGCATTTAATGTTGCAAACGGAACTAACGGATTTAAACTAATATTGTTCAAAGCACAAAAGTATTTACCAGACATATAATAAAAAACAATTTAAAAAAATAATTACATATTTTTAAACACAGAACAAATAAATAGGTAAGCTGTTTTTAATGATTTAAAAAAAGTATTTATAGACTTGTGCAATAAAATTGTGTTCTTGAACAATTATTGGTTCATGACAATAATTCTATGGCTACTGCAATCATCAAATGAACAGGTTATTATTTGCGGTTATTTAAACTTAGAATAACCGAGTTGTATAATAATTTATGAACATTCTTGGAAGTATTGCAGAAAACAACTAAATATCTCGTAACCACATGGACTCTTCTAGAGATTCTTTATTTTTTAAGGTCACAATTTGAATAATGGAATTTTATGTAACATTTAGCTTTTTAATATTCCTTTAAAAAAAATCCACGTAATAAATCTGTTGATTCTTAAAATGAAACCTCAGTGTGTAGTGTATGGCCACTTTCAGAATCAAAACTCCATGCTTTTCAAAAATAAATTATGGATTATTAGCGATAAAATTTTATCTATGGGCATAATAAAGTTGTAAATTTCTAGAAGTTATTTGTGTTTACAAGATGTTAAGTTTATAATCGAATATCGTACAAAATTTGGCAGAGTTAGTTTTTGACAGATAGTTAACTTAAGAAGGCCACGTACGTAAGAATAATAACAGAACAGGAGCGGAATCAAAGGGTGTAAATAGGGATAATAATTTTTTTTTGTAGTTTCTTATGCCATTAACTATTTTCTAAAATACTCTGAAATATACAGAGTGATCTTCTTAAAGTATTGTAGTAATTATTTGGATACCCTTAATCCGACGACAGGGTTGTATATTAAAATTCTAAAGGTCACATTGTATAATCAAAAATATTTATCTAATAGTTTGACACTAGATGCATTGTATAATATTCCACCCTTTATAAGATGTATGTATATATACAGCCATCCCAATAATAATGTGATGAAGGCTTTATAATGAAACTATAGACCACCCTAAACGAGTAGATTATTAACTGTGATTTTTAATATTTAAATTAGTTACATACTCAAAATTTAATAATAATAATTTGTGACACTGAACTATTTTTTTAATGTTTTAATCCACCCTCAAATTGTTTATCAATCCAATTAGGAGATAATAAGAAGCGAAATTTCATCAATGGGGTGATTATTAAAATTAAAAAAATGTGACTCTCCAGATAATTTAGGGCGTTTTTTACCACACAACTTTAGAATTATGTAAGTAATTACAGAGCTATCTTTTAATTACCGATTAGTTTTGCCAATATATTTCTAATAGTTTAGTAATTACGTACAGCTCAGAATATCTAGTTAAACTATTTCCTGTAATTCACATTTAATGAAAAAATTTGGTTTCTACCATTCAACAGATTAAACAAGCACTGTTATTCTTTACACACATATTACATTTTATTTGTTGAAAATAATTTAAATAGAAATGTAGACTGCTTAATTTAAAACGTCTTAGAATTTTGAGATTAAAAAAATTGAATTATTATTTGTTTAAAACAATGGCATATTTTTTAGAGAATTTTAGTTAGAGACGAATAAATTTTAAAGAATCTCTTATTTTTGTTATATTTTGTTATATAAAAATAAATTTGTTTTTAAAATATTTTGTTTTTTTTTTCAAATAGGTTAATACTCTCAGGTATTTATTTGTATTTGCAAGAGATTGATATTTATTTTTAAAATGACATTGTGCGTCATTTTTATCAGTGGTACTGATAATTTTATATTTTTCCTAACAAGTTTAAAATGTAGAATTGAAGAAACAGATAAATATACTGAAACTTTATAAATAAAAATTATATGAATTAAGATTGAATTTTAACTATTATTAAAAAAATAGACAAACAACACTCAAAAATAAAATTATACTATTTATATACAATTTAAGTTATTTATACATCTGTTTAAACTGGTTTCTGATAGAGTCACTGTCTTACTTTAAAGATATGACTCAGACAAAAAAAAACATATTAATATTTTCGCAAAAATTTTATATGCAAAGTATCAACTGAAGATCACTTTGTGTTCAAAATATTAATTATAAATAATTTGTTTTCCAGGAAGTGTTTTCAGTGGCGTAACGAAGAATTATATTATAACATAATTATGATAATTTTTGTTTATTAATGCATCTATGTTCCAGGGACGACCTCCATGCGCTTACTTTAGTTTATTCAATTAAAATTAATACATTAATTGTTTAGAATTAATTGTAATTATGTCGCGAAAGAAAATGTCAAGGTACAATTTTTTTTTACTCCTTGATATACATATATTAAAAAATTCTTGACACCATTTTGACAGGAGATTTTGCCAGTAGATTTCTAAACATTCTATTTTATAATTAATAAATTCATATTAAAGTACCTATAAAAATAAATGAAATACTTTTATGCATAAAATTAAATACTTGTTTGTTTTAAACAATAAACAAAGAAAATAGTCCTAGAGCCAATTCTGTCAATTTTCAAGATCCAATAATATTATCATTAACAGGATGGTGTTTTATCTGTGGTAAACGCATAACGTCATATTCATAGTATGCCAATTATTTTTGTATTTTAATACCCATTCAACATTTGGGCGTTTTATTGGATTAACAATCAACTTTTGTCCTTATCAGATAATGGGAGACAGAAGTTATTGATTTATGATTTATTTTGATATTAGATCAATTAGCATAAAATGAATTACTTAATATAGCTAATAACTTTTTATATTTCCTAATGTGATAATTACAAACCAGCCCTACATTAAGCATGTCTAGACTGGAATATGGCAAAAATGGAAAATACAACAAACTAAAATGAAAACCATTAGAGATTTTAATATTAATGATAATATTGATTTATTTCAAGATAATGGAATAAAAACAAATTTTAATATTAAAATATTAAATTAGAGTTTTAATTATGTATTTGTTTCATTATAGCTATTTTTTCTTTTTATGAGCATTTTTAGATTCAATAAATTATGAAGTTTATATATTTTTTATAGATTTCCAATGAATGAGAATAAAAATACATTTAAAGGTTTTTCTCTCCAATTTTTTCAGAAAGCTTTGGTAGACAGGATCCCAGATACCTAATTTTGCAGTTTTGAATAAAATTGGTGCAAAAAAATATTTTTTAAAGATGTATCCTATACATCTTAAAAAAAAATTAAATTTCTGTCATAATTAATTCTGAATATAAATCAAAATTTATAAAACAGAGAAAACATTTGATAGCAGAAATTACGTTTCCTTAGTAACGAAATTTCTTTTTTCTAATGTGTTATAAATTTTCAATATAAAGTCCTAAAAATTTTGTTCTAAATTAATTATTACTGAAGTTTATAGAATTTTGTTTTTATGTAGATTTAAACAAATAGTATGATTTAAATACATTAAAAAATAATTTATTTTGCTGTAAACAGGTAGAAATGTTTTTCGTTTTGTATGAATTTAATAATATATTTATTAATTTTATTTTATAAATGAAAATATATTTGACATTACAAATAAATAAAAACTTGATGTAATGAATTTTATCATTGAAAAAAGTTATACTAAACAATTTTTTTATTTATTACAAGTTGATTGGATAGATAAGGTAAGCTTTATGAACATTATTTTTTAGTAATTAAATGGTTTATCGGATTGTCCCATTCATGTTAACAAATTAAATCCAGAATAAATCATTTATGAATTTAGATTTGACAGAATATATTTTATATGTAGTCGCTAATAGATTATAGATCATGTTGGACTAGTCGCAGCCTTTTGTGGTAAAAAACAAACAAGTAATCGCCCACTCATATGGATATTTTAAATCAGAGATTCAGGAAGTCGATAAGCACGCGTGACGGTTATAACTTGAGAATATGATTATGAAATTATTTATAAACCCGAAAAAATAATAAAAATGTAGTTATCTCGAATAAAAATTAATTATTTCAAAGAATGTTCAAAACATACATATATAATCAAATTCATGATGGTAATAAAAATAATGAAACGCCTTGAAGAAAGTCTAAAAAAAAGATTTAATAATTTAGCGTACTAAATCGTTAATTGATTATTCCAAAATTGAACTGGTCCATAATTATTAAAAAAAAATTCAATTATCTTTTTTCGACAAAATAATTGATGACATACGTGCAGATTTTCATGGCGATAAAATAAATATTTTGCAATAGTAGTAAATTGATCGAAAAATATTGTATTTTATTTATTCTCTAATGATTCAGAAATTCTATTAAAATATCGTACTTTATAAAAATCAGAATTATGATAAAGCCCAGATATTTAAACAAAAATTTGAATATCGGTTTATATATTATTATAACGCGTAGAATCCATATAAGTGAAAAATATACTGGTTGTCCCACAAGTCGGTCGTTATCAATTTTTAGTTCATCCAAATCCATATTTGTTTCTAATATCTATATACAATATTAGAAAAAATGGTTTTAACAGATCAATGGTAATAATGCTATCCCTATATGCTGAGCCACCCGTTACAGAAACAAAAAGAATGTAAGTATTTAATTTTAATGATTTAAAATTATTCACCTGAAAACCGTTGTATCAAAAATTTACAAAATGAATAAAAATTCAGTTCAATTTTTTACGCACGGTCCTGAAAGCACACGCTACGCTGCATTTATTATTTAGTACTTTTTATTATTTTCATTCACATGATTCTTAGCTATTATATTATTATATCATAGTCAGTCATAAATACGTCGAAATGAGATTATTCCGACCTTCATTAAAAAAAGTGATTAACAATTTTATTCATCCTTAGATCCTTCTTCTGCAAGTAGGTGAAGGTAAAAAATCCGAGGTAGGTTATCAGTGCACTAAACAGATCTTAAAAAAAATTAATTTGTTAAATTATTCTTAGCGAGTTCTCAATAATAGCTGACACATAAAAAAATACAGAGAAATTGTACATAGTTTAATGAGAAATAGGAACCCATTAAATGATTTCAAAACATCTTAATATGCTGTTTCCCCTTAAAAAAACAGTACTACAGTTCTTTACGCAAATTTGAGGTGGTGATAAAGTATGTTCATTTTTATATTATTTACTAAATTCATTTTGTTTTGTTCTAGATTTACTAAAATAATCTGAAAACACATTTGCGATTTTGTAGTTATTTTAATAATAAACAAGTTGATTTTTTCAATGTTCAAAACAAAAGTTTCTACACGTTATACAGATTTTGAAAAATTCAGTAGCAGTCAATCAGTAACCCCACAATGTAAAATAATTATTATTTTTGCAAGGCCTTTCAATATCCAGTTTTTTCTTACGGAGTCATGGGAATCATACCACGTTTCATCTAAATATACAGGGTTGGGCAAAATGGATGGAACACCATATTTATGCCTTAATTATGAGCTGTTCTAAAAATTGATTCGGATAAAAATGTTTATATGCTTTATGCTCTATTTAGTGACGTCATATTAATCAAGGTATGAAGTCATCGGATAATATTTTTAATGTATCACCCTGTATTTATATTATTTTTTTCGGATAGATCTGTTTTTATGAAACCATCAATATGGGTTCGAGGGGTCTCTGACTTACCGCAGTTAATAATAAAATAATAAATTGGAAAGGTAAATATTGTTCTGAATAATATAATTAATGAATAAAGTACTATCTGCACACCAATTTTAATTGTTTTGCCATGGTTCCACTTTTTCGACATTATAAATAACTCTGTCATTTATTGCTAATGAGAATTTTTATAAATTTAAACCACAATAAACAACAATATTTTTAATTCCCATATCTCCGTTCTTATTACTTTTACTTAATAATACTAACTCCATTAATAGAAATTTCGTCCTCACATTTTAAAAATAATTATTATAATTAGATTCCCCCTAAAAATCCCTAGAAGCCGGAATATTGAGCGTCGGGACGAAAAGCGTAGCGACGTTGAATGAACGGCGAATATCGTAATTTCTGCTGATGGTGTCCGTAGTTTAATTTGTAAAAATAGACTGGGTTTTGAAGAAGTAAAACAGAATTGTTTGTAATATTATTGGTGTCGGCGTCTCGGCGCTGAATACAGGGTCTTCGGTAGCCTGTTGGTAGTTTGAAATTTGATTTTTGACTGGTCTTTTCTGCTGCTTTAAATCAAGTTTTTATGCAGAGTTTGAATAAACGTTTTTCGTCATAATGTTGTGTGGTACCATGCATTATTTATTTTTGTATAAACACAGACATATGAAGTGTCTTGAGAAAAATAAAAATGAAGACGAAATAAAATATAATTAAAAGTAATGAGTTTTGACAATATAAACACAGACAGAATAGATGCCTTGAGAAAATCAAGGATTAAGACGAAACAAAAACCAATTAAATATAATGTGTTTTGGCTATCTCTCTAAAATTCCTTGAAAAAATATGATATGCCAGGGGTTGGTTGGTCACACTTGAATTGAATCAAGATGGATGGAAAAACGATGGATGTCATTAATGGAAATAATATATTCATTTTTTTTTTCGTCGAATCAACATTTTGTCGAAATGGATTTGCAAATAGACATAAATGCCGGTATTGGTATGATCATAATCCTCACTGGATGGAAGAAAGTCAGACCCATTATCTACAAAAGTTAAATGTTTGGACAGGTATAGTTAGAGGAAGAATTATTGGACTATTCGTCGCAAAAATACTTTAAATGGTGATCAATATTTGCATTTTATTCAAGAGCAGATAGTTCTAGAATGAATGAGTTACTTACAATTTGGTTCCAGCAAGATGGTACTCCACCTCATTTCTATGATTTTTGTCATTTCAAAATAGTAGTGTATAAGTACCTGCTACAATCGCTGGAAGAATTGGAAGGCAGATTACGAACTCCTGATCAAGAAATAACGCCTGCAGTTAATCAAAATATCTTAATGTCATTTGTTGATAGAATAAAAAATAATTAGATTTTTTATTAAATAAAGGTCAATCTTTCTATTTTATTATGAACCGGTAAATTAGAATCCCATATTGTTGGATTCATAAAAAACAGATCTATCCGAAAAAAATATATATACAAGGTCTAAAATGTTACCCGATGACGTCATATCTTGATAAATCTGACAGATGACGAAATTCTTTGGGCATCATTGAATAGTTCATAAAATGTTTTATTATACAGTTCATTTTCAGTACAGCCCATAAATAATTAGGTCACAAATCTGTACCTTTTTATTTCTCGCACATATTCATTTATTAAAGAAAATTTTCGACCACTCTCCATAATAGTTTGTCTATGGTTTTGTACTTAAATCCATTGGTTTTCAGAAAGCATTGAAGTGTCGTTATCGAACATGTAATAATTTCTTTTTTAATCAATTCGTTCCTTATAGTTTCAATCCATGGAAAGTGATATTATGCGTACACCTTATATATAGATTTACTTATGATAAGTCGTCTTGACTCTTCAATTAATTCATTATTGCACTAAAAATCTTTGAATCCATGATTTCATGAAAATCGGAATCTACTTAAGATATTTTAAAACAAAGTAAAAATTAATTGAGGATTGGATTAATACATATGCACAGAGGGGAATAAAGTCAGTTCCTCAACTTCCTTAACAACAACTTGTTACTGAGTTAAGGGTTGCAATACTCAAATGACAATAAAGTATTGTTTATGATATCTTCAGTTTTGACTAGGGATTCTTACTGAATTTGAAATTCACTGTACAGTTCCTCGCGAAACAATTTTTTAATATTAAGAAACCTTATCAAATGCTAATAGTATAATATTTATTATTGGATTATTTAATATTTATATTAAATCTTAAATATAGTTGTAAAATGAGACAAAATGTTCCAAGAACTTTCAGATAAAATGCAAAATGCGCTTTTTTAAACGTATACCTGCTCTAGGCACCTATATAACTACACATATATGATTATGTTCACTTCGTACTTTCATTTTTTATTATTATATAATATAGTAAGTTATTAATACTGCAATACACGTATATTATGTATATTGGAGAATTTATTTAAATAATAATCGACACTTTATTTAAAAATCGGTGTGGATTGTGATTTAATTTAGTTTTTATTTTGTGTTTGAAATACCTACAAAAGGAAGTGAAACAAAAAAGTTATCACGTGCTATAGGAAGTTTATTTTACACATGGAAATATTCAACAAAAATAAAGCAACTGTTTAATTTTGACGGATGACCTTTATAGTTAAAAAATATACTTATAATTTCGTTTCAAATTATTTATAATTGTACATTGTATGATAATGATAGTATAAAATTTAATTTCAAATGCCACATATTTAATTTGATAATTTTAATCTAATATTGCTTGGAAATTTTGAGATCTCTGGCTCTTTTTTTTATTTTGAAGTCTTTTTAAGCTAATAAATTTATTAACCCAAATTTGGTTTAACATTTGGTCATATCAGAGTGGGAACCGTTAATATTTTGCCTATGTAAATAATTTTCTTAATATAAATTTTACTGGACAAATATATTCTTCAGACTCTTTGGCAAACCTGAAAATAGAAACCGATAAACACGTAGGATTTCAATATATAAATTTAAATAATTTACCCGCATATTTACCTTACAGCAGCTGAAAATATATAACTCATACTCTGGCCAGGGGCCCTTGGGTTTATAAGCTTGTCGCTCTCACTTATAAACATATACATAATACCCTAGTTCATAAATAACTATTTCTGATCTCTGATTGGTTTTAAGATATCTATTTGCTCTGACTAATTTGTGATTGTGCGAACAGACCTATAATCAATCAATTAACTGAAAAATCATTGTAGATAAAATAAGTAATTTGTTGTAGCGTTTGTTTAAAAAGTTTTTTTGGTTACAGGCATTACACTGAATTAACGAACCATCGACAAAAGAATCGATTAGCCATGCAGATCCAAGTAAAGTAAATCGCGACACAGTAAAATTTAAGTCAACAAATCGAATTTAAATGCCTAACGCATTTTGTAATAAAACTTTCAACTTTTTTCTCTAACATTGTTTACATTTTTAATAGCTTGTATGACATAGTAGTAGAAATCGACATACGAAACAAGAAACTCTTATATTATTATTTTGTTTTAAATAAGGTACTTTAAAATACATCAAGCGTTTAATAATATGGTAAAATATTTGATTAATCAGGACCGGCATTTAGTCGTAATCGAATAAGAAAATACCTTAATCTGAAATTACTTAAAGTAGAATAAACATGATTTCTTACAAATTTTATTGTAATGTTTTGAGTAGTCTTCTGGATCCAGTTTTGGTTTTCCGTATATTATGTCTATAAGTAAATTATTATTCTTTTTCCCTCACGGGCCTTCATTTTACTATTTCTCGCATATTCGAGTATTGCATAGACTTCTGCCTTATTCTGTTGGCAATATATGCTAGCCCCCCCTTCGGTTATTGACCCATCTGTATACCAAGTAATTCTGTTAGGGTTTGTCCTGAAATCTGTGCTTATATTCAATTCATTCCGGTTCTTAAATATTATCCTTAGACCTTTATTGAAGCTATAGTCAGCAGTCATATCGTCTGATCTCATGCCAAACATGTTACCTCCCACATGTTCTAATTTTGTGTGGTACGTAAGTACGTATTGTAATGGCGGGAGGTCAAGCAGGGTTTCCATGGTGTTGTTTTTATGTTCCCCGTTATTCCCAATTCCCCGTATCTTGGCATATTCGCATTAACAACATCTGTATAAATGGTCGAGAATTTTAACATTCTCTTGTAATGTAAAAACCGTCTTAACGTTATTTATATCGTAATCATAAATAAACATTATTTCATCCTATAGTGTTACTGTAATAATAAATACATAGCAACAAATTGCGTTAAGTTATTCGTAACAGCACTAGTGCTGTTGTAACAATCATAACGCAACGAAATCTTACAACCATTTAATCATAGAACAATGTCAATCACTACAAGACTTAGGTACCAATTCCTGAAACGTGTACTAAAATTACGTCTTCATCAATGTTTTAAACTTCATTGGGAATTTTAATTTTGAAAAGAATCAATTTCTTTGCGATATATGTTCAATATAACAGTGCACGACAAATTAACATTAAAAATATTTGACAGCGACTTTTGTAAATATTTTGAATTCGGAATAATACGCTAATTAAAAGTTTAAAATCTGTTTCATAATGATAAGTTTCATTAATACACTCTATGTTATAGATGAAACTAGTCGCAGGTGAGTTTCGTGTATTAATGACAGTCATTACAGGATCGTTGTATTATACTATTTTTTCCCTTCTTTAAAATGGATATTTTTAGAAATATTTTCGAGATGTAGTTGCATCGTATTTTGAGTGTAATTTTTAGTCTTCTGAAAAATGCTTGTTTAATGAATTTATGTAGACAATTACTATAAGAAGAAAACCCTATTTAATACATTTCAAATAAAATATGATATACAATTGGAAAATCAGTGATATCCCATGGTATAAATTTCCATCATTAGGGTTTCTGCTTCAATAAAATTTTCCACTTTTTTTATCTATTAACCACACATCAATAT
The DNA here is from genome assembly GCA_963243735.1 of Neocrepidodera transversa. Lineage (NCBI taxonomy): Eukaryota > Metazoa > Arthropoda > Insecta > Coleoptera > Chrysomelidae > Neocrepidodera > Neocrepidodera transversa. The sequence continues at coordinate 6,071,845 of OY725339.1, forward strand.
CTAAGTATTTTTTACCAGCTTTTCTTATCATTTTTTTGCTTGATTCTATAATTTTAATCCTTTTTTTAAATACAGTTCCCTCACAAAATGCGTTTTTTTCCTTTAATAAAAAAGTTTGTTCTGCGTTCTTTAAAAAACTAACTTAGCAAAGGAAGTTAGAAATAAATAATCTTAATCAAGTATTATATGATATAAATAAGGGGTGAAAAAATACTTAAAGGTTGTCTCAAAATTATAATAAGGGATTTATTTAAATAAAATGTTTGATATATTAATAGTTTATTTTATTTTATCACACATTTCTTATATAAATTTAGATTTTAAAATGTTAACTTTTAATTGCTATTGAAAATTTAATCACCTATACATTTTCGCTTTTAAGCAATTTGTGCAACGTACAAATTGGTGTAATTTGTTTTCAATACCCGTTATATTAGTTTAAAATTTATGAATATTTTTTATGTTGAAACTTAAATCACTAGTATTTTTTAAACGACGATTAGTTAATATAAATTAACCCTATTAAATGTATTCGAAGAATAAAAAAGGAACGAAAATAATAATTCACTAACGAATAAAAATATTGTAGATTTATTAAAAAAATATCAAGGGCTTCACTTTATCTGTGTATAAAAAGTGTGCTCATAATCTAACACATTTTTCAAAAAAATAACAGTCGGTACCAGTATTGCAAAATTGAGTAAGTTCTTTTACTTCAAAAATACTTTTCTTCTTTTTCGATCTCTATTTTTTTCCATCTCCGTAAAGTGGCAAAAGGGTCTATCCACAGCAAGGCTCACTATCATTTCAAGGATTATTCAACAATAAAATAAATCAACCAATGAGAATCCTTTATTTCAACACCCGCCAATCAAAACAAACTGTATCTGAAAACATTGAGTCGTAGTGTTTTTATTCGAATTTAAAAAAATTCAATTCATTACGGGAGTAACGTATCAATTATTTTTGCGAAATGTCAATGTGAAGTTTTTAAAAAGGTACGAAAAATAGACAAAAAAAATTTTGGTTGATCTAATGTTAACGTTAATAATTCAAAATATTCAAGAAAGTGTACCGACAAACACGATAAAAACTAAAGCATATATCAAGAAACAATTTACATTGTTGAATAATCTTTCCAAATACCACGCGAGGTAAATATTTTTTTGAGAATATTTTATTGTTTCCTTACAAATTATGCAAATTTCACTCAACAAAATCGTCCCCAAAATATTCGACTACGTCTTGTAGTATTTTAAGGATTATTTTGTTTTGTGAAATTTAGGCGTATAATTTCTAAGGAATGGTCTATTATCCTTATACTCTTGAAATTAACCCACTATGTGAAGTTCGAAATGTCTGTCATTACAGACAAAAGGGTTAACACAGCTAAAATAAACTGTCACAGCTAAAATAAACTGTCCCACTTTTTTAAAAACGGCCGTGTACGCCATGACGCGTCTCGTAGCTTTTCTATTGGTCTAATTAAATAGGATAAGTATTATATAAGAACTATGATGCAAAATAGTTAAAACCCGTTAGATTTGTTTAACGGCTTTTAATAAAACGTCTGTTTCTATGAGCAGAAAATGGATAAAAGATCTGCAGGTGCACATTTGCATTAAAACTGTTAAGAATTTTCTTGAAAGAAGTGTAAATATATTTCTATTCAAATTTTATAGGTGTGAAATTTAAATTTAAATGACCTATTTCTAACAATAAGGAAATGTACGTTCGGTATATTATGAAGAAACGAAGAACTACACTCTGATAGCCAATTTTTACGCATAAAATTAGTCTATATAATTGATTCGCTTTTAGATGGTTACACAAAGAGCCTATAGTACACTTGACAAATACTTATAAATATAAAACCATTTTCTTGCCATCATTTAACCTAGTTAAAACTTAAGGTGGCGATGTTCAGCCGCGAATAACCTCGTGAGACACTGTGTAGACGGAAGTAGGAGAATAATTAATTATACCTATGCACACACATAATTCAATTTATTATTCTGTCAAATCTAAATGCATTGAATATTTACTTTAATCAATTATAATCATTAGCTACTTCACAATTTTAACTGGTCAGGGAATAACATACTACATCAAATAAAATATAAAGTTTACATTAATCATCAAATACGCAAATAAAAATTAACTTGTTTTTCTGTAGAAGATTTAGAAAATACTCTGCAAAATAAAACACTCAGTATCTGTGTCAAATTTTAGATGTGTGCACTTCTAATTTCTATCTGGTCAGTTAAAATCAATAAAAACTATCGCAAATCTTTGATAAGGTAAACAAGTCTGGCTACCTTAAACGGTGAGCCTTGAAAAATTAACATAGAGGTGAAAATACATCTGAAAGTCATATGAAATGTTTTTGAACCATTTGAGTACAAAATGTTGTCAGATACAGATAACGAAGATCACTATTATCCTTCATTAAGATTAATCGAAATTGAAAAAACAAGTGCTCAATGTGGTTTCCACTTGACTAGGAGCAAATTCGATCCTTACCCTTGGGTAAGCAGTATAAATTTTTAGTTTAAAATTATTTTTACAATTATTACAGTTTCTAGCAATTATATTTAATTTTTTTATAGTCCTCTTTGGTTCAATAGTATCAATAATTTAGTATGTTTTAGGTGAGTAGTGTGGATAAGAACAGTGCCGCATCTTTAAGTGGGCTTAAACCAGGAGACTGCGTTATAGAAGTAAATGGTACAGACATAATTGGAAAGAGGATATCTGAAATAGCGGAAATAGTTAAGTCTAAGTCTGAGCAAGTTTCACTTTTACTTTGGAATGCAGGTATTGATGTCCAGTGTTCGAATGAGGTAAGGAATAACTTAAATAGTATGAAGTATATCAGTGGCGCTACATTTTTTAAAAATATTTACATTTGAATTTTTAATTTCATGCTAAAAGCCAATGGCAATGAAAATAAATTTGAAATTTACTTTTTATCATGTGGTTCCTAAATAACAAATCTTTATTCAGATTGAGTCGGTGAGCTGACATTTGTAATAGATTTGAAAATAGATACTTTATTAAAAAAAAAATACAACGGGCATAATTACGACTATTACAGTTTTAAAACCAGAATCCTATGAAATTTCGCCCAATTTTTGGTTTTTATATAAAGAGTTGCGGGATAAAGGGTTGAAACCAATTATACCGCGTCGAGAAAGACATAGTTTACGTCAAAAAAAGTAATAAAATGTGTAAACTGAAATTTTACTAAACCAAAATAAAATAATTTTAGTATGCATATTAATATATTTTAGTAATAGCATTTTTATAGTAAATATCATTAACCTTGAAAATAAAAGAACCATAAAACTAAATTTACATAATACTATAAATGGGTAATATATAAGATGTCCACAAAAGCATAACTAAATTAATTGTTTATAATTTTACAACATTTTTTTAATTTCATGTATATTGCGTTCAAAATCGGTGGAAAAACATATCGTAAACCAAAAGCGCTAGAAATTGCCAACTTTGTAGTTAACTGAAGCAATAAACTGACCTCCCAAATTATCTATTACCTTAAAGGATTTAAATGAAATAAATTTTGAGGAAATTAACTGCTTTAAACAAAACATTTGAAACATTCTAGTTTGCTTAATACGATTCAAAAATACTTTGTTGTGATAACTGGTTCTTTGTGAGAAATTTAAATTATTCAAAAAATCGCAAGCGTTTTGTTTTCTTTAAATGAAATTCCTTAAAAATAATTTAAACAAAAGAAGAATTCATTTCATAATAAATGGTCTCTTATTAATACAATATTTTTCATACGTTACAAATTCGGTGGGAAAATCCCTAAAAATTGGCAGGATTACAGTGATCTTCATAATCATCTACACAAAACAAAATAACACAGAAATCAAAAATCAATATTCAAAAATCATTACTTTTGTCTAATTTTTTTAAAAATAAATATATTTTTCAATGAAACTTTGTAGCTAAGTTACTAAATGAACGACCCTCATTCTGACGATATATTTTTTTTTTCAAATCCTTTACAACTGCCTATGCATTTGGATCGAGCAAGAACACAAATTATACTGTGACAAAATACCCGGACTACTACACAGGAAAAAGTTTATAAAAGAGCCGTCAAAGAACGTAACTGAGTAGGAATCAATTATGAATTACCACAGGCCTCCTCATTGGACACCCTCCCACCAGAGAGCATCTATCCAACATGGGGTTATACAACGGTGACCTTAAATGCAGACAAGGTAATAAAGGGACCGAGAATGCACTCCACATACTGTGCAACTGGCACTGGATCACAGAAGGCAAAGAATATATGGAAAACCAAAACTGGATGTAGAAGACTACTGTAAACAGCCATTAAAGAGTCTGCACATACTAGTACAGGAACAAGATTAATTGACTGGCTGCAGTAGACAAAGAATAAGCCCACGAGGCTGCATTAAATTGTGTTTTAAGTACCTCCAATTCAATATACTAAAATGACTTGGACAAGAGAAAATATTACACACAGATACTGAAATGAAGAAGCAATCTGTGTGCTTCACAAACTATTAATTTTTTTGCATTTTTTTTCACTAAATTATACAAGCAATTTAAAAAAAAATAATTTTGAAAATGCATCCTGTGGGGTAGAAAGTTGGGGGACAAAATATTTGGTCATACCCAACTAGAACGTCACTGGTAAAAGGTTTTCAGACAAATATATAGTTAAAATAAGGGTAGTTAGTCTAGCAAAGTTTCGTTAAAAAACATTTTAAATATGTTATAGCGAAAAAACTGTCTTTAACTTTGATTAAAAATGTACTTGAAAAACATTTTACACTTAAATATTTAAACAAAAATAATTAAAAAATATACAAAATATTTAGTCATCATTCACGTTAGAATCGGTCGACGTTCATCGTCACTACTTTTGTTCAAATCTCTTACCAGGTTGATTAATGTTGCTATACATTGAAAATATTCTTTTCTACGTCAACTACATGTTTGATAACGTTCTTCCAACCTATAGAAGTCATTTGACTTACCTAGTGTCTAATTGATTGAAAAACTTCCGACTAGAATTTCGGAACGATGCGGTTTATCTTAATAATTCTATAGGATTTGAAACGCAGTAATATGTAGAAAGTCTTAGAACAGCATAACTATTATTCATCAATAGCATATTTCTTCTTGTATTATTTGATCTAAAGAACTTTTAACTATTGTTTTTGGTATCTCTTTCTTCAAAAAATATTAAACCAGTTTAAGAGAACTCGAATTGGGAATTTGTCTACATGCCCTTGAGTGGTAGGAAGAGTTGTATGTCACTATTTACTGTATTAACAAATAAATTTTGTAATTTTTTTTCAAACTAACTCTCAAAAATAGCGCTTTCCATATCTTGGTTATAGTCTAATGAAGAATTAAAATAATTTCGATAACAAGCTCCTTATATCCAACCATTAATGTAAAATGATTATTCTTTTACCTTTTTTGCCAAGAAATCTTTATTATGATTGGTCCAGCTTTTCGTGTTTCATCCAAAAATAAAAAAAAATCTTCCATTTTCACGGTATCGGTTTATATCAAGCACATAGTGATTTCTTAAAAAAAAATATTTTTCTTTTCTCCGTAATGAAAGAAGTTTGTGGATAAATACTCGTTTTGATGATTATAAAAATAGTCTTAAATTCGTTTCATGCATTTTTAATGTAAACTGATGAATTTTTAATTTATTTCCTCAAGATCAACTTATTTGTTTTACTAGATGTATTTAAAAATCAGTTATTATGTAACAAATGTGTAAAGAGACACACAGTCAGGAGTGCACTCGTGCCAGAACGTCGTTCCGGCACTGGTTTTTGAAAAAAATTTGTATTTTTTGTTTTCAAAGCAGTACTTTTAGATTTGCATGTAGTTTGATTAGACTCACGACAACATTTTGCTTTTGCGTTCTATATAATCTTACCCCATACTACCTACAATAATAAAGTTATCGCGTAAATTAGCGTTCCGGTTCTGGATTATTTACGAGTGCACCTCTGCACACAGTCCATTATTAATAAAAGAAACACTGAAAAATAAGGTACATTGGTTTTCACTGATATAGTGGAAGTAATTTAAATTGTTTAAATTAGATTACCTAGCATGGTGTTGCTTATAGTTTTTAGAAAAGCAGTAAAAAAAATATTAAAATTATTAATAATTAACACGTATTGTATAGATACTGATTTATAGTTGTATTGTTTTAGAATTTTATTTAAAATAGGGTGTGACAAAAACAAATTAAAGTTCAAATTCTAGTAGAAATGCTAGTTAATAAACCAATTAATGTACCTAAATGCAAACACGTATACAAAGAAAATAAACCACTTAGCTGAGTGCTAATTAAACCGTTTTTAATTTTATTTTTGTTAAATATGGAAGAGTAGCGTTAAAAAATATACATATTAAAAAGATTTTAGCATCAATATTTATTTTGCAAATATTTCAGTTGTTTATAAGCTTTTAATAAATTCCCCAAAACTTTCCAAGACTTGTATGATACAAAGAAGTCCAATGGGAATTTTTAATGTGCTAACCACAAGCGCATAAATATTTTTTTAAACAATTAACGATAATTAAATGGAAATTTACAAGACGTACCTTGTACTCCCATTACTTTCTATTAAATAAATCTGTATCTTTAAAAATTTATTTATTTATAGGTATTTAACAAAAAACATAAAAGTGTTGATTTTTATGAAGTAATTGAATTTCTATTTTAGACTTTATGTTGTGGACCCCTTCCAAACAATTTACAAAAATTAGCATCATGTGTATCGACGATTTTGGCATTTTTAGAGTGCCCTGTTTGTTTAGAAACAATCGGTCGTCCTACGTATCAATGTGACTATGGACATATACTTTGTATACGATGTAGATCAAAAACTGAACGATGTCCGGTTTGCAGAATAAGGTTACACAGAGGAAGATCTCTAATGGCTGATCATGTAAGACATTTTAGTTCGCTCCTGTTCTAATGTTAATACAGGAGGGCGAGGCTTATTAGGTTAAACTCTTTACAATTATTTTTAGGTATTTACTACTATAGCAGATGCGTTTACCCCTACAGATAAATCAGACGAATCAAGACTAGCAAAAATTCAAAAAATCTTTAAACAAAAACAGAAAAAGAAGAAAATTCCAGATATTAAGATAACTGAATCGTATACCAACAAACTGTTTTCAAAAATGGTTGCCAAATCTTCGTCAGCAGATAATCTCAGCAGTTCTAAATGTTTATCACCAAATAGTAATTCAGGTGAAGTGCAACTGAAAAAAAAATCTCTTTCAGCAAATGAAATGTTTCTTACTGAAAGTAATGTACTTTCAAGAAATGGATCATGTTCACGACTAAGTAGAAATTCTTTATATATAGAGAATACTAGAATGGAAAATAGACCAGCTTCGTATCATGGATCAATCGAATCGTTGGATAGAAAAAATAGTATTTTACCTAGTGCCTCTCCTAAAGAACAAAATAATGAAAACTATCCAGAGGCCTCGTATTACTGTCCTTTTTCTAATAGTTGCTTCAGTTTACTAAAAGGTATTGAATCATGTAAAAAATAATTAGATCCTTCCTGTGCTATTATTTACTTTATTTTTTTTTTATAGATACTGCCATTTTTGAACACTTTTTAAAGGAACACAGTTCTACAGCACCTTTAGTACAGTATTTCACGCCAAATTTTAAATTATTTTTTAAGGACTTTAGTGAAGGACAAGATTATTGCTATGCTATCAATAGTCTGGGACATACATTCTTTTTAAAAATATTATTAGGAAACGAAAATATAAATAAGTAAGCAATTTATTTTTAAAAAATTTATAGTTAACAATAAAACATCACAATAGTTTAAAGTTTAAATATTTTTTGAGAAAAATAAGAATATATTTTTAATTATTAAAATTGAATTACAATGCCATAAAGGGAAGAAGTATTTATTAAATAAATGAAAAGGGATGCTATTTTTTCGCGCAAATGTATGTCTGGTTGCCTGACATTGGTTATATGTGTCAAATAGTTTTTCATAGCAGTCGTACAAAAAATAACACTTTTAGTATCAAATCTTACCCCTTTCCACAAAATTATTAATATATATTATTTCTAAATATTTATACTTATTATTTTAGATCTTGTGATATTTTACTTTGGGTGTGGTACTTGGGATGTAAAACTATTTCAAGAAACTATGGAGTCCACATTCAAATAAAAAATGAGTTAAATAAGGAAGTACTTCTAAGTGTAAGAAGTTCAATATTTTCTTTGAGTTCAACATCATATTATGAAGTAGAGGAATCCAAGAAAGGCGTGTATTTAAGTTCGAAAAGTATACAATCATTAGGATATCCATCAAATGAATTAATTCTGAAAACAAAAATTTTTGAACACGATATTTAAATTGACACAAATTATACTTATGCGATTTTTGAAAAACCCCCAATAATTGAAATTCTTTAATTTTGTAAAAAAAAATGATTAAATAAAATCCTTAACTATATAATGTTTTTTCTTTTCATTATTAGTCTAAATTATATTTTTAGGCATTAATATTTGTTTAATACACAACAAATTTGATAACCGAAGTTCAAATAATTTGTTAAAATATATATTTGAACTGGTATAAACGTGAATTAAACATTCACATTAACATTCAATGGCATTACATCAAAAAATCACAACGATTGGCAAGTAGAATGTGTTAATAATCTAATTTTATTATTTAATAACGACCATTGTTTAGAACTTACATAAGAGCATTTCCGGAAGTGTTTCAAATTGACCTGTGGTATGTTTTAAAAGGTAATGGGCTAAAATTAAAAGAAGAAATATAATTTTATTTAGAAATTTGACATGCACTCGCTTCGGCGGTACCGTTGTCTGAATATTCAGACAACGGCGGTACATATCACAAATTGGAACGATGAAGGGATTAGCATGGCCCCTGCGCAAGGTGACACGAAAAATCGTGATCGTGAAGCGTTCCACATTTTTGCATGTAAAAAAATACTTGATTCAAATACCAAAAATATAATTATTTGCTCAGATACACGTAGTCCATTAAGTACCATAGAAAGAACAGGTATTCAAGCAGAGACCAGCTTTTCCGTATTAGAGATAAAAAAATCTTATAGATTATAAATAAAATATAGACATAATAATCAAAATTAAAGAAATTATTTGGATACTATGGGAAGAAGAGTGAAGGGAAATAAGTAAAATAAAAGGAAAACACTTATACAGAATTCTGGGGAAACTAAACAAAAAACCATGGTTTTGTGATTTCAACTTGCCAAGAAAACCAATAAGTAAGTACGATCTGTAGGCTCAGAATGGATGATTTTAGTAAGTAAGATTTTTCGGATTTTTAATACACTGACACTTAATAATCTTAATCATATCGATTCGATTACAAAACAAAACCCACCCCAAATACACATCCTTTTTTTAAAAATGATGATTTTTTAAAGTACGTGACGTATTTACAGATCTGGGGAGTTTATTCGGTGATTTAACTTATGTTGGTACATATAACATTTCGGCCACTAGAAAAATCGATTAAAATCCGTATCTGTTATAATTTCACATTTTTTCAGATAAATATCAATTTTATTATTTCTAAATTTTATGAGATATCATTAATAATTATTGCAAATAACCGTTGTCTGATTAAAGAACAACGAAATAACCTATTCATAATTTAACATCGAATGATTTAAACGAGTGATTGAGTAGACATCTCATCGATAAAGTTTGTGACGTGGGCAAAGATTCTGGTCTGACGTCATCAAGCCCGCGTAATTTAAATAATAGGATGTTTTTAGCTTTAAGGGTTGTCTTAAAAAATAACAAAGTGATATAAACAGTACATTTAGACCTTCTATATTTAAATATCAGTTTAAAAAATGCTAAAATTGTCCATTGGGCATTGTTGGACACCAACTCACCTGTATAGAATAGGACAAAAAGATATTCCCCAATGTGAATGTAGAAAATTGGGTATTATTATTCATTAATCATATACTGCTAGAATGCCCTAATAACCTCACTATACAACCGAAGATTAGATCCTCAGATAAAGGAACTACTAGATATGCCCTGTATATCTAATATCATTTACAAAATTTAAGCCAACATCTAGCCCTCTCTCTCGGTAAAGTTTGTTGGCGAGGGACGTGAGACGCGCAAAAAAATCTCATGCAGAGGACGAAATCAACAATAAAAATTGACGTGATGTTTTAGACAGTGGTGACGCGAAGAATTCTAACTTTTTATTTATATTAGCAAAAAAATAGAAAATTAAAATTGGGTATTTTACATGTTATTAATATATCACATTTGAATTAAATATGTCGTGAGAAGTTATATAATTTCGATAAAGTTGTATTTTCTGTAATACTGATAAATATTAACATTAAAACATAAAAAAAATGTGAATGGTATATAACATAAAAAAGAAAGGAAGCAAAATAAAAAATTATCAAATATTATCAACTTGTATTATATTTTAAATTATTCAAAAACTACTTTCATATAACTTACTTGTGAAGTGTAAGATTGATTATCTAATGGCTTGAGAAAAGCACCACATATTTTTCACATTTCTTTCTCATGGTTAACAACCTCTCAAGAAAATCGCTTAAAATAGTTTTAAATGTTTACAAAAATATTTAAAAAATAAACTATTTAATGTAGGATTTTAAATTATCCTGCTTGAAAGTACGCTTATGGAATCTCTAGAGGACGATGTCAACAAAAGTTAACTAGATGTTGGCTTAATAAAAAGGATAGAATGCCCTCTCTATATATATTTACTCTGAGATTAGATCCTGTACATGATGCAATCCTTTCCTTACTGAACCAAATGCTTATACCGCTTCGCTTATCTGTGAATTTCTTGCAAAAAGTAATATTGTTCTATAGCAAATTTCTTTTAGCTGAAAGTCAATCCACAAAGAGGAAGTGAATTCCAAACTCATTTTGTGCGACTTCTTCTAATCAAACGAAGAAAAAACGCAACATTGGGCAGACAGCGACAGCTCAACCCAAAAAGTTGGAAGAAGAAGAAGAAGACATTTGACATATGACACATAATTAAAGGCAGTCGCCATATTTGTGAATTTAGTGGGTTTTATCAAAAAGTTTACTATTAATATCTTTATTTATTTTTCTAATTATATTTGAGAAATAGGTCAAAAGTATTGAAACAGGAGTACTTAAATCGGAAATGTGGGTGTTGACCTCCTAATCAAAATGAGTAAAGTCTAACGCACTTAACCAAAAAAAAAGAAAAAATATTAATTAAAAACAATTACTTTTAATAAGAATAGTTTTATGAGTACTGTAATTAGTATGTCTTTGTGAATAAGCTGTCTGGTATGATGTTTTCCATAACTTAATTGAGTGGGGTCCAAAAATCAAACATGCAAAAAAATTTATTATAAGTTTAAAAATATACAGTAACTACAGTTAACTAGAATGGCTAGTTCATTTGATCACGAGGATAAAGATTGGTACGTATAAACTTATAATTTCAAGTATATTTAACCTTAAAATTCAATTTGTAGCTGGTATTTTGGGGCCATAGGTAGGCATGAGGCCACAAATTTACTTATGGAGGAACGAGAAGGTGGTGTGTTTCTCGTTAGAGACAGCGCATCTTGTGTAGGAGACTATGTTTTATGTGTCAAGTGAGTAATTAAAAATGCCCTTTGAGATACAGTTTCTCCAGTTTGACTATTTTTTAGAGAGGACAGCAAGGTTAGTCATTACATAATAAATAAAACCCAGCTCCAGGATCAGCCCCGATACAAAATTGGAGATAATTTCTTTAAAAATATACCAGAACTGTTGTCTTTTTACAAGGTACATTACTTAGATACTACCCCACTTATTAGACCTGCTAGTAAGAAAGTTGAAAAAGTTATAGCTAAGTTTGATTTCGAGAGTAAGGTATGTTTTTAATTATAAAATAAATGTCTGTATATTTACTACAGAACTTGTTTTTATTTTTAGGAAAAGGATGATCTTAGTTTTAAGAAAGGAGATATTTTAACAATATTGTTTAAAGATGAAGAGCAATGGTGGACTGCTAGAGATAAAAATGGTAGAACTGGTTCAATTCCAGTACCATATGTTCAGAGAGTAAGTACTTTAAACTACTTATCTTTGCTTATTCTTATCTCAGTATTATTAACAAATATAAGTCTAATCAATTTAACTTGAAACAATAACAGTAAATTAATTATTATTTTATTTCTGAAACTGATATAAAAAATTGTGTTAAATATTTATGGGCATTTTATCTCTACATGATTTATTTTTAGTGTTAACTTTGTATTAAGAATTTAGAGATATTGTTAAAAGAAAATATTTACTTTAATAACTAAATGAATGCTTATTATGCATTTGATTAGTTATTTATTCGCCATAAAAATTCTGAAAAAAGTTTTACTACATAAGAAAGGTTCCTTAGAACTAACTTTTGTTCATAAAATGGATTATAACACCCTTTTTCTGTAGATAGAAGAAAATCATTCTCCTATAGAAAGTCCTAGACCTGGATCAGGTGGTCCTATTAGTAACACTTCCTTGCAAGCTGAAGCAGCCAAAAGGAATCAAATGCAGGTTTGTTCTAAAATATTTTTATGTTTCTCTTTATTAATGTTTATTCAATTCAAAACATGTTTTTAATACCTACATTTTTAACAGAGAAATACAGGATGGAATAATAAAGTGATTAAGTGAAATGTTCCACTACAAAATATTTACATTATGATCTATTTTTGTGATTTGACTAAAAGTATTAATTGAGAATTAAATCACTGTTTTAATACAATCCAATCTTTAAAAAAACTTATATGGGAAGACATAAAAACATTAAAATAAAATTTGGATTTGTTTTAGTGGTTTAATTCCCAATTAACACTATTAAATTTACATTGTCTTGCTACCTGATAAGATTTTTTAGTATTTATTTTTGTAAATATGTACATAAGTATAAGATTAGTTCATTACATCTTCTTTTGTCAAATTTAGTAATCTTATTATCTTTCATAGGGAGCATCTCGACATACCATTGGCTTAATTTTCTTCTTTTTTTTTTCATAAAAAAATACTTATTTGTTTTAAATCCAACGAAATCTTCTATTTTTTCACTTTCAATGCCGCGAGTGGGTCAGGTTTAACATTTTTTTACCAAAACCCCGAAACTTATAAAAGTTTTAGGTTGTAACTCAGTTACCAAAAAGTAAATTAATTAATTACATATTATTAAGCTCTAATCTTTTTCATTGTAAGACATAGCTGCTTTGTCCAATTGCATTCCTGAAGACACTAAAAATTCGCTACAGAAGTTTATCTTGGACATGTCTTTGGTTATAAAGCTGTAAAACAGAAATGGGGATAATATTCATTTGTTTTTTGAATAATTAATCATCTTTACCCATTTCTCAAAAATTATTTAAATTTTGTTTAATTGCATACTTTCCTTAATTCAGGTGGTGAAAAAATTGGTACTGCATTCGTTTTTACTTAAGAAAGCAAAATTTTAATGAACACTTTGGAACTTTCAATGAGATTCCATAATAATAAGAAATAATATACTTATTTATAAGAAATGAATCATATACTGATGATTAAAAAACGATTTTCGGCGAGCACAATTTATGGGTTCTTCACTAATTGGTTTCCAACCATCAAAATAATCTGATCACTCCATACAAATTTTTAGTTGTTAACTTGAAACACATTTCACCTGAGTTAATTATTTATACATTGTGATGGTCTTGAAATTTTCTTCTTTATTTTAGTTTTTGTGATATTTAGTAAAAACTATTTGTTTACTAAATCTAGTACTTTAAAAAAAATTACTTTTACAATATTAAAATAAAAATAAGAAAAGATTACCTAACTCGGAACTTTTTGGGCCCACCCAATACAAATTTAACATTAAAATCAAAGGAATAACAAAGATGTATTCAGTTTTATGCCTTAATAACTAGTCTATATATATTGTTATGGAACACCCAGTTCACTCAACTATAAATTAAAAAAACAAACATTAAACATAAGACTAAATTTAATGTTTCCTGTCTCCTCTTCTCTTTCTTCAGAAATGCTTGGTCTTATTCTCTATCTCATTCCTCTGTCTCACCTTGTAGTTATTTTCCTGTCTCGTCTTTCTATGAATACTTGCTTCCAAATTTTAGTTCTCTCTGTCTCGGCAACCTACTAGTTAATTTAATTTCCTCTAGCCTTCGAATTTCTATTTGTTCTTTCCTTATCTCACTTTGTTAGATTATTTTATTTCTATTTTTTTTGTACTCCTTAAATTTTATTAAAAGATATGAGCTCACAGTTTTATAATATATTTTTTTTTCTGTATTAATACTTCATTTTATATATTTTTAATATTTTATATTAAAAAATTCCAACATCTAAATCTGTTCAAAATTCCTTCCATCTGATAATTCAAAAAATATTTTTTAAAAATTGACAAAACTAGTCTCTTTTTTTTCTCTTTATTTTTTTTTTAAATTGTCTAACAATAATTCAACCAGGACTGTTCATCTTAGATATGACATCTGATGTCTTTATATTTAAATTTTCTTATCAATATATATATATCGCATTTTTATTCCACTTCGACTTCTACAAAACCGATGCATGATTTTTATCTTGAACCTCTAATTAAATTTGGAATAAAAATTCATTGTATGATTTGCATCATTCGCCTATCATACTCGTGGGAAACGAATATTTTTGCGTGAAAATAATATACTATTGTTATTCTATTACTCTTATGAATATAAAATAATCTGTAAATATATTTGGTTTGGCTTGTTATCTTAAATGTCTATGGTAAAATATGCTTAATCTGTCATCTACATAGTATATATTCAAAATGTTTCGACTTGCCCGTGGGCGATAAAAAATCACTGGCTAAAGTGATTAGATCATTTTTTACTAGCATGTCTTATCAATTATATTTTAAGTAATATTTAGAGTATCTTTATCGCAACCCAAGAAAGTATTTTAATTTTGTATATAATAAAATCGTATTATCGTTTTAATATTTATATTGTTGTAGCGAAAATTACCTGCAAAAGCACGAGTGAGGCAGGTACGAATACCAAATGCTTATGATGATACCGCTTTAAAATTAGAGATAGGCGATATTATAACTGTTACAAAGACTAATATAAATGGACAATGGGAAGGTGAACTGAACGGAAAAACAGGATATTTTCCATTTACACATGTGGAATTTTTGGATGAAGAGAACGAAAGTTAGTCATACATGGGAGTTGTACAATTTTTTAAATATTTTGCTATTTGTATAGAGCTCGAATTTTTATTGTATATTTATTGAATTTTTAATTTTAATTGGCATTAACATTAACTCAATATATACATATATTATATCCTTTTATTTATGTATAATTATACAACTGCGCTGTTATATTCAATTTATATTTTAATTAATTACATATCAGTATTTTGGTCTTTTCATTTTATTGTAGATAAAGCAATTCAGCTTTTTTGCAAATAAAAGATTCTATAGTTCAGCAAGCTTCTTCTTCACACAACCACAGTATCATCAATATATACCCTCTCAAGTTTATAATAAATCCTCTGGTAAGAAAAAAAAACACCAGCACATAAATTTAATCAAAAGTCGTTTAAAAAAATACGAATATATATTAAAAACTATGTAAAAATTGTATAAAATAGAGAAACAATGCTAATCTAATCTAATAAGATTTTAGTCTAATTTGTGGACGGAATTAAAAATTATATAAAAAATATAATTTAAGGCCACAACAACTCAATATTCGGAGATTGCATCTTTTTGATCACCTTGTATTCTGAGTAAACCACAAGCCAACAGTAACCCTAAAACAACATTATTTTAATACACTAAGTTTAAAGCACAATCAGAAAAAAATCAAGAATCTTCTAAATCAATATAGATGCAAAAACTTACATTATATGCCATCCATCCCCATATTACCAGGGAATATAAAACTGTGTCAAGCTGAAAAAAAATGAAATAATACAAAAATTAATCACAAAATTTTGTTCATTGTTTTTTGATTTCATGTTTAATTATTAACAAATAAAGATTAAAATATATAAAATACTATGTTGGGTTATAATGAACAATATTAATATTTATATAATACAGATCTGTATGTCAGAGGCATTAGACAATCTTGAAAGTTCAGGGAATTACAAATAAAATATTTATTAATATGGAGTGAAAGTTGGTGTCTTATATGTAACTATGTATTATCTTGTTTATCATTGGCAATGACTACTATATTCACATCCAAGAAAAAGGGCAGTCGCATCAAGAAAGTTTGTACGAATGCTATCCTCGTTTATAATTATAATCGGTTCAATGTGTAGTCTAATGTTATTTAATTGCCACATTTTTGTTTGAACTTTTAAATAATTATTTGTAATAATGACGAAGTTATATAAAAAATCACCTTTGTTTTGCCCCAAGGCACAATATTTTAGTAAAACCTGAGAAATATGAGAGCACAAAACAGTAAATTTGTTTTTATTATTCTTGTAAATTGGTGTTTTTTAGGCCCAAATAAATCAAAAATCAATGAATTAGGTACTATCTGATAGTGATAAAACATTTTACTAATAAATTAATACTAATCATAAAAATATTTCGTATCTGAACTCTGCTTAAATTATCCAGAATTAGAAAAAATACTTAATACAAAGGTGTATTATTAACCTGTAAAACTCACATAAATATAATAGCCCCCAATTAGCCATAAGCCAAAAACAAGTTGAAATATAACAGCTTTTCCAAATAAGATCATCCATGGTACCATAAGTCCTCTAACCATTTGTCTTATTCCAAGAACAAGAAACACAGCAGACCCAATCAACAATAAAAAGAACACAATAAGCAGTCCTCCTATAAATTGCATAGCTACAAACAAACAACAGTTTTAACAAGAACTGGAACATACACAAGAACAAACTATACTGATACTTACAAAATCGTACATCAGCTTCAAACAAGGGGTTGTACAGTTGTGTTGAATCTCCACCAGCCATGTCAAATATAACAAAAGTCATTAAAACTATACTCATTGCTACTGTATAAAAGGCTATTGCATTACATCCCGCTTTTAAATTGTCCGTCCAAATACAAGGGGACCAGCAAGATGTTAACACCATAATGGTATTTTTGTGAACTATCTGTAAAAAAAAATGTATCTAGAACCATGAACTACGGTCAACTATAACTACCGAAGAAATTATTCATTTATAATTTACCTATAAAAAGGCACACCCTACTTTATTTGTAAATTAACGAGAGCGTCAACATCAACAAATGAGTCAATCAAAATAATCAAATGTCAATTGTCAACCTATATGCTGACACCTGACGCCATAGAGTAAGTAGAATGGTTCTAAACAAGTTCCTTGAAATCAGTGTTGCCAATGCCACGTTGCCACCTCTATTGGGAAAAGTGGAATTCGATAGGTGATGCTGCAAAATGCAATGTCCGTTCTCAAAGGAGTAAAACAAACTTTATTGAATACGGATCTTTGGTGACTATAGTTGATTGAGCTTGTTTTCTTATAGAATTGTATTTATTTATTGTGACGATGCTATGTAAATATTTAAGAACTTTTTATGGTGCTTTGTTTATTTGCATTTGATTTCTTTTAATTTTCAGTCAATGCACAATAATTTGGAATTTACATTAAAAATTAAAGATTTATTTGACTTTAACTCTTTTTGCCAATTTTTTTCTTTTGTATTTATTTCACGGCTTATAGTCTTAAACTAGGTACTGGAGTTGATATAAGCTAATTTTTTTTATTCAAGGCTACAAAAAAATTACCACATTAAACAAGTCCTATTAAAAACCTAAATAATAATTAAAAAATAACTAAACCTTTGTTTTATTACAAATCAGAGCGGATAAAATCTTTTTTTCTATTGAGATTCTTCGCTTTTCTACTGCAACCATTTTCCCACCAATTTCTATTTTTTAGCGCCATTGAACAGTAAAATATTATTGAAATAACTTAATTAAATACAATTTATAAGGTAATCAGATAAATCCAACTTTTTAAGAACGACGAAACAAAAGGCGTATATTGTGAGTATTTGAACAAAGTTTTAACTTTTCTCGGGAGCGTATTCGAATTTACTCTCGCCATTACTAATTTACTCTTTTTTTTTATATATCTATGGTTGCTACACACGACCACACGTTCAAAATTAAACCGTTAGGGGGTTTGACAGGGACTTGGCTTGGCGTTGTTGCCACATTAATCAAATTCGCCATTTAGGAGTGAAATTTGAATTTTGAATTATTCTATTAAAAAAGATATTAGACATTAAAAAATTAAGATCATCTTTAAAATCCTGAATTATTTTCCCCAATTTGAAGTACATAATGCATACTTTAAGTTAATTCAAATTTTTCTTCAACATTTTTATTAAAAGTCGTTTGGCGACACTGGTTGCACAAAATGAACTGAAAACTAAAAATGTCAAAAAAAATATTTTTACAATATTATTAACTATGACAGATGGAGATTCTAAATTAACTGAAAATGAATTAGGGGAAGCTTGGGATAGTTTTCACAACTGGTTATACTGCATATGTGTCGTAACGTTTGATTTAGAATTGGGACAAGCTCTAGAGGTAAGGATTTTGAATACCAAAAGATTTCTTTAACTTGTTTCCAATGTTCTCTTTTAGAGTATTTTTCCTCGACATGTTACTCTTACAAAACAAGAAATATCAAATGTATGCTACCTGGCTTTTCCTGACTCTAACTCGGGATGTATGGGTGATACTAATTTCATAATAAGGCTTCAAAATAACCAGGGGACAAAAAATCTCAAAAATGAACATAACTATTACAATTCCAAGTGTCCTACTTCCCTGCAGGTAGACGGTTCTTTCTACTGGGGCTATGTATATTTTAGACAAGTAAAAGACATCACATTACCTAGAGGATATTTTCAAAAGGTAAAAATCCTATCAAATATATTTTTTTAATATACCTACTGCAATCATTTTTTATAGAGTGTTGTAATGCTTTCATTTCTACCCTTTAACAATTTATTCAGTAAAATATGCAGTTATATAGCTCCTGAATATTTTGAAAATGGTGAGGTGACTTTGGAAGCTGTGTGCTACAATATTGAGAGGTGGCCTCAACCTAGACCTGGGGTTACTCTTAATTTACCATTATTGGGTTCTGTTTTTCAGGTAATCTAGTATTCATTATTTAAAATTTTCTCTTTACACACATTTATTGGATTATGTCAGAAATTTCTTAATAATTATTATTTAGAAGTATGGTATGGTTCAATATCTTCTGGTACAAGTCATTTATTTTCCTAAAATTTTAAAACATAAAAAAAGTTTTAACATCAAAAATATAATAAAACACATTTACATATAAAATTTGAAAATTACTAAGTATTACCATCTTCCATTAACATGAATAAAATACACATTTTCTACTTGTCTATTTAAACTCATGCTTTGATATTTACACCCCACCCCTCTGATATATTGAATTAGGATTATTTTAATGTTTAATATATTTTTTATTTTTCATGAGATTTAGCTATATAATAATAATTGTAATGTAATTTTCCTTCCGATTAGCCTAAAAAGTCTGGTTGGAAAATAAATAATTAAATAAGTCTACATCAACCGAGTTGATTTGATAAAAATATTTTTTTTAATTTTATTTGTAGGTGTATTTTAAAAAATCGACTTTTGTTTCAGTTATAAAAGAATTGTTTACTTTTCACAGTAATAATTTTTAATTAATTTATGATGAAATCCCCTGAAATTGTGATTTTTCACTATTTATTATTGCTATTTTATTTTTACAATTAATTGCAGTACCCATTTACCAAATAAGCATGTTTTGTCGTTTTTTTAGACTTACATTCCTCTGTCTACATATGCTAACTCAACTTTGGCTTTACTTAGTGAACCAGGAGATAATCAAATTCAAACTCATGTTGAAGATCTAAATTTATTTGAGATTCTCCAGCCAGTTCTGTCACACATTCACTTGCTATGGGAATTAGTCATTGTTTCTGAACCCATTGTCGTATTGGCTTCTTCACCTACACACTGTTCATCTATGGTATTAGCTTTAACAAGGTAAATGTTTTTATTCACATTTCATATTTCTTAAAATTCATTATTTTGTTGTGTTGTAGATTAATATGTCCTCTACAATTCTGTGGTGATTATCGTCCATATTTTACAATCCATGATAGTGAATTTAAGCAATTTACAAGTAAGACTCAAGGTCCTCCCCCTGTGATACTTGGAGTCACCAATCCCTTTTTTGGAAAAACATTACATCATTGGCCACATACAATCCGTTTAAGTGATGATCTAGGTAAGTTTGTTTTATAAATTATTTAGAATTAGAAAAAAATAGATAAAGAGAATATACATTTGATATTTTTGATTTATAAACTAAATTTCTTTCATTATTCATTTTAGGATTCGACTTATTTTTTGTACTCAATTTTTGTCTCAAAATTAATACTATAATAGGAAAACATTGTTTGTTAATCCAAAAATGTCAACTTATATTGCTAGTGATGATATCTATTAAGGATCTACTTGGATTCACGTTTTTATTGCATGAACCTTAATTTGTGACAAACAATATTTCCCTGAAGCTGCTTATCAGGAACTAAGCTCAGAAGATTTTAAGCTCCGGATTTTTGTTCATATTCACTTTCTGTCATTCCAAAAACGTTTAAATTGGCATATACATCATTTCTTTTACTTCTTAAAGCCTCTGAATTTGAAGCATAGTCTTAAAAATGGTACAATACTTAACCAATTTAATTACTAATATTTTGTTACCCCCATTACTAACGAATTTTATGGTGATGCATAGATCCGTCAGTGGTTCTATGTGACATCTCTTTTGACGGTTTTGGTCATATTTATAAGGCGGGGCTAAATTTAATATCACAGTATATATACAAATATGGACTTGGATATAACCTAGAACCGATATTTACGGCATACGATATATTTGTTTAGATGAAAGCGCGGTTGTGCCATTTTTAAATATTTTTATAAAAATAATCTTTTAGGTCAGACTCAAAAATACAAACTGAAAAAAACAGCTCCAACAAAAATGATTGATAACACTCCAGGGGTTTATACTGCGTATAAACCATATTTACACAAAGACAAAAATATTATTAAAAAATTGCTAAGTGGAGTTAGCTCAAAAAGGCCGTTTGAAGTGCAAACTGCTATACTTAGAAGACATTTACTAGAACTAACACATAGTTTTATGATTCCTTTAGAAAGATATATTGCCAGTTTGATGCCTTTACAGAAAAGTATTTCTCCTTTTAAGGTAATTTTTATTAAATAACAATGACAAAAGCTAAAAAGAAATTAATTTTTATACAATATGAAACTTTAATAATAATTGTTCTGAATATATAAATTTTTACTTGTAGGCCCCTCCTTCTCCTTTGCCGTTTAACCCGGATAGTTTTTTTGCCACCCTAGAAGCAGCTGGACCTCAGTTAACCCTAAATAACACTGGTATTAAGGGCGATTGGGTAGGGTTGTATAGAAAATTCTTTAGATCTCCTAATTTTAAAGCATGGTTCAATGCAAGATACTCAGATTTAACTCTTAAACTACAAGCCCTCCAAACAGAAGCCTTATCAAATGCAGTAAGTATTTTAAATATTAACCTAGTTTTTCTGTCAATTGGTGTCCGTCTGTGTATCTCTTGTAAATTAACCAACACTATATAGTTTGGATTTAATAATTTAATTTCTTGATTGTTCATAATACTTAAATACATACCAATTGATTAATATAATCAATTGTATTACTATTGGCAATTCAAACAGTGGAATTTATCGAAATATACATGACAAATTCACATTAAGAAGCAGGTAGAAATTAATTATCAGTATTTTTTTTGTCTTTTAAACGGCATTCTATGTTTGCACTAAATATTTCTACTAGTTTCATTAACTTTACTATTATTTTCATATTTATATAAAGGGTGTGTTAACAATTATGCATCTTTAATTGTTTTTTAAACTCCGTAAAAACAGCCAATTAATTAATAATGTATACATTTTTTAAGGATTTGAAAGATTGGGTGCAGGGTCGTCCAGAGGTAGAGATAGTGGACATGGTTCTGCGAATACGTAACAAGATTAGAAAGTGTGAGCAACATGATATACCAGTAAATGAATCTATTAAAGAAAAACTAAATCAACGACTAGACGAAATTGTTACATCTCTTCCGGACGATTTAAAAAATATTCTGCAAGTTTCATGATACTTGCTGAATTCTCAGAAGCAAAACTTTCATATTTTGTTGATTTAACGTACCTTTTTTTTTACAAGGTTTGACTTATCTGTTTCATAGTTAACTTTATTGCAATTTATAAGTCACCCTATATACTTTTATATTTATGTGTATTTTCTATGAAATACAGTTTTGGACAACTATGTTACAGATGTTCTGATTATATTTTTAAAGATTCAAAACTTCTGTCTATAGCATAGACTAAAAGGGTTATTATATTGGACAATCCTAATTTGTAGGGTTACATTTTTTATAAAATGTCTTCCTAAAACTTAAAATTCGCATAAAGGGTGTATTTCTGTTGTAGTTTCAAGTTTTAAACCCTAACTTATAATTTAATTTTAAAATATTAAACAGTTATAAATTCAAACCCGTCATGAAAAAGAAAGTTTTTGCCTTTTTTTTAGAATTCTCAAAAATTAAGGACTAAACGGTAAGGTACCGCGTTTCAACTGGATGTTTGATATTTTAAGTGTCATGTGTCAACATATTTGCTCATTAGAAGCATTGACTGCTAGTAAACTTATTTTTTTAAATTTGCTAGTTTTCTCTTTAAAAAAGATTTGAACCAAATATTTGTTGGTCATGGTTTTAATGTACGTTTTCATAAGGTGTACAAAATGGTTCAATTTTAATTTTATGTCCACCGAACAATTTTTATAACTAATGACAGTCGAATGTTTATTCTTGTGTATATAAGACATTAAAAAGTTTATTTTTTAATAAAAGTTTGTTTTAATTAATATCCCTTATTTTTCAATCAAAATGAAAGCCAAGAAAAATAGATGGAAGGTATTGCTTTCGTTCGTATATTGATACTATCTGCTGTAGTCATCATATATTTCTTACATTCGGAAATAAGCCTGTCCTCAGGCTTCACGATGATCTGAAAGAAAATGAGATCCTTTGATCTCTTCGTTTCAAAGATCCGTTGATCTTTTCGTTTTAGACACCTTTGCATGATCTCTGTGTTAAAGATCCGTTTATATTTTTGTTTTGTATTCGTGCCAATCGTATAGTCCTCCCAATATTTACATTTTTAATGCGCCCAATTACAGCGTCAATTATAAATTCATCTGGAATTGTTAATTTTAAGGCTCGTAATTTCATTAACTTTGTAAAGCAATAATCACCCAAATTTTGCTTTGTAATTAGAAGCATCTTTTAATACATTAGCAAATGGAACAGACTTACGGAAATGATCATTTCAACACATGAGGCGTCATTTGCGATTTGTTCATAGTAACAATGGCGTGCGTGTCAACTACATTTACTGGATATAATCCTGATAATATATTCATCAATTCACTTATACCTTTCCTCTAAAATGTCAACTTTTCGACCGCAATGTCGTCTTTCGAGGAATCAAACACTGGGATTGCTTTTTCACTCGCACAATTCGCGATTAACATTGACGAATTATTTCGTTAACTTCTTTTTTTTTTAATAATTCTAATTGTTTTTTAAGGGTAACACTCTCACTATCCATACACGTAAAGTATCTGTAGACATGAGGTTTCGAATTTTTAATACTATTTATTGGATTTAGTTTTTCCCATTTTGTCAAGAAAACTCGACCCGAGTTTTAAGGATGTATATCCCACTTCTGACTTGTAAGAATTATCAAAAATAAACTGCTCCATTTTATAAAACATTACAACTATATATAAACCTAAAAATCTGCTGTCGTCATCATTTATTTCTTAATAATTCAATTTTGTTTAAATGGTTGGTATGGATTTGATAAGTCACAAGGCAGGGATGATATAGATAAAGTTTTCAAGAAGAGTGAAGTTAATTTAACTCTTGAACATTTACATTGTTTTCCTTAAATTTAAGTAAAATCAAAAGCATTGTATATAAGATATCAGCTTCCATTTTAAAAACAAATATTAATAACAACTAAAAAATCTCTTAATAATTATTTTGTATTTTATATGTATATTGTTATTTGACTTAATTGTATTAACTAGCTGTTTCTTGGGGAAAATAAAGATTAACTTACTAAATTTACAAACTTGTATTTGTTATGTGATTTGCATAAATAAACAATTGATTTCGATCAATATTATAAAACTTCTGGTATTATAGGAAAAATAGGTAATTAAAAATGAAGGAGCGTAAAATTTAAAAAAGCAGATTATACAAAAAAGTAATTTATTCGATGCTTCAAAAACATCCAAATTATAAGTTGACTAACAGCCTTTACAAACTATGTACAATGTAAGCAGATAATCTGCTGTTTATTCGGATGAGATCCATAAATGAAAAATTACTAATTTTAGACTGTTAGGTCGACTTCTAAACTGTATTCCGGAAAAAATATATCCTTTACATTGCATCAAACTTACTAACCTTTTTATCACCTAGATTTTTATGCGAAGGATCTCGCACAACTCAATAAATTGTAAAACACATTTTTTTACAAATTATAAATAATCAGAACTATAAGTTTATTTTACTTTTAGTGTGCGAGGTTCTTCAAGTACCTGAATATTTTCATACAAATGTAGAAAGGCAGGAATACTGTTTCTAATACAAAATATTTGTATTTAGCCCCAAACAAAAATAATTTTAAAAAACAATTATAAATACCTTAACTAGAAACTTATACTTTTCTTAAAATATACATGCTGTAATAGCAAAAATTTATAAAATTAAATAAATCATAATACGTGTTTGTATTTCAGGAATTATTACGTTAGTATTAATCCAACAATGTAGACAAACTTCCAATTACAAAAAATATCGAATACTGTACATACACATTCTTTAATATAACTGAGTAATCCAAAAACTCTCAAAGGATTGACTAGTACTTTTGCAAATACCAAATGAATATTGCACTTATATATACAGGTTGCAAACGTTTAAATGCACAATATTGAAATTTTACGGTAAAACAGTTGATAATTCATGGGTTATTAAAAATCAATGTGCTTAGCTTCTGTTATTAGCTTTACTAGTTTATTTTGTAAAATTCTCATTTGGCTGATTGCAAAATTACTCCCTAAACTTTTGGATTACTAAATTATATTGAATGTAACCATCAGTAAATCATTTGCATATCTGTTAATCCATTAATTTCCCTGTTAAGGTCTATTTGTTGTTTCAATAAGGCATCAGCTTGATTTTCAAACTCTTTAGTTATTTGTTCTGAAAATATTGCTTTGTCAAATTCATCCCCCTCATCCTGTTGCGCTGTCTTTCTAGATACAATTATTTTATTGTATAAGTCTAACACTTGTTTATCCACTTTTTCTAACTGTTCTTTCACTTCGTTGGAATGTAGATCATTGACCACAGCTGTTTTTAGCTTATTTAATTCTTCTATATTGTACTCATTCACTGTTGTTAACTCCTGCTGACATTTTTTTATCTCACTCAGAATTTCATCTTCTGGCAAGCTCTAAAGAAAAAAGTTTTAAAAAATGCGAAACAAAAGCATAACCTCTCTCCATCCCGAAACATTGCAATTACAACTTTTGATCAAAATAATTCAAGTCACATTGATGCGAGCTTAAAAATTATAAGGAAACTAATATACAATGTTTACTAGACCCTCTATTTTCTTTATTAACCTTAAATGGATTTGTAAGACTAAATAAACAGCAGCTAGAAAAGTTTGTAATTTACTCAAAAGGCGACTGCAACCAACTCAATTTTTAATTTAGCACAAATATTTGAAATTTATTTAGCAATGCAATCATATGTGAAATATTTATTTAAGCATCAAACTCATCTTTGATGATTACTTAATTATATCTCATATTTATTACTTAAGAATATTTAAGCTCTTTATGAGTTTTTTAATCATCAAATTGTAATTACTTTTGTTAAAATATTTACTATGTTACATTTCGATCATTATTTTTATAGAAACTCTTTTTAAGTTTGTTAACTCCCAAATTGGTAAAATATATATCTCAAATATTAATTAATTACCTTTGTTAAATCCTCTAGAGTAAGTATACCCTGTTCCATCAGTTCTTTTTTCAGTCTTCTATCTAAACATGTACCCAACTTTTGACCACCTGTGGAGGATTTTAGTTTGGCAAAATCAGTTGCTAAAAAAAACAATTTATAAGAATATATTTTAATAAAGCGAGATTATCTTACATTTGAGCTTGCTAGATTTTGTACCATTTTCTCCATTTTTTGGATGATTGTTTAACACACTCTCTTCTATTAAACCAGCTAAAAGTCGCTGTGTTTGTGGTATTGAGAATGCTTCTACCATGCTTAAAAAATAAAACCATGAAAAAGATAAGACAGCTGGTAGATAGAAGGTTCACTAACACTAACGTTTATATTGTGACAATCGTTAAAAGCAATAGATAAGTAAAATTTTATTCTAAACATCATTGCCGTCACTTACTGAATCATTTGCGTTGGTGAACGTTCTATCTACTGGCTATTATTAAAATAAGAAATAAATGAATCTTACGCATGTAGCCCCTTTTTTTTAATATCATTTGTTGTAGCAGTCTTTTTATTGTGTGATTTTCCTAGGTTCTGTTCATCATTTATAATTTCTTCTGACCAACCATTTGAATAATGTTCTCCAATTTCGGGAATTTTTATATCTATTTCCTTAGAAAATTCCTGTATAAGTGTATCTAGAAACTATAAAAATATATTTATTCTAAAATCCCTTTCTTGTAATTTCTGTATTCTCAAAGATATTGAAATAAAAGTTTGGGAATTCATTTTCAACTTTTTGACATTTTCACTTCCGGTTTTACCGGAAATGAACAGGAATTGGTTTGATTGAATGTACTAGAAAATAGGAAAAATTTCTTTTATTTAATTGTAAAATTTGAGATGTCAATATCTCAAAAGATGAAAGAAACTATTTTCAAAGAAAAAGCTAAATCTTTTATAGCAACTATCAGTATATAACCTACTACAAAGCGAACATTTTAAATGTTAGAATTGTACTAGAGTGTTAATCTTATGATATAACACTTACGAAAAATTTTATTCTTTTTTTTTGAAAAATGTTTCTTAATTTTTGTGGCTGTAAGTTTGCGATATTGAAACTATTGAATTGAAACCTAAAGGAAATAAATGTTTTAATTTATTTTCGAGTAACTTTATTCAAATTTAAAAAGATTTTTTTAAACTCTGTATATTTTCTTTGATTTCTTGGTATACATGATTTAACGGCCATTTTAAAAATATGTCAATATATATGTCAAAAAGTTGAAATGCTTTATCCAAAATTTTATTTCAATATTTTTAAAAATGTAGAAGTTACAGGAGTTGCCCAATATTTAAATCAGAGATAATTAAGTGATCACTTAAATAAATATAAGAAAAGTTATTGTTATAAGAAATAATTTTCAAGGGGATTGAGAACTATCAGAAGCAGGTCAGAAAATTAATACATATATTGTTAAATTGTTTAGGAGACATAGGAAACAGAAGACCTAATTAGGTAAATAGTGGCGAATTTGAAGAGAATAATTTAAGATCTGTTAATGTGTCTTGAATTATTTTAGGACTAATAAAAGGTAATCTATATTGCTGTGGTGGTGGTATACAGTCTGTATTTTGTTGCGAATTGTATGTTAACCGAGAACATAGTAAATGATTAGGGAAAGAAAGGAGGTAGATGGTTTTATAAAAACTGATATGCAGTCCTAAAACCGGTAAGTACATTTTATATCAAACCTAACCTGAGAGAAACAGTAATAGTAATAATAGTATATTGAACTTAAATTAATAATTTAGAATTCAGAAATGTTTAGCTACAGTATTGCACATTCTCCAGCATTTTTTAAGTAAAAGTAAATACTTATTTCAATAAAGATTGGAACCGGGCATTTTTGGAACTGGAATAATTAAAATGAATATTTAAAACAATAAAATTATGAAATCTTTACTTGGGGTACATTTTGACTAAGTAGGTGTGTTTTAAAATTTTTTGTTGATGGCATTTTCGAAGGACTTGATATGTGCCTACTATTATTACATTTTCTCCTTTCCTTGTCCTCAGCTACTGTACCAAGGTGTACCTTAGTTTATTCTGTAGAAACAGCTTCTGGTGTATAATTCAGACTAAGACTTTTGCCAAATTAGAGACAATAATAAATTTACTTACTGCAACATCATCCTTAGTAACACTTGCACAAAAAGGTTCTATAGAAGCCCAAAATTTATCCGAATTATTTTTAGGCAAAGTAACTTTAAAGTCTTTAAATTTTGGTTTCTCGTCAACCCATTTTCGTTTCAATGAAGTCTAAAAAATAAAAAACAAGAAAACGTATGTAGGTCAACCAAGTTCATTACTAAACTTACTTTTATTTGTGCTTTTCTATCATGCCCTTCATCATTTTTATCTATTTCACCTATTTCTGCTAGTAAATACCTAATTCTAACGGCACTATTGGATAGGAGCGTTTCTAAGTCTTGTTGTAATAGGTCTAAATCATCCATAGATACACTATCTTCCCCAGACTTTGCCAGAACTACAAAATAGTCTGTTTAAACTAAGTAGTTAAATTTCTGTATTAGGGACATAAATTTAAAGAGTTGTAGTTGAATTGAAATAACTGTAATTATATAAACCAACTTACTAGAGGTATATTTTGGCAATAGCTTAGCATTATCACTTTGTTTAATTAAAGGGATATTTATTAGGTCAGGTTCTACGATTTTTCCATCGTTTTTGTGCCTTGATGTTGAAGAAGATTGAAGTATATCCTTTAATTTTCCATTGTATCTAACATTATTCTTTGGTATTGTATACGATGAACGTTTTGAACCATTCATCATTTTTAATAACCTGAAAATAAAATCAATTGATTTTCACTTTAAAATACAACAAAAATAAATTAGAAATCCTAACCAAATCTCAAAATTGTAGACTTGAAACAATGTTGCCGTTAAAGAAGAATTAAGTAATACATTACCGATATCAACGCAAACTTGACAACACTGCTGTATTGTAAATAGCTCCGTTCGAAGTTACACGGAGCACGGAGGAGTTCTAAAATCAAAATTATTCCTAAAAAAAGAGAATAATAATGATGTTGTTTTTCATTATTTTATACTAAAAATAGAGGAAAAGGAAGGTCATCTCACTGAAAATACATCTACGATACAATTCACTAGTTCCGTTGTTTGTTTATTTTTCTTCAATGTTCTGTAAATGACAAGGATCGATATATATAATGGATATTTCTGTAAGCTAAATGTTTTTGTAGTTGTCTATAGATGGCGAGACAAGTTCATATAATTATGGCACTATTCAAAACTTTATTGAAATTGTTAAATATTAAATAATAATAAAATTAAATATAGGTAGTTTAATCCTTACAAAATTATAAAATAACTTATGAAAGGTATTTTAAATATTTAAAATAAAATAGGTATTATACAAAAACTGCTCCAGAACTGCATATCTCAGAAAAAAAACGTAGGTGTTCTTCATCAGTTTGCGATTTTCAATTGTTTTTGGGCACCATCTTTAAAAGAAACTTTTGTGTTAGAAGAGCAGTACATAACTAAAATTTAAACTTCATAATATGAAAATACAATTTATTAAGAGTAAGAAACACTTTTATTTATGTTTCTTAATAACGATAATAATTTTATGTTTGTTACAGCGTTTTTAATAACCCCTTCTGTGCGAATGCCTAAAAATTCATGGATATTTTTCTTAAGGTAAAAACTTAAACTTTTTACATTAAATTCTAATTGATTTATGTTCCTATGAATATTGTCCGTACAATAAATAATAGCCCAAAATGTAACATTTAACATATTTTTATAATTCTTATTTTAATTTTGATTCAACGCTCCTTCATTCTTGCAGTCCAGTGTAATCAAATACGAAGTTTGACTAATATTGATTTTATTAGATGTTACATACATTGTTAATATGAAGCTATTTCTATTTGCATAAAATACTGTTCTAAGACATTAAAAATAATTACAAACTCATATAAAATTTGATTATAAATTCCGTGTGAACTTTTAAAAAGATTTATGACTATATCTACAAAAAATTCTACTACCAAATTTTCTCTTTAGCCTTTGACAAAAACATTTGTGCAATATTTCAATATGCAAAATTAATCTCTCAGAACCGGATCCAGTTATAAAATAAAAAATATTTTGTACTAATATGTATAGGACAAAATTCATAAATTTAGAATGGGTTAAAGTAACTTTAAAAGTTTATAGTCTTTTTCTGTCACACTTTTCGAATACAACTTTTCATTGGGTTCAAATTTCCATATATAGTCATGTTAAATAATTATGTTTCAATCCCAGGACCGGGGTAGATAAGTTTACATTTTAAGGGTTCACATTTAAACTTTTACCCTGTATACAGATTTTCAAATTCTAATGACGAATATGAAATCTACAGATATTATTTATAAAAACCATGTTGGCACACCTAATAATTCTCTTTATAATCTGCTAAAATTCAGTGTAATTTATTGGAAGTTTCAAAAATAGGTTTTCAGTTCCAAAATTAAAATGCTTAAAGTCGATATTTTCGTCTTAGGTTCAGTTAAAAATTTGACATTACTATATCGATTAATTTAAAATCGTGACTTAACTTTGGAAAATACAGAGCCGAACTGGGAAAAAATTAATTTTGAAGCGCAATCTACGCAAAATAATTCAAAATATATATATCTCAATATAAAAAATTATTAAACCGAATTTAAATGTGATTTGATACTTTACCACAATTACATCCATATTATTAATTTATAAACTTAATTAAGAAATCCAAGCAATATTTTAATCAAAATTAATTATTTTACTTTATAGGTACTCTTGTACATCGTCTTAGATTGTCGATTACGAATAAATCATTATTTCTCAAATGAACTAAATATAGTTTAATAAAGATATAAAATAAGTTTCTAAAGTTTATCTAATAATTCTATTAAAAAGGTGGCTAAATGATCCCATAAAAAAGGGGTTCGGTAGCCTTTGGCTACTCCGTGCCTGGGCCTGGATCGAAAACGGTGCATAATAAATAATTCAATATTGTTTTGAGTTGAATATTCATTTAAGAGAAAGGTATTGGTAATCTAGGATGGGTTGAAATCAAAATGTTAGTAACTATTTGCAAGACATAGTCAACAGAACAAAGGCGTAGAATCTTAAAATTGAAACCTATTTCGCACAAAAAACTTATTTTTTTTAAATAACCTGCATCAGTCGGATTTCCAGATAAAATAAATGAAAATTAATTTAAGAACTGTTACCTTCTACTTAAAAGTATGTTCGAAAATATAGTAGGTTGACCTATTAGGAGTTATTTTTTAATTTTTTTCTTTGAAGGAAATTGAGAGGGGATTTATCCACTTGTTCCTCCTAGTTCATTATACTGAAGCCTAATTGTTGGGTAAACTTGAGGATTGTCTCAACTAGGTTTTGGTCCTGTTAGGTCTTGTGTATTTTTTATACCTAAAATGCATTTTCTGCTTCGCACAAGTGCATCACAGTCAACCAAGTCTACAGTTTTTCTGCCATATATGCCATTCTATTGTTGGATGTAGTTCCATTTTATGCTAATGTTTACGTACTTTTCAATGGCCTGTCAGCAGCTCTGATAAATCAGCTCATTTATAGTCGATTAAGCTTTAACAGGTTTTTTACTAGGCTAGAATTATTATTTATTTCCTGGCTGTTATGCCGTAGTCTTCTTTGGTTATCACTTCCAAACGCTTCTACTTGACGAAGTACTCTTTGTTACGTATCAAATGAAACTGAAACCTCCTTCCTCCTTCGCTTCGACTGTGCCATTTATATGCGTGTCGGCGCGCGCTTTTTTGGCACGACTGGTATTTGACGGTTTTTTTTGCGTTCTTTAGTGCTGTGTGCCAGATTCTAGGTAATATTGTTGTTTTCTGTCGGATAATATCTGTTCGGCGACTGCATACTTTTCGGTTTGTTCTAAACGACAGCTTCGTTTGTGTTCTGTTATTCGTGTGCTAATGCGTCTCTTTGTTTGTCCTACGTACACTTTTCCACAAGTGCACGGAATTATATAGACTCCTGATGTAAGTGGATCTCTGCAGCCTTTTGCTGTTTTTAGATACTATCTTATTTTCTTTGTTAGTTTGTAGGTAGTGCTGATTTTCTTTTTCTTTAAGATTTTCCAAATTCCGTCAGTGATACCTTCTATGGATATAGTAAATAGACAGTACTTTGGTATTGTTCTTCACTAGAATTGGTTTTTGTTCTTCCTTGGGCTTGTAGAGTTATGGATTCTTCACATACCCTTAACTCTGTTTACTAAGGTGTTAATAACCGTCCGTTTTTGTTTTGGGTGATGGTTGGATCCGTATTTCACATTTTCGTGTACTTATTGCCATGTATATAATGATTTCCAGCAGTTAGTAATGTGGTTGAACATCCACAGTTTTATTTTCTGGCGAACCAGTCAGTGTATAAAAACTTTTTATTACGTCTAATTACTGAAAGTTTACTATAATTTTCTTCAAAATATAAATGTATAAGAAAGGGGACATTTAACTTACAGTTATATTGGGTGGAAGCGTCCAAAGCAAGTATTAATGGGTTTTTAATGAAACTAGATAAAATTTGTATGATATGAGGATTATATTTTATTTAAAGAGATGAGGATGAAGATAATAGTATCAAAAAAGTTTTACCAAATAAAAATATTGCTAAAGGAAAAAGACACTCACTTAAATAACTTTATTATACAATATAAAACTATATCTTTATGAGACGACAAAACCCCTACCTTTTTCAAAAAATTTTTTTTTAAATTTTGATAGAGTTATTTTAGTTTCGGTTAGTTTTCATTTGTTATTAATGAGCTCATAATTTCGGTTTTTATAAAATGTGTATTTTGATTTGTATAATAATGTGATAAATTTTCCTCTTTGCCCTCCAAACGCGACTATGAGGTTTAAGTTGAAAGTATTTTAGAGGTACGGTACGGAACATGTATAGCGTTTCTCGGTAAATAAAGGCTACGCTGAGGGAACTTGGTGTCTTACTGTTTTATTACATTTTATTACTTTATAATAATTATCTCATTAGAGCGTTGACTTTAAAGATGCAATTCTTGGTTTCTTGTGTCCTTCATAACATTTAAAAACACAGAAAGTAACTTTCTAGCGTTAAAAATATATAGTTTTAATATACCAGAAATCAATTTTTAATTGGGGTTATAATGAAATAACTGACTTTGACAGCTAAGTCAGTGATACAGAAAGAAATATCTGAAATCACATACAAACGCCATACTTGACGTAATTTGGATGACTGCATAACTTCATAAATTGTGTACATAAAATTCATTGGGTCAAATGTGCTCCAGAATTTTTTTAAATACCAAAATTGGATCAAGTAAGTGATGCGTTACAAGTTGTATACTATAGTCAGATTTAATTGTAAATTGAAACATTTGTTTTTAGTTAATAATGAATTAGAGTTTTTTTACGAATTCCTGCGGAACCTTAGAAATTTTTTAATTCCGCGCGTGCATAAAAGTCTGCTACATATATCATATCTAATTGTAGTAAAATGTGTTTTTTGACAGCCAAAATGACATTTGACGTATGAATTGTATATGATTTAAAAATTAACAATTAACAAATTTAGAATTTACATCCAGAACAACAAAAACAACTATGGTTTTTAAATCAGCATTACAGAAGATTATTAACAATGCATTAAATAGAATGAAATTTAATAGTATAAACGGCTAAGATATAAAGATTTCTTTATTATTACTTTTTTAGACAAATTGTGTTTATGGTTATATCATTAAATATTATTTTTGGCTAAATTATTTAAAAGGCTTCATCAGTAAATGTCTTAATAATTCTGGATCTGGACATGGTCCTTCGAGAATACTGCGATGAACTTTCTGTAATATTTGAGACAAATACTTTATTTGAAAGAAAAATAATATTTACCAAAAAAGTACAGACATCAAAATGGCACTGTACAGTAGAATGCATTTTATGATCTCTGTACCTTTTTGGTAAATTAAATTTTAATTTTCTAATAAAGTATTTGTCTCAACTATTTACGGAAAATTCCTCTCCAGAATTAAACGTCATTTTGTACATTTTTTTCAATGAGTGAGGATTTTACCTAGAGAATATTTTTTGAGTAATTGCAGTGATAAAAAATCGATGAAAAAATAGAATCATGTGATGTGAAATCGGACCACTCTATAGGATTAAGATCCACAGACCGTCCGTACCGTGATTTATCCGTAAGTTCTTTTCTACGGAGATGTCAGGTTGGTTTACAAAGTAATAAAAACAAAGAGAATGTTCGATGGAATGTATGTCGCTTGGCGTAGATAAGTTTACCTCGAAACCTATT
Source organism: Neocrepidodera transversa (assembly GCA_963243735.1). Classification (NCBI taxonomy): domain Eukaryota; kingdom Metazoa; phylum Arthropoda; class Insecta; order Coleoptera; family Chrysomelidae; genus Neocrepidodera; species Neocrepidodera transversa. The sequence continues at coordinate 6,106,634 of OY725339.1, forward strand.
GGATAATCTGCAATAGAGGAAGGTATATTATTTTGTATATGATTGGTATGGCGATTAAAAGTACATTTTTGTACTTGTGTTCAATGTATTTAGGAAAATGACTACTAATATTAGCATAAAAATTGAAATTCCATTTTTAATAAATTTAAATTTATTGCTAGTCATGTTTTTCAGTGACAATTTTAATAACGCTTTATGCCTAATCCTTTCTTTTTATTACTAAAACACTTAGATATTATGCATGGAAGCCTGGTGGAAAAGAACTTGAAGTATATTTAAATATATTAGGTAAAACGTTTATTTTGTTCATTAATAGATATTTGACTCGTTATTTGCTTGTCTTTTGAAATATATTTTTTAAACTTTGAATATAGGTGACTTTTTTAAATGTAAAATATTTTTACCAACTTCCCGGTTTCATTTGTTTAAAATAAAACATTCTGTATATGTTTAAATATTTTCAAATTCTGCAAAAACTAACTATTTAACGGAGGAAACTAAGGAGTTAGTTACTAAAATTTTAAACAATTAGAGAGAGGGGAATAAAAATTTTGCAAAAAAGATTGTATACAAAGTTGTCACAACTTAATATTTCTCTAAAAATTTTGAGCAGTGAAATGGTGTAAATATTTATAAATTTCAGTTGGTTCTGATTTTTTTGTTTTTAATTTTGCAGATTTCAAATATGAATTTTTAAATGAATAGTTGATGTTAAATATTTCATTCAATATTTTAACCGTATTTGTTAGAATTTCGTTGTAATTTGTTAGAATTTGTTTTCTGTGACAGTTACCATCGTTAGTTATATTCCATCTCTATTCTAATACGAAGATGCTTCCGCTCGTGAAAGTAGTGTTGTAAGTAGGATTATAGGTAGGTGCATGAAAACTGCGTTTACGTAATAATTGGTTAACTATATTTACATATATCGTATCGATATGTTAAAATCAATTAATAATTATTACAGAAAAAATTTTTAACAACAAATGTCTATTTTTTTGGCATTGGGATATATCTTCATCTAGCCAGGAATTTTGATATAGGATATAGAGAGTCCACAATTTATTACTGCTTTAAAATTTTGAAAAAAATTGATATTTAGCGTAATTTTTAACACAACATAATTTTTAATAAAACGTTCAAAAATTTTGATATAACAACCTAATGTATCATCCAAAGATTTCGAATTTTTTTTAAATGTAAATCAAGATTGTCGTATCAACCATAGTCGTATCTCCATCAGTAACAGTGAAAATGGCTGCTGGATCTCTATATACTGAGTACTGAATATTTAATAAACACAATTTAAATGTTTAAACACAATTTACACCAAATTAAACGTCTGCTTGGTCATTTCATTTTTTTTTTAACCGATGTCTTTTCTATGTACATTATTTTGTTTATGCAAATTAGGTTTGTTTTTATGCGAATTAATTTTATATTGAAGATTTAGATAATTAAAACAACGTTTTATGATTTCCACAAAAATATATAACAAAAAGTTATTTTATGTCTAGCGACATGTTTCGTTGTAAAACAACTTCATCAGACTAATATTATTTACCAATTAACTTAAAAATATATACAACAACTGAGACTGTTATCTGATCCATTAAACCATACCAAATCTTACAAAAAGACAAACTTTTAATTTAAAGGCGATGAATAGCATATTCGACTATTTGAAAAAGCGCTCCATTAAATAGACACGGGCTATTTAAAATACAATTAGTTTTAATAAAACTATATTTAATAATAATTTAATAAGTACCCTACAAACGGTACTACACTGCATAATACATATAGTATTTGAGGTAGGTATCTGATAAATATAACTAACTTCTGGTTTCTAACAAGTTATCTCCAGATTTAAAAAAAAGTAACAACCAGTAGCTTCTTTATTACCGCCAGTGGCTATATGAGAATACCCATTCATTTTCTATTGACCGTAATGCGTTATTAAACACTAAGGGGTTACGGTATATGTGAGTTCCCACCATATTTTTTACTTTAAAAATATTTAACATGTTTGGTGCTTGTTATACCTAAATAAATAAATGTACCGGGTGTACAACTAAGAAAGGCAGTCGGATGTATATCGGAAACCGTTCAACATGGAAAATAAAAAAATATAGTAAATGTGGCCAGGAGAAATTGCTCAAAATTATTTTTAAAGCTCTTAGTTAATTAATTTGTTACTCTATAATGGGCTCGTTGAACATTTTTTTTTTATTTTAGAAATCGAAAGTAGAACATTTTTTTATCCGGACGTTTAAGCCGTTAAATAAATTACCAAAGTTGGACCACGCGAAAACAGGGCGGAGCTTCGCGTGACGTCACTTTGCATATGCTTGTCGGGCGAGATATATATTGAGGATATTCAAATTGATTTTTAAAAAAGAATTTATTTTTAAAAAATCGTGAAAATCAAACTTTGAGTTACAAATTTTTAAGACAATTTTAGTCTTAAGTAGTGAATCAATCATAAATGAAGCTCATTACAAAGATAATAAATTTATATATAAACATTAAAGTGCAAAAATGGATCTACTTTTATCTAAGAAGCTAGATATATGTCCATTGTCCATAAGCGTCACAATAAGGGTCTTGACATAACTTTGCATCTATAACAGTTTACGAAATCCCAATAGTGTTCAATTACATTTGCGCCACCCTGTATATATATGTATATATTATATATATTTATTTATTTATTAATAGTTTTGAGGTACCTTAAAATAAAAAAAACTATAATTTTAAAAACTTATAAAAAGCGGGTTATTTCTCTTGGAAATGGTCTGAGACATCAAAAAGCATAAAAATACATTTTTTAGTACTATATCACGCTTCTCAACAAGAATTTCGAATAACTAACCTCACGTAAACACATAAATAAATTGACCCAATAAAAATATCTGAAATATTTTGATTGAATTAAGCCTGAAAAAATTGACATCAAAGTTAAACCGTAAATAAATCCCAAGTCAAAATCGAAATTATATGGACCGGGCTCAATTACTTGTATTTTTTTATCAAAAAGTTATTCTATGTCTCGACTTTCATTAAATATTTATTTCATTATTAGTTCAGTAAGAGGAGCAAAAAAAAACAAATAATTTAGAATAAATGATTTTAACATGAAAATCTTCTAAATATATTCATATAGCTTTTTGTAACTGTTAAATTGTTAAAGGAACAGTATAAATCCGACATTCAATAGATGCAGAAGCCTTTTTCTTGTGATGTTTCAATAACTTCAAACTATTTTCCTGTTGCCGCGTACTTTTAGGAGTTTTGTGATATCAGTTAGGTCATAAAACTTAAGCCGGTACTGTACAATGTGATTCATTCAAGTAGGCTGTTTGATGGATAGACACCGGATCTTGTCACTGGTTGTATAAAGTTTCGAGATGTAGTGTTCCCACACTAAAAAAAATTGGTCTAGACCGAGTACCTATATTGATTCGAGATTACCTCTTTTTTTTGGTCTTGTGATTTATTAAGGTGGTTTTGGGGATTAGGTTATTTGTTAATTAGAATCGGTATTCGATTGTATATGAATTATACAGGAGGATCTGAAATTATATGTGTATATTTCACCTGACGAAAACTAATTATAAAAGATTCGGATCCGATTGAATTTCTAATTAAAATTTTTAATGAGTGTGGGAGGTTTACCTTTAATTGTTGGGTTTATATTAGAAGCGATTAAAAATGAATTCGAAATAAAATCCGTATATTTCCTCAAGATGGATACCGGGTGTAAACGAGTGTTGGACCATCCCTGTAATTTATATATTTTAAAAGATATTGAAATGAACTACAGAGAATGCCAAAATAATAATTTTTTTTGAGAAACTATTATATATTTTTTTATTTTCATGGTATTGTATTTAGAATTTAGCAGTTATTTTAAATATATAAAAAAATGAATGACCTAAAAGTAACCAAAAATTTGTCGCTTTAAATTTATTTTGTTGCTCTTTCTAACCCGATTTTAAATATTATGGATAATATTAATAACCGATAAATACCGATATAATCTAATTCTGTTAGGCACTACACGAATCACCAAAAAGATTTTTTATACCGAAATATAAAAGGATCGATCGTCCTTCAGTGTTCATAGGTTTTTGTAAACAAAAACTTTTTGGCGTCGAATGTCGCTATGGACCGATCGCCTACAGACATAAAGACTGCACGACACATCTGACTGATCCTTATTAAGTCAAAAATTAATAAAATTAACGGTAATTGCCAAATTTAAAAATTTCGACTACGGTTCCATAATATTTAAATCTATTTTAATTGTTTTAGAATTCTCGTAATGTGTACAAATAATTAAACAAAATTGCACATAAAACGCACAAAATTATGAGAAAGGTCTCAGTAGATTGTGCTTTATGGCTCGTTTGATTCAGAATCAAAAAACCTTGCTTTTAAAGCAATAATAATATGAAACAAAATTTGTGTAATAATTATTATCATTGCAAAAAACGACATTTTTAGCGGTTCTTCGCTATTTTTAAATAAACTAATTGACCGAATGAATAGTGGAATGGCTCAAACTAAACGTATTGTTAATTCCGAAAAAAAGTATTGGATACTTATTTCGCTAAAACCAGTAGTGTTGTCTGTAGAAACGAAAAACATGTTTTCACTAACTTTGGACCTTCCTAATTTCTTTATGCAAGTTTTTTTCGCGTGTAAAAGTATATAGGCAGTCTTGTTTTATCCCTGCCTACAACTTAGGATACCTTTCATCCTGTAGCAAATTTACGTCATGAAATTTCCCTACATCCAGGACTACAGCCCCATTTTACTAGTGTGGAGCGTTTTCGGTATAAGGCCTATAGCCAGGATCGCCTATGACAAATTAAATAAAAGAACAGTTTGTCCAATATACATTCTCCCAGTTTATTAACGATTCACGCTTATATTTGTCCTAAACCTGATTATCCATTTTAACGCAATCAACAATAAACACAGCACAAACTACTTCAATTTAAATTGTACTAATGGACCATTGTCCAGTCAATACAATTTAAATAGAGGATTCGACTAAAGCATTATTCAAACTTTCAATATTTATTATCAATTATTTTCAATGTTATATACGTTGCCATGTAAAGTTTTATGGAATTCTGTAGGTATATAATTTTTTTTCGTAGCTTTAAGAGCACGTGATTGTAGAGCGCCACAAAATATAATTATTTGTTTTTGGACGGGATCTCGCATAATATTGCAACTAAAAATATGCGGTTTTTTCATGATATTTAAAATAAATATTTGAAGAGCGCGTCTGTGCTACTTTTCTCAAATTTATCTAGAGAAAAAAGTTGATAGTCGTATCACTTTTACTAAAAACAATTTTAAAAAACTGCGACAGACGCGCTCTTAAGAATTAAATACAGAATCAATTGATGAAAACCGCAGCTTCCTATCTGTAATATTACCGGAGCGCTCGTCCAAAAACCATTTCAGGCAAGATAACATATAATATTGGCGCCCTTAATGCAATTTTTATCTTTTATCTGAACGATAATTATATAATGTATGACATGTAAAAAAATCTAAAATAACAAACAGCTCAATGTGATACAGTTCAATATCAAAATTATGCTGCCTCTAACTAATGTTTTCTCAACACTTATGAATTTACAATTCAATTATAGTATTGAAAATATTGGAGCAAGTACCAGTCACAGCTGAACTGTTTATATTTTCAAACTCATTAAAAAAGACGTATACAGCCTAGTCTATATGTAGCTTATTCAGATTTAAATGAAACCGATTTATATTATCCGATTTAAAATAAAAAAATCTGCTATTGTGCACAAAAGATACGATTATAACTGAGGACTATACCTCATTATTTGACATTTTACAGAATTACATAAAACAAAATTTAAATAATGGATTTCATGGAATGAGGTAAATTTTGTCTGATCTACGTTTTTTTTTATTATTGTATTAATTAATTTGACGATAATGCTCCGTATCTAGTTTATAGTCCGTCCAATATTTCTTTTAACTTTTTGACAACCCCCATCTGAGTTGGCGGAAAAAAAAAACAATAAATCTGCACAAATTCTGTAATTAAAATCAGATTGATTAATGAATCATTCCATTTTGAGGAAAATAGAAAAATACTGTTGAGCAATAAAATTACTCAATTATTTATTTAAAATGGTTACAATTTTTTTATTTCTCGTTTTTCTTAAGAGAATTCTGTGGAGGTAATCTTAGTTTTATTAATTTAATATCTATGTGAGGACAATTAAAGATACACCAACTGCAGATTATATCAACAACAAAAGGCCATAGCATTATGTTTAAATAATCCACTACGTTTTAAACTTGGTACTGGCCGAGTAGACACATCCAATCAGATTAGCTACACTATTTATTTTAACAAAAAATTACTAGTCAGCCTGAAGTCTGTCATTTTAAGAGAAAAACAAATATTGAACAGAGTATACTATGGTTTTGTAAATAGCGTTAATAATAAAGGAGCTGCACTGTTTCCTCCACATTCCCCATAAAAAACGCCGTTCTGGCAATTTTTGTGCCATTCAAAATTACTCGTGACGCCATCAGTCAACATTGGGTTAAATTTGGCAACCACCTGAAGAAAAGCGGATCAAAAGCGAATCAAAAGCTGATCAAAAGCCGATCGAAAGCGGATCAGAAATTGATTAAAAGCGGATCAATATCTAATCAAAAGCAGATCTGGACCTGATCAAAAGCGGATCGAGGTCTGATCAATATCTGATCAAAAGCAGATCAGGAGCTGATCAAAAGCGGATCGAGGTCTGATCAATATCTGATGAAAAATCGATCAAGTGTTGCCAAATTTAGCCAAATCTGACTGAGGACGTCATGAGTGACCTTGAATGTCACAAAAATTACCAGAACGGATCTTGGCGTTTTCTTATAGGATTTAACAAGGGGAATGCGAAAGAAACTAATAATGTCTAATGATAGATACAAACCACTGAACTAATTAATACAAAAGTTATATTTTTTCCTTTTAATTTATTTATTTAGATTTTTATTACGTTGAGTTTAAAATAATGTAAGTACCTACATGATATCAAATACAAAATAAATTAACGTGATAGAAGGATATTGTACATCCATGGCGGAGAAAAACTTTCCAATATTACAGGCATCATTATATTTTATAGACGCTAAAATGAATATCTTCCATAAATTATAATCACCTCTACTAATTTCAGTACTTTCCGTTCAAAAGCGAGTTTTTAATTAAAAATGTTCAGCTGTAATATACACGCTTAGTTAAATAAATGTCTGACCTCATTGAAACTTTCATACATGTTGATTTTTCATATCAACATCGATTTTAAAATATTTTCTGTAACCGTACTTTATTAGATTTTTACAAAAAAGGGTAAGAATACTAAATATTATACAACGATTAAAATTGGCAGTGGCGTGTCCAGGAGAAACAAACGAGGGAGCAATCAAAGTACAAAACGGGAGATGAGAAATCAAAAATAAAAAATATGAAAACCGAGCATATTAATATAGTTGTAATAACAAATGAAAAGTTAACAAACACAAATAACTCTTAAACAAAGTTAAAAAAATGGAAAAAGGTATGACCGTCTTATTGAAAAAGACATATTTTTATATTGTATAAAAAGTTATTAAAAAAAATTAAAATTAGTTTAAGAAAGTGATTATCTTTTCACATTAGCAGTATTTTTATTTGGTAAAATGTTTTCTATATCATCACCCACAAATAAAATATAATTAATTAAAACTATTGTATTGCAGAAAAGTAAATCTTTAATTGTTCAAAATAATTCAAAAACAACTCGTTCTTAACAAAAAATGCTGCTATATTTCTGTTGCTGCACTGTAGGTCTTTTCGTCAAAATCAATAAAAGATCTATTCTTTACTCTGTTGTTTTATTTTTATTAAATTCTCAAATCGTAACATCTGAAAAGGTCTTGATTCCATAAGCATTTGTCTTTTTTTATATTTTAACAATTCCATAAACTAGTTTTCAGGCACTTAAGCAATTTAGCTAATGTAGGTATTAGTTATTCTTCGTACATTTTATAAAAAAATTAAGAATTTATTCTTAAATTTAAAAGCTCATTGTCCTATTTCTGTTAACGATTAACTTCCGTTATTTTTGTAAATTCACAGATTACGTCCCAAAAAAATTTTATAGAACTTGTACATCACATTTTTGGCCCAGAATGTACGACTTGACAAAAAATTAGCCGAGGACTGTTTGCATTACATTGGAAAAGAAAAGAGAATCCATCATTCTGGTTTTGTAAATACGTTGGTTTGATTTTAGTAATTTCAGTTGTTAGCGTGTTGATACTCTTTTGGCGGTACGACAAAAATTTTAAATAGTTAAAGAGGTTGACATATTAGCAAATTATTCAATTAGCCAAAGAACAATTCGGAATTTTATTTATTGTTCGCTGCCGCCAGTGAATACCTATTTTCATTTTATATCTGCTGTCTTCAAAACTTGCCATCTCAGGTATTCAATAAAAAAAAATTCAAAATTGCTGGATATACAGATTGTCCTTCTTATAGGATTATACAAACAATATTTCTTTGTTATATATTTTTACTTCCAAATATGAGATGTTTATAAAACGATATCTTTTAGCTAAACTAACTTTTTAGGAATTAAAAATAATAAATATTGATTTAGCTTGGATATGCTTATTCTGCCCAAAGTGTTGAAATATAGGTACGGTATCAAATTTTTTATTAAGACATTTATTTTTTTAATAATTGTTAAAAATTTCCTTTCCATTTTTACCTTTGCATTGAAAAACGCAAAAATGGAAGTTTGAGTTTAAAATAAAATTATTTGTCTACCCTGAAACTGATTGTATTGTGTGGTTCTTCCATTTTGAACCTCGACATTCGAATTCATAACGACACTCGCATATGACTCGTGTGGTAATTCTCATACTAGTGTCATTAAAGGCTCATTGCATAATATAATTTATTTCTTATAATTTATAACTTTAGTAAATTTTTTATATCAAATCATAGAAAAATGAGTTTTAGTTGATGATATCCTGTATTTCAGGTGCAGCTTTGACGGTAAAAAACATGCATTTATATTGAAATGTGGGAGTAATGCTTAGAGTAATAAATAATGTTATGCGATAAGCAACTTTCATTTCTATAATATTGTTTAAAATAATATACCTTAACACGATTAGAGAGTTATTTAATTCCTTGCCGTAAATTCTTTTTAAAACTTATTATTACCGCCAGAAACCTTCAGAAAGAATAAAAATAAAAAATAATGTTTGACAATTCAATATAGGACTGGAAGAAACTGACTTTTGAAAGGGATTTTTTTTTTCACTTCCAAGATTCTTATGTTAACTTTTATTATAAAAAAAAAAATCTTTTTATTTAGTTGATTTGTTAAAATCAAGTAATTCACTTTTATTTTTAATCGATATCAATATTAATTTTTATTATAAAATAATTATGTCATAAAAGATTTATTATCTATCAAAATTCCATCTATACCATAACAGAATAGGTTTTTGTATGATAATTAGGATATCCAGTCTTTTGGAAATATAATTTATAAAGTTATACCTGTGGAGGTAATCAGCTTTATTATAGAAAATATTATTAGCAAAATGATACCAAACCCTTTTCTTTTGTTGGATACCGAACGTTATTGAATAAAGTGGCGTAGATAAATGATATCTTTAACATTTTCGACTTTTAGTTCAGTTCAAAAAACTTTTACACTTTTCTTATTATTTTATTTTATCATATTACAATTCATTTTTAATTTTAATAAAAAAATTGACTAAAATAAAAAATTCAATAATAGGTACTGTGAAAGAAGCCAGTCAGTCGGGAGAACAGATCACAGATGGGATAATAAAACAGATGTTAGAGCTGATGGAGCGCCTGTCGATAATCTTCCTTCTGTCAAAAGATGGTCCATATAACTAACTACCTGGTAAATATGATCATTTTATTATTAAAAAATTTCAAAACTATTAGATGTATTATTATATAAATTATTTATTTATTTGATGACAAACAGGTATTATTGTAAAAGATTGAAAATAATAGTAGGTTGGTAGTTGAATCCCAACCGAATTTACAACTTGTATTATCGAAAATCCTGTTAGTTTAATATGTCAACCTACTATATTACGGAACAGACCTTACATAATCGTATTGTCGTATATTTAAAATGGCCGAATGATCAGAGTTTTAAATGTTGTCTTAGAAATAATGAAACCTAAATTTATTAAAATTGTTTTCTTAAAAATAGTTTACTGCACATGCATTGTTTTTAAATATTTTAAAAGGCTTAAACTTATTCTAAAAGATATCATTTTTAATAGCGAGTTTATACCTGAAAACCAAAAGTGGTTTCTATTATTAAATAGACAACGCAATGTTTTTGATGTTGATGCAACAACAATCGGCCAGCTGGTCAAGGATCAAAGTTAAATACCTGAAAAAAAAACCGGTTTTGCATTAATTTATTCATTTTATAACTTAATTCATAAAAAAATCGAAGGAAAAGATTCTTATTGATAAATTAATATAATTTTGCTCATTTAGCATTCTTTTAATGATCCATTACAATAAAAGCTGTAGGTATTGATAATGCCCAGTGGGTATTTAAAATTTATGTGGTGGGCATGGTGATGGGCACAGGAGCTTTGAGTGAGAGAGTTACATATCTTCCTGCTTGACAAGGTAGCAGTTCTAGGTTATAATTAATTTTTCCTTTCCTACCTGAACACGGGAACATATGGTTTGCAAAATAATAAATAAGCGTTGGGAAATGGAATCTATCAAATAGTAGAAACATATGGGATTGGTTTTTGCAATATTTTTTAGATATTGGTTTTAATTGTATAGTAAGCAATAATTAATGCAATACAGGTAGGTAGATGAAAATCAATGAATTTTAGAAACTATTAGCATTGTATTTATAGAAATTTCTATAATTACAATGCTATTAGTCTTATACAAAGCTTAAAGTTTCACCTAATATACTGGGTGACCACGAAATTATTACCTGCGGAATATATCTTAAACTAGAAGAGATAGACTTCTGTATTATTATTAATTTTATAATTTATAATGTAAACAACTATATAAATATTAGTTAGTATTTTTTTCATAATAATGATAGTAGGTATTAAATTTAATTAATCTGTAACTTCTTCTCTTCTGGTTAGAAGAAAACGTTAAGCTTAGTCCACAAAAGGCAACAAAGTATTGGCAACATCGATATTTATGTTGCCAACAGATACAGTTGCAGTCACTGTATCTGGATACATGTTGTTAGTGATATTGTACGTCCAAGCCTTTATCGGTCAAGTTCTGAATTATGGACGTAAACATGGCTGGTGTTTGTGCTGCTTTCATTGTAATAGCTGCCAATTCCAAAAAATGAAAAATAAGATATTGGCAAAGAGAATTTTTTTAATAGAATGTTCTATGGCGACAAATTGATGTCTTAACTAGTATTAATTGATGAAACCTCGTTCCGCAATTTTGTCCGTTTGACGAAAACTGACTTTGAAGAAGTTTTTCGTTTTCTAACATCAAAAAAGGATACGAATTACCGTGCAGCGATCCTGCCTTCAGTACATTTTTTGGTTACTCTCCGATATTTAGCTTCAATATGTTGGCAACGCCGTCTACACTGAGCGTTCGTTTGAAATGGGAAATACAGATACAAGCAACCGGCAACAAAATTCTTTGATGTATGTCGTCCAATGTTGACGAGTATCCATCAACATGTTGTTTGTTGACGGGATATATAAACAGCAACATCACCGTCAACATGTTGACAACAATTTTGTTGCCTGGTGTGGACTAAGTTTTACACGTCTCTTTACTTTAACAGTTGTTAAAATCTAAACATCAATCCATAATAAGTTTTCTATCTACTGACTGTTTGTCTATTTTTTTCTCTCTATCGGTCATTTGATATCATATATTTCATTCAGCACTGCGGATATAACTTTTCATTCTCCACAAATTTAAACATTTTATATATTATTTTTATACCTGCACCGACCGATAACTAAACTTTACGTGTGTAAGCACCAGGAGGAAAAATCTTTACTCGTCTATCTCTGATAATCCACAAATGAAAACTAGTTTGATCCTACTAACGCAAATATATGAGAATTGGTCGGGAACAAAATCTATGTAGTAAAAAAAGTCTCTTCCATGTATGGTAGCAAATTGATTTTTTTTAATTTTATTTTATTTTTATTTCATTGGTCACAAAATTGTCTTCAAAAAAATAAAATGAAAAAAATAAGATCTACCACTTATTTGTTTAAAAATGTTAGTAAATAAAAAAATTCATTCAGATATTTGTTATCTCTTTTTAATTATTTTTGAGCACAACAGTGTTTTATTATTTTAAGTGTACTTAGTTATACATATTATACATATTATCTTAAATCGGATAAAATTATTTTAAAGAACCTAAAAGCGATTTTTTATTTTACTACTATGATCAATGGTTCAACAAATTTTACATAATCATCTTTTGCATAAATGACAAGACAATGAAAGTTGATAAGTAGCGTTTAAATTAATTTGTAAAAACGCTTAAGACAATCTCAATTAATAAAGTGAATGTCTAATTTTAAAATCTGCCATTATTATTTGGGACACTCTGTATCAAATACAATAATTAGTATATTAGTTGTAATAATTATGATGTATTGTGCAGGATATTATTAATTAAACTTCTTGATTTTTCCGACAATCTACAGTCACATTAAAGCCATTAAAGTATCTTTTTACATAAACTTAAGGACCTTTTAAGATTATGCTTTAATTCGATAAACCATTTATCTCTCCTTTTTCTGTTTCGGTAATGCCGCCCAATGTTGTCTCTTGCTAAAAAAATAGTTTTATCTTTACTTCAACTGACACTACTTCAAGTGGATGAATGTTTGGATTTTAAAGGGAAGCCTACATTTAACTGAAAAAAAATTATAACTTTAAGGTAGCTTTTAGTAAAGTGGCAGTAGTTTTTTAATTGAATGCACAGGGTGTTTCAGAATTCGACGTTCAACGGTATTATGGTACACTCCTTTTATAAAATAAAGAATATCTAGGTCAGGAACCAATACTCAAAAATCCTTTGTTTTCGAAATACAGGGTGTTAAAGTTAATAATTAAAAACAGTTTTTTCGCTGTAACTTTTTTAAAAATAAATTTTTTATAACGAAACTTTGCAGTTGAGTAACTAGACTAACGACCCTCATTATGACCATGCATTATTTTTCAAAATCTTTTCCCAGTAGCATTCCAGTTGATTATGTCCTAATATTTTGCCCCCAATATTTTTAGTATAGCATTTTTTATTTTTTTAATTTTTTTTTAGGTAATGCTTTCTCTTGTTGAAGTCATTTTTGCATATTGAATTTTAGTTACTTATAACACAATATTCATGTCAAGTGTGTCAAGGTAGAACAGACAAAAATGCTATACTAAACCACTCTGCATGCCTCACTTTTAGCTTTTCAAAATCTATTAATTTTATCCATATTAAAAGTAATGCAGTTTTTTCACTAAATTAACCAACTTATGGAAGAAGTGTAAAATCGCCGAAATCCAGCAAAATGTCCTCGTGTAACATCGACCATCTTGGAAAACGCGTTTTCCTGTATATTTCTGGTCCTATTGGTCAGATTTTCTTTTTTAGGAATGTGGGGAAAACGATTTCCCACCATATACATTAAGCAGTTCCTATAGCTGTAATAAGAAAAAGTTATAGCAATCGAACACACATTGGCATTTTTCGAAAAACTTGTTTTTTGAATATAACTTTTTTCCTATTACAGCTACAGCAAATATTCCTGAATGAATATGGTGAGAAATATTTTTCCCCAGAATCATAAAAAACGAAGAAAATCGGACCAAAACGGGTTTTCCAAGATGGCCGATGTTACACGAGGAAATGTTGGTGGATTCCGGCGGTTTTACACTTCTTCTATGGTCTTTTAACGATTAAAAAATAATATAGCTTACTGCTCGTTTTGCCAAAATAGCATTCGGCCGTTTGCTAACTTTACTGTGCTATTCCTAATGATAATTCAAAACGTATTTAGAAAAATTAACGTTGTGTGATGAGTTCTATATAAGTGTCTCTCTATTGTTGGGTAGGTCAAAATTCTTAGCCTGCACCTTACTGTAGGTGTGTAAAACAGATATACTTTATTCTTACACCTATATATTTAAAATAAACTATATGAGATAATTGTTTTTTTAACCACATTATATATTGTACATATAATGAGGCTGTCACAGTTTCTTTGTTTTAAATATACATATATCTCATAGGTGTCTTTTTTCCTCTATAAAATCTTTATTACACAGTGAGAGGATTAAGTCTTATCAACTAGTTTATTTGAAAGAGTACAAAAATGCTCGAACATATCGATTTTTACACTTATCCGAGTATCTAATGGCATAAAATTTTCAGTATTTGTATTAACCCCCTCAATTTTTTTAATAGCAATGGGTGTTATGTGATACTTCATTTGAAAGGTAAAAAAAACCTGTTTTCAAAAATATATTAAAATAATAGTGTACTTTTACGAGAATTCTGAAAAAAGTGATTATTGGTGAAAAAAATTATTAGTTTCAACAAATTTGGAATTTGATACCTTTGGTTTCAACAATGTTAAAGAAAGAAAACTACACTTTTTTAACATTATACGCACGTTTCGCTAACTACGTTAACATCATCAGGAGTTGATTATTAAATAAGTGATGATATTATACGTAGTGTTAAAAATAGTATATTATACCTATTACTAATAGTAGAAGGCGCTTATTATGTGCTCAGAAGTTCCAAATCCCCAATATAAGTTGAAACCATAGTAATTTTTTTGCCTAATAATCACTTTTTTAGAATAATCGCAAACGTAAACTATTATTGTAATATATTTTTGAAATCAGATTTTTATAACTTTTCAAATAAAGTGTCACATGACCTCCCTTGCTATTTAAAAAAATGAGTGGGTGGCTGTCTAATTTTATAATTTTTGCATATATTGTTTAATATATTTCTATAACACAAGGATTTAATGTATTATATATTATTCAAAAAATAAGTACTGCCACGAGTTACTATGTCTAAAACATACATCGAATCTGTGTTATTTCTGGGAGCACTTTAAAATGCTTGAAATCTCATCTCTTATTTGTCAAACTAATTATTTTTCACCCGTCATCGCTAGTTCAAACTAAAAAGTAAATAAATGCCGGTTTTATGAACGCAACAACTAGTTTTATACAAAAGAATACGAAGATGGGTTGACTCTAACATAAGAACAAATAGATAACATGTTGTTTATTACTCCTCCTCCTACCTTGGAGGGGATAGTATACATATTAAGTTTA
Organism: Neocrepidodera transversa; assembly: GCA_963243735.1. NCBI lineage: Eukaryota > Metazoa > Arthropoda > Insecta > Coleoptera > Chrysomelidae > Neocrepidodera > Neocrepidodera transversa. Next base: position 6,122,076 of record OY725339.1, read on the forward strand.
TTAAAGTTCTACGAAACTAAAGATTATTTTTTTTAATCTGTTTCCAATAAAGTGCTACCCCAAAAATTTCTAAATCAAAAAGTTCCTGTTACTGACATTTTTTAGTAATGTTCAATTTGAAATCTTATTGATTCTGGGAAGATAAAATCGAGATTGGCATCAACAAAGTCGACAAAACACCAATTGATGACAAATATATCAATCAAATAAAACATCTAAAAAATAATGGCTAAAATTTGTATGTGTGTGGGTTCATCCCATCTTTGAGACTAGCCACAATATATTACACCAAATGCATGGGAACCGAAACGAAGTTTTGTGACAAAAAGAAACAATTCGAAGAATTTCTTATAGGTTACCCGAATGAGTGATAAGCATTTCATTAAATATTTCAAATGCCTTAGGGTATCAGTATTCATTGTTTCATCACGAGTTCGTGAAATTTTTATATAGCAACACGTTACCGTGGCTTTGAAATTTGTTCATCCAAATTGAGAACAGTGCAGCAAGGAGTGACCTTAAAAATGGGCTAGTTATGTTTTGCATATCGTCTCCAGTTTATAATAAAAATTATAAGCCAGCATGAACAAATTGGTACATTTTCCAAACATCCATTTAATTCCATACAAAATTGAAGTCTTGAGAACATGATTTAAACAATCAATATTTAGTTATAAGACGATAAACGAGTTTACAGAACTATAGTCCATTCGAGATCGTTTGAGAGTAATAAATGTGAATGAAAATGCACTAAATTGAGCGTTTTATGTAAAAAAATTTCGATCTCATATAGAGATCAATCAATGAGATGTATTTCCACCCGCTGCTTCGCTTCGGTAGGGTATTTGTATACTGCCTAGTTATTTTAATGTTTCTATATCTTTTTTGGGATGAAAATAAAAACAAATTACTTAACGCACGCCTATGTTCTAAATTAGGTTTGCAGAGATAATTATGGTTTATGTTGATTATAAAACAAACCGAAAAAAATTGAAAAATTCGGAAAAATCGAATAAATCAGAAAAATAAATAAAAGAAAACTGGAAAAAATCGATTTCTTCTTTATCAGAACTCTCTTCTTTTTTGTTGTCAAATACAAAAAAGGGTTATGTTTATTTAACTGATTATTAATTGGGAATTTGATCACAATTTTTGACCAATATTTAAAGGATATTTTATTTTTTTGTGTTATTCATTGCCAAAAACTCAATATTATCTTCTAACTACTCTATTTTATTGTGTAAAATTTTCTTTATGCTACTTTATATTTGTTTGGATAATAATTTCATATAATAATTTTTTTATTTGATTGTTAAAATTGGTTGTTTTAGAAACTTATTGTAAAACCTACGTATATTGATCATTCAGATATTTCTTCAATGCTTCATATTAAATTTGATTCTAATAGAGAAAGAATTTGTTTTAAAATAATACTAATTAATGAGTTTACTAATTCCCAAGAACCAAGAATAAAACATGTTGGTTAGTAACCACAAAAATGGTAAAAAAGAACAATATTAAAATATAACCATAAAAGACATTAAGGAGACTTGAAAGGAAGTAGTAAAACTACTAAATGTCAGTGAAATTAAAAATAGAATTTAATTATTTTAAATAATGGCCTTTAATTTTTCTTTATTATTAAAATTTTTAATGGTATGCGGTAGTCCGGTATATAATTTTAAACCAAGAAAATAAATGGATCATTTAAGAAAATTAGAAATAATATTGAAAATTATATTATACTAGGCAGCCCAAATAAATACAGTGCAAAACATAAAAGTTAAAAATTGAACATGATTTAGATTTCTCGATTTTTTTTCAATCTTTTTTGTTCTTCTTTATATGTTGTGCGAAAGTAAAAAGAACGGTACACTGCTGTATACTAAAATTATCTTTCAATAATTACCCAATGATGTGCAAAAACACCAAAAAATGGGAAATTCCCCACAAATCGGCATCACTGTTTGATTAAAGACTGACTGATTGGCTGTAAAAATTATTTTTTTAGTATTTTCCAGTAAATGTTAAGTAATCCTCCAGTAATTTTTTTTCTGCGCACTACAAGGTAGAGTACCACAAAACATAATTATTCGTTTTTGGACGAGATCTCTCCTATTATAGTAACTGAAAATATGCTGTTTTTTTTTCATGATATTTAAAATATTTATTAGAAGAGCGCGTCTGTGCTACTTTTTTCATATTTATCTAGAGAAAAAAGTTGATAACCGGATCACTTTTACTTAAAATAATTCAAAAAAAGTGCTACAGACATGCTCAAAAGAATTAAATAAAGAATCAATTGGTGAAAACCATAGCTTCCTATCTTTAATATTAACGGAGCGCCCGTACAAAAACGATTTCAGGCAAGATAATATATGGTATTGGCGTCTAAAATACTTTGTATGAGATATTAAAATTGTATAATTATAATTTAATTTGATATCAGAATTTTTTTTATGATAAATTATTTAGATGTCATAGTTTTATATTTAAAAAAAAATAATTAAAATTAATTGATATATAAAATATGATCATAAATCAACAATTGTGAAGTATAAAAGAATCTTATTATTATTAGTGTTACAAGTATTATTATTTACATAACAATTTAATATAGAAAAGTTATTTTTGGAAATTATGTCTAAAGATATAATTGGTTATTTTTTATAAGTTAAGTTAAAGTGATATGTTAAGATTATTAAAAAAATATATTTAAAATTAATCAAGTAAGATGACAAAAAAAATAATAGACTGAAGAAAAAATTCGGTTAAAAAATTTTTGAATGTCAGAATAGAATATTACAGAAAAAAAGGTTTATTGAATTTTTGGTAAGAATATAAGGATGGAATTTCACTTTTTTGCCAATAAAAAAAAAATCTGAATAAAAAAATAAAAAAATTATAAAATTATAAACTTTGAAGAAAAATAACTGAGAAATGATGGTGAATATACATAATAATTAATTTATACAAGGTATACAAAAATAATGAAACTACAATCGAAAAAACTAAATAAAGAAGATAAATTTCAAAATAAAAATTCAAGTAATCGTAGAAATGACAGAAGAGACTGTACAAACTCTAAGAACTACATTTATGATTTTTTTAATTTTTATTTAAAATTGTAATGTTTATTATTTTTTTAGTAGAACTCATCCCTAAATTGTAATTATGTAATTTTGTATAATGTTACAATATATTGGAATTTTTCGGTATTTAGAGACTATTAATCGATTGTCAGTAATGTAGATAGAGGTAGTTAACCCTTAAAAAACAAATTAGTTTTGTATCTGAAAATGATTTAATATCCATTTTTTGTTTCGTGTAATATTTTATTCGATTCACAGTAACAAAAGCTCTTGCATGTAACATGATTGAAGCGATTTTATCATTCGTGCACGGCACAAATACGTTAATCGGGATAAACGAAATGCTCAAATTGTCATCTATTAGGAGTAAAAACAAACATCACTTTAGGCATGTTTTGCTCTAAAAGATCTTTTTTATTTTTTATCTGTTAGTAAAAGGGCATTTTCACTAAAAATAATAATAATAAACATATATTATGTATGTCTGTGTAATTTAAAAAAACTCTATACAGGGTGTTTTATAAGGAATGGTCAATATTTTAATTATAGGTTAAGGATGTTGGAAGTTAAAATTTATTTTTCGTTTTTTTTGCAATAAGAGGGCACCACCTACACTGTACTGGATGATGAAAATTAAAAAGTATCCATTTTTTTTTAATCTTGGCCTTTTTTTAATTTTTTTCAACTCTTTATGATACACCCTGTAAATTTAAACAAAAAAGGTACGCTAATGTACAGCTGTCAAATAATTAATTGTTAGATTTATGTTAATGACTGCGCAGTGTTAATTTTGTTTACCAAATTCCATCTAAAGTAGGTAACTTCAATACGTATCTTAGTAGTAGATAATATTTGACGAGTTATTTAGTAAAACTTTAATATTTGGAGGTACTAAACCTATGATTAAAATATTGACCATTCCATATGAAACACCCTGTATACCAAATTTCATCAATATCTATTTGTAAATAAAAAACTTTCGCCAGCTTTGAGATTAAAAAAATACAATAAACTTTTCCATGCATACGAGCTGCCACTGTTTATATTTGTATTAACAACATTCTATTTATTTTTGACTAGTTATTATAATTATAATAAAAATAACCCAACTTTCAGAACACTTCTGGTAAAGAAGTTGGTTTTTCTTAAAAACCTCAAACTTCGAAAGAAAAATATCGAAGTTTAAAAAATATGTGGAATGGGAATCCCCTAAGCGATCGTGGAATTCCCCCGCTATTATAAATACTAGTAATATTGGTTGCCTAATAATTGGCGCAGTTACGGCGTCAATGTAATTTAATTTCATAATGCCATAATACGGACGGGATCAGGAAAATAATGACCCCATTTTTGTGTACTATTTCATTCTCTAATTTCGGAAACACGAGCTATGTGATTGCGACACGAACTGCATAAAGAGTACTGATAATAGTAAAATATCGAAAGTTGATATCGATGCCAAAAGTACTTCGTATTGAAACAAATGCATCGGAGTATCCCTACTATGAAAAAAAACTTTCGCCAAATTTTGTTTAATCACATGGAAAGTCAAAGATTAAGTATCTACTATTATTAAAAATCTTGCTAAATAAATTTAAACAAAAAGCCGAGTTGACAATGTTCCATAATCATATTCATTCCCACGGTTTTTAAAATTGCCTTGGCTAAATTATTGGCTGGTAAATTTATAAATAAAACACCGTTTTTTATCCAGTAGTTAATTTGTATTTCTGTTTCAATGACTAAACTCGTATTTCCGGGTAACTGGGTTTCTATAAACACAATTTTTAACCGTTCCGTTTTTTATTTAAACATTAAGGGATTCCTAATTGTTTAAATAAAATCTTTCTCTTTATTGTATAAATTCTTCGCTGAATAAATTCGGAATCAATTTAACTAGGTGTGAACATTTTACTGCAGGATGAAAAGTCTTTTAAACATTCTAAGATAGGGGCAATTAAATTAAATAAATCTGTAACTTCTGATTTTTTTTAAACACAGTCATTGTCTTATTGACATAAATGAAATGGTTAAGTGGGTACCCGGCGAATGTTAATTTTAAATTAAAGGAAAATAAACAACTAGAACATTGTTCGTGTAATCTTCGCACTGTCATTAAAAAATCTTAAAATAAGCGTAATAAGCCTTTTTTTCTTTAATATACTTTTAACTGTTTTCTTGTTTTGTAGCAATGTTACTACATAAAATCTATGCAGGTGTATCGAATAATTGCAATAATTTTAATTATATCATTTGATTGAATTAAAAAAAAAACTGTGAAAATCGATTTAAATGTGATATAAAGTTTAAATGAATTGTAATTATTCTCATAAAAATATAACTTGGCAAAGTAATAGATTTAGACACTCATATTCAATTTTAAAAATCGTAAACAAAAATGTTTACCGGCGTAATGAGAGTGCATAAGATTTTTTTTGAACGCATTTAACTCTTATGAGGTCGACTAAAAATACCGCAACCTTTTATACTTATTTAAAAATAATACGACACTAAATCATTAATTATTGTAATATGAAGAGGATATCTGGTTTGTGTTGATTCCTCGGTACTCTTCAATAGCCGTGCGGTTCGATACCGTCCATCGCGAATTAAAAGTAATTAAATATAAAACATTAATTATCTGAAAGTAATTGGCTCTTTTCTGCTCTAGTAAGCTCCTTCATCTTCAGAGTTATTAACGTATCCTTACATCTTACCTGTCAGTAAAAAAATATGTGAGAAAATGATGGCGTACCGGACTAACGAAGGACTGCACGGATTTTAAAACTGATTCGATCGGTCTCTTGTTTCTTTAAATTTTATTTATTAATTGGCACTGGTGTGTCCCATAAAATTTAAAAAGCCGTTTTTATTTTTTCCCATAAAAACATTTTTTTTATTTAAACCATTTAAAAATTTCACCACAATAATATACAGTGGGAATAATGTTACATCCAATTATGTGAAGGAAAATTGAAAAACGCTGGGACTGTCCGATTTTTATTTTATCCAAAGTATCTCATCAAATAGGCATCTACATAACTGTTTATCTTATGAATAGCAAAAGAGACGAGTGATACTTTAATTAAACGGGCTTAAAGTTATCTATTTAGGGGTATAAATCAATTAAAATTTGAGTCATATTGTAAATTATCACTTTAGTAAACGTTCATTAAAAGGTCTCGTCAACACATTTTAATTTTTGTAAATAGAACACAGTCGCGTTTGGTCAATAATAATCAATCAATAAATCAATAATGGATCAAGCAATTTTCGAGTACTTTTTTGTATGTTTTCTGACTTAAGAGGCCCGCACACCACGTGACTTTCGTGGTTGCCAGTTAGAGAATTACACAAAGAAAATGTGCTTGTATTCTAATAAATTGGGTACAAAAATTATTTTTTTAGGTTAATGATAACTAACCTTACTCTCTAGTCTAATTTTTTCTGCACAGAACAAGGTAGAGCACCACAAAACATAATTATTCGTTTTTTGACGAGATCTCGCCTAATATAGCAACTAAAAATATGCGGTTTTTTTCATGATATTTTAAATATTTACGGCAATGTCAAACACAGCTATGACCTGTCAAGGGGGGGGGTTAGGGGTTAAACATCCCCCCACACCCACACATTTGTTTTGTTTTCCAAAGTTTTTTGTAATATATTCTCGTAATACTTCTCCTATTTTTTTGAAAACCCCCCTAATAGGTAAAAACTCCCCATAATAGGTAATTCTGGCTGCTGCACTGGATAGATGCGTGGAAGATTTAATAGCATAGTTCTCTACTGTCCTCTGCGTATGTGCAGTGTGCGGTATAGAAAAATAATAGTTCTATACGCATGTGCAGTGTGCGGTACAGAAAATTCTCGCACAAGTTTTTAATAACTTTGAAGTAAGCCGTGTCTATTTCTATATTTTTCAAAGCGATCGTAGAAAAAACATTTTTCTATTGTTCTAGACAACGCAGAGTTATAAAAAGGCCCCGGCGTACGTTATAAAGGGCACGAAACTTTTTTTACGAAATTTTAAGAAATATTCAGAAATAATATTTAGAAATAAATGACATTTTGCATAAGAAATTAGGCTGTATTCATAAATAAAAATAAAATTTTTATAAACATAATTATTAGCGTCTTTAATTGGGAGACCGCACTGTATAGCTGTTTAATTGAGAAATAACAGTTTAAAAATTATTTCTCTTTTTCTATATATCTATTTCTAAGCGACAACTTGTGATACATATATTTTTTGCTAAAATGAAACATTTCTATAGTGTTAAAATGTCATGTCCAAACGGGGAAATTGTAAAAAATCTAATAAAACAACTATTCTTTCATTCCTTCGACCACAACTTCTGCTTTAAAAAACTGGATGGCGAATCTTACATAGTTGCAATTCTTTTAGTGGCCTTTCGTTGCAAAACCTATAAAAACTCACATAAAAAGCCTTCCTTCCCGTGGGATATTAACTGTCTGCCTAATTTTATTTTGTTCAATTCGAATGTTTCTTTTTTAATGACCTGTCCAATGGCGGCTATTGTAACAGTCAAAGTTTAAGAATTTATAATATTTTTAAGGTACAGCGTGATTCACAACAGATTATAGATAACAAATAAATATTAAAAAAAAATAATTTTCTTATGGAAATAGAATATTTAAAAAAATTAATAATCTTATTTTTCTACCTGTTACAGAAATTTCTCATTGTAACTGTAAAATATAATATTGTATAAATTAAACCTTTATTCGAAACTGCAAAGTGCCTTTCTCTTTAACTTTTTTTTATTCATAATTAGAGCCGGAATTCACCAATAATAAATTAATAAAGACAGGAAAATATTAATTTAAAGCGAACGTCTTAGACGGTAGTAACGAGTTCCTATAATCTCCATAAACAATTAAATTTTGAAACGGAACCTACTCTAATTGAAATTTTTTTAAATGTTAATTTTACAAAATAATTGGGAATAATTTTATAATTAGAGTGTTTCTTAAGGATGTGACGGTATTTTTATAAACATACATTTTGAAGTTCATAATAACCAAATATTGTTGAGCCACCGGTAACGTCTCGGTCTGTATATAGAGCTAAAACTAAATATATTTTTTAAAATCTGTTTTCACATAAAGATTTATATCGGAAAAGACAACAATTTAAAAATAATTTTAATTATACAGGGTGCTCCAGGAAAGTGATACATATGAGAGTTTTTTTTAATGCAACAACCTGTACTTTTTTACGTCCTGAGAAGCTGATTTCAAAAACCTACACCTATATTAACTAAATGTTGATTGCTCCGGCCAAATGACATAAAATCGGACAAAACGGCTTACATGTCCCTATCTTAACTTTTTGAGTTTTACTTGGTGGCATAAGAACACAATTTATACAGAGTGATCAAAGTTTGTAGCTACTTTGTAGTACATGAGAGAAATGTATACAAGATTATGTATGTATGTTTTATAGGTGTTACAGGTTTTTGAAATCAACTTCTCAGGACGAATCTAAAAATGTAGAAAAATACAGGGTGTTCAGTTAAAACAGATTTTAAAAATATAACTTAATTTTTGCTCTACAGATCGAGGCGTTACGGGTGGGCCACAATCTAAATATCATTGCCATTATTTACCAAATCCTTAGCCTTAACGATATACAGAGTGATACTTATACAATATGTCCACTTAAGTTCGCAACATATGGAAAACTTTTTTATTATCAATTTATGGAAAAAAGTTATTCTTCATAAAAAGTTTTGCATGGTCTAAAACCCAGAATAAAGCCATCAGATATCAAATTTTTTTAGTCATATACAAGGTGTGTCGAAAAATCTGAATTTTTTCCAAAATTAGTGTATCTTTATTTAGAATTGAAAACTGGGTATTAAAAATTTAGCCGTGTCTATCTCAGTACCCCATGATCATCAAATATCACCATAAACTAAAACTAAAATATTAGTATGTTATTGTATACAATTTTGAAAAAATAAAAACTCTTATTTTTTAATGAAAATTGATATGATTGCATATCTGAACATAGTTTTCAATTTTGATCAACTTTTTCTTAAACCAATTTTCGATATTGGCAAAAATAAGTGTAATAAGTGTTCATAAATTACATTTTTTGACACACCTCGTAGACAAAAAAAAATTTATAACTGATGGTTGAATTTTAGGTTTCAAACCATGCAGAACTTTTTATGAAGAATAACTTTTTTCCATAAAATTGATAATAAAAAGTTTTCTATATGTTGCGAACTTTTAAGTGGACACATTGTATATGGAATGCTCCAATTATTTCGGAAATAGCTTGGACAATATTTATGAAATTTGGTATGTGAAAGTTGTGTTGGTAAAATAAATAGTACCGGAACGTATGGTTGGGGCGGAGGGCAAATCTGATTATCTTCAAAATGCGCTACACTTTCTTTTTCTTATTCGCCAATTTAAAATATAATTTTCATTTGAAATTAAATAAAAAATTGCTCCTTACTTTAATTTTTCACTTTTTAAAATTTTAAAATAGAAAAAAATTCGGAAACACCTTTCTTGAAAAAAGTACCAGAACGGGAAAAAAGGTACCGGAACGCAGATTTTTCCGAAAATATAGCCAACTTTGTTATTTCAAATACATCACCCTGTATATTTTCTAATTTTTAATTTACTTAACAAATTCTGAAAAATTTTTTATGTATACCTAAATGTAACAAGGACTATCTAGCAAATGTATTTTTACCACAATTGAAGTGATGAAATAATTTGTGTAGAACTAAATTTGTAATTACGTGATTGTCCTGTCGATATTTTCAAACATTTCATGTTTTTAAAAATATTTTCAAAAAGTTTCAGGATTGAAACTGATATAAGGTATTTAAAAATAAATTGATTCTTTAGAAAATTTAGCTTTTTAGACGATTTTTGATTCTTCGATTAGTCAATAATTTTACATTTCTTGATTTTTTTTTTTGAAAAAAATGAGATTTGTGTTTTAATTTTTCGTAACAAAACCCAAAACTCAATTCCTATTGAAAGTTTGCGTATTGAATATTTTCATTTATCGGCATTATTCCAATTGATTCGATTTTTAGAAAAATGTAATGATTTAGTGATTTTCAGAAAAAAACCTTTTTTTTCAATTAGGAAATTTTCTAATTTTTTATTTTGACAAATTACTTCGACTCTTAATTATTGATTTTTTTATTTAGATTTTTTGGAGTATTTGGGATTTAAATTTTTTAATATTATAAAATTTTCTTAATATTTAAAATATATTATAAAATTTGATTATTAAGAAATAATAATCTGCCACATTACCCTGCTTTAGAAATTGACTAAGATATATAAATTTCTTAAAAAAGGTTCCGTCCAAACCATATTTTACCATAAAAAACTATATTGTATCGTGGAACAAATGCCGCTTATAAATAAGCGAGAAGTTGAAAATGTTTGAAAAATGCGGCTGTTTACCGTAATCTTATTTTTCCTTGCGGAGGTTTTTATTAAAATAATTAGAAGTCATCAAGCTTTCACTTCACTTTAGAAAATGTTATCTTCATAATTTTTTCCCAACGAATTGCGGCAATGCAGCTGGTAATCGATGGTTTAGCATTCAGTAACCCCAATTCGCTGATATTAAACGGAAAATAATCCTGTGATTGCAAAGATTTTATAGGTTAAAACGGCAGGTCGTAGGTTGCCAGTTCATGACCTCAACATTCACCTGACAATCATAAAGAATACATAGGCGGAATCGCAATTTTAAAGCTAAGGGGTTACATTATTATTATATCAAATTATCCAGCTTATATATTGGAAATTAAATTTGGATGGTCCATTAATTGAGTAGTGATATATACAAGAAAAAAAAATATTTTGGTTTCGTTTAAATATCTTTTTATTAAATAGAGATGAAACAATAAAATCGACATGTTTTACTGTTTTTTGAAAAATTTATTATTTTTGATTTTTTTTTACATTTAGCTCTTATTTTGTTAAATGAAGAAAAATGCGTGACTGTTCAGTCGAATCTGGCCGAATTTGGTTACCTATAATAAAGGAAGAAATGTCTCAAAAGTTCTCTACTTTGTCGGGTAAAGATTCAAACAACTGTCAAATATAGGGTAATAATAAAATAGGGCACTGATTTGTTATATTGTTTTTTTTCTTTTTCGTACTAAAATTCTCAAAAAGAAGCGTTTGATGCTCCTGAGTTAAAATTCATCATGCAATCTTACCTCAATTTTAGAGTCTAGTTTCTCAATATATAAATCTCTTTTTCTATCACAAACGTATTAGGTTATCACATTGACAATGTATAAATTTAAGAATTTACTTTTCCTGATTGCTACAGGGTGTTCGCGAAAATTGCGCACTTATTAAAATAATAGGTAGAAGACATTATTTCAAATCAATAAATTCCTTGCAATTTTTTCTTGGAGTTATCGGTTGTTAAGGAAAAAAATAAAAGTATTAAAATTAAAATGTAATGGTAAAATAACCGACAACATCGCATTATTTGTTACATTCCTAGAAAATGATACTAAATTTTGGTGGGATACGATTAAAATTTAACGGTAAAATTTTTATTGCAATTGCTTATTTTTCATTTAGCTAATATCATTGTGTGTTGATAGTTTATGGTAAAACTCGCGGTATTAGTAAAAGCTTGTAAGATTTTATGATGAACGATATCCAGAATTCCATTATACTAAAGATTTTTGGAAACTGGTGGTGTTATACCAATAAAAACAAATGGTAGAATTCATCGTAATCGTGTGTGTAATGAATGCAGACGAACGCGTTAAGTTTAAAAAAATGATGTTATGCGATAAATGTATTAACACCTTTTTTGTTAGATATTTATATCGCAGAACACAAAATATTAAATCTTTATTTCACATGTGCGGTGTTGTCTACATTCCAAAGTGGCCTAGATTTTAAATGCAAATTCTAAAAATTCGATAAAAATTATTTTGACAAATTGCATTATTTTTTGCTTGAAATAATGTCTTTTACCTGGTTGTTTAATAAGTGCACTCTTTTCGCGTACATGTGTTAGAAAAACAAATTTGGCTCTTATAAAATACAGTACATAGTACAGTGCATACCTACAGCCAAACAAAATTAGATAAACAATACTTATAGTTGATTCCCCACACTTTGTCCAATTAAAAGTATATGCTCACATTTTGAGGAATTCCTTTATCTAAATAGCTAAATGTACCATTCTCCAATGGATAGATTGACTGTTGAGATCACCTGATCTCACTTCTGTAAATTCTTTTCCAGATTTTGCAAGTGGCCGAAGGCCGCCCATTTAGTTTATTTTAATTTAAAAAATTGGGTGGTATCGTTTACACTTTAAATATGGAAAAACCCAAGTTATGATAAACAAAATTTTCTGTTGACAAGTTTGAAAGTTAGCACTTTTTTAATTATTATATTGCAAAAAACATAAGTAACGCGGTCTTTTTATCGCCATTTTACAATAGCCCTTTACTATTAGCCATTTGTCGGTAGCGGCAACTTTGATCTCTGATGGCGGTACCGGTCCGCAAAGCGCTATACAAAAATAAATAGCATTAGTTTGTTTTATATTTGTAGATAATTGCTCATCTGTATTCTACTAATCTAGTAGTTAATCATTGGGTGTCAAAGGAATAAAAATAATAGTGATTAGTTAAAATAGTCAATACTGATTAGTAAGTTCTATTATTTTTATAGGTTTATCAAGATAACTTCAAAACCATCCACGAAAAAATGAGTAGCCCTGTATATTTACAAATATTTTTTTCTCCGAGAGGTGAGTACCTTTTGTCATTTTATACAACTTTTATGTACACAGAGTTTAATACCAACATTTTATATTTAAATATTTTAATGCGTGATTAAAAATTATTAATTAAATCTGTTCCATTCTGTACAAGCTCAAAATAATTCTAAATACGGTCTTTATTAAATTAATATGTGAATTAGTAATGAAGTTTATATTTAAATTGGCGTTATAATAAAATTATGGAACGATTCTAATGAACACTAGTTTTGATATTTACCGTTAGTGTTCGGGCTAATTAATTATTTTACCGATATTGGTAGATATAAAGAAATAGTTTAATTGCCTTCCTTTTATGGCTAATTAAATTTTGCAATAAATTTTAATATAATTAAACAAATTAAAACATGCTTTACATAGGAGTTGAGAAACCTAGACATTTAGGATTTACCTTTTAAAGAAATAATATTCCTTATGGCAGCAAATAGAACATTTATAAGTTAAAAATATGCTGTTTCGAAACTTTATATTGAATTTAATTATCCCAATAATTATTGCATTTTTTAACCATTTAAAACGAATTTATGTAAAAATAAAGAAGCAAAGTCAAATATTACAATTTTTTTTTATCTTTTAAAATTTATGTTTCAAATTATTATACTTATTCTGCATTTTTCACGAATCAGAATGGAGCTCGTATCTGAATTTGATGTCTGTCTGTCCGTTCGTTTTTTTATTCAAATACATTAAGGGGCACAAATATTTTGTTAAATGGGCAGGCTCAAGGTGTTTGAGGACCAAATAATATTAAATTGGCAGGGTCAAATATTTTTACATGGGCAGGAGTAAGGGGTAAATAAGGGACTATATATTATTACATGGACAGACTTAAAGGGTAAAAGTGATTAAATAATTTTACATGGACGGGCTTAAGGAATAAAGGGGTCAAATATATTTACATGGAGAAGTAGAATGTTCTTCTTTCTACCGATAACCTGAGCGATTGATTTTTAAATTTGTTAAAAAAATACATTTCCTTTTTTTAATAAAATTTGTTTGTCGTAGATTTCAGAAATATATAATGCATCGAAGTATTACTTAAAACTTCTTTTTTAATTCGTATGTAACAAAAAATAAACACCAAAAAATTTTTATGTTAATTAACTTCTCAATTTAATAACAACGTTTCAGAAGTTCAATAAATGCTTTAATATAAAAAAATCTGTACCATTTTTTGTAACATTAAGTGGCGCATAAGGACAAGAATTATGTGTAAAACACCTCCGTCACACTTTTTTAATACTATAGGAAAATGATTTTGTAAAAAAGATTGAAAGACTAACAATATGAGCAGGTCTAAGAGGCAAAGGGCCTAAATAATATAATATGGGCAGGCTTAAAAGGTAAAGGGTTTTTCAAAAATTTAAAACATATCGAAACTTAAATTTCAAGACTTTCAAAAATAAATTATTACTAATATTATTAATTATTATTATTCCGAATACAAATCTAACATACAATAAAGGAGTTCGTCTGGAAATACTATACTTACCTTTCTCAACTGGTTTAAATCTGGAATGCGTATTGTATGGTGTGAATTTATCTAGCATTGACCCTAAATAAATAATGGAAAACATTTAATTATTTATAAAAGTTCAAAGTTTATAAAAGTGAAATTATAATCAATGCACATATTAATTATCAATAATTTGTGTATACTATATTTAGAAAATTTGATATGTAAAACAAAATGCGAATAATCTGTTAAGTTCTAAAATTTGTAATAAATATGAAATTCCGTTAAATTTTTCTTTTTAAAATATCAGCATACGAATCAAATCCAGTCACAATTGAAAATCTACCTTTTTCTAAGAAGTAGTCTTTATTGTTCAAGAAGCCAATCACGGTACAAGTTATTCTCACAGGCTTTTATAAAAAAATATTACTACCTTTATCCACCAATGCTGAAACTTACACCTGGTCCCTTTAACTAAGGGATAACAACATATGTCAACTAAAGGTACTGATGAAATAATTCTTCTACCTGAAAAAATTCTTACCTAACAGCTCCGATCGTAGATGAAAGAAATATGTCTTTGGAAAAGTTTCAGATATTTTAATTTTTTTAGTCTTACAGGACGTTTCAGAATTCGACGTTCAACCATTTATTGTACTCCTCTCATAAAATAAAGAATATCTAGGTCAGAAATCAATATTCAAAAATCCTTAGTTTTCGAAATACAGTCTGTTAAAGATAATAAATAAAATCAGTTTTTTCGCCATAACTTTTTTAAAAATAAATATAACTACCCTCATTGTGACGATACATTTTTTTCAAAACCTTTTACCAGTGGCGTTCTAGTTGGGTATAGCTAAATATCTTAAGAGACAAAAATGGTAGCGCATGCCTTACTTCCAACTATTTTTTTTTTCAAAAATAATTAATTTTATAGTTAAGGTTTTAAAAAAAATAAATCTTCACAATGACGGTTGTTAATCCCGGAACTTGATTGCAAAGTTTTATTGAAAAATATATATTTTTTAAATAGTTATAGCAAATAATCTGTTTTTTGAGTTTGGAAAAAAAAAACTCATATCCGTCCGTCCGTCCATCTGTTAGCCTGATTCTCGAGAACAGTGAGAGAAAGAGACAAACGGACAACGGCAATCGATTCAGTATCGTTAAAAACCCCACAAACGATATTAATATTTGACCTATTTTTACTTTCCCGCTACTTATACCATATACACTTTAATAAATAAGGTATATAACTATTAAAAAATTTATTTTCGTAACTTTAAATTTTCGAAAACTCGAAATTATGACAAAAATATTGTCGTTTTTCACTTGTTATTCATATTGATTTCTGACCTAGATATTCTTTATTTTATTGAGATGAGTCTACCATAAATGTTTGAACGGCGAATTCTGAAACACCCTGTATGGTAAATACTTTTAGATAATTTTGAAATATTTTGCGTCTCAATTATTTTAATAATTTGATTTTTTCCCAATATTTATATGTCTGATTAAATGAAAAAAATTAAATATTTGGAAGTTTTGATTATTTTTTTTAAGGTTGGTAGTGAATGAAAAATAAAGAGTAAGATATATAGAACAAAAATTTTATTAAGATAACTTTTTAAATAACATTATTCACGTGAGGAACAATACAGCCGCTTCTCTAAAGAAGTATTTATTATGAAACATGAACAATTTTTACTAGTTACATACTATAAATATACAATTATATATATTACAAAACGTCTTTATCAATATTAAGTCTTTAACTTGCCCAAGAGTTTTAAGTAGTTTACAATAAATGTCTGTCAATTTTATGGAAAGACAAAGTTATTTAGGGTCTTGGTCTATCTATAATATTGAAAGTAAATGACTTAGTTTGAAAATCAGGAACATTGTTTCTTTGTTCGAAAAATTGGGTACAAAAATCGGTTCAAAATGGAATGTTGCTATCGGTTTTAAATAAATATCACTGGCCTATCATTGTAAATGACTGCAAATTAATACCAACTGCAACATTGAAAAGGCTTATAAGTATCGAGGAAAGCCTACTTAAGTACAATGGTGACTTAGTTTGCTTCAGATTCATCACAAAATACTATAACAATAAAATGTTACATTAGTTACATTCTACTTGACAAAATATAGTCTTGCTATGCTCTGGAGTCAAGTCTCTGAGCAATACCAAAATCTTTGGTTTCTTATCAGGTGCATTCACCATTGGTAAATTTTATAAATACAGAAAATAAACAGAACAAAAATCCTCGACATATATACATATAAACAAAAATGTTTTACCACTGGTGATAACGACCTGATCAATTATTGGTGTTACCCAGAGAGGAGTCATGAAAATAGCAAAACTTCTTGGACACGAGGCACTAGCTCGAATTTAAATAATCATACAAACATAATTTAAGTTGTCGATACCTCTGACAGAAAATGGGAAAATAATAAATAACTGTACAGCGGTCCCTAATTGGCAGAAGCATCGACATTACATACACACAACAGTCATTCATTTTAATTAACTACACCTCCGTTGCAAAAAGACCAGATGAGATCGCATCTGCAGGATGGAAGTGTTCTTCTATCACATAAACACTATTTGACTCCTTTTCTAATGGCCTCTTTAACATGGAGGGATCACTGCAACAAGCAGAAACCATATGTCAGACAAAGTTTCATTTTAAAGATATGGGAATAGGAAGACAAGAAATTAGCTAGTTTTACTTAAAAATAAGAGATGCTTACCTGGAGCCACACACAGCCGATGTGTTTGACATCACAGACAAACGTTTGATGTGTTCATAGTCAGGTTCATGCAGTTTTGCAGCTAATAAGGCTGAAGCACGAGCACCTGTCTCAGTATTTAGCTGCTTTTGAGAACGCGTCCTCTGCAAGGTGTACACAGGTCGTCCATCAATAATCTGATGTTGTGGCTTTGGAAAACCATCACAGTCATTAATGCTGATGTTAGAAACACTACAGTCATCTGGTGAAGAAAAGTTCGAACTAATTACATTGTTTGTGCACTTTCCCCATGAATTTTTTATCATATGAGGATCAGCTGACATCGTGGCACCACGTTTAGCGAAACTACTATTAGCTGTATTTTGTTCATTTTGTAACCGCGCTTCTTCATCGGCGCGAGCTTTTTCGCGTTTTCGTCGTTGTTTTAGACAAACTATTACTCCTACAGCCACTAAGACAACTAAAGGTACGAATGTCGAAATTGTAGCTATAACTACTACATGTTCAGTCGTAAGATTGGATTCGGAGGATACCCGGGCACTTGGAGCTGCGCTTGATGACACTTCGTCGCATTCACGGCCAAGAAATCCGATTGGACACATGCACTCGAAGCCGTGAACGCGATTCACACACGTACCTCCATTGTGACATGGGTTTACAATACACTCGTCAATTTCTTTACTACAATCCTTCCCTGCGAATCCGGGAGCACATTTACACTTATAGTCATTAATTAGTTGTAAACAAGTTCCGCCATTGGCACAAGGCTTTGTAATACAATAGTCAACACGATTTTGGCACAGTGGTCCCACATAACCAGGTACACAATGGCAGCGGAACTCATTTACTTTATCTATACAGGTTCCACCATTTTGGCACGGATTTCCTTTGCAGTCATCAATGTTAATATTGCATAACTCCCCAGAAAATCCAGTAGGGCAGACACATTGAAATCCATCATCAGTTTCAACACATGTACCATCATTTTTACATGGGTTTGGTAGGCATCTATTTATTTGGTAATCACAATTGATGCCGCTAAATCCAAGTTTGCAGGAACATTGATATCCGTTCTCGGCATTGCTACAAATACCGCCGTTTTTGCAAGGATGTTTGTTGCAATAATTAACTTCAGTTTCACATTGCAAGCCAGTATAGCCAGTTGGACATGAACATATGTTATAACCACCCTTAGGATTACATGTGCCACCATTTAAACAGGAACTTTTAAGGCAATCATCTGCTGGAATTTCACAATCAGTACCATTGAATCCTGCAGGACAACTGCAGGTATAACTCCCTTGTCCTGTATTAAAACATGTCCCACCATTACGGCACGGTCTGTGGTTAGTACAAAAATTTAAGTCTTGATTGCAGAACAGCCCTCCCCATCCTTCATTGCAAAGACAGTCCCATGGTTTGACGCAAGTACCTTGCATACATCCCGGATAACGTTGACATTGATTACATAAAGGGCCTTCCCATCCTGACTGGCATCTGAAATAAAAAATTACTCATGTACAAAAATTTTTTTTTTTTTTAATTATTGATAACAAAAGTTGTATAACAAGTTAAAAATAGGAGATAATCAATGAATCCTCGATTTAAGTTGAATGAAAAACAACGGACGCTAAAAGAATCATAATGACTTAAATGAATAGAGATGAGACAATTACTGTTGAAAGTTTGATTACATCGTCCTGCGAACTTGACGTGATTTATAATTAATAATTATCGTTGATGATGGGGAATAATGAGAATCTAAGACAATTTGTCCGAGAATCGAACTAGTTAGATGAATCTTAAACACGGTAGACCGTACTATATCGGCTAATCGGCAGTACCGTCTGCGGCGGCATAGCACAGCAAAACGGTTGGTATGTTGAATGTGACGTGCATTTCTTATTCTAAGCATGTGTTTGAAAGAGAGTGTATTCGGATCGTATCGAAGAGCTCATTGAGTTGCAGCTTGGATCGCAGACCAGGCCGCGCGGGGACATCTAGAGGGGATGCAACACGCCCACAGAGCTCTTTCCCACGCTGCCCGTTGGCAAGTATGCAGGTCAAGGAAAGGTTATATGCGGGTCGGCGGCCCAATCTGCATAGTCTTAGGCGGAGTGCATATAACTCCTTCCGCTAGTAATCGAAATCGAAACTAATAATATCTAATAGCGAGAGCCTTGAGCCGGCTCTAATTACCAACTAATTCGAATAAACTTCTGGAAAATTATAGGGCCCGAGATTTAATGAATACAGATTGAATGGGTGGGGATTGAGCAATCACGTACTAAGCTGGGCCGTTCTTTAGACGAGAAGAAAGAGATTCGTACCACGTCACGGAGATTTTAATAGTGGATCACAAAACCATTCTTCATTCTAAATTATATCTTTCGTTGAATCGGTAAGTAAAATAACCAACCTTTTCGGCAGAAACTTAATTAAATTTGAATTGTTTCGAAGTTTGGATGGAAGTATAATAGTTTTGGTAATTAAAAATCTACTTGGGATGATTTTACCTGCTCGAAAATAAATACGGGACCATGTATAATTTTTAATATAGGTTTACTTACAGATAAATGTCTACTAGTAACTAAATTCTATGTTAGGGTTAAAATTATTTTTTATAACGGACAAAAAACTGTAATTTTACATAAAATATTTAAGTATTTTAGTTATCTACTTGTTATTTTTTAAATATTTTTTTCGATCAAAAATATTAGAATTTTTTAGTTTAGTTATTATTTTCCGTTCGAAATGTTAAAATAATTTGCAATAAAAAAAGTGACTCAATAACTTACTTGCATTCGTTGGGCTGGGTGCAGTGTCCATGTTGTTCGTCACATCCAGGTAAACATTGCGCTGCAACAAAAAAGCACAATTAAAATGCATCGAGTTTCATTTGCGATGGTATTCGTGGCAAGATAATAAGTTCTGATAATTATTTCTTATTGAGTAGATAATAACGAAATGAACCCTGTATACAGACAGGTATGCCGTGATCGTGGGAAGCTCTCGACAGCAGCTGAGCGGCGCTCACGTCTTGTTTTCTCGCGGTCATTGCTTTTGCTTCTTTTGTGGACAAAATTCGGCGTTTTTTGCTCAACTCTATTTATACTTTTACAGGGTGCGCATCTAGTACGACGTCGCAGACATGCTCTTTGTTTGCTGAGATTCTCTTAAATTTTACTTCTTTTCTTTCTTTTTATGTAACTCTTTCAATTTAATGCGCTTTACATCTTAATTTTTTGATGTCCTAGCGTTCAATTTTTAAGTGAATTTTTATTGTTTTATTGTCAATAACGTGTTGTCAAGTAGTAAACTAATAAATCTGTTTAAGTATATATTTGTTATTAAAAAAATTAAATATTATATATCCCATGTCAATACTTATTTATTTAACTGAAAGATTTTTTAATTTCAAATTTCATGACAGGTATATAATTTTCGATAAGAATTTATAAAAAGTGATTATCAATAAATTTGTCCACATATCTGCGATTTTCCCTGAAATTTGTCAAGGTGGCAACTCTGTAATTATTATGAAAATTTGTAACATATACAGCCAATATTTCAATTTATATTAGAATAATTTTAGAATCACCCTGTAAAGCATCTGCTCATTCAACTGTGTTACGATGGTTATTTACTTTGAATTATGGAAATTGTTTTCGTTTTTTGTTGTTGTAATATATAATGTTTTTTAATGGAATTCTGATTACATTTTTTTCTAATATTCTGATTTAAAAGTGTAATTTGTGTATAAAACCTACCGCAATGTTATTTGAAATTACATGAAATAACGTGATTTAGATACTTTTGCTGCATTATTAATTTACTAATACATAAAAAAGTAGATAGAGGTGCTATTTATTTAAATATTTTTTTATTTCTAATAATAAAATACAGATCTGTTATTTGTTGGATTATTTACTTTTATTGCAAATAAGTAATTTTTAAGTGACAATAAATCGCATTCTGTAAAAAAGTAAAAAACTTGCTTTTGAACTTCATCAGATAGATTTTTATAATTTTTAAACATGGTTTAGAATAAATTATTTGAAAATGTTGAATAACCACCCTGTAAAAATCTTCAGTCTACTCAATGTATTTTCATAGACAAATTAAAGGTGAAGTGGTAACGGTTATCTACAAGTGGTTGTATCATACTCTGACAGGGCATCTGGAATTAGAAAGTACACTTACGTTTAGTACAGTAATCTCCTGTCCATCCTGCTAAACACACTCGTTCTCCGGAAGGAGAACAACTGTAGTGGCCGAAGTTGTCATCTCTAGGTCTACACAGATTTTCGCAACCTTTTCCGTAATAGTGCGAATCGCAAGTTACTCTGTATTTGAATTTGAGAGTGGAAAATTTCGATCTATGGACATCTTCCGTCCATTGATCGCTAACGTCCAAATATCGTTGCCTCGTCAGTCTACTGACAAGTACTGTAACAAAAGAAACTAAATGCAAAACACTGCAATAAATATTCCTAATGTCCTCAATTAATGTATCAGACAAATGTAAAAAAAATTAGTATAAACACTTTTATATATCTTCCAGCTACTATTACTGGAGTTTCTAAAAATAAAATCAAAGCGGCTTCTAGAAGGCCAAATTAAAAGAATACAAAAAAAAAGAGCGCCTAACAACTGACCGTGTAAGAAATTGCACTGGCAGGATTCGGGTTTGTAAATTTTTAATTTTCTTAATAGCTCATAATAAGAAACTGAACTGAGATGAAGTTGGTTTTTAATTTCCCATAGTTTTTTATAAATATACACGTATAGGAAAAGGTACAGGTAGGCTGGAGCAGACAAAATTGGAAAGTAAATTTGAACGGGTCGAGATAGACGTCTGAGAAACATAATGCAGGTGTATTCTTTAAGCATCCGGCAACAAGGCAGCTGTATCCGGTGAAGCTGTATCACCACTATATAAGAACTAAGAACACCTTTTTTTGTTCGCCTTTTGATTTTACACTGCCGATTCAAAAATTTACAAAACATTCAAATATTTAAAAAATGTTCATTAGTTATTAGAAATAAATATAAAAATATTTTGACGAAATTACGAAAAAAAAGTATTATTTCAAAATTTCTAATATAAAAACATACCAAATAAATCTAAAATTTTAATCTTTATTATCAAAACTTAATTATCAAGAATAAACAATTATAACGTTGTCGATCAAATTAAATTATTGTTTTATTTATAATAAAGAAAAAAATATTTTTTTTATTAAAATGTTACAATTGATGAAACAATTCACATTCACTGATATTACTAAAAATGAATGTTATTTATATTAAAAAACTGACACATAAAAATTTGATTGTTGCTTTGACAATAACGTCTATTCCCAACTCGAATAATTTTTATAAAGCCTTGTTTATACTGCTAAAAAAATGTACTATTTTTTATTTCAAATCAGACTCATTTCTATTAACTAAGTCAAATTTAATAGCTCTTGTTCTGCAAATGTTACTTAAGTGCGTGTATTCTTTTTTATTTTTTATAACAGAAGTAGTTCATTTTTCTCCCGGTTTCTAAATAGAATTACAAATATTTCAAATGCACGTTAACCGTTATTTATGTATCAAGGCATTAAAGTTCCATTTTTATCACGACTATGGAAATTATTTGCCGAGGCGAAAGCCGAAGCAAATAACCACGTGATTAACACTAATAATTACAATTATTGAGTGTCAAATTATAATTGTTGATTGTCAAACGTCATTTAAAAATTGAATTAACAGTTTAAATGTAGGAAATGTTTACTGTTTGCGGCGACAGTCATATTTTAAGATATTATTGGGCCGCTGGGGCGGTCATTTATTTTAATTAAATCGGCAGTAAAGATCTACTTTACCGCCCATTTTTTTACTTTACTGCTGATTGTTGACTACTTTACTGCAGATTTCGGATCAAATATTTTTAATTAGCTAAACAATCTATTGCAAAAATTTAGTAAGTAAAAACACAAAAAGAAAAATATTTTTTTCACCTAGATTAAAATCTAAAACATTATTATAGTACTCCTATATTAAATTGTGCATACCGTTTTCCGTTAGTCTCCTTTTATACACATAAATAAATATTATGCTTGTGTGTGAATTGTAAAAACGTATAACACATTTATCTAAAAACATTTTATATGATCCTGTTTTATAATCTTGCTTATGAAAGTGGTTGTAGTTTATTAACCGAGGTGTTATATAAATCTTTATCTTGTTCAGGGGGTTAAGAAAGGAAGTAGGAGATAATATTCCATAAGTTGGGGAGCACTAAAAATACAGGATATCCGGTTAAGTGTTCTAAATTGCAAAAGCGTCTTAAGGCCGTATTGTGTAACAAGTTGTTTATAAACCCTACCCCGTAGTAGTTCAGCATACACCTCTCTCTAACAAAATTATATAAATTAACAAATATGCATTATTTAACAGTTCTTTAGAAAAAACTATCTACCTATTTAAATTTGACTGAATACATAATTTTTTAAATTAGTTTGCTTAAATTCGAAAAAAGTTTAGCATTTCAAATTAGTTTAAAATAAACACAAAGATGATGATTATTAGGTTTTAAGAATTAAGAGGCGAAGAAACGCGTCTAGACACTTTGCTAATGTGTAAACTCTTTGATGACACTGTTTGGAAGGTCCTGCAGAAAATGGTTGTGTTAAAAATTAAAATGAGACCGATTGTGTATTATTTACTGCTCATTAAAAAATTATATTAAAAACTATAAATATATACAACTAATTAAAAGAGTTCGCACGTTATATATTAAGACAGACAAAGGAAGTAGCATTATTTCTGTGTAGTCCGGAAAATATTATACATACACTTATCGTTTTCAATACCTACACTGGTTTTTATCAGCTAATTCATTAAAATTTATTATAATTTCCCCTTTCTTCCTACATGAACATTTCCGTAAGATTCATTGTCCGGATTACCGATTTCTTCTTCTTTAGATGCGGATGTATATTTCCCATTGGAATTACCGGTTGTGTTCATCACCAGTTAAACTATATTTTTTAATTAGTCTACAATAATTTTCTTTAAAACAATTTAAAATTCTTCTTAGCTAATAATGTGTAAAGCTACTCTTAAGAATAATTTCAATTTATGACTGCATGAAATATTGCTGTGCTTACTGGATTTAATTACGTTTCTTATGTTACGTAAATGAATTTAAATACTTGATTCCTCGGACCGAAATTCCTATCATTTCTGTACATGAAAATGTTCATACACAGGTAGTATGTTAAACTGCATACCTAAGAAAAATAGTTGTGTATTCAATAAATAACTGACAATATGGCGGTATTTATTTTTTTAATGCCTAACCGGTATATATCCGTGTATATAGGTACACATACAGAGTTATTAAATTCCCATATCCACTTTGTCACAGAAATAATTGCTGTCCTATGTTTGTTCAGCATTTTAGTTATATCTTTCCATCTTTTTCCAACCACCACTAGCCTTTACGCGAATTCCTTCATATTAACGAATGGCTGTTAATTAAAGAAAAACCAGTCTCGGTAGAAGATTTAATTTAGAGATCTCACAAACTCCATTGTAAAATAAAACCGTTAAAAATACTCTACAGGCTACAAATTTTAAGCTTTAAAAAAATATATATTAACTTTGTATTTTCCAGTTGGTAAAAATATCTTTATAAAACAATTAAACGCCACAAAGTTAGGGTAATATTATCACATTGTAATCGGCTAGAAACTCGCTTGAATACTTGCATTTATCATTTTGTCAACTGGGTAACTTCAATAGAGAGAATACTGAACGGTTATACTGTTGCAACACCTGGACAAAGTAGGTAGGTACAGGCGGGACATCAAATTTGACTACATCATTGTTGAATGTGAAATAAACGTTCCTTTTAAACTAAGAAAATTTCTTTGTATCCAAATTTAAAAATGGTTTTATAAGATTAATTAATATATATTATCAAAATTAATTATTTTTAAATCGCAAAAATAAGTCAATTAAATCGGATTAAAGGCTCAACTGAATTTAATTACCGCTCTTTGTTATAGAGATGCCGTTAAAGAAATAAATTGAGTAGTCTGCAAAAGACAGCGTTTGAGTGTCGAAGATTAGTTATAAAGGAAAATGTAGTGGAAATATCAGTTGAAGCGGAAGAGCCTTTTAGGTTATCAGGAAGAGGGCTGGTTTTGTTGGTAAGTTGACAGCTGTTATACATGTGGCATTTTATACGTGCTATATCGTAAGATATTTATTTAGTTTTGGAGCATAGTCTGTTTTTATATAGGTAGATACGTAGTACGGGATATGATCTAGAAGTTTCAGGGGTATATTAAATAGCTTACATATATATTTTTAAATTGTAAAAATATAATACAATTTAAATTTTCTTGAAAATAACTATTTCAACAAGACCTACGGCTGTAAATTATTAAATATTAATAAAATATTGATTGATGAAATGGGTAATAAAACGGTTAACTCTCTGCTACATTCAGTTATTGATTACTAAGTTTAGTAGGGCACTCATTTTAATAGTACATCAAATGAAAAAGCAACGGTTTTTTTTCAACTATTTTAATTGAAAAAAAATGACCAATTATTACAATAGTTTAAAAGTAATTCATTCTCGAAATATAAAATGTGCATTCGAAGTTTTTAATTATTCTGTTTTAAGAATTGTGTTTAAAACTTGGATTTTTAGTTAGTGGAAAATTATTTTTAAATTATAATCTGACAGATCTGGTCACATTCATATAAACTTGTTAAACCTATCCTTAATCCACGTTCGTGGTTTTTTCCACGTCTTTTTATATAATACAATGACATTTGAGTGAAGAAAAATGGGAATTTCACAATCACGCAACGTAATTTTATGGTTTGTTGTTGAGACGCTCTTCGTTTATATAAAATATTATTATTATTTGTCTTTCGCATCGTTCTTGAGTTAGAAAATATTTTTTTACTCACCTGCAGAATGTGATGTTTCGTTACCGTGCCATGCTTCCACGATTAACGAGAAGGTACCCTGTAAAAATGAAGAAGAAACTGAATTCTTTTATTTCTAGAGAAAACAACTTTCACTGAAGAAGACGCTAATGTTATATGCAATGTTCACCTTTTTACGTTCGTTTTATAGCCGTTTAATTTCTACTAGTTCTATTACTATAATAAATTTCTTAAAACCAATATACTTACAGTGATACAACACTTAAAATTTGAATATATATTTAAAGAAACTTGCTGTAAATTTATAAAAAAAAAGTTTTAAATATTTTGATATGTCACATTTTGTTGACCATTTAACGTAAATGAGCCTCAAATAACAGGTAAAACTATTTTATTCCAAACAATTCCTAAATTGGCAGGTACTTATTGAAATAACGTTATGATTTTCACAAAAATATAGCAACAATTATTAATTGACTAGTGACATGTTTCGTTTATCAGACCAATTTTCAATAGTAAATCAATAACTCTTTTATTTTTGTGCATAAAACGTTTTATAAAAATACATAAATAGTGAATATATTTACCTTTTTTATGAAAATAAGCATATGAACAAAATCGTGGTTATAAAATGTCCATTGATAGTTTTTTGCTCAAAACTATTTTTGCAACACATACTTGAAAATTTAAATATGTGACTGATACCTTATAATTTAAGAACATAGAAGTTATGACTGTTACTTATGACCCTTTTATAATTAAAAATTCAGTTAAAATTTAATAAGACAAAATATGAATATCACAAATCTAAAAAATATCACCGATGTTTAAAAAAAAATGATTATTTGACAAATATCATGATTTTCGGAAAATAGGACTACAAAATTTATAAATTATCTACCAATATTTTTAAATTACTTTCAATAAAAAAATGATATATTTCTT
Organism: Neocrepidodera transversa; assembly: GCA_963243735.1. Taxonomy (NCBI): domain Eukaryota; kingdom Metazoa; phylum Arthropoda; class Insecta; order Coleoptera; family Chrysomelidae; genus Neocrepidodera; species Neocrepidodera transversa. Next base: position 6,149,122 of record OY725339.1, read on the forward strand.
TATTTCCGAAAAATAATACAGTTACAAATTTTTGTTTTGTAGAAGGTTATAAAATATCTACCAATATATGTAAAATTTGAAACAATAAAATTGTTTATATGATAAATTTAATCATTTTCGAAAAATAATCGCGCCACAATTTGTTTCCAAGTTTATAAAATATTTATATCTACCAATATTTTTCGGAAAATAAGGCTACAAATTTTTGTTTTCTGAAAGTTTATAAAATATCTACCACTATATTTGAAACCAATAAAATTGTTTGTATGATAAATTTTATTATTTTCGAAAAATAATAAGGCTACATTTTTTTAGTGTGTAAAATATTAATCTACCTATATCTACCCATTTTTCGGAAAATAAAGCGGCAAATTTTTGTTTTTTGAAGTTTATAAAATATCTACCAATATTTTAAAATTACTTTGAAACAATAAAATTGTTTATATGATAAATTTTATCATTTTCGAAAAATAATCTTGTCACAATTTTTTTTAGGTTTATAAAATATTTATAAAATATTTATATCTACCAATATCTTTCGGAAAATAAAGCTACATATTTTGTTTTTTTGGAGTTGTTAAAATATCTACCAATATTTTTAAATTACTTTGAAATAATAAAATTCTTTATATAATAATTTTAATATTTTCGAAAAATAATAAGCCTACTTTTTTTTGTTTATAAAATATTAATCTACCTATATCTACCAATTTTTCGGAAAATAATTCGGCAAATTTTTGTTTTTTGAAGTTTATAAAATATCTACCAATATTTTAAAATTACTTTGAAACAATAAAATTGTTTATATGATAAATTTTATCATTTTCGAAAAATAATCTTGTCACAATTTTTTTTAAGTTTATAAAATATTTATATCTACCAATATCTTTCGGAAAATAAAGCTACATATTTTGTTTTTTTGGAGTTGTTAAAATATCTACCAATATTTTTAAATTACTTTGAAATAATAAAATTCTTTATATGATAATTTTAATATTTTCGAAAAATAATAAGCCTACTTTTTTTTGTTTATAAAATATTAATCTACCTATATCTACCAATTTTTCGGAAAATAAAGCGGCAAACTTTTGTTTTTGAAGTTTATAAAATATCTACAATATTTTTAAATTAGGTACTTTAAAACAATAAAATTGTTTATATGATAAATTTTATGATTTCCGAAAAATAATGGGGCTGCAAATTTAGTTTTTTAAGTATATAAAATATCTAGCAATATTTTAAAATAATTTTAAACGAAAAAAATTTTTTTTGATAAAATTCACGATTTTCGGAAAATAATAAGGTTACAAATTCAGTTTACAAAAAAATTTAATTGATTTAATAGGTTCAAACCGTAAGTTTCTAAATTTATATAAAATTGATTAAAATAAATTGTCGGAATAACAAAATTTTAAATAAAGTCGCTATATATAAATTGGTTAACTTTTATCTAGAATTTGATATGTTTATTTTAGAAAAACAAAGACATAAATTATCGTTTTGATTTTGAGATGTTTATAATAGTAGCGCTAGGTAGGTACCTTTTCGTCGTGCAGTTTGTATGTTGGTTAAACTTCAATAAATCTTTGATAACAAAAGAGAAGAAGGCCATGGGAAGATTAAACAGAAACTATTCTTGAATTGAATTGACTATAATAAAGACGAGGAAAAAATGAAAAAAAATATATAATGGTAGTAATCTCGTGCTTTATAATTAATAATAAAATCGCGGTGAACCATATTCAGAGAGTGGTTCACGATTTATCCCAGTGTCCAGAGTCTGCGCAAGAACGAAGGTTTAATAGGTAGTTATATACAAACCATAACATAAAACCGGTTAAGTATGCATCTTTCACTTGATGTTTATACTTATTGCACAGAGAATTGTGGGAAAATGCTGTTTTAGAGTTTTTACCGCAATTTGAATTAATCTCGTGAAAAAATATATACATATTATAATTTGATTGAAAGTTTCATAATATAACCCTATACCTATGTATTTCTACACGCGGAAGTCTCTTCTTGAAAATAATATAATGTTACGCTTTCCAATTACATAAGGAAAAATATTCCATTTTAAAATTACCTATCTAAAATAATGCAACAATTAATTATTTTCATTCCAAATATTTGGTAGAACTTTTACTTACAATAATTAACGAAACAAACGTAGCATATCATCTACATTCGCGAGCAACCAATACTTAATTAAAAAAAAAAAATTTCAACAATATAGGTAATAATATCGAGTTTGAACAGTAAATCTATTATACCTAATTAGTTTTGAATTTGTGCAGTGTATTTCCCACGGCAAGATACCTGCTTCGAGACAGTATAAGATGCTTCAAAATCTCGACGGAAAATGTACACTCTCTGCAAGAAATCTCGATACGATAAACTGCAGAAGAGCGTAGTCGATGGCTTTAATAGTTCTTCGACCTGCGTGCAATTTTTTTATAAATTTTTCATTTTATGTAAAGATCGATAGAGTAGTTATTTAACATAGTAGGTATACTATAGGACTTAAAATAAGGCCTGCTTCTTCTCTTCAAGTTTAAAGACCGGCCCGCATATCTTTCTTGAGTACGGGCAGGTGGTAAAATATCGCCGCCAACTAACTAGGTACCTTTTGATATTTATCACAAGCTGCCACTTTCAAACGAAATATTTTCTCACGAAACCGTAGCCTTTAAAATAACATTTTTGATTGGTTCATTAATATAAATTAAATATAGGTAGATATTTTAAATGATTAAAACGAACGAACGTAAAAAGAAGTTACATATATCCAGCCTGATTTAATAAATAAAACTTACCGGCCACGTGAAAGGAAATGGTAAAGCGATTGGGTTAGAAAATCCGTTTTCGAGTGCGTCTGGTACAGGATTTGGTCCTAATTCAAGTGTTATCTTATCACCAAAAGTACATTTGGATGTCGTGTCAATTTTAACTTGATATTCCTTTAGACAAACCCTGAATCTGGGTCGACAAAATCCTTCACAATCTGAATTTGGTTTCGATTTTCCAGTACAACATGTCCCTAAATCATTTTTGCCGGCTTCGTTGTCGAAAGAGATCAGTCGTAATTCAAAAACTCCCGATGGCTCAGCCTATGAAAGAACACCGTGTAACTCATTTGTTTTTATTTAAAATAATGTGTATTGCCGTTATCACATTAGAAATAAAGTCTAAATATTTTTAAATTCAAACGCGTTCTGAAAAACTATTTTAAAAGTTTTAAAAGTGCGCGAAAAAGTTTTGGATTTAAATATAATAATTACGCCGGCTATGTTTTCACGTAAACAAAAGCTACCTATTTGAGACATTGACCAATTGCAATATTTCACTGTCTCAAATTATTTCCAGTAAAATTCGCGAATAAGCTTGAGTGTGTTTTGTTGTGTTTATAAACTATTTGTAAACTTACCTGATGGACGGCTAGAAGTCCGAATAGAGTGAAGAATATCCAAGACATGATAAGATAGTGGTCTTATTGTGTTTCCTGAGTAGGTGGTATCAGCAGCCTCGAAGTGCTGTTACCTCAGGGGTAATCTGCAACACCGCGCCATAAGCTATTATTAAAGAAAATTCACTAAAAACACTATTGGACAACGACAACATGCGTCGCCAATACACTCTAAAAGATCCACATAGGCACAGCACATGCAAAAACGTTCGTTAAAATGCTAGGTTAAAACACCCCATAACGCTAAAGCACAACACAGCACACGTATATCCAAAAATGAGAGTGTCCGTTACACAACTCTCGAGCGGTGAATGCAGACTGACTGAGCTTAAACATAAACTTGACGTTGGACGTCGGCTCAACTCAAGCGTGTGGTACGGTAGCGTCTGTATGATGGAGGGGGCGCACTAAGGGGTACTATGTAGTGCTTCCGCCAGAGTTGTAAGTTCTGTGCTCCACAATACGAAAAATGTACACTTCTTTAAAAAGCTGCTTAGGTTAACTCTATACTCGCGCGCTCGCTACCCTCGAATGGGCAGCCACCCGGCGTGTCCGCTTTAATATGAGGGACGCGCTAGGCAAAAGCAGCTGCTCACCGGCTGCCATGGGGTAGTACGACTATTCGTACACCATATACGTCATCAAACTACCCCATACGCCACCGCTGATTTCCTAAATGAAAGACTTATTTACCATTTTGCCAAAAAATTACGCGCTCAACCGGCCTCCGCAGAAAGTTCGATTTAATAAATAACCCCATCATTTTGTTCTATTTACTTGGCACTTTTAACAAGTCCGTGAATATTAATATAAATAAATGTACATAAAATATTAATTGTGGAGCACAGAATCTAGTTACTGTATGATATAAATAATTTTATTTTAGGTAATAGTGAAAAAAATTGAAAGTATGAATGGGATGAGTAAGTACACTACGAAAACAATTGAAGTTGTCACGTGGTCGTTTCATAGAAACGGCAAATAATTTGACGTTTAAATAAATATTGTAATTTTTTTTCTAGTTGCAGATAATCGTAGAAAAAAATATTTAAAAATGCATGTATAAAATTGAAGCACTCGTTATGGCTCGTATAATCAAACTTCCCAAAGTAGTTTATGCACTTGATGATAAGTAAAACTTAAATTGTTAATTTATAATATAAACTAGAGAAATTAGGTCAACATTAAAAAAATGAGCATACCACACTTTAAAATGCAAAAACAAATACGGAAAGTGGAAAAAAATATAAAAATGCTATTCTTATTTCTTACTAGACATAGAAAAATAATAGAACATAATAAGTTGTCAAAATCATTTTATTGAAATATGGGAAGAACATCTTTTTAATATTGCCTTCTAACAACATTTTATTGTATTTATATTTTTGTTGCATTATTAAATTTTTATTTTGAACTTTTAACTATTATATTCATGATTTCGTGGTTTACATGAAGGTACTTTCAGAACTGGCCAGTAAAAACTTTTAAGAAATAGTTTTATTGGCGATAAAAATGTAAAAATTATAACATTATTATAGTTATAATATAATTAATAATTACAACAAAAGATTTTTTTACAATTTGATTGTTTTGTTGTATGTATCAATTTTGTAATGTAAGCCATGAAATCCGGGATCTGAAAATGTGTATCTAGAAACGAAATGATAAAAAAATATTTCCTTACTTTTCGTTCTTTGAATTCTTTGTTTAAAAATCGCTACAGCTATGTGAGAAATCAAACATAATGTTAAATAAATTCAATAGATAATGTCAAGGCTTCCGGTTAATCTGTATCTCTCATTAAAACCCATTATAATTTATCTGATTTATCGTTTATATAATTATATAATTAAAAAATTTCTATGTAAATGCTATTTTCACACAATTAACAATTTTTATGTGACATTTTTATTAGTATTTAAAAGTATTAGACCAATATTAAGTTTTAAATTTTATAAACATGACAATCAAGTAGTTAAAATTCAATTTCCTGTTTAAGAAATACACATATCAATAATTCCTATATGTATGTATATCGTCGTTAAAGAAGTGACACAATTCCGTCATATTGGTTTTTATAAGTGTGTTAAGAGGGGCAGTTCCCAAGTTGCATTTTGCGTTCACTTTTATAGACGAGTTGCGTCCCGGAAACAAAATGTACAATGACGTCCCGTAGCCAGAAAAGGACAACCGAAACGCAACATACGAATTTATGTAAAAAAAATGAACCATGCTCGCTTGGCATAATTTTCGACACTCTGGATAACATGGATATTATAATCTAGTCAACAAGTGCTTTTTGGGCCACATTTTTCTCCGCCTCCGAAAAATATAAACGAGATGTCATTCGATTCCGAATAGCGTGTAGATGATTTTTGAAAAAATTCAAGACCTGCTTGCAAAAGTTATAAACAATTAACTGAAAAATAAAAATGGGGTTTGGTTTTTTGCAAATATCTCAAAAACAATTTGACATTTTTTAAATTTGAAAAAAGATTCAAGAAGAGGAGAAAACTTACCAAAAAATTATACCTCCCGGAACTGTAGGACCAATATATATAATTTTCCCAGAGTGTTGAAAAAAATACAGCCGAAAACGGGGACTTCGGCTTGCGTAAGCGCTGTCCACTTTGAACCTTTAATGAATAAACTTATTAAATATGAAAATTAAAAATTGAAAAAATTCAGGCATCTACTGGATAGATTTATGAACAATAAACCGCGGTCAAAAACAATTTATCGCTATTTTACTATAAATTATGCATTAGTTCGTTACCAATTTTTTCCTACTTGAACATGAACATTGTAAGTGCGATAATTGTTAAATAACAAATCTGATTTTTTTTTCCTTTTTTGGACCTATTGTTATTTTTCATTTTGTTATTAACAATTCACTTAGGTTAAAAATTAAAAAGCTTGATTAATCATTGAAAAAATTTTTTTTTCATATTACCATTGGATCCATTTTTTTATGATCAGAGGTCACATGAAAATGATTTTTAAAACTTTTTATTTTCTATTGTTTACACAATTTTTATAAACAAATGCGTTGTTTATAAGATAATTTAATTTTTTTTATTGGAAACATAATATTTGATGCAAATTATGATTAAAAAAAAAATCATTCCTTAAAAAAAATTTTTATTACTTAAAACATATTTGTTAATTAACAATTTTTTTCTACCATTTAAATAATTTTTTTCAAAAAATAACACATGGATGTTTTTGTTCCATTATGTAAAAAAAGAAAAAATATATATAGAAAAAATTTAATTGTTTGTAACAAATTGTTTATTAAATAAACAATAAAAATTTAAATAAAAACAATTTTTTTTTAGTTATCAAAGAGGAAGATAAATTATGATTAAAATAAATGGTTCCTTAATAATACTTACAGGTGATAGAAAAAAATTGTTAATTAACAAATACGTTTCTAGGCAATAAAAATTTTTTTAAGAAACGATTTTTTTGTAAAAAAATCATAATTTGCATCAAAAACCATGTTTCAGAAAAGAAATTTTAATTTGTCTTATAAACATCGCAGTTGTTTATAACAATTTTTGTAAACAATAAGAAATAAAAAAATTTAAAAATCATTTTCATTTGACTTCTGATCATAAAAAACGAATCAATACTAATATGAAAAAAAAAATTTTTTTCAATAATTAATCAAGCTTTTTAATTTTTAACATAACTAAATTATTAATAACAGAGTGAATAATAACATTTTTTTAATTTTTCCAACGAAAATGTCTTCTGAGACCTTTCAAAAATAGGTTCAAAAAAGGAAAAAAAATCAGATTTGTTATTTACCAATAATCGCAGTTACAATGTTCATGTTTAAGTGGAAAAAATCGTTAATTAACTAATGCATAATTTATAGAAAAATGGCGATACAAATTTTTTGACCGCGGTTTATTGTTCTTAAATCTATCCAGAATTTTTTTAATTTTTATATTTAATAAGTTTAAATAATATTTATTCATTAAAGATCCAAAGTGGACAGCGCTTATGCAAGCCGAAGTCCCCGTTTTCGGCTGTATTTATAACACTCTGGGAAAATTATAAATAATTTTTTTTTTGGTAAATTTTCTCCTCTTTTTGAATCTTTTTTCAAATTTGAAAAATGTCAAATATTTTTTGAGATATTTGCAAAAAAACAAACCCCATTTTTATTTTTCAGATAATTGTTTATAATTTTTGCAATTTTTGCAAGCGGGTCTTGATTTTTTTCAAAAATCATCTGCACGCTATTCTGAATCGAGTGACAACTCGTTCATATTTTTCGGATTCGGAGAAAAAATTTTTGACCAAAAAGCATTTGTTGACCAGTCTATTAAGACAATTGCCAATGAAGATTTTCGGTTTCAATTCATAGTTTGCATAATTCAAGGCAGTCATATATTTAACCGTAAAAAATTGTTTTCGAATTTCAAAATACGATTAGCCGCGGGACTCAACTCGACATATCATTTCTGGCCGCCTCACGGTGAGGCCAAAACCAAAAAAAGTGGCCAAAACTCTGAAACTTCTAATACTTGTACAACATAAGCTGGTTATTACAGAAAAATTAGTGAAAAAAATTATTTGGGGTAGTTTTAAGAGTGAAAATTTAAATAATAAAATAAAATTCTGACAATCAACGTACAAATACTGATAAAACTGTCTTTTTGGAATAGGATATTTCCAGGGGGGTTGAAATTAAAATAACTGATAAAAATTAAATTTTTGAAGGATCCTCGTATATTACGTGTTTTTACTAAATTTTATTAGTGCATGTTTGGTTTTAGGGGATGCACAAACTTTTACTAAGAATAACTTTTTGTCGAAAAACTTTTAATAAATAAGTTTCCCATTGCAGACTTTGGGAATGACACTGTATAATATTATAATAATGAAAAACCCTGACAATAACATTCATTTTTTTTAGTTTTGGCAGCTAAATTAACATTTGGTCTCACGTGCGCCGGCAACTGTGTAGACAAGGGTTAAATTTTCAACTCTGATACATCCTTTCTAGATGTCTTTTCTTCAACGACAATATTATATTACAATTAAATTTAAATTATTAGTTGAATATTATAATACAATTAAATTATTGTTATTCGTTAATAATTGTTTAAGAAATGAAAGATCGGATCTACTCCATGACTAGCAAACTTTATATGAGAGAGAAAATCATTGTTGTACAATCACACTGTATGTTCAAATATCATACTTTTTTTTAATTAAGAAATGATGTATTTTCAATATAAGGAACAAGAAAATAATATTCTTAAATCTTGTAAAATATCTTTTTCTACCAATTGTATAAAAAAGTAAAAATCCGGATAAAATGTTAGATAAGGCATTTTACTTCAGTCGCGTTATGGTTTATGATTAAATATTATTTATTTAATAGGGCACGTCAAAATAGGTTGTTTGCACGAAAAATTATTGACTAACACCAAAATATTAGCAATGCGCGAAAAAAAATCATTGCTGAAAATGAAATCATATTTCACTTCAAATAAAATTCTATTAGAACGTCTTCAATGAGTATAACTGGAAGAACGATAAAAGATCCCATTATTGAGAAAAACTTTTTAAATTTCAATAAAACTGGTGAAAACCGCATGTTTCTATTCCCAAAAATTTTTTAGTAATAAGCGACCTAAACCCCGAAATAAGTGGGACACCCGGTATTATTAATATTTTATTAATACAGAAACATAAAATAGTCGTTAGTTTAGAAATCTAATCCTTTATTTAAATCCTTATTCCATCTACCCCTGTGATATTTTAAACTTTATGAAACTAATTAATTTTTTAGAAATGGAAAATTTATTTCGATTTTCTACTAATAATCTTATTCTCACATTAGTTTATATTAATGCCTTGTTATTAGAAATTACAGGACTTGTAGGTAATTATTCTCTCAAATAAACTTTACAAATTTGTTTAAATCTCGAAAGGATAAAAAGTTATTAATATTGATATAAACAACATTACACATTATAGGTTTTTTATAGGGTGTAATTTGTTTTAGATAGAAATAAATAATTGATGATGAAATATTCTAAGATAAAAAAAATTAACATTTGCGCTCCCTGTACATATCGAATACCAACAGACGCATAAAACTCCAATTTTATTGAAAAGTTGTTTACAAATGTAAATTTTTATTGATACCTAACTAAATTATTCCTTCTGGAATCTTAGCACTAACATGCAACCCTCGATAACCTATTTTTAACTGACGTGCACATTTAATTGTGAATTTACAGAGACATACATGACGTGATACTTTATAATATTAATTTGTAATAAAAACATTAAAATATTTGTTTATTTATATTATACTCAACCAATTCGTCTTAATCAATAACAAAATGTAATAACTTATTACGTATACTAATGTGCCTTAGGTGTAAAATAACTATTAAATTTGTTAAAAATATTTGTTATAATATTCCCATACTAATAAAAAATCTTTACTTACCTTAAAATAAACAATTTTTAATTTTTCAAAAAGTTTGTACTCTTGAAGGAGTTAAAAATTCGGAATTTAGACGAGTAATCTGTACACACTATCAGAAACACTCTGTACTCATTTAATAACTATTTTTTAACAAATAAATATGAATAAATTACTTAAAATATCAGCGAGATGTTCACCCCATAGAGAAAAATATGCTACTGACTAATACAATCAAAAGAAAAGATTCCGTTAAAATTATATAATTCGATTTGTCATCATTAGGAGAAATAATCTGTACCTACCAACTTTATAAAATTAAAATTTTTGTATTTATCTATATTTTAAGTTTGCATCGAAACAAAAATATGTTCAATAAAAATATTTATTTAAACAATTTTTTTTTATTAAAATTACATTCTTCTAAACATCGTACATTGTTATTAAAAAATAAATAATGGAAAATCGTTTCTGGAATTTCTGAAAATAAAATATAAATGTTAAATTTTTTTTAATTATTTATTATGTAAATAAAAATATATAAATAATAGATTGAAAAAACACTTGTTCTTGCTACGATAGTTGCAAATCAAATAAAAGTTTTGAAAAGTGTTACCTAATGATACTGAATCAACACCTTATAACAGATTTTATATATACAGAGTATTAAGCTTTTATAAGACATCTTTTTCTTAAAAATATTTATTATTTCCTATTTATTTAAACATTGTTTCTAATTTTTAAATAAGTAAATGTGTGTGAAGCGTTTTTTTACAGAAACTCCCTCATAATATTAGTTAATTCCGAAATCGGCATTTTAATTATATTGTTTATGCAAAACGGAATTAATTAACAAATTAGATGTGGAAAAAGTGATACATACTAAATCATAACGTTATTAAAAACTATTAATAATAATTAGATGTATATTCTTTGATTTCCTCATTAATATGCAAACAAGCTACAAAACCTTTTCTTTTTTATCTTCATCGTTAACTATATGCACATAAATGATTCTTGCAATCCTTCTCAGAGGAAGTTGACTTTCTTTGTTTTATCAAATATGACCCAAGACTATTTACTCTAGACATAAGGCTGTAAGTCTTTTTATAGTTTAGATATATTTTTTATTCTCTTTTTTCTACTTCCTTTCACCTTTCTTTCTTTATATAATTCGTTCTATGTCGATACTAAAACAAATGTTACATATTTGCTCGTGTGAAAAAGTCCAAAAATAGTTGTTATTTTAAAAGTATCATTTGCCAGATCTTCTACACATATGAATAACAAAATACGTATCGGCTGTTATGGTCTTGAGATGCCACTTAAAGAAGTAAAATAATACACGTCCTTAGACTATTTTAAAAGCTCTAAAAATAGAGCACATGTCTCTTTTAACCCCTCATTCGTTCTCTATAAAAAACCTTTTTATTTAATTTTTTATTTATGATGTCGTACCTTTGACGTAAATAGATCATTTTTATAATTAATATATTTAATATTTGTTGAGTTTTAAAATGTTATTTAAAAGTTTAATTTGACTTGATTTATTTTTATACCTAATTTAAATTTGCTATGATATTTAAATTTTTAGAAATTCTTCAGATTTATCTCCTTGTTATATTTTCTTAATAACATTTAATCTGATTATCATTTTCTTTGTGCTTATACGTTTTGAACCTTTAAGAATTTTAAAACCATTCATTTTTCACTTTTACCCTGTCCCAAGATTCTGATAATCCTATCAATGTTGTTTTCAAATAACTAAACAAAGCAACAGAATTAACACCCTTTTCTACACTGAGAAATTTTTTATACGAGAGTGGGATTTATTGGAATTATTTTTTTAAACAAAGTAGGTTCCACAAGTTTGTTATTGAAGTGCATATCCTGTTCTATAAGGATATTAAACTATTAATATATATATAAAGGGTGTCTCCGAATTCAGGCCCCACAGACTTATTTTTTATTTAGCCCCCAGTTAAAACAGAACTATTTCAAAATAATTCAATTCCATATATAAAGCTGTATATAATAGAATTTAAATTATTAAAAAGATAAATATTTAAATACTAATATTTATAAATGCTATAAAAGACATTCAACATCTGAGTGAAATGTGTAATTATTTAAATAAACTAGATTATCCATTCCCAAATGTGGTATAGTATATCAAAGGAGAAAGAAACTGGAAGTCCATACCACATGAATTTAATATAAAAAAATATTTATTTGGCAATTTCAATAAATACGTCGCGACATGTTTCGGCTCTAAGGCCATCTTCAGGCGAATTGTTGGACCAATTCAATTTAGCTTTGACAAGCCTCTTTACGATGCACTACGATTGTGTTTTAAACAATAACTATTGAGGCTCTTATGTTTACCATGAAGTGACCTTTGTTTTTTTTTGGTTTTTTTTTTTAAGAATTTTCCATCTTAAAAGTACTAATAATTTTTCTTTTGGATATCAAATTTTATTTAATTTCCTTTCTGTATAATAATTTTTGCACTCATGTCTTAAGAGGCCCACAGACCACGTGACTTTTGTGTAAAAATTTTTTTTTTGGTATTTTCCGGTTAATGTTAAATAATCTTACCTTCTAGTCCAATTTTTTCTGCGCAGAACAGGGTAGAGCGCCATAAAACATAATTATTCGTATTTGGACGAGAACTCGCCTAATATAGCAACTAAAAATATGCGGTTTTTTTCACGATATTTAAAATATTTATGAGAAGAGCGCGTCTGTGCTATATTTTTCAAATTTTTCTAGAGAAAAAAGTTGAGAGACGTATCACTTTCACTAAAATTATTTTAAAAAAAGTGCCACAGACGCGCTCTAAAGAATTAACTACAGAATCGATTGATGAAAACCGCAGCTTCCTATCGTTAATATTAACGGAGCGCTCGTCCAAAAACGATTTCAGGCAAGATAACATATGGTATTGAAATAAGTTTTATTGAAATTGCCAAATAAATATTTTTTATATTAAATTCATGTGGTATCGACTTCGAATTTCTTTCTCCTTTGGTATAATTATTTATTATCAAGAGATTCAAATTAACACAATTTTTTATTTATACCAAGATATTAAAATATTGAATTAAATTTTAAGAAAAATCAAATAATTGTGAATAAAAATTTTTTGATGTAGGCAAATTTATGTGATGATAAAAACAGTGATAATGTGTATTTTCATAAAATAAAATTTAGTTTTTCCAGTGACTCGCGATACACCTTGTATAGATATGGACCATATTATCCAACAATTAAAAATTTAGCAGTATATAATTTTAATGGATCAAGAAATCAACCTCCTTATTATATATGTATATTTTATTTTAAATTGGTAAGAGAATACTTTTTCTTCGTGTATATTGTCGTAAGCTTCCATTCACACAGGTATCCGTGCGAACTTTTATTTTAGCATACGGTGGTGTTTGGGTTCCTTCAACCAATATTTGCTTATCCCAACCAACTGAAAGTAATATATATGACCTAATATTGAGGGTCGTTTCCGGTACAGCCCTGCATGAAGGGCGGAAATCCCAACATATCCGGAACTACTTGCCAGTTCTATGAAACTCCTTTAGATGATGTATCGGGATGAAATTCTAGATCTTTTTATTATATTTAATATTTTATACCCCGCCTATTTCTCTAGAAGTAGATTAAAAATGATTACGATTGCTATTTTTGTCTGGTATTGGTTTTTATTCGTTGCGCATTTTGACATTTCCTTTCACGTTATTTATTGTATCATATTCCCGCAGAAATAGAATACAGATTATAGGGTTGGAATGGATGTTTTGCCTATTATTTGAAAGAATAAAATTTATTTGATGCATGAGATGTTTATAATATTAAATTTGATTATTCAGATTAACGAAATAGTTACAACAAAGTACTAGTACAAAATACGTCATTATAGATCGGAAGTTAATATGAGATTGGTTTCATGTTTGTCTGTCTGTTAGTCTTTGAGCATCATAACTTCCGTTCTACTAATGCGAATAATTTCATATTTGGTCAGGTTTGCACTAGTGCAATAAGTTAAACTTTTGGTACAGTACGAATTTTTGCACGATCGTAGTAAAAAGTATCTTATTTTTTTCTTCTAATTTTTCATTGATTTACCGTCTTGTAGATCACAACCATTTTTCAGGATGGTTATTATTGAGGCACTTTTATTTTGTTCTCGATTTTTTTTATTTTTTAGCTTCTTTATGTTTTCTTCTATTAGGAATTTGATACTTTCTCAACCCTCTACTGCTTGCTATGCTTCTTTATCCTTATTATTATCTTTTCCTATCTATCTTTATTGTTCATAAAATTAAATCGTGATTTATAGTAGGTCCGACATGATTAAACTCTATTTTTTATTCGAATTTTAATTAGAAAAATGTTCAGTAATTGCTAGTGAAATATACTTCTTAATGATGGGAATGAAATGGTAAATTTTTTGGAGATATCTGTGAAATATTTTTTTAATTCAATTTAATCTGATTACCACTTCCTTTTTTAATTTGAACCACATACGCAACCCTTTAATGAATTTAGCTTAACATTCTGAAAACTTTTTTGTTTAGATTCAGGGAAAGCCGCAATAATAGTTTTGGTGAATTATTTGGGAATTATTTGGATTAGATCCAAACCGTATACAGTTTCTGTTTGGAGAAAAATTATTCTGCATTATACAGCAGTAAGTAAAAAAAGTTGAGGTTCTTTCTCCGCAATAGTCTGCGCTTATTTTTAGTGGTCCAGTTTTCTTACACTGCATCGTTCGTATTCTGTTTATTTTTGGATTTCATTCATTGAAATAGAATACATTATACTTGTAATAATAAAGACATTAAGATGAAAAATCGTTAAAAATTTACGTTCTTAAACGAATAAATCATTTGATAAATATAAATCTTTTCTAAATTGTTACCATTCTATTATTAACTTGAAAAAAAATCTTACTGTCGGAAAAAATACTATACAGGATGGACTTTTAATAAATATATTTTACTTCTGGAATTGGTATTTAATTAATACAAAACAGTATTAAATTTTTTCTTTGTCTATGTTTGTAATCATTTTCAAGACAATCTATAATAAATTGAATGTATGATTCAATATAGAAAACTTTCTCCAGCTTTGTATAGAATGATGAAAATAATTATTTGCAACCAAAAAAGAATTTAGCCATTTAAAATACACGTAACTTTCTGACCCCCATACCTCGGATCCCTTTTTACCCATGGGGGCGAAATTCAATCGCAAGGGAGATACTGATCTAAGGTGTCTACTGATGACATATGAAGTGAACTGCACCAGTAGAACTGAATTTAGGATGCCCACAGACTAACAAACAGACAACCGACCTCGTTAATTTCCGACCTCGTTAATTTCCGACCTATAGCAAAGCTATTGGAAGTTAATAAGTATTTTTTACGTATTAACTAAAGTGAAAAATATGTTCTTACAATAATTCACAAACATATTAAAACATTTTTAAATATAATTATTACTTTGCTATTTAGACCAGGCCGGAAAATTTAGGGTAAATTAAAAGTAAATTAAGAAAAATCAAGACGACTCAGTAAAATTCCGAAAGGGGAGTGATGGCAGTTTTTTTAGGATTTCTGACTGAAATATGCATCATATCGAAAAAATTTTAATATAAAAGTTGTAGATAATTGAAAAATCTAAAACTTTTGTACCGATTTTTTCCTTTTTAATTTTTATCTCCCGCAAAAATAATTTTTTTTATGAAACTTGGTGAAAATGTTCTTTTTTGTGTTTTATATAAGCTGTAATTTTTTCAATGCAAAATATTTATTTTTCGATTTTAGACGAATTTAAATTAAAAAAGAGCTTAATTACAAGTTGGTTTACAAATTTGCATTTTTTTAACTTTATCAGAGCTCATTGTCTTCGTTAAAACCTCGACTTTAAGATGGCGTGAAAAAATATATTATTCGTATGGAAAAATATCGACAAAAATGCAAAACACCAAAAAAGAACTTTTCATAATCGATTTTTTAGTTGAAAATTTTTTATTGCAAATAAACGTACTGACATTCAGCCACAAATCGTTAAAAAAGCCAGCATCCAACCCTTAAAATGTATTTTTACATCCCCACCCCCTTTCCGGAACTTTTACTGAGTCATCTTGATTTTTCTTAACTTTCATATAATTTACCCTAAATTTTCCGACCATCCACATACTGGTAAGACTTTTTCAAGAATTCGTGTATTTAAAATTAGTTTGGCCCTGGTCTAATTCCTAGGGAAGTAGGTACATACATTTTTTAAAGAATATTTATAATTTTAAAACAATTTTTCTATTTATATTATAACAATGAAATGAGGCATGTAAAGATATATTTTAAAAATTGAAGTGAGTTAACAACAAGGTTTTAAAAACAATTACATGGACGTATCAACTAGGTAAGTAAAATGGAAAACTCTGCAATTATTCTGTGGTTAAATTAAGAATTAAAGAATTTGACAATATTTTTGAAATACCTTTACTTAAAGCCATTTTCTGAGAAAAATTTAAAAACAAAAATTGGTTTTCATTATTTGGTATATAACGTATGGTCTATTTTATGTAGGAGAGAGTAATATAACCTAATTTCTTATGCAAAATGTACTAATATGTTAAATATATTTTCAGTTCAGTAATCGTCTGTATTAATTTTTTAATGATAATTATCTAAGGATAGGTTTACAAGTATTCTTAAATACACTTATTTTTAAGTTTCGGACTTTTTTCTTATTTTGGCGTGGAAAATGACCCATAAAAAATAGTGGTCAACCTTAAACCGATTTATTAGAATTTCATCGATATAACTTGAAGGGCAAAATAATCTACTTTTGCTCGTATGAGACGAAAATCCAATCTGGTTAAAATTGGGTATAATTTAGTCGCCAAATAAAACTTTTTGGTTTTAATTACTATAATTGTAAACAAAAATATATAAAAAAAAGTTGACATATCGTCATGCTTCACTTAGAGACGTGTGTATTAACTTCTCTATGTGGTATTTATGGGGCTCTTTTAAAGCAGATGTCTCCACACATGTTCATATACCATCGTGTGCCAAACTTTTGTATCAAAACAAACCTGTGAATATTTTTTGTTGCAATTTTAAACATGTTTTTTTAATCCTTGGTTTTACAAAGAAAAATGAATATAATATAATAAATATTAATAATTGATTAACGTTTACTTAAAATAAACTCATTACATTTCTTTTAGCCTCTTACCAATACATGAAAATACATTGTATCGAATTAATTAATAACAAAATAAAACTACATTTACTGTGACTTCAAATGTGAAATTATCTCACAGTCAATCAATTTAGTCTTCCCCTAAAAAAATCATAACATTTTGACTGCATTATATGGAACTTACGACACATTTTTTTTCTTCCCCACATCATCAGTACCTTTACAACCATAAGGCATAAGGCTGCTTCCACTTTTTTATCGGAAGGAAATTTCAACCTCCTTAATCTGTATATCCTGTTTGTGATTTAAAAAAAATCTGTACTGCAACCTATTAGAAACCATATGCAATATGTGCAACATCACCGAGTTAAGGTAATAAATCACTTTTTTACATTAAAAAAAAAGCTCCCTCGAAACAATTACCGATTGGCCTTTCTTTAGAAATCTAGTGGGTGAGCAGATGTTATACGTTGATTTCGGGCAGTGCCGAATAAAAAAATGCACCAGGACCATTCTGAATTTGTGGTACACCTTTTATGTACTCTATTGTTTGATCGGCATATTAATTAAGCTCCTCAAAAATAGTTACCTAAGTTGAGCATCGTGAGAATGCGGTTTCAATAGGATCCAATTTAATAACTCATTCATAGATTTTTCAAATTTTTGCAAAAAATGTCTGTGTAGCAAAAAAATTGAATATATTTTTTCTTCAAGCGTAATATCCTATTGTTTTACTAGTACAACAATGAGTTTTCGTTATTGTACTAGTACAACAATAATGAGAAAACATAGCAATGCTTTATTATGGGCATTGTAAATCGAGTGGGTACGAACTGTTATTTTCATATTTATTTAATTTGATGTTTTTCAGTTTTCAAAATATCTTCTATTTTTTTCTACATATAACTTGAATTATCTTTACGTTTGAAGAACAAGTAGTCAACTTCTGAGCTCAACAAATAATAAGCTCCTTCTACTTTTAGTAATATAATATACTATTTTTATTGTCTAATTATATATCAAAGATTGCAAGCTATGGCCCAAGAGCATTAAGCAATTTTACAGCTTCACTCTAGCTAACCACCTTTGATTGATTTTTATATTATTATATTATATTTCAATATTATTTAAAAATAAAATGATTGCTAGTCAAAAATTCCTATTATCTAGAACAACTACAACGATAACTATTTTCCTATCAAGTGCGGAAAGTACTAGTGTTCCAGGCGAGGTGGCGGGATAGGTAGTAGATTAGTGTGAAAAATATACTTTCTGTATGCGTCAAGAACATTTTTTTTTCTAAAAAAATGAGAAAAATTAACTGTTTGAATGTATTTAATTAAATATTTTATTTAACTCAAACTTTATTAATATAATTATAATAATGTCGTAACTAGGTTTTTACTGCACTCGAGTGAATTACACGATATTTTATCTACGTGCTACATCCCTAGAAATGTCTACATTATATTTTGTATACAATTTAAATTATATTCCAATACGTCATTTTTTTCGTTAACAATGTTAAATTGGCATTTTTAAAATTATTTCTAAATTACAGTACATCGTTCGGTAATGGGCTATTATTGTGATTTAATAGTCTATTATCGCACTAGTGCGGTAATGTAATTTATCACAATTAAAATAGTGCATGTTTCCTTAGTTAAATATAAAATCTGTTAGTTTTAGCTAGATTTTACTTAAACTATGCAAACTAAAGAAAAATATAAGTTTGTTTGGTAATTTTTGAGGTACACTTAACACTTAACTTGGACGAAAAAAAATTGTAATAAGTTATCCACTGCACTCGGTAAATAGGGCTGAAGTGAACTGCGCATAAGATAGAACAAGTAATTTTGCCAACGCACATTCAATCTTATTGTGTCAAGATAAATTTGCTAATATCTATTATTTTTCGTACTAGTGCAAAAAAGCCAACTTTTTCACATTAAAATTAGTAAGAATTTTCACATGCTTGCAAAAACATATTATTATAGTTTTTTGTGAATGTTAAATGTAAATGAACACGATTAATATGATGGATTTAATTCGCCAATAAGAGAGAGTTTAGATAAGAGTTTATTCCATTAATTTAAAACCAAACTGTGATTTTTTTTAGTTAATATATAATTCCATTATTTGTTTGTAATAGAAAATTATAGCTGTGAGTGTCAAAAGCCTTAGAAAGGACAATTAATATACAAAAACATGAATTATTCCCATTCAGAGTTGCGGTGATTTTATTTTAGAGGTTTAGCACTGCGTTCTGTATATAGATCCATCCCCTTTTCTCCCTTCTCTTAAATTCGAACCTGTTATAAAATAACTGATTTTTTTATGCTTATTAGATCTACGGTTGCTTTGTCAAAAATAAAATCTTTTCTAGATACCCTACAATTTTTTAAATCCCCCTAACTCTATCTTATAGTAGACATTTCCTTACACTCCCTAGTTAATCACCTTATGCCATTAGTTATGGTATGGTATTTATAGGACCCATTCATTGAATAACGACATACCTTTGAAATGTAATTATAAAAAGTCTTTCAGACAAGATGATGTAAAAATCGAAATCGAAAATATTTCATTTTATTAAGTTATTCCCGATTTTATTTATTTTAGTAAAAGTATTTTTTTAAGTGGACAAAATTATGAGTTTTATCATCGGTCATAATAAATAATAACTAATACTATCTTAAAATCTAGTGCCTAGTGGTACGTACATAATTTTGAGATTTGTGACAAGAATAAATTCATAAAAATTACAGGATTTCACGTAAATGACCCACCAATGAAATACTTAAAATTACACTTTTCCTATTGGTCAATTCTTTATTTGTAAAAAGGGCTTGGTACTGGTCACTCACTCACAAGACTTTATGACATTTAAATTTTTTACTGTGGTTTGTGAATTCACGTCGGTAGCTACATTGGTAGCTCGAAGATTTACATCCAACCAATTGTGAGATCATCTCTTGTTTGTTAAATGGGCTTGGTACTTGTTTTTACATTAGATGTACATATTTATTCTCCGAGGTGTAAAATTTCATGTAGTAAACGACCATTTTCTTTTCTAACCGGACAATGACCACTTTAATGTTAATTAAAAATAAAAAAAACTATTTTTTAACACAAGCAGTTTACTTCTGGTAGTTTATTGTTATATTTTTATTACATTTTTTTATTCCTGGGATAATACGAGAATAATTTTAACATGTTTTTTAATTTACTGAAATACAAACGCTAATTGGTGTTATTACATATTTATAATGTGGAACATTCGCCGTTGAATCCATTTTATGGTTCTATTTAATTATTCTAATAGGTATTTTTTCGTATGCTATAAAGTCGGTAGGTGCTATAAAATTTGAAACCGTTACTTAAAATAAAATTTTAAGGAGATAATTTCGCTTTTTCGTGTATAAAAAAAATCTCTGTTAGATTTATAATATTACAGAAATATTTGATACCCAATTATTTTATTTATACTTAAGAAATAAAATACCCATTATTATCATAGCATTCTCGGACTTACAATGAGATTATTACCGGAATATTTTCTATTTTTTTGTTATTATTCGAAAAATTCCAATATGTCGGGAAATTGTATTTTTTTTTAAATATTGATACCAATTCAAACATAAAATATAAATAACCAACATATTGAATTAGTATTTTAAATACTTTTTAAATATTTTTTTTATATAATTTTGAATCAATTTTAAATGATTTTTAAAAAAACTTATCGAAACTGAGCAATAAGAAAATTACTACAATTCTTATTTTTATACTGGTTAAAGATTTAAATAATTTAACTTCAAGTACAAAATGAAATTTCTTATGTTAACATAAAATTTGAATTAAATTTAATTTAATTACCGGAAAATGGAATCTCTTATGTTTGGTAATTTAAATATAAAATTTAATTTGGATTTAATTAAATCTCTAGATAGGCAAAAAGTTGTAAAACCATAATTTTGGATACCCTTGCTGATGGTAAATTATTATTCTGTGAAAATGAACACCGTAGGACATATTAACTCTAAACAGTGGGAAATTGAACTATTAAGTGGTTATAGCAGACTGTAAAGGGCCCATAATCAATGACGATCAATTTTTTAAAAGAGCAAACTACTCCACATTAGGTATAATCAATCATTTATTCGGATAAATTTCAGAGGTGGTCTAGGAGTTAAAACAAAACTGGTCAAAAAAATCAATCTTTAAATTAATTAATGAGTTATTCATGATTTTATAAATCTAAAACACTGTGCAAAATAATTAATAAGAATGTGAAATAAATCTAATTTGACTTCAGAAAGCAATCTAAATAATTTTCTTTAATATTTAATTTTTACATATACGAATTAATTATAATAATAATAAATAAATTATAATAAAGTACATTAAAAAAATACGGGAAAATACATTATTTTTGATTTTAAAATAGACAATTTATACATTGCATAAGCAAACGGAAAAAGAACATAGCAAATATTTTTTCTTGAATGAAAAAGTTTCAAATATAAATAAAGTAAATAGTAAATTCAGTAATGCGTAAAATTTGTTATTTGCAAAATATTCCAAACAGAAAAGGACAAGTCCGTCTCTGTTTAATTTTATTAAATCAAATTTTTTGTAGCTCAACCAATTTTGAACCAAATTGAGATTTTTAAATTCTATTTTGGACTCTGATCGTTTTAAAGCATTTTTGATAATTTGCAAAAACCTAAATAAAAATAAAAATATTATATCAGATTGTGGGAATATTTTACTAACTATTATTTATTAATAGATTTTTCCAGTAGCCTAAATGAAGTTAAATTTTTACAGGATTTTATTAAACTAAGCATGCTTTTATTTTTTAAATTATCTTATTGGAATTTGGAACTTTTGAATTATGTATGTAAAAAATTTTGATTTGGGTAGACATTATTTTGTATTAAGTGTCATCTGCAAATTATTTCCTGTACTAATAAGATTAAAATATGCTAAAAGATTTAATCAAAAATTAAGATTTGTGCAAAAATTAGATAAATAAAATATGGTCAGAGCAAAAGTATAAATCAAATATATATTTAAATTCAGAATATTTAGTTATTTCGAATAACCGATATTTTCTGCAAAATCTAGCAGTGAAATTGTACCAATAGGTACGAATAAAATCGTTTTCAACAAAATATTGCATTGCATTTATGTATGATTTATAATCATAATCGCAATATGCATAAGGCAGAGGTTCGTTTTATTCTATATTCTATCGACGACAAGTCTTAAAATGTTTCTTGAAGATTCTAATCTAAGATTTAATCTTGACTGCTTCATAATGCTGTATATTTATTGGAATGTTCTGAAAGCACGCTAGATTAGGATGTCTATACGGATTATAATTAATCTCTTAACCAAAACTGAGGGTGGTCACGTACTTTTCAAACAAATTTTTCTAATTGCGACATACAATTTTTATGATTTGTATTTATAAGGAATAGTTTAAAAAATATTTTTACAAATTGGAAATTCTTCGTTTTTAAGACATTAATAACTCTTAAGATTTAAGTCAAAAACTGTAGAAATAAATATGAATTAGTATATAGTAATTTTACAGTGTTTGATTTAATTATTTGTTTTTAACACTCTGTAGAAATAGCAAATATAGTACAGCTGGTGGTGCACAAACCACTGCGTGTTCTGAATTTCCGTTCAGCCTGTTGATTCAGCACCACTTGAGAAGGGATAAGATTCTACAGGAAGTAAATTTCCTCACAAGGAAATACTATATTAAGAGCGTTACCTACTTTAAAATCGGAGAGCAGCTGCTCTTCTCTAACCTGTGTCCACCCGAAAGTTTTGGTCTACACTGGCGCACGCACAAGGTACACAAAATTAGTAAAACCGCAAAATTAAATCTTCCAAATAAAAATCATAATTATGTGTAGTAAGTTTATAAAGTATTAAAATTAGTGGTGGGATTTGGGAGGGGGGCAAGGGTGGGCAGTTTGGGCATTCAGGAGCAAATAATGCTTATAATGTCAAATAAAGAAAAATCTTTCATTCGTAAAGTAATAATATTTTTTTAATTATTATATTCTTCAATTTCGATTTATAAATATAACAATATATTTTTTAAATATTTAGAAATAATTTATCTGGGTTTAGAGATTTATACCTGCACATTTCATAATAATTAAAAATAAATAAAAAATATGCATAAAATTGTTCTAGCTTATAGCAATTAAGTTACCATCCCCTGCCTTTTGGAATCTTGAACACGGACCTGATTTTTAATGTTTATATAATATCAAACTCGTAGATTAATTAAACAACTATATCCAAAAATCTAATCAGGTCTTCCTTGATCTGAAACTAAATGCAAAAAACCCGACGACTTTATTCAATTTAGTTTTTGACTTATTGTACGAACTAACTTGCTTCCTTGCTTAAGAGAAAGTGTTTTTTGGGCTTTTCTCCGAAATGGAACAACTGATTTACACGCCGTTTTTTGTTTTTTTTTGCAAATGATAGATAACACAGCCCCACAAAAAAAAAGTTCATTTTCCCGGACCCAAACTAGGAATTTCAGCTGACCAAACACTTTTTGCACCCAGTCTCAGATCCAGAATTGGAAAGTCCGTGAAAATACCACAGTCGCGACCGGGACGTCCAAAACAGGATTTTCCCGCCCCAAGGGGTCATTTTCCCGGACCCAAACCCGAAATTTCAGTTGGCCATAAACTTTTCGAGCACAAATCCGGCTTTGGTTCCAAAATTCAGCGTCGACTTCGCCCTATCCCGGGAACCGCATTTCAGGCCATTTTCGGCCCCTGGGGCCAATTCCAGACGTGTAGGCCTAATTCTGAGCTCGGGATCGGGTATTTTTTATAATGATTCGATTGGGGGTCGATGCAGATCCATCTTTCGTGTATTCATAGAAAAAAAACCAATTCTAGTTAATTTAGTTTATTGAAAAATGTTGGAATTAATAAATATATAAATATAATTACAGGGTGTAATGCAAAAAGTCTAGTCTGAATTGGTTTTGAGAATAAAATTTTATTAGTTGTACAGGTAACACAATATATGTTGATAAAACAAGCACAAAAATAAATACTAGTGCTAAAAAGGGATTAAAAAAGAGCAATAATACAGATAATATAACTGAAATTAATTATATATAATTTTCTTCAAAGTACATAAAATCAGCCGAACTTTTTGACGGACAATTATTAGGTGCATCTAATTTTCTGATGGTCATGTCTAACTTTTCTTATAGAAATAAAATTGTTTATAATTTTGCCCAGTGGTTTTTTTTGTCAAAATAGAAGTTTCATAAAATGCTTTTGGTCATGTTGTCTCTTTCTCAAAGTTTATTTCGTAGGTTAAAGCCACAATGGACAATTTTATAGCATTTTTTTTTAAATTGACATTTGAATATAGAAGGTGTAAATATATTGTTTATACCACTTTGTTATTTTTTTAAGACAACACTTTAAGCTAGAAACATCCTCTTATTTAAAAAAAATCATCATTTTAAAAAGAAGGAAGTTTATTTGGAGTGGGTTTTGTTTTGTAACTGAATGAATGTGATTAAGATTAGGTGTCGTGTAATAAAAATTCCAAAAAATTTACCTACTAAAATCGTCCATTACCCCATCACCAGTAGTTCCACCTGAACAATTTTTTCTTCCCACATTCATAAAAATCTTAATCACTTTGCTACATTCATAGAAAATATCAAATTAAAATATATTAAACCCACAATCACAAAAGAGATTTTCTAGGGATCAGCTTTCCATCAAGACAACAATTACAAAAATGTTATAAATGATCATAACAAAGGTGTCATACTTTTTGAATATTCTTAAAAAAGCTATCTGTGAGAAATTATTTACCACAGTATTTAATTAAAACAGATACATACGTCAAACTAGAATGGCATAATAATAATAATAATAAATTATAGTTTTCTATTTTCCTTTTTTTTTCATTGATATTGCTTCGAATTACTTTTAATAAAACTGATTTTTACCACC
This sequence comes from Neocrepidodera transversa, assembly GCA_963243735.1. Classification (NCBI taxonomy): domain Eukaryota; kingdom Metazoa; phylum Arthropoda; class Insecta; order Coleoptera; family Chrysomelidae; genus Neocrepidodera; species Neocrepidodera transversa. Next base: position 6,174,302 of record OY725339.1, read on the forward strand.
TTTAGGTTTAACAGTTTAGATTAGATAATAAGAATACTAAATATGCCTGTTATTGGCTCTTTTTTTTAATGTCCAATTTGCACTTCTATAAATTGTAATGTCTTAACAAATTCATTAACAGGACAATTTAACACTTGAAATTTCTAAAATTTTGGTGACATACGTATGGAATATTGTAAATTTACGAGCATTTATATTAAACAATGAATATTTTATTGTTAATAGAAGTTTTTCTAATGATTATTGTTTCTATACATTTTAGGTATCTCGTTTGTTTTTTCTTTTCTTTTGTTACTTATCTATAAACTGATACTAATTATTATTATTAATAATAACATCATTTTTATTTATGATTGTTCATTACTCTTTCAAAAACCTATGGTTCATACGTTTTTTCTCTAAAACTAAAATAAAGGAATTCGGTATGTTATAATTTCACCTAAAATTAAAATAACTATGTTCAATCCTCTCTGAAATTAAAGCAGCGTGCGCCTTTGGAATTTGGTAGTCCGCAGGCACGTGTGCGGCACGTGCCTGGTCCACCAAAAGCTTCCTAGATCATATTCGTTTAGTTATTTTTATATGGTATCCTTTTGGAAATCGGATATCAGGTGGTAAGTTAATAAGACGGAATTAATCAACAAGATGCACTACACAATCAAGTGGTCCAGTTCAGAATTACCACTTTTTTATTTCCAGATTAAGTACCAAAAATATTGTGCCACTGTTTTAAATCAGCGTATGATTTAATTATAAATAAAAAAATCAGTATCGGTATAAAATTTATTGCATGCAATATTGGATGAACAATCCTTCAAAAAAGGCAGGCGATGGATTCGTGACAGGAGGATTCTAATCGAAATTTAAGAGGGCAATTTATAAGCTGTGATCGATTCTCTTTGTGATTTTTGACCTAAAAACTTGTTTACTTGAACGCCACCGGAAAAACAAACAATTTAGGAGATTCGTTTGTTTGTTAAAAAATTCCTTAAAAACAATATTCAAATTAAGGATATAAATCCCGTGACTAATTATGAAGCTAAAAGAACTCGGACCAGCGAACACGTGCCACTTGGATTGAAGATTATTTTAAAAGTCATCTCTGTTTTAATTTCTTTAACATAGAGCTTGGTTGACTCGTTTAGATAATGACAGGATATTATTACTGAACGAATTTGTTAAACAAGTATTACACTGAAAAACACGATGTATAGTAGCATATTGGCTATCTTAGAAATTTCTGAGAAATTACAAACATTTCTTTCTGTGTACTAACGTAGCAACCGGAATTAAAAATGATGGTATTTTTTTAATTAGCACTTTTAAAATAGCCACTATTTCCACAATTTGAAATTCAAATAAACAGGAAACGATTTATAAATTTACATAGTAATTGCTTCCTAGACTAACCATTATTAAATAAGTTAAGCTATATTAACTGCACATTATGTGTTTTTGATTATTTCGGTCACAAAAAATAAAAAAAGTGGTATAAAGTCACAATATCATGATAAAAGTTATAAGAAAAATTAAAACAGAATCATATGAAACGTCATTTTACTGCCACTGTTTCATTTACATATATACTGTCAACATAGTGGGTTAATTTTTCGGACATTTATATAAAAGAAGCAAACAATCTGGCTCAAATATATATTACAAATACAATGGTTACACCACGTGACTTTCGCTTAGAGAATTGCCCAACGAAAATATGCTTTTATTCTAATAAATTGAGTGTAAAAATTGTTTTTTAGTATCTTCCTATTAATGTTAAATAATCCTACCATCTAGTCCAATTTTTTCTGCGCGGAACAGGGTAGAGCGCCCTAAAACATAATTATTCATTTTTGGACGAGAAACTAAAAATATGCTGTTTTTTTCATGATATTTAAAATATTTATTACGAACGCGTCTGTGCTACTTTTTTCAAATTTATCTAGAGAAAAAGTTGAGAGTCGTATCACTTTTACTAAAATAATTTTAAAAGTGCCACAGACGCGCTCTCAAGGATTAAATACAGAATTGATTGGTGAAACCCGGAGCTTCCTATCTTTAATATTAAGGGAGCGCCCGTCCAAAAATGATTTCAGGCAAGATAACATATGGTATTGGCGCTTCTTAAGGATTTTCTATTTGATATACATTTGATTATTTATAAATATAAAAAAATGCATTATATGCATCAATACAACTCTTATTTGAGAATATAAAGATTTATGTTGTTATCCGCAAAATAATCAGTCATTTATAAGCATTCTAAGTTTTAAATATTGTTTAATTTTTTGCAATTTTATTGATTCAAGCGTTAAATCGCTTATTGATTAATTTTAATCACTTTTTTAGCTTATTTTTGTATCTGTTGTTAACAGTTTTTTAGTTATTATTATTACTAGATACTAATAATGAAAACAAAAATTTTAATTATTGTATATTTTATATTTTGTTATTAAAATTTCACATATATTGATACTTAATTAAAAATAATATTATTGGATCATACCTCTTGTAAAAAATAATTAGATCCCCTATGTATTATTATTAAATTCAGAAACTTAATTATTTTAACTAAAATTACACTTATATATAATACGCCACCCATTTAACTTTTAAATGGATTAATAACTGTATTCCAAATTTTGGTTGATTATAATAGAGCCATTTTTAAAAATTTTAAATAAATCAACTATAATTTGAAAACCCATTATTTTTATGCTTTAGCGCCCTTTTTACAAACTTCAAAAATATTGTTATTGAAGTGACATTTTATTAAAATGAAAGCTTTATTTTATCACCTGAAAATAGAGTTCTAAATTCGATACCATTCTCGAGTTATCGCTGTGACAGACGGACAGAGAGACAGCCAGACAGACAGGCAGACGGACGAATGGACGGACATGGTAAAGTCAATAAGCAAGGTAACCAGCTATCGACTATTGAAAACAGAAATAATCCAAAATTCGAAATCGTTCTCCAGTTATCGCTGAGATAGACGGAAAGACGCACGCACAAACGGACAGACAAACAGTTGTAGTTGACTTGGGTCATTTTAAATTGTAGGTGAGCGAGCTATTGTGACCAACTATCGATTGCTGAAAACAGAGATCCAAAGTTATCGCTGTGACAGACGGACAGACAGACAGACGGACGGACGGATGGACATTGTAAAGCCAATAAGTACCTTCGCTTGTGTTCCCGCTTGTATTACAAAGCTTCATTAACAATATATACAGTCGCAAATTCTTATGATTTCCTTATGCTCGATGATAATTCTAACTATGATTGAAAATAGTTGCGGCAAAAGCAAATTCTTAAACAACATTTTTATCGCATATAAAATAAGAATAGTACTTGAAATTAGCAAAACTAATTTTATGACTAAGGTTGGTGCCAATTAAATTGTTGTAACTAAACGTTAAAAATTTTTAAGACAGCTTAAACGATGAATTATCTATAGTAATTTAATAGACAATATCCATCATTATCGTTTTTTCTTTGCTTAACGGCTTCTATTTGATTCCCGGGTTTTTAAGCAATTAAATATTTAATGATTAGTTAAAATTTCTCATGACGGGTGCAGCAAATTGTGATTTAATAGTTTATTTATCTTTACATTCCAAAATTCTTTTATTTGACCTAATTACAACCTTAAAAAAATCACTTGAAACCAGTAAAACTTTTGATAGATTGTGTATAAAATACAAGTTGGGGTATGTAAACAGTTTCAACGATTTTTAACAAACACCATTGTGCGAAACGAAAAAAATAAATTTAAATCAGTTTTTATCCGCACGCAGCTGGTGGGATAGAAGGTAGACTCAAGGCACACTTCATAGACTCTATTTAAACGAGTATATTGATGATATTATTTTTCTATGAGCTATGTTTGTCCTGTAAACTTACTAGATAAAGATTTTTCTTAGAGCCAGTCAGGATAGGCTCCAGCTCAATTAATAGTGAAAAGCAATGACGATTCTAAGATTTTCTAGTGTGAAAAAGACAAACAAGAAAATAAATTAAAATTACATAATGTATTAATCTACTAAGTACTCTAGTACAATTCGTAATAAAACATTATTATAAAGAAAAAAATATGCATGAGTGAGAAATCAAGCAAAAAAATGGCTGATCCGTAGGCCAAATAAATATTTTAGTAAACAGTCAAAATTGTTTTAAATTATTATTATTATTATTACTATGCGAGTTCCTAAAAAACAAAAAAAACAGAGTACTTAATAAATATATACAAACAAAAACAAATTACATATAAAGGGTGTAATTGAAATATATGAACATATTATAAGTGTTAAGAGTGTATGATGTTGAAGAATGAATAGATACCAATTTTACCATTAACTTCTCATTTAAATATGGGTCAATTTCTCCCTAATCCGAACATTATTCTACGCTCGATAATATTGACGGTTAATAAGACATCTTGGACAATTTATACTGAAAGCGCTGTTGCCGGTTCAGAATAAAGTTTGTGAGAAATACTTTTTAAATAATAGATACTTCACCAAGATTGCGAGAGATTTGCCACTGAATATACTTTGTAGAACAAATGACCGGAGTATATTTTTCTCAAAAATAAAATAGTATTAATAGACAGAAAACAATAAATTTTAGTACCCTAATTGTATTGTTCAAAATAGCGCCCGTTATTGTTAAACATGCTACTGCTCGTCTTTGTAAAAAACTCTTTACTCTAGAAATTAGTTGGAATTCTGTCAAATTTTCGCTGTCACATTGTTAATTTGTTCGGATTGGGCTACCGTCATCAACTGAGATAAAATTGAAGGCTGTAATATCGGATGAAATCAACACTTTTTTTATTTCCAAATAAAGCAGAAAAAAATATTGGAATTTGAAAAAGTGTGTTGAAAATGGTAAATGATGTAATATGTATTATTACTGTATTACTCTAATAACACGAAATTATATTGTTACTGCGGTTTTCACTCTTTGGATATCATAACTATCTGTCATAGTGTTGCCAAACTGCGGTTCAAGCACAAACTTAAAATTTTTGGAAAAAATACAATATAATAAATGGTAAACAAAAAATGTGTATATACTTAGTATATCTTGAACAAAATAATAATAATAATAATACCTTCCCTACATTTAACCCCGTTACGACTGAGCCCCAGAACTAAAAGCCATCTGCGGGGAAGTGACGGCTATTATTATTATTTGTCCTGGCACTCCTAAAACTTTAACAAATTGATACCTAATAATAGTAGATAGTCTATACAACTCCTAGCCCCACTATAGGGAATTCAATTTGTTAGAGTGAGAGGATGCAGAGGTTCAACTTGTCACAGAGCCGGTCTTCAGGTACTTCATCAGCTTCGTCTGGTCTAGTCTTGAGCTACATTTAAATTCTACTAATCAAAAATCTTGTACAAATCTTTTCTGTTGTCTGGACGACCATAGAGGTATAAAACAAAAGATGCCCTAAACGTTCTGAAAGATTTTGAACATCTTGTGTATAACACGTTAGGAGATGCCAATATCATCAATCAGAATTGATATAGGTATCCTGCAAAATATCTGTAAATAAATGAATTTCCACTGCTCAATTTTTTGGAAATCACTAAAAAACTTGATTTCTTTGGACTCACACTGTATATAGTTGGTGTGTAGGAATCTCTATATTGTATTTGTATCGGCTATATGAATAATTAATTCATAATTGATTTGGTTTGTATATTCGAAAAAGTATCTTTACAGTGGCAATTTGAAATTTGGGAAAAGTTAACTTCAGTACCCTGTATAATCTAAACTGTTGATTTTAGAGCGTTAGCGCAATAAAGACATTTGATCATGATGAGTTCTACAATATATAAAAAATTAGAGCAAATTCACCTGATTGAATTTGGCTTATTTATAATTTGGTACAGTGAATGGTTTCCTCATTAACGATTTTTTTACTGACCCAAAATTTTCACGATTTTTGAATTTTTAGTGATATTAAGAAATCTATTGAAGGGATTTCCATACTTAAGCTATTAAAATACCACAAGTCACAAACAGTTTTTTGACAAAAGCGGTTTACTATTTCACGACTCGCATTTATACTACTGACTGCGCCAGTTTTATAATTAAAAACAAAAAATCACTTTTTAAACACAATTTTTATTTTACAAAAACAACAATTTAATTCAACAGACTAAAATATGAATGAATAAATATTATTAACCCTGAAATAAAATAAGATGTGGGCCAAATATTACATGAATTACAATAAGGATTCCGGTAGAATATTATAATATAATGTAACAAAAAAAATATATTGATCAATTTGATGGACAACATTTTAGAAAATATTTGGTGTTAGTTTTTTTAAATAATAATATACAGCCAGATATTTACCGATAGACAAGGCGATTGCAAAAGTACAACGGGACGAAGTAAAGTAGGTTAGGTTTATTGTATAACAATGTTCAATTTTGCCAGCTCGGTAAATTCGCTGTCTCTCTTGAAATTCATAACATACATTTTTTTTAATTGACCAAATTTTTTCTTGTTCATAATTTGATGTTAATAAATGCAGTTAACTGTAAAATATCAAGGCGTTGAAGACAATTGTTTATAAGTTTAAGATGATTCAAAAAAAATATTTGGTTAGATTTTATTGTGAGATAACATTATTGATAAATTTTACATGGAAATTGACGTATCTTGAAAATAAAATTAATTTGACTTCAAAAAAATTTTGTTTATTTTTATAATTTTTGTTCCTTACTATTTTGAACTCAGAAATCAATAATTTTGACTAGGATAATAGATAATCATAACCAGAGTTGATTTCGAGTATGTTAAAAGTACTTAATTCAGTATTTATTGAAAGAACCGATTATTGTTATTTTAATAATTAGAGTTCAAAAGAAACCTTAGGCCTTAGGGTTAAATTCGTTATTTAGCGACTTCCGTTTGATACCGTATCAAAATTTTGGTGCTGATTTAATTTGTTACCATTACTAATTACAGACTATTATAAACCACTTTCGTACTTATATATTTAAAACATACATACGTAACCAACATAATTTATTTAGCCTAAAGCATTAAAAATTCTAGAAACCAGCCCTGATAAAAAAATTATAAAGGAACAGATTTTACTCAAGATATTTGTGGGCAACTGATGCCCTACAGTGGAGATACATCTGCCGGTTTCGTGGCAATTTTCAAGATGTAAATACCACTTTTTCACCTGTGCCTGTGCTAAGAAAATATAAAAACATAAGGCTAATATGCTGTCTACATGTATGTAACTAAACTTCAAAATTTGCCCAAAATCCTTATTATATGACGTAAGATATTGATTTATCGAATCCCAATGAATAAATATTTTTTTAAACATTGAAATTATAATTTAAATAAAAGTACCTAATTTCTATAAAATTTAATATTCAGGTATTGATTTTTGGAAAACTGTTTGGATTGTTTTTCCTTCCTGCATCTAAGAAGTTAGTATTATAGGGTATACCGCAAGGGGGCTCAAAGCATTTCATTAGAAAATTATATATGGTTGGAGTTTTGGTAAGTTCAAAAATCTGGCGGCGACATATGTGATTTTAAATATGTCAGTAATTATGGTTAGATCCTGCGTCAGCTTGGGTTCTAAAAAGAAGATAAACCGATCGGATTTTTCTTAAACTTGTGAAGCAAAATTTCACATATGTCGTTTAATTTTGAAGGCAGCAACCACCTGGCTCGTGCCAAGAACACGTGGTTACCGGTCTGTATCATTAAGGGTGCAACCGGCAGTGACGTACTTACCTGCGAGGGTATTGACAACAGTGGCGTTTCGCTTGGATGGTTGTGGCGTGAAAAAAATACAGCATGAACGTTTCTACTTGTAGATTTCATTAAACAAGACACACTAGACCGTTTCTTCGTTATTAAAATTTGTTTTTTAAAGTATGCAACATTTATATTTATTTACATCAACGCTTTCATAAATTTAAGCGAGTTTGATTTCAAATATGTTTTCAAGAATTTCTTACATTTTTATATAAATAATAGATTAAAACGTGACCTGTTTTACTTATTTTATTTAAAATATATTTATACTGTGGCTTTATCGAAACTGTTATCAATACAATGTTGAAGAATAGGCGAGGGAGAAAAGTATATGAAGCTACTCTCAATGTTGTGGGAGAATAAATATTTATTATTTATTCAGTTTTTTATGTCGTTGATCTAAGCATCCAATAAAAATGAAACTCCTTTAATATAAAAAACAGGTATACAAAAATGTAAACCATTTTCACTTAATTATTTCTTCTATCGATTCCTCTGATGAACCTGTAGATATAAATTTCATTTAGGTACAGATTAAATTTTAATGGTTCTTTTCGCTCAAATTTAGTTTTATGAATTTCTAGTATATCGCTTTATTTGAAGAAAAAAAAAATGCAAAATAAAAGTCAACATAAAAAATTGCAAGCGGTATTTTAGCGCCTTAGTCCAGGTTTCGGATTGTCATTAATTTCATTGTTTATTAAGTTAACAATTTGTTATAAACAAATTTTGACTACCATTACATATTTTTTTTAAAATAGGAAATATGTAACGAACTACTGAAAAAATTTGCAAGAAAAAAAAATTTAAATCATTATTTTGTCATGAAAATAAAAGAGTAAAATTATTTTTAAATAATTTGTATATTTATAAACAAATAAGGTAAAAAAATGCGAAAACAGCAATAATATAACATTTGTTTAAAAAAAATTGTTAACAACATTTTTTTAGATATTTCATTTTTTATTAACTTTAAACAATTATAAGAAACAAAATAAATTTTTTTTTAAATTTTTCATCACGTGATCTTGTTAAGTATATATATAAGAAAGTTTCCAAGAAGCAAAAAAAAATAAGTCAATTATTTAAACTTTTAAGACCTCATTTGTGAAAATAGAGATGAAAAAAAAATTGTTATTTAAAAATTGTATAACTTCTTGAAAAATCAACAAAATATTTTTTTTCAACGGGGCTTTATTTTTTCAAGTGTTCAGATGACAGTATAATTTTTTCAAATTTTTATATTGATATTTAATACTATAAAAAAAATATCTTGCGGTGTTCTCTCTTTAGACCCGGCGCGCCTGCATTACAACTACGCGCGGAGCCCCATTTTCAGCGTTAAATTAAAATTATTAATAATGGAGGTAGAGTTTCAGGAGTTCTGACGTATTTATTGGAGATTTTCTCATCTTTTAAAATCTTTTTTTTTTAATTTCTAGTTTTTGAATTATTAGCGAAAGACCAAATGCTTTCTTTTTTTCATCTTAATTTGTTAATAATAATTGTTATTTTTTACGCACTGTAAAATCCTTGAGATACATTTTTCTAGACGTCTGAATCCAATGACCTATCGCTTATATTTTTTGGATCTTTATCAAAAATTAACACGTTTTTCAACTTGTAAACTGGACTATATTGCCGAACATAATTGCAGAGAAAATATTCAACAATATTTAATTTTCACAATTTAAATTAAATTTAATGTTCACACCCTGTATCCAACATCAAGGTTGTCGATATTAGTATTTGATTCAAGTAGTAGTACACGTACAGGTGCCTACCATCATACTATTCCAAGTGAATCAATTATGTTTCGCGCCAATAGCTCCTCACTGAGTTTTTTGAAAATCCATTTTAAATACCATCTATATTGGAATTTTTAAAACAAAATATTAAAACTCGGTTTTAATTGATTTTTCTCCTCGCAAAATTTTGACTTAATTGATATCTAACTAAAGTACAGAAATTTATTTATTTTAAGATTTTTTTATTGAGCTTCTTTCATAATTATCTAGATTTTAACTAAAGTTATTTTTTAATTGAGTTTTTATTGACCCACAGGCGCATTTACTTCACTTTTTAAAAATATATGTAGTAATGGACAAATTGTAACAATTTGCGGGTGACAGTTTAAATACTTTATTATCCTTATACAATACCCCTGTATAATTACCTGTGAACAAGGTCGTTACAAAATGAAATTCTGTTCTGTTGTCAATGTTAATTATATATTTGAAAAAGGTAAAAGACTAAGAACGTTTTTGCAATTACTTTTGAATAGAGAGACATGGGAAATACGACAAATAATATAAAAAATAGTACAATGTATTAATTTCTACTAATAATTAAATCTTTAAAAAAATGTATGCCATTTCTGAAAAGATAATTTTTGCTAATATGAGCAGAGTAAGATTACTTATAATTTGTAATTAACATTCGATTACTTTTGTAAACACAAAATGTATAAATATATGTGTACCTCTATTCAGTGGTATCTTATGAATTACTCTGTATATTCCAAAATTTAATTTAAAATTAATTCAAAAGAGGAACATTTAAAAAAACCATTTTACCTGCCGAGTTTTTGAAATCGAACCATTATTAATATTTTTTTTTCGAAATTATTTACATCTGCTTATTTTGGTTTGAAAACAAAATAATGAAATAAGAACATGTGCCACAGATGAACTTGGGTACCGAGGACGGAAGGTATATATGGGTACATACTACCTTCCAGGTGAATTTGTTTTTTTGAACCTACTTATCCATAAGTGCACATGGCATTTTTTGTATTGTATAAAATGCTTTGAAAAGTGGTACCTATGTTTGTAGACCTTTGACAATATGGTACGTAACAATAGAGTTTCACACCTTCTGCCTGTTTTTTTTTAATAATAAAAATTATATAAAAATAAAATTAAGAAAAGCAGCAGAATTTTAGCCACATAAACAAATTAAATTAATTCAATATTAAATAAAACTAATGGTCGCTCTCTATTATTTATTTTTCCTTTTTTTCCTATTTTTGCCCATATTTCCCTATTTCTCATTTTTTCCTGATTTTCCTCTTTTTCCTATTTTTTTTGTTTTTTCACAATTTTTTCCTGTTTTTACATATTCCTTCTATTTTTCCAAATTTTTTCTGTTTTCTCTATTTTTTCCTGTTTTTATTTAACAGATTAAAATTAGTATCAAAAATATATGTACTAATTAAAATAAAAGCAGAAATAGCAAGAAAGGTGGTTCGCTATTTTATTACTAAACTTGGATATATAACTTTATCTCACTTTTTTATTGAAATAATTTACATTTCAAAAAAATGGTTGAATATTTCAAATACGTTTCTTATTTTTAATTCTTCAAAAATCGTGATCGTAGAAAAAGTATTGTGTGCAACATGTGCCCAAAGTATTTTTCCCACTCGCTTAATTTACGAATACTCGCCGGACGGCTCGTGTTCGCAAACTTCAGCGCTCGTGGGAAGCATCACTTTGCGCAAATGTTGCACAAACCACTATTCTACACGGAAAAAAGAACTAACTAAGAATATACAAATAGAAGTTGTGAAAAAAGATACTACTGAGTACCGACTGTATATACCAATTAATATAATTATTATACCATGCATGCGAGCGTGCGCCTTTAATTTCAATTTGAAATACGTGTTCGTTTTTATTTCAAAAATCAATGCCATGGTGATATTAGCTACATTGTACTAAATGCTTTTTCATAGATGGCCGTAGGAAAAGTAATTTTACTACTCGTTATATTTTAATATCCAAAAATAAAAATTCTATTATAACATGTAAGTCCATTATTTTATATTCCAATGTTAATGTGCAATTTTGGACATTAACGATAAGTTATCACTGATGAAAAAAGTTTTAAAGCCGTGGGAAATAGTTCGAAAAATGTTATCATCAGTCAAAGATGTTAAATATCTCAGCAGTAAGCGGGCACCTGTTAAATCTAAAATAATCCTTTCTACCTTTTTTTATTGAGGATAAGCACCTGCACGATGCATCTGATTGTATTATAAAAAGTCAAGACATCGGCCTACGAGGACTCAAATCGCCCAAATCTTCTTGATTTCATTATAAAACAGCCATTATTTACGTCTCACCTAAAACTTCCTTTATTATCAAGCGTAACTTTAAAATGTTTGAAATCTAGACATATATCTTTTATCATTTCTTTTTATTCTATTTCATTTATAGCTATAATTATAAAATTCCGTTTCGATATAAAATATTTATTGGTAATGCTCAGCACTTCTTGTGAAACATTAAAACGTTACAATGTTATTATAAAAGTACAATAGACTTTATATAATTATGAAGAATGTATTAATTATTATTTCTATCTGCAAATTAAGCTATTATGCGAATTACGACTGTTAATGATAACATTCATTTGAAAAAATAATTTGACTACGGAATATAAGCGATTTTTTCCGGGTTCTAAAAACATAAGAGAAAATGCTACAACCAACCACAATAATTCCAATGTACCTAACTGATAAAAATACATATTTCCAAATGTAATTACATTACGTCAAATAATGAAGAATCGTCCGTGAATAATCATTTCAAAATTTATGATCCAATGTAGCATTGATCATTTCTCAATATTAAATTAAACAATTGATCAAAAAAGCTAAACGTTATTACTATGTAAAATATTTTGATGTAACTATAATAGAAAATAAAAATTGTTTATAGGTATTGTAAATAATAAATCACATAAAAGTCATGCGTCATATCACAAAAAATATACATTTCTCTGAAAATTTTATGTTTCATTAAAGTTCAATTTAATTAAATTTATATATACTGAATATAATTATTTACCTTTTATGTTCATATACAGGATGTAACATTCTTACGACAAAGTTCGATAACTCCCTTTTTATTATTGATATCAAAAAATTTTCAAACGAAAGTGATTTAATTATTTTGAGTTATACAGGATGTTCCGAAATTCCGGTACGAATCAAACATATGTTTTTTCAAGGAGTAAATTGAGCATATTATTTCAAATTCAGTAATTTGAATGATTTGTAATTGTGACCAATGTTTTTTAACCATTGTATTTATCTACCATTAATTTACTCAAAAGTTCAAAGTGAAAAAAAATATTGATAGAGTTTGCTGCATTCCCAATAACCACAGTTGGTTATTTCTTTGTGGACCGCTTGAATGCATCAAAATATTAGTCAAATTATATGGTATCAAAATACATCTATTTTATAAAATTTCAAACCATGTGACATTTATCAATCATCAGCCCCACATTGTTTCTTTTAATACAAAATTTCCTCTTGTGGTACCTCATGTGAAAATTCTTATAGGGAGAATATGTATACACTTATAATTTCATATTCTTATTTCGGTACCTGATAAAATGGCGCCCATGAAAATTAAGGATTAAGTTACTTTTATTTCCATAATGATTAAAATATTTAAATTAAATCGCGCACGGCACTGGAGTAGAATTAACTTAAAATTAGTTGAACTTCCGCCCGACAGATGGAGGCACTCACGTCCATGCTTCTTAGACGCCGAAGTTCTTATAGGGCAATTCAAACCGTCTAGTATATTTCTACTTTTTTTGGTAGATTTTCACCTTTTTTCTGAAAATTTTAGTAGTCAGATTTTCCTTAGTAGATTTTGGTAGATTTTAATATATAACTTCCAGTAATGTAAAATCCCATTAAGAATAAAATTATTGTAAAAATTATTTTAATCAAATATTTACTTTAATTTCTATGTTGCTAGACGTGTAACTAATTTGGTATTTTTGTTGATTAGATTGCTTCGACTGCTTTTTTGGCGGTGATTCCCATTTATGCCTTATGGGATTCACCGTTGTATTTCATCAACAACTGACAGTTGACGGTCGAATTTATTCTATAAAACTTTGTATGAAAATGTATTAAAGGTGAGGAAACACATCTTTTAACTAGATGAAATTTAAGAATATGTTATTTTTTTAATTCTAATTTTAAGAAAAAAAAATTTGTTCCTTGTTTAAAAATTAGAATAACAGTCAGTTCCGTTTTCTTTGTTGCACTAGTTTTAAGATTTAGGTGTACGTTTAGTCAATAAATAAATAATTACACAAATTAACAATTTATTAATCCCCAACCTCCAATTCCCTTATAATTTTCATCTTTTTGTAAAGCAGATTTCCGGAATTTTTTTTAATTTTTTTAGTAGATTCAGGCAAAAATGTTAGTAGATTCGCCTAAATGAACGTGGCAACGCCGGTTGTTGGTAGTTGCTGTGGCCGTCCCAATTGGAGTAGCAGTAGTAGTCCGAGTTCCAGTGGCAGTCCCTCGACCTTTAGAGACAGGTTAAACTAAAGGGAGCGAAGCCAAGTCCAATTGTACCGGAGTCCAGAACCGTCATCCGACCACCACGTGAGCCCGGAATACGTGCCTGCACCATCCGCGGAGTTGGTATTTTGTGTTTAATGATTTGTAATACCAGCAGCAGCAAAAATACCCAGGCCCTCAACCCAGTAGGGCAAGTAAAGACCGCCCTTCTGGCCGATAAGTGTCTTGTCGATGCCATACGACCCCTGGAGTGTTTTTTCTCCGCTGACGCTGCCCGTGCAAGTGCCCTTCATACTATAAACGGAAGGTGGCGCCCGAGGCAATCCGAAACCTAGACTAAGGCGCCAAAAGACCGCTTGACGACGCAAAGAGTGTTTCACGTTATTTTATTAACAACCAACATAAAAATATAAAATTTTGGATGTGTATTATATTTAATAAGATCTAGATTTATTAATAAGAAAAAAATCTAGAATATGGTCCCAATTATTCAATGTATTGAAATAAAACACAAAGTCATGGACCACTATGTACTTGAATGTAATATTTGACAATTGGCAACTCGTTTCGGTTAAAAAGCCATCTTCATTGATAATTATCTAACTCAAAAATGTATACAATGGGTTTAGTTTATTATCCTATAATTTGATTAAATTATTTTGATGTAGGTACTCAAAACCTACAAGATAGTAGATTTACATAAAATTTTTCTAACTTTCGCTGTATACCACTTGCATTATATCGTTACGTACAATGTGAAAAAAAAAAATCAAAACAAATTGTATTTTTGTCTTTAATAAAACAACAATCCTCTATATATCAAGTATTTTTCATCGGTGCTGTCATTTTGTCAACGATTCAAAAATATGAAATTATAGATATATTCTACATTATAATTTGATTGAATTTGTTTTAATTTATAATTTTTCATTTTTTATATATAGATCATAAAAAAATTGATTTTCAATTAAAACTTTTATTTTTGTTATATAAAAGTATTGTTTATGATATCTTCAGTTTCCACCATGGATTCTCACCGAATTTAAACATCACTCTATACCTCAATAAATGGTATATTACTCATTTCAGAAGGGTAATTTAAAGTTATTTTGTATGCTTAATTATTTTAATAATTAACTTTCCATATTCGCGATTTCCACTCTGGTATAATTTGAGTCCGTATTAAGTAGGTACGATTGGATCAGTAGATTTCTTTTTTTTATACTTGTCTTTTGTTAAAACAGTTTTGTTCATAAGTCTTTTGGAGTAACGATTTTCTTTCGATAGAATATTGTGCTTTTCAGTACTGACATATAAGGATTTTTTTTTTAAATAGAAAATTCAGTTTCAAAGAGAACTTTTATTTTTTTAATCTAGAAGAATAGGGCTATTGAAAAAACACTGTTAGATCTATTATTATTTCGTGTCGTTCCTTTCAAATGAGAAACGTTTAGTCGTTCATAAAAGTCAATAAGTTGTTTAAATATAAAGTATAACCACCAAATTTTTAATTTCTGAATTATGTGATCTAATTGTCACTTTTAACCTAATTAACTTAAATCTCAATATTATAGCATTTTTTTTAAACATCAGTTAATTGTTACTACTATATCAAATTTTTAATTCAACACGGTCTGATTTACTGAGATGAAAACATTATACAGCTAAATAGATATTTTTCTCCTTTTGTTCCAAGGGCGAAGCAGGTGGCTTATGTTGCCACAGTCCAGTAAAAGCAAACAATAGAAATACAGCCATGCCTAGTGGCCGTTTCGGTCTCGCACAGTAATTTTATTATTTTTTTCCTTACAAGATTATCACGTCACTTGACATAACTACCTTAAATTTTAATTTTGGCCAATAGTCTTTGTTCGACAAACTACTTGTGCTTTTAGAAAAAGTAATGAAGAATACATTAGTAATTCTATACAAAAATCTATTAGAATTAATGTGTTACTTGCTTTTAGTTAAAATGTAATAAAATAGAATTGTACCTTTGAGAAATACTTAATATTGATTATTCAGAATTGGGTATATTGTTCAATGCGATACTTTCAATATAACTTATCCGATTATTTGTTTGTTAATAATTATTCATTGAAAGTTATTTTTTAGTACTGTATCTTTTCATTACATTAGACTAGTCTTTATACAATTTTAAATATAAAAGTTTTTTCATACGTCTAGTTTTGTAGAAAAATCACATTTTTACATTTTCCGAGAAAACTACTCAATTTTACCCAATACATATTTAGTTTTCAAAGTTTGCGCCGGTAATTATCTATCCATTGTTCCATTTCCGAGTACTGACCAAAAAACTATTTCTGTTAAGCAAGCAAGTTAGTCCGCACTATAACTCAAAAACTAAACTGAATAAAAGAATCAGCTTTTTGCATTTAGTTTGTATCAGTTCATAGACGAACTGATTAGATTTTGGGATATAGTTATTCAATTAATCAACAAGTTTGATATTATTTTTGATAGAGTAGAACAAATGAGGATAACCATAATCTTAATATAAAATTTGATTAGATTTAACAAAGGTTGGTTATGCCCTAATGTGTAAGATAACCGACACTGCATTCGGGACGTCCTGGGTTCAACCCACGTACGCAAAGAAGATTTTTTTATTTTTTTACGAAATAAATTTTTATTAAAAAGTAATACGAATAAAAAATAAATATATAATATTTGTTTTTCCATACAAGAATGTCACAAAAATATAAATTTTTGTAAGTTGTGTCCCAAGTTGAGTTGTTGAAAAAATGTAAGATATCCCAAAAATGAAAATTTATGTAAACTGTATATAGTGTGTCCCAAGTTCAGTGTTTTCGAAAAAGTTGTATAGATATGTTCCAAAAATGAAAATGTTTCTAAGTTGTATATAGTGTGTACTAAGATAAGGTTTTTCGAAAAAACAGACTAGACTTCAGGATATAGATGTTTAATTAATTAACGAAAAAAAAGCAAATTGTTTCATTATTCCATAGGAAAAAAAACTTGGACATGTGAATATGACCGTGAAGCGTGATCTACTTCATTACTAGTTTTATTTTAATTATTTTAAAGAAATTGCAAGTAGATATCATGTAATTCAGACACTAGTAATTCGTCTGTTGTGACAAAGATACATAAATAATTAACACATATACAAAATTTGGGGGTGCGTTTTATATTCTTTTGATTATATAATTCTCGCGTACTTTATGCATTTTTTATTTTCATGTTATGTAAAGTAAACTAATGATAAAATAAATTGAACGCTATCAGTGGCTATTGTGTGAAGACGCGTGCCACTTGCCCTTTGTTTCTGACATTTTGGATTTAGAAAACGTATAGTTTCTACAAAGGCAATAAACAATAGACTTGTTGATCGATTTCAAATTATATTTGAAAAACAATAGCGTTTGGTAACGTGTGCCTGGATGAAACGTTTACAGGTGTTGGAGTAATTGTTCTCTAAAACACGGTATTCACATTTTTAATTTAGTACCTATTGTTTAATAAACTGATTATAGTAAAAGTAAAAGGTGGTTATTATAAATAGTCAGTCAAAAATAACACAATCGAACTCTTTTTTTGGTTTAACATCGGTTTTATACAATGAGCGCTTCAAAAATATATTATTTAATATTTCTTGGAGAGCCAGTACCATGTCTTTTGGGCGCTCCCTTAATATTAAAGAAAGGAAGCTGGTGTTTTCACTAATCGATTCTTTAGTTAATTCTTGAGAGCATGTCTTGGCACTTTTTTTAAAATTATTTTTACTAAAGGTGATACGACTATCAACTTTGAAATTAAATATGAAAAAATTAGCATAGACGCGCTCTTCTAATAAATATTTTAAATATCATGAAAAAAGACGTATATTATTCGTTGCTATATTAGGCGAGATCCAAAAACGAATAATTATGTTTTGTGTTGCTCTACCCTGTTCTGAGGGGTCTATGACAAATCGCCGAATGGACAAAACGCCGAATGAAACTTTTGTTATATTTTTTTGTGAAAATCATAAAACATCCAGGTCCGCAATTAGCTTATATGTGACCTAGGCAGAAAATAGCCCCCATGTTAAGTTTTTAAAAAATAAAAAATATGTATAAAAAGTTTGAACCTCTATCGAAAACTTTTTTATTATTGATTTTTGAGAAAAAATTATTCTTGATAAAAGTTTGTGCTTTACTTGCAACATGATGTTAACTTAAAACATTAAAAAAATACCATGTACTAGGGAAATCAGAAAATAGGAATTTAGTTTAAGAGTAAAGTTCCCTCATTTTTAAAAATATAGAAAAATGTTATTTAGAAACAATATTTATGCCAAAATACAAAATCATATATTAGAACACTATTTTCCTTATAGCCAAATTTGAAGTGGACTGTTTTGGAATTAGTTTCAGCAGATTATTTTAAGCAGATTTGATGGTTTTTCGTTAAAATAATAGATTTAATATTCTCAGTAGATTTTAGGCAATTACGTGTTTTCTTAGAGCAAAATTAGTATTTCACTCTGTTGAAACCATTTAAAATCGGATAAATTAGGATAAAAGTTTTAATTTTCAAAATAATGTTTTGTAGAAATTTTCGTTAGTCTTTTGGATTTTTAAAATATTTTTCCAGATAGACAATGCAAATTTTTTCACAATATATACTGAAATAAAAAATAAATTAGTTAATTTTACGGTTATTTAAATATTAACACACGTTTTACAAAAAAGAAAGCAGCTTGTTGAATTCAATTAAATTTTTAAGAAAAAACTTAATTTCTTTTTACATATTATTTGATTATTTACCCAACTATTTAAATATTTCCATTCATATTATATATTTATTCGACGCATTTGTAAATTGCAGCAGTATAATCGTAAGTGGTTGTGGAATGGACCTTCAATACCAGCCCTCAATTAACATACAGGTGTCTGATTCAAGTTTAACAGTTAAGGTCATTCGTTTTACCACAATTATAACCCATGGGTTCCTGTCAAATACTTAGGCTGACATATTTATTATATGCTATTATGTGTCCTTTAGTACGTACCTATTAAAAAATATGTATGTAGATAATTCATATAAATCGATTAGTCTAGTTTATTAAAAATTTACAGATTATTGACACGTTCAGAAATATACTAAAATATTTTTTATTCATTTGATATATAAGTATATTATATAAAATAAAAGTAATTTAAAAAAATTTCAAAATCAGATTTTTATAAAATATCAAATATTTTTATATTTCATATAAATTTAGTATTATGCAATTGTATCATTATTATGCAAATATCTTTTGTTGTAACGATTTTGTTGTTTACGTACTATTTAATGCATACCTTCACTTTATTGTAGAATTTATTTCAATAATCAAATTGAATTACCTGATGAAATTGGAATGTATGGTGTATAACAATTAGCGGTAGAAACGGTTAATTGTTATAAAGCAATTTTTTTTATTCTTGAGTAACAAGGAAACAAAAAGAAAATATAACTATTTGTGTTTAAGAATGTGAATATAATATTAAGTTCATGGATACATTCAATCTATTTATATCTTCTTTTCAATAATATATGTCTATAGGCGTCCGGACCAGGATCATTTTTAAAAATTAGGTATTATGCAGATTGTTTTGAATTGTTTTATTTACCACAAACCCTCGGTATTCCAACTAAATGTAGGGATATTTTAAAAAGACCAACATCCATGGATATGTAAAGGCCCAGCTATACGTCTTGAGTCTATGATAAATCAACGAATGGGCAAAACGCCGAATGAATAAATCACTGAAAAGCTGGTCAAAACCCCGAAACTAGTCTTTGGACAAATTGCTGAACGTGGACAAAACGCCAAAAGTAGTCTTTGGACAAATCGCCGAAAGTGGTAAAAACGCCGAATTGACAAATCGCCGAAAATAGTTTTTGGACAAACCGCCGAACATGGATAAAACGACGAAAATAAAAGTTTTTTGTAGAAATGCTTTTACATGGTATTTTATGACATTTAGGTGACTTAAATGAGATATTTAAAAAATTTATTTAGTTACAAATCTTTTATATCAGTTAAACTGTCTACCAAGCTTAGATAATGAATATTTATTAATTTCAAAGTAATGGGAAGTAAATAAATGAAATAAGATTACATTATTTACGTATTTATTTGACCATTTTCGGCGACTTGTCCAAAGACTAGTTTTGGCAACTTGTCGTACGTTCGGCGATTTGTCCAAATAGTAGTTTTGGCCTTTTACACGATTCCGCAAATACTATTCTAGTAATTTAGTGTGAAATAATGAATTTATCTATATATGTATTTTCTGATCTCTGTAACGAAAATATTATTATTGTGTAAGACTATGTTTAAAATTTTTAAAACTATTATTATATTTTGTATTTACAATTATTAGATATAACGTTCTTTCAAGTAAACTTTGCAGTTGAGGCTAACGTTGAGGTTGCAATTTAACGTTCAAGAGTTTATAAATCCGGCTATAGTTTGTTACCCCATCCTCAATAGGATAAAAACATATCGACGGCCTTGATGTTAAGGGAAACTATCTAATTGAGTTCTCGTTTGTTTTATAGAGTAAATCAATAAATAAACAACTGACAACTGGAAGTAAAATATGTTAAAAACATAAAATTTGAACATTAAATTGTTTATGAGGTACAGATATTGTTTATACCTCTTAAATTACTGAAATTATGTTTCATGTTTGCTAAAGAAATATTAACCAATTTTGGTGAATGAAAAAATTTAATTTGTTCGATCAGCTAATTTTAATAGTTGTTTAGTTAAACATTTAGTCTAAGGGTTTTTTTGTACACTGAGACTTTTTTAACAATTTTAGATTAAATAAATAAACATGAAATATTTTACACAATCATCACAAAAGTTAACCGAAATAAATATTTTTAGAATGTTTAAAATATATCAAATAGAATGAAGGGATAAAGGAAATAATTATAAAAATCTCAATCTCAATCAAGATAATAACAGTTAATATTTAGGATATATTATAATTAGATTTATAGTTTCGGCAAGGTAAACGAATTAGACAATAGATTAAAGTTTTAAAAATGGTGAAAGAAGCGTATATCCAGAAAGTGAGGCATAACGCGTCCACCTTGTACAGTGATATTTGACGATACCTGTTAATATGGGACAGGTGAAGTTTTGTGCTTTTGCGTTAAACACACCTGTCATTGCGGCTGATGGTGAACATCAAGACATCCATCGAATTCATCATGTCATGCGATATCGAGCGCTTATTATCGCTGCCACTTTGTTAACCAGCGCACATAAATATTAAAATTTTTAAATGGTGCTATGGCTATGGCCCATTGAAAATTTTGGCAGTTTTATCACCCTAATATGTGCAATTCGTCTCCGGATAATTTAGATAATCTATGAGTGGCCGGGTGAATAATGTCTACTCTTACATGCAACTGGAAGATTAAATTTACTTGTTTTTTTGATATATATGAAAATATCTAATACTTTTTTAATGATAATCATTTATTATACGATTAAATTTGTAAGAAGTTTAGTGCAAAGATAAATTTTCAATATTGCAGTACGAGGCTAGTTGTATATATAATTAATAATAATGGGGTAAAATCTTGCAATTTGCAATAAGCCCCATTGGTCAAAATTAATTCGTTCTATTTTTTTTTACAAAAAACCATGCTATGATCAACAAAGAAAATTTACTGCACCAGTCGTAAGGAGAAATCTCAGATATGAATAATTGGTTAGAATTTTCTAGCGTATGAATTGAAATATTTATATCTAAAGAACTATGTATTATTAAGTTTTTGAAGATTTTGTTGTACTTTGACAATCTGAGATTCCATAATTTTAAATCATAAGAAACGAAAATTGAGTCATGCCATTAATAAAATTAATCATAAATAAAACAAAACTTGAAATCATCTACCATTTTTACTTTTCTTACCTTTCATGTACCCCCAATTTTCTCGTACACCTTCCTCCTTCCCTTCTTAGTAGTGGTATCCTTAAGTTTAGCAATAATTTGTTAGTTTGGTAAGTCATAATATTCTCATTTTTGTAATTTTTCCTATCGCATTTGTATCTATTCTAGGCCTGAAGATGGCTTTTTAGCCGAAACTAGTTTCCTGCGATTTGTATAATTAAATTTATTGTGGTACATGATTTCGAGCTTTGTTTTTATTTATGATTAACACTTGACCACAAAATTGACAAAAGTTTAAAAGCTTAAAGCATAATCATTAATAAACAAATAAATAACAATGACTTTTTTTCTGAAAATGCAAAAGTAAATTCTGATCATGTAATAGAAAAATTATAACTCTAGCTCAAAAATTCAGTAATACCTATACCTATGTTTTTCCAAGAAACAATATTTTTTTTAACACCTTTACGCAGGAAACTACGCTACGGGTTATTTATGCCCCGTATATGGAAAGGAGACATACTAATGAGTTGATTCTGCTAATTACGTTTTTTACGCCCATCACTGTAAATGATCAATATTGTATAATCCACAATCCAAGAAAATCGTACGTACAGGGTAAAGTCTGTTCGAAAATATAGTATTTTGTCATTTTAATCTAAATACAGAGCAGTCAGTAATTATTATATTGTTAAGAAATTATTTAATAAACCCGAAATTAGGGCCGGTTTTTATCTCATTTAAGTTAACGATATATTTAATTTACATTTCAAAAAAATATTAGTAAATAAACTAGAATTCATTTGCTACTCTATTTTTTAATAAACTATTGATCATTTATATTTTGTTATATGATATTAATAATTTATAATGATGAATTTATAATTTGCGGGTCAGAATGAAATATAATAATCCTTTTATCTGAAATAAATTAAGTATTTCCATTATCAGTTATAGATAATTTTGTTCATTAATACTTTCTTTAAATACTCAACTCAGTATACGTTAAATGACCCTTTTTTTTATGACAATTTATAATATTTTGGAAATTGATGTCTTGATCAAAAACAGATAATTAATTAGAAAGTGTCTTTGTAGTAAAGACATATTGTCTGTGTAATATACGTAATTCATTTTGTTAATATTATTTTCTGAGAATGTGATGAAGTGATGAAAATTTTTGAAAATGTACCGTTTAGAAGAAACAAATAATGAATGGATGAAACTAGTGATTATTGGTAATCGTGGATGAACGCATAATCTCAAACTATAAAATAAAATGTAACGAACGTAAAAGTTTGCATCTTTCTTCTACAGACGCAAAATAAGTTTTCACTAATATTGTCTAGATACTAAGTAACAAGATACATATTGACAAATACACCAATTTATGAAATGTTCAAAAAAGAAATTGTGCAAACATTAGATTGGCAGTTGTGTTTATGTGTCTATTTTTTGTGCTTGTTTTGTTAACAAATATTGAAACTAGGCTTTTTTGCATTATATTATATTTATTAACCTAAATGGTTAAAGTAGGAATCTTTACAACAAATTAAATAAACATAAATCCAGAATTCGTTTTATTTATTTTACTACTAATAGACGAAAGAAGTATCTGCACTGACCCACAACCGAGTTTACGGCTTGTTTTTATAGAAAATCTCCTAGTTTCAATAGGTTAACCTTCTATATTTCCGACTTTATTGAATTTTATGAAAATAAAATATACACTGTGCGAAAAATGCAAGAACTCTAAAAAAACATTCTATTTGATTAAATTTTATTAAAAACAGTAAATTTATGTACTCTCTTTTCAATATAACATGCTCTGCGTAATAATGCATTGAACAACAAAACCGTTAATCTTCATTGAAGTAAATGATTTTTTTTCCTAACTTATTTAAGTGTAAAAAACACATTAAAAAAACTGTTTCATATATGATGACCTCAGGCTAAGAAGTAATGTGTTCTAGTCTAGTAAGTTAATATCTTTAGTAATCACAATAGCGGAAAATGACCAAATCAAATAAGCTTTATTTAAGATAGCAACTACCTCCAAAAACTATACTCATCGTTATTAAGCACAATTTTTAAGACATTGTAGATGTAGATTGAAGATTCTTGGCTCGTCATTGTTTATTACGCATATACTATTAAGTGTTGCTACTTGTTGGTAAATAGGTTTAGCGGTAGAGTTTAACTAAATTGAGTAGTTTAATTATAGGTCTGGTATGTCTACACACTTACATTGTGTTTGTAGAAAAAATCTCACCCATGCTTCTGTCTAAGAAAATAATTATACCTAATTTGAATAGATATATGAATTTAGTAAAATATGAATTCTTTCCTGTTATCTATTCTGAATGCAAAAATCCTAAAATGAGCCTGATTACTATCAAATCATCAATATTTGTATCATTAAAAAAAATGTTTATCTTTTTAACATTTAAAACAAAAAGTACTATAAAGAAAAAAGTTTGCCTTAAAAAACCTTCCTTTAAAAAAGCAAAACTTGTTTGTAACTTTTTCCTTTTTAAAAACAGTTTCCTTAAAAAAATACCTACAAAAATATTTTTCCTTTCTTTACAAGGACAAAATTGTACCTATAACAAACAATTCTTTTTTTCTTTACGCAAAAATAAAATTTAAAACTTTTGAAATTTGAAATTTTTTTTCTATAATTTTTAAAATCACTTGAAACAATGTTATATTTTTTCCTTAAAACGTTAAACAAGGTAAATGTGGAAGCAATTTAGAGGCAAAAGAAACTGACTACTCTGTTTCAAAAAGCACCAGAAGAATCAGAAGACCCATACCCCAGTACCTCAATCCCACCCCTAAGAGAAGACGCTGAACCTTTGGAGATAACAAACAGAAAGCTCAGATGTTCTACGATCATATAGCAAAATAAAAACGAGTTCAATCATATATAAATAACATTTATGAGAAAATAGCTTCAATTACTCCGGTGGAAATACCAATTGAAATAAAGATGAACTTAAATCCTGGAAAAGCACTCCGAAAGTACTAATCATTCTATCCTACCTCTTTAACTACCACATAATGTTAAATCACACATGTCCATCTGACTACTTCTAGTAATTTTCCTTTAAAAATTATCAATTTGGTTTCAGACAAAAAAAAATTCCGATCAATTGCATCGTATCACTGACATTATCGAACTAGCTATTGTTCCGCTGTCTTTCTTGATGTATCTCAGATATTTCTGACTGATTATATTGAATTAAACAAAAAGATGAATACTCCGATATGAATGAAATCAATTCGGGTGTACCTCAAGGTAACGTTTTAGTACCTACCTGCTCTACACGTATGAAATTCTAGAAATGCAATCAATGACAGCTACTACTTTTGGAAATAATATTGCATTATTGGTGGTTGGACAGATTCCAGACTGATCTACAAATAAACTACAAACGGCTTGTCAAAGATTTTAGGTTAAATGAGCTTAAGACTATTTAGGTAAACTTATCAAAACAATAAGGGAATTACAGAGCCACTACCACTCACCATCAGTAGCTCTATAGTTCCATGCGAAAACATATCCAAGCCTCTTGGGATGACATTAGATATCAAACTAAGACGGAAGGAATATGTTAAAAAAGAGAAAAATTAACTTAGTATGAATTATAGACAAGCACTAGTGGGTGCTCAATGCAAAACAAAATTCTGATTTACAACCGGATCTAATCGGTTTGGTTCTTATACTTTATGATAAAAAAAAATTATATATTTTTTGTCTAAGATGATCAGTCCTTGCTAAATTATTATTTGGCAATTAAGTATTAAAATTAATCAATTAAGGAACAAAATTGAGATTTGTTTAGAAGAAGCAATAAAGTTATTATGGAGAAATAAATAAAATTAATTAGATAAAAAGACATGTTGTGAAAAAATATAGAAGAAACATTATTTATATTAAGGAATACTAGAAGGCGGAGAAAAATAAAATATGAAAAAAATTTATCAAAGACGAGGTGGAAAAGTTATAAAAAGGAAGAAAATAAAATAGGAGATACAGGAAGAGCATCAAAAACATTATTGAGGAACATTAAGAATTTAAATAAAGTGTATTTTTTTATAGTTTCAAAAATTTATTATAGAGTTATTGATATTGAGAATCTTAGATATGACATATTGTCTACTGGATGGTCGATATCAGAATGTATATCATATGTGTATATGTCAACAGTTTGGAGAGAGTTATTTTAAAGACATAACCAAAACAATGAAAATCATCTAAAGAAATGTGTAATAAGTAATATTATATTAAATCTTTTATTGTTTCGTCTCCTTTGAAATACTTTTGGAACAGCCTGTATAAGTATTCAGTGGCTCAAAATTGGCATTCTCCATTGCATTGTTATTATATGTTTTACAAGTAACTCGGAAGTCAAAGAGTTAAATCATACATTACAATGTTGCGTGATTCCTATTCTATTTATCCTGCAAACGCATACTTAAAAAACTGCATAATACAACAGGTGGTTGGAGAGAATTATTATTAAAAAACACTCAATATAAATAAGAGTGTTTAAGGGTAAATAAATAATAAAGGAAAAAAAAATTTAATTTGTTCATTAGTACGGTTGAATTTGGTCAACATGTAATAAAAATTTATAATTATGAATTACTACGAATAAATAAGAATTAAATAACCATTAATTTTCTACTGAAACTTTTCTTATTCATGACCTACGTCATCTTTATGTAAAGTTTGTTATTTTTGCATCAACTCCATTACTTCTCAGTTATACGTATATTTGTGCTATCTATCTTCTTAAATAAATTCTTAGAAGAATTCTCTATAAGATTGATTACATACCTGAGAGTTTGATGAGTCAACGGTACATTAAGAATTTATTGACAAATATCTGTAGGAAGGGATAACCTCTAAACGAATGACACTTCTTGTGAGAAACAATACCACATCAATGAACCAATGACAATATATGAATTAAAATTAACATCTCTTTAAGGCCGGAATATAGGAATGTGTAAATGTCGACTTTCTAACTATACGCATATTTATACCATTTTGCAGATATTTACTTATATATAAAGTCAAAATATAGCTTGTTTATGTTTAAATTTTAATAAGATATGAAACGTCTAAATTCATCAGGATGAAATGCATAAATTATTTCAGATAATGTTAAATTTACAGTCAATTCTAGCCATCAATTCTAACTTCCCAATGTTGAAGATATGTTCCATGTCCATTAATTTTTCCTATTTGTATAATTATAATGATCTGCATTTTTATCATGGAAAATTTTGATACTTTATCTCATAAAATTTAACAAATATATAAATAGTTAATGATTTTTTTTAATTTCCTGTCCACAAAATGAGTTTCTTCTTTTACTTCTTCCCTCTACGTTGATGATTCTATTGACTCTACGTTCTACTGAAAATTTCTTCTTGATTCTACAAAAATTTCAAATCTATTTTCAATTCTGATTTCAAATCTTCACATGAAAGTTACTTAATATAATACTGATTTTTACTTATATATGATTTTTTTTTCTCTTTTTTATCTAATTAAATTTATAGTCCTTATCATACTTTTATTATTTGTTTGGTATCCATAGTAGGTCATCTTATTAATTACACTCAAAAATTCCTTCTCACAAATAAATATAATTACAATATTGACAATGGTCTTTTTTTATGTCTCTAATTATTTTTATTTCTCTAATTAACTCCGATCCTTGTTTTTTTTAACGAATAATAAAAAACTCAAAGCCATACCATAAAAATTTAATGTTAAGTTAAACCAGTTTAAAATGGCGGCGGCATGTTTCTTCCACAACGATGGCCATCATCAGGCAGAAAAAACGAAGAACTTATACATGATATTGGTATGAAAAATTAAACCGGTCACATTATAAAAATATATCATAAAAAATCAAACAATTTATTAATTAAAATACTTTCTTGACATCTAACCAACTTAAGTAAGCCATTTGTTTATAAACAATTTATAAACAAATAGCGTTAAAAAATCTTACCCACAATAATTTAATCCTTATTTCTAATATAAAAACAGCTATACCATAGTATTTGAGAAAAAAAAATTAACAACAATTTTACGATTTTTCATTTTTTGTTAATTTAGAAAACTTGTTATAAACAATATAAACAAATTTTAAATAATTGTATAGCGTCATCTTATTGAGTACACTCATAAAAAATACTCCATGGGGCGAAAAATGTTTAGGGTGATTATCTAAACAATTATCCAGCTTTCAATGAAGAGAGAGGTATGAAAGAAAATAGTTAATTAAAATTATAAATATTCGAGTCAGAGGTCCGGAGGTCGAAGTTTTTTTTTTGGAAATTTCCTCCTCTTTAATAATCTTTTTTGCAATTTCCTCCATCTTGTATAGTTTTGAGTTATCGTCAAAAAATAAAATGTCTTTTTCTCAGATTTTCAATCCGCGTCGGTCATATTTTTCGTACCCTTCTAACTATTTTTCGAAGAAAACTCACTTCTCGACTAGACTAATAAGTGCTTTAAAGAAGGCAAATAATAGTTAGATCTTAGCCTTAAAAATGTTTTATTTTAATTTTGTTATTTTGTGATTACGTAAAAAAATTCATTCTTCGTTTATTTGATGCTCCCCTGATTTTACTTTTACACAATTTATTATTTGTAATCTTTACTATACAGTATAATACTTTATTTATTAAAGGTAAAAACATAAATACAATTAAAAAAAAATTTTTTTTAAGCGGTAGCTGTAAATTAAAGCTTTGTTATTAAAAATATTTATTATTATTAGTTTTTGACTAATTTATTTTAGGACTGCCCTGTAAGGTAACGTTTATACTTTTTTAAACGTAAGTTTAAGCTAGCAATAAATTTAATAAAATCCCACTTCAAACTGTCTTTTTATACATTGTAGAGCAACGAAGGGCAAGTTGCGATGTAAAGACGTGTGTTGTATTTACACGAACGCGATGTTCATGAATTAAGCTTCTTTTGCAGGTGTTTATTTCGTTTATATGCAACCACACACATGATCTTTTAATTAATGATTCTTCCATCTATGTAAACAGTTTAAAAGTCTGCCCAGAATCGACAACATCATGCATGATCCAAGAGAAAAACCATTTATTTTTACTCCGGAGCTGACGTGTTGATTTATTGAATTTTGATTAAAACATAATTCATAAATCAAATTTGTTATTAGTTATATACTAACGCTTGTCATCTGACGGTTTATCAACTCTATTAATTCTTTCTCTATGATAAATCAGAAACTTGCTACATTCTTGTAGCTTGATGCAACAATTTAAAGTCTATTTTGGTAGATAAATCAATTGTCTATACCACTTTAATTATTATCCTGATGCTGCATTTTTTTTTGTAAAATTACTATAAAAAACATTTATACATGATATTACATACTCTGCATATGTACATTTTTCTTTTCTTTCATTCAGTGTTGGACATATGTTACGTTTTTAAGCACTTCTTCACCTACCAATTAAATATGCAAAATTTAAAAGGATCACAACATATTTGCTACCAGTTTCTACAATTGTAAATCTTTTTTAATTTTTCGTAATAATATAATATTAATTCTCTCCTGTTTCCTGAAAAGAAGCTCTTTATACAAATTTCAGTAATTTGCTGTTAGTAAAAAAAATATTGTACTATTCATGTAAC
Source organism: Neocrepidodera transversa (assembly GCA_963243735.1). Taxonomy (NCBI): domain Eukaryota; kingdom Metazoa; phylum Arthropoda; class Insecta; order Coleoptera; family Chrysomelidae; genus Neocrepidodera; species Neocrepidodera transversa. Next base: position 6,204,081 of record OY725339.1, read on the forward strand.
AACACAGTGGCGGAAACCACTCGGTTTTTTTTTACTAAAAATGGTTTATTGTATAATTTAAATGCTAAATTCCGTATTTCGTGTCCTTGGCAATTTTACTCATACAGGTAGTATGTGCTGAAAAATCAACATATTTTAAAGCCACTCCATATGACTACCCTCATAGAATATATACGAGTGAATGAAACCAATAATTTAGTACTAAACAGGGACACAGGTTCGTATTTTTAAATTTAACGATATAATTTCTTCATTTAAAAACATTTTGTAACAATGGGGAATTTAGATCCTTTACTTTTTAACAATATCGTTACCACTAACAAGTAAAAAATGGCAATATTTTTCGCTATTGTGTCAAATTTTCTAAAATTTAAAGTCACGAAAAGAAATTTCTAGCAACCCGTCCTTCTGGATTTTATTAATATCACCTATAATATAAGAAAAAACGAAGAAGAAAATAAATGAATTTACATTAGATTATTAATTTTATAGGTATGACAATATTTAATGTTATCATTAAAAAAAAGATGACCTTAGATCATAGGTCAATGATTAATGTCGTTTTTGGGGTTTTTAACGATGCTGAATCGATTGCCGTTGTCTCTTACTGTTTCTGAGTTGAATCTTGTACAGACAGACAGACAGACAGGCACGGCATACAAAGCCGTTGTATAAGAGTTTTTTTCGAAAACTCTAAAAGTACACCATAGACAGAACTTTAAAATTTTGTTTATTCTTATATCTATAGAGAAAAAGTATTAGCAAAAATTAATAATGGAATCTAATTGATTAGTAGAAAGTTTGGAATTTTTGGAAATTGTAAAAATAAATTATTTAAACAGAAAATTTGTGATTTAAAATAAAATAAAATTAAGTGAATAAAAATCTCTTTTTACAAGTAAATAAGATATATGTTAAAAATTAAATATATCTAATAGATTTGTTTCTTTTCTCCTTTTGTCTATTTTCGGATCTTCTGATAATACGTATTTTCTATCTCAGCATTTCACCTTCTCGCTGTTTCACCTTTTAGTTTCTTTCTTGTCTGCTTATCTTCCCAGCTACTTTTATACTTGCTTTCCTTTTTCCTCATACTCATTACTCAGTCTCTGTCTCACCTCCTATTTGCTTTTCTGCCTTGGCTTCCAGTAATTATCGGTTCTGTCCTTATCTCACTTTTAAGTTTGTACTCTTTTTAATTTCAATTTAAATTTTCTAATTTATATAATAATATGGTATTACCCTGTTTGGTCTAGGATTTTATTTCATTTCTTTCTTTCACCATTTAATAATACATTCAAAATTCGTGTCTGATATCTCCCAATTTTTCATAATGGCAATACTTAACTTTTTAGTCACACAACCTCCAAAAATTTTTTTCGCAATTGATTTTTTTATTTGAAATTCCCTGGAATCAATTCAACCATCTTTTTTCAAATATTTTCTTTTCTTCTTTTCTTTTCTTTTCTATTCTTTTCTTTTCTTTTCTTTCCACTTCTTTTCTTTTCATTAATGTCTTAAATGTCTCATGTAATACAGTGTAGATATATTCATATCTACAAGTGAACGATAATCCTAGATTTGACCCATTTTATATAACTCTATAATAGCATTATAATAAATTTCATGAAAAATGCCGTACTATTACCAGGCTGTTTTCAAACTCATCATTCCACATATGTTTTTCATGATTTTAGAATTAAGGTGAAAAAATAATTGGCTTTACTTTACATCGAGTTTTCTGACTTAGTGTCAAAGTCTAAAAAATCTATTAAAAAGTTTTATTCCATAATATATGTCCGAGAAATATATCCAGAGCGCTTATAGGATCAACTAAATTATCCTACCTTCACATTTAGAAAAACAATTTGAATGCACAAAAAATAAATAATATTCATTATTATCATTATAGCATTAAAGTAAAATTTATTAATTCGTTAAGATACACGCAACGTAATAAAAAGAACTCCATTACGTGAGCACGTAATAATTTTATTAAACAAAGGTATAATAATGTCATTATCTAAACTTTCATATTGTCATTAGTTTTTAAAGCAGTGTAATTCTCGTCTTCATCGTCTCCGTTTAGTTTTGGAGGTCCGTTTTTTCTCAAGGTCGATGGGTTATTACCTGTCTAATTTTCGTTCACTAATAATAGGATTGGTAAAGTTAAAGTTAACACTCACTGCACTTCTGGTAGGAACAGTTTGGTGCCTCAGGAGAAACTATTCGTTTTTTGATTCGAATTTGAATATGTACATCTGGTTCATCTATACGCGAACCAGTATTTCACAACTGATAGCTGACGGATTGATGTCTTGATTGCTTAATAGTCCAATTATCGTCATCATGCAGATGGCCACAATATTTTGATGTTACAAATAAGTCTGTAAACGTTTTTTTCCATTAGGTAGAAAGCTATACAAATTGAAAATAGATAAAATATAATATTCTGTAAGGAGTTTGGATTCGAAATTTCCACTCCAACCTACTATACTTTCTCCACGACCGCAGTAATTGTTCCAAAATATATTATCACAAGGTATAAAAATGTATCAAAAAATTAAAAAAGAGGATTCTGATACAAAGTAGATCCTTGTTTTATTTATTGATTCGTCCTAAAATATTTCATTTATATAACGTTTAATTCAGATACTTTTTAAATTTGTTGTATTGTAAGATTTCAACAATTTAAAAATTAATTTCAGGCAAAGATTCTAAGATTTGATATTTACTTACTTCATTTGTCTTTAGGATAAACAATTTTAATAAATAAGCAAAAAAAATCAGGTGTATAGATAAATGAAAAATATTTACTAGCACATTATTTGCTCAGTCATTTCTTTTATTCGCTAGTAACTTTGAACTTTGACTATTTAATAAACTTGAAACCAAATTTAATATTTAGTAATTTCTGTTAATATTTAATGGTAAATAAATAAATATTAAAATACTAAACAAATCCTAAACTGTTTCTTACGTTATGGATCAGCATTGTTTTATTTTTTATTTACTACTCTTCCATGCATAAAAATAAACTATAAATAACTATTGCCCTTAAATGGGCCACAGTAGATAAACATATACTTCTTATTAACTTTCTAGCTGCACTTGTGGGCACGCTCCCCCATCGTAGGTGTTTTCTCCTACCCCTACGTGGGTTTTCTAACTAGCCCTTGTGCCTAAACTCATCTAAATGCCACATTTGGCATAGTTTGGGACAGGATTTTCATGATCCTCCTCCCATTTACTTGTTACATAATGTTCTATTGATGAGAAACAATTGGTGTTCTCATAATATTTTTGTCCAAATCAATAAATTTAATTTCACTATTTACCCCATGATGTTTATGGCCTGATGATGGCGGAAGCCGAAACTAGTTGCCAATTTCACACTTAACTATTTCAACAAATATATTTCTGTGGTACTGGACTTTGTGTGTTTCATTACTCATTGGTTGACCACATTTGAGACATGGATAACCTGATGAATTTATAAATAATTTAATTCAATATAATATAAAATATTCTTTACCATTTCGTCTAACTTTATAGCAATAAATTAAGATACAGTTTTATTTAATTTTTCTTCCTATTTTGTATTGCACTGGCGACATATGCGTCGAAAATGTCAAAATTTTATAACTAAAAAACTATTATGTCATAAAATTTGCAGTATATACAGAACGATCGAATTACCCTAACTGGGATTCAAAAAAGTTGAATAGAGCATTATGTTAAAGCCTAGTTTAATTCCGTTCTAACATTTTTTTTAATAATGGAAACTAAAATATCAAATTCGGTTTTAGTCTTTATTTTCCCAATACAACAAATTTGAATTTTGACGAAATAAATATCCAATTACGTGTATGAGTGCAGCTTGTGCAAGCACATGTACCTACGTCGTTTTTAAAGTTTAAAAACCCAGTCGGCATATTGCTTACAATTACAGCGTTTATTCAGCGCACACAGTTGGTCATTTCGACCCTGCCACACTCACAGAGGCGGATTTTAATATAAAATAATAAATGTTTATAGAATAATTTAAATAAATACATAAGAATATATTCCATTATATAAAAATACACTTATTTTAAATATCACGTTCAATTCTTGTTTTATTAAAAAATATTTCGCTCTTGAGCTCTAACATTTTTTAAAACTGTTTTATTCTGGAATTACTGATTTAGTTTTGCTACAACTCAAAACCAAGTTTAAAAAAAAAACAGTTTAAATCCACGTGTAAGATATTATCACGAAACAACGTATGTGAAGTTGGCCCCCCATTTATCGAATTTTGAAATTTTGAAAGTTGTACCAAATTGTTCTAAAAATTATCGCTTAAACTTAAATATAAAGTTCGAAAAACTCTAAAAAGCCATTTTTAGAGCTAGCCACCATTATTTTGTTTTCGAATTTTTTTTGTTGTACCAGATTGTTCTATTTGTTCTGAAGTTTGTTCCAAATTTTCATGTCTTAAAAAAATTATTTCGAGCCCAAAATCAATAAAAACCATTTGGGTCCAGCCCCCCATTATTTTTTTTCGAAACTTTTTTTAATTGTACTCTTAAAAATTGTTGACTACATTTTGGGCCAGGCAATTAGGGCTGAGGCGCAAAAGTACACAGGAATAAATCAAAATAACCTTCTGATTTTAAAGGGGATTAGCAGAGGCGTATATTGTATCTGCCGAAAAAAATAATGGGGGGCTGGACCCAAATGGTTTTTATTGTTTTTTAGCTTGAAATATTTTTTTTAAAGCATAAAAATTAGAAACAATGTTCAGAACAACTAGAAAAATCGGGTACAAAAAAAACGAAAAAAATAATGGGAGCCAGCTCTAAAACTGGTTTTTTGATTTTTTCGGCCTTTGTACTTATAAGGAATAATGTTATGGAAAAAATTGGTACAAACCTAAAACAATATGGAACATCTTTCAAAATTCGAAAAATGGGGCTAACTACACACACCACGAAACATTATTCCAATAAACTAATATTTTAGATTTGGATCTATAATTTATTAATTTAAACTTTGAAAAATATAAGAGGAAAAAGTTAACCATATTCGCAGTAAAGATAATCAATTAGTCAAAATACATTTAAGTATATTGGTCAGCGAATATACTTTCCTTTTCACTGAATTACATAATTCATTTCCGAATATGTATATACAGTGTGACTCAAAAAGTCTGCACCATATGGGAAAATTTTTTATTATTCATTTGACAGAAAATTTTATTCTTGATAAAAGTTGGTGCATTGCGTAAAACTGCTATTGTGAGCGTCAAACTTTCAAATTTCTAAACAGTATACAGGGGCGGGCAAAAAATTGGAATTTTTACCAAGAGTAAAGTACCCTTATTTTTGTAATTATTATATTCTTTGTTTTTATTTCAATTTTAAAAAGCTTAATCTTGTTTAGTTTAGGTTTGATTTTACACTTTGAACATTAATAACCATTATTTTGTAATTTTTTTTTTTTTTTAATTTTCAAAGCTTCATTTTGTTTAGTTAATTATTTACATTTTGGTACTAAAAACGTTTGGGTATCATTTTTTTACCCATTTTATTCAATTAAATCATAATGGCAGTTTTTATGTACCTGTCTACAGGGTGAAATTTCAACTTTGCACCAAGAAAAAACAAAATTATAGAAATTTTAAAAAAAGGCCGAGAATGGTGTAAAAATAACGAAAAAATCTAAATTTTTTTAACCAAAATGTATTATAGTGATTGAAGGAAGGCCCCCAAAGTGCATCCGAAAAAAACATAAAAAAATAGATTTTGTGCGAAGGAGGCTGTGATTTTAAATATGACTGTAAATTTTAATTCTTAACAACTTTCCTAAATAAATTTTTTTGATATTGTCAAAAATAAGGGTACTTTACTCTTGGTCAAAATTCCTATTTTTTGAACGCCCCTGTATACTGTTTAGAAATTTGAAAGTTTGGCACTTAAAATAGCAGTTTTACTCAATGCACCAACTTTTATCAAAAATAAAATTTTCTGTCAAATGAATAATAAAAATTTTTCTCATATGGTGCAGACTTTTTGAGTGGCACTGTTTATAGGTACATTTTGAAATGTAATAAATTTATTTTTGTACATATTTTCTTCGAATATTTTAGCTCCATTATTTTACTCTTTTTATTACTAAATGTTGCAACAACTCCAGTCCATTCTTAACTCTCCAATAATCCTTCACACGAAGTCTCTTGATTGATTACTGACATATTAGGTGACAATTTGCGATTTTCCAGTGTTAACATTCAACTTGTTCCAGTGGAATAGAATTCAGTTAATTGTAGTATCTGTTTGCATTGAGTAGAAAATATTGTTTTTTTTTTTCATTATAACAAAATTGTTCCAGTGCAACAGAATTCGGTTAAGTACATTGTCCGTTAACATCTATCTCGACATTAGTATTAAAAATTTTATGACCGATGGTCATACCTGTAAAAATATCAAGTATTCAGTGGATGGTTTTGGATTTTTCACTTGGTTGACTTCAGAAGCATCTAGATCCCAATTGCAACTCGAGTGACCATACTGCTGTTGCCATCGGTTTGTACGTTACTTAAAAAGTTTGATTATATATTATTGTGATACGAAGTGGTCCAGTGCTAGACTGTATGCTTTACACATAAAACTTTCTGCTTCGAATCCCGAGGATTTTTTTTTATTTATTTTTTTTAATACACAGGTTATATTTAGATAGTCAAGACTTCTTTTAATAAAATAAACATTTTTTTACATCAATAAAACACTTAAATCTGGCAACAGCTGTGGGCACTCGAGTTGCAATTGGGATCTAGACGCTAGTGTTGACTTCCCTATCTTTGATAATGAGTTTCTTGAAGTTGTTGGTCTAAAATCATGAAGCATTTGGTCTCCGAAAAAAGGTCCATCACGTAGCCATCTGTTTCATGCCTCCTTGTCTATGTTGGACAGTTTATTTCTTTCCGTGGCCACTTTTTTCGCATTTGTGCAGCCAGCAGGACCCTAGCCTGTGCATGTCACAGGGACTTTAGAAATATTTTTAGCGTCTTAGTAACCTGGAGCGAATTTAAGTAAACAATGTTGATGAAGGCCTATCATCTCGTTAATGTGTATTGCTCTTTGGTATTTTTCCAGGAAAGACATATTATTATTAACTACCACAATGATCATAATACTTGAATCCTGGTTAACCTAAGGATTTAAAATATAATGTTTAAAATGAAAATTTATTTTTTTAGTATATGTTTATTCGGCAATTAATGTATTTTAACAATAATTAGAAACAATTTATTTAATTATTGATTTTCTATTTTCAGCTGAAATTGTACATTTTCCGAGGGAATAAACTATGAATAATGTTTTTTGTAAATTAATTAGAAAAAAAAATGTTTAGTGATTACAGTTTATATGTTTTTAAATATTAATAATAGCTGGGGTTTCTTTAAAATTTAAAATGGGGAGTCCGATTCTGTGAACCCTCACACAATTACGACCAACATAACAATAAAATTACAGTCGATCTTTAAATCCTTCAAAAAATCAATATGCCTTCCGATGCATGCGGGTTGCGCTCACCTTATTTTTTTAATATTTGTGTTTATAGTGATATTTAAATTTAAATTATGTTTGTTACTTACACTATGATGCTGTTATCAAAATCAAACAAGCATTGTAAGTATATCTGCGTGATTCTGGCGCAGCTGTAAGAACAGATGTATGCAAAGGCAGATGGACTTTAGCTGGTAACATCCTTACTTTTATCCTTATTGGTTCATTATACCTTGCGATAACCAGACTTAAACTTTTGGATTCACTCACCCTTGGGCCACCGTCTTTCGTTTTTTGCTTTTCCTTTTTCTTCGAATGGTACAAAAACATATTTTTTGAAATGTTTTAGAGAACCCGAAATACAAAAAAATGTCAGGGTAATTAATGATAATGAATATTTATTAAATTTTTGGATAAATCATAAATAAAATTATTTTCCCGAATATTAATTAAAACATAAATAAAGAGATAATTATATATTGAATATATCTGGTAGACAAAATTTCTTTAATTCTGCCCCACCTCTAAAATATTAATTTTGGCAAGGAATAACAGCTGCAATTCTTATCACTGCATTGGCGCACTCAAGATACTATAAATATTTCAATCATTCACAGCTTTGCCAAAAAAATATTTTCAAATCCATTTGAGCCATTGCTTTTACAACAATATAAAGATTATTTTTAAAATAAATTAAAATATGTAATATTTTTGCATCACATCGATTTATACTAGATTTAAATTAATTAAAATAGAAGTTTAATGAAAAGTCCAAAATATAATAGAATTTATCTATTACAAAACTTCTACTATATATAATTCTAAATTTCTTTAGATCATTTCATTATTTGTAAATTGCCAGTAACAGGTGTAAAGTATGAACATTCAAAACGTAATAGTTTATTTTGATGCGAACATTGTCAAATGTATAGGGAAAAAGAATTGCTGATAATAATTGTTTTTATTTATACAAATTTATAAGTAGAATCTTTTTACGACCTGAAACCCTGGTAAAAATTTGAACTTGACATTATTATTGGCAAGTTTTTTTAAAAATAAGTTATGCCAGTAATAATGTCAGGTTCAAATTTTTTACTAGCGTTTCAGCTCGCAAAAGATTATATAACTTATTTTTAAATTATGCCACAAAAAAAATGTATAAATTTAAGAAGACCTATCTACGAATAATTAAAATTCAGTAACAACTTTTATTTCTAAATTAATCAATCATTTTAAGCAGTCACTGTCCTGGGTGCGTCAAAGAAACTTTTAGAAGACCTTTTAGGGATCAAGATGAGCGAGGGACACCTTTAAAAAAATCTTAAAAAATATTGAAGTCCATAACGTTTGTGTGCGTGGTGCATATTTTTTTATTATAAGGTGAAAGTGACTGTATGTAATGAGTGGAATATTTTATGTGAATTGCTTTAAAGGAGCCGTAATACACGACCATATTTTGAGGAGGAGTATGAAAGTTAAACGATGAAAGATGGGCGGATGAACAACAGCTGAATTCTGAATTTCATTACGCCGCCACATCGATTACAAGATTTATTTATTACATTCGATTTAAAATGTACATATTTCTTTATTTGTGATCATTCCGATTAGCTAATATTTTCATTTTCATAAATTATAATAAGCAAAAGTATCGTGGGAACGAAGTTATCGACGTTTTAATCTTGTTAATGTCAAAAATGTACTTTTGGCACAAAGTAGTATTATTAGCTACAAAGTAATAATTAATGTAGCTTTATATTAAGAAAAATTCAGTATACATATATTGTAATTATAAAACTATAATATTGTTAAATTTGACTAAAGGATAGAAGTGTTTATAAAGTTTCGTGATTTATTGTTGCACCGATCTGATGCATTTTTATGGACTTTCCATACCAAATTGATATATTTGGGTCAGTTGTTGCCTATAATTATAAGTTGAGTTATAATGGGATAATAAAAGTCTATTTATCAAAGGATACTTGTTGATACCAGGAACTCAGGTAAACATTACGAATGTTTGTATAGAAAACGGGACAAAGGTGCTTTTCATAGACTGTCAGATAAAAGAAAAGCACAGTACAATATATAGAATGTCGGTATCGACAGCTGCAGCACACACGGTTTGTATCTCACCATAGTGGCACGAGCCACGATAGCACGCGCTCTTTTTGCTATTTTCGTCTGCGTCGGCGCAAGACCTTTGCCGCAACAGGTCGCCCTTTTTACCTAGTAACCGTGTCGTATTCTAGTCAAGATAGTAAATTCCAAACTTTGCACACGTGTCTTAATTACAAAAATAAATTTAAAATGTTTTTACATTTACTTGCCAAATCAGTCAACTTTAAAATATATAGTTGCAAAGTAGTTATCCTATAGGTATTTTAAAACAAATATTTTTTTTTGTACAATCTACTAAATTTACTTACCCTGTATAGATTTGCGGCCGATAAATCGAACATTATAGAATCTATAATACCGTAATTCGTTGTTTAGCGACACTACCTACCATACTCATTAATTGTCAGTTTTGTTTTTTGACTTAAAATCCTAAGAAATCATATATTTAAATACACATTTTTAGCAATTATTTAATAAATCAAAAGTTTATTTTTAAATTAAGTACAGCAGTATTTTTTCCACCTTTCAATAATGGTAATCAAATTCTTTCAGAACACCTTCTTTTGAACGCAAATTCGAGAAACGACAAAAATCTTATCTTAATGCGGACCTATATAAGTTAATATTTAACCTGTAATGTATATTGGGATTAAACCGATTTGTGGTTAATTAAATTCAAAGATATTAAAACTTATTCAACAAAAACTATTTTTTAAGTGAAACTTATATCGTCGATTTGATTTACAAAAATAAATTTTTGCTAGTTTTGTAGGTATTGTTACAGCGGTTATTGTTGTATATATTAATATTATTGTTATTTAAATGATACAGTAAAAAATTTTAACAAAAAAATTATTATTAGAGTTTACAATATAAAAAAAGGCAGTCACACAAATAAAGCAGCTTTATAATTTAAGCAGAGTTACTATTGCTTTCTTTATAAATAGCTAACTTAAAATTTGGGTATAGATATTTGATTATTTGTTTATGTTTATATCAGCAGTTCGTAGTTCAAAAAACTCATTCTTTATATGAAAAATGATACTCTCAGTTTCTCATTTTTGTATACAAGTAAATAAAAATAAATAAGACTTTATATTACTAATAAAATACGATTGAAGCTTTGCCGTAAATTATTATACTTTGATTAATTTGATTTTTTTTAATTTATTTTTCCCCTTAGTTAAAACTATATGATCAACTTCCACTTAAATGATTTTAAATAAAGTCGATCATATAAGATCGTAAAGTAGGTATAGTAGATCGCATAGTGGAGACGATAATTACTGATGCTTATTAATTATTATAAGTATTTAGAAGCAAAATAATTTAAATATTTTTATTTTATTTTAAAAACTTGTAAATACATGTATTACAAAATATCAATTAATATCCACAACAAAAGTAAAAAAAAAATTTTAAGGGTTTATAACGATTTGCTGCTGATTTGACAAAATCCTATTCTGTAATTCCATTTAGAAAAAGTTTTGTGAGAAGATTCTAATTACATTTTTCAACATCTTCTTCTAGTGATAAGGCTGTGTTATAATGCTTTGTATCTTAATATAAATATTGGTTTGTAATAATAAATGAGTGTTAGTAAATATATTGATATTTGGATTAATATGGTAGAAACTCAAAAAAGTGAGAATGGAATGATTCGTAAGGGTTAGTAGTAATATGTAAGCCAGATATATTAGAAGCCCATACTTGAGGAGGAAAAATAGAATCTTCACTGATATAAGTGTCTACAAGATAATCTGCTAATTTGTTGAATCCTGCTATATAGGAAATATTAGCCATAAAATGTTCATGAAAACAATTGCTTACCCTGGAGAAAGAAATAAGATACCAAAAATATTATGTAATCATTTACTACTTTCACTATTTTTTTTGTAGATTATTGACAGACCTAAAATTTGAATTTTGCGGGACCAAGATTGGGTTAGATGAAACCTACACCCAAAAATTTTTACAAATGGCCAAACGGACTCAACGGTTTGTGAATACCTATTTTGAGTGATTGTACTTGGATGAACAGAAAAAATTATATTACGGGATATTGTATACTAAGTTGTTTAAAACAACATCATAGGTGTCCATTTTTGAAACAGTGGATAGAAAATAGCTGATAAAAATACTTCGGACAAAAGGTGAAACTACCATACATGTAGAATGTTTCAAATTCCGACAAACATTTTAAGTTGGAATTGCAATCAAAAATAATAATGTCATGAATAGGGTCGTAGTTGAGTAAAAAACAATCTCGGTCAGATTTAATGTACCAATTGTATCATGCACTTCTGTGATACTTTTTGGTATTTTTGAGTTTTCGAATCGAAAAAGGATTAAATTTGGATTACAGTACGAATTAACCGGTGGTCCAAGGGGCTTGGCAAAATTACCTGCGTAGAGTGGTTACGAGTTGGCCGGTAATTAGGATTAGGGATTTAAAATAGTTACCAATTTACCGGGACCGATTTTAGTACTAAAATTTAAAATACTCATGTAATAATCTAACATATTATTATCATGTTTTTTTAGATGTCTTCTACTTGACCAGATTTTAAACATAACCGATGGCGATGATTTTAGCATTTTTCGCATCTTGTATATTATAAAAACTAAATCAACATCATAATGAATGTCCCAAATCAAATCTTGAGTTGGAAATTTTGTAACTTGTAGTTTTCAACAATGTTAAAGAGTATCGTCATCACTGACCAAAACTACATTTTTTTAAAAATTATGCTAACATAATCAGCGAAACGTACGTTGTGTTTTTTTAAAGTGTACGTTTGGTTAGTGGTGACGATATTTTTCAATAGTGTCAATTTATATTGATCATGAAACCAACTGTCTTTTATTGACATAATTAATTATTAGATAACATTGTAAATGTGAAATTAGCAGTCAAGCTGATTATTTTTAAAGTATTATTGTATATTTAATGCAGCATAATAATGCTTAACAACCTCAAATTATACCCATAAAATTTGTAAGAAGTCAACGTGTAACCTACCATTGGTTTAAAATTAAAATATTTTTAACACATTAGGATAATTAAATGAGACAACTTTCAAGAATGTCTACAAGATAAATCATTTTGAAATAACTGCAAATAATAGATTTTCTTAAGTAACCTCTCACGACGATCTCTTAGTCATTAACCATAAAAAACTAACTGTACTCATTTGACCTTGCATTGATATCACCAATAAAAGTTCCTGCTTTTCTTTATATAAAATAGTATGCACTTATATAGGGAGAACACTATTACTTGGAATTATCATTATAAGTTTTTAAACTGATGAACATTTTTCAGAACATCTTGATAACATTTAAAATTACTTACTACCTTTTAAAATACTTAAGAGTAAAATAATAATTTTTAACACTACTTGTACTATGTACTTCGAGTAATAACATTTTTTTCTCCACGACCATTACTGAATGTATGAATTCTGAAATCATTTTTAATAATAGAATGTAAACATTCACACTCTAGAGTCTGAATATTTATTCTATAATACTTGCCTCTTATGCATTTTGCATGTATTTTCATTCTTTATCAAGGTAAAGAATGGATTTTCTGTAATCGAATTAAATAATATCGATTGCCGTGGACTTCAAAAGTGTCAGTGTCAGATATAAAATGGCGACGGTAATAATTATTTTCAAGCAAGTTTTAATTTAAACAAAATAATGAGTGAAAAATCAAGTGAAGTAGATATAGAATTTAATAATATCTGAAATTGTAAATGATGAAAAAACACCAATGCACCAGATTTTAATTTCGGTAAGTGTACCACAGCACTATAAATATTAATACAATGTAATACAAATATGTCAACAAATAACTTGTGTTCAGATTTAATTTAATTTTGATTTATACTTTTTGATCGTTGAGAAAATATAGTCTGTTACTCGGTCAGAATGAAAAAATTCGACACTCGTGGTTCCTCACACTCGCATTCGCTCGCGTTCGGAATTTTCCACTCGTTTCGAATTTTTCATTCTAACCTTGTTACAGAATCTACTATTAATATTCAAATATGAAAATCGTCTCCTACACACGGAAAGAACATTTAATATACCAGTCGCACACACTAAAAGATAAATGACACCCTGTATTTTTTTTGGTTGATTTTGAAAGAACAGAATTTTCTCGATATCCTTATGTGAAAAGACTAGTTATTTACATTGTAAAATGTATGAGATATTTATAGTTAAAGATTTTAGATATTAGCAATTATTTATTAAGAAAAATCATAAGCCATGGAAAATAATTTAAACAAGATTTATTCACAACATTTAGATACATTTAACCCTTTAACTGCGGACAAAATTTTTCACCGCTGAACGCCTTAGGGACAAAAATGTTGAAAAATACATGAAAAATTTTGACATTAGTTGAATTTTGAGTCAATTTCAACATCAATATACTTGATTGTAATAGTTTTCAAAAATTTCGAAAATATCAAAAAATTCCAAAAGAAAAAAAATAAAAATGTCTAAAAAGTTCCATAATTTGAAAAATATATATAAAATTTAGAACAATTTGAAATTTTGAATTTTTTGTGAAAATTTTAAAAAGTAAAAATGGTAAAATATTCAAAAACTTCTTAAATATATCAAAAATTTCTTAAATGTAACAAAAATTTCTTAAATATATCAAAAATTTCTTAAATATTTCAAAAATTTCAAAAAACGAAATTATTCATCTAATTAAAATTTTTTCACAAATTTTAAGAATTTTTAACGTTTCAAAAATGCCAAAAGTTTTTAAAAACATTAAAAAAATCCTTCGAAAATTTCAAAAATATATCAAAAATTTCGAAAAATTAGATATTTTGCATTGTTTTTAAATATATCGAAAATTTCAAAAAACAAAATTATTCAGTTAATTAACAGAATTTAAAAAAATTTCAAGAATTTTAAAAATTTCAAAAATGTCAAAAGTTTCAGAAAAATTATTCGAAAAATTTGAAATTTTGCATTTTTTTTTTCGAAAATTTCAAAAAATTCAAATATTTCTTAAATATATCAAAAATTCCAAAAAAAACAAAATAATTCATCTAATTAAAATTTTTTAAAATTTATTTAGAATTTAATCATTTCAAAAATGTCAAAAGGTTAAAAAAACATTAAAAAATCATTCGAAATTTTCAAAAAATTTTAAAAATCTCGAAACAGAAATTTTGCAATTTTTTTCGAAAATTTTAAAATTCACAAATGCCAAAATATTCAAAAATGTCTTAAATATATCGAAAATTTCAAAAAACAAAATTATTTAGTTAATTAACAATATTTAAAAAAATTCAAGAATTTTAAAAAATTTCAAGAATATTAAAAATTTCAAAAATGTCAAAAGTTTCAAAAAACA
The DNA here is from genome assembly GCA_963243735.1 of Neocrepidodera transversa. Taxonomy (NCBI): domain Eukaryota; kingdom Metazoa; phylum Arthropoda; class Insecta; order Coleoptera; family Chrysomelidae; genus Neocrepidodera; species Neocrepidodera transversa. Next base: position 6,219,138 of record OY725339.1, read on the forward strand.
TTAAAAAATTATTCGAAAATTTCAAAAATTTCGAAAAATTTGTATTTTTTTTGGAAAATTTCAAAAAATTTAAATACGACAATATTCAAATATTTCTTAAATATATCAAAAATTTCAAAAAACAAATTTATTAATCTAATTAAAATTTTTTAAAAAATTTTAAGAATTTTAAACATTTCAAAAATGTCAAAAGTTTAAAATAAACATTAAAAATTGTTAAAAATTTGAAATATTTTGAAAACAATACTCAACCACATGACACTGATTCTATCTGAATGTCTATATTTATTTTGCCTCTCTATGGCGTCTCCGCGGCCAAACACTCTCAACATTGATTTACGACCCATTCAAGTGGTCTGGTCCGAAGCCCTTGCTTCGTCATCATAATTCCTTACCCATTATATGCTAGTTGAATAATATACTATTACACGATTGAAAAATAGTATATTTTTATAATCTTTTTGTGCCAATTGGACAAACGTACTTTTTCCTTTTCGTCTTTTTAGGAAATAATAAAAATTAATCTTAAAAGAACTTATTTTCTGTAAAACTGTAGTGAAGAAAAAATTAATGGTCTATTAAGAGTTCCCACGAATCTTAATTTCAATATGAGCATTAACATACAAAACTTATCCATATCAACGTGCGTTTTTACTAAGTCAACTTATACGTGACTAGGACGATGGCGAGTAGATTTATACTTTGTACCGGACATGTTTAGATTTAGATTAACTTTGTTTCAAAACAACTTCTGTATGGTAATCTTTCTATGTTACACATCGCATCTGTATGTTAGTGTATTTTATGATTTTCAGAACAGGAAATAAAATCTGTTAATATATTCTTTCCATTGGATGGATTTAGGGTCGTTTCCAAAAAAAATGGTTTATATTTTATTGCTTTTAGTTGAGGGATTATCGATGGTATCAAATCTATATTCTAGACAGGAATTCGATCACAAATATCTGTAATAAAATAAATAATTAGAAACATAGGCGTATCGGTTTCCTTGATAAGTTAAATCCGGTCATTACGGCTTTCAGGAGCTTTTTAATTGTCAAGATAACTATTGTAGTTTTCTTTGTGTAATGATAACAATTAAACATGTATCCTGGTGTGGAAGATTCGAAACAACTCAAGTGCAGTTAAATTGATTAAAATTAAAATTCTTGTTACTTGATGGATTATAAAAAAGAAACATTTACAAATAAGTTGTTACATAAGAATTTAAATTTTAAAATAGCCAATATATTATATAAGATATATTTTATAGACGGGGAAGGTTAGTTTACTTAGGCAAGTAATTTTTTCTACTTAATTTGATAAGTAAAGATAACAAAACTAAACTAACCCAGCTGTAAAATTTCTTCAAAACTGCAATGGATATTTATATTTCATTATCTTTCTCCAACAAAATATTAATATATTATGTAAATGTAATTTACACCCTTATTTTAACCGTCTTATTTATTTATCATTATCAACTTTGGAGTAATTTACACGATGTTTCAACTAATTATGCGCATTTAAAAAGGACATCATTCAGGCTTATAAGGGGAACAGAAACTTTGGTATTATTTTAATGATCAAATAGACGCTTAGAGCGTCACACTGTTTCTCTAGATGTTATCACCATATTTTTGGGTTGGGTAGATAATAACTAAAGCTAAAAAATGTCCGCCACTGTGCATCGGGCTCGATGCGCGCCAGCCGGCCGTATACCAGGTGTAAACCATTGCTTGACACCTGTCCTCTTAAAAATCAATGTCCTATGGCAATTGCTCATAATATTTTCGACCAATGAAGCAAATCAAAGCCGAGTATGCAAAGATTTTTAATTAAAGAAAATAAGGTATTGTGATTATCTAGCGTCAACATTCTTCGGATGTGTACAAAACTTTTTTCGGTTAAAGTATTTACAGGACATTACCGCACAACATATTATCGTCATTAATTTTGTCGATCATAATATCACAAAACATCAAATTCTTTTTAGAGAATAGATGAGACACATATGTGTATATTTATATTAGAGCCAGCACATATTTTTAGAGCAAGCAATGAAACAACTGATGGAAGATAATTTTATTGTGTGCAGAATTTCCCGATAAATTCATAAATAATTAACTGAAAAAAGCTTTATTTTCATATGCCTTACTCTAGGTCATATTTTTTCATATACTAAAACAAAATTTATCATAATAATGTTTTATAAAAAAATATAAAGAGAGTTTGGTTATAAAATTTTGCCTAACATAATAGTTGTACAATGAACAATATGAAATTCGGACATTTACTGGGATCTTGGTATCTTGATCGTTAAAGAAGATATTGATAAATATGAAGGTCAACGCAAATCTGAGAATCTCTACTGAGCAGTTATTACAGAAAAATTCAGTTTATCACTTAAATTTCTATTAAGCAATGAAATGCCACCCACTTCGTCACATCTTCAAAGGGGAGTTCTCCAATTGATATATTTAGTTTATTAGGGATGTTCTAAATAAGTGCTTTCATTTTTATACCATAAATGTATTTCTATGCTTACTTATCTTGACTTTCTCTTAATTATAAGAAATAGTCCAAATTTATGCTTACTTATTCCAAGATGATTCAATATATTATACATTTTTACGTTCTTCTACTTAATGCAATTTTGTAGGGTATAAAAAAATCAGTTTTCAGCAGAGGATAAATGACAAAATTGTCTTTTATGTCCCTATAATAAAATCCCGGTTTGGGGCACCATCACGCGACTGAAAATCAGTATCATACAATAATGAACTGAATAAAATTATGAGTATGATCTCTGTTATAATGTAATTATATGATAAATAATTCTTAAAACAAGGGGAAAATACCAATTTGCTTAAACGTCAAAACGCGATTCAGTAAAAAAGTTAGCATGTGTACGCTCCATAACGTAAGCATTTAGTCGTGCCACCAGGCGAGACGAGATTTGAAAACAATCTCGCCTTGTCTTGTGCGATATTAGGTCTCTTCCAAACAACGTCAAATATTTATCGCCCTGAAACGGTCACTGAAAGCCTTAATTTAATCTAATATCAATATCTGTCTTCTATATTTCTTATTTTATTTTAATAAATATAGAATTCACCAAATAATAGTCACTTGAACAAGTGTGATTGAAATAGAAAAATGATCGTCTACAGTAATTAAAATAACCAACCATATATAAGCATTTTTTAACAGCCAATTACTTGCAAGTTCGGTAAGGAAATTGTACACAAGGTAAATAACCATTTTGTGTAATACAATAATTTAATTTTTAAATACAAATAAAAATCCACTTGGCATTGTTTATTTCTCTATTTATATCGTTTGTTGGTCATTTCCTTTATTTCGCTTACTTTTATCTTTCGATTTGAACTCTGCAATTCTTTTATACATATCTTCCTTTGTCTTCCCATTTTCTTTTTCTTATCTTTTTTTGCTTGCTGTTTTAACTCATCTGCCATTACTCAATCTCGTAATAGTTTAATTCTTTAAACATGGTTATTTTTATTGGCTCTTATGTGATTCAATTCTGTTTTTTCTGCTATTTTTGTCAAATGAAGCAGAATCCTCAACTAAATATGAATATCATATCTTTCGAAAATAGTCTCTGATAAAAGACATAAATGTCAAAAATATATTATAAAAATGGTTTTGTTCTTAAATTTCTTATTTTCTTCCTAACATTAGAATACTTGACCTTCTACTAACTAATTCTACAGCGAAATGTTGCTATGAATGTAAACAAACATACTTGGGCTACTACCATTTATCTATTTGATTAAATAATTGCTTACAGTAGTACATAATTACTCTATTGTCTTAAATACCATTTACATTAAACTCCCCGAAAAAAAACGTTTTTATACAATTATGAGAAAGTTGTTATCAGGTTATCGTAATCACGGTTGAAATAAATTTCACTGTTTCATTTTGTTGCTGTATAAATCATTAGGATAAATTAACAAAAACATATTGAAATAAATTTTACCGAAATTACACGGATCTACAAAAAAATATTTTTAAAAGTTGTTCGTACTTTCATAACTGATTTCTATCCATTTTTCTCCCTTTCAACATTTTTACCCCAATCTGCAAGGTTTTCCTTAATACCCATTTTTTCTTTATTAAATGTTGCTTACTATCACGACTACTCCATTCGCAGATAAAGCAAGGGAAATTTGTGTAGTCACTCTGTTGATCAATCAATATTGAAAATTATCCATTTATGATCTAAATAACCAATTTTGTTTAAAACTAGCTCAAGATTCTTTAAGATTAGCCACAAGCATAGAAGTATTATGTAGAACTGCTTTTAGGTTTTTTTTTGATCGAAATGATAAAAAAATCTCCATTCTTCCGGCACATATTCAGAAACATCACTGCAAAAAATAAAGTCACCTTCTTGAGAGAAAAAGGCACAAACCTGGAGCCAATAAATGTTCTAAAATTTCTGATAAATCCTTTGGGTGCCCCATGTCTCTAAATAAATCATTCATTTCAGATTGGGTGAATAAAATAGGTTCACTTGTACCAGGGTCGTGGCAATTATTGTCTTCACATTGTTCAGGATCATCTAAAATACACAGATCATCCAGACAATCTGGAGGAGAAGGTATTGTTACTTCGGGTTCATGAAGAATAGGACGAATGGCTGATGGGGTGTTTGGATAAAAATTCTTATTTTTTGAAAATTGAAACTTGTACGTTTGTAGAGGAACAAAAACAACAGTCATTAATATAATTTTTCCAACACCAAAAGCCTGCTTTTTGCCCTTCACCGTCTTAGCTTTTTCGATACAGACTGAACAAACTATCTATGGGGTCAATTTGATGTCAATATAGTTAGCGAAACATGTGTAGAGTGTTTAAAAAGTGTAGTTTTGTTTAGTGGTGACGATATTCTTCAAAACAAATGTAGCAGAAATAATCTGATGAATTGAGACATTGTCTGGAAGCCATTGCTTTCAAGTCAACCAAAAAACTGTAAAAAAAATTCACCACTTTATAAAACCAGAAACAGGACGTGAACAACACAGAGCAAAGAGAAAAACTGAAGGAGAATGTGGTACAGCGGAAGGTGGTGGAAAGGAGGATGACGAGGACAGACAAACACTGGAACGAAGGATGTTAGAGACGGGAGATAGACAGGGATGGGAGCGAAGGTCAACAGAAATCACTTATAAGATAGTGATGCAGTTTTATCCATAGTTTCAGTACAATCTGTCCAGTATATATAAAAATATCTATTTCATTGCAAACACTTGAAAATTTTCTCACATTACCATTAAGAAGTGTTTGTAATCAAAATATAAAATTTTCTTTGGAAATATTTATAATTTTGTGAAACTCGTAGTGTTACCTTATTTAAAAAATAAATTTGACAAAACTAGACATTCTAATTATAACTAACCTATACGTGATAGAAGTTTTTCAATAATGTTTACATAATCAGCACCAAAAATACTAGATAAATCATTTATTACATTTGAGACAACTTCTTTATAGCATACCTGTGTTATTATTTGATTCAGAAATCTGGATTACACAAAGGGGTGTAAAAGGAAGTGGGTGGTACCTATTTCCCGTATTTTTAGTGAAAAAAATCTAATAACCAGATTAAAGGTACCACCTTACAACTGTTGAACTGACGATGGAATATTTTCTTCGATCCCCCAAATTACCTTAATTTAATAAACTAATTTAGTCCCTAATGGCTTCAGGAAACAGGAAACCTCAGTACGAAACTTAAGAAAGTTTATACGTAATATACAAGATGTTAAGATTCACTAATGTGACCGACTTAAAAATAATAAAACTTGTTTTAATCACGAATATCGTAATCTCGTAATAATATTTTATTACAAGTAATCAAAATTTAATTTTTTTAAACAAGTTAAGAGATATTACTTACAAGATTTATAAAAAACAAATGTCATTAACCAAAGTCATTTTTCCTAATGATACGGGCTTTTATTTAGTAATTAACACGTTTTAACGGAATACATTATCGAACACCTTTACCATTCGTAATATTATTTTGACTTAATAATTTTATTCAAAAAAGTTTCATTTCTTATTATCTACATTAAATTAAGGTGGATTAACAAAATAAATAGTTTTAATTGGCCTATAATTTTTTTAAGAAATAAATCAAAAGATTAAAAAAAGTCTCATGTACCGGGTCTAATAAATGTACTAGTTAATATCTTAAAACCTCCCATATAAAAGTGATGATTAGACCTCGTATGAATTTCTTATGAACATCTAGTCGAACAAATAATATCGCGTGGACACACAAGCAAAATATGAAGGTCAAAAAATGTCTGGTCCACTGTAAATACCGGTGTTTGCATTTTCGAGTGAATTGTAAGTGGCGCGGCTTAGGGACTTTGGGTTAGGATTTATAAAATTAGTTTATTCTGCGTTCTTGCGAATTTTAGCGAGTCACTTGCATTAGTGTACTGTTTGTGTAAATCGTTTTCTTTTTGTTATTATTTAATCAAGATGGCGTTGTAGAGACCTTTTCTTGATAATGAAACGGACAATGTTGAAAGCTGGAAGCCGTCGGAATTTTTAAATAGAGACTTGCATCCTCAAACCCAAAGATTTATTTTAAATATTTGTGAGCTGACTAAATTTACAGAAGCTCCAGGAAAATTGATATTTCAGATAGAAGATCATTTCAAAAAAGGAAAGTACATATTTTCTTCTTGAAAAAGTGAAGTTACAATACCTCAATATGAGACGAAATGAATGACCTTGAAAAGAACCGAAAAGAAATATGTTTCCGTTGGAAAAAATAATCTAAAAAGTACATTTTAGTAGAAAGAACTTGAAAGAAGCGATATTGTGATATGGAGAAAAAATTACCTATAAACAATGAAAGAAATTGAAAAGCTAAAAAAGAAATAAATATTTATTTTTTAGTTGAGACATGGTTTAACGAGGCCCTTGCACCAAATCAATTTTGGACTAATAATAGTACACATCGGCAATTTTGTTATAGGTAGTTTATTAAGTTTTCAATCTGCTCGTACTGGTGACATCCATGAGGATATAAATGCTCATGTTTTTCAGTAATGGTCCTTCTGCCTCAGAACTGTGTAATAGTGTTGAATAATGAGATACTCGTAGAAATATTGCTACCAATCAATTGGTTCAAAAGCGAACTGCAGAACTGACCAGAATCAAAAAAATTTAAGTTTCCTTCCCATTCTATAAAAAACAGAAATTTTCGCTGCCCTAAAACCAAATTTAAAAAAATATGCAACTAATCGATTTGAAAATGGCGAAATGGGGTTGATTCAAAGCACTCTGTATATTTTAAATAAGCCTATAGTATCATAAGTTTCATTGAAACATAAATAACTTGTCAACATTGCATCTAATGACTAAAAAATAAATAGAAAAGTATTTGACTATTTTTTAGCTGATGTTCAGGGTTTTTTTACTCTAAATAATCATTGTGAACGCCACATAAGGTCGGTTTTAATAATAACATATATGGAATGGTCTATTTAAAAAAAATCTTTTTTGGTTCGGATTTATGATTTATGTAAGTTTTTCTTTCTTTTTGCTCCTTGTATATTAATTTCGGGAGACAATACAAAGATCGCTCTGATCAAATTTTCATTTATATTTTTATTTTCCTTGTATTATCATTTATTCAACCTTTCTTTCAATATCGTATCACATACAATAACAGTTGAGATTTACCGAAATTCTTTTATAAGAGAGCTTGTGACAAATATTCTCGAAGAAAGAGGGTCCTAATCCAACAATTTAAAATAAAGCCTCTGTATCCCGCGTCTGCTATAAGAGAAATATACAAAGACTAAAGTCAATTTATTTGGACTTTTTTTTCGATTTATTCGACTTGTCGGACGGGCTTTCTATGCATTTTTTTTGATAATCCTCTAATATTTTATTCGCTAGAGTGCCTGGGACTGCTACTTGATGTTTTTATGTGCAAAATCGGATCAAATTTGCCCCTCGTCAACAGAGTCTTTGAATATTTTTTTAAGCTAATAATACTCTTGAAGGTGAATAATTTTACAACTATTTAAAAAAAAAAATTACTTTTATTTTTCTCTCTATAAAACTGTAACAGACGTACTATAGTCGAATTTAAATTTTTAATACCAATTAATCTGCCATCAACCTAATGTTATCCAAATAAAAAATTTTACTTTTAAAAATTAACCCACAAAAAATACATCAGCTGCTCTTTTTTACGTTTTCTTCTTTGGCATAAAAAACTTTTAAAATAATTTTCTGTTAATGATTATTTTTTATATTGTCCCATACGGAAGGTGGATATAACTAAAGTCAGATAGGGTGAAATTGTATAAAGAGGGGATAGTTTTACAAATCTATTGGTGCTATCTATTCAAACTTATTCTTAAAAAAAGGGTAAAGTCCTATAAAAAATTGGAAGCAGATGTTCTCTCCTTTTCAAAAACTCAAATGTATAAACGGTCAGTGGCTTCAGCAGAAAGAAATGAAAAAACGATTTCTTTAAAAATTAAAAGTTCTGCATGGAAGAACTAGTAAATTTTAAACAATTAAACACGGCTATTCTATATTAATTAGAATTTACAGATAATTTATGTTCCTATTTACAATTTAACAAAATAATTATCCAACAAACTTTCTTGGAAATAATTGTTACATCGTTAAAACTAAACACTAACTATTCTAATCTGACATGTCAAGAAGATATTTAATGAAACATCATGTAGAAAACTACTACTGAACGTATTTTATTACACCAAATAGAATCTCAACAAGCCAGGGAATTTTCTGTCGATGTAAGTGCCTCTTCACTACCGCATCTTCAGTCGTAAATAAAGATATATGTGTTAAAAATGGTTGTCGAGAATCGCACAAGAACAATCTTTTGCTGTCATGGAAATGGAAAATATGATCTGGACATGAAAAATGCTATACACTGCATACATCGAGCCATTACCTTCCCATGCCAGTGCTAAAGGCCTTCCGGTTATTTACACCATGCATGACATCCTAAGTTTGTTCAAATTTGGATTACTTTTTATGCATAATTTATTTTACATATAAATATAATTTATAATGTATGAGAAATTAATAATAATAAAATACATTCATAAAATATATAATTTGATCAGTTAGGAGAAATATTGTTTGCGAGTGTTGAATATTATTATTATAGGTTATTTTATTGCATTAATATATTGGTTTAAGTTAATAAAAATTATCGCAAAATCTAATTCATTAATTTTAAATTCATAAATTTTCTTTTTGTTATTTACAAAAATACTAAAAGGCTATTCAGGAATATAGTGAGTTAAAATTTAATTTAATCAAAATTTATCTGGATTATAATTATCTTTATAATACAATTTAAATGCTACTTTAATTTCAGCTGTAATTCGTTTATTCTACAATTGAAATCGGAAAAATATTTATATTGTCGGCGAGTGCAGCGAGCGAGTATTGGAATCATCTAAGTAAATAATGGCTATTCTACGCAAGTAGAAGACTATAGTTTCTCTACGTCTATGCGACTTATGCAAGAAATTTCCTAAGTCATATTTTTTAAGACAAATCTTTAATTGACACTTAAAATATTAAACTTTGACATTAGTGTATTTGACATTTCAAATAATGGCGACTTATTAGGAGGTTCCTAATATAAACTCGGTTAGTTACTTACTTTCAAACCAATGTGATTTGTTGATATTAGAGTAAATTCTTAAAAATCAGAGAATGTGATTTACTAATTTAGAGTGAATTCTTAATAAGCAATCACAGTCTGAAGAATGTATGCTATTATTCAATTAAATATGCAACAAGAATGAGTGTATTTTTTAATAGTCGCAGAGAAATAATATTACAAGGATTTTTTCACTATTCTGTATATTTGTATGTTTTTAAAATATAACCATAGATTGTTAAATCATATACATAATTAAATAAATCAAGAGAAACATACCCTTATATAGTTTATTGATTTAATAAATTATAATAAAAATTATATTCCTCGTATATTGTTGATTTAGTAGTCTCTCACAATTGCTTGAAAAATCAACAAACTTAACAGATGACATATATGGTGATGTTAGTAAAACTTTCGCGTAGTTATTAATTATAAATGGTGGAAGACTACGTAGGTATTAATAAATGAAATAAACAAAATGAATACTGTACAAACGGTACATTTTGCTTCTCCTATTAGAAAGCACTTAAAGATAACATTGAATCTCCCTAATAATTTTTACAAATATGTTTAAATGTCCATTTTCTTTTTATTTCGTTCTTGGTATGGGAAATGTGTTTTCTGTCCGGTTACAACTACACAAAGGTTCATACGAAATAAATCAAACAAAGAGTTTATTAGAAGAGTAAATATAACACTTGCTTGTTTACTTAAATGCAGTTAGTTCATTATTGAGAAGGATTCTTACTGGCTGTCAGCATTGACATTTGGTCTTACTAAGTGGTATACCTGTAAGACGAGGTAGAATATTGTTTCTCAAATATCTGTTTCATTTATGTTTTTGTTGTCATTGTCTGGTAGGTACTACGGGTTCATGAATATTCTAATGTAACTAAAATGGTGGTATATTAAAGATGTCAAAATATGGAATAAAAACGCTATTCTATGAGTATTTTATCTGTATACCATCTTTATAATGGTAAAAAATTTACAGGAAATAATATGCAGGAAACAGAATGTGTAATAAGGATTTGCTTTTATAATACTACCTGCTTCTTCATCATTTCTTTTTTACTTAGCGGTGGTAACAGTAACCTCCTTCTTATAATATTACCGTACATTAAGGTATTTTTATCGACTAAAAGTACTTAATATTTCAGTCGCATTACATAATTTCCTGCATTGATGTTATAAGTGATTTTGATTGCAATTAAATTTTATAGACTCGCAGATTTGCTTATTTTAATTTATTCAACAAATTTCTCATCTTTTTCGTACCAAAATGAAATATTTATGGCAAGTAATTTCCTGAATGTGTAGATGTACCAGATAATATATATCTTTGGCTTCAGTTCCCAACACTTATTCGAAGAAATGATGACTTTAAGTAGGTCACTTCATCCCATATAACTTTCTAAATTTAGGTATGCAACAAAAAATGCACTTTTATGATAAACAAATAAAAAACAGGTGGATGCAATCAATGTACGTGATTTGAAACAGGCTAGGATGCTTCAATTTTACATATTTGCACTCTTTCGAGTTAAATTAAGATCTGAATTTGTATGAAATTTTTCAACCGCGCTTTTATTATTATTAAGTTCAATATTTTACATTAATTAAATTTCATTTTATAAATATTTTAAAAAATAGCACAAGATGGATACTTTTATATATCATTTTTATATTATACAGGGTGTTTCGTAGGTAATTTTTGACATTGTTTAATTCATGTGTAATATCTATGTTTCTTTAGATTATTATAATTCTTATCTTTCAAAAATTAAAAAAAATATATTGAAAAATAATATTTAATATAATTTAAATATTTAATTAAATAATTCTTGAAAAATTTGATTTCAGTTTATCATCAACTCCTGATGATACTAATATAGTTAGCGAAACGTACGTAGAGTGATAAAAAAGTGTAGTTTTGGTTAGTTCTTCAACATTAAAAAATTAAATGAAACATCAAATGCAACAAAAGAAAAAATACAAGAATAAAGAGGCAGATTTTTGTTATTTTTGTAAGGTAGTTTGGACTGCATTTTCTGAGTATCCACTATTTGCAACTAACATATATTTACGTATCAAACATCCTGTATATTAATAATGACTCATAGGGATATAAAAATATAAATGTATTAATGTCTAAAATAAAATTTCCAGTGTGAAGAAACGTAAATTTTTGATGCTCTTGACATTTCGGTCGGGAGAATTTTGAACGCTTCTATTATTCTTTGCAGAGGATGTAATAAACGAAAAAATTAATATCCATGAATATTCATATTTTTGATACTGTTCTCATCTACTTCTTAAGATGCATCATATGTATATTCTGTTGTCATAATTGGGTTTTTGACCTTACCTGAGATGCTCGTTGACTTGTGATGACCTTTAAATTATTTAATATAATTACAGTTCTGGGAATATACATATGTTTTAATTATTTATTTTCTCGCATTCTTATGTACCAGAAACAATTTCATATAAAAAGTTTCCACGCATCATATACAAGATATAATAAACACAGTAGAATTTTATCTACCGGCCCAAACCAACGTGTTAAACGATGAGGCGTTTAATTATAAGGATATTCTACATGTCATAATAGATTAAATCTATGGTAAAACTTTTAATTTAGGTGTCGGCCTTAAAGGTAGCTCTACTCATGGGTTTTATTGTTCATTAAAGTATCTGACGAAAGCAGAGTAGGTGGTACCTGTTCAAACTGCATTTTATCCACTACTTGATAATGACTAAATTTTACTTCCAAATAAGTGCAATATCTTCAAACTCGTGGTTTATATCCTTCATCATAAAATAAAATTAAAAATAAATTCTATTTTTAAGAAAAAAAAACCTTTTGAATATTTTTATTGGTAAATATCTAAATTTTGTAGTGCTGGAACAAATTAAATTAGAAACAATCTTTGAACGATCTGCTGTAAAACTATATTTCTAAAAAAATCAAAACAATAGAATCACAATAGTTCACGAAAAGATCTCGAATAGAAAGTTCCATCAAGCCAGAATTTCCCTCACGCAGTTCCCATCGCTAATGCCATTAGTTCACTTTGTGCGATCAGTTTCATTAAAAAATATCCAATAAATGACTACGTTTACATGGACAATTACCAGTGGCCCACATATTTTGTAAGAATATATAATCAGAAGAATGAGTCTGAAAATTGCTGCACTTTTAGCGTGTTATTTGCTTTTTTAAACATTTGTTTAGGTTTTCAGAGCTTGTTCATTTTATTTTTAAAAATCGATAATTTTAGAACAATTTTACATACTTTAATAGTAATCTTCTACGTAAGAGGTTGAATTTATAATAAATTAGGATTTAATAATTGAATTTAATATAATATGATTTTTTTTTGGCAACTTGCAATACTGCATGGGTGTGTTATTGGGGAGATTTGCCAAAAAGCCTGTTTTATTCCGATAATTTAAAAATACGCTCAGGTATATAAAACGAAATCGTCATAAAACAAATTTATTTTTTGATAATATGTACATGACAAAAGCTGCGGTTTTCACCAATCCGATACTGTATTTAATTCTTTAGAGCCCGCATGGAAGCCTTTTTTTTTAATTATTTTTAGTAAAAGTGGTACAACTTTTTACATAAATTTGAAAAAAGTAGCACCGACGCGCTTGTTTTAATAAATATTTTAAATATCATGAAAAAGACGCATATTTTTAGTTGCTTTATTAGACAAGATCTCACCCAAAAACTTTTTACGCATGTTTGCCAAGTCGAAAATTGATTTAAATATGCGATTTGTGTGTTAGTTTATTGCATTAATAATTATTAGGCATTATGTAGAGGAATTAATAATATGCAATAGTAGAAAAGGAAAATCCGAATTTATAAAAGACGCAATATGAATATACAAATAAGGGTCTTGTTACAATAACAGTCCAATTAATAGAATTGTTACACTAGACAAAAAAAGCGTTTTAATGTTGAAAAATGTAAATATATGGATGTTTCATTAGCTAAAAACTGAAAATAGTAATTTATGATAGTTATAAGAACAATGAGATCCATTCAGCTGAAACGAAATACAGTAAATTAAATGAGATACTGTTTTATACGACAAAAACTATTTAAAATTGGATTAAGAAAGGTATTTAAATTTAAGTTCATTAATAAAAGAAATGCAATAATGAAAAGTTCTAGAATAGTGAACAGACATAACACCAATAACAATAATCTGGGTGACTTCATTTGGGCCCGACTATTTAAGGGTTTTTAAGACAATGATAAGGAGAAGCATAATTTATCATTTATTCAATCACTAATAACAAACATCAAGTAATAAATGGTCTTCTCCGTGCCACCACGTAGGGTGGTTACGAAATAATAATTATTTTCTGAATTTTCTCCGGGATGGTGATCCCCTAAAGGTGCTGTCCCTTTGTAGGGGTTATCATGGTTACTTCTGAACTTTCCCTGGGATGGTGATCCCCTAAAGGTGCTGTCCCTTTGTAGGGGTTTTCATGTAGGGGTTATCATGGTTACCCCCCTAGGGAGCAACTCATTTTTTAATTTTTAATTATTAAGTTTTTTCAAATTCCGTACTATTTCGTACATTGCGCTTTTTTCGAGTACCCCTTCTTTAATTGTTTTAATGTTTACTTGTTACTTTTCCCACCCTTCATATGGGTACGTCACTATGTGATTTCTACAAAAAAAATTTTCTCCCCTTCTTAGTACTTAATATTGGTAAGTTTGGTTTCTAACTAATTAAATATCTTGTAACTAATTTCGAACGTTTGTATCTGATAGTACTGTTCATTTTTACAATTAAATTTTGTGGTACCTGATTTTGTGCTTTATTTCCTGAAACATTGGACCACATTTGAGATATGGATAACCTTTGGGATTTGAATCAGGTAATAAATTTAGGTGTAACTTTAATTGTGTTGGCCCATAAGGGACAAAGAACTTTTTCCTAGATTTATTAGCAGATCCATCATTTTAACAACTTAAATTTACATAAATTTAACTCTACTGCCGAAATTCAGGCGGGAAGTTTAAAATTCCATTCTATTTTTGTTTTTTACTAATAGGTAAAGATTTATATATAAATAAAATTAGTTCCGTACGGAACATAATGCGAATAATTTTCTACGAAATAAAAATTCTTGTTCAATCAATGGTATTGTGCCATAAAATGTTAACAATAATATGACTGTAGTAAACATTTAATAATTAATTATTAAATTGATAAAGCTCTAAGAGACATACTGTCAGTAGATAGAACGTCCATTATCTTTAAAGACTCAGTAAGTAAAGGCGATGACGTTTAGAATAAAACTTTACAAGTTGATTTCTTGTGCAATTGTCACAATCTAAACGTCATTGTCATTAGTTACAGAACTGTTAAAGTTAATGAACGTTCCATCTACTGACAGATAGTAAATTATATTCTAAAGATAACAAACTATTTAATTTTTTACTTGGAAAATTGGAAGGGATATTCAAGGTCTAAAAACTTAGTCAACTTTTTTAGATTTAAGTTGGGCTCATATCGTGTATTTTATTATCGGTAAAATCGGCAGTAAATTAAAAAAAAATAAAAGATCGCCGCAGAGGACCAATATCTTAAAATATGACTAAATATTACTAAATAAGTATATTTGTTAAAATTGTCAATTCAATATGTTTAACTAAATTAAAAACCTAATTTAAAAAAAAAATGAATAATTATAATTATTAGTGTTAATAAATGCGATTTTGGATAAAATTTAATGCGAATCAAAGTCATTTTTTATCACTCACGTAGTCATTTCCACATTCATGATAAAAATACGATTTTACTGCCTAAATACATAAATAACTATTTTAGTCTGCAATGCATGATCAAGGAATATATTTAAAATAATTATTTTATTTTTCCACTTTTATCTTTAGAAAATTATATATCGTCGTGTGTAAACGTAGCCGCCAAAATCTCAGCCTCGACCTGACAGGAAATCTCTTACGAACCGTACAATTCAATGTCACGAACGCCAATAATCGGCTCTTTAAATTGTGATCAATACTGAAAATTTAAAGTCCCGTTGTCTGGCCACAAATTGCTGGCCAATATTCGCAAGCGCTTCCGAATCGCTCTTTTGAATTGTGCTATTACATTTATTCTTCAGCACGTAACAAGCCATTGCAGAAATGCAGCTGACAGCTTAACTGACAAGATGGATACGATAAAAAATAAACAAATCATGCATAACAAAAATTATTAGAAAAATAATCCTGTTCAAAAATTATTTTTTAAAAGACATATATTTTGTAACCTCCACGAAATGTGGAAAAATTTGTCATTACATTTTTTTTTCTTTCCTTAATCTATAATCGAAGAAATCCCGTTTTTACATACGCTTTTAATTGGTGCAGATAAAATGCACTATACTCTGTCGTTATAAGATTGATATTACCTTGAACATGTTTAAGAAAGACAAGGTGGAGACAAATTCTTCTTCAGACAATACCATTTTTATTTGAAAACCTTCCTTAATTGCAACTAGTTATAAAACCTATAATTTTTTAAAAAATCTTTTTATTTTATTTATTTTTTCATGTATAGAAATCGAAATTAATGAATGCAGAAAAACCTTAAAGAAATCATGGGTCTAAAAACAAAAAAAATTAGATTTAGATGATAAGAAGTTTTAAGACTATCTGGCAGTGAAATGTTATTGGATTTAATTAATGTTTAATGCGGAGCCCAGATTTTCAATCCCCTTTGTCACCGTGCCGATAATGGTAGAGTTTTACATAGGTTGTTAAGAATAAAAAAAAGAAAAAGAGCACAGATGAAATTGGTTCTTACAACGATTTTTTCATGTAGATAAATATTCACTATTAAACATAATTAATTAAATATATGTAGCAAATTTGACAGCTTGTTCTAAGTGTTCTAAAAACATTAGTTCATAGTCCCTGATACCTAGATTAACCCCTTAAATATTGTTAAGAACGTCAAAACTCGGAACCCCCTTTATTTTTCACAAATACTTTATTTGGTTACACCAAAAGTAACCAAAAATAAGTCACCTAAACAAAACTCACCGAAAATAAAACTTACCGAAACGATAATCTCTCCAAAAAGAACTCGCTGAAAAAATCTTATATACCGAAATAAATAAGTCACCGAAATACAAAACTCATTTTGATGATCTTTTCCATTTAAAAAAACATAACATCGATATTTTGTACTAAATTAGGATGTATAGGTTAGAAAGTAGGTACCGTCGCATCAAATAATTACCTACTTAAACAAATCTTTTCTTTGAAATTCATCGGACCTATAATCTTACTAATGATGTTATTGGACAAACAAGGATGATACATGGTTGCCTTTTTCATCTTTCCCAAGTCATTTCTCGGAAAATTCAGTTATACTCCGATGTTCTCAAATAGTACAATATCCCAGATAATGCTTGTTCTGGAAAAATGATACTAGAATATCTGTCCATCTAAGAAGGAAGAAGTACCACCAAGCAAATGAGCGACTCAAAAATTTTGTGGAAGCGGCTTCTCAAAGTTAGCTCAAATTTTCACTATAATTAGTGTTACATATTACATTATAGTTCCATAAAAAATATTATACTGTAGTTATAAATATTAGTCCACTTTATCTTTTTCTGAAAATGTGTAGTTTTATTTCGGCAAGTTTTTTCGCTTAGTTTTTATTTCTGTGATTTTTTTTCGGTCAGTTCTTATTTCGGAGAGTTTTCTTCGGTGGGATCGTTTCGATGAGTTTGTGTTTCGGTGAACTTTGGTGACACCCTTTATTTTTGGTCTTGAGTAATTTGAGACACGACATGCCCAAATATCACTGATACTCTATTGAGTTAGATCTCAAACGAGTTATGGTTCGCTTAAAAAGTAAAAAATAATATTGCATAATATGTTTGAAACGCCACTGATAATGAACACATTACAGTTGGATGATCTAGAAGACTTCCGGTTTCCAAAAGAGCGCACAGAAGAGCCAATTTACCGCACTCAAATTAATTTGTTTTTCCTTTATCTAAATATATAAGCTAAATTGCTTCTTATATGTCACGAAGTACAGGTGGATTTACGGAAATATAAACTAAATCTTTTACTCCATTTTTTTATTCAAAAACTACCATATTTTACAGAAGAAACAAAATATACATTGTTGTAGGTCATTATTGACTGTTGATATACTAAAAAATCATATTTTATAATAATAGACTTAGAGGTTTTTAACTCTGACTTTTGATATAATCTTTTTATTCACATAAACTACAGATACAAAGAAGCCGATAAAGAAATAAAATCCTTTGAAGATGACATTATTATTCTAAAAGCATTTACGACCACCCAATGATCTCAGGTGGTTAGATTCAATTGTTTATAAACCAGCCACAGCCACAACAAGAAAGAACCACCAATTTGTTAACATAGTTTATTCGAGAAGAATACCGATGACATTAAATACCCGGCATCCCAAATTTTAAAAAATAAGGCATTGGTTTAATATGTAATAATTTTTAACATTGAAATACCTAGTGTAGAATTTTCGAAATTTGATTATTAATTTTTTACTAATCATTATGAAAAAAGTAAACTATCAAAACAACAGAAATTAATACCGGAAAAAATTAGTTACCTAGGTATAATTTTATTCAGAGTTTTCTTGTTAAAATTGAAAAAGTAAGCGCAAAAATGCTAATAAGAATTAGCTAAATTTCTAAATTATTTAAATTTTAGACTTTATTGAATTAATAAAAATAATATTTTAATAAGTTTTTTAACCACCTTATATCAGCAGCTACCGGTCTTCAAATAATAAAAACACGGTGTATTTCAAATTATTTCAAAATGTATAAATTATACATATTATATATATATTTTACTAGTGGAGTGGTACAGACTTTTCGTGACTATATTGTTATTGATTTGTATACAAATTGTATTTAATGTTCTGAAGAATGGTTTAAGGGAGCAGTGATCCCTAGGTAATACATGAATGTATATATTTTTTAGTCTCTTAAATAATTTGTTGAATCAAGACATTGTTGGCTAATTTTAAATCCACTCAGTTTTTGTTGAAATTAAAATTTAAACATGTTGTATTATGTAATACGTGGAGAAGAACAGGAAATAATTTAATTATAATGGTTATTCTTGACCGTCGTACATTAAATGTGCATTATGCAAAATAGTACTAACTGTCAAATTGTGATAAATATCACATTATTCAAAATTCCTACTTGGATATCGCCAAGTTCATACCTTCAGAATGAATTTTAGATTAGTTTGAAATTAGGCGTGATCATACTAGATCCAATTTAGAATTAAGTGGCAGAAAAATTCAATTTTTAGCTGGAACACCCAATATATTTTACGTATTTACATTCTATGAGTTAAATTACATATAATCCATATGTCAAATGTCATTTCGGCTGTCAAAGAAATAAATATTTTCAAAAATTATTTTTAACCTATCAAAAGACGACTAGTGGTTGGTAATAGTATATTATGTATAATGTCCCTTTCGGGATTAAAACTGACACTTTAGTCTCGTAGGTACATTAGTTTTTCCACCGCAGGTACTAAAACTTACAAATGCATACGACAATTATGTGAAAAGAAACACTTAAGCATTATAAAAAATACTGACAAAAAAAAAGAACTGTGGAGGGTCTCTCTGCTTATAAGACAGGCGCTCTGCCGTTGCGCCACACTGAAATATATTCTATAGAGATTATTAAATATTTTAGTCCCAAGGGAGTAAAAGAGGCAGTTTAGCCCCTAAAGTTAGGGAGTAAAATGTTTTAGTCATGTAAAAATTTAAATGCTTTTTATTTTATTATTCTATAAATTGTTTCACAGCCATCTATTATTATTAAATACTCAATTTTTTAAATGGACGAAAGACATGGTGGCCCATTCATTTGTCCATTAGATTGACAATTTTATTATAAATCAAATGATATCCATGCTATGTAAATTTTTAATTTCCGTTTTTTTATGTTATGTTCAAAAATCATACCGGCAGTATGCTTATTATTTTATTTATAATTAACCCTTCAATTTAATAAACGAATGGTCCAACATTTTTTCCATATAAAAAAATAGTTTTCTATGAAAAACGGCTTCGTATAATTTGAAATCTAACTAGAAGATGTAAAATCGGAGAGAAAACTTTCGATAGCAGCAATTAAAGTAGTGTTAGAATGTAGTTGAGGGTGGCCCTTCAAAGACGAAACGATGTTTTAAAAAATTGGGATACGCTATGGTAAGCGGCATCTGACCTTTAATACAAAAACCTTATAAAGTTTTTTTTCTATATTGTTAAAAATTAAGGTGTTAATTAAATAGATCGAAAATCGTCAATTTCGGTTTTCCCCAAGTATCTTGGAAACTGATCTTGATATTTTAATTTTGAAAAAAACTATTCAATTCGTCTTAAAAATAAGCATCTTTTTTCCTATTTAACCAACGTTGTATCTATATAACGGTTTACAAAATCTCAATAGCATTCAATTAAATGTGTGCCACCCTGTATCTCTAGTCGTGCTGTTTCCCTGAGGCTGCTGAAAATCAATCCCATCATAGATTGGCTTGACCAGATCTGTCTGTGTACCAAATATGAAGCTAATCGGATATCTAGAACGAAAGATATCGTGTTAACAGACACACACATACACACACAGACAGACGGGATTGCGATATTATTAACTTTCTGCTTGGCTATCGAAAGTTAATAAAATGAAAACTGTTTAAATGTATGCAATAATTATATTTTTTTAGTTACTCCTAGTCACTTTTTGATAGGTTTGGACTAAGTCGCAACCTCCTCGATTAAAAATAATTTTTGCAAATATTTATTTTTTGTACAACCGAAAGAGATGACATTTGACAAATTATGGATCATATGTAATTTAACTTATAGAATTAAATATGTAAAAATATATTGGGTGTTTCATTAAAAAAAAAAATATTTAAACTGAAAGTTCGCCATTTCGGATTTTTCTCTCCCTAATTTAAAATTAAATCTAGTATGTTCACCTATAATTACAAAATAATCTGTTTACTCATTTTGATATAAAATTAGTCCTACCCTCATGAGCCACCCGGTATATCGAGGTGAAAAGCGCTTATTATTGTCTAGAAATAAGGAAAGCAGTAGTAACATTTTCTGCCTAGGTTTGCATATTATTTTAAGGAAAATGAATTAAATTTCATAAAATCGCATTTTTTCTGATTTTTATTTTACCACCCATAGCTGTAATGGGCAATTAACGGATTAACGTTTTATTATATGGACGCAGAGGTTGAAAATGACCGGACTGTTGTTTTTGTGGCTTCGATTCTCGACTTTACTCCTATAGGAAAACCTACCTATTGGTTGTTTTATATAGGAATAAAGTCAAGAATTTAGGTCCTGAACTTTAGTAATATATTGGCTGGTATTGTATTATTTTAAATGAGAATTAAATAAATTAAGTAAATTTCTACCATATAACGTGTCGTTATCTTCAACGTTTGCGATACTATAGTATTCTGACTATTTAAAAATAAAATTCTGCATAGCAGTTCCAAATTAATTTTCGTAACAAACATATAGTTCATCCTCAGCAGCTACAGAAGTATTACTTAAGAGGAATGATAAGTTTCAAGAAATATAAAAAAAATTTTCAGTTATAATAGGATTTAGAGTTCCAGAAGTAATATTCTGCCTCGCCAGGATTGATCATTTAACATCAAATTAATATGAAAATAAAAACGCTTCGTTGATAGTTGAAAAAACCAGGGGCCATTTTATTTTTCATAATATTGTCAAGTTTGGGATAACAAAAAGTCGGCTTTTTTAACCCTATGGATACCTAATTTCCACTCTTCATTCCAGAGTTAATAATGAGTTACTTTTTAAAGGCCTAATAATTAAAACCGAGAATAAACATAAAAATTACAAATATATACCATTTTGTAAATCTACTCTCTACACTTTTTTAATAATACGATTAAAATAGAAAAATGTTTAATAAGGAGACATTAAAGAAATAAATCCAAAGCTACCTACTAAAAAAATAAATCAGTAATTTAAATGAACTTAAGTTGTAAATGCAACTTTTTCTGGGTATTCCATGTTTTCTAAGATTTATTAGAAGGGACTGCCTTAAGCATTTGCTATATTATTCGATAAAAGTACGCTTGTATTTACATTTACTGTGAAATATTTACGTTATAAATTTCAAACATATAGATGGCATATGTGTTGGTACGTGACTTGGGGGGTAGTTTATCAAAACAAACCATCTTTTTACCGTTAGATAGAAAGTCTTGCCGTAGTCATATAACAATTTCTATAGAAAATCAAAAGAGGTGTGTAAAAAAGTTTTTCAAAGCATCAGTTATATATTTTTACCTAACTGTAAAATATTTATACGTTTTGCATCTGTTTTAACCATGAAAAATAGAACACCTTTATAGGTCAGGACATATGGCATTTATGTAATTGATCACCATAGAGTGTGTTTATACTGAAAGCGCAATAGTGGAAATGTCTACGCAACCAATGAAATTGTAAGACTTCTATCTGTTGTAGTAAATTAAAAAAAGTTCTAACCGATCATATAAAAAGAAATTAACATATCTCTTTGAAGAAGTTAATATACTACGTATTTATTAAATAGATAATGCATTCTAATAAAAAATAAAAAAAATATTAGTAAATTTATTTATAAATACTTAATTATGTTTTATGAAGGTATTAAAAATATATAGAATGTTTTTTAAATATTTCATAAACTAAGCGGGATTATTAGAATAAACTCGAAGATATATTAACGATTAAGATGTAGATTTTGTTTTCTTTATAATAAACATTCATGTATGATAATTGGCTTCTACAAATAATTTAAAAAATAATTTAAATATTTTAAGTAACTAAACTAATAAATTAATCAGGCGAGGCAAAGCCAGATATATGTAAGCTAAAATTCCTTTTTTAACAATTGATGGCATTGAATCATCACGTATCGGTAACAGTAAAAGTAAATTATATGTTTATGAACTAAGACGTTTAGACAAACAATGTAACGATGAGTGTTTATTATTATGAATATAAAAAGGTAAATTATCTCTGAAGATGGGTTTTTTTATATTACATTTGACGCGTATTTAATGCTTTAGAATATTGGGACCTTTGGTGCACTCTAGTTATTTAATATAGCACAGTTATCATATATATTGTTACATGTATAATTAATATTTAAATAAAGAGTGAATAGTGAAAGTTAACTACTTCTTCTATTTTATCAACCCGACACTTTGAGACAAAGGGCACTTCCGATGTCCGGTCAAACTCTCAGCACGACAGTGTGACCAATATGAAGGCGGGAAAGAATTACTTAGTTCTTCCTGTTTTTTAACCTTGTTTATTTCTTTTTATTTTTATTTAATATATAAATAACTAACATGGTTTTATGGAAGAGCCTCTTCTAATTGCAAGACAGGAAAATTTAATAAAATTAAAAAAATAAATAGTATATTTTGAAATATTTATTAAATATATTATTAGTAAAATGTCAATAACAAACTTATGGAAAATGATTACTTTTCCACCGCTCGGTACTGTGCGAATAGTCACTCCCTGGTATATAAAATTAGTCGGCATTTACGTATGTGTGCCTACATTCCACTGCATAATATTGCCTATCACCTGTAACAAAAATATGGGTCATTGTTATTCTGTTATTTTCTGTATTTGTATTAGTTGTGCCGTGGTACATCTACCACCATGTTATTAAAAGGTAATTAATTATTTATGGGTGGTACTACTTATATACGTACAGTTTTTTTAATCCTGGTGCTTCCAATATTCTGAAATTGATGAATTAATGACAGTATAGGTAAATGTTACTATGGAATATATAAGTATGTACAATAAATCTAATTTTAATACATTGAAAGAGCGTCTAATTTCGCCCATCTTTATTAAATAAAAATATAAACTAACAATAATTTGGTTAATTGTACTTCAACTATTATTTATATATAGAGTGAGTCTAATGTATGGAACGTTCCAATTATTTCAGAAACAGTCCTAAGCCTGTAAAAACCGCGAAGAAAAGTTATATATGTCAGTAAACCAAAAAATCTAAAGTTTTTTCACTATTCGACGTCTGTTTCGGTTATGCATTATTAGTAGGCAGAGGTGGCCTCAAATGTATTGGGGCCGCAAATGTATGGTTCCGCATGTGTCCCGACACTAATTACCTGTTCGCTATACCAACAAATTTGGACATTGTTTTCAGCCAATTCACTTTTAAGTTTTTTTATTAACGTGATAACTAAATAATTGTATCATGACTTCGAACACCACAACCTAAAATATTTTTTCTTAAATAGTCACATATTAACTGGTCTTAATTCCCCACTAGCTTGTTATTCATTGGTTTAGAAATCGGTAGAGAAGTTAACACTTTGAAATATCAAAGTGTTCTCTAAACTTAAAACTAATTAATTTTAGTAATGAATATCTAACTACATGAATAAAGTTATTAATCATATCAATTTTACAATTTTTTTTAATTCGTGAAAATTTAAAATAATTTCATTATGCAATGAACAGTTCTTTGAACATCGTTTAGTACTTATAACAATTTAGTCTAGGCTACCTATAAAAATATTAACTAATACATAATAATTAACAAGTTGTTTAATATCTACTTCATAAGTCCAATTATAATAAAAGTCAAAGATATTTTTCGAATAAAGGTGAAGTTGAAAAATGATTTAATATTATTAAAAATGTCAAATAATCAAACGAACTATAATATTCTGGAAAACGGAAATCAATAGAAATCAATTTTCAAAAAATAAAACTCAGCAATATGGGTGCAAAGAAATGATTCTAATCTCCAAGGTGATCCATTGACAAGTTCGAGCTTATTAATATCCATAATTCAAGACGTTAGGACATTCTTCTAGCTTCTAAGTAGGACAGTAACATATATTTATAAAAAATTTTCCCTCAGTTGATGTTGCAATATTAATTCACATATAGAAAGAACAGAAATATTTTCCTATTAAAAATCGACTTCTTAAATGCTCAAATATGGAAAACAAAAATATTCAAAAAAACACAGTTATTACTACCTACTCAAAAAATGTCAATAATTCAATAAAAACAATGAATTGGAAGAATTTTTGAAGATATTTTGTGAATATGAAACTTAAAGAAATCAATATTTTCCGATGTCAAATAAACGTAAATACATACAAAAACGACTATCAGTATGATACTTCTAATTCTATAACCGTTTTTTATACCAGTTAAGCACGATTATTGTTTTGTTAACCGGAAAACTCAAACTGGTGGAAAACTCCATTTGATCTCAAAGAAATATACCTTTAGTCCCATCATTTCATAATCCCGAAAACACTAGAACAATATCAATCCATCTTTCCGACTAGTCTTTAGAAATTCTCTTTAGGGTGGAACAATGCATCCCTTGAGATTGAATGCGATGGCAGGCTATTGAAAATTGAGCTTTTGAACTGTCTAAGGTAGATACACTCCCCTCAAGCACTTGTGTTTGTATGTTTACTCTGATAACAGCGTTTTCGGTGGTACATATGAACAAATATTATTGAAGATAAGACTTCGGTTTAAATAAGAATTCTATGTTTTACGCTGGAGATTTTTTTATATACATTATTACTGCAAGTAAATTTTAATTTAATTTTAACAATGCAAAATATTTTTCTTATCGTATCATTAGCTTTCAATATTTTTACAGATGTTAGAATGATAAAGCATATATTTAAACAACACGCAATCTATGGCACGTTCTAAAACAGCTGACCAATTAAATAAAGGCCCTATAATAGTTGAAACTATATAACGTCTATTTTTTTTATTAAAAATAAACAATACATTATAACAATTTAATGTCTATCTTTACTTTTAATGTGTCTAGCTTATATTCGGAATTCCTATTAAAACTTTGCAGAAAAACTTGGCAAGTTCTAGTTGAAATGTGTTGTGCTACTAGTTATGCTTAGCCAGCTGTTCCAGAAAGATTAAACATGAAAAATTAAAGCATAAAAAACCACCCCCGTTTCAAAATATGGAAGTAGGCAGCCTCGTCCTGTTTTTTAACCATATTTTATAAATAACAAATCATAAATAGGTATCTTGCATTTGACACACACGTGAAAAAAATCGCTGTAATGCGTAGATATGGTCCCTAAGGACACCACCATTGGCGTACGCAATTTTTGTTGGAATCCTAAATGCTTAACTTAACTGATCTCAATTATATGACTCTTATCTTAGATTACAATAATTATTAATGGTACATTATATACGAAGAAGTGAGATTTCCTACCGCCTTTTCGAAAACTTACTTCGGGTTACCATCAGCTCGATCCACTAAGTTCACGTGACCGATCTCTTCGGTTACTTTCCTGGTTACCAAATTTTACGAATGTGTTAGGTTACAACTTGGAGTTTTATTGTTTTGTGATTCTGACCATAATATACAAAATTTATTTAAAGCGTTTTTTCCGTTGTCTTGGTTGGTTTTGTAAGTAACCTCTTTCCAAAATTTACAATTATTATGGTATTTTGTGGTATAATAAGTAAAAATTTATTATTTATATAACCAAAATCACGAATTTATTAAAATAAAATGTGATTTCTTGTTATATGAATACTTTTGAGTAGGGCTACAATAGAACAAGCTGGGTCAGCGATCAAGTTAGTAACACAAAAGTTTCCGAACACGAGTTGATAACTCAAGTTAGGTAAATGAACATAAAAGTTAATGATCCTGTAAAACCCATCTCTTAGTCTATACCCATATACTTCTGTATGAACTTGCTGAAGGTACTGCCAGTAGCAAAATTTTAGAAAAATAAATAATTAGTTTAAATCACGAGGCAATACCGTTATATACCACTTTGAATCACTACTAGCACCTTAAATTATAATATTTAAAAAACGAACAAAACTGTATTAATATTTGGGATGAAAAGGAACTGAGCGCATTCGCGCTACCCCACCTCATATTTCGGAGTTTTTCCAGACATGTGCAATAGATTTTCTTGAAATTTGGCATTTCAAGAAAATCTCTCGTTTAGTTTTTGAGATCGTGTAGACAACAAAAAAAACGAATAAAACTGTAGTAATATACAAAGATAGATCAATAATGGTATGGCTTTGAGCGCATACATCTAAAAATGTACATCGAGCGCTCAGTTCAAAATCTCACAATGAGCGCAACATTCCAATTAATTTCTTCAAATAAATATAAATCAGTATCAAATAGATTTGGATTAAAACAAAATGGAAGACTAGTATGACTTGAGATTAATAAAAACACACATGCAGGTAGGTGCGCTTGATTCTCGGTTGTAAGAAGTCACTCAAGTTACGTGTGCTCGATGCAAAATTTTTGGATGTACGAAGCCTGTTTTGGCCTGCAATACTAGTGTACAAAAATCTTAATACCATGAGTATTCATTTTATTGAAACCAAAATATAACTTGTTCACTAAAATATATTTTGGGTAAGAACTGAATCAACTTTTATTTAATATTTTCATGGACAAGGTGGTGTTTAAAAAGATTAAAAAAAATAATTATATACAGAAATCTAATAATATACTATGAGAATTCATTTTATTAAAATCAAAATAAAATATGTTTACTGAATCATTTGTATGGTTTGTTATAATAAAAATATTTATGTTCATATATAGATAGTTCATTTTCTTATTTCTTTGGATGCGCCAATGGTATAAGGGCTTAAAAAATGCAGAGATAAGGGTCCGAGGGAGGATGTCATAACGCGTTGTGGATGTGAAGACGGGATTTTTTAAAACATATGGAAGCTTCTACACGTGCTAAACACTAAAAAATTAATGAAGGTATATTTCGTCCCAGCTAAAAAAAAATAATAATAGCTATGCCAAATTTTACTATTGGTCTTCTCTTAAGTTTTATGTCCAAATTGTTATACAATATACAAACATAAAGGACTATTCCGGTTTCTGGGCAAAATGAAAATTTTAAATATTTTTTTAATTGAATTTTTGTTCACCCCTAATCACTATGCAAAAAACTGGAATATCCAGATGACCTTTTGGGGTCAGATAATTTTTTTGACAATATGACTACATTTCCTAATGGAATTTTAAGATTAGGCTTTGTAAAAAGTAAAATAAAGATACCTGCACCATAAGAAAAAACTTAAATATTTCGTGGGTGCATACTAGTGTTCACCTATAATCCGTGTGCAAAATATTGTAATTTCCAGACTACCGATTGAGGACAATTTATTTTTTGAACATACGTATGACCACGAAATTATGAAAATTTTAGGTGTATAACGTAATTTTAACAAAAAAATAGACATTTTTAAATATTCAATTTGACGCCTTTAAAAGTCGATTATTTTAATTTAATTTAACTTTTGTGAAGAACAGGATTATTTAAAAAAAATATTACACGGGTTAAAAACATATGGATGTTTTTAGTACTTCGGCTATAAGCACCACGAAATTTATGGACATAACGCCATGTTGACATTTTGGACTTTTAATTAGAATGATATTTTTCATGGTTTTCATAGGTGACTTGATATCTTTTTCCAAACCAGGGCGTGGTGAAACTGCACAAAATATTTTTGCTAAAAAAAGGAATGGGAATTCCAAAAAAATATAAATGTACAAACCTCAAAAATAATAGGGTTTCTCTTCTAGACACGGGAAGACGATTGGTGAAAAATTTTTTGCAATCGGACGACTGGTTCTTGAGTTATAGTCTCCACATACATCCAGGCCGACGGACATGATTTTTTTATTTAATTGTGTTGTGGGTGGCTTAAAACGTCGAAAAAAGTAATTTTAAGTAAATATTTATGATACAAGTGCGTGAAGTAATCTTTTTGCGCACTGTTTTGAATTTTATATAAAGCGTATCTTTACGTACTAAAATAAGTGTAAAAATGCTCGTTTTTAAGAAACAAAATTTTCAAAATGATTTTATAATTTTAATACATCCGACCGCACTTTAAGCTAGTGCGGGCCGAAGTAATACAAAATTCCTAAATGGGTTTTAGGGCGGAATTGGCATCTGCATACCAAAATTCAGGTCTACATCTTTAATATTTAAAAAATCAATGTCGTGCTTGAGGACCGACCTTCTACTCCACCAATTTAAACAAAAAACTAATGTTCGCACTCTAGGTACACACCAACCCTTCATACCTAATTTCAGCTTGATTGGGCAAACGGTTCGGCATCTATCATGGAAGATTACATACAGATACACAGACAAACACACATACAGACCTTACTCTGGAAATGCTCTCAATCTTCTCAGGTGACCTCAAAATAGATATTATTATTATTTAATAAAAGAGTTAATGAATAAATTAATTATTTGAAAACAGTTTTGTGGCATGGTCCAGTGTGTTGTTATTATTAGAATTCGTTTTTGCTTGTACATATCATAGGAACAAATTATAATAATAATTTAAAAATTGCCAACAATTTATACAAAATGTAATTTGTTAAAAAATTATTTCAACGTGGATTTTTTCTCATGCTTAAAATAATGTATAATGGACAAGGAAAAAGTAACATATTTTATAAAAAATATACATATTGATAATAAATAAATTTAAATAAACATTTTTTAATTTTATTATATGCGCTCCCATCAATATATAATATTTTTACTTTACACACTGTACAGTGTTCGTAAAGTTCGTATTTTACGCCGTGACTAGTAGAAATATTATTTTTAGTATACCACGAAAAAAAAATATCATTAAAGTTGAAAGCTCGAAACAAAAAGAAAAAAGTACACATCATGTGAGCAAGAGTATAATAAATTGTAATTTTTATTATAAAAAATCATAACCACAGGCTGGAGTGCAACCATATGTTTTAGTATCTCCTACACAACTAAATTTCATACGATCTTCATTGCGGGAGAGTACCCAAATGTGTTAGACAATTAAAAAATCGCACTCGCCACACAAGTAACACTTGTGTTTTATAATTCCACATCAACAAAATTTCGAATGTTTTTTTACTTCCCTCACACACATTGAGTAGCACACAAAAAATCTAACAGGTGACCGTCGTGCATTTGCTTGTTCTTTAATTGATGTTGTACAACAGATGATTTTTGACCTATTTTATTAAATATTTATTTCGCTTGCAGCATTAGAGGTCTGCAAAACACAGTAATTTGGAAATAATACAAAGATTTTAGAATTAATAACTAAAATAAATTATCAATACACCTTGGCATATTTAATTTAATTCAAATTAAAATATATGATATATTGTAATTCCGAAAAACTTTTCTATTGGTAAATTAGAAATTTTTGTAAAGATAACATTAAAATGTGTATTTGACAGATGTAGTTATATTGGATTTCGATTATTGATTATAGGGGTGATTAAATTAGGCAAAAATAGATAAAAGAGATAATAATAACCCCAGTTGTTGTTTAAGACGAGAAAATTATTTAGTTATTTATAAAGAATAGTCGATTACTTGATAAATATTAATACTACAAACAGCACAAAACATTATACTTTATATTTTAAGAAATTGGAAAAAATTAGGTTTAGCACACGTGAATAAAGTGCATTTAATCACTGGTTTGATTGAGGCTCTCGCCTACGGCTCGGGCGCTCAATATTCAGGTTCGTGATTAAATGATGCACTTTACTCACTTTTACTAAAAATATTTATTAATTCTAATTCATCGGATTTGGTCTATTTTAAATTAAATTCGTACCCTTGAGACGAGCATGAATCCTATCATATAGACAAAACAAAATCAACTGCCAACGATCTTGACACTGGCATTGTAAATCTATAATGAAGCGTTTAAATTTTTTATCGTATAATCCGAAAAATACAATATTGGATAAAGAGCCTTATATCGCCGATGGCAATATTCCCTCCTGTTTCCCCATTATGATACGACTATTGTAGTTTCGCAATACAATAGGTCAGTTGGTTCATGATTTTTAAGTCTTTTAGAAATTTGAATTCATTTTTATGATTAGCGGGATAAAAAATATCATGGTTATTTGTTGGTTTTTATTTGTTTCAAAAAATAATGTTGTTTTCCAAAGACAGTTTTGGTAATTAATATTAATTAAAAAAGAAATTAGACATAATATAGAAAATAACCAAATTAGGGAAAATTCGATTAAAAACAGTATTCGGGAAAATCAATTCAAAAATTACTACAATTCCTTATTTTAAGGATTTTTTGAAAAATTAAGCCATATATGAAGGAAATTTAACGTTAGGACAAAATTCAAACAATATTCCAAATGAATGCGATAAATTATCCATGGGAGAGAGCTCTTTACTCATTAAGCTAAATGAACATAATCATTATATTTCAAAAAGATCATTTAAAAAATCAAAAAATTGTGAACATGCTTGGGATTTAAGAGACAAAATTCAATTTAATTCAATAATATTTAACACTATAATTATTTCACATTTACATAATCCAAGTATAATAAAAAGGAATGGTTTAACTTTTCAAAATAAATACTGTGCATTTTATTTTTAATATTCAAAATTCCCCTGCTGTTTTATTCAGTCTTAAAGCGGAATTTATAAAAACTATTAAATTCCAGAAGATAAAATTACAAAATTAATTATAATTATGTGATACCCAACTAACACCATGGTATAAAGAGTACTCTTTATACAATGCCAACACCATGCTAACACCATAAAGAAACAAATCTGTATCTGTTCTTAACTGATCATGGTTATGGTCCAAACAGTAAATTTTAACTACGATATAAAATACAAACCAAGGGAATCATTCTGACGCGCGCGAATTCATGTGCTACATCTGCCTTTTTGCGTATACACGTGTTCACTCGAGTTTTGCCAAAATATTCGGACCCAGAACCCCTCTCGACAAATTAATTTTCAAATGTAAATGATTTTTTTTTTGAATTAAATTAGGTGCACAACGTACTCTTTGTACTTGCCTTGTTAAAATGAACAATTTTTAAGTAATCGCCTGCACCCCAGTGAATAGCGGCTGTAATTTGATATACCGAGTATACTATGAAATTCGATTGCGAATAAATGAAACAATTTATGTTTGGTTAACAATATCTAAAAGTAAGACCAAAATCATTTTACTTTTGTATTGTAAATAGATGAAAATAGATTTAAAATGATCCGTGTTTGGTATAATGATTTACAAAAGAGTAACGATAGGGATGAATAATGGAATATGGATAGAGAGTAAGAGTAAAACATCCCGTTCATAAAATAAAATATTTGATTAATAAATAAGAGCTGCTCCGGTCAAGCGCAAAAACTTCATTTTTACATGTAAATCACGATAAGAAATTTTAAGGTTCATTCAAACCTCACATCAAAAAACTGGACGAAAAAACGCACAAAAGGGTTAAAGAAAATAGGATACTTTTTTAACGTCCAATATTTCAAACAAAAAATACATCAAAGCGATGTATTTTATTTTACTAACGCTTTGACCTTAAATAAACACTTAAAATGTCTTATGGAGATACACGTAAAAATGAGGATTTTTGCGCTCGAACCAATGTACTGAAATATAAAAAAAAACATCTACGATCTTGAATTTAAAAATAAAAGTCTAAAATGAACAATCGTGCTTGGCATCCTGTATGAATTGAAAAACTACCAATTTATTGGATTGAAATTTACACCTATAAACGATAATACAAAGACTTTGTTAAAGCGACGTCAAGGTTAACCTGTAATATTAAATTTTTACCTAGATTCCATGAGGGTACTTATTATAAACCGCATATAAATTGTTGCTTTTGTCTTCTATTAAATGTACTTAACTGAAATTTACGTTACCGATTAAAATATTTATTGTAATCACCAGCTGCATATTCGGAATTAATTATTTTTATAGGTTTTCAATAAAATCTTTTAATTACAAGATATTTATTTAATCATGACTATGTTATTTAAAATTTGTATTATAATTTATTAAATTTTTGAAAATAAATTTGTATAAATTAAAAAAAGCTGTAAAATTTTTAGATTATTATTAAGAACAATCTTTAATGAATCTATAAGGGTAAAAAATTGAAGGATAAATGTATTTAGGCATAATAATAGAAGTATTCTATGGTCTAATTTTATGTATGAAAAATCGTTAAAATCTAATTTCTTATGCAAAATATAGTACGGTCATTTTTTAAAAATATCACATCTTCTGAATATTTCTTAAAATTTCATAAATTTACATGAGCTATTAACACTTTCTGTCCTTTTTACGATATCCAGGACAATAGAAAGAATTAAAATTATTTTCTATTAAAATAAATAAATAAAGTTTTGAAGATATTTAGATAGTGTTTTATTATAATTCAAAGAATTTTCAACAATAAACCGATTAGGTAATTTACCTACAGATACTTATCACCTCAAGTGGAAGTTGAGTTTTACCCAGAGATTCAAGTCGAAGACTGGAGTGGGTCACCTTGTAGCAGATGACAATAAATTTGTATTAAGAGGGCACCATATACAAAATCAAATCCAAAATTAAATAATTTATGTAAGAATTCAAGTTACAATGTATTATATATGATAGATAAACAACGAAAATTATTTTAACTATCTACTAAAATATTTGTTACGCCCATGCATCAGCCATATTTTATTGCTTCAAAATTTCCGGAACGTCCGAAATGCATCCCGGGTGAAGCAGGTAGATTTTTTACCATCCAAGTTGCATCCCACGACCATCCGAATTACATCCCATTGACCAATTTAATTTTAGCACCAAAACTAATATATTTTGTAATAACTGACAACGTTGTCTCGTTTACTTAATACTAAATATTGGAATATCGAAATAAATATTCATTACTGCAAACTGAACTAAAATAGTTATTCTTCGAAATATAAAATTCCTGCGCAAGCTATACTAAACCATGGTCAAAGACAATTAAAATTGTAAAAAATAAAAAATATGTTTATTTAATAATGCTAAAATTTGATAAAATAATATATGATGTAATTCTGAGTCTACCCTATGCATTTTTTTATTCATTTGTCTGCTTTCGGGGTAACTTTTATTTGTTTTGCAAAAACCGTAAAATCCTTTTCGAAATATTGTTAACAAAGCATTAAACAAAAAGTAATAGGTAAGATATAATAAATATTTTAAAGTTCTTAAACAGCCAAGAATTTTAGCACAAAGTGGCAACGTTGCTACGGAGTTTACCTGTAATAGTTGTAACAATCAGCAAATACTTTTTTTTTGAGGGCGGATGCATTTCGGATGGCACTTTTTCTTAGTCAGGTAAAAATTAACTTTTTGGGATGCAACTCGTATGTCGCCAAAATTTCTATATAATTGGGCAAAAATTGTTTTGTTTACATATTGATTTTTTTATAATTGAAGAAATGTTTACACCATGGCGAAAAAAATTTTTATTTCTAATTTTCTAAATATATGTTTTAAAATAATTGCATTAGTCACAAAACTTAAAACATGACATATCACTTGGTATTTTATTAATCGTGCTTAATTATTTTTAGACATTAACGAAAACACTTGAATAACTGGTAGGTATAGGTAACATAATAAATCTTAGAAAAAAACTATTGAAGTTTATTAATATGTGCGGTATCTTGATGCATGATTCAGAGACAGCATCCTGAAATTACTAAGATTCTTCGACGAACCGCTTAACATATGGTAAATTTGGCATACTTCTTCACACGCGCTGTTTATAATTGTTTTCAGTCTTGTGTATGTTCAGCACGTAACATATTGTTGTTATTAAAGAACTTTAAAATAAATATTATTATTAATATCTAATAACAGGAAAGAGTTGGCCGTACCATATTTTAAATTTACAGCTTACATCTGAAAAAATCGATTTGGTTTCTTGATGCGACGAAAAAAAATTATTATTATCATTATAATTTTCAACAATTGAAATAAAACACAAAGTCGTGTACCAAAATTTGTAATAAAAGTTGTTAAAATCAGGCAACTAGTTTCGGTTAAATAACCATCATCAGGCCATTATTAAGGTTACAAAATATGATAAATAATATAAGCACATGGTAAAAAACCAATGTAACAATCCAATAAATTTAAAACATTGTATTAAAATAGTTAAATAAAACGTAAATTTAAAAAGGCAGCCTAAATACAAGATATAGATGAGTAAAGATATCAGAAACTTACTTGTCAAAAGCGATGAATTCAACAAAACCTCTCAAATTCTGGCAGCTATTAAGAAGCGTGGACTACCTGTTGTTTATATTAATAGTTTTGTATTGGTTTTTTAATTTTTAAAATGAATGAGATTAAAACCCTAGTTCTATTTCGAGTTTAGTATGATCCGTACAAACGTCTCATTTCGGGAAATTTGCCAAGGAATCACACATCGAAATTTTTTTTATTTTATTTTTGTCTTAATAAGTAATTAATGAATAAATGTACCTTTTGTTTCTTCCTGAAGAGTCTGTTCCAATGAATGAAATAAAATATGTTCCGCACAAAACATCATAAGAAGGGAAAATCAGATTAAACCACCGGTAAAAGTAAATTGCGGAGCTAATCCTATTTACAAACGTTAACTCCGGGCGGTTGAAAATAAGGTGACAGGTAAATTGAAGAGAATCAATGTAGGTACTAAGAGGGTGTACTTTTTGTGTATTTTCCAATATTTATAATTCTAGGAAGACAGTCAAGATCTTTTTTAAACTACATAAAAATAGGGCTCAGTTGAAATTGCATCCCAGAATAGGCAGGTACATAAATTGAATCCTGGAGACCACGAAATTGCATCCCCGAGCTAAACTGAATTTATTCTCACAGTGTTGCCGAAAGATTTGGGGCGATTCCCAAATTGGCACATCGAGCAGGTATCCGGATTAAAAATAACCCAAATCAGCACAAAGTTGAGAGAGACACTTTCATTTTAAGTAACATTTTGGTCATATTCAATTAACAGTAAAAATATTTGAAATTTAAAAAACAGTAAGTGGCTTAAATTAGCTGCAGTGTATTATTTTTTTAAATATCTAAAAAATTGTGACTGGTTTGCATTGCTGAGTCTAGCTTTTATTTTAAATACAGAAAAAATAATTTTATATTAAACTTAATGTCAGAGTTATTTGAAAAAAGGACTAATCTGATGAATTCAAATAGGTTCAAGTTGCACAAATAACACGAATTAAAATGGCATAAGAAGAAAGTTGAGTTGATACATACTTTAAGATATTTATAATAAATCATTTTTTTTGATAGCTCAAGAAGTTTTTGTCAATTTCCTGAAGGAGAACGCCAGTAAAATATTTTTTGAGCAGTAGTAGGTCTTGACCTAAATTATTTCACTTTGAATGAAGATAAATAAAAAACTGTTCCCAGAATAAATATTCCTGTTTCAGCGAAAATAATTTTCTGTTAATACCCAACATTTTAAAATCAATCTCTTTTAGAAAGATATTAATAAAATGTCATTCGA
Organism: Neocrepidodera transversa; assembly: GCA_963243735.1. Classification (NCBI taxonomy): domain Eukaryota; kingdom Metazoa; phylum Arthropoda; class Insecta; order Coleoptera; family Chrysomelidae; genus Neocrepidodera; species Neocrepidodera transversa. The sequence continues at coordinate 6,255,412 of OY725339.1, forward strand.
CTTCCGTTTCCAATTAATTTTATTATGTCATATGATTAGATTTTTTTTTAATAAAAAATAATAGACTGAAAAAGATCGCAGCTGAAAAAAACACATGGTAAGTTAACAATCTGTAGTGAAAAAAACATCTGCCCACATCGGACATGATTTGGTAATATATAAAATGAATAGAGATAAAGAAAAAGGGTTGAGGTTGATTTTAAGCAAAAAGAAGTAACGGGTCAACATCTGACGACTTAAGGATCCAAATCAGGACTGCATCTGTTGTGCAGATGGTACCTACCTCGAAATTTACCAAGGACCTGATACCTTAATGCAGCATAGGATGTATAGTATAGTGCCTAAAATGAAATTTTTCCAACACTAACTCATTTCTTATTTAAGCTAATTCTAAATAAAGAATAATAGATAATATTTACTTAATTAATTATAAAATTGCACCAAAAATAAATATTAAAATTTAAATTATTAGTAGTGGAAAATATAGAAAGACATTTCTTTTTATTTATTTTTAATAACCACCCCAGAGTAAAATACTATATTTAATCAGTGTTTCAGAAAATGAATGTAATTCATAGAATTCATTAAAAATAAATTTTCTTTTGGTATGTAAATGGAAATGTTATTCAATCAATATTTATAGAGTTAAATTGTAGACAATTAATATTTATATAATAAAAGGAAATGTCCAAAATATACACGAAATTTAAAAAATATCCAGCAATTTTTTTTAACAGGATCAAATCAGTTTAAACTTTTATTTTAATTTCTGAGCTAGAGTAGTACCATTAAATAAAATAACTCTTTCATCAGATTATGACATATTCTTAAATCAGATTTGTAGGTATAATGTAGAATAAAATAGGGCCTAATATAGTGAATCAAGGATCTTTATTGTCTTATACCACTACATAACGTACAAGACGAAATTGGGATATACTGTGTCAAATGCCTGTGCTACATCTAAAAATGCAACATTACATAATTTCATTCTTAACTTTAAACATGGCGCCTGCAATACTTGTTCTCTCTTGAAATCCGAATTGTCTTTTTTCTTCACTGTATTAATAACTTTTTTCTAATATCTAAATACTTTTGGTTAAAATTTAATAACGTCCAATTTATTTTTAACACTTATTCAAATCTAACGACTACAAGAACTTTGTCGTCTGGTCCCTGACTAATAGCACCTTCTACCTTTGCTTTGGATAGGTAAAATATGATTCACTTGATTTTATGGCACAAATAATTGGCCATACGGCATTTGAGGTGTTCTTGTTTATGACTGAAAAATCCTGAGTGTTGTACAGATGGTGGAAACGTGTCAAGTGTTGATTTCGTTTCGTATCTTTCAAATGCATTTTACAGTCGGAAATACCATTTAAAAATTGTTTATCTAAAAGCAGACTTTTTATTACACCTCGGAATAGATCACTTATATTATAGGTAAAAGTTGATTCATTTTAGACACAAACAAACTTGTATAACCAAAAATGCACAATATTTTGTATATTGTGTAATTGTGCACAAATAATTTGTTTAGAAAGAAAACTCTTGAAATCAAAATCTATATATATATATATATAAAAGCGAAATGCGACTCATCCACGAGATCACCGAAATTATCCGCTGACTTGAAAATTGGCATAGTTACTTTTTCCTAGATGTAGACACCCACTAAGAAAGGATTTTTCGAAATTCCTAAGGGGGGAAAAACTCTGTTTTTACCTATATCTCATACACCAAGTATGTTACAGACATGAAAATTGATATTTGGGCTATTCATTAAAAATAAACAAACATGTGCTTCACCATTTTCCAATATCCAGGGAAGCGAAAAGGGTAGGGTGCTTGTTTAGGAACTTTTTTACATCTCAAAAATCGCATAAACAAACATGTTACGGAGTTGAAAATTAGTATTTGGATTATTTTTAAAAAATGCAGAAATATTTTTTATCTATAACCTTCCTAAAAAATTAGTATTTTTACACTTATTCTAGTAAAAAGATACGCTTTATATACAATTTTTAACAGTGCGAAAATGCGGGGGTTTTCGGTATCGGAAAAATTGATTTTTTATTAAAATCTATACAATCAAGATTTTTTGACATTTCGATAAAATTTCGATAAAAAATTTAACAACAAAAAAATAATTAAAAAAAAATACGATTGAAATAATTTTAATGAAATAAAATAAAACATGAAATGCTGAGACTTGAGCTCATTGCTACATTTGAGTTTGTTTAAGACTAAAAAATAAAAAATAAAATTATATCTTATTAAACTAAAAATGCTTTTGTGGCAATATGAACTAAAAATTAAAAAAATAAATTTAAAATTAACTTTGATAAAAAAAACGTGAGGCGCTTTTTCTTTAATCTTCTAATAACTTGACTTTTGTAAGTTGAGTACTGGGGAGAGGCGGGGTGTTTTTTGATATCTCATACAGTGAAAATTAGTAATTAAGATATTCTTAAAAAAATAGAAATACCTGTTTCACCATTTTCCGAAAATCCAGTTAGGGGAAAGGGTTTTATATTTCATAAAGATGTTCTTCAGAAATACAGAAACATATGCTTCAAAATTTTACCAAAATCCAATTAGGTGGGGCGAAAACAGGGGAAAGTGGTTTTGTTATGTCTCACACACCGAACATATTAAAAATTTGAAAATTAGAATTTAAGCTATCCTTAAAAAATGAAGAAATATTTTTTACTAATTTACGAAAATTATGTTATGGGGGGAAAGCTTTTGTATGTGGCTACTTACATCTCGGGTATTTAAGCTATTCTTTCAAAATAAAAAAAACACGTTTTTCACTTAAGAATTTGAGGGGAAGGTGCTTAATAAAGAAAGATTATTATTTTTTTTCCTTCCTATTAAATTGTTTATTCTTTCCCCCAATTTTATTTCATTTTTTTTATTTTTTCTTTTCTGCGGGGAAATGTAAACCTATCTTCATGTAGTTTGTCCTGATCAATGTAAAACCAGAACTGTAGCAATGTTTTTGGTGCCCTTGAATAGCTTGCACATTTGCTCATTTGCCAATGTCGGAATTATAACCAAACCTTTTTAAATTTTTCTTTCTTTCTTTTATTAATTGTCCATCCACCATCATTTTGAAGCAATTATCTAAATTTCCAGAAATTACTTTTTAGTCACGTCAATCGACAACATAAATAACCTGTATTTTTTTATACAAATAAGCAATTTACTATTATAATGTTAAAAAGACGAAGCAACGGGTATTTAGCTAGTTTATTATAAAGTTTAACAAAAAAAACATTGAAATATTCCAACTATAATCCAGTAAACTTGAAAATTGATATTTCTTGTAGAGATAAACTTAATATGCTAAATGAATATTATCGAAAATGGTTTTGGAAAAAATAGATAAGCAGAGCCTATCCTTCGGAAGTCCACTCATAGAGATCTTCTCATAAATCATCAGTTACCTCTCACATTTCTGTGTTTTTGCCTTATTCAATGAGGATCCCACACAGACGTGAATTGATTGCAGAAGATGGAACAGTAACACTGATTTCCATTTCTTTGCACATTTGACGTTGGCGGAAAGAAGCTAATTTGAAATTGCCGTGCCTAGCCGTACATTATTCGAGTCAGTGCCGGTTTAACAGATTTTTATCATTCTGAAACCCACTACATCTTTCAAAACTAATATTTAGGCAAAATGATAAATTACAGAAAATTTTCAAAGACTTAAATTAGTTCTCAGTGATTTAAAATAATAGAAAAGAACAATTAACAGTAAATGCAAAATCTTAACGTTAACTAAAATTATGGGATAATTATTAATGTATATTGGAAGTTCGAAATAATCATTATTACTCTCAACAAATTTCTAGACAATAAGGGCCCAACGTTGTACATTTAATAAACCGCCCTTGTCAACAAACCGCCCATATCCAAAAAAGGTTCAGGTTCTGTTAGAAAAATCGTTGTTATCGTTTCCCAATTTGATACTAATCACTTCTCGTTTCATACGATTTTGTGTTCTTTAAAATAATTTTACATGATTTTAAGATAATCTTATGTGTGATAGAGATAATGCAACCAAGTAAAAAATCATTTTTTAATGTAATAAAAATTGAATTTACTCATTGTATGAAAACAACTCATGAACCAAATAAAATGAAAAAAAAAGATTTACATTCAATGCAAACACACTTTATTTAATTCCAACAAGTTATCCATTATCTCAAATGTGGTTGAATGATGAGGTAATAAAATTCAAAATCAAATACCACAAAATATATTAAAACCAAGTTATTAAGAAGACATAGAGGGGGAAACGGCAACTAGTTTCGGCAGATTTGCCATCATCAGGCCTGTAATACATAGTGTCAGTGAAAAATGACAGACCCTTTATTCTGTCCGAAACAATAACATTTCAGGAAAAATTTTCTTTATGCACGAAATGCGATGCTAGAATCATGAAAATACCATAAAAAGAAACTCGTAAATAAAAAATGTGCTGTAGTTTATTAATGTTCGAATTTCTATATTTTTCTGATCTGGTGGCAAGTATGCTAACACTTACATAATATTAATTCTTATTTATTCTGAATATATTTTGTTCAAATTATATTTTTGTTAATAGATACGAACCTAAAATCAAATGTACCCAAAATAACTCAAAATATTATTAATATCAATATAATATTATCAATACCAAAATGATTGAAAAAGCGTAAAGGAGGGTATCGTTTTTTGGGTTTTTTGCGACCCCGTACGAAATTTTTCTCACTAAAAGATATTTTAAAAAAAATGAATTTCCCAAATTTTTTTTCTTTAAAACGTCCCGGAACATACTTTTTTTTAATTTTGAAATCTATTTTATGACAAAATCACAAGGACTGACAAGGAGGATTTGGCAACATGGCGACCGGCTGTCATTTAGCATAATAGTATACCGGAGTGCTCGAAATAGAATAGTTATCCACGAATTCCATTTTTTTTATTGTTACACTTTAAAACCATAAATACTGGTATTATTACTACAAAAAATGGAATTAAAGATCTAATAATGTAAAATGGTTGAATTCGTGATGTCATCAGTTGTCATCGAATGATAAATACAAAAATTAATTTGCAATCTGTCACATAAAATGTATTGTTGTCACCACAGTTGTTATTGGTTGTATATTGCTTAAAAATAAGTTCTAACATTGGATCGCGGTTAATACAGCAAAAATCGGAAGAAGCTTATAAAAAAGAATACGACAAGTTCATCACATGGATGGAAGAGCAAAAGGTATTAATTTGAATAGCATTTCCTCTAATTTAAAATACCGAAGTTTTAATATTTTAAACAATACTAACTATACTTTTCACGTTAAATTAAAAAATTATATGATTGTTAAATATTTGAATAAAGCTTTTAAAAAATGTGTTGGTAATATTTTATTTGACGTTACAAGGTACTCCTGTCAGAACAATAATAAAAAGGTTATTTCTGCCACAGTATAAGACTACTATAGTAGCTGAATTTTATTTGCAGTCTGATCAGTTCACTTCTGATCTAGATTACTTCAGATACAGTTTTCTTTGTAAAATAATCGGAATTTATCCGATCTGGATCACTTTCCATTTACCGATGTTGCTCCACCCGCAAAAATTGTTCAAAAGTGAACTATAGAAATGTTAAGTACAAGGGGTAATTAAATTGACATATATTAGACCAATCCAAGATGCTGTCAGATGAAATTTAAGATGGCCGCTGGTAGGCACACAAACCGTTAAGTACAAGGTGTAATTAAATTGACATATATTATCATCTATAGAGCAATCCAAGATGCTGTCAGATGAAATTCAAGATGGCCGCTGGTAGGCACACAAACCGTTAAGTACAAGGTGTAATTAAATTGACATATATTATCATCTATAGACCAATCCAAGATGCTGTCAGATGAAATTCAAGATGGCCGCTGGTAGGCATACAAACCCATGTCTTTCACGTAGTTAACATGAAAAGAGCAGTTTATTTTAACATATGAAACGATTGGAGCTTAAAACGGACATTTTAATTTAGAATAGTTGTGTGACTAACTACTCGGGATGCATTATTGATATTTAATGAAATGAAAATGTACAGAAAAAATGTTGTTTGTTAGAAAGAACTCAACATGCACACTACTTGTTCTGTAGTCAATTGTGGGAGTCGAAGAGGTCGTGAAACTGTTAGATTTTATAGAATACCTAGTGAACTACATTTTCCACACAAACCAGAACGGAATGATCTCTCAAAAACCATGAAAAATATTTATATGCTGACAAACTCTTGTAGACCTTGACTTGTTCTTTGCTGTAAAAACTATGTGTGAGGACCAAATATTAGATTATGTGGAAAGCAGTAAAGCAGTCACTGATGATGGAAAGTCATCTTCTCGAGTTTTACATCAATTCCAGGAGTATTGTATATGTATTTTTTTATACTCTCATTATGTATGTTATAAGCTTATTATTACTTATTATTTGAAACAGCAATTATTTTTATTTCAAACACTTTCTAAAAGCACAAAATACATCAAATAAACATAAAACACATACAAAATGATGTTTGGTCACGTGTTCTGGATTGCCTTATCTAAACGTTGTTTAGGTTTAAGGTATAACCTAAAAAAAATATTTACATCTATTTGGAGAAATATTTATTTCTTATTACGAATGCTTATTCTTTAAATTGCCTATGGACATAGCCCAATAAAAGAAAAGAAAAGAAGAAGAAGAAGAAGAATGCTTATTCTTCTTGTTCCATATACTGTGGTTCTGTGTTAAGACATGCGTTGTTGCCATATTTACAAATTGGTTTAACAACTGAGATTTTAATAATAAATGTCAAACTTCTCCATAGTTCTTGGATTTTTCAGTTTACAATTGTTAAATATTAGAGCCATTTCAGGCAGATGTAATATTTTTAAAAATATTAGTGATTTATTTTTTTCCATTACAAAGAGATTTCTTGCATTAAATATGTTTAATTTATTAATAATTTTAGCCGTCGCGTATACACCCTAAATATCAGGTAATTTAGAAGTTCACACAATGGAAATTCATTTTAAGCTCAATAGTTTTAATATAAAAACAAATTTTCATTTTCCTCTCTTTGATTTTCATGTTTTTGAAACATAAAAATTGTTTTTATGAGAAACCCAAAACACACATTTAAAACGATACCCTCCTTTGTGTCAATTGAAAAATAATCATTTTTCCGAAGTGCAACACGAGCAAATTATTTAGTGCCGCAGAATTTGGATAAACAATGTTTTGATTTAAATTTAAATTATTAAAAGAAATAATTCCTAATAAAAAAATATATAATATGATGTATAAATTACAACTTTCTTGCATCTTGTGATTTATGACTAAATTACACATTCGGCCAAAAAAAATCTGTACTTCAGTGCCCATTGTATAATTAAATTACGACCGATTTGTTTTATATTTAATTATAAAAGCAATTTTATTTTTGATATGCCACTGGTTGTCTGTCTCCACGTTTTCAGTATAATGGCGATATTATAGATGTCATATCTGTATTTGACGTCCGTGCTGATATTTTATGGGAAATTCAGCAGTGGTAATGATGGTTGGTGTTGATCATGGCACATACAATAATAACATAATATCGTGTCTCCGGTAGAAAATCGCATGCATAAACAAAATGCAGTCAATTAGAAATGAGATTTATTCGTTTTATTTCGTTGTTATCCTGTGGGAGACAGAGCTTGTGGTCCCGACACGAAAAAAACTATTTAGTCTGCCGTCACAATATAATTTTACAATGCGCTGTTCACGTACCCATCAATTTTGAAAACCAAACATTAACTGTCATTTTTTTATGTGAAATTTCAGTTCGGTTGTCATTCATTGAAATTAATAGATTATTTTATGAATTTGTTAGTATTTAAAATATTTAAATAAAGTATAAGTGGATAAAAAGGTCTTTAAAACACGAGCAAGTGTTTTAAAGACCAGTTATCCACGAATACCTTACGCTATTTTTTTTATTTTTACACTGAAATCATAAATACTGGTATTATTACTAAAAAAATGGAAATAAAGAACTAATAATGTAAAATCGTTGAATTCGTGATGTAACATATACCTTTCATATATAATACAACGAGTGGCATCTTCACTATCGATAATACCATAAGTTTTTTTTTCTTATCGAAGTAAAGTTGACATGTTTCAATAAAGATTTTGTTGCCTGGCAATTTAACGAAAAAAACTGCCTCTGAAAAAATTACGAGTCCATAGGACGAGTAATTTTTTCTGGCAGTTTTTTGAGTTGAATTACCTAATGGCAACAAAATTCGAATTATAAATGTCAAGTTTACTTCGACTCAAAAAAAAAGCTAGAGTGTAATTCGGTAAGACAATTTAATGAATATGTAAATCAATAAATTAAAAAATAAGATGTAAATTAGTTTTTTTAATTTAACGGAAAAGTACAATTGTTAAAAACACAATTATTAAAAATAGCTTGAGTCGAAAAATGAAAACTTTTCTGACAAGTTTGAGAAAAATTGACATAACGTCATCAAAAATTTGTTTACAAGGCTGGTTGTCATGCTTTCAAAAGTTAGGTTCCGGAAAAGTTGCTGGAAAAGTTAGGGCAAACTTTTTTCGCTGTCATAATGACAAAATCACGCGGCTTATGGGATTTTTTATACATGAATTAAATTGTCACCATAGTTATTACTAGTTGTATATTGCTTAAAAATAAGTTCTAACATTGATTACTTAAATAGTAAAGCAGAATTGCGGTTAATACAGCAAAAATAGGAAGACGATTAGAAAAAATAATACAAGTTCATCAAATGAATGGAAGAGCAAAAGGTATTAATTTGAATAGCATTTCCTCTGATTTAAAATACCGAAGTTTTAATATTTTAAATTACACTTTCCACATTAATTTAATAACTTAAGATTGTTAAATATTTGAATAAAGCTTTTAAAAAATGTGTTTGTAGTAATATTTTATGTGACGTTACATGTTACTCCTGTCAGATCATTAATCAACAGGTTAACATTTAAACTTCAAGTTTCTCGGTTTGTTGATGTTTCCATAGTAACTTTAAAACACGCGCGTTTTTAAAAGTTTGATTTAAACACGCTGGAGCGTGCTTTAAATAAGTAATATAAGGTACCAATAAAAAAAATACGAAAAATATATCAAATCTACAGGTTTCTGTTTATTTCCGCAGCTGACAGTTTTAATGTCTTTGAACGCCCATTGTTACTATTGTATGGTTTATTGTAAGTTTGTGATTTGGTCACGCAGTCCCTTTTTAAAACTTAACACAATGTTCCACATAAAGCGTTTATGAGATCAAAATATATTTGTAATCTGAGTGCCTTTCAAAAACTGTATGTCACCTTTCCAAAGAAATTTGATTCTGTAATTTTTTTCGAAAAAATGTGAAACAACTAATCAAGGAATCAAAATGTAATTATATAGAATTGTTATATTAGAAGAAATAGATTCTTTGGATACATAGACATACAATGTTATAAATCCATTTTTTGCTATTAAAATTGATAAATAATACTTTCGATCATAATGATTCCTCTCCGTTTATAAATATTGCAATTTCTTGTTTCTCATGCAATAATTGTGAACTTATAGATTATAGATCAGGTAATGAATGACTGAATAGTTTTCTAGAAATGAACGTGTAAATATTTTTATTCCCATGTTTTAACCATAAGGGTAACACTAAACCCTTGACTAGATGATATTTGCTCACGGATATAGAACACTTTGAGAAAATAGAAAGATATATCATCCAGTGGTGTAGATATTATTAATATTATATTTTATTAATAATTCAGAGAATATTCACTTACAAATATAGTTTCTCTCACAAAATGAAGCTAATATGGATAAAGGCTAAATTGTAATGAATGCATTAAATACATCGTTTGTAACAGGCTAATGGTGTGTACATATATATTTTTACAAGCTGTTTTTTTAAAGATGACATATAAATTGTACTTATTAAACGCCGCTTTTTGACATGCAAAATATTTTTTCCTACGACCACATATGTAAGAATTTATCCACTGCGGAAAGTGGCTGTTATTCACGCGGGGGGAAAGTACTTTCCGCACATGTGCAGAAAATAATGTCACATTTAATTTTTATAGCAATTCAAAGTAATTCAAACGTTAATTACCAATATTTATGTTTATTCTACTACGAGAGTGATTATAAATGTAGAAGAGCACTGTTTATATAAAACTAAAAACAAACAAACATAGAAACTGTCAAAAGGAACCTCAAAATATACATTATTTTCCAAATATTGCTTTACTTACATATGAGCATTAGGTGAAGAGAGATGACCAATTAAACACAAGGCAGTTCAAAATAAAGATTAATAACACTTGCGAAAACAATAAAAATAAAATTGACTTCAAATAAAATAACTAATAAATATTTATAACGTCCAACGATGGAAAGGTAGATTTAGACAAAGAAAAAAATTAAGAAAGTAAAAAGGACGAAGGAAAGATAGAAGTAAAACATTAAATGAGTTGAAATTAACTATTAATTTAACGAATGACATCCAATGAATTTGGGATTTGGCAAAGAAGAGAAATTTTTACTTTTCAGTAAAACTTAACTATCAAAAAAAGTAATCATTACCTAAACCTAAAAATTTTGCAAAAATTATGGAAATGGAAAATCACAAGAGAGGTTCCAAATGAAACATGCACTTTAATTAACGTTCATTAAACATTTTAGAAAATTTGATGATTTTAAAGTAATATATAAAAATATGTATTCCTATCCTATTCCTATAAATCTGTTACAACTTTTAAATTGAATATTAGGATTCAGTCTTTTTAATTTTGTTATGGGCATTCCTCTACTTGCGATCCGCCATTGACTTAATACGAGAGTATAACCTCTATATGATTTGCCAATTTTGCTATATTTCATTAATAATAATACCTCCGCGTAATTTTGTTTAAACAATTTAATAGCACGCATACATAAGTGGGTGGGTTTTGTAATGGGATCTGTTCATTAGTAGCGCTACTGAAATAAGTGTGGGAAAGCGTATGGGGGAGTCAAGAAGAGTTTACCTGTGCCGAGTACACTAGAAGTGCAGGTAAAATTTTGAATAACAAATGTAGGTGTACAGATTCGCTCAAGCAGCATCTGTTGGTTCGGTTCCCAGGGATATAAGACATGTGTTTTGCAGATTTTTTAAGGAAATTTTCGAAAGCAGGTGTTGAATTCGGGTAAATTTGGTTCGACTGTATTCTTATCGGCAAAAAATAAAATAAAAAAAATTAATATGGTTGGATACGTGCAAATGCATTTGCGAATTATATAATCATTCTGGAAAATTATTAGTTGATATTATGGAAATCCTGCAAATTCGGTTTTTTGAATAAGAAATTAGTTTATTTATTTTCTGGTTTTTCCCTCTTAAATCTTCACAAATATTGATGAAAATAATATCTTTTTCAAATCAAAGGAAGAAATTAAATTTTGTTTGAAATTTTATATTTTATACCTTAGTGTCTATTTACTGTCTTTTGATTGTTTAAAATATTTCATTTTATTTTTATATTCTAGTATATAATTTTTATATTTATTTTAAGTGATTATTTTGTTTTATTTTTAATTTTTAATAATGTCAAAATAGTTTGTTATCCCTTTAAAAAAGCGTATATTTGCCAACGGTTAAATAGTTAAAACCAAGTGAAAAACGGCAATATTTTTGCCGTAATTTAGAGTTTCGAGTTATATACTACTACAGTATATATGGTATAAGTAGTGGGAAAGTAAAAATAGGTCAAAGTTTAATATCATTCTACGGGGTTTTTAACGATGTTGAATCAATTGAAGTTGTCCTTTTGTCTCTATCTCTCACCGTTCTCGAGTTGAATCAGGCTAACAGACGGACGGACAAAACCGTTTTTTTTTCTTCGAAAACTCTAATAATAATCAAATGAAATTTTGAAAAAGAACGAGTTTTTCATAATTTAATTGAACATATTTGTTCAGGATGTGCAAGTTTTGAGCGAATCGAAAACAATTTTGTTAATATCGCTGAATAATGATAACAATAAATAATAACAAGAGGAAAACAGTCAAAGAAAGATACAAAATAAATGCAAAAGTATAATTTATATAAGCAATTATAAATAATACAAATATAAAAAATAATTTCTTGTTAATTCTTAAAGGATGTTATTGACAAAATAATATGTCATATAAGTAAAGATTTCATACTTGTGTTATTTTAAATATTGTCCAAGATTATCATCCGAAAATTTGTTCATTTACACTATTTACAGCTTTAATCATTTTGAAAGTAATAATCTTGTCTCTAATCTAGTGGCGGACTTTACAGGTGAATTTAATCACTAAAATTATTATTTTTTTCATTTTTAAAAACTTTTGGCGGACTTTATATACATACAGTCATTGAGCTATGCTCCAATATCGATAATCAATATTTTAAATTTCACTCAAAAATACCTTGTAACAGTATTATTCTTTTAAAATAATTGGATTATTATTTTAAACTCGTTATATGATTCAGAAACTGTTTAGATTTATTATATAATAAATTTGATATTAATTATTATTAACAAAATGTGCTGTGCCATATTCAAACTTTTAAAATATATTGAGACGTAAGCTTTTGATAAAAAACTATATATAATCTTACCCTAATTTTTAATGAAGGCAGCTGATGTATATCCCACCGACGTATCCTTAAAATATTTTTGAAATAGGTTTTGGAGTCTTGGAGTACATTGTCAAAAATATACCTACACCTGCAATTAAAAAAAAAATATTAAAAACAGCTTTATATACAGGGTGAAGGCTCTTCATGTTTATTTGTTGTCATTTTACCAAAAATATGGCTTTATAAATGGTTTGTTAAAATCGTAATTAAAAAGAAGTAAAAAAGGGATAATCTTCCATTATTTTACTACCGTCTGTTTTTAATTTATATATGAGATAGTATTAAAACCTAATTTTTTATGCATAATGTTACTACATGTACAAAAATAAGAATAGTATTATTTTTTTCATTATAATATTAGTGTTTTAAATTTCAGTTTTTTATTTTATCACGTTTCAAAAAATATTATTAAAATTAAATTATCAAATATCAAATTTTCATAAAACTTTCACTGATATCTCTATTTAAATGGGTATGTATGGTTATATAACCAGAATCGAGCAAGCTGAAATTTCAAAAATAATGAAAGTCAAAAAAATGCGACAAGAAGGAAGAACGAACCGAATGGAGAGAATAAAAGAGCTAGTGATCTAAAAAAGAAGAAGCGGATTCGGAACTGGAAGATATGGAATTAGTTAAATTATGTCATATTGGGCATACTATTTGAGTGAAAAAAAAATAAGAAGAAAAGAAAGACATATCTTTTCTTCTAATTTCAATCGAACTTTTCTGGGTCGGTCACAATTTCGGCTCCAATCCCTCGCTCGATTTTGGCTCCACGCTACGGATTAGAGCTAATAACTTCTTCTTGGTATTATCAGTTGCAAATTACAGTAAAAGGAAAAATTCAAATTTTTTAATAGCCGAAACAATCATAATTATCGACAGCGGTTCGAGTTTGAATAAACCCTTATGTAAACGACAAGGATAAACAGGATTGACTATTTTATATTGTATGTAAAAAAATTAAAAATCTGTTTTCATGTTTTATTTTATTTTATGTTGTAACTAAAAGAATTAAAAATTTACTAACACTGTCACTTTTTCCATTCCTGTTGCTGACACTATGTATTATAGGTCTGATGATGGCAGTGCACCGAAACTAGTTACCATTTCCCCCTGTTCAATTTAACAACAATAATAATAATAATCTGTGTGGTACATGATTTGGAGTTTTATTACCTCATTAATTGAACACATTTGAGATAATGGATAACCTATTGGACATTACAGTATTTCGCTATAAGAGAGTCACAACTATGCAATAAACGCAGAGTGGAATATTTAAAAAACGATACATAAAAATAGTGACTGGTTTGCATTGGCTGAGCCAAGTCGTAAAAAATACATAAAAATCGTGACTCGTTTGCATTGTTCAGGTACCTATTTAAAAAATGGGGTTTTTCGGGTTACATGTCTTTTAAATCAATTCGAATGTCTACCAAGTAAAAGAATATATACGAATTTCTATATAAATTACGAGAAATTATCATTTTTAAATCAGTTAGGAGAAATATTGTTTAAGATCTATACAATTTTTTGTTGACCGCATCTCCATTTATACAGTAAAGACACCTGTCTCTTTCGACCGCAAATCCCATTGGTTTCAGCTTTGGCCGAATCTCCCACGACCGCAACTCTCAAAGCTTCTTTTGTATGTACGAAAATAACAAATGGCTCTCGTATTTAACTACATCTTAACTAGTACTACCCTGTACAAAAATCTATCATATTATTTCATTAGTCATCTGACAGTATATTTGAAGATGAGAAATGATTTTGTATTATCAATAAATAATTTCGAAATCCACCTGTTGGTTTGCCAGATGGCATCTGTGTCTTATCTATTCTTATTTCTTCGAGGAAGGCTATGGGAAACAAAATTATTTCGCACACAGGAACTTGATACAGACGAAGGTGGCTAATTTTAAAATTTCAATAAGTATCCAAAATAAATAAAACAATATTTAAAATTAACTTGACCTAAATCAAAAAATTAAAAAATAAAAAAATAATTGCAAACCAATAAATAAGAAATTATGTTTATATTGGCTGTCAAAAATAAAATATGGATTTTAAAATTATGACTGGTTGCCTACTGTTCTTATATTATTAATAAGAAAAAGAATATTAGCCAAAATGAACGTTGTGATATCCGTTATTTTTTAATAAATCACTACATTAAATTCGTCTAGTTAGAGGAGTTTTTTTAGTTCGCCGTATATCTTTTTTGAACTACCTCGTATAAATATCATTAAAAATGTCACCACAGTTATTATAATAATTCTGTCTTTTTATAGTTATTTTTTTAATCGGCAGAATGACAGAGATCATATGTTGAATGTGTAGAAATATTACTAAAAAAAAAACAGCCCAAGTTCTAGTCTATTGAATGTCTTAAAATTGCATTCTTGATAGCATGCATATTAATAACTGTTGTAAAAATAGTACCATGATACTATAGTACTAAATCAACTGTTTCTTTAAAAATGATATATAATTTGAAAATAATAAAAAATTACTGATTTTGTCATTTCATCTTTTGATTATATTACAACGAAGGTTAATTGAAGAATAATTAAATAGTTTACTAACAAACTAAAAATTGTTTTTAGAATTTCAAGGTTTTTTTTATAAACATAGGTAGTGTTATTTTTGTGTGATTAATGAATTTATTTTACGTGCGGCTACTGAAAGTGTTAATAGTTTAGAAAGCCGATGAAGATGTTATAATTTTAGTAAATATTACTCAATTTTATAAAAATAAACTAGGTAAAAATAGATGTAGTAGAGAAAATGCCTTTCTAAGAACTACAAATATACCCAATGATAATAAAGAATTTTTAAAACTAACAATAATATTAAATTAATGATTAAAAAATAATTTCATACTATGGATACAGATAAAATATGGTGAATAGTTATTTTTATTTCGCGAGTCAGTCTTAAATTAAATGCATTTATTTTATTCAAAAACTAAATTTAAAAAAATTGCAGATTGTATGTATGAGAGATAAATATAATCTAATTTCTTATGCAAAATGTTGTACAGTCATTTTCAAATACTATTAGAACATACTTCTCAAAATTTCGTCAACTTATTTAAGCAATACTAAACTAATAAAAAAATTCAAAATCTTGAATTTACTAATTTTGAGAAAAAGTTCGTTAACTCCAATTCCAAGAATAACGCGCGAGAAATCCATCGACTATTCTGGAAACGACGTGAGCGTTCCAGATCAAGCAAAATGAATATAAATAATCCGAAAGGACGTACAAGAGGCAGGCAGTTGAATTTTGTATGTTGTGTTATATAAATTAATATATTTTGTTAGTCGTGTTTGATGTACATTAAAGTTGTATTACTTAAATAAATTAGTTTTAATTCGACGGAGTGTGTAAATTCGGCCGAACCCAAAGTATAAAAATATTACAGTATAAAACTCTCTCATAGATAAAAATAAACTGTAATTATTAATAATTCCAGTGTCGTTCTTATGTGGTTAAAAAATGATTTATTAATGTGGAGGTATCAAAAATAATTAATAAAATCAACATTCCCCACATGATTTTCTACTTTTTTTTAAAGACAATTTTAATAAAAAACTCACTCATCATGAAAAATCTATATATACATCTTTCAAACTGATCTAATTCTAAATACTCGACTTGTTGGTAATTATTTAAAGCTTCATCCGGGTTTCCCTCTTCTTCAAAAAAATCCTGCCTTGGCTGTTGCGAGATTTTTAAAATAACTGATTCTTTTATAAATGACAGTCTATTATGTCGCCCTAAATTACTGTAAATGACAGTAAATGTTTCAACGGCCGATGTAGTGCTTAGCACTCAAGTAAGTTGTCGACAAGGGTTAGCTAATGACACCCCAAAAAAGAAAAATTACCGGAACTGTGTTTTTTCTGTGTCTCAAAGTACAGACGCGAATGGAATGATGTCTAATGTGGTGTGATAACTGATAACTGAAAAAAATGAGATATATATTTGAGAATTTTTCCTGCTTCGTAAGAATTGTTGTAATAATTAATTTTAAACCACACAAATTTTTAGAAATGGTAGTAGTAAAAAGCGTTCTTGCGAGAACAATATTTTATAAACTAAATTCTCACTAGCGAAATTAAATTTTCTGGTTTTGAAATAGTTGTATCATTCTAGACCCCCTCTTTCAAGACGTAACATCCAGTAGAAAATCACAACTCATATGTAACAGTACAGAATAAATTGTTTGAATTGAAAAGTAAGAAAGTAGGAGTTGAGCTGCACTCTACCGTGTGTCTCGGTCTCGGTTAGTGGACTCGGCATCGTCTTCATGAGTAAAGGCTTCCGGTCAGCCGGTGGCGGAACTACGCTTCGAAGACGCTGGCTGCTCTATCTTCTTCTCTTTACTGGACAGCATATCTACCTCTTCAACAACTGCACAAGACCATCAACTATTTAAACAACATAAGAATTCAAGAACTCGATTTTACTTTCGTCATTTTTCCCTTATTTTAAAAATAAATGTTTCTTTTTACATGGATGGATTGAAAAGTTTTCGAATTAAGAATAAAAGAATAGCAATATTGTTTGTTATATCTTGTTTTTCGTTTTTGTCATTAGTCTGGTTTGCATTTACCCTTCATTAAACTCATTCATCTATTTCCTCTTAAAAACTTTTGTCAACGTGGAAGGATTTGGTTAAATCAGTCAATTTTTTGCGAATAACGAGACTTGTGTTACAGAAACAGTTTTTTCTTTTTCAGTCATGGACTTTTCCCTTAGAAAAAGTACGTCACGGAATTAGTTTTTTCCCTTCTGGATTTATTGTACATCCGTGACATTTTTCCATTCCAAATGAAAGAAGAAGTTAATGGTACTTAAAGGGAATGCCAAAATCAATCGATTTGACATGTAGCATTAAGTATTCTTGACTTTTCGATTATCTCATGGATTTATATTCTTGATTTTTATTTCGGGCTTTCTCTGAATATTCGATTATATATTATATGTTGATTTTAAGGAGATGAAGGTATTAAGGGTTTAAGAAAAAACACCTCTTAAGCTGGAGATAAAATTTTTTACACATTTTAATTTGATATTTTGCTGATATTGCTGATAAATATTAGTAAATATATAAATGTTTGCTTATTATTCTATTATACTTATATCTATCTGATCAGAAAGTTTTAATATACGCCTGCAATATAGTCTATTCAAAATTATAGTAAGTTGATCTATTGAGCTTAAGGATTATTTTTTATAATGAGTCGTAACTCGGTTAGGATTCAGTGCAGATCCGTCATTCGCGTATTAGTAATAACATAAAAAATCAAATTCTGGATTAATATTTATTGCATTTATTGAAAAATTATGAGTAAATGTACCTATTTTAAATATTGAAATTAATAAATATATAGCTATAATTCTAAAAAAGACTTGGTAGTTTCAATTTATTTTGACAAAGTGGATGTGTATACGTAAAAGATATGTTGACAAAACAAGCACAAAAATAAACACATAAACACAACTGCCGATCTAATGTAGGCACCATTCTAATTTTCTCAATGTACCTCTCACTTTTGGAAAAATACTTAAATTTACAAAAATTCACAGAATTATTATATTATATCAAATATATTGTTAACTCAAACAAGTTCAAACCCAGCCCTGAATTATACCTACATTTCGGGTTATTAAATAATAATGACCCTAACCGATTTTATGACTTGTCATTATAGAAAATCCCCTAATCTCAGTGTAGCTCAACCTCTTATATTTCCAAACAAACTTTATCTTAAATTTAGCAATGGCACCTAACATTAAAAAAGTGGCATTTTATTATGTAACTTTAGAAAATTTCAAAACTAAGGTAAGGAGTTAAGTAACAAAAATAAAAACACTATGTATCATGAAAATCTATTAATTGTGATTAAATTACTTGTTTATACAGAACCAAATTCTGTCCTCTGTCCCAATTAAAATTTAAAAATATTAATTCCATATTTAAAATCAAAATGTATACATTTAATTATGAATTACAATCTTAAATTTTAGACTAATAATACAAGTCATAATCATCTGACAAGAATATGTAATAACAAATTTAGTTCTAATTTTGAAAAAAGTTTCATTTACTCGCTCGGTTTAAAGTTATAAAATGAATTAAGATAAACTATTAAAAAAATTAATAATATAACTTTTATTTCAAATAATAATAATAATTTTTAATATAATTATCCTTTTATGTTTTATATATATTAATATTGTCTTTATCTCTCAATTTTTTGTATATGTTATTTATATATAATAACATTTTATTCATCCTTTGTTAGTTTTTTTTGATAAATAGAGTTATTCTTAATATTTTTCTTGAGATATTAAAAGCTTTAATCAGGTGCAGTTGGTCCAAACCCAAGTTTTTATTGACCTAAGAAGCGCATTGGCGGAACTAAGAAGAAGACGACTTATTATGGGCTGTAAAATAATTCACAATTATTGTTGTGAAAGGGGAATCACAAACTTTTTTCTAACTAAAGGGTTATGATTTTTACGAAACGGTTTGTTAACATTTATTATAAGAAATTCTGAGAACCGGATGAAGAAATGTTTTATTATTTTTTATATACAAATTAAATTTTAATCATTGTGCAGAGAAAACTGAGTTTTTTAAAAACGACTTAGATTTTTAAATTGTGAATTTGTGTTTTTTATGGTTAATTCAAAACATTTATTTTTTGCGAAAACTAAACTAGATTTTATTTTTTTTTGTAAATTTCTTATTCTACAAAACAAATTTTATGAGAGTACATTTTTTACTTTCCTACATATATCTAATAAATAATCAAAGAAACACAGTGTTTATTAACTTTTAGACGGAAGTTTACCATATTCTTTTTTATAATTCGTATACATGAAAAATACATTAAGTAATTATCGAGAGGCCATTTTTTTAATGATAATGTATGTATTTACAAAATAATAAAAAAGTAATAAAGTTTTTTGTTTTATTGGTAATTGCCTTAAAATTACATTATTGAATTTTTAATTCAACGTTTTGTTTTTTGTAAAGCACTAGATTGATCCCCTACATGTGCAATTTTTTTCACATTTAACCGACCTTCCAACTATTAAAGCGTCCATACAGTATACATACGTTTTTATTAAAATGTCTTATAAAAAATGCCTATTTTAAAGCAACAAAGAAAAATTTAAAAAACTGACTAATAGTTTGTCTTTTTATTAACCATCTGCTTATGGCTTATCGATGACAAAAAATGGTTATCTACTTCAACCATTAATACGTGATATTTAACAAATAAGGGAAAGTCTTTTCACACAATAGGACGTTTAGCAACCCCTTATTCAAATCAAAGGGTGTATTGAGTTACTTAAACCCTTACCTTGCTCCCTCATATATCAAAGGATTGTCTTGTGATATTAAAAAGAAGTTTATTGAAAGTTCTTAAAGTGTAGGGGAAGTTTAAATGTACGTGAAAAAATATAATTTACGAAGAGGTGTTTGAGACAATTAAAATATTAAATTGATATCATAAAGATTGCAACAAATTCAGACTTATAGTCTAATATTTCAGTAAAAACATGGTTTTATGAGCTAAATTTTTTCATCGGAGGAAAATAAAAATAATGGTTTCTCTAAATTAAAAATATGAAATAAAATAGATGATTGAGGAAAAATAATTAACTAAAGAGATTTCTTAGTATATTCCAATATTCTATTTAATATAAGCTTAAACCTGCCAATAATTATATAAAACTGTACAAACTTTGGTTATTAACATTTATATGATTTATTTTTAAATTATTCTTGCTTTATTTTATGAACGTATCCCAACCAACTCAACTCAACTGCCTCTCCCTTTTAGTAGTTCTTCCACCGATGTTTTGTTCAGTTGCTCCACTATCGCCTTTCTTATTGTATCTTCCTTAGAAACCTCAGTACCCCGAGAAGAGGCGAATGAGAAAAATGAGAGACCCTCTTTCCAGGGACGGCTTATGTACTGTACATAGATGGTTCAAAGACCCTAAGTGGTGCAGGAGCCGGAGTGTACAGCAGAAAACCGAGAGTTGACATCACAGTAAGCCTCGGCAAGTATGCTACCATGTTTCAGGCGGAGATCTTCGCGATAGAATTGTGTGCAAGAGAGAGTTGGAAAACCATACTCTTGTCAAAAAAAGTATTTACATTTTGTCGGTCAGTCAGCCAGCTTTAAAATCACTGAGCTCCAAAAGGCTGGACTAGAAGCTGGTGTGGAACTACATCGAATCTTTGGATTGATTGCTAAGAGTAACAGAGTAACTCTACTTAGGGTACCTGGGCACGAAGAGGTGGAGGGCAACGAGAAAACCGACACTCTTGTGAGAAAAGGTGCATAATCCGAGTTCATCGAACCGGAACCATTCAAACACTGTCTGAAAATGGGCCGAGAGGAAAGATATTCCTGTGTTACCTCACTCTATTCTAGATTTCTAGAATGGAGTAGAACTGATTTACTGATCTTAATTGGACTCTTTACATGGCACTGTCATCTGCTTTACCATCTGAAGAAGCTAGTTCTGAGTCAAACGCTAATAATACATCTTTGTTTAAGTCCTAATTTTGATTGAAATTTCTGTAAAACCTAATTTTATTTTTGAAGAATTACCTACATTTTAATCAATATTCAATTTTCATTGAGCAAACTAAGGAAGATACTGATTTTATAGTAATTCTCAAAATTGTATTCAATCCAATGAACCTTATGTATTAATGACAATGAAAATAGAAACGCCATCCCTGAACAAAAATTTCCGGGAATTTGGCCTATCAATACTGAAAACATAGTGGAAATGAACTCTGTATATTCCAATGACTTTCTACCCTATATAGAACTTAAAGAACTAAAAATAAACGTACTAATACAGGATTCGAGAACAATAATAAAACCTTCTATTGTTGAGAATTATTACCCGAATAAAATTTATCATTCAAACGTTGTTATCTCAACAAGTCTCGGAAGCAAGCAGATAAAATATAAAGCATTTGTATACCTCAAAGATTCCATATTATACAATTTCAAATGGTGGTTTAATCTCCATTTTACACTTTTACACCCATAGTTTTTTTGTAATGCGGGTTAGAAAAAATTTGAGACGAATATATCATCAACTATTGCTCTAATTGCAATTTTTTTTTTTTGGTTTTTTAGGATAAAAAAACCCGTAGAATAGGTATCGTAACTAAACGAAGCGAATAAAATAATTGCACACATAAAATAATAAAATCTATGTATATAGTTATAACAATTAATTTATACACAATTCAAGTTTTCTTGTGTGATCTATTTTAGACGAATCAATTCCTTCATAAAAATGTATGAAGAGTTTTATACGTTTTTAATGTGATTTAATTTTTAAAAGTAATTTAAACATTAGAACGTTAATAAAAATTGGAGTAAACTGTTTCGTTGCAATTTTTAGATACAGTTAAGTTATTATTATTTTTGCAGGCTGAGAAAACAATGGACCATTCCAGGAAAGAAAGGTGAAGAAATTGTGTGAACAAGAAAGGCACAAGGTTATAAAAAATTCCAATAAGTGGCACCTTCTGAACGCAACAACTTGTATTCTTAGCTTTCTATTCACAGTTACGAACATTTAGGGTGTTAGTGGGACAAAACATCAATAATACACTACAGCTGTAAGTAAAATTCAGAATCCACGAGCAGACGAAATAATTACAAAATTTAATGACAGCAAAAGTGTGAGAGAAAAGGTAAGTGAAATTTATAAGTATAAGTTATCAATTCAAAAACTTATCTAGTAAATAAATTTCCGAAAAACACTGCATTGGGTGTAAAAATTGTATATTTTTTAATATTTTCTGGTTAATTATTCGTTTTTGGACGAGCTCCCGCCTAATATGGCAAATAAAAATATGCGGTTTTTTTCGTGATATTTAAAATATTTATCAGAAGAGCGTGTCTGTGCTATTTTTTTCAAACTTATTTAGAAAAAAGTTAATAGTAGTATAACTTTTACTAAAAATAATTTAGATGCCACAGACTCGCGCTCAAAAATTAAATACATAATAGATGGTTGAAAACCGCAGCGTGCTATCTTTAATATTAAAGGAGAGCCCGTCCAAAAGTCAGTTTTTTTGGGTGTCGGCCAACCTGCGCCCGACCGGCTTGCGCCCGCTCATTAATACAGTCAGTTTGCGCCCAATGTATTAAGGGTACCTGCTGGATGGCCTCTGTTTGCGCTTACCGTAATAATTCTTAGAAGAGTTTCTTTTATATTAAAAATTCTAATTAACAGGGGATATAGACAATTAGAAATTACCTAACTGGAAGCCAAAAAGGATAAAGTTAGATTTTGAAGTGGAATCTATAGAATCGTTGCAACAATATTTCCCCCATTCGGAGATATCTGGCTGCAATTTTCATTTCAACCAATGTCAAAGTATTGGACTTACGTCAGATTATATGAGTGACAGTGAGGTGCGCTTGCACATAAGAATGTATGCTGCTTTGGCGTATCTTCCTATTGAAAATATTAACGAAGGGTGGCTATTTATCAACGCAACGTCCCTGATTTCTAAAAATCTACACTTTTTTATGATTATTTTGTTAACCATACAATCTCAAAAAAATTTCGCTAAATAACAGCGAAGATACAAAAAAACGAAAAGACCAAAACGAAAACACCTCAAGACAACCAGTATGTCAATATCAAATTATTTGTCTTGTGTCAAGTTAGGTTTTTACATTCGCGGAATTTTCTTCCTAAATACCACTCGTGGTTTAAAATTAACCAGAAAATTTACAAATTTCCCTCGTCCTACGAACTCGTGAAATTTTAAGAAAACCCGCAATTGTAAAAAATTATCGGTAATTTCAAAGCTCTTGTGGTATTACCCCCGATACTTTTTCTTTCGCTAAAAACGCATTTCGCTTCAACTATTTATCAAATACATTAAAAACGTTATATAATAATAAGAGACAGAAAACGCTGTACTTTATTTCAGTTTATTCGAAAGTAACAGTTATAAAATAAAATAATTATACTTTTGTATTTTGATATTATCTGCTTTAAGATTCCTCAACATTATGTTTTTATTTACATTTTATGATTCCAATGGCAATGCGATATGGATTGATAATTTATTACGGGCGCAAACCGGCTGAATTAATGAGAGGGCGCAAACTGGTCGGGCGCAAGTTGGCCGTATCCGTTTTTTTGAACTATTATTAGGGCCCCTGTATTGTTTTTTGGCAATATTAAATATATGATTGTTATTTATTTTTTAATACTATCAATATTGGGGCTTCACTTTCATTGTTTTTGATAAGGTCAGTATGCTTCATTTATTTATTTATTTATTTATTTCATATTTTATTATAGTTGTAAGACAATTCCTATACAAATCGCAAATGAATGCCTATTTTTATTATTTTCTCTTTTTGTGTCAAATGCTACATTTGAAAATATGTGAAGAATAAAATGCGATTTATTGCGAAGCGGTACGGCACGCTTCGCATCGTCTCGGAAAAATTTTAGTTCTTCAGATACCGTTGCGGAATTACGGCTGTCCGAAGCGTGCGATTCTGATAAATGTGCGTTATTACACATTTAAAAATATGTGAATAATAAAATGCTACTCGATGCGAAGCGATACGATGCGAACAAGTCTGCGCTTACCTTTATTGTATTCATCCATTTCCTCAGCTGAATACGGGGGAGGATCTAAAAATACGATATTAAACATTAAAAATATTACGTATAAAGCAGCTGAATATACCTATTTCAAAAGTCACCACGCCTTTCCTATAAATTTGAATAGTCACACTTAAAGAATGTTCTCTAATAATCTCAAAAATAGCCACCTATTTTTGTCTTCCCGCGTATAGTGGTAGTAAACATGAATTATCACACGGAAATATTTTTTTTTGGCAGAAGAAACTCCGTGAACTTGATGTTAATTTAACGTGACCTAAAATGTTAAATAGGTAATTGGTATTTTCTAGCCAAAGGTATTATACAATTTTCTGTAAGCAAAGGAGTGTTTATGAAGTCGTCAATGAAATCACTTAACAATAGCATTTGTTTTTACTCGGATCTCCGAACTATTTTTAACATGGCTAGACAAAACGTAAGTAGATACAGTTTAAACAATTTTTTATACCTGACAATAGTATTAATGTATAATACGGATTGAATTTTAAAATCAACTCTAGTATTGTTAAAAGATCGCATATTTAAAAGTCATAAAAATCTTAAATTTCGACCATAAATACGTACTAAACTGGTATAGCCTTCGATTTACATTCAACTTTAAAAATTGCAAATAAAAATATGTTATGTCTTATTAGTTCATCGTTGTGTATTAATTGCTTAGATATGAGATATGTAATGCCCGTGCTTATAAGCTTGTCGCCCTCGAACATAAACATTTACATAATGCCCTTGGTACATAAATAACTATAATGTCATAACTTATCGTTTTTACAAAGGAATATATTTTTATTCATATATTAATTATCCATCACAGACGACACACTTTTGCAATAAGAACTTATTCTATAGATGATATCTTTGATAAAACTTGGCAATTTCTGTTTTCTTTATACAATTGTACTTTTTGCTGGAAAAGAATTTTAAAAAATAGCATTGACGTGGTCTTTTAATACAAAATTGAAATATTTGTTATATTAAGCGAAAAATAAATAATTACTATGCATTAACAGGAAAACAATAAAAAAACGGCATTCTCGAAAGTCACGTGGGTGGAATACTAAAACTTAAAAATTCAAATTTTTTTAAGGTTTCTACTACATTAAAATAAAAAATAGACAAGAATTTAAAATGTGAAACGTTCATTGTCCTATGTGATTCACAACTATGTTTAGGAACTAATATTTATTATAAAGGGGTATATGGGATTTTTACAATATAAATATAATTAGAAAAATAAAAATAAATTTTTAGACGTAGCTAATTCGAAACAAATAAAATTGTATTTAAATAAATAAAACAATGTTTTATGATTTTCAAAAAAATAATCAGACTAATGAAGTTACTATGTAACGAAACTAGTTACTAATAAATTAATAACTTTTGTTATTATTTTTGTGAAAATCATAAAACGTTGTTTTATTTATTTAATAATAATGGATTTTTATCAAGTAAACGCCGACACAGTTAAACAAATATAATTGTTCTTAAATAAATGTTAGCAAAACATATTTAATTGTCCAACTTTTATAATATATAAATAATTAAAACATTTAATGTTAGCCCATATTTTTCATTAATTTTAAGGCACAGATTGCAAGTTAAATATACGTTCTACATTCGGTTTATTAACTATAATAAAAATGTATTCGTACAAAATTTACAAATCAAATTAATACATCTATTTTAACCGATTTTATGTTGCTTCTTCTTTATATTTTTCAAATATTAATACCAAATTTTAATTTGTTTACTTGCGCATCTTTTTTAAGGCATATAGAAATCATGCATATAAGAAGTAAATGCTTACCGTATGGGTTCCATTTGTAATCCACATTAAGGATCCACTATAAATTCACAAATGTCATTTTATCAAGACAATAAATATCACTTAATCATCAAAATATATATTAACACACAAAATCACAATTACACTAAAAATTTCTACGCTTTCATTTCTCAACGGTTCAATAATTGTCTGATATTAAAGTAAACACACCACAAAATTAACTTAACCTACTGAAATAATTGATTCACTTCGAACTAAGTTTATTCCTACGGTTTCACTGAAAATATACTGATATCGGAAAACTCATGTAAGTTGTAGTTTGTGGAACAAGGAGTTAAAAGTTTCTCATTCTCGACGATTTATATTTAGCGAATTAGATGTTTCTAGCAGGGCCGTCTTAACCCCTAGTTTTAAAGGGTGCATTACTTTCCAATTTTCTGAATGGATCTTTTTATTTGATACAGAATATTTTAATTATATTAAATTTAGTTTATCCCCAAAACGTATATTTCATCAAAATCTTCAAAAGTTTAATAAGTAGGACAGAAAATACCTAACCAAGATCATTCACTCAAAAATATATATTTGATGAAGTATGTGAATCTAATTAATTACATATACACACTCTGCCTTAAGAAATCGTTTTTGGACGTGCGCACCGTTAATATTAAAGATAGGAAGCTGCGGTTTTCACCAATCGATTTTGTAGTTAATTCTTTAGAGCGCGTCTGTGGCACTTTTTTTAAATTATTTTTATTAAAAGTGATACGACCATTAAATTTTTTTTTCTAGATAAATTAATATTGAAATATCCAGAAAAAACCGCATATTTTTAGTTGCTACATTGGGCGAGTTCTCGTCCAAAAACGAATAATTATGTTTTATGGCGCTCTACACTGTTCTGCGCAGAAAAAATTGGACTAGAGGTCCGTAGGATTACTTAACATTAACCGGAAAATACTAAAAAAAAATATTTTTTACACCGAATTTATTAAAATACAAGCCCATCTTCCTTGGGTAATTTTCTAACCGGCAAACCACAAAAGTCACGTGGCGTGCAGGCCTCCTAAATTTAAAGAATTAGCATTGAAATAACAAGATCTTTACGAGAATTGACGAAACCTAGGTCGGTCCTGATTCCAAGTTCCGACCTCTTCTAAGGAAGATATAAATATCTTGTGCTTGATTTTCTACAGTATTTGTTTGGTTTTGTTCAAAAATTGATTAAGACGGTGCATCCAACGTCTTTAAATCGAATGCATTTTTTTTCTTTACGACATAAAGTGGAGCGGGTGATTCAGATTTGTATTTTTATTTATTTGGGTTAAACAATGAGTAGCTTGATTTTGAGATTAAAATCTTTTAGTATTCTGTTTTTTAACGACAAACTATAACGTTAATGAGAGTTTGTTTAAATTTTCAAAATATTATAAAATTTATTTATACAAATGTACTTATTATATATAAAGGCAAACACTTCATGTTGTAATGATTATTTTTTGGTTATTTTGGAATATTTTACTACTTCTAAATTTGTTTAATACGAGAAATACTATGCATATTTTATTTCGAGTTTCTTTTTATAGCTTCTATTTGTCGATAGGATATAAATTCTTGACACTCACCAACGGCGATTTCTTTTGGTAGTCTGGCAGTATTTTTAGAAAATTCATTCATGTCAGTTGGAATTGCTTTTAAGAATATTTAAAGCGCTTTCAATTCTACTTTCCTCAAACCGAAAATTAAAAATTTGTTTTTTGTGGTGTTTCATTTATCTTGTAATATTTTTAATTGTTAAGGGATTTGGTCAACTTGCTAAAATTTAGAATAAGTAAAATTTTCTTAGATTTTAAATGAGAGTGACAATTTTCAGTGTCAAAAAACTATTCGAAATATACAATGATACTGTGTTTAAAATCAATTAAATTGTATAATAATAATAAACAATAATAAACCAACTATCCATTATATTCCGCAGTCGAGTATCTATTTTAAAATCACGTAAATTAACACAGATTTAAAATACAATCTGATTCAAATATTTTAATAAAAATTTATAAATAAATTTAAGAAAAATGAATTTTCGGTTTAGAATTTGGTAAAAGTTTAAAAAAAATTAATTTTAATGAAATCAAATATAATATATATAAATTTTTGTGTAATAACAACTGTAACTTCCTGTTGTCCAATTAGCTCTTTGGATGCGAAGACGCAATATTCGGTACTTTCGTATATGCGGACGAAGCTCTACTGCGACTGCGGCCCCTACACATCGCCTTTGGAATGTATATTTCAGAATATCGCAGTTGTGAGAAATGTAAGAAATATATTTTATAAAATAAAAATTAGTTTCTTGATCATATTTTCATTACTTGACCAAAATGCATTTCTAAATATATCCGGAGATGCACAGGAGCGTCTTGCAAAAAATAGGAACGAAATCGGTTAGACTTAGTTCCTATAAGCCCATACAACTTAATAAACAAAAATTTTTATAAAATAATTTCCGCACCGGTCAACACTATATTTACTTACCGCATCCAAAGGGTTAACAACAAAATACAGGTCATCTGCTGACCTCAAATACGTATACAAAACGTAGTCAAAATTAATTCAAGGGGCCTTAAAACGTGAACATTCATTCAAATCTGAATATCGAATTTTTTCACGATTAAAACGATTTTTTTTTTTTTTGGAAAATACAAGTAATTGTAACCTAACAGTACCATAATACGTTAAAAAACTGATGATCCATTTTATATGAGAGAGTTCCAAAATTGCTCTTTAAATATGTAACCACCACCAAAAAAGTTAAGAGTTAGGATCCAAATATACTAAACAAAATTTGTAATTGCAAATTTAAATGTAATAAATTTTATCTATATAACCAATTTATATTTACGAGCACTAAACTCAATTGTAAAATAGTAAATTCCAGTAGCGAAATTGGATATGCATTAGTGTTAATTTACGTGAAATCCCATTTCAGTTTCAAATTACTAATATCTGCAACAAACTCAATACTCACGCTATCTTTATTAAGTTATTCTTTAAATAAACTCCTAAAACTATATGACAATTATAATATCATTTATCACGTAGGTATTTTTTTCTTATACAGGAACAATTAAATTTAAAATTGGTTGAAAACATGCCATCTACTGGAGACTGACTGGCTGAAAACCTTTTTTCGATTTTTGTGTTTGTCTTGTTTTAAATGAAACTCTCCTCTTGTAAAGTCCGTGAACTTTAAAGTGCTTTTCTCAAAGAACTTGAAAACTGAATCGATAACTCACTTAAAATGCATGGAAGATTTAACCAACTATTTATAGACAAGTTATTAAATGAAAATTAAAGTCGAAATATATGAACTAGAATAATAAAATCTTACCAGATTCTTCAAGCGCCTTATCACCATTTCAAAGTACCATTGGACCATTTTAAACGGAATGGGTAGAGATAATATTTTACATTTTACTGTCAATTTAATCCGTTATTTTTTATTTTAAAAACTAAGAAATAAATGCACAGTAAACTATACAATATTCCAGCAAAGTATAGAATATTTATGACTAAAAATATACCGTAAAAAAATAGATTTTTTCTATTTTCATCATTTATGTTTTATTTTCAAATAAAATAATTTATAAATTCGTGAAAATCAAAATTATTCTTTTTATAATGATATTTGTATGTAGGCATAAAATATTTCAAACATATAATAAGATCAAACTCATTTCAAAAATATTTATTTAACGGCTTAATACTTGTATTAAATTACAATATGTACAATGTTTATAGGTAGACACAAATATTCAGACCATAGAAAAAATACATAAAAATGAATAAATATCTAAATAAATATCATTTAAAAGAAAAATTAATTTGCAGTTGATATTTTCAGAATATAGATAAAATACTGCGAATCGAAATGATATGATGCATTAATAAAAGAAATGAGAACAAATGAAAGACTAGAATTGTACATTTTTAACACAAAGTAGGTATATGTGGACAAAAGTATTTTACACTTTACTTGTGTTTCCAAAAACATCACTCTTTCTATAGCTGTACTAGTCAACCTCAAAATTCCAATATACAAAAAGCTAGCACTATATAGAAAAATATTTTGATTTACTTAAAACATGTTATTATCTTAAAACATTTTTTAAAAAAATCACCTTGTACCATTAAACTCAAAAAATATAAATTTAATTCAAAAGTAAAGAACGATTATTTTAAAAAATATATATTATTTTAAATTTCACCAAGAAAACACTTAATTTTGAATATTTTTAAAGTTTATGTAAAAAATGAGCATATTAAATTAGTTTAATTATAGTATTTTACTAAAAAAACATAGCATAGACTTAGGAAAATTTGTAAAAACTAATATCATATGTAACACATTACTTCGAACTTTCCTACGAGGAAAAAATTGGAAAAATATTGTTTTAAGATAGGTGGCTGTGATTTCATATTTGGGCGTAAATAATATTTTTATATTTTTTACTTCCATCGTACATGGTAATTTTTTTTAAATGCTTTAATTTAATATTGTGTTTCAAGACAAGAATATTTTTTCTTATAAATCAATATTACAAAACTTTTCCGTATGGTACAAACTTTTTGGGACACACTGTATATATAATGAAAAAATAATACAACATAAAATAGTTCTCCGCTTATCTATGAAAATTAAAAAATTAAACTAAAAATAAATGGACTTTTAAAAACGACTAATTGCACTCTCATTTTAAAATGTCTCAGTTAAGCACTATGATTGACAAAAATTACATGAAATATACTTAAAAATTAAATCTCACTTTGAGACGAATTTGGCAATTTGTTATAACAAAATTATAGTGACACTAATATGATGTAAATAAACATTTTTTTTTTAATTTAATACATTTAAACACAGTGCTCTATACTTGTGCCACACTAAAAAAACATAAATTAAAATATAAATTTAAAAAAAAATTATTTTGTAAATTTAATCATCAGGAAAATCATAGAATGAATAACTTGAATACTGCGCATTACTATTAACAGTTGAGCTTAAATTAGTTCCATCCGACGGCAACGGTACCGGTAAAGGCCTCGCGGGTTTGCGAGGTCTGTAAGTCCCTCTAGAACCAGCGTTTGAGGGACCTCCAGGTTTTAAACGGGGCCTACCTGGACCTCGCCGAATTGCTGCGTTCTGGGTATTCGGACTACTGCCTGGGTTTGCAGCAGGTACTTCCATAAGTGCACTAGAGGGTGAAGACTGCGCTGAAGATATAGAAGATGTGTCTGTTGGTACCGGATCTGTTAAAAAGAGGGAAAGGTAACAGCCCATTGCAATTCTTTCCCAATAATTTTATTTTTTTAATCAACTAAATTTTGCTATTAACAGTACTCAAAGACGCGTTAAACAAAAACCAAACTACTTTAAAACCTAAATGTGATTTGACTTACGTAAAACTCTAAGAAGCCGTACTCCTTTTTGCATGAAACACATAGTAATAAAAATTGTATCCAAAAAAAAAATCAAATGAACATTTTAATAATTTAAAACATTTAAATTTTCTTTTTATCTGGTTTAGTTTGTTTTCAGCAATTTCTTCCATGTAAAAATAAGTATTAAATTGCTTGAACATTCAAAGAGGAGTTTGGCGCTCCCATTTTTTATAAAGAATGACACAAATTTGTATTCAAATCGCTTGCGGATTCAATAGTGTGAGAAAGTCTCGCATAGCAGAAACCGAGATGTTTTGAATGAATTAATAGACCAAACGTTATCGAACAATAAATAAGAATATATTTCTGAAAACACCACTATTAAAAAATAAAAGAAAAAAATCAATGCAGAAAAAGACTTTTTGTTAAATAGAGTAAGAAAAAATATTTTAGTTCACATTTTTGTATTACCTTGAGAAATATCGAATGAAAATTGAATAAAATTGCAATTTTTTTTTATAAACGCAAAATGATAAGTTTAAATTATAAATCCTTAATACTCTCAACTTTTTCTGAAAATAAATTATTTTCAAAGGTTCATGTAGTGAACGCCTTGTTGTCAGCCCGGTATTTTATCGATGTTTCTGACTTATCAGAGCAGAGTAAAAATGCAAAAAAAATAAAATAAAAATTGGTTCTTTTGATATTCATATAACAACATTCATATACACAAAAACTGACGTTTATGTTATTAAATGTGCAGTTTATAAATTAGCATCTCAAAAGAAAAAATAAATACAGTTTTCCTCTTCTAACTAAATAAACATCCTAAAAATATATTATCCATGCATATGTGAAATTTTATTAAAGTAACACTGAAATTGCAAAATAAATGATTTATTGGAAAAAATATGACTTAGAATAATTCCTTTTATGTAAAAAAAATTTGCTAAAATAATATATTGTATATTAAGATCTTTTTTAGAAGACTGAGCATATGTTAATAATGTTAAGTTTGATAACAATTAACAATATACAATTTTTTTAATACAATAATTCCAATGTCAATGTCATTAATATTCATTATATTTTTTGCTCAACGGCAGCCGTCAACTTTCTGTTAAAAACTGCGAAACTTAGAAAAATCTACTTTTAATCTTAGCCGCCTAAAAACATTTTTTTTCTTAATTCTACATCACTCTATATCAATATCAACGATTCTCGATACCATAAAATATAATTATCATATAACACTCACCACTAGAAAAGACGCCGCTAGAAGAAGACGATGTATTAGTTGGGATGTTCCTACCAAGACCTGCAGTACGACTTCTAGATCCTCTAGGTCTACCTCTTCTAGAAGACCCCCTTCCTGTAAGCCTTGGCTTCACTGTTGATCCATATACATTATACACTGTATATTCTGTAAGAAAAAATATAGTTATTATTATATTTGATGATGCAGCTTATTTATCTCAAAAAAATTATCTTCACAATTTGTAAACAGCAAAAAAAAACGACTAACTATTTGTAATTGGCGAGTCGGCATCGTCGTTGTACATATCGGTCATTTCGTCTGCCAAAATGTCATTAGAATGAACACTTCGAGGACTATTAGGTCCACTTTCGATCGCCATACTATTGCCACCATCTTCTAAATTAAATGCTGGTTCTTGCTTTATTCTCTTCACTTCTAAACTACTTGGTATTGTCTGAAAGAAAAAAGATACCTGCTGTGTTTATCCTAACATAATTTATGTCTAATTATCTACTTGTGAAGGGATTATGGTGTTAAGGGATAAGTACCTGACTTCTAAGAGGTAATTATTCACTAAGCACTTTATTATATAAGCTCTTACCTTGTATTGTAATTTACGTTTTCTTTCTAACTCTTTAGATTCATCTGAAGGACTATCGATTTTTAAGTGATCTGAAAATGAATATTTAGTTACATCATACATTAAATTAATAAGATATTGCCTTACATTTTTGGACTAATTCGTCGTCATCTAATAGCAATGATACAACTTCTTTGGGTTTAAGAGTATCAGGCTTAAAGTTGCCTCCACTAATAACCAGTTTTTGAATCTATAACAAATTAATTGTTGCATATTGTAATGAATTATAAAAATATCACAATTATATATCGTCAATATAAATAACGTCAGAAAAAAATATTTAAAGAATTAGTTTTCGTTGGCCCTTACATATCTCAAAACGTAGAACGACCCTTAAACAATCAGAACAATTCATTCATCAATTTTAAAGACACTTACTTCACTTTTTTCTCTTGCCCTTTGGAGGATGCGTTCTTCAATCGACCCTTTACAAATTAATCTGTAGACTGTCACCTGCTTAGTCTGACCCAATCGGTGGGCCCTATCCATCGCCTGTTGGTCCACAGTGGGGTTCCAATCACTGTCGTAAAAAATGACCTGAAATAAAACAGCTAATTTATAAAAAACGCACCATACAGGGTGTAGAGAAATATTGAAAAAGGAAATACAATATATTCAAATTGAGGACCAATGAATGGGAATAAAAGAGTATTTGATTTTCCTACCTCTATTTTCTTATAAGAATTCAGAATCAACGTTTCTCGGAAAAATTAAATGATAAGTACCTAATTATTGTTATCACCTAAATAATGTACCAATTTTGTTCTTTTATTTTGTGTGTAAACTGTTATTTGAAATAAGTAATGAAATAAATCTCTCTATTTTATTTACAAATTATAAAAATTTGTGATACATAAAAGTACAAATGAGTTTAATTGAAATTTGGACATTATAACAAAATTTGAGATAAATTTGACAACGCCCGCTCTCGTTATGAGACCATTTTCATATTCCAACAATTTCAAGTAGACGTTTTTTTAAAGGCGTAAACGGTGTCCAAATTACTAAAAATAAGGAAATGGTTCACCCAGTTACATTGTACTATTATACAAACTTTGAATTATTTTCACATGAAATACCTCTATTTTTTTAATAAATATTGTTCACTTTTCATTGCAAAAATTGTATCAATGCTGATATGTAATCGAGAAAGAATTAGGCTTTTAAAACTTTTTGTGACATTTAAAATTTTTAAAATATTTGCCTTTTTACTTATTATTTTGCTACTTTAAACTTCTTAAACCAAATTATTTCATAATATCGGCCCTATCCTTACCGGGTAACCATAATTATAAATATTAATCCGTTAGACGTACCTAATTTAAGCCATGGCCTTCAATTAACAGACAATAATTATTTTACAATATAAATTATGTAATTTTTAAGAATAAGAAACATTTCAAACCGGAAAAAATAAAATCAGTTCAAGTAAACAATTAAAATAGATTTATAGTACATGTCAGATCTGGGTAAGATGAAAATAAGAAATGACTCGAAGCAGTACGTACTGTTAAATATACTGTTACACGAACACTTGTCCAAAAGAACGACGTGTAATCATGATATAATTTATTATGATTATATTATAAAATGCCTTTTTGTTGTAATTTAGAATTTATTTAAAAAAAGTGTAAACATTCATATAAATAAAATTATTCGTGTATAGCACATTTCATAAAAAAATATTCATTTAATGTGTAATATGCATATTATATTAAAATAAGTATAACACATCATTAAAGAAAATAAAAATCATTTGCACAGACTTCACTAGGGTAGTTCGCAAGTCATCGTTAAAAGTGCAACGACTATTTTATTGTATTGCGAGTAGTCTTATGTATTATGTAAACATTTTTCGTTAGGTAAAATTCCTTTGCTTTGTGTAATAAGTCTAAATAGGTATTGATGAAATTAGGATCCGCCTATAAACTTTCGATATTGCCTTTAAAATTGTTATATTTTTTAACAATATTGACATTTAAAATATGGGAATGGTTAGAATCTCCACTGAATCTGGAGTCTTCGAGGACAAAATTAGATAACACTATTATGTAAGTTGTGCATTTAGTTTAGAGTGCAGAACAATTCCAAAGTTACGTGTAGTGTTGCTCATCCATTTTATTATACGACGAAATCTGCAATTACTTTAGAAAGCAGCTGTTATTTTAATAAAATCCGTTAATCGTCGTAATCTTCAAAATGATACAATGCTCTATTTTTTTCTAAACTTTGATTTAAGGATATGTTTTGTAAAATTTATGAAAATAATATTAATGTCATTAGTAGCAAAAAATAGTAACTAAATCAATTCTTATAAAACTGAAAACTAAATTATTTTTAACTTTTATTGGAAGAAGACCTGTGAGAGTCGGTGTCGCAAATTTTCATTCTTCCTTGACTACGCATTCTATGTAAAAGTAGCGAGTGAAATATTACGACGAGATTATGTTGAACGATTTGAATACGGCAAGGAAATTTTTCGTCCGTTCAGTTTGACTCAGTCACATTTCTGAGATTTTTCAAAAAAATCTCGCTTTTGTCTGGCGGACCGCTTTTTAATTTATGTTTATTTGTTTCAGCACGACAAAATCTTGAAATTCTTTAACAGGTATAGTTGTTTGGTAGGTATTGTAGAAGTCTGTGCACGTGAAATTTCAATAGCTAGTGACTGCACACAAAAATAATTTAATGGTATAAGTGCAAATTAGTTGTGCTAACTTCACGGTTCTAGAAACTGACATCACTAATGAGACTTTTCTCGAATAAAAACAAGAATGTTTCCCTAAACGTCATTAAGACGGTAAATAAAAAATTACAGAACATTAAAATTTATTAGTAATTCAGAACAAACAAAACTCAAGATTCTACGAACTGTCTCATAATATAATCAAAATAAGTGATTTTGGGGTAGTCAAAGCAGTAGCACGTAAATGCACTTCTCTAGTGGGATATCAATTGACAAAAACAGAAACACCGACAGCATCATACTTAAAAGAGAAGCGAAATTGTTCTTCGAATAATATACCGGAAGAAGCTAGTACTCTATGCCATTTCCTGCCTTGCGCACGTGTGAGGGTGGGCACATATCCTAAATCTGAAGTAGCACAGTGGCTTTCAAAACTCTTCATTCGAGTACTTTCCTATAGATTTTTAAAACCCCAATACAAAAGGTGTTTTTCGGAAAGGAAACAGGCCGTAAGTTTAGTTAAAATAAGGACGAATTTTCAACGATAAATTTGTCACAGTAGGTGGGTGAATTTTAAGGGGTAAAATGATCCTATCTTTAAGAAAATATTGGGTAACAAATAATAATAACGATGATATTAAAATCTATTAGTTTGACAGACATTTGAGAAGGATTTAATGTTGATAAATGGAATAATTTTAAATAAAACAATGACAGATATAATAAAAAAGTATTTTTTTTACTATAAAAATACATAATGTACAAAACTGTATTCTAATAATCGTTTAAACAATCTGTGTTCGTTAATAATGCAACATTTTTTTTTAGTTTGCAATAATTTCATATTTAACTAACGGAAAAAGTGCAATTCACCAATAATAAGATTAGCGGTATATATATTCGCCGTCTTCCGGATACACTTATGAATGTGGCAAAGGATATCGTGTGAAAATATGATCACTGTGACATTTTCTCATTGTTTACTTATTATAATATGAGAAATACGTAATATCATTACAAAATGCTTAAGAGTCGACATGCACACTGAATATAAAATGAGATAACAATGGAAAGTTTAATGGAACGGTATCTGAATTTGATAGTAGCGCCCACGGTATTCGGTATAGAATATCATTTTGGGCTTGTGAATATTTCACGTTAACCTATTATTAGACAAGAGGACGATTATTTATTATTTTTAAATGATATGTGCTAAAAACTTAATTAATTTAAAATTTCGTAGAAAACTTGTACATTTGACAATTATTCTTGACTTTAAATGATCAAAAGACCAAGATTTTAAATTAAATCATTGGAATTAATAGTGTAATAATCAATTACCTTTGCTTACTAATAATTTAATTTTAATAATCTATAAAAAGGTTTTACAGATTTATATTATTTAAAGTCAGTCAGTTACCATTCTTAGAGCAATTCAAAGAAAACATAATTCATAAAATCGGTAGTTTTAGTATAGTAAAATATTATCTTTTAGAAAACAATGTAATGACGCACATTAAATTTGTAATATTAATTAATATAATCTAAACGGTAATATTTTTTTTTCAATCTATTTGCCTATAACTATCTAATTAATTTAGGTATGAGGATACCTAAGAAATAAACATTACCTTAGTCCTAATTCATAATCATTTTCAATACATGTTCATTCATATCCGTTTGCGCTAACCACAATATATTTAAAAGTCAGAATAATTACGTGGCGATTCTCGGAATGCATTAAATTTTAATGAAATGCGTGAACACCTATATTCATTCTGTGTGAAAATTTGTTTCTTGTAATTAGCGAATTAGTTCGTAGACAGATCTAAAGTCAACGACACTATATATTGTAATGTTTCCTATTTACATTTTACGAACTGCTTCGAAAGTATATTTTATGGTAAAATATACATTCAAAATTTAATATAAAATATAGTCTGTGAATTAACACTATCATCTTAATTATCCTAAGATACTTAATCGGTTGACCACCCTATAATTATATGGTATGCGGGATTAATCTGTGGTGACTAAATATAAACGTTTTTATAACATTTCAACGCTTACTTATGGACTTGTTGGTATTTCACCTCTATAATGAGCTTAATTTTTTAAGACTTTTTATGTTACCCTTGAAAGTATATACCTACATCGCAGGTAAAATTTTCAAACTCCGATCTATACATAAGATAACTAAAGTGACTTATTATTTTTACGACTAGTGTGACCTTCTTTTATCAGTCCATCTTTCATTGATACATTGTTGATTCTTGAGAATTACTTTTGTCTTGAGGTTTCAACATAAAAAATGATATGGGTCTTCTATTCAATACATTCCAATCTCCTATCAGATTCTTACAAGTTTTTTCTATATATTAGATCAAATCTGTCAAAATATTTTCCATATTTTTTTAATTTATTTAAGACTGTTCTTGCCGATTTACATATTAAATGTAGTAACTAAGAAACCATTTTGGGAGAAAAATGGAAAAACTTACTGCAAATTGTTACTTATAATATCACAATTATTTCCAGGAATAATTTATGCTGTGTGGTATTTGGTAAGAAAATTTCACACCCCAAGTATAAATCAAACCTGACATTTTAAATTAATTTCATTGGTTACGAAGTCGGCCAAGGAATTGTTGTTGTTGACATATATTGATTTTTCAGATGGTAATGTGTAGATCATATATTAACTGTCAAAAAATTTCCACTTAATTATCACCTCGCCTAGAAAAATTTCTCGGAAATTTTTCTGGTTGCCATGGTAACATTTCAAAATAAAGGCATCTTATTGGTTTCAAAGTAGAAGTGTGAAATTTTCGATAATACTATTTTTTCGTTTAAATTAAATTATACCAAATATTCATTAAATACCGGCGACATCTATGGACAATGATCGTTAATAACATTCAACAACTTAAAAGATCTATATGCAATGTAAAGTTTCACCACCGCCATCTATCACCGAATAACATAACTTTACTCTTTTAGAAAACTGTAGTTTATATCTGCTTCTGGCATCGTTCTTTTTTTAAATAAATAAATGGGCAATGTTCTCTTCATTTGATAATATAACATTTAACAGAACACAGGTTATCATTAATTAAGAGGGTGTGACACCTGCCGCCATTTTATGAAATCGGCGAATTTCCTTTTTGAATTATGTTGTATTCTGAATTTTTTTTTGATCGCAACTACATATAACAGATAAGAAATCATTTTTATTTAACAAACGTTTATAAAATATTTGTTCCCAAATGGTGAAGACTAGCTACAGCTATTCTTTTCAGTTAACACAAAAAAACATACAAAATTAATAACGGAAAAAAAGAGAGATGTGAGTTGCAACAAGTGACGCAATTAAAAAAAAAAAACCAAAGATCAGTAAATTCGAAAAACTACACAATACAGAAATAAAATTAAATAGGCGTTGGACTCATCATACTAGTTTCTACTATTTTACAAACTGTATGTAACGAAACAAATAAGCCAGATTTAAATGAATTAAAGTTTAACAGACATTATATACCGAGGAATGGTGCATTGCAAGTGTGTGTATATGCCTTAATAATTTATTAAGTATGTATTGGGCACTTTGAGATTTTATTACACAATAGTAAACATTTTGGATTTTGCAAAAAAAAACGAGGTTGTTATTAAACTTCTAAGAGAAGAACAGTCAGAAAAAAACTTTGATTGTCAAAGAATAGAAAAGAATTTGTTAATAGATATATCAGATGTATTGAATTGGAATGATGTAAAATAAGACTGAAGGAGTAACAAAAATCTAAAAAAAGTTAAAAATAAAGTATTTTCATCTCATGAATAAAATTACTGCGGGAATAATTAAAAAGCAGAAGCATGGTTATGAGAAAGTAGCAGAAACAATACAAATTGGAAGTAAAAGATAGTGGTTGAAGAATTAAAAGAAGGCAGTGAAGGCGCTGGAGTTAACCCTGTGAACCCAACCCTAATGAGATGACTTCTAGCTAATCAGAAAGGTTAACGACGATTTATTAGGAGTTTATTATTTCAATATTTAGATACATGATCATATTTTTTTAGCTTATATCTACATCTACAGAAAGTATTTTTTATAACTTATAGTGGGTATCTTTATCAAGACACCGGCAGTTAATTATATTGTAGTAATTTAGCACAGATAAGACTAGCGTAGCGTTTCCGAGAGATTTTTCTAGTTTAAAAATAGAATTAGAATAGCATTGTAAATATTTTGTCTTTGACAAATGACGACATATTTTCCCCTACAATATTTTTATTTGGCAACACTTTTTTGTGAACAATTAGAAGTCATGAGGATGTTTTATCAGTAGAAGATATTGAACCAAAATTCGCTTTATTTAAATTAAATTTATTTAATAGACCCTTTTAGTTTTACCTGGATTACATTGCAGTGATATTTTCTGATTGTTTACTATTAACGAGGTGAGAATGATACAGGTGTAAAACTTCAAATAAACCTCAAATGCATATTAATGCTCAGTTGTTGTCTTCTAGAAAGAAATTAAGTAATCCATAACATTCTCAAAATATTCCTTTCTCTATGAAAAAAGTAATATGCACATAGTCAATTACGAAAGTTAGTGACGACTTTTAATTCATTTAACCAATATAAAGAAATAAATAGAACAAAATCATACATACACACAAAATTCTATCTGCACGTCATACGATTTCATTACAGAGTGAGTATCTCTCTTGTACAAACTAAAATGGTTAATTCTTTTTAACCTGAATTGTTAAGACCCCCAACATATACCAATAAAATTCTACATATTAATAAATTTAGTGTTTTATTGTATTTAAAATGTGGGGACAAGTATTTTTACACCATATTAAAATAGTTTAGGACATTTTAATTATCCATTCAAATTTTTTTTAATCCACACTCGGCAATTACATAATGTCACTTTTTTATTTTCTGTTTCCCCAAAACCTAGATTATCATATTTTAGAGGATCTAATATTTTAATACAAAATTTAAAGTTCCCACCACAGTTAATTTTATATATATTTAAATTTGTGAATGGTTTTTATACCACTCAGAATACTTAATTTGTATTTATTTGTATTAAATAGAAAAAGAAGCTGCTCTTGAGGCAGCCAAATTGATTAGAACTATTACTCATAAAAAATGTCACTGCACTTACCTGATATTCAATTTAAAAATATTTTGATAAACAAAGTTAACATTATTAATATTTCTATTTACTACCTAGGGGGGCTTTTAGGCGGGAAATGACATATGTAAACTGTAGTGTAAAACAACAGATTAAACAAACAAAAGCAAATACATTGAAAGTTAAATTAAAAATGGTTATAAATGTTAATTCTACATAAATCGAAAATAAATTTTAAAAATTGTGTAAATTATCGTACTATTTTGTATCTCAATTTTTACAAAAATAAACTAAAACAATTAAATTAAGATATAGCCAAGGAATAGAATATTTTGGCTGCTCAAACTTGTCAATTATTAAAGTAATATCCATGTTCTGTGCTACCACAAATAAATCTAAATAAAACATGGCTGCTTGTATATGGTAATTAAAGAAGGCAGCAATTACTGATATTATTTTGGACATTCGCTAACAGATATACAGAATATATAAATACATTTTTTATTTGAATATCTGAGTGCGGGTTTTCCCGCCTTAAACAATATTAATTCAAAGCTGAAATTTAATTTCTACAAAATAAAAAGTAGTGCAAAAACTCACCGTATCGGCAGCTGTCAAGTTGATACCCAGACCACCTGCTCTCGTTGAGAGTAAAAAAACAAATATATCAGTCCTAGCTTGAAAATCAGCAACCATGTCCCTACGTTCAGATATTTTAGATGAACCATCCAACCTCATATATTTGTGATGTCTATGCCACATATATTCCTAAAATAACAAATTGTTAATATTCCCTTATCAAATTGTTTTTAACAAAATAGATCTTACTTCCAGAAGATCAATCATTTTTGTCATTTGAGAATAAATTAAAACCCTGTGTCCCTCTTCTTTGAGCCTTTTCAACAAGCCATCCAAAACTGATAATTTGCCAGAATCAGTAACTAAACTTTCCTTGTCAGGAATAACAACAGTTGACCAACCATTCAATGGTTTAACATTATCTGCACAACTAAATGGTTCAGGATGTAAACTTTGAGATGATTTGTAATTATATGTGTGGTCAGTTGCTTTAGACCAATAAGAATTTAAAGAATTAAAACTATAATCATCTATATGTCGTTTAAGATCCCAAGCTGCTCTACGAGAATAACAATATAAGCCGATGGGGGCCGCTTCTACCTAAAAGCAAAACAATGATGTTTCACTAGAGGCAATTAATTAATAAATAAAGTTGTTATATTCATATTTTATATTGGTTGGACATTTATACATCCATTTATTAAATAAGTACAACAGTTGTTTCTAATATTAAATTTTTTTAAATATTGTTACTTACTCTAGGCATACTATAAAATAAAAAGGCGGGAATTTCAGTCTTTGAACATTTGAACACTTGAGTTGGCCTTTTAATGTAAGGAAAGTCAGTAAAAAAACTTTGTAACGGTTTCTAAAAAATAAAATAAAATAATAAGCAAATTAAACAATTTTGTAAATTTCTTACAGGGCCATCTTCATTAACAACATCAATAATGGTATTCTCATCTGGTATAAACTCTTTTTTTAAACGAATATTTTTGTGTTCAATAGTTTCAGGCATGGAATGGTAAAAATGGTCCGTGTGTGTATAAAAAACTCTATTTCCTTGATTTTGTTCTGTGAAAATTAAGTCACTAAGAAACGAACTACTTTGTATTTGCCATTTATTTAGTCTAAAAAAGTGCCTTAACCTCAATGAAGGATTTTTGGTTAAGTTTGGGTTCCACAAAGTTCTATGATATAGAATTCCATCAGACGTTTCTGTGTCATAATAATGTCGCCACCTAAAAAAAAAGCAAATATAGTTTCGGGGTAAGAATATATTGTAGAGATAAAATAATTTATGTACAAAATTATTTACCTATGTAAAATACATCCTTGAAAAATTTGATAAATATCCTTAAAAGATAAGTTTAAACTAACACAAAAATTAAAAATTGAGTTGCTAAAATCTTCTTTTATACATTTAGACACATAATCGGGTTTAAAAATAAAATATTTGCTAAATTTTTGTATTAAAATTTGTCTAATATTGGCATCATATATAATATATGGAATATTATAATTCAAAGTGGACACTCTTATTGGCGATTTTGCATCCCTTCTCTCAAATAGCTCAGGGTGGTTGCAAACCTAAAAATAAACAATATAAATATTATCTTCCCCATATACATTATATAAATAAAATAAGGTATTTATGATATTTAATTTAATTTAATATTTTATTTACCTTTCTGAATTGCATAACTAAATTCATTAAATTAGACGTAAAATTCTTATCTACAGTGTGGGAATCCCCTCCACCAACGGTATAATGCAATAGATCTTCTATTTTAATTTTTTGTTTTAAAGCTAAGTACAACAAATTTTGTCTAGTAGTTAACGGACAATACACCATCACTTCTATTTTATCAGAGAGCTCATTTTCTACATCTTTCTTTATTCTTCTCAACATAAATGGCTTTAA
The DNA here is from genome assembly GCA_963243735.1 of Neocrepidodera transversa. Lineage (NCBI taxonomy): Eukaryota > Metazoa > Arthropoda > Insecta > Coleoptera > Chrysomelidae > Neocrepidodera > Neocrepidodera transversa. Next base: position 6,299,350 of record OY725339.1, read on the forward strand.
AATCATGTGTAATCTTGACAAATGCTCTAAAAATAAATAATATATTATATATTAATAAAAACATAGTAATAGAACAAAGGGTATTAATAACATTTTATGATTTCTTGTAAATGAAGTTTATCTATATACTTACTTTCATCTATTCCAGTTTTATTCTCAGCATGACTTTCAATATCTTTAGAAAACCATTCATTAAATTCTTCGTGAGAATCGAACAATGTAGGCATGATAAAATGTAGCAAAGCCCAGAGCTCCGCCATACTATTTTGTATGGGAGTACCACTTAATAACAACCTATTTCTGCAACTAAACCCCAAAAGTGTCTTCCATCTCATAGAGCTGGTACTTTTGATAGCTTGAGCTTCATCTAGGATCATATATTGCCATTTTATTCTGTTGAAGTATTTAATATCTGTTATAACAATCTGGTAGGAAGTTACAACAATATGAAAACTGGCATCTTTGGTGTACATATCTTTTTGATCCCAAAATTGTCTAAGAATTTTTCTTTCATTTGGATTTCCCCAATAAGGAACTACTTTGAAGCCAGGTACAAATTTGGCTATTTCTTGTTGCCAGTTATGAAGTGTAGAGGCTGGAGATATAATTAAAAAAGGACCCCAAACAGCTAAAAATATAATATATGCTAGTTATTTTTTTGTTTTTATGCATTGTAAACTTACAGTATTTTTCAGCAATATGACAGAGAAATGCTATGCTCTGAACAGTTTTACCGAGACCCATTTCATCAGCTAAAATTCCACTAATTCCTTGGGAATACAAGTTAGCTAGCCAATTCATCCCTCTAAGTTGATATCCTTTCAATTGCCCTCTAAACATGTCAGGTTGGGGTTGCTCTCCCTCAAGATTGTCAAAATCGCTCAGACAAGAATGTGCTTGCTGGTCAAAATGTCGGGTTCTAGCTTTTTCACTTTGGAAGGCGTCTATCGCATTTTTCTTTGCTACTTCTTTCATACTATCGCTTTAAATTTTTTTATTAAGTATTGCATGATTTACAATTAATTTATTTGTGAACATAGAAACCTACCTCTTCTAGAACCTTACTTGAATTATAGAAAAACATTTACAAAATTTTCAATATAAATGCATAAGTTGTTTTATTATATAACTTTTAGAAAATCTTAAGAATAGCTAAACAATTACAGATTAAAAATACAAGGTTAAAATAAATAAAAATTGATTCTAATTCTGATATTGGACATTTATCTTCTAATCATCTGTTAATTCATTCCTAAAAATTAAGATTAAGTCAGAAAATTTAAATACATTTCTATAAATAACAAGGTCATCTAGAAGAGGTAAAGAACAATCAATATAATATTTTAAAAAAAATTAAAATCTAATGTTACATGATAAAACAATTCTTTTTACCTATCATAGCTATCACATGCAAGTTTTGTAGAACTTTCCTCATCCAACTGACTTAGAATCCTCAATTGTTCTTCTGGAGATACTTGGCCTAATTTTTTTGACATAAAATGAGCGTATAACTCAGTCTGAGTAATAAGAAAGTTCAATTTTCTTTGTTGTCGTTTTGCTTCAACTAATTCATGATCAATTTTCCTTTGTTCTTCTGCTTCTTTTTCCAATCTTTTCTTAACTTCCCTGTCAAAACGGCGTGAACGCTTCCAATAAGCAATATTTTCCCTAGCTAACCTCTTCATTCTCCATTGTTGTTCTTTCACAATTCTTGCACTTTGAAGCTAAAAAAATATTATAGAAAATAAAGATTAATTGATATGAGAGTAATTTATTATTAAATCATGGCAAGCAACTTACTGCTTTTTGCCTCGCATATTTCACACAATGAGAAGCAACTCTTTTGCACTGTAGTAACATCTCCTTATGTTTATTAATTTTAGATCTATGCTGTTTTCCTATTTCTTTTTTTACAATACTAGTAAAAATCTTTTTTCTCTTAACAGTCATCATATCCTCCCATTTCCTTCTAGATTCTTCATCTTTGAACTTCTTAACCTTTTTCTTTGGTAAATTCATATTCATGTGTGGAACTGATAAAGACTGACCAGAGATAGTGACCCCATAGTCTGGTGGTATGTATTTTTCTTCAATTTCTTCCATAGATTGAAATTCCATGCCATTTTGGAGATTTAAATCTAATACAGGTTCATCCTAAAACATATATAATAATGAATGTTTAAAAATCTTATAGTATTATAACTTTCGTGTGTGTGCTTTTTATTATATAAAAGGGATTCATTTTAAATCTTTAAAAAATAAATACATTTCTCAATACTCAAATCAACAAATAATATAGTGTTGAAATACAGACCTTCTGAGTGTCATTAAGTGTATTCTTTAGTAAATTTGAAATTCTTTTAAACACTTAAACTTAAATTATGGCTGAACTGAAAAAGTTGATAACATATTATTATAACTATAAAGAGCAATATGAGGTAAATATTGTAAACATCCATAAATCAGATGGAACACAAATTATAAAATTTAATAATACTTTATGGACTATATATATAAAAAGTTAAATGACTGATAGATTAAGGACAATTGGAAAGAAGTGGTAAATGAATGAAACAATCAGTAATACCTGAATTAATATGAAACATTCCTGATTTTTCCTAAAATAATTAAAATATTTTCTCCATAAATTTTAAAAATATTATAAAATCACTATTTATTTATTACTTTCTATTGTTTTATCGCTTTTGTTTATTCACTCCATATAATTATCAACAGTTTTTGAAATAGATTATTGACTTTTATTAACATAAATAAATTTCCACATTTTTACAAGAAAAATCTTGAAATCTACACCATAAATACTTACAGAAATTTCATCTAATATTTCGGGATGGTAAAGTGGTGATTTAGAAGTTTCCTCAGTTTTAATTTTATGTTTCTTCACAGGTACAGGAAGAGTTTTTTCTATTTCTGGATAATGGTCTTCCGCACTTATTAATCCCGCCCCATAATATTTATAATTATCACAGTTCTAAAATATATATTAATAAAAAAGGCACATTGTAAAATATTTAATTATAACTAACATCTTTTGTTTTCCTCAAAAATTTTTGATAAGAGTGCATTCTCATGATATATTTATACTGTACATCATCAGGTGTACTATCCGAATTTTCCTGTAAAACATCTGCTAACCATTTTCTTCTAGCAGAGACACTTGTAAAATTATAATATTCTTTGGGTGAATTGGGTTCAGGATCTAAAAAAATATAAATTTAAAGCTGAAACAAAAAGAGATCTATGGTAAAAAACCTTTTAAGATATTTTCTAAATTAGTGTCATTGATACTTCCTAAATCTTCATCAGAATCATCAGAGTCACTACTTAATTGTAATTGGCTATTAACATTTTGTAAAAACATGTTCAAGTTCAGGGCTTGTTCAATCCTTCGGATATGAATTGGTTTTGCTGGGCAGGATATATTATTTTGATCTATATAAATATTATTGCCTAAAAAGTCTTCATTAGTTTACACTTATTATATCAACATAAATACATACTAGGTAATATTTTAAAAGGTTTATCACCGCTATTCCGCATCCTTGATAAATAGTATAAAAACTTTGTTGGAACGTATTTAACTTTTCAGTAATCTCAATGTTCAACTCATTCTATTTATTCATTTTTTAAACATAACCTGACTACAAATTTATACATCATACTTCAAACACAAGAAAAGAACGCCTTCTAGTGACATCGGTGATAAATACAAGCTGCTCGAATATCGAAGACAATTTAACAAACGAACGTATCTTTGAACTGATCCGCTAAGTGAACTCGAATTACTCTAGCGAATCAGAATCACGTCAGAATCGAAACTCAAACGCATCTTATCTGACGTTTCTTGTTTATGTGTTAAAAAGGGTGAACATTTTTAAAAAACATATGTTAAAATTTCAAGCAATAGCTTATTTAATATAAAAATGACGACTGTAGCAGAATTACAATCTAAAATAAGAGAATTGGAACAAAAACTAGCAATAGCTTCACAGAAGAATGTTTCACGGCAGAAAATAAAAGAAATGTCTTCGGAAGTAGTAGATTCAAATCCATACAGGTTCTTATTTTGATATTAAGATGATATTTTTTCTACTTATATTTTTTAGTCGTTTAATGGCTCTAAAACGTATGGGTATAGTGAATAATTACGAAAAAATAAGAGATTACACTGTGGCTGTGGTTGGAGTAGGAGGTGTGGGAAGTGTTACAGCAGAAATGCTTACAAGATGTGGTATTGGAAGACTAATTTTATTCGATTACGACAAAGTAGAACTAGCAAATATGAATAGATTATTTTTCCAACCTCATCAATCTGGATTAAGCAAAGTTGAAGCAGCTGCTGAAACATTACGACAAATAAACCCAGATGTAGATATTCATACATACAACTATAACATCACTACTGTAGAAAATTTTGATAATTTTACCGAAGTTTTGAGGTATACTTTTTTAGTAATATATTGTATTTTTTAATTCATATAAATGTCAACTCACCAGTAGTCAGATAATTAAAATTTAAATGGAAACTTAAAACTAACTGCCTATTAGTTTAATTAAACTAGCTATCATATATATTAAAATATGACACAAAATAATTACTCTTGGTCTTTCTTTTAGTAATGTGTTGTCCAAATACTAGCAAAAAACGTTTTATTTTTTTAATTTAAAATGTCAAACCATCCTCAAAGTCACACCTATATATATTTATATATTGTTTTAGGAAGAGTAGTTTGACTGATGGTCCTGTAGATCTAGTTTTAAGTTGTGTAGATAACTTTGAAGCGAGATTTGCAATTAACACAGCTTGTAATGAATTTAATTTAATCTGGTTCGAATCTGGAGTTTCAGAAAATGCTGTATCAGGACATATACAATTCATAATTCCTGGAGAGACTGCTTGTTTTGCAGTAAGTTTATACTTTAAAAACAAATATATATTTTTTTAATAATATTTTGTAGTGTGCACCTCCCTTAATAGTGGCCTCTAATATTGATGAAAAAACTCTTAAAAGAGATGGCGTTTGTGCAGCTAGTCTTCCTACAACAATGGGCATAGTAGCTGGATTTTTGGTTCAAAATACGTTAAAATATCTGCTCCAATTTGGTCAAGTGACTAATTACTTGGGCTACAGTGCTCTAACAGACTTTTTTCCAACAATGACATTAAAACCAAATCCAAGCTGTGAAGAATCCTATTGTAGACTGAGACAGAAAGAATTTGCTCTAAAACCCAAACCAGAAATTGCCATCGAGGCAAAAGAAGACAAACCTGTTCATGAAGATAATGAGTGGGGTATTAGTTTGGTAGATGAAAGTCATGATGTAAAAGAACAAGTTACAGTTGCAGAAGGTGTACAATTAGCTTATACTTTACCTAGTCAAGCTACAGTTGAAGAATGTGAAGAAGCAACAGCTGACACTGATGTCAGCTTAGATGAACTTATGGCTCAGATGAAAGCTATATAATTTCGTCGTTAAAAAAATTGTTATTTAATTCCTTTAAAATTATTACTATTAAAGCATTAATTTTTTTATAATATGTGATTTTATAATTTATTTTACAAAATTATAAGGATGCTCGTATTTACAATAAACATTTATTTTATATGCATATGTTTTTTTATAATCCACAAACAAAAAACGCGTATAACGAATCTTTTAGCGGAGCAGTTTTAAAGTATGTTCAGTAGTATTTGTTTCAATTGTGTCTTTGTTTTATTTAGTTGATAACATATTAAAATCGAAATAAATACAACAATTATTACAATATTTTTAATCAATTCAGTAATTTTGCCATAGATTAAAACAGATACTCAATACAGAAATATAACTTTCATTCAATAATTTTAAGATTAAAAATATGTTGGCAAAATACTGAATTCATTTAAATCCCCATGTTGATTCTATGCTGCTTGTTAATTATTTATTTATTTCGATTTTAATTAATTAATTCCACCCTTTTTAATGTAATAAAAGTAAATTTTAAATGCTTTATAACGCATTTAAAATTTATGTAATTACGATAGGAAATCATTCAAGAAAATATTTTGCCCAATCTCCTAGTTACATTTTTCATATTGTAATTTGCATAATATTTAAATTCCAATAAATGAGCTAATTTGTCATATGGTAGTTATCTATTCGATTGGCCAAAGAGTCCTGAGTCCGGATCTGGTGATGGCTGATGTACACATTTGTCAATTCATCTATCGATAGACAAAGCTGTGGTACAACGTAGTATAGCGACTCTCTCTTGGCGCCAAGGTTCGCGTTTTTCTTTCGCGCAGGCATCGTCGCCATCTTCTTTGTACTTTCCAATGGTGTGACCGGGCATAGTCACATGCTTTTGACAGTTGGCTGTTGTGCGGTTATAGGTATATGGAACGGGAGCAAACAAGCTGATTCCATTTGACTGTAGTAACTTGCATTTTATGATCGACCCCATAGAAACTAAATAATGCTCGTTTTTGTCTATTTTTCAGTACTCTGGTGCCACTTTTGAATTTGCAAAATGGCGTCAAGGTTAAATATTGCCATACTGATAGAATACATGTACTGTGTGATCACTCAACCTTCTGTCATTTCACTTTCTCTATTCCGATTGGTCATTTGTCTTGTCATTGTCATTTCATTTTTGTTTATTTGCATGCATAGCCGCTTTTGTACGAACCAAGATTTAATTTATAATGTAACTGGTCAAAATAGCAAATATGTTCATAGGTAAAATAAGAATGTCTAGAGTATGTCTAATATTAAGTATAGCTGCATTCTTTGGGATAGCTACTATTATTTTCAATCATATCTATCTAACCTCAAAAATGATAGTAGATGAAGAATTTCATCTTCCACTTGGGATATCTTACTGCAACTTTAATTTCTTTGTGGTACGTTCATATAAATGAAATCCTAAAATACATAAGTAACATTAATTTCTTACAGTGGGATCCCAAAGTAACAACTTTACCTGGTCTGTATTTAATAAGTGCTCTGCTTATGGGACCTTTTAATTTATGTACAACTTATTGGATGAGATTTGTGTCACTGATATGTTCTATATTAAATATTATTTTATTTCACACACTGTTTAGAAAGTATGAGAGGGTATGTTGAACTCTAGTTTTTAATATTGTAAATAATACTGTGCTTTTAGAATGAATGGGGAAACATCTTATCATCTATTACTTTAGGTTTGTTACCTCCACTCTACTTCTTTAGCAACTTTTACTATACTGATGTAGTTTCTTTGACTATGATTTTACTAATGATGGTTGCAAATGAAAAGAAAAACCACTATCTTTCATCAATTTTTGGTAAGCAATAATTATTACATCAGACATTGGGATTTGTTGTAAGTACATTGTAATTTAAAATAATATTTTTTTAGGTCTCTTCTCAGTAATTTGTCGCCAGACAAATATTGTATGGGTAGGTTTGGTAGCAGCAAGATATATTTTAACTGAGCTATATTCATTTACTAAGCTTCAGCTATATGAAAAGGGACTACCTGCCAAGGTAATGATATAAGTAAAAGTATGATTTTTTTTCCTTATGTAATTTATTTTTATAGGATTTATATAACTTTATTCGAAGAATTATAAAGAGGCCAGTGAAAGTTTTAAAAAATTCGACCATACAATTTTGGCTAGATATTCTATCCTATTCTGCAACATTGGGAGCATTTGTACTCTTTTTAAAACTTAATGGTAGCATCGTAGTAGGAGATAAGACTGCACATGAGGCAACTATACATATACCTCAACTTTTCTATTTTTCTATCTTTTGTCTTGTTTTTGCTTGGCCACATTTTGTAGGGGAAGTGTTAAATTTTATTACATTTACTAAGAGACATAAGTTAATAATACTTATATCTTTGATTCTTGGTTGTATAATTGTTTTCGCAAACACTTTAGTCCATCCTTACATGTTGGCTGATAATAGACACTATATATTTTATATTTGGAGCAGATTTTATGGAAAATATACTCTATTTAAATATGTTATGGTTCCAGTATACATTTTTGCGTGGTATGTTATTATTAAGTCCCTGTACAACAGACATGACATAAGTTTTCTTGGATTATACTTGTTTTGTCTCACAGCTGTTCTAATTACTCAAAAACTAATTGAAGTACGTTATTTCTTTGTACCTTATATCCTCTTCAGACTGAGAATAAAAACAAATGCAAATTCTGTTTTTAATATTGTTCTTGAATTTGTCACATACTTAGTGATGAATTGCATTACTTTAAATTTATTCTTCACCAAAACAATCATCTGGTCAAGTTATGAAGACCCACAAAGATTAATCTGGTAAATGTTCAAATTCACCAAATCATTTTTATTTTGTGATATTTGTTATATTTTGATAATTTTATTTATATCTAAATCGTTTTGTGATCTATTTTAAACATTCCAGGTAAGGTGTATAGATTGTTACATCTCTTAAAGGTTACCAAATATATGTTGGCCTCATGAACAATAGGTAATTTTTTTATAATTGGTATTATTAAAGGGAATAATTAAGTTAAATTGATCATGATACTGATCTGTTCATTTTATTTGTCTTAGATGATTTTTCCTGATCCTTTCAGGGTAAAATAAAAGGTTTGTCAATTGTAGTTTTACATATCCATTAATGAGTGCAAAAACGATAGAAAATGAATTGTATTTTAGATCTCATGTTTCTTGTGCTATACGATTTCATAACTGTTTATTAAACATGTTACTTGCCTATAAATGAAACTAAAATTGATAAATCTATACTTATATATACTTTGATTGTAACGTTCTCTACTTGGCATAACAACTGCATTGAGAAAGGAATTCTCATTTTGAAAGACATTTTTGGAACTATTAGAAAATCTTAAATTTCTAGTGAATTTAAAATAAGATCTATGAGTGTACCTATATATTTACTAGAACAAATTTTAAAAATACCATTTAATGGTCGTCATAACTCTTAATATGTGTTGTGATAAAAATAAATGTATTTCATCTTTTAAAATTAATTAAAAAAAAATACCTACTTGTTTGGTGTCAATAAAAGCTATTTTGTGAAGATTGTATGTTATGGCTGTATTTGTTACCGTCATTAAAAATAATGTTGAAAAAAGGTAAATAGTTTTATTTCAAGAAAAACACTTTATTTAAGTATTCCATTTTTAATACTAAAAACAAAACACATTTTTTTTACAAAAAATGTTTTAGTAAACTTAAAAGTCTTTTAACATAATTCACGCTTTATAAATATATTCTAGTACTTGCAAACACAACCTTAAGAATTAAAGTCAGGATTTTTTCTTAAAATAACAAATCCTTCCATGATAGGCGTAAGAGCTAGATATTCTTCTGTAGCAAGTTCAGCTCGTTCTCCATAAGCTAGTAGGACTGGAGTAGTGTGTGTTTGAAATCCAGTGATGGTTTTTGGTTTACCGGCCTGACCTACGACATCTACAGCCTAAAAAAATAAATTTTGTATAAAAGTATATTTTCCTTAAAAAAAGCTTACCAATCCCACTCTGACTGGTACTGGTAAGGGATTCAAATCTTCATCAAATGTCACGAGCATCCTTGGTTGCATTGCAGCTGCTAAGGTGTATAAAAGATAATGTGATCTTCCCAAAATTACTAAAAAACAATTAATCTTTAAAATCTTAAAAACACAATGTCAAATACAGATACTTAAATTCCTTAAAAAATATATATTTTTAAACAAATATATTAAACTTACTATTTTTGACATCTAAGAAACCAATAAGGGTAGCCAACAATCCTGCAACTGCTACTGGACTCATAAGTTGCCTATCACTGTGGTATGGACTCAAAGTTAAGGTTCCTTTACCTAAATGTGTAAGACCTTGTGCAATACGAACCATAAATAAATTATTTGGATCTTTAGCATGATACTGTGCTAACTGCCTTAACATTGCAGCCAATCTTGCATTATTGGTACCAGCTCCTACCAATCCCATAGCAAAAATAGCATTATGTGCTACCTCTGCATCACTATCGTGTGAAAATTTACTTAAAGTATCAAGAATGCTCAATTTGGGATTCGATACAGAGATAAGACCAAGAGCGAGTGGTACCGCACGTCTTATTACTGGTTCACAGTAACGCAACAGATGTCCAAAAGTACGAAAAGCCATTTCACTACCAATATCTTCGCCCATACTAATTAAAGCTATACCAAGGACAGCTACAGCTTGTCTTGAAGAGAGATCTTTTTCTTTGTCTGTAGTGTCTTTCTTATCTTTTTCTTTAGAAGTCTTATCAGTACTTTCAGCACCATCATAGTGCTCTGAGCAAATGTGAAGTAAGTGCTGCACTTTAAGCACATTACCAGTACCAGCATAAGCACAAATATCAACCATTGTTGTTGCCATAGACTTAAAAGGTTCTGGGATAACTTCTAGTGCTGCAATTATAGTATCAATACCTTCTTGTTTGCCTAAATGACATAAACCAAGACCCAAGGGCAAAAATCTAGCATAAGTGTCTTTTAATTCTGACTCAGATTTTTCCATTAAAGTTTGCATTATGGTAGTGGTTACTTGAGGATTTCCAGAACCTACTGCAATCATGCCACAAGCTAGAGCAGACATACCAATGACTTCCATGTTTGATTTAGGATCAGAAAATACTGGTGTAAGTAAACTTAAAACAGCTTCTCTGTTGGAGCCTACATAAGCTAAACCCAAACCTACAATAGCACCTATCCTCATAATATTTGTATTATGAAGAACATAGTCACTTAAAAGTGCCAAAGCTGGATCACATTCATTTCTAACACCACAATTGACAATACCACAAGCTAAAAGAGCTCCAGATTTAATATGGTCTTCAGAAGAATACAAGTACTTATCAATAGGAGTAAGACCACCATCAACATCCCATAGTAATACTAAACCAAGAGAAGCTGTTGCACTGAGCATTCCATGTTCTTTATTCTTGTACAACCACTTATTACCATCTTCCATCAAAAGCTTGTCTTGGCCAAAAGCAGCATTTACAAAACCATTGACAAAGCTAGCAGCTAAATTTTGTCTAGCGGAATCAACTTGACTTCCGCCAAATGGAGGACGACTATTTTCCAAGTGTGACTTATATACATCTTCAGGAGTTTTTGGATCCATAATATCTAGCTCACGGGCAAGATTTAAGAAGTGATTATTAAGGTGGCAGTTAGCCATAATTTCTATAAGATCTTCATATTCAGGTGTGGTCTCTGGAATTTCAATATAAATTTGTTGTCTACCCAACATGAATGCCAACTGCTTCTGAACGTCACTAAACAAAAAAATATATCTTTTAATAATTTAATAAATTGAGGAGTAGACTTACGTGTCTGGGCAATTGACAAATATTTCTTCAATAAGGCTATGGTCATTCAGTTGCATAGCTAATCTAAGGGCTTGTGGATACTGCTTGAATTTCCTGAATAGCAGTAGAGCTGTTTGAAGTAGAGTGGTGTTTTCAGGATCAGCTACATATGGCACACAGCTAAAAAAATATTTAAATTGAAAAATAAATTTTGAAGTAATTAAAAATTATAATTCCAACCTTGTAAGATACAAGCAAACCCTAGAGTAGATATTTTCATCTACATATTGGTCAAGTAAATCAAGCCTTTCAATTTCCATTAATAAATCGCATGCTTCTGCCTCAGCATTATGAGCCATGTTGTAGGGCACAATTTGCTTTGTTAACAATATAAGCTTATCCCTTACTTCAGTGTTGATAATAAAATCAGTTTCTGCCCATTCACCTGCAATTTCTCCAGCTAAATGCCTAAAAATTGTCATTTTATTGAAAAACATAAAATTAGTGCAAAAAATATATTTACCTGACATACTCATGTCCCCATTCTCCAATTTTATCTAAGTCAGATAGAAGTCTGTATTTCAGACAGTCCCTACCTTCTCCCATTGTCATAGCCAAAACAGAAATAATATCTGCACAAACTTTTTTGACTGCCACTTCAGTAATTTTTTCATGAATTTGCTTCATAGTATCATAATGAAGTTTCATGAATTTTAAAGGCTTTGGAACTGATGTCATAGAAGTAGTCGAAGCTCTGATATGATTTCCCAAAGCTTGTAGAGCAGGTAAATAAAGCTTGGTATCATTTTCCTACAGGGTAAAAAAGAATAAGTAATTTGTCAAGAAAATTCACAATAACTTACTTGTAATTTTTCGACACATAAATTAAGTTCTTCTTGCAATTGTTTATCTTCATCAGACTGCAAAAATAGTAATGTAGTTAGTTAAGCAACAGGCACCTGTATTAAAACTTACCAATTCATTTTTGTTTTTGTCATCATTTCCTTTAACTTCCACCTTGACTGGCTCAGATTTAGCTTCACTCATTTTGGATTTTTTTTTAGAATTCGTTACGGAAAAATTTGTATTCTACGAATTACCTTTATTATAAGTTAATGAAGACGCAGGTAAATCGAAGTTAAAATTTTAGTAACCTCACTAATATACCACTTTTACTTTAAAAAACTCATGAAAGTGCAGCAAATTGCTCCGTCATGTTTCGATTCGGCAAAAGTTTATAAGTGTCAATTGTCACTTGTCAGCATTGTCAAGTTGCCACTTATAAGCAAATGTTTGCGACTTCTAATTTCAACAAACAGTATCCAAGTAGCTCACTACGGACAGACGGTTTTAGTTGACTTTGGCCACTGAAAACAATATGTGGATGAGCTAATGTATCCGCTATCGATTGCTGAAAACAAAAATCCAAAATTCGAAACCGTTTTCGAGTTATCTCTGAGATAAACGGAAAGATGCACGTACAAACAGACAGACTGACAGACGGTTGTAGTTGACGTAGTTCCTAGGTCATTGAAAATACTAGATGGGCGAGCTATTGCGACCAGCTATCGACTGCTGAAAACAGAGTTCCCAAATTCGAAACCGTTCTCGAATTATCGTTGTGACAGACGGACAGACAGAGAGACGGACGGACAGACATTATAAAATCAATAATTACCTTCGCTTTGCTTCGCTACTCATAATTTAATTGCAATGTGCGCTTATAACATCTTAAGACGGATTCCCACTAGGCGAAAATCTGCATGCGGATTTTCTGTATCCAATTGTATTGATCAATTTTGAAAATTAATTCGAAATCGACCAATGGAATTGGATACAGAAAATCCGCCTGCAGATTTTCCGCATAGTGGGAATCCGTCATTATAATAAACATTTTAATATGAAAAAGACAGATGTAATGTGAAAATATAAATAAACTAGTAGTAATAAATAAAAACGTTGATTTACTTTAAGATTATAATTTATGTTTGTGATTTTATATAATATAAATACATTTCTAGCTGTAATATTTAAAAATATATATTTACTTTTTTTAAATGTGGATTTTCATTGACTATATATTTTTGAATTTTCCCCCCTAATTCATTGTCCTCGAAATGAATGAGCGTAAATAAAACGAAAACACTCGACTTCCGAAGATACCCTAAAAAATCCGAAGTGTAGTGACAAAATATTGATGGTGGTGTATTCATGTAAAAATAAATAAATCCATTTCTTATGAATTTTTTAAGACTCTGAAGAATAGGGATGTTAAATATGTCGAACCTCGATAAAACATAAATGTAGGAAGATTTTTACGTATAATGCTGAAAATCTTATATCCTTTTGGACAATTTTTGTTACTTTTTTTGATGGAGTAAGTTAACATTTTTGTTATTATTAAACCATTTTTTGTATGTACTAATTATTTTAAATATATCACTTAAACTTTGGTTTAAAATATATTTCTTTTTAATATTAATATGTAATAATAATAATGCATTCAAGAATAAAGTGTCATTGACTTCTGCTATTTAATTAAGTTTATTTAAAGTATATCAAATAATCCCCCTTTATAAAGCATTATTTTTAGTTACTTGTTAATTACATTTTTAAATTACATTCATTGATTTTTTAAACTATTCTATATAGAGTACTAGTTGTCTAAAATACTGGTGCTTTAACCAAATCTATAAAAACTTATGCCTTTATTAATGTTTGTATTTAGAGTAAGGAGGGAGCAATTCCTCCAGGGGTAGTAATATGGTCACTATGAATTCCGAAAAGGCTGCCACAAAGCGCAAGCCAGAGCCTAACAATGGGGGCTGCACTAAAATAAATAATGAAGAACTCGTTAATGTTCAATCTGCGCCTACTGCTGAAGAATCACCAAATCATCTGTTATACAAAAAGGTAGGTCAGTTAATAATGTACTGGTATAATTGTAGATATTTTTTCAATAAACTATTCATCTTATATTTTATTTATTATTATTAAAAAAAACATCTATGAATAGCCAGAATTGGATAATATTCAAATATTTTTAGAAAAGTTGTTTTTTGTTTTGTTGTATACCAAAAAATTTAATTGTTCTTACTTATATTGAAACAAATTTCTGTGGTGTTCATGCATGATATTCAATTATATTCAATACAATATTTTTTTTAAATGTTTGTGAATAAATTTCTAATATAAAAATTTGTAATAATTTTTTAGATAGAAGTTTATGAAAAATTATATTAATTTGATTTGTTTCTAAAAGCAGTTCGTTCGATAATTTAAAATCTTGTTAACTAAGTGATTGAATGAAACAAATAAATTTATAAATAAACAAGTGAAAAATGGCAATTTACCTTAATTTCGAGTTTTTGAATATTTAAAGTTATGAAAATAAATTTCTATATATACTACAGTAATATCATTTTTTGGGTTTTCAACGATGATAAATTGATTGCTGTTGTCCGTTTGTCGCTATCTCTCACCATTCTCGAGTTGAATCAGGCTAACAGACGGACGGACGGACGGACAGACGGATAAAACCGTTTTATAATAGTTTTTTTTTCTTCGAAAACTCTAAAACTTCAGATTAAAATGTAAAAACTAAAAATTACGATATATAGTATAAATATTTAGCTTAATTTTAAAGATTTGGTATTCCAATATGAATAAAAGTTGAAGTTTTTTTTCTATGGAAAAATACATTTTCATTAAATATATGATTTTGTTGTAGATGGAAAAAATCGTCGAAAAGATGCAGGATGAAACAACTGGTGTACCAGTACGTACTGTTAAAAGCTTTATGTCAAAAATTCCTTCGGTGTTTACGGGTTCAGATTTAATAATGTGGATGATGAAAAACTTAGATGTAGAAGACCAGCAAGAGGCGTTACATTTAGCTCATTTAATGGCATCTCATGGATATTTTTTTCCTATCGATGACCATATGCTCACTGTTAAAAACGATAATACTTTTTATAGATTTCAAACTCCTTACTTTTGGCCATCAAACTGCTGGGAACCTGAAAATACAGATTATGGTGGGCAACAAATATTTTCACAAATGGACATATTTTTTTTAATTGTTAATTAAAATTTTAGCGGTTTATCTGTGTAAAAGAACCATGCAAAACAAAACCAGATTGGAACTAGCTGATTATGAAGCCGAAAATCTAGCCAGACTTCAAAAAATGTTTTCACGAAAATGGGAATTCATTTTTATGCAAGCAGAAGCACAAAGTAAAGTTGATAAAAAACGAGATAAGCTTGAGAGAAAGGTGTTAGATAGCCAAGAAAGAGCATTTTGGGATGTTCATAGACCTATGGTAAATAAAAATATAATAATAAATAGTTATTTATGCAATCAGTTACATAAAGTATGATTTTGTGTAAAGAATGTGTTTTTGTGATTCAATTCCCAACAAATGCTTTTTTAGTTTAGCAATTCTACAAGTAGGAACATATAGATCATATGTCATGCTGATTTTCCTCTTTTGATATTCCTAATTCTTTCCTCTAATTCTTCTAGTATTATCAATTCTCTTTCTTCTATTTCACTCCATTCTACTAAATCTCTAGTTTCTCCATTGGTTTCCGGTCCAATTCCTACTTTTAATAATTCACTATATTCCCATTATTTCTTCATCGTTTCTTATTAACGTATGTATATTCCGCAGTACTTTGTTAAAAAGTTTTTTATTTCATCTGCTATATTCTTCGTTTTTTCCGAATTCTTCCGACGACTGGTTTTTAGATTGTTTTGCCCGTTGCTTAACTTTTATTCTTTATTTCTTCCATAGTTTGTCTTTACTTCTTTTTGCTTGTGTCCACTATCTAGTTTGCTTTTTATTTTTATTTATGTCTATTGTTTCACAGGCTTCTTTTGCAGATGTTGATATTGATTTTTTGTCATATATGTTCTATGTCTATTTATACTAATTCAAAAATAAGTTCGGTTGTCCATGTATACAAAAAATTTTTGTACTTTACTTATTTTTAGCCAGGGTGTGTAAACACAACAGAGATAGATATCAAAAAAGCATGTCAAATGCATAAACCAATACATGGTGTAAAATTGGTGAATATTGCACCAAAATTATCACCAAGTACATCTGGATTGACTTCAAAAAATAATGTCGAACAATTAAAAAAACAGATTGCTCTATTGAAAAGTCGAATTGACAGAAGAAATATTAAAATATCAAAAGCAGCGGAGTCGTAAGTTTTTAACATAATTAATGTTTTTTTAATCTTTACACTTGTAGTGTTTAAACAAAATATTATATTATTATTATTATAGGAAAAGTTCAGAATTGCTCCTTTTTAGGTTTGTTGCATATTATGAGCAATATTTGGAGTATGACAGTTTTTTCATTGCTCCGGAGTATCCGAATCCTTGGATATCTGATAGTCCGGATTTATGGGAACAAGAAAAAATAGCTAAAGACATATCAGCACGTAGAGTTAAACGTTGGGCATTTAGTTTGCAAGAACTTTTACAAGACTCTGTTGGAAGAGAACATTTTATCAGGTTTTTGGACAAAGAATTTAGTGGTGAAAATTTAAGGTAAAAGCAAGAAGTAAAAAAAGTAGTAGCTTGATTTTTGTTTACTTTAGGTTTTGGGAGGCTGTACAAGAGTTAAAAGCGCTTCCACAAAGTCAAGTACAAGAAAAAGCATTGGAGATATGGGCCGAATTTCTCGCATCAGATGCAAGTTGTCCTATCAACGTTGATTCCCGCTCAAATGAGTTAACGAAGAAAAATATGGAAATACCTGATAGATGGGGATTTGATTATGCAGCAGTAAGTAAAGCAAATATAAATATCAGTTACTGTACAATTATAACAGCAAATATTATATATAGCTTAATGTGATTTTTATTAGGTAAACTTATTTAATTCTGTTTTAGAGTCACGTGTATCATTTGATGAAAAGCGACAGTTACTCAAGGTATTTAAGATCTGAAATGTATAAGGAGTTTTTAAATGGATCGAAGAAAAAGGTAAGGAAAAGTAAAGCGTAGGGCTGGGTAGCTGTATGTACTAACTTGAACTGAGCTTAGTATAACGCTTTGTAAGATATTAGTTATGCAGTTTGTGTTTCAATGTTCCTGCTTATATGTGATTGAATTTATTGAAACAAGGTAAATCAATTTAATTAATTTATTTGATATATTGGTATATTTGTTAGTTTTTTTTTTTAACCTTGTATTTATAAATTCAGATTAGTTGTTAATAGATCATTGTTGTTAAAGTAATTATATATTAATTTTCAGACATCTGTGAAAGGAATTCGATCAATAGTTTCATTTTCAGCACGAAAAGACAATGTCATTTAGATCAAAAATTCAATTGGTAATGGTATTAAAAAGTAAAATTTATCTATTTGATGAATTAAAAATATATCGACAATACTAAAAGCCGTTGGCAGAATTTTGATTTCTTTGAGAACTTGTTAATTTCGATTGAGAATTGTTTATAATTAACAAGGAGATTGATTATATATAAAAAATGAAAAATAAAAAGATATTGAACAGATATTTGAATGCGGTTATAGTGACCCAGTATTTTTTAAGAATTATTTTAAGTTTATTATGTTGTGTACATGTTGATATTAACTTTGTATATAACTGTTAAGTTAATAAGATAAAACGCAAGTTTTATAGTAGTTAGATGTTTTGTTACCTTCGTTGAATCAAAATACCATTGTGATAAAGTGCACAAAAACAAAAATGGATAAACCTATATATTTATAAAACTGAAAAAATAGAAAATATTCACATTAGCATACTGTATGTTTGTATGTATGAATGTTATTAATACTGTGTCACTGTTTCCCGTATGTTTAAAGTGTTGTGAATAATTTTAAGCCTTCGCAGTGTAGGTTGTTTTCAGTTTTGTAAAATATAACACTGCCATTTTAAAATCCAGGTAACGACTGTTAAAAAGCAATGCAAGATACTGTAAGGGTATTCACCCTAGGGGTATGTAGATAGTGTTGTGTAATTGACCAATAGGCAATCGGACTTTAAATTCCTATTAAGCCTAATAATTAGTTGTGACAAAAGGGACCTTAGAGTTTATAAAACATGTTTTTAGAGTTTATGTGTAGATCCGAAATTTAGATTAAACAGATTTCTAAAATTATACACAAGATTTAAAAGGATTATTAAGTGCATTTTGATAATTATTATTAAGTGGAACAAAGGACAAAATAAATATTATTTGCGTGCTATAGGGAAAGTTATTGTTCAAACCTTTGAAAATGGAAAATAGATGCTTTTTCTGTGGCGCGTTTATGCTTGCCGTATTAAGTCTGTCCCACACATGGTTAAATTATCAAAATTCACGCAATCGAGCTGTATAAACAGCTTAGTAATATGAGTTTTTATTTTTTTCCTATACCTTCACTTGTATTATTTTTACGAAAATGACATAACCTCTTTATTATATGTTAAAACATAGAACCTAGTCAAAATATAATAACATATTTTTCTATTTTGCATCAACATATAACGAAGTCATTACGAAATGCAAACACGTATTGAAAACACTTCCATTTCGATACGCAACAGAGATAAGAGACCTTAAATGCGCTAGGATTAGGGCCTGATAACACTACAGACTTGATAATTTATGCATGTCAAATATTCATGACATGTATTGATTCTAAACTTTTTTAATTTATTTAAAGAGAAATTAAAACAATATATTTTAATATTAGTGCAAACAGAATAATTTACAACTGTTCAAGCAGATTTACACTTTTCTTTTGTTTTTTTTTTACAATGCACGCATATTCATTTGTTATTTATATTCAGAAATAATTATTTTTCCGTACATCTAGGTGTACTAAATTTGTATTTCACTTTTATTTTTATTCTAATTTATTGTATTAATTCGCATTTGCAGTAAATAAATAAATAAATCATCGTCGTCGGATTATATACCTAAAAAAATCATTAATAAAAAAGTTTATGACATATGACCTTTTATATTAGAAATACTTTACCACGTTATAAAAATGAATATACAACTACTACAGCTGTTTGTCTAAAAGTTGTAAAAATTAAAAT
Source organism: Neocrepidodera transversa (assembly GCA_963243735.1). NCBI lineage: Eukaryota > Metazoa > Arthropoda > Insecta > Coleoptera > Chrysomelidae > Neocrepidodera > Neocrepidodera transversa. The sequence goes on from OY725339.1 coordinate 6,318,766, forward strand.
TTTAGTTTTGTCCTATACGAGGTTTTAGCATGATGAATACGAAATAAAATAACCATTATTAGTACAATACCCGATTTTTAAAAAGTGTATACTTACATACATATTTTGGAATATATGTGGCCCATTGACTTTTTACATGGAATATTATTTAATATCTTCCTAAATTTATTAACATTAGGATGTGTAGAACATTATTATTGGAGATGAAATGATTCACATACATTGATAAAAAAATCACACACCGAAATTGAAAGTAGAATTAATGTATTGTCTTCGATGTCATTATTAACCAATTATCATGTAAATTATTAATTTTTCATTGGTATATCAGGTTTATAGAAATCAAAATCATAGAGTTCTGCCATTAAAAATGTTATGAAATAACTTTAATATGTTTTTTCTTCAGTATAATTTGTATTATGGTTTGTCAATCTCGGAGATGGATTTTATATTTGTACGAGTCACTTATGAAAAAGTCAATAAAAATGCTTTCTTAACTAAAATTCAAATTATGTTAATGTGCCATCAGTTTAAGTAATTTAATATAAATATAAATGTTTTTTTTTATGGAAGCTGACGAAACACCAGGGGTATGTAATGAGCATTGCTATACCCATATATGGTAAACAACTGCATATGGAACTCAGTATAAAAATCAAAATCACGACATAATAAGTTCCGTTGAATTTAAATTATGGAGTATTTATTAGTAGTTTGATATTGCCCTTAAAACCTTAGGATTAACACATCTTTATACATGTCCCTATTTATCTTGGGAACTATATATGGTTAAATAAGAGAAATTGGCATAAAAAGAAATTCGGTTGCTTCCAGATATATCGGAAAAAATGGTCGGTATAGTTATTTCACCAATTTACGCCTGTTTCGGATTAAGTACGGAGGCATCGACTAAAAGGTACGACTGTGCTGAAAGGTACACTTGTGAATTCCCCCAATATTAAACCCGAAAATTTGTTATATCATTTATTGAGAGTCAGTTTTTTATTTTATGCAAAAATCGATTTTTTGTTTAAAACTGGGCTCATATTTAATGATGCTGAAATATGTTTCACTAATGTTTTTTTCTTTCCAAGATGATCTAGATAATCTGTTTTTATTAATTGTCCCAAAATTTTATTTGTATCTAGTTTTTGAAATATTTTTGGATCGAAAAATAGGCCGGGTGTTGTAAACACCTTAAGGAAATAAATTAATTGCGTTTATTTTGTCTAAAAATATTAGAGGAATTTTGTACTTTCTAAATGCGGTTGAATGTATGACCAGATGAATATTGGTTGTCACGTATAAATCCCAAATAGGCTTAAATTTGTGGAATATACTATACCAAGCATTTAAAAGATTCGCAAGTTTACATTTTAGTTATTTTAATTTTAAGAACAAAATAGATGCAAAATAGAAAAAAGTCATTACACTAGTTTTATAAGACTTATTGTCTTGTGTTTTATTAAATGTTTTTGTTAAAATGATATTAATTTGTCATTAAATTACCTTTTCAGTATTATCAATATTGTTAACTGAGTTGTTAAGATCTATTAAAGAGGTTACGAATATAAATCGGATTAAAAACAGGGTGATACTTTTTAAGTAACTATAAAATTCAACGACTACAAATTATTTTACAAAACGTTTCAAGCATTCTTTGTTATTCAAGGTTATATTTTTAATAGAAAATGCTACGATATTTCAACACTTGTTTTGTAAAATAAAATATTATATTAGCAGTATTATATATTTATTATTAATAGGCTTATCATTATTTATTTTTAGTCCAGTTGCCTCTTTGGTTACAATAATGATATTCTGTCACTAACACTCTTATTAGTAGAATTGTTTATTCTTTTTATCAATTAAGAATAGTTATTTACTTTTATTTGATGAAAAAATATATGATATAGTTGTGTCCTGTGGATATAATATAACATTATTGTCAGTGACAGAAAAATATTCGCTATAAGTTATACAAAAATTTTGTACAAAGATCAAATAAGATGATCAGCGCCGTCTAAAATGTAAATTGTCCAAAACAAGAAAGATTTCTTGATTTCGTAATAGTTATATATACTTTAGATGACAGTATTTCCTTTACACTAAATTGTCAAAACGTATAGAAGAGATATTTTTATAAAATCTTTATTGATTGTTCAGAAGACGGCACTGAACATTATCTTTATCCTTATTTTGTAATTGAGCCACTGCTGTGTGACGAAAGTTTAGCTTGTAGATTATTCATATAGTAGTACTCATTCCAGATAGTATAAAAAAATGATTGAAATGTACATTCTCTTAAGTTCATAACGTGAATAGTGTACCTTAAACTATTCATACTGCATTTTATGAAAACGAATCTACTTAAAAAACAAAACATCAAAATATTGTATACATACCAAACAGATAGCAATTTAGAAAATATATTGTTAAGCTGTAAAGGAATTGAAGTTATAAGGTATTCAATCAGTTGTCCATAGCTAGAATACGTCAAATAACAATATATTGTAAAAAGTGAACCTGTCGTTTTATTTCAAATAATAATTCCCATATACATATCGTTAAGTTCATCAATCAAAATTTCATCTTCAATAAATTAATTTCCACGATTACAAGGAAAATAAAAATTCATTGCAATAAATATATTTATTTTAATATCTACATGATTGTGTATATTGCATTACCTTAAAATTAGTGTAGGTATAAAATTCATCCACAGCCCCATTCTTGAGAACTAAAATTAAAATGTAAATGGGATATGGTATTAATGCATAATAAAATTGCATTGATATAAATATATCGAGTATCACAATCATGTTTCTATGATATTAACACGTAAACCTAAGATTTTGCGTTCAGTAAAAAAATATTTTTTAAATAAATAATAACGAGAACACATCTAAAACAACTAACATATGAATTTCTGTTCATTTTTTTTTTATATCATGAACATGAAAATTATATTTGTTTCATAAAAAAAATAAATTACTTTATGCGCTATGTACAAGTTAAAATGGACTCTAAACAATGCCATTATATAGCGTGATCACTTTCGTTAATAATGCAATTTGCATTAAATTTAAAACTTTAAACAACGTCTGACTAGACTAGTATTTTTTTGAGCATTACGAGGTTAGAATTATTATATTTATTCATATCTAGAGGCAACGACGGTCCATTTTTCTTTGCCTGAGTGTGCCAAACCAATATCTGAAACAAAAAATGAATTATTAGAGATGAATGAATTTAAATTTTTGTCAGTTTAAAAAAGATGCTTTGATAAAGCAATTTTTCTAATTAGATGCTTTCTACGATTCAGTAGAATCAAAGATGTTCTTTTTGTGGCGTCTCGTGGTATAAAAGAAAGGTTCTTTCATGAACCACAAAAACTATTTTTTATATCGAAGGACCAATATGACTACAATTGAAGAGCAATTCTTTGATCGAAAAATATATTGACAAAATGAAAATATAAAATTGACAAGTATTAAAAAATAACAAAATTGATTGAATTAAAGTTTTCATAACAACGACAAAAATACAAAATAAGACAGGTTCGTCCTCAGGAACATTTGGCATCTAACACTTTTATTTGCGTCTGTCATAGGTTTTTAAGTATATTACATAATAGCAACAAAAAAAAAATCGATTCAAACAGAACTTATTTCTGTTAACCTGAATAGTGCTCCATCTAATTTTGTAACAGTAATTTTAATGTCACTTATTTTTTATTTCAGCCAATTATTTCTAGATATTTCGGCAAATTTATTTTATGGATTAATCATTTGACACAAAATACATCGACATTATATTTTGCTTTTTAAGAAAGCTATAATTTTCTCACGCACATACACGACAAATGTAAAAATAATTTGTAGTTATTTAAAGGCAATTAATTGAAATTTTAGATTTGCATATACAAACAATTATAGTTTTTAAAACAATGGTAGACAGCTAACGCCATCTACCGATGGGACACGGTGTCACTTATTACTTGCGGAACAGATTCCACCTGTGTACTAACTAACTAAATCCGATAGAAGGCCCATCTCCAATGGACATAAAATCCCAAACAACTGTTGTAAGTTGTGAGAATTTGTTTTCTATGCGTCCATGCCGTATATATTTGAGGAACGAAACAGCTGTCCGATATAGATGCATAGAAATCAAATTCTCACAACTTAGAACTATTTACACTTGTTTGGGGTTTCATACCATTTGGAGATGGCCCTTCTGTCAGTTCCAGGTAGTACTGGCGCTTGTTAGACAGGTCGAAATTATATTAATAAGTGACACCGTGTCCCATTGATAGATGCTGTTAGCTGTCGGCCATTGTTTTACATCCTTTTTACTCAATATTGCACTATTGTGTTTCAAAGTGAGAATTGAATTCTATGCATTTGGATACACATTGCCGCTGATGAGTCCTTGTGGGACGAAACAGCGAAACTTGAACCAAAAATAGTAAATCGCCAATTAAAGCTAATCATTTTATTTTTTACGTTCAAGAAGCCAAACGGTTTCCGATATACAGTCTTTCTTGGTTCTTCACCCAGTACATATATACAGTGTAAGGATTAAATGTTAACTTCCCTTATAAGTGCGTTAGAGTGAAAACAGAGAAAGATATGTAGGTGTTTACTTGTTTTTGAACAAGGTTAAAATTGGAAATGATTTGTAGAAACTTCCAACAAATATATATTTTGACATTTAAAATATTTATTCTAATATTGAGATTTGATCTGGAGAAAATAAACGAATTTCTCTAACTGTATATTTTATAATTAAAAAAAAAATAAGTGTCAATACTTACTTTTTAATTATTTTTGACAATACAATTTGAATTGGCATTCGTTTTTGCCAAAAAAATTACTTAAAAAGTCAATACTTTACTTTTTTTTAAATTTACAGTGTTGTTAAGTTAAAAAATACAATTAAATACACCTATTCATAATGTATTATAAGGAACCATTTAAAAAAGTGAGTATTGGAAAAAAATTGACATGTGTGAACGTTTTTCATTTTTTCGTCTCAATTAAGAGTTAGGTGATCGTTTTTTACACTCGCACTTTATTAGAAGAACGGACCTGATATTTCAAATTTTGAACTACTTATAAATAAAAATCAATACTTACTTTTGTACAATTAGATGCTAGTAACTCAACATCTTTAGGTTCAAAGGGGGACAGACTTTTTAAAAATCCGTCTTCTTCGAAACCTGGTTTAAAAGGCATCTTAGCTTTAGGTCGTTTATGTAGAAATTCTACAGAAACGGCGAAACCAGCCATGTCTACAGCAAACTTTCTTCCACCAATCCAACCATCATAGAAGCCCGTGAAAACGCCATGTTTAACAATTGGCGAACTCACCCCTGCTTTCGTTATTAAGCCAACAGGAAACATAGATACTCTTTTCGTATATCTTATCTAAAAAAAACACGAAACTAAATTACGCTACTTACGTTGATATAAACTAAAAGTCATACATCACTAAATAATTCCAAATCGTACGTATTGTCATCATCGGCAAAGTAAAAAACTCCAGTTTTAGCATGTCCCCTTATCCAATCTATGCCTTTGTTTCTATTTGATACTCCTCTAGGTTTGGGCCCTTTTGTTTTATTCTTGTATTGAGCAGGCATTGGAGCTAAAACCAACAATAAAAATGTATTTATTATTTCATATTAATTATAAAAAGTCTCGCAACATAATTTTTACAAAATTTCTTACCTATCATATAATGGTATTTCAACATAGATCTTTTTAATACATCTTCAACGAAATCGTTGGTTTGGTAGGCATCTTCTATCACTAACCATGTAAGATTGGGCACTAACATTAAAGTATGAGAAAGTCTAGTTAGTTCAGCGATTTGTTCAGGTCTTCTATAAGTAGGAGTAATAATAAAAAGAGGAGGTATTTCAGATCCATCAGATGCAGCTAAGCTATAGCACTAAAAGAAAATTACATTTTATTGTTTTTTGTTTTTAAATTGAATGCAAAGTGTTTATAGTTTAAGGATTTCTAAAAAGGTTAGTGGTGCTGTGTTTTAGTAATAATTGTCCATATTGCAACTGGAGAATCATTGACGAAAAATCTGACTATTTAATAATTGAAAGTATTCTTGATGACCGAGATACATCAGCAGTATGGGACCACATAACTCGATATATTTTGTTCGAAACTGCTTAAATTTTAATTTTGGTCCAATTTTGGAATTTGGCAATACAATACAAATTAAACTCAAAATACCTTGCAACTACATGTTTAAGTACGAATATGTCGAAAAATATCCTGTTTAAAGCGAATAAAAAGAATACATTACGTACGTTTACCAAATTCAAAAATTGTAACAAAATTAAAATTAAGCAGTTTAGTTCAAATATTGAGAGTTAAGTGTTCCATACTGCTACTGTATGTCCCTGGTAAAATTGTTTTTGTAGTTAGGTATCTTTTAGGCCAATTCAATTGTTTCCTAATTTAAAAAAATATATACGAATTTTAAAGTTATGAAAAATAATTATTTTTAAAATTATAAAATTTAAATAAAAGCCCCTGTATCTCGAATAGGAGGAATATTTTATCTAAGTGTTTTAGCTTAAATCGTCATATAATTCATATATGTAGAATTTATTGGATAAAAGCCAGACTGAAACGATAAATTAATTTAGATACGACAAAATCTTCAAGTATCGTATATCCGCAGGATGTCCTGCTAAACTTATTTGACATGTTCATTTGAACTATTTTAATTCTGTGTATGTACCTAACCTGCGGAATTTTATTAAAAACTGACCTGACCTAGTTGCCAAATTGTGGAATGAAATCAATAAGGAACTTTGAATTCTCAGTTACACTTTCCAAGTATTGAGTATTGATTTAATGCACAATTGATATTTTTAATATTAGGTACTTATTGAACATATTTGTATGCAGTCTAAGGTCAAAGATAAATTGAAAAGTACTTTTTTATAAGTAATATTTTTTGAGTAAAAAAATATCTTGATTAATAATTTAACGAATTTTATTGTAGAATATTTTATAAATCGTTAATTAGGGGTAATATCCTTTTCTTAATGAATTATTAATTTTAAATACCAATTAACAGCAACCCTTTTATGTTCCTTATCAACTGTTGTGAGTCGAATTATTATTAATATATTATAGATCCCCGTTCCAATAAAACCAATAAAATGATAAAAATAGTTAGACGTTTTTGTCTTTTATTCCGCATCTAGATTTGAAAGAAGTAAAAATAAAAATAAAATTGATTATTTTTGCTTTGTTATTTGTACTTGCTCGCAATTGGCGTGGAGCCATTTTGGCATTTTGCTTTTAATTTATCAATTTTTGCAATCTTGAAGATATTCCAACTTGCCTGAAGTAAATCATCTTAAATTTATGTCAAAGAAAAAAATCTATCCGGATTTGTCCAAAATCGCCGGTCAAAATTAAATTATAAAAGCAGAATTTATAGTGTCGTAACTATCTAATTTTGAGATACTGAATGCTTTAATTATGTTAATGGGCTCAATTTAAATGATATTAAACAATTATTTAGTGGATTAATCAACTTTATTTCACGAAGAAGAATTAAGATTATTAAGAAAATCACATACAATGTCATGAAAAAATACAAAGAGGGTAACTAGTTTCGACTAACGAGCTATCTTAAGGCAATATACAAACATAAATATTGGAAACTGACTAATAGGTTGTAATAAATATGTGGATCAACAAGGGTTCGTACATAAAGTAATAAAAAAAATTAACAAACTATATTGCTTGTTATTTGGTCTGAAGATGGCTTTGTTTTTCATTATATGTGTTTAATTTTCTCATTCTTTGACCACATATGAAAAATTAATAACCTCATAGATTTAAAGATTAGCGAGTTTATTGCATTAAACAATTATTCCAGTTATATAAAAATTTTTACTGTTTAAGATAATCAAAATATGGATTACTAATTTAAATTTCAAGATCATTGATATTTTTGGTAGATGCAAATATTGTCGGATACAGCTAAAGTGGATAATGAACAAAATCATTTATGAGCTATTTATTAATTTGGATTTTTGATAGTACCAACTACCATCTCTCCACCTATAATGAAAAAGTTTGTTATTAGAAATAAAATTTTGTTTCTTACCGGCACTTGTAATTTTCTGTCGATGATTTCTGGTCGTATGTCATTATTATTAATATTAGATATTATCCATGGATTATAAAAATGATATTGGACTAATATTATAAATGCGCACATAAATACTATTAGGTAAAGTTTCGTAGATATCCTCATACTTTTACGAGCTATCTTTCGCTAAAACAAAAAAAAAATATTAAAAGAATAACAATAGAAAAAAAAAATATATCTAATAAAAATATTCTCAGCTCAGTGAATTATTTAATGCTTTTCAAACAAAACTTGTTTTCAGTTTGAATATCAATACGAAACTGTGACTATATATGAGGTAATTCCGTACATACGGGGTTGTTATTTTGTTAAGTGCATATGGATGATTAATTGCAGTAAAATAGATAATCAATAGAAATTTTACAATTTCAATTAGAGAGTGCAGTAACAATGCATACTAAGAATATATTCATCTCATTTGACACGATTATATTTTTTTGGTAAGGATATCAGCAATTAGGAATATATTTACGTAAGGGAAGGGATTTCTAAAAGTTTGTTTTATTGTTTCCACTTTGTTTCGAATTATTGGATTAACATCATGCAGCGAGATATTTTTTACCAGAAAGGGAATGATTTGATTAAAAATGTATAACCCCGCTTAACGACCCTTATTTGTTTATTATATCCGAAATGAAATACTTATGGCAAGAAACGAAACACGTTAATACGTAACTCAGACAATGATCCACGAATCCTTAGGGGTTTGGTTCAATTTAACCGAATGGAAGGTAACATTTAATAAAAGTGTGACAATAATATATCAAAAAGTAACGTTTCTTTAAAAATGTAAATTTGTTAATATACAAAGAAACGTATAGATAATTTATATTCCAGCAAAAAATATCTCTTTATGTCAGTTTTGTGTTGAAATGGATTTTGAATGTTCTAGGGTAAAGATGTTAATAGGAGATAAAAAAGCATGCTAAGTATATATAGACCACCGAAAGGTAATATCGAGGTTTTCTTCATGAATTTTTGCGCTGTACTGGAATTTATTAGCAAATATAATTATGATATAAACGACTGAAAGGACTAAAGGAAATTTAAAATAATAAGTCCTGTAATAAAGTCTATTGTGATATTAGTGATAGGAATTTAACTTTACTTGTATCAAGCCTTTCTTTAATGAAATATATGCTGAGACTTATATTGATCGTAGCTTTGAAACATTTTTGATTATCTTGTTAGACGAAGTAAATTATTACTGCCCAGTTAAAATGATCAACAGAAATAACAATCTTCAAAACCGTTGGATTACTCTGAAATTAAACAGGCAGCAGTTACTTAAAAATCTTTCTCCACGACCATTAGTGAATGTATGAATTCCGAAATCATTTTTAATAATAGAATGTAAACATTCACACTCTAGAGTCTGAATATTTAGGTGGAGCTATTGGGCGAAAAGTGGTCCACATTGTGCGCATGCGTTGTTAATATTAGATTATGTTTTTTCTAATTATTTAGAATAAAAAAAACAAAACTACTATCGGAATCTAACCGGGGTTAATCATTAATATAAAATTCCATTTATTTTTGCATTTATTACTCCAAAAAAAATTATTTTTATGGAGCACTTTCCTCCAAATAGCTCCTCCTGAATATTGATTCTAAAACACTTGCGAACTAAACGATATAGATTGCCATGGATTTCAAAAGTGTCACTATCAGATATAAAATGGCGACGGTAATAATTATTTTCAAACAAGTTTTAATTTAAACAAAATAATGAGTGAAAAATCGAGTGAAGTTGATAAAGAATTTAATATCTGCAATTGAAAATTATGATAAAACACCAATGCACCAGTTTTTAATTTCGGTAAGTGTACCATAACACTATAAATATTAATACAATGTAATGCAAATAAGTCAACAAATAACTTGTGTTCAGATTTAATTTAATTTTGATTCATACTTTTTGATCGTGGAGAAAATATAGTCTGTTACTCGGTTAAAATGAAAAAAATCGTACACTCGTGGTTCCTCACGCACGCGTTCGGAATTTTCCACTCGTGTCGAATTTTCCATTCTAACCTTGTTACAGAATCTACTATTATTGGCTTTGTTCAAAACTAAACACGCTAGAATCAAATATTTCGTATACAAATGCTAAAACTAATTACAATAATCTGATTAAAAATTCAAAACATAATTACAATGCTAACTTAATATCTAACTCTTATAATAAACCTAAAACTCTGTGGAACCTAGTAACAAGGCAACAGGTAGGATAAAAGTACCTGAAAATATAATGATAAAAATCAACAACGTGTACTGCTCTAACCCGATGGAGGTGGCTAACACAATTTGCGAATTTTTTGCAAATTTAGCTGGTTAAAAATTAAAAAGTTACTACGTTGACTCAATTTATAAGATATGTACTGTCTGAAATATGATAAACTACACTTTTTTCTTTAACCCAGTCATTAAGAAAGATCTTTATGATAATGCGAGACAACTTAAAAATAAGAATACTACTGGAATTGATAAAATATTTCTATGAGAATATTGAAATCAACAATAGAATCAGTTGCAGAACATTTAGCATACTTAATTAACTTATCTATTGCAACTGCAAAATTTCCTGCTATTATAAAGATTGCATCAATTATAACAATTTATAAAAAAGAAGATCCACACGATGTCACAAATTACCGTCCTATTTCTCTCCTGAGTGTTTTTTTCTAAACTTTTTGAAAAAATTTTTGTGAATAGAATGTTGGGAGTTTTTGATTGCTTGAATTTTCAATTTATTAAAAGCAAACTATACAACTTGGGTTTTATGGGCATATTTTTAGAGTGGATAATAATTTTTTTAAATAACGGAAAAATATTTGTAAAAGTAGGAGAGGCCTCTTCTAACTTGCATAATATAAATTAAGGGGACCATTGATCTTTTTAGTTTTTATTAAGAGACTCATGTAAACCAATTTTTTTTTAAATATAGACTTAACTTTTCCCTGCATTTTTATGTATAAAACTCTTTTCTACATCAAAGACCAGAATAATAAACTAGAATGACAGTCGGACCATCATACGTATGACACAAGATATTCAAATTTTTTAACAATTCCAAAGCACAGAACGAATAAATTTAAAGTTTTGCCCTTATTTCAGGGGATAAAATTATATAACCATCTACTTATGGAGTATAAATCTGTTAGATATCGGGTCTTTAAAAAAAAGTTTTCTTAGAAAAAGCTTATTACAGTACAACGGAATTTCTATGTCCTATACATTTGTATGTGTTTAAGGATGAATAAATATTATTATGTCGGCTAAGAAAAAGTCTTTTATTATTCATAAGTTTATATATCGCTAATGATAAATAGTAAAGTTTTGGTATTTTTTGTTTATATTTAAATAATCTCATATATAATTAATTGTTAAGGTTAATTTCTAGTTAGTAGAAATTTCTATATACGCTGAATTTAAAGCGGATACAAGAGGTCATGTGTCAAATCCCAAATTAAAAAATCTTGCTTTTTCTTTAATCTTTAGACAATTACGCGGTTGTTATTTTATACAATTTTAAACTAAACAATTATGATATTTTTAGCTTTAAGGGTATCATGCGGCAATGATCCAAGAATAAAAATTTAAATAATAGACTATGTTAGTAAAGACCTTGAATTTTCAACAAATATTGAAGTAATGATATAATTTTAGCAATTAAACTGTTTTCATTTTTCTAGTGAAATAGGAAAATGTAAGAGCGAAAACAAACGTTTTAATTTTGTTTTGAGATACAAATGCAATTCCGGTATTTTTTTTTCTCACTGCTAGTCGCAATCAGCTCGAACGGCGGCCCGATAGGCCTGTTCTTCCTTAATGGCGATAAAAATCTTTCAAATTGCATAAATAAATTGACAACTCTACAGCCTGTCTGTCCGTTTGTCCGTAGTTGAGCTATTTTAATACTGTTATTTTAAGTTTAAACCTGTTTTAAAGACAAACGTTAAAGGCCTACAATGATGAAAATTTTGAATATCAAGAATTAACAAAAATAAAACCAAGTTTAATTCATGAAATCCGAAAAAAATAAATATTGTGGCAATTTTCTGAAAAACAATGAGAAGAATCAAACCTTATTGCAAAATTAAAAAAAAATATCGTAAACAATATTAGCAAAATTACTACCCCAGATTTCCCGCTAAAAAATCGAAACTTCTAACAGCTTATGACCTACTCCACAAATTCTCCAAAATTGAATGAAAGTCATAAAGTGGTTAACGTGTTATTAGCAAATAAACGATTTTACTATTTAAGGACGAATGAATTAAATGGCAGCGAATTTGAACAACACTTTATCATTTTTTATCCAAAAATATTTCCCAACAGCTCGAATAAAATAGGATGAAATAACTATAACTAGTTTAAAACATTGTTTAATAAGTTCAATTCAAAACTTAAATAATAAAGATGCTATAATGATTCAAAAAAATATATGCATCATGAATGTCATTCGTTAAAAAATTCTATAGTGTTGTAGTTTTCTGCATTATTATTTAACTAATCTGTATATTTAATGAGTCATTGTCTTTAGAAATACTTTCTACAGTTATATTAAATTATTAACACAACCTAATGGTTTTCCGCTTAACGTATGAAAACATAATTTATTTTTATCACTTACAAACACGTGTTAAAACTTTGCATTCATTTTATTTCTTATTTCATTAAATCACCTCAATAGAGGTGAACTAAATACATGAAAAAATTGCAGAGTACAATTTAAAAAAACGTTTTAAGTACGTATGCTTACCCTTTTGCAATTTTTAGAAAACAAAAAAGAGTATCATTTTCTACATTTTAAAAATCACAGATTTTTAAGTTGCAAACCGCAGCACATTTTCGTCCCGTTGTAAAATCACGCACAAATAAAATCCAAGCTAGCGATAAGAATAAATAAAAATACTGTATCTTTCCCGGAATAATTATTACTTATCTTTCGACATATTTCCCGTCACAATCGTTTTAACTCTGGAACGGTCAGAATTAAACTAGAAAATTCATTTGTTACCAGATGAAGTGTACGGATTACAGGATGTCTCAAACGCTAAATATTTCTTGGAAAACTCAAATTGGATTGCATATAATTTGTATTATATTTATTCTTTAAACAAACTACTAGTTTACAATTTTTTTCTTAATGGAATGGGAAAAAGTTTTTTTAGCTTAATTTGAGGTTACTGAAAATGAAAATGACACTCATATATTATTCCAAAGAAGCCTTATCGAGGTATTTGCGAAATTTCCCTCCTTGAATTTTTATTAATTAAGCAGAGGTATCAGTCAGTTACATGATCGATTGGATTTCTCCATTCAACTGGCTTTCCAAACGATAAATATTTCTTTCTGCCTTTTCCAAATTTATTTAATGGTGCTAAACAAGTGCCACAGACTGAATTTGGAGTCGATGGTTTATCAATATGTCTCGCTTGATGTCCAAATAATGCTCATAAGCAACTAAACTATTTTTGATTATTTTTTTGAGCACTTTTGTTGAACATATACGATCCACAAAAAAAACAAAAATTATCTGCAACCCAAAAAATTCTATTCCAATTGACACAAACAGTATATTGGTTAGATCTTTAGTTCTCAAGATTTCTGGACATAACTGGAAAAAATCCATAAAATACGTTTTTTGCTAATATATCAATAAAGCTTCTTTGGAAAAATAAATAAGTGTCATTTTCGTTTTCAGCGACTTCAAGTTAGAAACACTTTTCATTATAATATAACTATAGCTTTTTCCTGCGACTCCGTCCGCGTTGAAGTCGGAATAAATAAAAGTTTCTTTTCTTCCCAGATTTTTCTAGCTTTCATTCCTTATTTTACCACTCAGGGGATGATTTTTTAAAAACCCTGATAGATGGCTTTCTTCATTTGTAACCAAGAGGCTAAGCACCAATTTCAATGAATTTACCTTTAATGGTAACGAAATTCTCATACCTGCTATCCAAATTTAATGATTTTTGTGAATATAAAAACAATTATTAAATACCCCTTATGTTATAAGTATGCAAGTTGAAAAATCTGAAATAATAAAATTGAGTATTCAAATTTCCTAATTTTTGTGAAAATAAAAAACAGTTTTAGCTAGACGGAACCAGCGATGCGCGAGTTCGACTCGCACTTGATCATTTTTTTGTAAAAATGGATATCCTTGAATATATCAAGCACTGAAACACATATTTCCTTATTTGAAAAAGTTTTTTTCGTAAAATCGTACTCTTGTTTCATCCATAATATTCCAGATATTCAAACTTAAAGAGTTCCACGATATGATGACTTTAATTTTTACTAATTTTGAAATTTATGTATTCATTAATTCTGTTGAATTGAATTTTTGGCCAGGCCCGGATTACCCATAATTCCAACCTAGGCCATGGCCTAGGGCGCACGCTTGCGGGGGGAAACGGAAATTTTGCACTTGTGAATAGCGAGCGCGAGCGTCCGGGCGGAAAATAATTTTTCGAAATAGTAAAAATTAAGACAAAAAAACGTTTAACCATATCTTATAGTATAAATATCTCGAAAAACAATCATTTTCTGGATTGAAACAAATAGTACGATATTTACGAAAAAACCTACATAAAATTCAAATAAGGAATCAAAATGAAGATTTGACCGGTGCCGTTAAAACTTTGTTTGAGCAAAATGTCCTAAATTAGACCATATATAATTCAGCAAAAAATATTATTTTGAGCTACAGAACTACTATTTACCATTTTGATGGTTCCGGTATACAATGTTATTTAGATTTTTTTTTATCAAATAAGTGTTATTTATTTAATATTTACTTAATACACTACTAGAATACAAGTCAAATACAACCGAAAATAATAAAACCTCTTGAGATAACAAAAAGTCAACAGACGCAATAACAAATAAGTAAATAAATATTTAAGATCATCAAACTAAAACAAACTAAATTTGTATTTTATAAAACAAAAATTTTAATCATTAACAAATATATGATCCATGAAAGCTTATTGAAATGTGTAAATAATTTAATTTATATCAAAAATAAAATAAATAATCCTTCTTTTACTTTCCTGGCCCCATCCAGGGGTATAGTAAACGAGCAAAAAAAAAATCGAGATATCGATGGAAATATCCATTTTGAGGTCCCCGAGAAGATTGAGACTATTTCCAGAGTAAGGTCTATCTGTGTGTCTGTCTGTGTATAATCTTCCACGATATCTACCGAACCGTTTGACCAATCAAACTTAAATTTGGTATGAAGGATTGGTGTGTACCTCAAATGGGACAATTAGTTTTTGGTTTAAATTGGTGCAGTACAAAGTCCTCTACTAGTACGACTTTGATTCTTCTGTTTTACGCGTAACTTTTTAAATATTAAAGATGTGGATCTGAATTTTGGTATGCAGACAAAACAATTTTTTTCGAGGTTAAATGACAATTTTATTGTACTAGTAAATTTTTGATGCGATGAGTCAGTAATGAAATCTCTAAAGCTATTATGTAGAAAAGATAAGATGGTAATTTATGGTGTATTTTATTTAAATAAATAATATTTTATATATGAATCCACGTTCAAATCTCAAAGGTAACAGTGTGTTACTTTTGAAAAAATATTAATTTTTGCTTATACCTATTATAGATATTATCGTACTTATATTATAAAACATATTTTATGAAACTTGAGGCATGTATGCAAGTCAAAAATCTGTTTATTTTAAATATACAAAATTTACCTTTGGATTTAACCAGTGGTGTGCGTCAGGGTATCTTTTTTTATCCCGAATGATCAAAAAATGACTAAAGTTTCACTATGCTAAAACTAAGCATTTACGAGATAAAAATATATTTGAGATTTGGAGATTGGTCCAATAATAATAAAATAAATTTTACCCAAATTTTTATAAAGATTAAAATTAACTCACCCATGCATCATAATTAGGTACCAACTTAATGGACAAAAATTTGACAAAAATTGCAAGAAACACAATAATTTATAATAGTGAACACGTATTGTGAATAGTAAAAAATAGCAATACTTCGAAGAAAATTGTTTGCAAAAGTGAACTAGTCATACACTTAGATCATCTACCAAAGAGCATATTATGGAAACATTTTCAATTTCTCAATTTTCTTGTCATAAATGCTATGAATTTATTACTAATAGTTTGATTCGTCTACTTCACATTAAATATTTGATCAAAGAAAATGTGTACAATATTTTACTTACTCCTCTTTTCAAAAATAAAAGAAACCGAATAACAAATTTAGTTCTATACTATTGACATAATTGTAGATAAATAAAGTTTTATGTATTTTTTCTGCCATCACATATTCGTGACCACCTACTTGGGTTCTAATGTTGTTAATTTCACACAGCGTGTAACAATTTTTCTGTTTAGAATTAGTCATTTTATTTCAATGATATATTCAAAACTTTAATAACATTATTGATTATCGACAGAAATAAAATTAAATATTCTAATGCATTTTCTTAAGTAAATATAGCTAGATATAATTGTATTAATCTATTCATTATTAATTAAATATGAAAATATTTTATTGTTATAGACTATATCTTTAGATATAGATTTTCCTTTTTGTTAATATGCCACATTACATTTTAAATATAAAAAACGCTTTTTGTTCAAACTTAATACATTCAATTTTTTTCTGCGTTTTTTTAAAACTTTGACGGCATTGTTATTGCCGTTAACGTTTAGCGATAGCCACCAAAAGCTAATCAGTTCTATGGATTAAAACAATTTTTGGTGAAAATTTGATTCATTAGTTTTTTTTCAAATCGTTGTAGAAAAATCTGGACACACACACATTCATACAGTGCGGCCGTAAATTATTGAAAACATTTAGATTATTTCAAGCCAAATTATGTCTTAATACGTGTATTATTATTATTATTGAAAATATCTCTTAAAAAACCTCAAACAAATTAATCCATTTCGCTTAAATCAGGACTATTAAGTAGCCATCTAATAGTTCCATTATTCCCTATCTCTGGTAATACATTGTTTAAATGATCCCGAATGTCTTAAACACTACCCGGAGCTATTAAAATTATACCATCAAGTTCAGCCTCCGGAAAATGGAATAGAAGAATATTTTCTGCCTCTCGGATAATGATTTTTAGATAGGTAAATGGATTTAAAATAAAATCATAGAATATAGGTCCATGAATTGATTTGATTTTTTCCTAACGTTTCTGTAAACACTTTTAATGATATTTTTAACTAATTTTGAAATGGATCTATCCTTTAAGTGTTTTTAACATATTTCATATGGCAGTACATCCGTTATAGCTTTATTAGCTTCTGTACTTACATTATCATTTATTTTCAACGTATTAATTGTTGTCATTACTATCGTGCAAAAAAGTTTTTGCTCTATAAAAAACATGACTTTTTGTTTGATTTTGCGGCAAGAGTCAATACCAATAGAGTCTTAAGATTCAATAGAATAAACCAAATTACCAACACTCTGTATACAATTAGAGTTATAATATATTACGCAGGGCTTCTTAAATGAAAGATTACATTCTATTTTTAGGTCAATGACGAATAATCTTAGTTCTTAAATTCAGTGAATTATTGCATTTTACTTTTATATTTATTAAGCATGACATGTTTGCTCTAATATTCCTACCCGAAATCGATTAATACCTACCTAAATAAAATAAACGATGATTATATCAATTTACGTGTTGAATAATTATTTAATAGCATGTGTGTCATTCATCCGGATTATTTCTATAATTTTTCTTGTCAAGTGATTTTCCATTTTCTTCTAATCTAATAAGTATACTTTTGTTTGCTACTGCAATGCGGTGATCCCATACATAATTTATTTATGGTTTAATTGGTTTTGAGTTTATATTTCAAAATGTAAGAATTTACTTCCAAAACTTATATCCTTCATGTTTTTTTGTGTCAAATATCCATTAACTTAACAAACTTTAGGAACAAAGAATAATGGATAATCACGAAGCAAAAATACATAGTAGTTTCATAAGCACGCAAAGGTATTTCGTGCGTGTCATAAGCCGTTTGAGCTACAATATACAATCAGCATCGTACTGTGTTTGGTGAAAAAACATATTAAGTTCGTAAAGATAAAGCACATCATGTAAATAGCGCCGAAAAGGGTATTAAATTTATTAAAAACGTTTACTCATTATTATTATTCAGAATTCTTTTGGAAAAATAAAAATAATTAGAACTTATTCTAAGGTTCCGAATAAAAGTAAAAATCCGTCTATTAATTGTAATAAGAAAAAATAAAACAAATACCTCCTTTCATCTATTATACATAAAATGGTGCCAATCGATGGAAAACCACTCTTGCAGTCTTCACGAGGAAAAGAAACCTAAATCTCAAAACCATCAAATTAGATGGGCACGTCATTGAGTGGAAACCAGAAGCAAATCATCTGGAATTCACCTTATAGAACAAACTACTTTGGAATAAGCACCAAAAAGAAGTAACGGCAAAGGCCACGAAAGCCTGAATGGTATGCAGGAACTTTGCGGGGCAAAACTGGGGATGCAACCCAAAAATGCTGCAGTGGATGTACACAGCTATTATTAGACCAATCATTACTTACGGAGCCGTTGCTTGGAGTAGAAGAACTAACCTTGCAACCTCTAGGAGCAATCTCTCGAAGGCCTGTATATGCATAACAGGAGAAATTAGAACGTGAATGGAGGTAATCCTAAACCTCACACCTCTGCATTTACAAGTGGAGAATGTGGCAATGTGCGCCAAAAAAGGGGTTGAAACAGTCTTTCTGAGGCCCGAACCCTTTTGTGGGATCAGTAACAGCATGATACTGGAAGAATTGAAAAGAAAAGGGGAAATAAAAAGATCCAACCACTGGAGTAATCTACAAGGAAAGTTCTTCTGGGAAAATATAAAACCAGAAGAGATCCACAGAGTGTATCTACCTAAGTAAAAGTAAGCTTCGCATAATAACAGGAGTCCTAACAGGTCATTGCCGTATGAGTGGACATCTTAAAAAGCTGGGACTAACAGAAAGAATGCAGATTTTGTGACTTAGAGGCAAAACCTTAGGGCCCAATACCTGGGAGCACATCAGATAGAAGAGAGAGATCTACTGAATCTGAAACGTCAGACATCCTAAATCTCTTGAGGAGAATAGAACTAGTAGACGAAGATATCATCAACGACTAAGCACTAGAAGGGGACACAATAGATCTTTTAGGTGGCGGTGTTACTTACTACCCCCATATCTACATACAGACATCTATTATACATGATATTACTTTGAATAAAGTTTAGAACAAAAAAGCATGCAATTTCAAAAATTTTAGAAAACGACAGTTGGCATCACTAAACAAGGCAATAAAATTTTTCACATATATTTTGTATACACAATAGTTATAATAATATTAAAATTTTCAAAACGTAGAACTTGCCATTATTGCCAGATTTAACAAAAAATCGATTTTTTCATACTTTTAGAATTTTCGGAAAAAAAACTCTTATACAACAGCTCTGTCCGTCCATCCGTCTGTCTGTCTGTGACAAGATTTAACAAACAGACAACGGCAATCATCTAAACATCGTTAAAACCCCTAAAATGATATTAATCTTTGTCCTAGGTTATTTTAAAATGTTCAAAACCCGAAAAATTACGGAAAAAATATTGCCGCTTTTCCCTTGTTTTATGTTAACATGCTGGTTTTTGAAATTATGATATATTTCAAGAATTTTTTTTTCCAAATTATCAAATACGGATAAGGATTTTTCTAAATTTAAAATACGGATATGGATTTTTAAATCACGGTTTTTTGATACTTTATCCCCATTTCGATACAACTTTGATCACTAAATTTTATTCTAATGATGTTTCGCTGACGGAAAAGCCATTTTCGGTGGTTTATTTTTTCAATTAAAACCAAAATTTATTTTTTTTCTTTTAACAAACGGGAAAGCCACCGTTGAGAGAAAAAACTTTAATTATGAATTTTTAAATACTTTAAACTTTTAAAAACATACAATTGAATATACCTACTTCACTGGAAAATTATTTAGTGAAAACCTAAAAAAATAGAAATATGCTTTAATATGTAATTTTTAATTAAAAAAGTTCTCTTACTAAAAGAATAATTGATTAAATAATTACTTTACTAGAAGTTTTCGGAAAGTTGTGTGGTATTCCCCCTCTTTATTTAGATTTTAAGCAGTTAATGATATTTATGACATTTTCAGTTGTATATCAGTCAAAAAAAATATATATCGTAAAATAATAACGAACGTATTCAGAGTCTATGTAAATGTTTCAGTATTAATATTTTGCAAAAAAATAGCGTTCAGGAGCACTTCACCTGGAGATCACGCATAGGTTCGTGTTTACGGTTCGTCTATCTTGAAATTAAATAAATGCTAAATATCTCAATTTTGTTCCCGTTTTTATATTGTCACATAATAAATATCATTACCTGAATATAAATCTAATTTAAGTTGAATAATAAAATATGTGTTTATGTTAACTACAGTTTGATTTGTATAATTTACAGTAAATATTTGATAAAAGAAAATGTATTACTTACATAGTTATAGTTTTATATACCTATTAGAGAGTCATTTGATATTTATTTAGAACATACACATGCAAAAAAAAGCTTTAAATACAGAATACCTAATTAGGGCCTAAATAGAAAAAAATAGTGTGACAATTTATAAATAACCCCAAATTTAGATTTTTAAGAACATAAACTTTTTTAAAATGCATTTTTAATGACCAACTATTATTTTGACTTTTATATTTGTTTAATTTTTTTTTATTCAAAAAGAAGGAAGATGTTATACACATTATTTTATTTGTAATTAAAAGTAAAAATGAGAAGGCGTATTGTGCCGAAAACCGTTAGACTGAACTCTATCTTGGCTGAATTTTATTTAACTTTTGTGAGATAAATTATTTATAAAAATAAAAATTGATCTGTGCGAGCGTTTTTCATTTTTAAAATAATAATAATAGTAAAATCCTTTAAAACGAAAATAGGGGCCGGTTGTTAATTGATATCAAATTTTGTGTATATAAATAGATTCAAAGTTAAAACCATATTGAAATACCAAATAACCAATTAACATCTGGATATTTTGCTATTGCAGAGTGATTTAATAGGTATCTTATAAATCAATATTTCAAGACCGTATGTATTGATACCTTTCTAAAAATACATGATGGTTCAATGAATAAAATAACACAAACTATAGTTACCGATGATAATACAAATATGTTAAAATAATAATTTGGACATGTTTTTTTGTAACATACTAAATAACTTTGTCTAGATTAATTTTAGTAAATACCTTCATGATCCACATTATTTGAATTCAAAATGTCAATCCTAATTCACAGCTTTTAACTAATTCTTTGTTCCATTTTATAACAATGAAAAATCCATAAGTTGTACATCGACAGAATGTTTTATCTTTAGACATCTAAATGCCGGTGTAAGCTACATACATGCAACATGAAAATGTATCTTCCATGTTACTAAAAGTATGACATATGAATAAATGAGGAAGAATTGAATTGTACAAAATTGGAGCTTTTAAAGTCAGAGTCGGTACAAGCAATTTTAGCTATTTAAAATAGATTTATTATTATTATTAATATCTTCTGTGATAACAAAACACCGTTTATGGTTTATTCAAAAATAAATTTACTATCATTTGTCATCTATCTTTTATATTCGTGTCTAACGCCTCTAATAATTGATGGCCAGTTTTGGAGTTTTAATTGCATCTGGCCAGTCCTGCTCAAAATTAACGACACTCGAACAATTGGATTTCAAATTTAATTTCTAACGTACTAATGTTGTTATTAGCAATAATTTCCTATTGTTCTAGTACAAACAAAGCAATAAAATTGACGATAAGCCTATTATAAAATGAAACTTTTTATATCCTAATAAGTCAATAAAACATTAAAATGTTTCAAACAAAAAGGGTACCAGCTTAGAAATTATTAATTCAATCTTAATTATTTTTAATGTAGTGGGGCATTATGAATATTTTTTTACATACAATTAGCATTATAATGAATATTCCCTTAATTAATAATTAAATCAAGCATTTAAAAACATTAATTTATTGAGAAATATTTTATTAATTTTAAGACTAATAAGTAATAGAACTCAGTGGTGTATTGGTAAAATAAAAAGTACCGGAACGTATTGTTATAGCTGGGAGGGGTGGGAGGGCAAATCTGATTATCTTAAAAATGCACCACAAAAATCATTCTTTTCTCTTCTTCGCTAATGTAAAATATAATTTTCATTTGAAATGACCCCCGTCAGGAACTAAGTTCCTCACGTTATTTTTTCACATTTTAAAAAGAAATCAAAAGAAATTGAAAGAAATCAGAAGAATAAGAAAAAATCAGAAAAATTGAATTTGAAAAAATAAAAAAAAAATGAGAAAAAAACCGAAAATATCAGAGGAGTAAAAAACAGAACATCGAGAAAAAATGAGGAAAGATTAAAAAAATCGAAAAAATCAGAAAAGATCGGAAAAATAAGAAAAGAACAACAGAAAACATTGGAAAAAATTGAAAGAAAAATCAGAAAATATATATTGGAAAAAAATGACAAATAAAATTGTATAATACGGAAAAAACGAAAAAATCCAAAAAATTGTAAAAAAACCGAAAAAATCGCAAGAAAAAGAACAACAAAAAACCCGGAAACAATTGTAACCATATTTTTTTTTAAATGAAAAAAATCGAGAGAATTGAAATATATCGCAAAAAATCGCAACTTCCAAAAAAATTTCAAAAAATCAGAGGAATAAGAAAAAAATGAGAAAAAAAGTAGAAAACAAAAGAAAGAGATAGAGAAAAAAAACAGTACAATGGAAAAAATGAGGAAAAAATCGAAAAAAAAAACAAAAAAAAAACAAAAAATCAGAAAAATGAGAAAAAAATCAAAAAAAATCTCTATAAAATATTTATAAATGATATACAAAAAAAATCTAAATATCCTTTCAGAAAAAAAAAGTACTGGAACGCCATTCAGGCCCATATAACTAAATTTTAATTCTAATAACGTTTCGTTGGCGTAAAAGCCATTTTCAGTGATTTGTTTTTCTTTTAACAAACAAGACAGCCATATAGTAGGATTTATAGAATTTAATTCATTATTATTATTATTAGATAAATAAGTGTTGTATTCTAAATATTATATTCCAAAGGTTTTTATAGTTGAATATGATGAGTTAATTTAAAATAATTGGGTATATAAGTAAAAATTTTTCTGGATATCTAAAGGACTTATGATATTTTAATATAAATAAAATTTGTTTATATTTAGAAAATAATTTAAAATTCAACTATGAAAATTACAAATCATTCAGTATTAAAGATTTTGGATAATATTTAGGGATTTTTTTGTTTTTGTATAAAAAAAGAGGGCTAATTAAAACGTTATAATTAGTTTTCAAAAATTAGTAAAATATGAATTAGTGAGACAATTTCATTACCAAAATATTCTATAAAACATAAATGAACTTTACCAGGAAGTAAGAAAATAAAATAATTAATAATTAAAGAGATATAAGAAACCAGAGGAAGAATAACAATTAGAATCGAAGAAGACAAGAAGACAGATAAGAAAATGCGAATTAACTAGGAGATGAGATAGAAAAAGATACAAACGAATAATAACTAAAGAGACACAAGAAACCAGAGAGCAGCTCCAAAGAAGACAAAGAGGTCATGCGAAGGCCAGAGAAAAAAGCATCCAGAAAAAGAATAACAAGCCGCATCGAAAATTAGCAGGGTACTCAAATTTTTTTAATAATTTATATTGTAAAAATTGATAAAGTATCAAAATTTTATAATGAAAAATCTCTGTTGCCACTACCAGATTTACCTAAAAGTAAAACCTCTAAATTATTAATTTTTAATAAGTATAGTATGCATAATATACAAATCAAAAAGAATAATTCTATGATATGACATTTCTGTGTTTTGGTTGTTATATATTTTTTGAATTAAAGCTCAAAATAATAAATGAAAAAATAATGGCTATTAAGACACTCGCCTACAGCTCATATCGTAATTCTCAAAATCGTGTCTTAATGCTCATTTCATAATATAATATTAATTAATTATCAATTATTCTATAACAAGAATTTTAATTTTAACAAAGATTACACTTTATTAATAATTTTATCAATAATCTGATAATAAAGTTTTCCTGTTTCAATTGACTCGTCGACATAATGTATGCTAAACTGTTTACAAAATCATTAGCCTTTTTAATAGAAATAATAGTAAGAAGACAATATAAAGCTACAATCATTCTGTTAAGGTGTCATAAATATTTTACTAATATATAGGATGGCTCATCAAACTTTTCATCCAGATAGTTTTTGAATGAAAATTTATTTTTATTTATTTTAAAATTAATTATAGTTTATTTTTATGTATGAGAAAGTAATGAAACCTAATTTATTATTCAAATTGTAGTTCGGTCACTTTTAAATATTACATCTGAATATTTCTTAAAATTTCGTAAATGTACCTAAGCTAATAAAAGATTTGTTTTTATTTGTATATGTTAAATAGTTTGATTCTTACTGTACCCTACGTTGCTTGGGAACTAATAAAGTAATAATAATAATAATTTAAAAATTGTCTACAATTTAATATAAAATATTATTTCTTACCCTATATATCAATTACGAAAACTATTTTAATTGTCTACTAAAATATTTATTACGCTTATGGATCAGCAATGTTGTTTGCTTTCATACTTTCTCATGCATAAAAAAATTTCGTATTTTATGAGTTTTTGTAAAACTTACGCTTGGTTTAAATTTGGTTGCAGAATGAAGTTTGTCTAAACGAAAGTAGGACCATAAACTTTTTTTCAATTTTGAAAAAGAATCTCTGAAAACTATACTCATGACTGAATGCTAAATAAGGTAAGTGAAATTGTTTAATGAACATTGTTTTTATAGCCGTTTTATCTTTCGAATATGATTAAAATACAAATCCTTTCTACACAAACTAAAACATATTTTTTCGTTTTGTGTACGAATTCAAACTTGTTTTTTATAACGTTTTAAAAAATCAGCTGGGAATTAATGTTGTTATTCTCTGTTATTTATTTCGTGTTTACAAGATATCAAATACAAATATCATCATGTAGACATTTATTGTACAAGTATACTAGGGGGTGTGTTAGAGGAAACTTGCACATGTATTTGGGTCACGTGAATAAAAATAAGAAAATCCTTGTAAGCCTTTACTCCTGAGTAAAGTGTTTGTTCACCTAACAAGTGAATAAAAGAGTACTTTTATTTGTGAGATTTTACTTCTCATACCGATTGTTTTTTTAAATTATTTAGTTGTTGATAACAAACATCAGTAAAAAATGTCCTCGACTAACGTTAATGACGATTATTATCCATTATTATTTACGATTATTATGTAATTGGCGATAGTAGAGCTATCTTAGCAAATATAAAAAAAATTCATTAAGTTTTCCTCAACAAATCTGTGTTACCACAAGTAGTGGAACAGAAATAAACAAGTGAAAAACAGCAATATTTTTGCCGTACTTTCGAATTTTCGAAAATTTAAAGTTAGTATATACCTTATGTACTACAATATATATGGTATAAGTAGCGGGAAAGTTAAAATAGATTAAATATTAATATCATTTTTGGGGTTTTTAACGATCCTGAATCGATTGCCGTTGTCCGTTTGTCTCTATCTCTCACCATTCTCGAGTTGAATCAGGCTAACAGACGGACGGAAAAAACCGTTTTATAAGTTTTTTTTTTCGAAAACTCTATAGCTATAAAAAAGGAATATATAGAACATACTGGAAAGGACTGGTCAATTGAAAAAAATACCTAATAATATGAAATCATCGGTAAAAAAGAAAATTAGGAATAAACAAATAAAATTTCTTGAATGGAAAAAGATATTTCTTCGTCTTTTTCACCAGTTTCTGTTCACATCCCTGATGCTACAACAAAGGTGGTGCAAAATACCTCGGAGAAAAAAATTGCAGGGTGAAAATGAACACCACAACCTGCCCAGTCCACTTTACAGCTTAATTCGATAAGGTTGGCGGCATTTTTCCAACTGATTAATTGACATTCCTATTCTTGGCCGTTTTAACATTAGAGCAGATTTTATCCACTATATATTATCTGTATTTCTTGACCAACGTAAATTTTGATTTCTATTTTATTTCCAACGTTTCGATATTATTTTATTATCTTCAGAAGCTTGTTTCCCTTATTAAATTTGGACAAAAAACAATTAATTATTAAAATGACGTATTAAGTCTATTCAATGAATTTATTTGTTAAAAATCACGGAAATTTCAATGTCTGCAGTAAATAGATAATTTAATTCTCGGACTGTATAAATGCAAACAACTACGTTACTTTTTTAATTTTGCCCCAAAGTTTGTATTAAGACAAACTGTTCTAAGAGCTGGCTACATAAAAATACAAGGTATAAGATACATGCAATATTTATAGCTAGAGAGGTTTCATTAGCTATCCCGAACATTAAGTGGCCAATCTGCCAACGCGCTCAGGAGGATTAAAGCAGGGGCGGGCGATCAAAAATGATAAATTTAATAAAAAAAATGAAAAATCTCACGGATAAAAATTATATAAATATCAAGTATTTGTTATTACAAAAGGCGAAAGAGAAAGAGTTGTTAACTAAACGGTATGCTGAATGGCAGACAAAAAAATAGAAGACAACAAATAATATTTATGAAAGCAAAAGAAATACTGGATGCCTCGATTTGTCTTCCGTTTTTTGTCTGATATTCAGAATACAGTTTAGTTACCAACTCAGTAATTGTTTAAAATAATTTTTAATCCTGAGGTTTATCCTTTTTTTATCACACATATTAAGGCCGACGCTTTCTCTTTCACGAAATCGCCTACCAATAATATTCCGCGCTTTGTAATAACAAATACTTGATATTTATAAAATTTTTATATTTTTTTTTAAATATATTTATCATTTTGGACCGCCCGCCCTCGTTTTAATCTTCCTGAGCGCGTTGGCAGATTGGCCACTCAATGTTCGGGAGAGCTAATTAAACCTCTCTGGCTAAAAATATTGCATGTACTACCTTATACCTTGGATTTTTATGTAGCCAGCTTCGTCTAAAAAATGCAAACTAGTTTTTATTGATTTTGTTGCTTAAACATTTATAGGTGGATTTAATTTTCCTCGTGCCTCTGTTTCTCTATTTTAGTTAACAAATAATAAAACTATATTGATTTTAACAATGCAGAAATTGTTTTTCTTCCTGAAGCAACGTTTAGTCAAATGTGGGGTGTTCCCGGTATAATAGATTAATCAGCCTGAGTGCAGAGAATCTAGGTTATCATTTTGTAGATCTTTTCTTTTCCCAACACAGACAACCGTTCACATTTTTCTTTTTCAAATTGCCCCATTTTCCACCATTTCATACAAAACTTTTAGTAACACATTTAAATAATATCAGGAAAATGTCGATTAAACCTATTGAAAATGTATTCTAAAAAAACAGCTGTATATTTAAATTAAAATCTAGTTCGCTCTGTGTAATTTAGTTAATAATTAGCTTTTAAAAACAAAGTATTAGAAAATTTATTAAATGAATACATAATTCCAAATTGAAATCGATTTATTGAATGTATTATTTATTATGAAAAAGACAGAACAATTTTACAAGAATATACATACTTTTCCTTAGATTTATTATAATCAATTCTACCTATTATTGAAAAAACATACCTATATATTTTGTAAATATTTCTTTGCACAAACTGTTTTTCAGACACACAATCTGTCGCAAAATAAATAATAAAATATTTTTCGCTGATTATAACCTACACAAAATCTTAACCAAATATTTTTTTATAATTATTAGATTCTTTAAAAAACTATTGCTGTTTTATCTAATTCTTATCTAATGGTCCTTGATATTTTTGATAATAATACAAGGCCTTATTGTTAGTTTAAAAATATTACCTATATTTATTTAAAAACCCTCGCAACATTATATTTTGAAAAACTTACCAATTCTATTGATATTGACACAATATTTTAAGATACATTTAGACTATTTTTCGTTAAACACTGATCATTTTCTCATTATCTGCATACTACTATACATTTTTTTCCAAAGAAATTCTGATTATTTTAGATAAGTGGAATAAATATTTAACATCAAACAATCAGATGATTAGCTATAATTTAACTTAACAATGTCAGATAATTTATATGCTTAAAGAATAATGGAATAAGATATAAGTTTTCCACAAGGCTCCGTTGTAGATCCTGTCTGAATTTTTATTGGAACTTCTGTTTAAAAAATGTAAAAAATAAGGTATTTATTTATCTTCGTTGATTGTCTCATATAAAAAACCATCCTGACATTAAGAGAGCATATTTTTGACAAATTTAAACATAGGGAAGTTAGAAAATATTGTTAAGCATTGCTGTTGGTTTGTAATTTTCAATCGATTGATTAACTTGTTTTTTTTTAATGTGTATTTCGTAGGAAAGCAGAACGTAATCGTTCTTGGCTCATAAATTAAATTTTTAAAAGGCAAAGCTAAAACAAGACAAGCTGAAATACGATCAGGTGTCATTGTGTGTTTTGGTTTATTTTTTTTAAGAATGTTCTATGACGAAAGTATTATTGTTAATAAATGGATGTAAAAATATTGGAAAAAAAAACATTGACAATATTATCACAATTCTACAATAAGTTACAATAATCTCACATTTTATCTCATTCCTGAGTATCCTGAAATCCTAGATATTATTCGGATCATTTTTTTTCTTGAAACTATCGATTAAACCAGTGCGGATTTGTTTATTTTTGGGAACATAATCATCTATAATTTCAAAAAGTTTAGTATAAAATGTTTCGATGATCATATACTGACATCACTTACCCCATTGACAGCTTCAATCCGCTGCACCTATATATTTACATAAATGTTAGATCAGGTCAGCTTGATTAGCTCGTTTCTAGTTATTCCCTTCCCCTTATAATGAAACTATATTTCTAAAAAAATTGATTTTTTTAACACTAATTTCGGGTATGCGGAAAATTACACATCCACAGTGGTTCGCCCACAATAGCTTGTCTGAAAAGTTTCTCGCCACAAAATTTCTCGCCTAACAATTGCTCGCCAATTACGTGTAATGTTATTTGGGATGAAGATATTCCCATTTCTATTAATTTTAATGATTTGTTCGTTTCAATTTGTTCTTATTTCTTAATATTTGTAGTTGGCAAGCAACTGTGGGCGAGCAATTTTCCGGTATCCAATATTTAAAATGTTTTAAGTACATTTTTGATTCTGTCGACAAACAACTGCTTTGTTTGAAATACTGTAAACATTAAAAGAGTTCCTTGACCTGAGTCATAAAGTAGACAAAACGATTCTTTTAAATTATGTACAGAGGAAATAAAAATTGTAGTGGAGGTAAAGCCTGTTCGGAAATATATCAGATTGAACTGTTTCTATATTGAGTCGTAAACTCGGTTTGGGTAATTTAACGTAGAATTTATAAAATGTACGAAGAACAAATTATTAGATCAATTGTTTAAAAAAACTAGTTCAAGATGACACAGAAATTAAGTGCGGAAGAACCAGTTTATGGAATTTATTAACTTACTTCAGAGAGGTCAGAGAAGTAAGTTATTGAGATCATCCTGTTAGTGTGTCTGTCTGTGAGAGCTGTCACGGCCGTTAAACTGTACCGATTTGCTTCAAAATTGGTATGTAGATACCTTAGGGTCATACCTCGGTCAAGTTTAAATTTGAGCCCTGTAGGTCAAAGTGAACCGGAGATATGTGGGTTAATGTGAAGTAAGTTTTCCTTCAGTTTAAAACGGATCTGTTTCAAATATAAAAGAATTAATGAAGAACAAAGGTTTATGGAATCTAGACTTCTACATATGTTACGACTGGATTATTTGAGAAAAATAAAACAATATAGAGTAGATAATGGACCTATTAGTAATTTAGACAAAACGTGGTTTATATTTTTATTTTTGTGCTTCTTTTGTCATTCATGGAAACACAGTGAATATGCGACATATTAGAATATCATAGCTAACAAGCACTATATCAATAAGCACTAGGTATAGTGAACATATGCCGTTTTTTGGATGAGACATAAAACTGGAGGAGCCGATTGCATAAATGTTGAGTTCATTAGATGTTTTCCTCTGGTTGGAACACCAGGCGTTTTCGCAAAATTTTCCAAAAAAAAACGTAAAAACTTCAAAACAACAAAATAGATCAAGGCCACAATTTCTGTAATAGTTGGTTACAGTAAAGCAAGTAAGGCTTTCAGATTATATAATCCAGCCTAAATGTCTATTTTTGTGTCAAGAGATGTAACTGTTAGAACAGGACCGTACTAAGGAAAGCACCGACTTTCCATAAGAGTTGCCTCACTCTAATGGAGCAAAATAATGATCCTGAAATTTAAAGTGAACATTCTTCTTTAGCAAACAAATAAAGTTCACAAGAATTCAATTTTGAAAGAGATGTTAATGATCCAGATTTTGTCTCACTACAACTGGTCCAACATGAACCAGAAGGAAGTTCAATATAAAAGACAAAGAAAACTTCCTCATAATTTTAATGATTTTATAAGCTACAATCTGTCTAACTCAGTTAAAGAAACTATGAACCATTCAGATTGTCAGAAATGGCGTGCTGCTAGATAGAAATTAAAACTTGGATCTAGTAGACTCAACCCTAGAAAAAATGTATGTGGGTTTTTAAAACAAAAAGGAATGCCACAAAGCAAAATTAGTGATAAAAAATTGTACTAAAAAAGGAATTGATTATGAAGATATTTAGCATTCAGGCACAGTATACATTTTTTCCAAGAATGGTGCTGCTATTTCCTGGGCCACTAAGAGACATGCAACGACTGAATCCAAATATATGGCAATGTTAGAAGCGGCGCAAGAATTGCTGTGGTTCAGAAGGTTGAGCAAAGAAATAGAATCTTACAATAAACCTGTGTATTTATTTGTTGACAATTAAAGTGCCAAAAAATATATTGTGCTGGTGCCCATCAAGCAAGAACACATCGGCGTCTGCGTCTCCACTTTATAAGGGAGAAGATGTCTTGGAACTGACGTGTATATCTAGCGAGAAGCAATTATCTGATGTATTCACAAAGGCTGCGGATCGGACAAAAATAAGATTTTGTTCTACCCATCAAGGATTGATATTTGAAATAAGGGGATTGTTGGAAATATTTAAAATACCTAAGCTGGTAGCATAGTGTTTTTATATTACTTATACGAATAACAGTTGTCCAATTTTTTTTTGTTAACATATATTTAATAAACTATAGATAATAATTTTATTTGCAGTTAAATGCTTTTACCTATATCTAGACACCATTTATAAAAAATTGTTATTAATTTAGATAGCAACGGTGATAATGATGTTGAACTTATAGAACTTATATTATTCAAAAAAGTTTGCTTTTCATTTCAAAGTTGTCTACAGTAATTATCAACTATGATAAACTAACTATAATAATAGTTCTTTTTTCACTTTTAAATAATACTACTACTACGATAGGTATGCATAAAT
This sequence comes from Neocrepidodera transversa, assembly GCA_963243735.1. Classification (NCBI taxonomy): domain Eukaryota; kingdom Metazoa; phylum Arthropoda; class Insecta; order Coleoptera; family Chrysomelidae; genus Neocrepidodera; species Neocrepidodera transversa. Next base: position 6,350,617 of record OY725339.1, read on the forward strand.
GTCCTCTTTTTTAATCAATTTGTATTACACCGTATAATTATATATTAAACATAAATCCATAATTCGTTTTGTTTTATTTTACTACTAATACACGATTGCTCAATAGGCCAACCTAGTATATTTCCGAAAAGATTTTATTACCAATTTTGTAAGAACTACTTACGTTAACTAATAACAAACAATATACAGTGCGAACGTAGTGTTACCACCTATTAACTTTTGTACTGTTTAAATAATTTTAATCTTACTTTTTGCACAACAGTGGTTTATTAATTAGATTACATTATTTTAAACTGATATCTAAGTGATAAAATGTTCAAAATTTTCTCCATTGAAAAACAAAAATAATAAATAAAATTTAAAATTCTTAATTATAATTATTTTTTATTTAAAATTATTTTAAACAGTTGAATAGAGAATTAAAAATCCTAACAAATTAAATTGTGAATTTGGAACCTTTGGTTTCCAACAAAGTTGAAGAACATCGACAGCACTAATCAAAACTACACTTTTTAACACTACATACTTTTCGCTAATCATGTTAGTATCATCAGAAACTGTTTATCATCAATTTTTGATGATGCTAATATAGTTAGCGAAATGTACGTGTAGTTTTGATTAGTGCTGACGATATTCTTCAATCTAACAAATGGTCAGTCGACCCCTGTTGTCATTTAAAATTTTCAAGGGGGTAGCTATCAAGCGCAAGGGGTTGAAATTTGAGTAATTTTTTTTTATTGCGGAAATGTGTTGTATCAGAAATAAAAATTGACTTTGTAACGGGTAACACTTTAAGTTCGCACTGTGTTTTATTAAGCATCAAAACTTTAGGATCCAATAAAATTTGTTAAACCAATCAGCTATTTTTTTATTCACCTAATTATACTACGTTAACTAAATAAAACTCAATTACTTACTTAATTTTTTTTTGATTTATGAATTTATTTAGCTGCATAATATATTATGACACCGGCAAACTTTAAAGACACCGCAATGCAGTTGTGTTATTGCCAAACTGCAGTTTGGTCAATTGTTTTAGAAGTTATTTATTAGACCTCTATTCAGATTTAAAGCACAGTAAAAATGTGTCTTGGCACATGAATAATGTTAATATTTTACTATTGCCCAATAAAATAATTAATTATAGAAAAAAGTTGTTTAGATATGTTACTAAGGTAAAAGTAAGTTAGGTGATCGTTGATGTAATTAATTAAAATATATGACTTATTTTTTAAAAAATAAATGAATGTTTAGAAGAAAATAATTTAGATGGATTTTAGCATACCTACGGGCTTCGAATTTTTTCAAATTATTAATAATAATTTGACCAGTATAATAAAAAAAACTTATTATATATAAGATTTTAGATTTTTCTTAAATAGGTATTATGAATAAAAAATTTCGACCAAAAAGTTTTTTATATAGATGTATCTTTATATAGATATATAATTGGAATAGACCTTTGTAAATTAAAATTATCTCTTTTTTCATGCTAAACAGAAGTCTAAAGACAACCAGACTCTATGCTCAAAATATTGATCTTACGTAGATTTCGGCAGAAAATGAGCATTGCAGCAAAAAAACCTAAATGTTAATAAAAGCTTTCGATTTCAAACATAATATTTAAAACAAAACATGCTAATTTTCTTCACTCACCTGTCTTGAATTTGTTCGTTTCTAATTTGTTTAACAACTTCATTGAACATTCTTGTACTATTTTATTAACCGAAGGATTTTTTTATTACGTTCATTTATTGCTTTATAACGTTTCTGTTATCATTTTAAATTTTGTGTGGGCTGATTTGATCTGACAGATCTGCCGCCTCCTGCTTCATGTTTTACTAGCAACTAGCAATAGCAATGTTTGTACTTGCATTGGACCATTTCTGATTCACCCTATGCGATATTATTTTAATCATCCACTAAATTTTAAAACGTTGCCGCCATCATTACAACGTTCTCGTAACTACGCTTGCTGCTGTGTATTATGGAATAGGGACCTTTAAACCAAGCCTTAATTGATTTTTTTATTCAGCAAGCGTATACTAGGTGGCGCACTTATTCAAAAATAAAATTAGAAATATTTACAGTGACAATTTTTAAAAGGTGAAAAATTTAAATAAATAACAGTAAATTGGAGAATCTTGAGCTTTATCTTTATATCTTTGTAACATTATATAAAGTTACAGAGATAAGTTCAAGATACGATAAATATGTAGGCATTTAAAAAATTATCTAAACTAAATTTATAGAAAATATAATAAGTTTAAATAAAATGTTCTCTCTTCGCACTACGATCTAAGATTGAATAAATAATGTAAATTATGAGGTAAATAATGAAGTTTATTATTTAGTGTTTACAGTATTTCCCTATTGAACGTAAAAATATTACCGTAATCCATCAAATAGTGGAATACCGTAAAAGCTATAGAATAAATTAATCAGAAACATGTTTTTTTTTTTTTTTTTTTTTTTTTTTTTTTTTTTTTTTTTTTTTTTTTTAGTTTGTTGCATAAGCTGCTTATGGCCTAGGACAAGATATGAGTTACAGAGTCAGTAAAAATCTGTTTGTGAGGTCATACGGGGTGAACCTTTTAAGTCTGTGTCTGATAATTGGTTCAGTCACTAGATTTTTGGCGAGGTTATTTAGATGAGACTCTAGTCTCTTGATGTATTTTCCACTAAACACTTAAATATCACTTGCGATGGTATTATTAGGCACTTGTTATCATCTTTAATACTTTGGATTGGAACCTCTCAATGATGTCGATATTTGAGGAAGATGCTGATCCCCATAGCTGAATTCCATATGTCCAAATAGGTTTGAGTACGACTTTTTAAACCAATACCTTATTCTCGAGAGACAGTTGGGATTTACTTCCAATTATCCAATATAATTGTATAAGATTTATTCCAAGATGTTTTCTTTTTGTGAAGATATGTTTCTTCCAGGAAAGTCTTCTATCTATATGGATTAGAAGATATTTGGCATCTTCTGACTACTATTTCTTGACCATTTAAAGTAACAGGTGGACAGTTTCCTCGTCTATTTGTGAAGGTGACATGATTATTATTTAAATAATGTGTAGTTTTTCAGTACAAATTTCCATCAATTCTGGCTTTCCCCGACATACTGGCTGAACGACCCTAACAAATTAAGTGACCTGCGAGATTTCTTCATAAAGGCATAGCTTCAACTTATACTGATGTAATACCCAAACGACCTCTATTCGAATCGTACTCCAAGCATATAAACTCCCAGCGCATTCTCAATATATACCAAACAACAGATCAAATTATGCAACCACGAGACAAATTAGAACAATACAAGAAGCGGCAAAAATATCTACTCTCCAGATAGAAGAGCAAACAACAACAATAAATATACCAGTTGAAATAAAAAAGCTAATTGCCCTAAAAAGAAAAGCAAGAGTTAAATGGCAGCGGAGTCATACCCCAAATGATAAAAGAGAGTTCAATTAAGCAAGTAATGTACTTAAAATAAAAATCATAGAGGAACAAAATAATAGCTACTCCCAAATACCTAACAAACCTCAACCGATACAACCATTCTGGAAACCAGTCAAATATTCTCCTCTAAGAAATGGCCAAACACATGGGCTAGAAGCAGTAAAGAAAAAACCGACCTCTTTGCACAACATTTGAAGAATTAGAATTTTTTCACTCCAAACATTGATTTCCCTATACAAAACAATCTAATTCAGATGAGAACCAAACATCAATAAATTTCACAAGCCCGAAAGAAATAAAAGAAAAAAGTAAATTCTTAAAAAATAAAAAGGCACCACCATAACTCAGATAATTCTAAAAGAACTACCCACTAAAGCTTTCTACAACCACGGAAACCGCTACAGGACGTCACATTATCCAATCAGCCTGCTATGAACTTTAACCAATATCTTAACGAATGACAAAATTCTACAATATTCCGACTTCATGAAACTATTTAACCTAACGACAGACGCATCTAATTTTGCAATAGGCGCTATTCTATCACAAGGCCCTATAGGCACCGGCCTTCCTGTCGCGTACGCCTCTCGAACTTTAAACCCAGCAGAAATAAAGTATAGCACAATAGAAAAAGAACTCTTAGCTAAATTAATATTATAAGTGATCATAAACCCTTTTATTAAACGAAACAAACTCTAAACTACCTCGTTGGCGATTAAGGCTAGAAGAGTACGACTATGAAATTATTTACAAAAAAGGTAAAATGAATACTAACGCCTACGCCCTTTCTCGTGTTGAAATAAATCCTATCGAATCGCAAGACATATACAATATTGGAAATTTAGATACCCTCTCTAATTGTCTAATTCCGACAATTTATCAGATCTCCTAGACCTCGACTTAGACGAAATCGAACGTCTACTAGACGTCATCCAGTGTCGGAGATAATTTTAGATTATTCTTAATATGTATAAAAATAATAAATGTTCACGCCACAGACTAAAATTGTTTGATCTTTTCTAAAAATCTACCTGTTTGTGCTGCTAAAACTGACACTGATTTGTTAATAATGTAGGTCTTCCACTGTACGTACCTTTGCAAATGGAATTTTTCTCTTCAAAACGACAAATAATGTTTTGTTTATGTCGACGAAAAACATCATAATGAAATTGAACATCTGGAAAATGTTCTATAAATTGGTCTATACTTCACGAGTTCCACATATAAAATATTCTAGAAGCGTCTTGCTCAGATGTAAACATCTTGATACCTTCACTGTATAACAAATTAAGAAACGTTTTCAATTTTTTGTTGTATTACAACTATTGTCCTGAGTTGTGGAGGCGGGACTCTTTTAAAGACACCTCACGCTTGGTTCTATGCGTGGGGTAGTGTTGGACTCTCCCCAGATCCCTCTGCAAGCAGAGTCAGAGGCATACCAACTAAACCCTCCTCGGTAATTTGTCCTGTTTTGTTTTGTTTCCTTGTACCCTGCTGTAGGAGAGGTTCTCGTTTTCATAGATACAGTGGGGGCTGTTGATCTGAAATAGAATTTGTTAATTATCTTAAGATATTTGATGGATAGGTATTTGGATTGATACTTACGAGCCTCCCGGTTTGGGAGGCTCAGAGAGGTGCGGAGCGTGGTTCTTCAGCGTCGGTGGTGGTCGAGCTCATGTAATGCTTGGTTCCTTTTTTAGTACAAAAATAGGTTAGTTCTGAAAAAACTTAAGTGCCTCTTTTACTCCCTTGGGACTAAAATTTTTAATCCCAAGGGACTAAAATTTTTTAGTCCTGCAAATAAAAAACAATTGAAACCAGCCACCTTGTTTATTCTAATTTAATTCAGAACTGTCAAATTCTTCCACAAAGGAGACACTTTTCGGTAGTACGGTCTTCAATTTTTTTTTCTCCAACACCATTTTACGAGATTGTCGTAAGCTTTTTCATATATTTTTTACGATTTTGTTGAAATTATATTATTCATTAAAAACCACGAAAAATCTAAATATCTTAAATGGGAAAATATTCAACTAGCTATTTAAAATAAAATAACATTTTAATAAAAGTCTGTGGCAAATTAATTTATCCGATGCCAACCCTCCCTCTTCACACATTAAATGGGACAAAGTCGCAATCTTCTGTCATTATTTTCATAATATATCCGTATAAGACAAGGTCTTGTAAATAGTTGTTATTGTTAGATTTTTTACAAATTTTACTATTTTCAAATGTGTAATTAATTTATTTTTATATTTTTAAGGTAAATAATTAATTGGATTTTTAGGGGGCTTGGGGCGGTGTAAAAAATAGCGTATATACTACAGGATTAAAGGGTCTTTTAAAAGATGCACTTTAGTCCCTTGGTATATAATGTACTATATTTAATGTTTAACAAACATTTTAAAATAGTGTATTAATGATTAATTTTTCATTTTTTAAACTAAAAAGATTTGTTTGTTTTCGAGTACAATATTAAAAAAATGTATTATAATTTATATGCTTTTGCTGTAAACATTGTTTTCAGAACCAATAAATTATTTTAATTTTTTTGACCTATAGTTTTGACTAACGAAGATAAAATATTCATTTTATCAGCTGTTGTAAATGTAGAATAAAATAATCATGTTACTGCTTCTGCCTTTACCAAATCTATAAATAAAGTGTAGAATAATTTTGCATAATAAATTTATAAATAAAAATTGAAAAATAAATTGAGGAAGAAATATCGTTAAAAACATCATTTTACTGTCATTGTCGAACAGTGAAACGCAGACAAACGGGGAAAAATTTTAAAGCGTAAATTGATCTATTAATAATAAGATCGATTAGATTATGAATTGTGATGAAAACGTGTTCAGTATAAAATCCTCGTTTAAGCTTGAAAAGCGTTTTGGCGATTAACATGATAAGGTTGGTAGAGACCGAATAACCCTTAAAGAATATAATAGCCTGGACGTTGATAACCCATGTCAGGGTGATAGCTAAGCTGATTGTACAACTTTATAACGGGCAGTGACGTAGATTAGATAATTTTAAGATAAAGAAAAAAATATTTTTATTTTGCATTTTTTCGACAATGTATTAAATTTATAAAAAATGGAAGAAAACTGCATCTCTGCAGCATATAGAAATACATTAAAATATAGATATTTAGTAATCAATTGAAATTGATTTATTTGTAATTAATTTTGTATACTTTTTAATATTTTATACATATTTAAAAATTAGCAACGATCTTTTAATCAAACTATTGTATTAATTTATTTTGGAGAAATAGAGGAATTTACAGAAGAGAAAATTGCCTATTTATTTACCTTTTTTGATAGAATCATCTATATTATCTATATCCATATACTCTTCTAAACTGCACAAATTATGTCCACATTAATACATTTAGTCCATTTGTTCAAATCTGAGAAGTTTATTTAATTATAGCTTTTTAGATAAAATAGAAGTTTGATAATAAGTGGGGTGTATGTGTCAATAGTTTTATTTCAAACGTTGGTCGGCTATAATAGAACTTTTTAAATTTTTTAAATTCAATATGGCCGACATCTGGTTTGACCAGAAATGTAATGAAAATTAGAAATCAAATGGATTCTATACGACCTTAAATACCTAAACATCGACTTAATTTTATTTCAAACTTTGACCCCAACGTTATTGCTTTAGATTAAAGTTTTCCAGCGAGGTTAATACTATAATAGGCAAAATATATAAACTTTAATAAGGACCTTTAAATGATCATCAACTGTGTACTCATCTTGTTAGATGCGACTGTTATTTAATAACTAGATTTATCTAGATTTTGGAATTCACTTCTTCCAGAAGTCTTTCAAAATCATCCGAAGAGGCGTTTTTGCGGTACCTATTTTATAGAATTTATTTCTTGATAATCATCATAAACCTTTAAAGACAGAGAGCCCACTGTAAAAAACCCGTAAGGAAAAGAAGATGCAGCAACCCACATAGAACAGTAGAGGGGAGCGTATAATAAAATCTGGCATTAAGATGTCTATACCCGGAAATAAAGGGGGGGAATCTGTCAATTGAATTTTTTTCAGCCCTTCCATGGAAAGAAGCAATGCAGCAAGCCCCAGGGGTGTGGTTGAGGATGTCTTAAAGACCCTATATACCCGCCAGGGAAGAAAATGCAGCGCAAGTAATAGAAATGGGTTCTCTGGACCACAGGATCACAAAAATGTCACTTTCTATATCGCTTTGTGCCTGAAAAAATTAAAGAAATAAAAAATTCTAAAAACTTTAGTAAACATATCAAGTTTTGGTTAAAAAACTATCCGCGAAAAAAGTTTAAATACTTATTTGAATGATAGTTAACACTGCTATTAATATTTTATTGAAAAACGCACGCTTCTTAATGTTCTTAATTTTTTTTTGTAATTTTCTTAATTGTCGTAATTTTCTGAATTTTATTAATTTATTTATTTATATGTACATATTTAGTTAGGTTTTAAAAAAATACATTTTTTTTTGTTTATGATCCATTACACTATTATATTTAACTCTTTTTTTATTCTAAAAGAAAAAGGAAAATATCACAGTTTCCCACGTACTAGTCGTAAGACTTCAGTGGAGATATTTATTTTTCATCTTCATTTGGAAAAGGAGAAAAAGTTTAAAGAAAATATATGTAAAATTGTAGACTTTGGTGAATAAAATTATTATTATTATTATATCGCACGTGACGGACTTGCAAAAAAACATAAATAGAAAATGTTCACCACAACATGGCGCCCGACCCTCGGAGGGGTAAACACTCCACATTTGGTGCGATCGGTTGAGGGTAGCCCCTGGTGGCCAAAACTCCGGTTTGTTGCATCGTAATGGTGCACGGGCTGAGGAGGGTAAAAAAAGAGGCGACGACAATTTTCAAAATTTTGCTCGTCACTAGAAAATGAAGGATTTAAAATTTTACCGTTTTTGTACCCACATCTTGTTAATTTGGTTATAAATTAACAATGGATGAAAGAGCGCCCTCCCCCTTATCTGCCACCACTTTTGCCCCTGGACCCAAAGTGACGTATTGTTCGTCACGATCATGCAGTATTCGATCCAAATTGTAGCAGCAAAAGCAAGTTTGTCTTAAACCACTTACGTGGAACGTCTATAGTAGATGGTCATTGATGCAGCAACTGCGTATATAGGGTCTTTAAGACATCCTCACCCACCCACTTGTGGTTTTCTGAAATTCTTTTTTTGACGGAATTGGCAGAAAAAAATTCAAATGACATTTTCCCCAATTCCGTTCCACTTGGGTATAGGCATCTTATTGCCAATTCTATTATTTGCCCCCCTATACCATTCTATCCGGGTTACAGCATCTTCTTTTAATTACTGACTTTTTTTCAGTGTGCTCTCGGTCTATTATAAGAATCTAGGTGCGTAGCAAAGAAAAAAAATAATTAAAAATTATACCATTTTTGGGTTGCATTGGGTAATTATTGGGGAATAATTTTTTCGGGTAATCTTAAAGTTTTATATGTACATTTTTATATCACTATACACAATTTAAAGTTTAGAGTTAATTGAGTGAAATTATTGTTAAAAATGTATTTGTTTGTGACATAAATTCGAGTTTTGATTTTGCACTACATTACTCATTTATTTGGGTCGATAGCCCAAACCAGCTTATTACATTTTTGTTAAATGGTAAAATTATTATATATTATAAAAATGATTATGTGCCGTCACTGTTTGCCGAAAATAAGGAAGAATCAGCGCAAGGCGCACAGATAGATAATCCCTGTTTGGACTGACAACGCGTCGCCCCCAGATTGCTTATGAATGCCAAAGGTGTCGATCCGAATATAAAGGGGAGATGAGCAATTAATGAACTTTCAACTTCACTTACCCTTATCCTGGTCGCGATGATGTGCTGAACACTTGTTTCCCATCTTCGTTTCCCACTAGGATCCTTCTAATTTGTTACTTATTAATTGAAATCACCTTTCTACGAGTGGATAACACACGTATAATCTGTGATAGAATAAGATAACGTGGGAGGTACCAACTGAAAAATTTTAACTGTTAAAATTGAATGTAGAGCAAGAAATTAGTTACTAATGTCTAGATATTTTATATTCAGTAGATATTTCAAAATCTTATCGTATAAAGTTGAGGAAAGACGGAATTGAAGTTGACAATTTGATAACAATCATTTTTTTTGTAAAAAGATCTTTAAAAAGAATATTGGTATATTCGTGTATTTTTTACTAGATACTAGAAGCACTTTATAAATAACACTTCTTAATTGATAACAACAATATTTTGGACAAAATGAGTTAGGTAAGCATTTTTTTTTAAAATAGTAGATTACATATCAAGGCGGGAAATTCATCATTATACTGTCGAGGGTAAATGCAAAAAATGAAAAAGGAAATAGGCAAATTATGGTCACAAAACATTAACAAATAAAATAAGTTTTTAAAATTTGTCTACATTATATTTTGTATTATCTTTATCTTTCATTTTCTATATGATTTTTTCATCATGGTCTTCTAGTTTTTGGCATCCAATTCTTTATAGAGTTTTCTTTTCTAGTGGTTTTATTTTGTTCTGAATTCCTTTCCTATTCCTGTTCTAATATTTCTACTGTCCAAAATTTTTTGTTTTTTTTCTGTTAGTTAAATACTCCATCGAATCCGAATGTGATGACTGGTTAAATCATTGTCTTGTATGTACTTTTTTGAAGTTATATTAATTATTAATCAAATTATAATTTGAAGTACTAGAGTATTTTCGAGAAATAGGTCAGAATTATCCTTTCCAATAAAAAATGTAACTCGCGAGAATCCTGTATAAAAGTTTATTATATTATTCTGTTCTTCAATATTGAGATAAACTATATAATTTTTTATTTTAAGATCACTATATGTATATAGCAAAATTCCTTATGTACTTTAAAGAAATCTTTGAGGAGGCTAGTCTTCATATGTTAGTTGCTTCAAACAGATCTTAATTTAGTTGAAATTACAATTCGTGACCTTGGCAGCAGAAAAGTGTAATCATCAGTTATTACTAATTTCCATTATGATGAGTAATTTTTCAGCACCCTTTTTGCTAAAATTTTCCAATTGCCATAGCATAATTGACTGTTTCTACAATTTTTGTAAATATCTTATAATATTATAGGTACCATTTGCCAAAATATATTATTATTAAAAACCAAAAAATAATCTTTCTACTATTTATATTTTTCACATTGTCAGTCTTGCTAAAACGTATTTTGATACAAAAATGAATGTAAATGCAGAAAATTGTTTTTGGATTCATAAAAAACACCTTCCTATAAAAATAAAGCGGAAACGAACATTTCTGAACGCCGAATTTAACAAAATTGAAGAAAGAGAATAAGACAACAAGAGATACTAAAATCCGTAAACACCTGCATATTTTCTGCGAAGAGAAATGAGAAGGAACTGACTAGGTGCGAAGGAGGATTACAGCTTAATATCAGGACAACAGCATTGAAGTTCACAGTTTCCACTTCGACACCCTCTTACAATATTTTCACAGTTCAGCAAATACGTAAGGATTCAAACATCGGCATATTCGTATCCGCATCATGTCATTCATAATATAACAGAACAGATATCGCGCCCTATGGACCCCACTTTTAGGGTTTTAAATGTGTTTATTAACAGTAACTTAAACATTGTGTCGTATTAGTTGCCGTTATCGCGGTAGTGAATTAATTGGATTTTATGGATCTCGTTTTATTGAAAATAACAAAAATATTTATGAAAAATTTTACATTTTACAACCAATAGTTGCTTCATTTCATCAAAAAATCGGTAATAGTTGGTAATAAATTGAATCCATTTTTACCTAAGCAGAATTAATAGAGAAACAAATTTTATTAATTGAAGAAAATTTTAGTAGCAACATTTTATAGTTTTAATTTTTTTCAACAATAAACCTAGGACTTGTGAACAAAAAATGTTTTTTCTGGTAATAACCAAAAAAACATTTTTTGTTCATAAGTCCTAGGCTAATTGTTGAAAAAAAAAATTCAAATATGAAAGTAACAAAAAATGTATTTAATTTTCTCCTTCTAGCAGAGATAGCTTCATATGCTCGAGACCAGCCCAATCATTTTAAATAAAATCTAACTTCACTGATTTATCAAAAAAAGGGTTGTTTTAGCGAAATTTCATAATCTATTTGACTAGATTGGTCTAACGGTTCGGCAGTTATCGTGGAAGATTACACACAGACACAGACACACAGACAGACCATGCGCTGGAAATGGTTTCAATCTTCTTCGGGGACCTCAAAATGGATATTTCCATCGATATCTCGATTTTTTTTTTGCTCGTTCACCTTACTTTCCCTTTGATGGGTCCGGGAAAGTAAAATTAAGATTAGAGTTGCATTTTGGCTGGTTAATCCTTTTGGCATGTTTAAATTAAGATTATTTAAATAATATCGGCTGTTTATTTATTTATTGTAAACTTGGTAAATTTTTTAGCATAACATACAGACAGTTAAAATAAAAACAAATTTATAAAATATAAAATTTTTATTAAGGTTTCACAATATTTTTTTGAAAAACAATCCAATCCAAAAAAACAATAGATACTACACAGTATGCATACAGATAACGCTGTCAAAATAAGATAATTTTACTCAAATTTAGTGTACATGAATTTGTTTAACCCATTTTTAAAGTCAATATTTTTGTCCCTTAAATCATTTTTTAGTTCTAATATCGATATCAACGTATTTTTTAAATCCTTTTACAGTTGGTATACAGGGTGTTTAATAGGTAAAGGTACATACGCTAACTGTGGACAAAGTGCACTTAGATGGGTCTACTTTGCTTCATTACTAAGTTACAGGGTGTTTTGTCAATTTTTGCTCATTTGTTTCACATCCTGTATTTTTTGAAATATTTTTATTATTCATTAATAAATATTACATGCTCCAATGAGTTATTTATTTTAAACCCAAAATTTTATAAAATTCCATTTTTAATTGATATACTAATTTATGCAGAGAAATTTGTTGAATGCATTAAACGTATTATTTTTTTACAAAAAATATGTTAGATTGTACCTACTACTGTAAACAAATATTCAAAATCTGTTAAATCTACGATTTTCGTAGAGCTAACCACTGCCTAGAGAACATACAAAATAAATTCTTGCGATATATTTATTAGAAAAAATATCATGTCTGTCTTGAATATACCGAAATAAGGGGCGTAAGCAATCAATGATTTTGTTCCTTTATAAAATTGAAAATATCACATAAATTGTATGCAATTATTTATATCATTTAATGTTCCGTCAAGGCGTTTTAGATCTTCCCTAATTTTTAATAGGGAGTTGCTTACTACGACCTATATGAAATCGCTATCTTCGTAACTAAGCGAAAACGGGCTATAGTATCTTCGGGAGAATTGATCCTCATCAAATTCTGAACAACTTCATTTTTTCTGTGGTCTGTATGTCTGTCTGTCTGTCTGTATGTATGTATGTCTGGTTGTCGTCCGCAAAGCTTAAAAATGCCATAACTTTTGAATGCATTGATGCATGGACTTGAAATTTTCATCATTTTTTAAGACCCACGAGTACTATATTTTAATAAAAAATGAGTGAAATCGGATAATGAATAAATAAGGTTTTCCGGGTTTTTCCCACTTTTTTCTATTTTCACAGGAAACACGCTACAGGTAGTAATTTTTGAGCAAATCGCTTAAAATTTGGAAAAAAGATACCTTGAAGTACTGTTACGAAGCGTATTGAAAATCGCAATAATCGGAAAATTTCTTCCGGGTTGTCCCGGATCGTTTTTCCGAAAATGTCATCATTTTAAAACAACGATAAAAAAAATTTAAAAATTGGGAAAAATAAATTAGAAAATAAGGAAAAAATAATGAAAAATAGGAAAAAGAAATATGAAAAACATGAAAAAAAAAATGAAAATGTATAAAAAAGAATGAAAAATATGAAAAAAAAAATATTGAAAAATATGGAAAAAATAATGAAAAACATGAGAAAAATAATGAAAATATGAAAAAAAATAATAAAAAACAGGGAACTAAACAAAAAAACAAAATATGGAATTAAATAATGAAAAATATGGAAAGAAATAATAAAAAACATGAAAAATATGGAAAAATAATAATGAACAATATGAAAAAAAATATTCAAAAAAATTATGAAAAGTAGGAAAAAAAAATATGAAAATATTGTGAGTTATACCGGGTTGTTTTTCCGAAAATGTCATTATTTTAAAATTATGTCTAAACCTTTTTCTCTATTTTCCTTACTTTTCCAATTTTTTTTTATTTTTTAACATTTTTTTTATCGTTCCCTATTTTCCTATTTTTGACTAGGTATATTTTCCTATTTTCTCCTACTTTTTTCTTCTTTCCTATTTTTTACTATTTTTTCTTGTTTTTCCTTTTTATTTTTCTATATTTTTTCACTTCTTCCCTATTTTTTTTTGTTTTTTCTGTTTTTTATTATTTTTTTATGTTTTTTTTTCATATTTTTGCCTATATTTTCCCCATTTTCTATTTTTGGCCATTTTTCTGTTTTTTCCATTTTTATCTATTTTTTCCTGTTTTTTCCTGTATTTCTTTATTTTTTTCTATTTTTTCTGTTTTTCCTGTTTTTCCCATTTTTTCCTATTTTTTTCTGTTACTTCAAATTTATTTTAATTTTTTTCTATTTTTTCGGTTTTTTCTATTTATCTCCATTTTTACTATTTGCCTATATTTTCCTAGTTTTCCCTATTTTTCCCTATATTTTCCTTTTTCCTATTTTACTCTATTTTTTTCCATTTTAGTTTTCAAAAAAAAACTCAAGTATACATACAGAATTTTGTTTTCGTGACTTTAATTTTTTGAAAACCTGAAAAATTACGGCAAATTATGAAAAATAGGGAAAAAAATAATGAAAAATAGGGAAAAAAATAATAAAAAATAGTAACAAAATAATAGGGAAAAAAATGCAAAATAGGGAAAAAATAATGAAAAATAGTGAAAAAAAATAATGAAACATTGGAAAAAAATGGAGGAAAAATAATAAAAAATATGGAAAAAAATAATGAATAATATGGAAAAAATAATGAAAAATATGGGAAAAAATAATGAAAAAGATGGATAAAAATAATGAAAAATATAGAGAAAAATAATAAAAAATATGGAAAAAAATAATGAAAAATATGGAAAAAAATAATGAAAAATATTGAAAAAAATAATAAAAAATATGGATAAAAATAATGAAAAAGGTGTAAAAAAATAATGAAAAATATGAAAAAAAAATATGAAAAATATGGAAAAAAATAATGAAAAATATGGAAAAAATTATGAGAAATATGAAAAAAATAATGAAAATATTGTGAGTTATACCAGGTAGTTTTTTCGAAAATGTCATTATTTTAAAAAACCGTTATCTACGAAGCCGTGAAATGTATTCAAAATTTAAAAATAATAAAATGTAGGAATTAAATATTTCAAGTCTTATATGAAGCATTTTCCAGAATAATGCCAAGAAAGTTGAGAAAAAAATAAAATATGAAAAAAAGATATTTTTCTAAATTAATTTCCGAAAATCTCGGAAACGAGGGGTAATATTCACAAAAGGCCAAGAGTACTTTTTTTCTGTACATTTAGAGATTCTATGAAAAGCTTTATCCATTTTACTTCAATTTTGATAGGATTTGAGATAGTTCGAAAATTGTCCAAAATTACCAGTTTAATTTTCGAATTATTTCATGAAATGTCAGTCTTAAATTGTTCTACAAGAAAAATATAAGCATAGTCGACGACGTTTTAACATGTGTGCAAAAAATGTCTATGCGGAAAAACGGAGCAGGGGGGATCGTAGTCGTCGCATTTACTACACCCTTGTGGTTAGTTGCTTGTTTATATTCTACTAAATTTCCTCAACATTTTTAGTTTAAAAAAAAGCTACTACTATCTTTCTGTATATTCTATATATTTTCCCTGTAATTATGATTTATTCCACTACTATACCTATATTTATCAAATATGTTTCAATTGTAATTATAAAAATAAGATACTTTTCCCTAATTTATTTAATCATATCTACTCTATTAATAATCCCATTTTTCATATAACAATAATTTAAAACCTCACAAGCACAGAATACAACTCTTAAATTTGTGAATGAACATATGGTTAGTGTATTTGTGTACAGATCAGTAGCTTCAACGATTCTTTGCTCCATTCATGCAAATATTTACTTTGAGCAAAACCGAAAGCCGAATATCTGACCATTGGCGGTCGAGATCACTCGACTTGCGGTATTTTTGCTTGGATAAATAGAAAACAAGGTAATTCGTAGCCTCTAACAATGGAAAATATGGTTATTAAGACGCTTCGTTGGTTCTTATTTATAGATATTCGGTAAATGCACTCATGGCCAATGACCAGATCTTTATTTTTTCATTAGATAATAAATCAAATTATACTTAAAATATTCTATTTTATTAGGAATATCTACAGTAATTTGGTCCAATTTATAAATACGTTATAATTACATAATATCTAATATTTATCATTCTTTTTGGTTTTTGTAAAAAGACACATGTGCTCGCAACGTACTTTTTTCCCTAAAAGTAAAAATCATATCATGTGTAAAACGACAAACACAAAACAGAACATTTGTGTCAGTGAGATTAGATATTTTGTTCCTCTTGAATGGTCACTCACAACAGTAGCCTCCGTTAATATCCTTAAGCAGATTACAGCCCTGATGCTGAGTTGCGTATAGTCCAGATTTGAAATTCCTTATGTTCCTGGCTCTTTTTACCAACAGGATGCCGCTTACCTATCACAGTTCACCGACCACTATTTTATAGTACAGGGATATTTTCAGAGTATTTTTCAGTCGATTTGCGTTTAACTTATTATATTTCACTCATTTCTAAATATATTTTATGGAAAACTATAAAATTTAAAATAACTTAAATCGTGATAAAAAATTACATTTTTTTTAAAATTTCACGTATTTTAAAAACAATACCGATATTATGTATATCATTTAATTTATAATTAAACTACCACTTTAATGAACGAATGGCCCACCACGGCTTTATTTCGAGATCCGCTGTGTTGCTATTTTTTTTCTATGATAATTACTACTAGATTTTTGGAATTTAAATTTATGTTTTCACTGAATCCTAAAAGCCTCAGTATTAATTTCATAATGGAGATCCCCCCTTTTTATTACTTTTATCGACTTTCTGAGATCCCAGAGTTCTAAAATGCAAAAAATCCCGCTCGGAAGTATGTCTATTTAAATGTAAACACTATAACTCGCGAACGAAAGCTCCGATCGACTTCCAGTTTTCACTTTAATAGTAAGTTTTCTTCAGGGAAGTACCCTATTAAATTTGAGCAGGATCGGGCCGACCCTTTCGGTACGCGTTATGTCATACAAATGGTGTTTTTTCCTGTTCAAAATTTGAGAACTTTTTCGCGTGAAATTATGTATAATATTACCCTGCATGTATGTGATAAGTTTGGCCAGGATCGCACTAGCCATTCTGATACCTGATTACCGTTTGAGCGTCCCTATAATTATAATTTTAAGTTCAAGATATAGTAAGTACAAAAATTTAAACGCATTTTTTGTTTACAATTTATTGTATTGTATTTTTTTCAGTATATTAATTTTGTGTTCTTACCGCAGTTTGGCAACACTACGACAGATAGTTACGAGTTTGCTTCGAGAGATAACAAATGCTTCACTAAAAATTCTCCAAGTGTATCTTGTTAACCTTCAATGTTATCAAGCGTAGGAAAATATTCGGAATAGGGGGAAATTGACCCATATTTAAATTGGTGTCCTTCATTTTCCGACGTGAATTACTCTTGTCATTTTTAATATGTACATTTATTTCAATTAGTGTATCATAAAATATTTGTTTTTTAAATACATTTTTCACGATTTTCAGGAATTAAGTCACTTGTTTACATTTATGTACTTTTTTATGATTCAAATTGCCTTATTGCTTCTTATACAGGGTGGCTACTTTTTTAATAGGGACACTATTGCTATCTCGTAAACTGTAGACGCTAGAAAGACGGTTAAATGGGGAAAAATGTGCGAAATATAAAAATAGACAAAACGATTTTTTGAAATCTAAAATATTCATATTGGTTCCGGAGTTAAACGACAAAATCCGAATTTGTGGAAAATCGTTTTTTGCCAAAGCTCTGTTATTATACAAAATTTGGGATAACTTTATTAATAATTTTTGTTGTATTCTAACATCGTTAGAAACCGCCATAATTAAATTTTGAATTTGACGTTTTGTCTCTTCGGGGCCACCATCAACTTTATCTTTTTAAATACGGACCTGTCTATTTTATTTAATATTATTAAATCGCTTCGATTACTAAATTCAACGATATATCACACTTGATTATTCCGTGACGTTTTGTCTCTTCGGGGCCAACATCTAGGCTACAAGTCCTATGAAAAAAAGTTAAATAGCAAAGTTGTAGGTAATAAAAAGATCTACAACTTTTGTATTTACACTTTTTTTACATAATCTCAAAATGTATGTAAAAAATTCAAAAAACCAAGTTTTTGGTTTTTTATTTTTATATTTTACAAAAAAAAATTCTTGACATTTTATGTCCCAAACACACTGTAATTTTTTTGATTTAAAATTTTTATTTTTTCATTTTATTTTGACTTAATATCAAAAAAGCACCTTAATTTTGAATTGAAAATTCTTGCTTCAAAATATCTGCTTTTTTAAAAAACTCGGTGAGCTTTTTGTTCGTTGAAGTCTCTACTTTTTGATGGTGTAAAAAAATATACATTGCTATGCTAAATGTTCTCAAAAAATGCAAAGAAACGAAAAAAACTCGAATCCGAATTTTTTTTTAATCATTATGTACAATTTTGAGCTATTTATTAAAATTCCTGACCTCAGATCGGCTGTAAATTGTTTTTCCTTTCATTTCTTTTCCAATGGGTTTCATCCTACTATTATTTTTTTTGGTTTCAAAAATTATCGACCCTGGTCTACACAGAATAATCAAGTGTGATTATCGTTGAATTTAGTATGCGAAGCGATTTAATAATATTAAATAAAATAGACAGGTCCGTATTTAAAAAATAAAGTTGAAGGTGGCCCCGGAGTGACAAAACGTCACGGAATAATCAAGTGTGATATATCGTTGAATTTAGTATTCGACGCGATTTAATAAAATTAAATAAAATAGACAGGTCCGTATTTAAAAAGATAAAGTTGATGGTGGCCCCGAAGAGATAAAACGTCAAATTCAAAATTTAACTATGGCGGTTTCTAACGATGTTAGAATACAACAAAAATTATTAATAAAGTTATCCCAAATTTTGTATAATAACAGAGCTTTGTCAAAAAAACGATTTTCGACAAATTCGGATTTTGTCGTTTAACTCCGGAACCAATAGGAATATTTTAGATTTTAAAAAATCTTTTCTTTTATTTTTATATTTCGCACATTTTTCCCCATTTAACCGTCTATCTAGCGTTTACCGTTTACGAGATAGCAATAGTGTCCCTATTAAAAAGTAGCCACCCTGTAGATTTCGTCTATTTTATTATTTATTGTCTGGTAGATTTCATTATTTTACATTATTTTTATTTGTTAAATATTACTAAAAATATATATCTTTTTGAATCTTTAATTCTAATTTTCCTGTACTAACAGCTTAGTTCTTAGCACTTTACCTAGTTTCAATAGCCTTTTACAGTGATTATCTGCTATGTATTGTACGATCGCTTTAAGTGGCTTAACCGCCCAATACACTTTTCTTTAACTAGTTGCACAAGTGAAACATCCTACTGAATATTACAAATTGTTTCTGACAGATGTGGGATTTCTCAGAATTTACGTTCATTCATTCTTTTTGCTATTTCTTTAATGTTTATACAAAAATGTGAATAAATATATATCAATTTTTAGTTTATTATGTTATTTACCAACGTGCAACTTCCTATGCCGTAATCTTTTCGTATAGTAGACGGTTTATCCCAGTCAGAGGTAAACTTAAAAAACTATATAGAAAACTAAAATAAAATCGATTGTTTTATGATTTCTCAAAAAATTTATTAATTTTGAAAAAATTTCATTTAGGGGTCAGTTTTGTTCACTTTGGGTAGGATTTGAAAACTCTCTTCTAACTGGATGTCTAGATCAAAAATGGTCGAGCGATTAAGCTTAAGGGCTTGATAAATGTCAGGGTACCGGGTGTATGATCTTAAATAATAAAAACAATTTATATATAGGTATGTGAAACTAGAGTTGTTTTACGAAATGTAATATCGCAAAAGTGAACATTTTTATTATTTTATAATCCGAGTTATGAAATTTGGCCTATTTAATAATTTGCATTTTCACAAACTCCTTAGAGCTTGTGTTAGAATCTATAATTATGTCTGCCTGTAACATATTTCAAATCTGACTTTCATTTTCTATTTTAGGACGAAAAGTATCTGAAGAAAGTGTTGTCAGTTTTGATTGAGAAAATGGCGGTCAAAATTAAAAATATTAAAAAATTATAGCTTTTAAACGGTAATACATTGTTTTGGAAACCCCTGGTTTTTAGGAATTTCCACTCCTTATCATGTAGTCTACATGTCACTTGAGCTGGAGTTCACTATACTATAAATTTACAAAATTTGGTAAAAAAATACAATCCACTTCACCTTCTTATAAAATAATTTAAATCTTCTATTATCAAAATTCTTTCCCTGTCTGAACTTTTTCTTAATGTATCTGTCTGTCTCACCTACCTTTATTCTTTCTATCTTCTAATTAACCTTCCAGTAGTATACTTTGTATTTTTTTATTTTTTTTTATTTTTTTTTTAAATAGGCCCATCAAATTTTTTATTTCTATTTTTCTTCAAACATTTTATATAATATTTCAAATTTATATAAACTATTTCTTAATAAATTCTTTTCTTTTTGACCATTTAAAAATTGTCAAAAAGAAATTGACAATTCTTCTAAAACAATCTGTTATTGATTTTCCTTGCATTCATTTTTGAAATTTATTCAGTCAGACCTTTCTCATAGTTTTGTGCATTTTATGTGCAATTTTTGTGCGCTATTCGCGATTTTTGTGCATTTCTACTTTTTGTTAATTATGACGCGATTTTTTTAAAATTACCACCATAATTTTGTGCGTTTTATGTACAAATTATGTGTGAAATCAAAAATTAATTTTGTCAAAGACTTTTTTTATAAAGCCAGCATGTTTTCAAAGTTCCTTAGAATTTTGCCTACTTAATTAATTTTTATCATTTTTAAAATCTTTAACCCCACTTACCAAAAAGACACATTCACATTATTAGGAACGTTCTCTTTCCCATCATAGTGACATTTCCAAATCAAATGCTTTAAGGCCTCTCCATATTAATTTTTAATTTTCCTAATAATATTCAAACCCTTATTTCTTACATTATTCCCTATCAAAACTGTTAATTTTGTAATTTCCACATAAAACCTTGTATTCAGTACTTACTACATCTATTACAACCCCTCATAACTATAATAACTCAACCAATAAATGTAACGCTAACACAAACTATTACTACTAATAATTCTCATTTTTTTAATTTTAATATAGGGTGTACCTACATAACATTACAATATATTGAAATGAAACAACTAATAAGCACCAATTGAATATAATATAATATTTTCGACAACTTTGTCCATTCACCAGAAATAAAAAAAAAATCTTACTTCACTGACAGACAGACAGACAGAAAGACGTACCGGATGGCTCAGGGGGTCGAGCCAAGTTCATATCTTCAGAACGGATTATTTTAAAATATGGGGGAGTCATTCTAGGCCTGATTTTAAATTAAGTGACATAAAAATCCAAAGAAGGACACTTTTAATTTAGTAATTTGTTAGACTACATTTTTCGATCGAAATTTGATTTGCACGAAGAAAAAGGATACGTTTATTTTTAAATTAAAACGGAGTCTGTTTCATTATTATTATTATTATTATTGCCCAGAAGCAATATTTTATTGTAAAAAGCTGTTTCAAAGCATTATTTTTTTGTTAACGTTTTTTCGGGATGAACAACTTCAGTATTTACAAAATTGATATTATATTGATCATCAAGACAGGGTTGAGCTAACGCATATAATCTTAGCCCTCTTCTAATGTTACTTTTGTACGATCTTTAAGAACTCTTAATGATTGGCTATAATATTTTTTATCACAAGCCTGGTAATGAATACTGTTTACAATTCCTAATTTTTTTATATTTTGTACATGTGAAAATATTTCCAATTGTTTTAGTTTATTTTTGTATTAGTCTGAACGTGTTTTCGTCTTTCATGAGATTCATTATTTTGCTAGAGACATCCTTTATATAAGGAATCATTTCGTATGTAATGTGGGTGGTACTTGTATTTGACTCATTTGTCTTTAGCTCTAGTTTGAGTGAATTATTGGGCTGATCTCTACCTCTATTATGCTCTGTACGTGTTAGTGTATTATAAATTTTTTTAACAATTTTTCAGGATATGCATTTTTTCTTAGAATTTCGTATAACATTCAATGAAATGATACTTTATTTTGTTGATAATAAATAATTAATGTGATTAAGCTCAAATCTTTATATTATGGGTTCGTTCCATGAATAGAATTTGAAATATATTAGAAGTAGAATATAAAATAAAAAAAGTTTTGGACGCCAGTCAAATTGATTTTTTTATGTAATTAGAAACAATTGACAAAAAAACTATGATATATTTCAAAATCCGTTCTTTCTTGTTTTTTTTTTGGGTTAAGGAAATTAAACTCAAATTAAACGTTATATTTGTTTATTTCATAAAAATAGGGTTCCAGAGATTTTTTTTACTTTATCTTTAAAAAAACTTAGCTTTTCTTGAGGGTTTTTTCTTGTCTTTCTTCTCCAAAGGAAACTGTAGTCCAAGAAACTTGGTCCAAAGGAGAAACTGAAGAAACTGTTGTCCAGAGAAAAAAACTTGGTCCCAAGGAAAAACTAAGTCCACAGGAAAAACTTCTTGGCCCAGGAAAAAAATCTTCTTGGCCCAGAAAAAAAACTTCTTGGCCCAGGAAAAAAACTTCTTGGTCCAGGGAAAAAATCTTCTTGGCCCAGGAAAAAAAACTTCTTGGCCCAGGAAACAAAAACTTCTTGGCCCAAAAAAAAAATTCTTGGCCCAGGAAAAAACCCTAAAAGTTCACATAAAGTAAATATAAGATAAAAATCTTATAAATTACCAGATTTCGTGATATCTGTTTTTGAAAATGAATATAAAACAATGATAATATTAAAATGAAACACATGAATTTTAGATCAAAATATGAAATACAAAAATAATTAAAATGAATTAAATTTTAAGACAATCTGTAAAAACAAATTAAAAAATAGGTTCCCTTTTTGTATGAGACACACAGACATCAGATAATTTATAATATTATAAATGATAAGATATGAATTAAGTAAATGAAAAAAATATACCGGCAATATTAAAGAATTTTAGTGAAAATATATAATAAAAACTTACAATATAAGATGAGGGGGAGAAAAAAAAAGAAATCTTCAGTAAGCGATACGAACTATATAAAGTCAGTTATTTTGACTGAGTAGGCAAAGAGAAGAACATTATTAGCATGGAAAAGACATTTTATAGGAATACCAGGAGAAGAGAGCGACATGACGCGAAGAAATAAGAAGGGGATATCAAGCGAGTATGAAACTAAAATATATTGAATAGAGGAATAATGAAAATACAGGGTGGCTCAAAAAAACATAACATAAAGTTTTTTTTATAATAAGGAACTACGGCTTTAAAGCTAATACTGAGTTTTATGAATCAGCAGACTTATATGTGTCTGATGATTCATAATTTATATAAGGTTGCCGAGTCGATTTAGTGTACCAATCGAGGATCAGAATGTTGTTACCGTTTCGATGGTAAACTGGATATATATTGATTGTATGCATTAAAAACGATTAAAATATGTTGTGTACTATTTTTTGGTATTTCACACATATTTTTTTGCATTAATGTCATTAACGATTTTTAAAATTTTTTCTCGGCTCTACAGCGATTTTAATTAAAACTACAAGTTTTTTAACATTAAACATTTATCCCTCTTCGCCTGGAGGACTATATGTCTACTATAAACGTACCCGTAAGTGAAATTCCTTTTGTATGGTCAAACTAAAATTTATTTGGTTGAGCAAGCAAACATCCGCCTTCAGATATTTACTACTGTTAGTACAGCCCCTCACCATTCATTTTTCAAGTATCTTACACAGGATTAAATGATCGTACTACAAGCTATTAAATATTACAAATTGGAGATTATCTGCCTTTGGCCTGTATACCGTACCGGTCTATTAGGGGTTGTGTATTTATTATGTTTGCACAACAGGTAAAAATTTGCTTGTTTGGGTAAGTGTTTTAGATTTTGTAAAGAGCTGTCAGATGGTACGTATTTCTAATAACCAATAATTCGTTTTTTTTAGTAAAATTTCACATTAAAAATATTCAATAGGCAAATTTTATATAATTATTTATTTCCTTTGGGAGAGGGTTATATATTAAAAAAAAAATCATAAATTTTTAGTTAGCACAACAATTATAGCACAATTTATTCAGTCAGACCTTTCTCATAATTTTGTGCATTTTATGTGCAATTTTTGTGCGCTATTCGCGATTTTTGTGCATTTCTACTTTTTGTTAATTATGACGCGATTTTTTTAAAATTACCACCATAATTTTGTGCCTTTTATGTGCAAATTATGTGTGAAATCAAAAATTAATTTTGTCAAAGACTTTTTTTATAATATATTCTTTTACATAAAGCCATCATAATGTTTTGAAAGTACGTCTCTGTATTAGATTTGATCCGAATAAAGTGAATTTCTTATCTCGGAATGTGAGTTTTTATATCTGTGTTTTTTTTTAATAATCGATTATAAATTTACATCCAATCATTTGATATTCAAGCGGTATTATGAGATTGTTAATTGTAAAGTATGTTTGAAGTGCGATTTTACTGTCTGGTAAAATGTTTTCTAACACTGATTTCACATGGTTCTGGTGTATGGTGCTGCTGATTATACAGTATTTCGCACGTGATATTTGAGAAAATGAAAATGAAAAGGAAAGGGAAAGGGAAAAGAAGCACACACCTCTCACCCCCGACTATCAGTAGTCGGTCTCCTAAAATATATATTATGAATGGGAATAAATTAGGATATATTGATAAGACTATGATATTCACTAAAACATGGCTAACTTTACAGTACTAATAAAATTATGTTTAATTTCTTCCAAAAAAACTTACCAAAAATTTGTCGCTTTAAATATATTTAGTTGCTTTCTAACACCATTGTAAATATTATGGACCATTTAATAACCGATAAATAACAATATAATCTAATGCCGTTAGGCACTTCGCGAATCACCATGAAAGATAGATTTTTTATACCGAAATATAAAAGGATTGATCGTCCTTCAGTGTTCATAGGTTTTTGATTATAATTTTTCAACATGTTTTCAACAAATTTGTGGTAAGCGCTTTGTTTTTTCTATTATTGTTAACTTAGGTCATCGTAATTTATATCTTTTAGGCCTGAAGATGGCTTGTAAGATGAAACTAGTCGCCGTTTCCTAATTTTGTTAATAATTTATGTGGTACATTACTTAGAGTTTTATTTCATTTATTTTATTTATATCGCCCATTACCGGCGGGTGTCAACCGGGCACCGACCGACCCTATTTACCTGTATTGCCAAAAATGTCACTTAATCCTATCCGTCAACCGGGCCCTGAGATTATTAAACCCTACATTTAGGTAAAAAATTTTTATTTTGAAAAAAAAAACAGATGACAAAAAATAATAAACAAAGGGGATGTCATTGAATGTGTATGAGTTTTTTTTTTGAAGTCCTAATATAGTTTTGGAAATGTAAAAGAAAATTATAAGAGATAGACAAAAGTGATTAATTTTTTTTTAAATAATCTAGTAAGAAAAATTTTTATTTTGAAAAAAAAAACATGAAAAAAAATAATAAACAAAGGGGTGTCATTGAATGTTTATAAAAAATTAGGTCACTAAAAATTTTGACCACAAATAAAAAGCATCAAAAAAGTCTAGTTTAATTAAATTTAATACTGTTTAATTTCTTTTTATAATGTTTATAATTTCTTTAAATTTTTATAGAACCCAACCCAAATAAGAGATTCTGTCCTTAGTAAATCCTTAAAATATATATATTTTGTATCCTTTTTAATAATTAGTATTTTTTTAAATATTAATAATTAAACAATTTGTTTAAATTTTTTAAACAAATAGTATATTACAATAATTGCCCCCTAACCTCTACCCCTGTATTGCTTTAATTTAATCAAATTATCATGGGGCTTTTTCGTAATAATTTTAATAATTAAATAAAAATTTTCATCCACTTTTTTATAACCAAAAAAATAATAGAAGTTAATTATTAAGTTTTAACTTACCAGAGAAAATCAGACACTGCAAATAAACATTTTCACTTTTTCCTTTTTAAAAATATAATAGTAGACAACCTTTTATATACGGGGTGTGGTTCGAAACTATAAAATATTTTATTAAAATTTATTTATACATGTCAAAATTTTGTTATTAATTTTAGTTAAAAAGTTAATATTTATTTATATAATCCAATAAGTTATCAAAATTTCAACAATAGAAATAAAACAAAGTCATAGGTATATACAGAATTTTTTTAGGGAAACTAGGTTCGGTTAAAAAACCATCATCAGGTCATTATTAAAAATACAAGAGAATAGAAAATTGTCACTTTGTTACAATTTAACGGTATTTAAATGTTAAATGTTAATATTTACTATTAAAATTTTTTTTGAATAAAAATCATGAAAAAAAGAAATACGGTGGATTAAAAAAGTTCTTTTATCAGAATAATAATTGATTAAATAATTAATTTACTAGGAGTGTTCGAAAAGTTAGGTTATTTTATTTATTTTAAAACATCATTTTTTTAAATTTGCCAACTGAGGATTTCGAAAGTCTGGAAATATCAACTTATTAATTAGCAAACACTTTGTATAAGTACCAATAATTTTCCATGTTTTTCCTATTTTTTAAATTTATTTTCAGTTACAGAGATTTTCTTAATTGATGACATCATTTTTGATATGTTATCAACAATATTTTAAGGATCTGATTCTATATTTGTTACATATTACTTTTCAGTTTCAAATTATTTGTTTTAATAATAGTATATTATAGACCAAGGTCGAGAAGTAATTTTTCTCAGCCGAGCATTATTATTATAATAAGTAGTTGTTAATATTTAA
This sequence comes from Neocrepidodera transversa, assembly GCA_963243735.1. NCBI lineage: Eukaryota > Metazoa > Arthropoda > Insecta > Coleoptera > Chrysomelidae > Neocrepidodera > Neocrepidodera transversa. The sequence goes on from OY725339.1 coordinate 6,377,454, forward strand.
TTTTTAAACATTTGTAACAATTTAACCGCATTTTTTTAAAAAAGTTCTTTTATCAGAAGAATAATTGATTAAACAATTCCTTTATTTAGAGCGTTTGGAAAGTTGGGTGGGATTGCCCCTTCTTTACCTATTATATTACTCATTTCAATTAACCCACCTCCCCAATGGTTTTATTTTTAAATTTATAATTTTACAAATTCACTGTTTTGTCAACTTTCAATCGTTAAGTCATATTTCTTCATAAGCGATGGCAGTGTCCCTGGTAGTGAACGTTCAAAAGATTTATTGGGGTTTGAAATTTTTTATTATTCAAAACAAAAAGTGTTAAAAAATGGAGAAGTATTTGCTCTAAAAAATATTTGAAGTGTCCATCCAAAATATTCACTATTGTCCCGGAACTAACTATATCAAGGAGCGAGTTAGATACACAATCACCTACAGGATGAAGAAAATTTAAATATAAAACGTATCAACGAATCCTGTAAAAGAAAAGCTGCTGATGATATTTCAGAAAGATACCTTCAAAAATTATTAGAACAGCCGTTACTGAAAATTTCCCGGAATCGCTGACAACAAGAAATATTTCTCGCCTAAAGAGAAATATGTATTAAGCACGTCGAAAAATTTAACCAGGTCCTCTTCCTAGAGATGCAGTCGAAACTCATGAAGCTGTCAATCAATATTTGTCTAAAATAATTACAATTAAAGGTGAATTTTTTTATTTTTAAACAACATAGATCACAGTATTATTATATTTAGTTGTGAAACGAATATTCGTACTTTGTGCAATATTGATATTTTATATATGGATGGTATATTTTCTTATTGCAAAAAGTACTTTACTCAATAATTTACCATCCATGGTCTTCAAAACGGACATTACATTCCGTTGCCAAACAAAATGCAGAAAACGTATATAAATTTATTTAATTTATTGAAATTAGAAATAATAAAACAATTTAATATTGACCTTATTCCTAAAGAAATTTTTGTAGAATTTGAAAAAACGATCCATAATGCGCTTATTATAAGTTTAGAAAATTCTGGAGCCCGGTTCACCTATCGTATTATTTGGTTTGGTGCCCGGTTGATATCCGTCCCCAATTACTTTAAATTAACTCATTATATTGAACTATAAAAAAACGTTTCGAATATAATTTTTATAATCCAACACTTGTTTATAATAATAACAATAATAAATTAACTTCGATAAATCATACAAAATCATCTCATTATAATATATATTTCTTTAAGTATAACTATTGTGGAATTCTATAAATTTTCATTTTTTTGCATTAATAAATATCTATTATATTATTTATAACGAAAATAATTCCAGTTTGTTAAAGACTCTTAAAATTCTTACGCTTTATCAGTTTTGCACCATACTTTATATAATAATGCAACGAAAACCAACTAATATTATACTGAGGTAAAACTAAACTCAGTTTAAGCCTCGTTTAACAGTAAATAAAAACTCCCTTATTGCATAACAAGTAATAAAGAAACAGCTTCAATCAAAAGTTGATTAAGGAATATCCGTTTAAAAAAGATAATATTAACTCAACTACGTATACCAACCCTAAATTTTAAAATTGTTATGAACGAGGGTCGATCACCGGAGAACGGTCTAAGAGCCACTTCAGATAATTTAATATCCTGATTGGAAACATCATATACCAACCAGGAATCAGATAGAAGATTATTCTGAAGGCTCAGTTTTATATTTTTGACTGAATCCGTTCTGTGTCGCACTTCACACAATTTAAATCAGATTGTATATTACGGTGAAAATCTTAATGAACCGTATAAATCTACATTTAAAAAATGAAATAAAAAATACTCTATCTTTGAAACAAATATTTTAATCATTTATACTAAATATATTAAAAATAACTAAACGTGATTGTATTGTTTGCCTTTCAAAAATAAATATTCTATTTAAAAAGTTAAAAATGGGTAAAGGAAATAAATAAAACATATTATAATTTATATTAAATAACATTCATTTGATTATATTACTAGGTACTAAATACATATTTTTACAACGTATACCTAAGCAATAAGAAATTTTACAGGCGTGGATCAATATAGTCTGTATCTTGGATATTGCACATCAAAAAAGAGATCTAAACTTTCTGGAAAAAGTCCAATCTGGATTATCACCACTTTACGAAAATAAGTTGTCTCGCAGATAGTGGAATTATCATGATTAATTTCAATAAACCCACTACATACTTGATAATTTAATCAATTCAAAATGAATCCTAATAATTCATCTCTAAACAACTCCTTTTCACAAAAAATTAGAAAAACAATAAATATTAAATTAATAGGAGGGTCACAATAATTTTGAGGAATATACGGGCACAGTCATTGGTGGACGAATAAAAGGACTGATAAAGTGATGAATATTTCTTTCACTAGAATAACTTGCAGAAGTGGGTGCCTGGGAAGTCGCCGATATGTAATCTGATTCGATGCAGTTGCTGTTGTTTTCATGTAGCTTCCTCATGTGTTTTTTCAGGTCAAAATTTCGGCAAAAACCCTTACCGCACACTCTACATGTAAAAGGCTTCTTGTCGTTGTGCGTATGCATATGAAATGTGAGATTATAAATTTGGTGGAAAGCCTTAGAACACACAGAACACTTGTAAGCCTTTTCTCCACTGTGAGTTAATTTGTGATTTTTGTAGTTGCCTTTCTGGTGGAATCCTTTGCCGCAAAATTCACAGACAAATGGTTTGTAACCAGCATGTATCCGAGCGTGAGTATTTAGTGTTGATGATCTGTTAAAAGCTTTACCACATGTGTGGCATTTGTGAGGCTTTTCTGATGTATGGATTATCTTATGCCTACAGAGGGTCGACGCTTGTCTAAAGCCTTTACCACATATTTTACAAACAAACGGTCTAGCTCCAGTATGTACTGGCATATGCCTGGTGAGATTATAATGAGCATTGAAAACTTTTCCGCACTCCCCACATTCAAAACTCTTTTGTTTATGAGTGAGAATATTAGGAGAACTACCGCTTGAAGAGGTATTTGTCTTTGGTTGTGCTTTCACAGGACTTGTTTTGACTTGATTAAAATGTAGAGCTAATGGATTGACTGATGCATTAGTACTTATTGGACCAGCAGGCTCTTGGGCAACTGAAGAGGTATATACTGAAACGGATCCTAACATAAGTTGACTAGGGTGATAGTAGACTAAGGGATAATTTTGCAACAGATCTGGAGATCTAAGTACGTTTGGGACGTACTTCTTAAAGGCTGATTCAAACGCTGATGCATGAGATAAATTGAGAGCATTATTATCTTTGTCAACATCCGATTTTCTTATCTTATTATCAGGTTCCATTATTTTTGCGATGGAGAAGTTTAAGGTCCTTGTAGGCGGAGATGGCGGCTTTTGGGGCGGAGGACAAATATTTGTTGATATATCGGATGCCATCTTGAATATTCTTAGTAGGACCTAAAATAGAAATATATAACTTTTAATACCATATATCAGAATTTATTGTGTTCATCCTTTATTTACTATATTTATAAATGTCGATTATAATGAGCATTAATATATATTTTTTTACAACAGTTATTTTCGACGAACAAAAGTTTATCATATGATACTTATATCATAAGTCTGTCTGGATGTCTGTTGCTTTTTTAACCTGTGACTACACATTTTTGTAAATCATCGAAATATTAACCAAGATTTATTTTCGATTATATGTATCAAGATCAAAAAGGTAAAGAGCTCAAATATTTTGTTGGGCGATTCCCAAATCTGTACATGGAACTGGCAATCGGAAAAATAACCCAAATCGGCACAAAGTTGAGCCGGGAACTTTTATTTTAAGTCCCATTTTATAATAATTTACTTTGTGCCGAAATAGGAATTTTTAACAACTTATTAATTTTGAAAAATATCTTCAACACTAACCACAACTATACTTTATTAACACTCTTGGTATGTTTCGCTAACTATGTTCTGATCATCAGGAGTTGATGATAAACTGTTTATCATCAAGTGACTATTTTTAAAAAATACTCGGTATAAGAAAAAATAGTCGGTCAAATTGTCTCTTTTTTCGCTATTATAAAAAAATTATATTCTAAAGCAAAATTGCAAAAAAAAATCATGGAGAACAAATTATGTTTTTTTTCTATCACACGATAACATATATTTTTTTGTTTCTTATCAATACATTGAAAATAGGTATTCTTTCAAAACAGGATATGGGTATTATTGAATGTACGTGGGGAAACCTTCAACATGTTTTCACTATTATTAATCCCCTGCAATTTAAAAGTTAGCAGCTGGATTACATGGACTGTCCTTTAAAATCAAAATGTCCACATTTTATTGTAGTTGTTATATGGAGGAAGTCATTATATAGGATGTCCAATAAATAATTGCATTTTTTTAATTACGGCTCAAAATAATAATTTATTTACAAATGAGAATAGGGTGTTAAATTTGTAGATTAAAAAATGATTTTTGTCTATTATTTTAAACCTAGTTAAGAAATATTGCCCTGGTGAGTCAATTAAAAATAACGAAAAATGTAAGCTTCTACATTTTTTAATATAAAATTAAAAATTGTTAAAACAGTTTTTGATTTTTTTATAGTGAAAGTGTGTTTTAAGTACTACCTGACAACATTAAAATATTAACAAATAACCTCAACGTGATCCAGAAGAAAAAATATTTGGATTTAAAAATGATGATTTCGGATTCTTATTTTAATCGCTAAGCAGTTATTGTACAATTCATATTACAAATATTTACTAAAAATTAAGTAAATTTGTTTAAAATTGGGTTTTTTTTTTAATTTTTGATGTATATTGAAAACTAATTATAAATATTTTTTTTTCAATACAAATTCAAGTGATATCAATTATCTACATGCTGCTTCAACTTTCATTAATTAGACTCACAATGCTTGAAACACCCCGGCAAATGGTAATATGCAAATTACTTATTTTTCTCTATTATATTGAGATTTTTTCTACTTTAATGTTGTCAGGTAGTCCTTAAAACATATTTTTGGTATAAAAAAATCAAAAATCTAATTTGAAAATTATAATTTTTATGTTTTTCAGTATTTTTAGTCGACTCACCTGGACAATAGCTCTTAGTATATTTTAAGAGGCGCCAATACCATACGTTATCTTGCTTGAAATCGTTTTTGGACGAGCGCTCCGTTAATATTAAAGATAGGAAGCTGCGGTTTTCACCAATCGATTATGTAGTTAATTCTTTAGAGCGCGTCTGTGGCACATTTTTTAAAATAATTTTAGTAAAAGTGATAAGACTATCAACTTTTTTCTCTTGACAAATTTGAAAAATGTAGCACAGACGCTTTTTACATCATATTTATTAGAATATAAGCACATTTTCCTTGGGTAATTCTCTAACCGGCAAACACAAAAGTCACGTGGTGTGTGGGACTCTTAACTAAACTTGGTTTAAAAGATCATTATAGGTTCACAGACCCTCGGTCTCGGCCTTGCCTCGGCATTGAAACTAATCGGCTCAGCTATAATAGCAGTCTACTCAAACTTGTTATATAACATATTATTAATTAATTCTTTATTAAGTAAGTCATTGTATTTTAGTAAAACATTTGTCTCACTTTGAAAATGTTTGATTCAGTAAATAACAGTGATATGCTTAAGATTTGTTTTGTCTCCCAAGCCTATAATAGTATAATCTAGTGTTTGGTACACATTTTTAGATAATGGAAAATAAAAGATTTTTAAATGTATTCATTTCAGATGCATTCTAGCTAAGAAACAAATTTTATTTCTCAAGAATTTAAGAGGAAATTGAAAAATGTGTAGTCGACAGAATTTCATTTTAATTGACACAAATACATCAAATAGTAAAATTGTGTACCTTGGAATGGATTTTAGGTTTAAAAAGATTAAAGATGATCCATATTAATTTATTAACATGATTAAAAGAAAATATCAATTTCAACACCTAATTAATGGATATTGTTTATCATATATGTATGTATTATTTAAAATTCTGGATGACAATGTCATAGCTATATATAAGTAAACGAAATGATTTTATTCTATTTAAGTGCAATGTGGAATTGAATAAATCCTATATACTGCGCCAAATACGCGTGTGGTGCTATACATATTTACCCAGAAAAGCAGGAAAAATACGTGAAATTGAGTGAATAATATTAACCTTTTCAATGTGCATTCGAGGTACGGGTGTAAGCAACGGCAATCCAGGGTAAGGCGTTGCCAACCCTTCGCATTAATCTTTTAAAAAACGTTTTTCGTGATGCATTGATTGAGATCGTGAAAGGCAGAGCTAACTTTACAGTTGGAAAACGACTTCACTGCCGACTGCCAGAGTCGACGCCCCTCAATTCGCAAATGGTAGAGGCGCGAGATTAGAATCACCTCTTGAATTCGATAGAGCATGCAACTCGGAAGGCTATCAACTTCATTTCAACTTTAGAAACTTCGTCTTTCTCATTTCAACTTGTACGTCGAACAAGATGCAGATATGTTATACTTTAGTATTGTTACTGTGTTTAGCAAACACTACAAAATGAAGAATGTTTAGCTTCAATCTTAATGCTGTAATAAACCATCAGTGCAGTTTGCATGACTGCAAATTTTTTATAATTACTATGAGAATTTTTCACATAATTTTTAATCTTCTATTATTAAGTAAACAACAACTATTTCTGTATGTTATGTATAATTTAAGACTAATTAAATATCAATTTATGTCTACGATTTGACATTATCTTTTATGAAAAGTGTCAAAGCCAATCCACATTGAACTTCCTAATTGACCGTGGCAATTTTATGTTGTCTGCTTCAGTCCAGGATTAAATCGTTGTCGCCCACAAAGCTAGCTGTGACAATGCGCGTTAGTCTATTGTCGATTTTATCCAGGGGCGGATTTTGCAAATAGATTACGTTAGTAAAACTATTTTTTTTAAAGTAAATCGACAAATTTGGATTTTAATAAAAAAAAGTTCAATTATTTTTTTTAATTGACTTTATGATGATGATTATAAAAATATCATCAATAACAAAGATGATTTGCATACAGAAACAATAAGCACAAGCACTACAGATAATTATCGTATATATGTAATATAAGGACTTCAAGATAAGAATGAATTATACCGAAATCCCGGAAACGGGAAGAAATATATATTTAATTAATCAGGAACTTTTACTCCTTATAGAGGTATTCAAAATAATGTGGAGTTTGGTTTTCTTTCTTTTACGTTATTTGAAGTTATGGAAAAAATATGACATGTTCATATTTTCTCTATAAGTCATATTCTTGATTTTGTAATAATAATTATTACCGAAATAGCAGCAACCAAACCCAAATTTAAAATAGGAATAAATTGGGGTTTATAAACTTTTTCGCTTTTTTTCTTACCTATTTTTTGCAAAATATTATCAACTTTCTGCACAGCATTCAGCATGCTGTTGTTTTTTTATTATTTGAATAAAAGGTGAAATTTCATCGAACGGCAGCTAGGTCATCAGAACTTACTACGTTGGATTTTTTGTAGGGTTATCTAAAGTCGAAAATATACTTCAATATATCCAATAAAAAAATCGTGATGAAATTGGAGCCATTTAACCTCATGCCCTTAAAAAATACTTTGGGAATTCAAGCAAAGGTTTGCTTACTGTGAAGAAGTGGAGAAATCCACATTTGAGTTCCTTATTTAATCAGTTTTTTGTTTTTGTGCAAATAATTAATTTTTTCTTATTGTTACTCATTAAACTACGTTTCATGATTTTCTTAATATTTTATTTTTGAAACTTTGACGCCCTATATATACCTCAAAAAATACTTTAATGGCATTGCAGTTTTTAAAATTCTACTACCTATCGAAAATTGATAATTAATTGATGGTTGCCATTAAAGAAAAATTTTGATGACTTCATCACGAGGTCATATAAACAGGTATGTTAAAAAAAGAGGATGAAAGAAGAAGTAGAAAAAGTAAATTTAAAATTTTTCCTGTGTTGGTGTTCTTCAAATAAATGTCACCCAATATATTAAGGTTTTTAACCTAAAAACTTTACGCGCTGTATATACAGGATGGGCCAATTATCTCTAGAGATATTGAAATGACAAAAAAAATACGACAGGTACACTAATAAAACCTAATTCAAATATCTAGTTTTCCATAATTTTTTGAAATTTTCTGGCGCAATTTCCGTCATGAAGGATGCCATTTTTCAAATTTTTTTACGAAATAAAATTTTCTTCATTTATTAAAACCTTTCAAACGAGATACCTATAAATCACTTCGATCAGATCAGTTTTTGAGTTATTGATAAATTCCCAAAAGTGGCCGTGGCGCCTTTACTATTGGAACTATGATGAAATGATGACTTAAACTTATATTTTTTTGAGCGATTCATCTAACCATTTGGTCACATTTGAAATGCCAATGAAGAACCCTGTGCATTAAAAACTAAAATGATTTTTTGAAATTTTCCGACATCAAGAAGACAATTTTTCAAAAATTTTTACGCAATATTATTTTTTTCATTTATTGAAACTTCAAATGAGCTGCCAAACACTTTGATTAGATTAGTAGTTTTCGGGATATTGTGGATGGAAGTAAAGTCATAAAAGTAGGCGAAATAATTAATTAAACTTATACTGTATGGTCAAATTTGAAATACTATTGAGGAACCCTGTTTTTATCGAATTGATAACCCCGTTTTACGCTGACGCAGGCTGTAAAAATCGTTTTATTTGGTTCAAAAATTTCTACAAATAGAACATAATTTCATTTATTGGCTCAGTTTCAAGTGGCAAAAAGTTATATTTTTAGATTCGTCCTGAGAATCTGATTTCAAAATACTATATTACACCTATAATAGGTAAATAGTTTTAAAATTATAAACGACATGAAATCGGATAAAACGGCTTACATTGTTGCGAGTTGCGTAAACACTCCCGACGGTAATAACTCAACTTTAAGAATAACTAAAAGTTCTAAAAATCTTGGAATAATATTTGATTGCAAACTTCGTTTTCAAGAACATGTGTCGTTGTTGGTCAAGAAGTCTTACCTTATTGTGCGACAGTTATATAGGCATCGTCACATCCTTAATCTATCGTTGAGGAAAACTCTGTGCGAATCCTTAGTATTATCAATTTTAAAATATGGGTTAGTATTATATTATCCTTGTTTAGATCAAATTACTAAATACCGATTACAAAAGATTGAAAATTTTTGTTGTAGATTCGTTTACGGTCTAAAACGATATGACAGGGTGTCCTTCAAAATTAATGAACTCCAATGGCTTAAAGTCGGAAACATGTTTAAGTACCATATGTCATCCTTAGTATTTCGAACTATAGCAACTTCCAAACCTCCGTATCTTATAGAGAAATTGCAATTTAGAGGCAATGCTCACAATTTGCCCTTAAGATACCCGAATACTCTAATGCTGCCCAGATACAATCTAACCTTGTTTCGGCGTTCATTCACTTACAATGCGGTTAATATTTTTAATAATATACCAAATGACTTCAAAACTAAATCTGAAAGATCTTTTAAAAAATATTTTAAACTTCTGTTGCTGTCCACCCAGTAATTTACTTTGCATATTTAATATTTAATATTTAATATCTTTTAATATTTTTTTAATTTTACAGTATATTTTTATTTTTATCTTTTTTACACTTTATGATATTTTATAATGTCAAATCTTATAAAATGAGTTACATAATATTTTATATTACATCATATACCAAAAATTCTCAAACCATAAATTATGTGAGGAGAGGTTAAGTAGAGTAGCGCAAGCTAGACTTCGCCTCTTCATATATTATGTATTGTATATATAACAATGCAAAATAAAGGCACTAGTATAGTATAGTATAGTATAACTTTTGTTTTAACAAGAATTTATTATTATAATATTTAAACAACGTGATGTGGACTGTATGACTTACAATAATGAAGTGTTTGTTTATGTTATGGCTATTATCCGGATCGTGTGGACCAATGAGATTTTCGATTTTGTCTGAGTTTTCCGATTCAATTGTAGTTAAAATGTTATTTTCGTTTGAACACCATTTTCTTGAGTATAAACCAGCGCTGTTTAATATGATATTTAATTCGCGGTAGATTTCTATGGCTTCTGCTATTGACTTCATTATTGTAAGTCATACAGTCCACATCACGTTGTTTAAATATTATAATAATAAATTCTTGTTAAAACAAAAGTTGAGTTATTACCGTCGGGAGTGTTTACGCAACTCGCAACATACATGTTCTACTTGGAAGCATATGTGAAAAATATATACAAGGTTATCAAAAGTATACGAAAACTTTGATCACAATACGTTTTGTTCTTATGCTACCAAGTAATACTTGAAAGTTAAAATAGGGACATGTAAGTCGTTCTATCCGAGTTTATGTCGTAATCATTAAAAGTTGAAAAATGCTATTTTTAATTGTCTGTAAATTCAAAACTATTTAGTTTACATTATAGGTGTAACAGGTTTTTGAAATCAGCTTCTTAGGACAAATTTAAAAATATAAAAATTAAAAAATTGTCAAAAACTTTTTGCCACCAGTACAAAATAAAACAATTTTTTAGTTGTAGGAATTTTCGAATCAAATAAATTTCTTATTTGGATATTTGTTATATAATAGAAAAAAATTAAGAGACTGTCCACTCTTTTAGATGGGTAATGTTTTGCGGGGGCGTGAATATTGACAGATTGGTTCGGGTTTCGTCTCATCCCCCAATGACACTCATTTCCATGTTTATGTACTCCTAATCGCCTTAACTACGAATAACAGGGCAACACCTCAAAACGCCCTACCAGACATCTATTTCTACTATTGAGAACAGCCTGTCACCAACTGCTGACACTTATAATCGCTAATTACTTCTAATCGGGCTTCTTAATGGATTATCATGTCCGATAGGGGTCGCTGATTTTCATTTGTTTTCATCCTGTCTGATCGAAAAGATTGTTTATCAAAATACAATACGGTCGTAAATTGCCACTTCATTTGAAAGGTCACAATGAGTACAATATACACTATATTTTACGACTATGGACTGTACAACTTATTTATCGGTATATATAATTATTGCAGAATTATTACTTATTTAATCTAATGAATAAAAAATAAGCGATTACTTTAAGAAGTATTTGTTCAAATTTACATGAATAAAAAAATTTAGTTCAAGTTTTAACCTAAATAAATAATGTCAATAGATTAGAAAATATAAGTGAGGCGCCAATACAAATTTTATCTTGCCTGAAATCGTTTTAGGACGGGCGCTCCGTTAATATTACAGATAGGAAACTGTGGTTTCCAACAATCGCTTCTAAATTTAATTCTTAAAAGTACGTCTGTGGCACTTTTTTAAAATTAAATGACTATTATTTTTTTTCTCTAGATAAATTTGAAAAAAGTAACACACGCTCTCTTTTAATAAATATTTTAAATATCATAAAAAAACGCATATTTTTAGTTGCTATATTAGGCGATATTTCATCCAAAACGAATAATTTTGTTTTCTCTTGCTCTACCTAGGATTATTTAACATTAACCGGAAAATACTAAAAAAATAATTTTTACACCCCAATTTATTAGAATACAAGCACATTTTTCTTGAGTAATTCTCAACCTGGCAATCACAAAAGTCACGTGGTTTTCTTAAGGTTTAATATTTGATACATTCTCCTTGTCATCAATTTTAACTGTTTTTTTGATTTAAAACTTCGTTCATTTTGTTTTTTTCAATCAAGTCAGACAACCAAATAGAAAATTGTTTGAATGTGCATCGGACACTATTGATTGGTCATAGACTAGATGAGAACAAACACTCCGTGTAATATTAGTGGACTAGTTTATTTTTGCGATAACACAACCATCATTTTCGAGTGACATTTGGTCAATTAATTTGTCGATTATAATTGATATTTGTAAAAATATACCACAAATCTATTTCCGTTGCAGCCGACACTTACCAAATTGAATGGGGGAATGTCAACGCGTTATTTCTACCGAATATCCATTAACTCCGATGCGAAAAATCTGAAAACAGATTTATCAACTCTTATACAGAGTCATCAGATATTAAATCCTCAACTATAAATTTATTATTTTACTTATTCACCAAATGTTTTTATTAAATAAATTTCTAGGAATTTATGAATCTTTCATAGATTAGTACAATGTTTAAGTTAAAACAATTTAAGCATACTTCACATTTTAAATATATCAATATTTTATTATTCACAAGAGATGAAACTTGATGAGTATTTTTGACACCTTTTTGTGTTTTTTATATTTAAGATTCCTACCAGCAATATGTAATATCATTGTCCTCTAAGTAGAGAGAGATCTTTTTGGATAATGCGACAAAAAAAAATAATAAAAGTGATTGACTCGAGTAAATAATACAAAAAAAGTAACTGCAATATCTAATTTATCAACACAGAATTTTGTAACTTTAGATTTAAAATCGAGCTCTCAAGCTTGAATTTTATATGAAACGAAAAAGTTAAAAATAAAATATAAAAGTGTAAAAAATTATTCAATTTAAGTGATACGATTCTAGTAAATATTAAAAATATTTTATTCTATTGAAAAAGTATCTGTATAAATGTAAATAAAATAAAAATTTTAAAAATATAATAGGAATCGAATTGTAATAATTTTCTTGTAATTGAACCACAAGCGTTAATTTATTGACTTACATACATGCCCCGAATAGTAATAAATAATATATACCTGGGATAAATAAAGTATGGAATAAAATCTTTATTTCCCAAAATTGTTAAACAGGTCGATTTTTAATTTCAACACGCTTCGTATCCTGTAGGTATTACATCTATTTTTAACACCATCCTTTTTGACAATGGCGTCATCGAATTTTTTTTTAATAGAAAAATATATAGGGTGTATCATTAAAAAAAAATCAATCACGTCATATCATAGTTTTATAAAAAAAAATTAACAACTTGTGGCTTAATTACATTTGAAATTTTTACACGGAAAAATGAATCTACAAAAATTTTCTCTGTGTGTTAGTTGATTCCATTTTAGTCGTGGAGTTGCTATTCTAGTTTTGCAATCTTAAACTTAGAAAATATAATGTATCTTTTAACACTTACGTTAAATAGATCATTTGGGATTAAATTATTTAGACTACCAAGATAATAATAATTTCATTGTAATATATTTTTATCAGGTATATATTTTGACTTCTTTTTTGATCTTATGTTATGGGTATGGTTAATACTTGTTAACTCAATTTTTTTATTATGTTGAACAATCAATGGTTTTAATAAAAAGATTTGTTTAATATCGTACGGGTGCATGGCAAAAAATTGATCGAAAACATTTTATCGCTTTTGAAATTTGATCGAAAATAATTTTATCGAATGATAATTGATCGAAAATATACTCTATTGAATAACATTTTATCCAAATACATTTTATTGATCGGAAAATAAAATAGATTGAAAATCCATTATATCGAAATGACAATATACTTAAAATCAACAGATTAAAAAAAGTAAAATTGAAAATTTAATAAAAATAAGACGTAACGATTTGAAAAACTGTATTTATTCAACTGAAGTCAATTCTAAGAAATAATACTGATTGAGAATAAAACATCGTTGTTCTGATAATCATTAGGAAAGCGATAAACAAGGTTCATTATTTGGTAAATTATATCATAATCTATGAAAAAATGATCGTTGTTCTCATAATCATTAGGAAAGCAACAAACAAGGTTCACTTTTTGGCTATTTTTGTCTTTGTATTTTTTTATCACTTTTTTTTTATTCTCTAATTTGTTCATGTATTTTTAACTCTTGAACAGCATGTTCTCTGTGTAATCCTTCTATAAGTTCCCAGTAAGATGGATGACAGCCATAGAAATAATTTTTCGAGTTTCTGTGCCAACCATCCATGCACAATATTGTTTTTCTTGATTGTCCATTTATTGTTCGTAAATAATAATTCCATAAATTTTGATCAAATTTGATCTTTTTTGTTTTTTTTTTGGAAACACTACCGTATTCTTAAAGTAATCCAAAAATGAGTCGGTTTCATTTTTAGATATATATTTTTTTGAGATGGCCTCAAATGCCCTATTGACCTGAATTGGGACAAAGCAAAAAGTAACAATCATTTTAATTTGTTCCTGCATTTTTTAATTGGAGTCATATTTTCTCTTTAATCCACAAGTTGCAACATGTATTGTCTATAATGGAAATAACATACCTGTATTTTGGCCGAAGGAAAAAAAGACGGATTTCCACTAGGCGGAAAATCTGCAGGCGGATTTTCTGTATCCAACTCTATTGGTCGATTTCGAATTAATTTTCAAAATCGACTAATAGAATACAGAAAATTCCGCTTGCAGATTTTCCGCCTAGTGGGAATCTGTCTTAACAATTTATATGCTTTGATAGCTGTTAGTTCAAAATCAAGAGTAATCGTTGTTACTTTCGGACTTAATGAATTCTCATATTTTTTCAAAAAAAATTAATGTACGTATTCTATTGTTTCAAATATAGTGTATAGTTGGCTGTCTTAAATGTACCATCTGCGTACTATTCTGTGAGTTATTAAGATAATTAAGATTATTTTTTGTTCCAAATATGATTATTCTCTCAGCGCATTTGGAATCATATCAGATAAATTGGTCTCCTCTTTCATTTTTGCAATTACTCAGTAATTTTAAAGTCCTGTAACTTTGTCGCCACTGAAGTACTTCCATATTTTTTACTTTTCTGACATTACGTATTGTTCGACTTAAGCTCGGATATCGATGGCATATTGATACTTGCAGCATCACTTTAATCAGTTACCTCACTGGAAATAAGCCGATAAAATGTTTTCGATCAATTTTGTGCCGCCCATATTATACATTTATCAGTTGGAAATAATCGAGGTTTTCCAAACAATATTTTTATAATATATCCTGTGGCTTTTGTGAAGCTCCTGTGATTTACTACATTGAGATATCCCAAGAACGCAGGAAAAACCATTATACATTTACTGTGATTAGGGCATCTAGAAAAAACGGCAGAATATAAAATAGTGAAACATTTAGCGTGACGAACCGGAGCGTAAAAAAAGAAGATCAAGAAAAGCTAAAAGAAAGTGGTGGTAAAGAATTTGGAGACAATAAACATTAGAAAATGAATGATTAAGAAAAACTAGAAACTAGTTAGAGAGAGATAAAGTCAAAGTCTTAAATTTTATTAAAGCTGATAATTTAAGTTAATCTAAAATTTATAAAAAAAATTTTAAATTATTATAACGGTTTTATAAACATAATTATTTAAATAAAATGGTAATATGTACTATTTTATTATTTAAAATTTAGTAGCAAGCAAGAAAATATATGTAGTTAATATTTTTTGAGAAATATTCTAACTGTCCATTTAGTAAATTAAATGAATGAAAAAGTTATCAGACAGAACGCGTGCCTCCTCACTCTAACAATAGTAAAAAGCAGTCACATGATCTGTAGAATTTTGTTAACCTCCAGATGCAACTCGCGGAAATGTAAGCTGATATTAGTCGTGCGACATCAATCTTAAACCGGTACTTCACCGAAATTATTTGTAAAACAAGACTTAGCACTCCCTTAAGAGTCCCTTGCGCCTTTTGTGTGTAGCGCGTGTTCGAAGATCAACAAAAGAAGCTGGCGGAAGAAGGACTGTGGCCGGAAGACGGCACATATGCTTGCTTCTTGCATGTACAATACGCTGAGGGCTTTATTGCATTATTAAAATTTTTAAATCAAGAACGCCTTTGATTGTTATTGAGGAATGTGGAGCGGGCGTCTGGCTTTATTTTTGACAGCTTGATTGCATGTTACGGGAATATAGGGATTCAGATAGTCAAGGTGTTACTTGGTCAAACTGTTAAAAAAAGGAATGAAAGGATGCGACAACTGCTAATCAGGATTTTCATACGAGCAGATGCAACTGCAAGTAAAATTTTTAGAGATAAAAAAAGATTTTTACCAAAAATAAATAAATAGTTTATTAAGCCGAGGTACTGATATGCAGTCAATTTTAAAACATATATTTTTTTGTGATTATTTATAGAATAATTAAAAAAATCCGTAACTTTAACTTTCTTTTTAAAGGGTAAGACCAAATATTGTTAATATTATATTTATCCAAACTTACAGTCTAAATGTTTAAATCGACAATTTCCATTTTCCAAATTGGATAAAATTTTACGTTTAAAATGGAAATGTGATTCTATTAGTGTTATACGAGAATTTATTAAAAAGTTTCCGAAAATTGGGGTGTTATTTTATATTATTAGGTTGGGAACTCTTTTATAAGAACTGTCTATCTAAGATTTATTTCGATCTGTCAAATCCAATGGGTTTGACATTTTGAGTAATATCAACATTTTTCGTTTTAACTGTGATTAGATGCTCTTATTTTGAGATTCATCAACTTTATTTTCATCCTTCAGAATGTTCAATATCTAATACCATGCCAGAAATGGTTGATAAAATTCACAATATAGTTTTGTCATACCAGCGATTTAAAATTTGTGAGATTGTGATTTGTGACGTTTAATTTTCTAGATTAGTTTTGATTAAAAAATTGGATATAATTTAAGTAAGCTTTTTCTTTAAATAAAAAAAATTAAATAGTCCCACCTTTATTTTCTGTAGTAAAAAATTCACCTGATCAAGTATATAAGTCAGTTATGATATTTTAATATATTTTTTTTAATATGTGTTAATCCTTAATTGAATTTTTGTGACACCCATTTTTATTATTCTGGACCAAGTATATTTATATTTATTTATTTATTTTTTGACGTTTAGTTTGTTTCACATGGTTATTTGCTTTTAGTTAATATTTTTACACCCTTGATGACGATACCAGCTGTGGGTATTGAAACCGGTTGGATTATAAATATTTTTATACTAAAATAAAATAACTCTATTATTTATTTTTTTTATGGATTTTCGAAAAGAAAAAATATACTTTAACGAACATAAAAGATAGAGTTTATAGAGGGCACAACTAAAGTATAAAATAGTTGCAAAATCATGATTAAAAAAATGAAATGTGGATTTTAGGTTCTTGCTTTTATTTATTTTTTAAGTTGATGAAAAAAAGTAGGGACGATTATGTGATATTTGAGAAAAAACAACAAAAGAGCCGCCTCGTCGTATTTGTCTTAATTAAAGGAAAGCGAATGACGGAGAGTGTAAGTACCGTAAAAGAATCGCTAAACCAAACAATAAAAAAGCAGCTGGGGTAGATTTAGAGAGTCCATAATTACGACATATGTCAGAAAATTCAAGAAAACCGCAGGGGAGAGCCTCTGTGGCTGCACAACTTTCCGTTCGACGTTCACAATGAATAATTATTATTCGCAGCTAAATTATAGTACCGGGGTTAGAAATCACGGCATTGGGGATGACAACTTCGCCAACTAGCACGATCTCACTGTCATTTCCATAGTCACCCCGTTGCTACCATTGTTAGGACACGTCGCCCTGTCGCCGGGCTTTTATGTGCAGCTCTAAAGACGGAAAAGTGAAAATAATAAACGCGAAAACAATTCGAAAATTCTTCTCCTCAAGTTTTACTTAAATCTTCGTAGTTTCTAATAATGCCAATAGGGATGCTTGTTCCTTGTCTCCTTTTATTAACACAAAAATTTTGATTTTTAAAAACAGATTTTTAATAAAAAAAAATTGTAATAAAGGAATTTTATTTATATTGATTGGAAAACTAGACTATTAATTTATCTGCTATTTTTGTTATTGATAATATGATGAAATTCGCTTTTTACGTAATCTTAGTAAATACAATGAATTAATTATTAAAAAATGGAAATATTAAACTAAAAGTGTTTTTTTAAGTTAATTAAACGATTTTGTATTTTTTATTTTTATAAACCACATTTTATAAGTAGTTTAAAGCAAGATTTTTAAATATTAAATTATTTATAAGCGTTTTTATATAAATACATATTTCTAAAGTATACCTAGTGCAAATTTCATTTTTGAAAAATGTTTTCTAGATCTAAATAATTATTATAAAAATGAATGAAAAAAAAAGCTAATAGTAGTGCGCTTTTTATAACCGGGATACAAAGTGTTTTATCCATTTTGCTCATTTTTTCCTGATACCTTTGGGAACGACACTATAGATTTTTTGGCACACGTGACATCCATATCTTGTTGAATGTTCGATTGTATTAAAATGTAATGAACTCCTGGTCAGACTGAGCAATTTCTCACTTTTTTTCCTCTTGAAAAACATCCTGTATATCTGAGTTTTTAATATTCGTTTCTATATTTGAAAACAACAAAACTGAATTTAATGATGTGATTTTTATTTTTGGACAGACGATTTTACTATTCAAATTTTAATTTAAAATTCTTTTGTTTGAGCATTTTCTGAATACAACATCGAATAGGAAGGGTTCTTATCAAATTTTTTACGTACGATTTTAAATTTTACATATTAAGTTCATATTTACCCGCATTTCGACCACTACGCTATGTAATTACAGGTCCTTATTTAGGACCAAATACAACAATCATTTCTCATTCATTATGTATAATGATTATTTAAAATTTGTACTTGTAGATTTATAATAATATTTGACCCGGGATATAGTCAGTCCAATATCAGCATTACACAGCGAATTTTGTAACTATAATTGGTGAAACACTATGTATAAGCATTCTCATAATTGTACCAAGTAGAAATTTTCAATAATCATTGTACAAGGTGTTTGAAAGACAAACTATTCTGGTATTTGGTTCTAAATACAAACCTGTAATTATATAGTGTAGTAATCTAAACGCGAGTACGAACTTAGTACGTAGGCTTTAAAAATTAACTTTATTAGTTTAGCAAGCTTATTGATAACATAAAAAAAAAATTAAAAAATCGATTCGATTTGTACCCCAAAAATTCTCTAATTAAAGAAACAAAATCATCTTTCATGTAAAATTTATTTATAGTGTTATGAAGAATTTTTGGTTAAATCAGAAATCAGCTCAGTCTCATTCTTAAAAATCTATGACTGCAGCCTCAAAAACGTTTCTACATTTGTACATCAATCAAAACGACCCTGTGTATATATATACAGATATAATATATAAAAGAGCGAATAATTGAACGGAAGACGAAAACTAATTGCAAATAGATGATAGGACATGGCGTGCTTAAGGCAAATAAACTTTGGGTTTTTATACAGTGTTGTCCACGTGCCCCTGACATAATCTACAAAATATAGACACACCCTCAATAAAAGTGGAACATTGACAAGATCTAACAGTTTGTGAGCTGTATGTATCACCTCGGTTTTTTGCCCTACATCCGGACACGTGTCGTTGGGGAGCTCGCGTACTATTTACCATATAGTTTAACCGCTCTCCGACATTGTACCGGAAAAAGAAATTGCCACAATAGAAATTAACCTCAAATTATACATTAAAGCTTATACTCATGTGAGCTTTACTGTAGAAACAAAAGGAGGATTCCCAATAAACATTTTTGCACGTCTGAGGTAATACGACAATTATATCAAGGTATAGGCAAATTTCATTTATGATAATAATATTTTTTATGTACTATTTTCGATAATAATAACAGATTTACACCCGATTATAGACAATACATTCACTTAATACCTAAAAACACAAAAAAATATAAATAAAGATAATAATTTATGAAAAGAATCAGCTTTAGTTTAATAAATTTAATAATTATTTTAGATTAATAACGTCTATATAACAATACTGATATACAATTAAATCGTATCTCTAAATCGTAAATTTACCGACTGAGCTAATAAAAGTTTCGTGTCTCTTACTACGCCATTCAGAACAATAGAAAAAGGTTTCGAAAGATCGAAAATCGAGAATATTGCTTAGGCCTATCGTAAGATTATTTTCAAAAGTTTTACGTATATTGTTTTATTATAAGCCCAAGAGTTTCCTCCAACAGTATTCCGATTAGGTAGGTACTTTACCTTCGAATAAATTTCACAGAAAATGTAATTCTGTGTATTTAAATTTCTTAGAGGTCCAAGGATATTCTGATACAGTTTAGTTATTATAGATGAAGATGGATTCGCATAGAATAATCTAGTATTATAGACAATTTGAAAGTGTCACGAAAATGCCGAAAAATTGGTCATTAAGTTAATGAAAAAGCTTTAATATTTAATTGAAAATATTTACATATGTAAACAGTTTTGTCCGATTTTATGTCGTTTGGCCGGAGCAATCACTTAAAGTTAAAACATGCGATTTTCAATTATCTAAAACGTCAAAACTATTTAATTTATATTTTTGAAATCAGTATCTTAGAACGAATTTAAGATAGTAAAAAATACATGGCGTTTCATTTAAAAAAAAAAAACTTAAAAAAAACTGATTTATCGGACTATGCTAGTTATTTTTGAAATATAGCTTTCATAGCTCTTTACAATTTTTATTTAAGACATTTTTGTCTATCTCAAATAGGGAAGCTGATACACCCTGTATAAAGGTGGACACACTATAGAGTCAATTTTATAATTATTTGTCTTTATAGTTGTTTATCACTTTGCAATTAAGATGCAATTCTTACCAAAAATGGTTCGGCTAAAGGTAAGCATGTTTAAATAAAATTGATTAAAATAACATGAACTTAAGAGTAACGACTTTTTTTTAAACAACCTGTATATTTGTTTTCACCAAATTTCAGAAAATTACTAATTTAATTAAGAGAGTAAAGCACAGTCAATGTACTGAAAGTACTACTGTATTTTTAGAGTTATGGTACAAGCAAAAATGGTCCATACGACTCGAGATATATGTGTACCTAATTTTAAAAAAATCGGTCTGGGATCTAACCGCCATAAGAAAAGTGCATGATTCTTTAGCTTTTTATAGGATATCTGTCTTTGTTCAACAAAGGTGATGACTTATGCTCTCAAAGAAGTTTAAACTGGCAACAAATTGGACGTGTTACATGTTCCAGCCATGACAGGGGGGAAATTAAGTGATATTTCTTTTGATTAATCTACTAAAATGTTTCAAACAGACATTCCCTTTTTTCAAACATTCAGTTGCCCTAACTACTATTATATGGAAATCACTGATTCTAATGTAAATAATTAGTAGCTAATTATCATTCCCTAATTCATTCTAAATGATAAAGATCGAGGATAGGGCTTAACATTTCAAAAGTCAAGTACTTGGAAAAATTTTATAACATTAAAAAATATTAGTATTTGAAATGAGATTATATATTTATTTATTTGGAAATATGTGCTTCAAAAACTAATAGAAATAATTTCGCTTCAACTTTGAAACAGCAGTCAAAAATTGAATAGGAAATAAATTAACATCCGCTTTTACATAGAATCAAATCAGGAAATTTTAATATAGCCTACCTCTTGAAGGTTACGAAAGTTCTTAGTTCGATTAGGGAGACGGGAAAAGATTAAAAATTGTGTGTTTAACAGAGGGTTAAACGGGCGGGTATAAATCTCCCACCAGCAGCAGCATAGCGTCAGAATATATACGCATATGATCGTTCGTTTAAAGTCGATCTAAATAGTTAAAAGGTAAATGCAATGTAAATATTTGACAAAGATAATTACACCCGCGCCTGAGAGGCGTGCCACAACGCAGGGTCGAAATATGTCCAGAAATCACAGAGCCGTATGAACCAAAATAAAACCAAAAATGTATCCTTTTGTTAATACTAAACGTAAGAAAAAATAAATTAAAGTTGTCTTTTGTTTATTTATTCACTATTTTATGCAATTCAATTTGTTTAAAATGAGAACTAAAATTTTGTTACCTAAATGTAGTCTGAATACCACATAAATAATAACTAACAGAACAGCTAATAATTTTGGTATTTTTTCGAATTTCACGCATTCAATAAAATTAATACAATAGCTTTTTCCTAATTATCCAATCTTCAAAAAAAAAACAACAAGAATTGTTAACCGCAAAATCAAGTAGTGTAATTAGTTTGAATTCCGTCGCATATCCTAAACTTTGTATGTAATGAACAGCACAAAAATTAACGAAACCACTATTACAAATCTATGATAATAAAGGGTTTAATATATCGTATATAACGTACTGAAGAAAAATTCAAAGAATATTTATTGTTTATAAGTAGTTCTTGTTTCTTGTGATTAATGATCAACCACTGATTGCAGAGATTGATTTAAATCATTAAAATTGAGGAAACACACGTTTAATATATTAAAATTATCTTCAAGAAATAAAACATAATATTAGAAAGTAACACAAAGAAATATACAAGCCCAGATAGTAAAAAAAACTAGGTGAGACAGAGAGAGACTAAAATAGGAAATAAACAGACAACAGAAGAAGAAAGCGAAGAGGAGATAGGAAACGTTAATAATTAACCAAATTGGATTTTTTTTTCTTAAATTTTCTAAAATTTATTATAACTCGAACCCAGCCCCGAATTGAGATTTTTGAATAGGACATCTGTATATAGGGTGTTCCGTTTCAATATATCGTAATGGTATTATATTAGTATGAAAAATCTCTTATGAAGTGGGTTCTATGAAAATAAAAAAAATAAACAGAGATGTCATTAATTCTTTAAAAATTGTCACTACATAAGGTTGTATAATAAAAAATGTATATGGTATGGAATTATATTAAATAGAATTATATACCAATTTAAAAGATTTATATTTTAATTTATAAAAATAAGTATTTTAAAAAAAAGTAAGAGTATAAACTAAGACATTTTTTCAAAAGGTATGTAGAGCTAGTTAAAGTTATGGAAGGAATCTGGATAGAAAATAGACAGGATATATAATTTTTTTTATAATTAACTTTTATTTTTTTTTTATTTTCATAGAACCCACCCCAAAAGAGATTTTTCATTATAATTCCAAATGGCGCCTAACGTGTGGCTTTATAAATTCAAGGCCATACATTAATATAATTTTTTATCTTTTTTAATTTATATTTTTATTCAAACAATAATAAAACTCGTAGTCATACCACAATAATTTAATTTAAGATAGTTAACAAACGAGGGGCAACATGTTTCGGCTATTCGATGGTCATCATCAAGCAAAAAAAATCTAAAGTAAGTACAACATATTCAATTGTACAATGACAGTGGTATGAAAATTTATATAAAAACTTTAACTCAATACATGGTGATTTAAGTTATAAAAAATTAAAAACTCATTTTTATATATGAAAAATTTAGAAAGTAATTTAGGTAAAGTTTTTATAGCCGCTTCATACTGGAGGGCTAATTATTTGTATATTTAAATAAAAAGGGATTAAATGAAAAGTTAAATCGCACCTAATGATATATATGTACGTATATTTAAATTTAAATTTTGTTGTACAATTACTTAAATATAAAATCTGTGATTTACTATATTTGAAATGAATATATTTAAATGTGTATCTAATGATTCAACTCCTAATTATAAATTTCTAATTAATAAATGATCAATTAGATATATCAATTTACATGAAGTAAAATTAATCTTTAATTAAAAAAAAGAACGGAAGAATTAATTAATTTAAAATTGACCACAATCAAACTTTACACCGAGGAAATTATTATTAATACCTATTTTATAAAGATCGGCGTTCTAAAAACTCTAAACACAGCCCTGTATATGTTCGAATAGCTCATCGAGTCTGCCAACATTGTACCAGCAACGGGAGGCGGTCCCTGGAGGTTAACTCGGCTGCCGCCTCCAAGCCTCTATCTGTTTGCCGATCCCTGCGATCCCTCTCTCTGGAGTTCTTACCGGAACGTCCCAGCGAGAGGTCTTTAACAATTTTTTACTTCATGCCTCAAAGGGCAACGCTCAATTTACAAATGACGATACAAATATCGCTCATTGTTTAATCTGGATTTCCGTTATTAGATGGCACAGAAAATACATCTAATATAGAGACTAAAGAAAGCTCTTTTGTGCTCAAAAGCACATATTAATTAGACTAATTTATAAACAGAATATATTTGGTTCTAAATAACATAAATTAAATGTTAAAGAACCCCAATATATTAATAAATAAAATAGAAGTTATTTTAATTCTTGCAACACACTATACGTGATTCGGTTTTCGTTGAACAGCCTTTTAAGGTTAAGAGTTCACTCGATGGTCACAAAGCGTGAATAAATTAATCAACCCTCAGAGATAGTTAACTTCTAAACAAAACACGCAAAACTAAAGGCAAGCTTTGGTAAAATATGCATCGTCCAAATAAGGCGGCAGTCAAACCATCATCCACCTCCGGTTAGACATTTATCTTCTTGATAGAAATTAGTCGATTTAATAGAACAGTTCATTTAAGCAAAGTAAATGAACACACGAGCAGGAGTGCTATTTTCAAACACATATGAAAATGTTATATCTGTATTTTGAAATATAGGAATACATATCGTATGCGGTTTTTCCGGTCAAATCCATGTGGAACGAATCTTCGCATGAGAAATTATGAGAAACAGTTGGAAAAAAATGAAAAATAACGGGTAAGAAACACTTAATACGCCAGATCCTATATATATTTGAATTGGGAATGTGGAACCTTTGGTTTTAAACAATGTTGAAGAATATCGTCACCACTAACCGAAACTGCACTTTTTAAACACTCTACGTACGTTTCGCTCACTATGTTAGCATCATCAGGAGTTGATGATAAACTGGTTTATCATAACAGTTTATCATCAACTCCTGATGATGCGCTAACATAATGAGCGAAACGTACGTAGAGTGTTTAAAAAGTGTAGTTTTGGTTAATGGTGACGATATTCTTCAATATATGCTATATAAAAACTAAAAATATGGATAATCTGAACAACGTTATAAATATTGCTGCTATATAGAGGCCCTGGCTGGTTATGAGTTTGTTAAGATATTTTAAAATAATTTTGGGAATACTTTTAAACAGAACTTTATTGCATGAAACTTTAACAGAGAATAAATAAAATACAAAAGTTAACGACTCGCCATTATATTAGTGCAACGTTTGCATTTATTTATATAAAGTGATCACATAACTTGCTATAGAGTATAAATCAAGCTTCTATTAGTAAGGCAATTCGAGAGGTTACAGAAGCTCTGAGATTCTAAATGCAAATGTCTACATACCCAGAAACATTGAATAGTTGCGATTTGTTCGTAATGGGTATATACAAAATCTAAAAGTTAAAACATATCATGCAAGAGTTTGTTTTCAGGTTTTATCAACATCTATATTCTAATAACGATAAATTAACTCCTATATAAAATGTGTCATTTAATGATGACAGTTTTGTCAGTTTGTCAGCGATAAAAAAGGTGCATCCATTTTTATCGCGATAAAAATGCCTGTTCCTCGCGATAAAAATGCATGTTCCTCATAATCAGACTATATCTAGTAGCTGTAAATCGCGTCGGCACGTCACTTTAACCTTAGTTCTGTCAGTTAAAATTATTTGTTTGGTTGATATTAAAATATGGAAGATACCTAATTAATAAAAATTGTTAAAAGATAGTAATAATGAAATAATTTAATTGTATAAATATAGTTAATTATTATTGTTCATTCTATATTTTGTCGTTAATTTATCTTGCCAAAAAACACTCAAGCTTTTTTTTAAGGATAAATTTCTTTGAAACTCAAAATTTTTCCATCAGTAATTTTACGAGAAAAACTGACATGGAAAAATCGCGAGACCGGAGGTCGAGTTTGCCAAATGTTAGTTTTTCGAGGCAAAATTTTTCGTTACAAAGAGAAATTTATCCGATAAAAAAAAGCTCTTGTGTTTTTACTGTTGACAAATTAAAGATGACCGGAAATATTTCGCATATGATAACTCGCATGCGGAAAGATTCGCTCAAGTTTGAAAACAGCATCCCTTAAGAGAGCTATTTTTAAATTATTTTGAGTCTATTTTGCGACGGTTCAAGCACTAAACTGATTCCACATTTTTATTGAATTTAGATTTTTCATCTTTTTGTTTAGTTTGTAATAATATTATATTTTGGAAATGTGTCTTACATTTTTTTAGTTTAATATTATTCAGTAAAAAACACACAGTTTCATAGGGTTCGGTTATATACTATTTAAATTTTCATTTTTTTGTAATATGTTTCAACTAAAAAATATAAAAATATATATTCAATAAAATACGGTTAAGAAGCAAATAGAAAAAAAAATATTTATTCTTAATATACCATTTACATAATGTATATTTCCATCTCGCCTGATATATTTTATTTGTAATTATTCACATTGTTTATTCAATAATAATTTATCAATCTGGACTTAGTTTTAGTTTATCTCTCGAATTTTCATTACTGAATACACTCCAAGTAATGTTGATTGTGCCTAAGTAAATACAACATTTTTTTTGTTATAACTATTTTATGGGTATTTCTATTTTATGTTCTTACTCTTTCAACATTTATTTTCATATTTATTTTATATTGATCTGTTTGAGATATTAGTGATTTAAGTGTCATTGTGTTCATAGCTTCAATATAATAATTATTTTCAAAGTGTTT
This sequence comes from Neocrepidodera transversa, assembly GCA_963243735.1. Classification (NCBI taxonomy): domain Eukaryota; kingdom Metazoa; phylum Arthropoda; class Insecta; order Coleoptera; family Chrysomelidae; genus Neocrepidodera; species Neocrepidodera transversa. The sequence continues at coordinate 6,404,046 of OY725339.1, forward strand.
AATATGAAATTTGTACTTTTAATAACAAATAATTAAATTAGTTGTACTATTCTTTTTAGACAGAATAAAATTTATTAAATTCAGGCTGTGACTGTACTATTTTTTCAACGAATAGTGGGCAGTAAAATCAGCAGGAAAATCGGGTGTTCACCTGAACTTCAGTGAAACTCGACGTAACCTTAATCACGCTATAAACATGTAAATTTATCACCATCACCTGACCACCGGTTCAACCAGATAATAAAAATAAATACACCCTTGACAATAATCCACATTTGAGTTGCTAATTGTCGAAATAAACGGATTAAAGAATTTTGTCATCTTCATTACGATTTTAGTAACAATAATTGTATTGTGGAAAATTGCATAAAATTTAAATTTACATATTAGGATTTATCATATTTAATTAGCCTCAAAATAGAATATAAGAAGACTTCATTTATAATCGAATAAAATTTTCGGGATCACATGAACTCGCGTAAAGTATTCTTTTATTCCCTTACACGTATCCGGTACATGAAATTTCAATATCGGATAAAAAAATGATACTAGAGTTAAATTGATGATAACGCTGAAAATAAAATGAAAATATATATTACTTAATAATAACTAGTAACCTATAACCTATTATTTTAAATTGTAAATGAAACAAAGAAAACACCTAAATTCTATAATCAAAGCAATGTAAATGTAATGTTAATAACTTGATTGTTTTGTTTAACACATCAAAAAATTTCGTGGGATAAAAATTCTACTCAATGCAAACCGACACTATACTTAATAAAATTCAATTCCTAATAACGTATCTAATTTCATATTGCATTTGTTTTTAACACAACTTTTATACGTTGAGATTTAGACGTACATTTTTTAGTTTGTTTTAAGACGTACATGTGTACGTAGTTGTGATTTTGTATTGGACGTATTTTAGAAACCCGTAACAATGTTATTTTAGTCGAATAAAGGAGGTCGTTTGAACTATCTCATACTAACGTACTCTTATACGTTATATAAATAACGTTTTGCAGCTTACGTTTTTCATCCGTTTAAATAACGTCTGTAAGCCGCGGAAAATATGAATTTTTTAGTTGAAATTGTATCGTCATCTTAACCTTATGGTTCTAAGGTATATTTCACGTTGTTTAAATAATCGTAGCACAAAAATATGTCATACAACATAAATAAAACCTAAACAAAAAAGGAAAAATGTAACCTTCAATTAACGTTTATAGGGGTCTATTCTGTAACGTTTTAGTTAATTTTAACCGCTACGTTAAAAGTTATAACTTTGTGGTTAAAATTTTAACCCAAATGTCAATTTCAACCAAAGATGTCATACAGAATATAAAATGGAAAATAACCTCTGGTTACTTTTAACCAAATTTGTACTGAATAGACCCCATATAACGTTAAGAATAATCAGACAAAAAAGCAAGAGACACACCTAAATACAATACGTAAAATATACCTTTATTATACGTTTATATTACGTTACTAAACACAGTCTAAACAAAAGATATGGTAAACGTTAAAATTTAGTTACTGAATATAGTCAAGTAAACGTTGGGAATTTGGTTAAAATTAACGTTAAAGTGAGCGACATTGCCCGAAAAATTAACGTTCGGTCATGGGTTATTTTTTCACTTAAAAAAAAAGTTCATGTGTTTATTGGGAAATGCCGAAGATTGAAACGGAATGAAAATAGTATTTATTTTAATTTGAAAATACTTACAGAATATAAAGTAATTTATAAAATAACACTGCTTTCCTATGCAAATAATGCCACAATATTTTTATCTGTATTTCATGATTTTTTGCAGTAATATTTATTTTCTAAATAAAACTATATTTATTGTATACGTCACCCATAATACAAAATATTAATCCTTATAGACGAAAAAATTTTTGGCTTATAGCATGTAATAATATTTTACATTATATAGAAAGATCTATCATAATAAGGTTTTAATAGTTTGTTTCTTTTACGAAATTACTTGTATGTAAAAAAAGTTTTTGCAGTTTTCTTAAAATAATTTTATTTGATAGTTGTGATCCCAGACGATCCGTATATATATATATAACAATTCCACAAATGCAACAAAATGAAAATAAAAAATACTTAAAAATGCTCAAATTATAAATGTTTAATTTAAAAGTATAAAAATAAAACCCGTTAGTAATTGATATCATCCTGATCAGTCTACTGGAACAAATGCTTTCATTTTACTGAGTAAATATGCATGGGTGGATATGGCGTACGATCTCATGGACCGAATAATTACTGATAACACGTTAATATTTACACTGCGTTATGTACAAATAAACAAAACAGTATAAACGAAAAAGTGCCAATAACGAAATCGATTATAGAAAGGCAGTGGACTACATAAAATACTTAATTTTATTAAATGTAATAAACAAGTAATTTTATTGTAAAATAAACTCCGACGGATTTGATTTCACTGTTATTTACTGAACGAATTATACAATTATTGTAAACGCCTTTTTTATTTCGAGCGTCGCATTTCGTGCTTAAAGAAAATTTTACCTAAAACGTTCTTGTTTTTGGGCAGAATGAAGGGTCTTGTTAATTCACGTTTGGTGCGTTGATCATTTTTACCAGAGTGTCATATATGGAATATATATTAGTTAAGTATAATTTCTGTTTGCACTGAGTAATAAATCTTGTTATAATTGCTTAATTATTGGGTTTGAAAAATATTTGCAAATGTAGGATACGCTAATGGACATTTAGTTAATAAATTCACCATCACCCCCTATTCTATTAATTATGATTATTTTTGAGTGAAACGGCAATAAATTAATCAGAAATATCGAAAATTTACATTTGAAAGATATAAAGATATAAAAATGATGAAAAAACATTTTCAGGAAATATATAAAAAGCTAATAAAAATTAGAAATTGTTTTGGCTTTAATCAACTAAAATTCTGACTAAATAACTTCATATGTGCAGTGTCTTGCAATGAAATTTTAATTTAAAAATTTCATTGTAAGGTAATTGGCTCGAATAGGTAAATTACATTGAATATTGATTTAATTAATTTTTAATGCATAGTCTATACAGATTTCCTCACCGTGCGATGATGGTGGTGCAAGTTTTTTTAGACCTATAGCTAAATAGCACCATCAATCATCAGTAAGTCACCCTGGAGCTAAACGGCAAATAATAATAATAGCCATCCTTTTCCCGCACAAGCCTGTGGCTTCTGAGGTTCACTCGTAAGGGGATGAAATATAGGGAGAGTATTATATATTGATAAGAAAATTTCGTATAAAGGAGACAGATGTTTTCTCTATTATGATCAATTCTGGCTAAATTACTATTTAGCAATTTAAAAAAAAATTATTTGAAAGAATTTTAAAAATTAGTTACTTTTAAAATTGTCATTTATAAATTTAATATTAAGAAAGGAAAATAATGTATTAGAAAATATTTTCTACAAATATACTAAAAGAAAAATATACATAAATAACTTACCAGAAATACAAAGTATTAATAGAAGATGAACTAGAGATAGACGAAATAGACGAGATGGAAAATGTAAAGGCATGTGAGACAGACAGAGTAAGAAAAGGTGGAGATAGGGATACAAATTCAACTAGAGAAGATTTAAAATTAGTTTTATTAGAAGGTGAGATCAGGTATTGGGAAGATAAAACAACAGAGGAGAAGTGAAGGCAGGAAGAAATATTAAGATTAATTATATAGTATTTTTTTTTATTAAATTCTAAAATTTGTTATGGAATGAACCCGGATTGAGAATCCTAGATAGGACACTGTTGTCCACATTAATATATTATGAGTAAACTGTTTAAAAGTTACAATTTCTTCTTCTTTTGAATGATAACTTGTCTAAGTCATTAAAAAATGATCCAATTTTAATTGAAAATCTAATATTTTAATTTCGAAAATTGTTTCTTAAGTACTATTTTATTTTAATAGACAGAGTAACAAATTATTTATTTAAATAATTATAAAATGTTAATATTGATCAGCAATTAATCAAAAATAAAAAAATCAACAAGGTAACTAAAAATTAAGTTTCATCTTATAAATCGGTCATCAAGATTATTTCATCAGTTTTAGTTTCTGCATGACTTTATTTTGAACAACAATTGATTCGATTACGTTCAAAATCTATTTCTTTTCATAATGGACCAAAATATTTCTCCGGTTATGAAACATAAGTCACTTACGTTTTTTTTTTGGTAACTTTGTCTAATATGCACAGTACAATCTGTTTTTACAATTTGGTAATGTCGTTTAGCTTCAGATTAAACCATTTTAAGAACAATGATTTGAACATCTTATGCTTATGTTAACATACAATTGTCAATACTTGAATTTTTTTTAAATGCATTGAATATTTTTTTATTTCTAACCAATGTATAATATAAACTATACAGGGTGGCGAAAATTTCATTGCAATGTATTGTAATCTCGGAAACCGTAAGAGATACGAAGTCGGTTAAATGGAACAAAGGGTTCTCAATTTGAAAAATAATCGACTGGTGCTTTGCATCCACAGATATCAGGGACGGTTTTCATAATAATTGATAAAAACCAAAATTGCACATTTTCTTTTTAATGCTCCATTTTGAACAATAGAAAAAAGTGCAAAAAACTTTTTTGTTTGAAAACGTTACCCACAGTCTGATAATATTAGATTTTGAATTTGACGTTTAGTTTCCGCCCAGTCACCCTCAACTTTTTTTTTCTCAAATACGGACCTGCACTTTTTATGTTATTTTTGTATAGCATTTTATTTCCTGAATTCATTTATGTATTACACCTAGTTCATTTTTGATTATTTGAATAAAAACACTGGAGCATTAAATAGAAAACGAGCAATTTTGATTTTTATCAATTATTGTGAAAACTGTCCCTGATATTTGGGGATGCAAAGTACCAGTCGATCAGGGTTCAAATTGAGAAACTTTTGTTCCATTTAACCGACTTCGTATCTCTTACGGTTTCCGAGATTGCAATACATTGCAATGAAATTTTCGCCACCCAGTATAGCATTATCAATTATTATTATTATAGCTAGAGAGCTCGTGAACCCTTCGAGTAACGGTCTTCCTGTAAGGCTAGAAATTATTTTAGTGATGAGCCGTAGCATATTAATTAGGGTAGCCATCACCTAGCAGACATCAGCTCTTATATATTTGAAAGGTTAAATAAAATTAAAAAACATGTCGCTGTAAGGTAGAAATTTTAATATGACTTATTCCATTCGTTTTAAATTTAAAAGAAATTGACAGGCGAGGAGAAAGATGCAGGAGCGGATATTAGAAGACAAATATTCCATATTGAAAGATAAATATTTTATAAAAATAATTTTGTTTTACGAAATGAATGCAAAAATAAATGGGGGCTACAGTTCCTTCATATCATACATTAATAATCCGAATAAGCATTTATTAACTCCGGTTTACGTTTTCAGTAAGCTCTCTAAATAGTGGTTACTTTTAATAGCCTTTTAATTAATCATAAAAAGTTATGACTTCCGTTTTTACCGGAAAACGTTATACGAAAGTGCAAATACATTCGTGGCAATAACTCAACTCTTAATAATAAATAGTCGTTCAAAAACTTATTCACTTTGTTTTCCCTGTTTTAAATTACTACCGCCCACAACTTAATTTTATAGCCTCACGGTTAAGGGTGCACACAGTTAACTGCTATCATTTTGCACCATTTCACCCCTTCTTTGTATAATTTTCTTGCGTGATTCCGATTTTGTAATCAAATGTGAATGCATGATGTACTCGGTATATCGTGTGAATAGTACTTGTATAGGTGTAAGCCCATAGCTGTGTCATGTCAACAATTTGTCAAAATGATTTTTATTAGGTATATTCGTTTATTTAGATACATTAGAAAAACAGTTCTACACTGAAAAAAATACTAATTATATTTTCTTTAATTCTTAACTTTAAAAAGTTTATGATTTATTTTTTTATTTTTAGTGATCACAGCATTCTAATAATTTAATAAAAGCAGTTTAGTCGCGTAATGAGAATGTTTATGGAAACTTTTTAAAGAAATAGGTTTCAGTTGGTAAAAAGAATTCATAAAGTCGATTTTAATAGAAACAAGTGATATTGTGATATACGTTTCGCTATCTAAGTAAGCATCATCAGTAGTTATTGATCTACACACCTGAAATGTACGTAAAGTGTTTTTAAAATCTGTCACTATGCTTAATGGATCAGCAATGATTTCTTGGTGTCATGTATCTATATGGAAATATGGAATTATGGGAAAATGATAATTTTTATTTATAGATTTCCCACACAACCACACTATTTCGTCTCAAACTATTCTGAATATTTAATCGTATCATTTAAGGAACATTTATGCAAATTTTGCTAAATTTTAAATAATTTTTTTGAAAATTGTCAACCTGCGACTTAAATATCTAGTATTGGTTTTAGTCGCCATCTAAAGATTTTTGTTAACACAATATTCGGTTCAAGCACAACAAAAATATGTTACAACTTATCGTGTACCGAAATACCTATTTAGTATAATAGATATTTTCTTTTTTCTTTTGGTGTCTTTGACTATATTTGTCAGAGGGTCTTCGCACATTATTTTATGTAGTGAAATTTGCATAAAAATAAGAAGTTAAAATTGTAAATATTTTAAATAAACAGTATTTATTTTTCCTACTCCCCACATGGTTATTGTCGAATCTGCGCACACTTTACAGTATGTATTTGTAGGCAATATCAGTCTACTGAATGGATATAATTTCATTAGCGTGAGATATGGAAATCCACCAATCAGAGTTCACAATATCACTGGATTAGCGTGAGATATGGAAATCCACCAGTTAAAGTTCACATTTAGTAACCCACCACCTATTTTTTTTAAGTGTGCGTAGAATCGACAATATCCATGTGGGTGAAGAAAAAATAAATACTATTTATTTAAAATATTTACAATTTTAACTTCTTACTTCATAATTTTAACTTCAAATTTCACTAATGTGCGAAGACCCTGGAAGACATCAAACGAAAAAAGAAAATATATCTATTATACTAAATATGTATTCAAATTAAGGCATTTCAGTACACTATATTTTGTAACATATTTTTGTTGTCCTTAAACCGATTATTGTGTTAACAAAAATCTTTAGATAACGACTGAAAACAATACTTTTAAAACAATGAACCACTCGAAAAGCAATATAGTGCGTGTATTATTAGGAAATGTAAATATTGATTGGTTGGCAAATACTAGTACTTCAAGAATAAAGGTCGGGAAATGATTGTAAAAGCTTGCTGCAACCCCGATTTACTTTTGTTTTTCATATCAAGTGCACTTTAACTTTCTTCAGCTCCAGACGCTTCAGTTGTTTTAGTAGGGTTCTTTTTTTTTCTAGCACACATATACTTCACTGTTACTTTTTGAGATACAACACATAATATTTATTGAATTAAATAAATACATATTACGACTATTTATTGTTATTTTGTATTATTATTTTTATCACCGGTCATATGTGAGTGAATAAGTAATTTCAAATTAATTAATTGGCGAGCTCTTATATGACATGAATGCGGTTATGATACTGTTATAAAGTTTGATTGAATCAATATCAATGTTGTAGTGACCATTTTGGCTTTCTATACAGATTTCCCATTCATCAAATTCTTCTGTGTAAATCTCAATTTGAAATTCGAACCCCTGATGGAGTCCCTATCAGATTTTGACATTGGTATAGGTGAATAACCAGTATACAGATGTTTTATACTTTGGTTTCCGTTCGTCTATATATACCATATAATATACATTAAAAGTAATTAGATTTATTCTCTATAAGTAATTTTTACCTGTTTTATTTTTGTAAATAGTGCTAGACAACATAAATATTTTATAATTAAGTATTAACAAGCACATACTGATGTATTGGAATCATATATCAGAGTTTATAGACAAATTGTTATAAGGTATGTTTTTAAAAAATTTAATCTACTTCCTGTCAGTGAATTGTAATTGGTATTTTTTTTTGCTTCGATTGGTCTGTTAACTATACAAAGTTAAATTGTTGGTAATTAATTCAAAGTTAATGGTGATTTTGACCTTTGATAAAATCTGCATAAGTACATACTATAGAGTATATATTTATAATGTAGAGAATTATACATATAATAGTATACGAATATTGTATTGCATCTTACTTCTTAAATGTACTATTTTCTAAGTTTAAGCATTTTAGATATTTAGAATGTGTAATATTTATTTATATGTCTACAAAAATGAATATTTGGTGAAAAAATCACATGGAAATCATATAGGTACCAATATTTGTCAAGAAGAATTTAATTTATATAATCAGGTATTTAATTTACAGTATCAATAGGTAAATCTTATTAGATATTTTAACTAACAAAATATACCTGTTATAAATAAATCTTGTAATCATTGTAATATTATTCATAAATGAACTTTTATTATTATATTTATTATATTATTAGAAATGAGGCGCGCCCACCATTTTTTTAAATACCATTGTTCTAGAGGCGAATTCACCATTTTCTAAAAATAGTTGTACAGTGTGTTGATAAGGTAAATACAATTATTTCAGTTTCGGATTGACTTTTGTAAAATTTTTATTTCTTTATATATCAAAGCAGTTACGTCATCTACAATTTTTTAATAGCAGTGTATGATATGTGTTGTACCCGTTTAATTTAGACTTTTAAATGCAAGTTTAAGATTATTTTCCTATAAATATTTGGAAATTTGATTACTAGATCAATGACCTATAACGGCGAATCTGGTAATCAAATTTCAAAATTTTAACAGAAAAATAATTCATTTAAATCTACATAATATATGTAAGTTTTTGAAAAACAATAAGGGGTTTACAAATTAACTTGTGGTAGTTGTGCATACCAATTAACAAATGATTCCAATTGTGGAAATGAGATGAGACGTTGACTCGACTCGTATTTGATTCGTATATCACTGTGCGCGTCCGGCGCAAAAAAATTCAGAAAGGATTCTGTTCTAGAACAACGGAAGATAAACTTAAATTGCTGTGAATCTTGCGTTCATCTGACGAGAATATAAGGAGTATGCAAAATTTCCTGGAGGACTGAGCATATAATGTATTTTTAAGTTGATATACAAAAATCTGCCTTTAGACAACGATTTCTGCTAAGATTTATTCTTTTATCAGTATCTGAAAGGCGTTCTGTTTCAATGAAACATTATATAGAGAATATTGGAATTTTATATACCTGGTATATGATACAGTTTTAAACGACCGTCGTTCTGAGTCATTTTTTTCCGTGTGATAAATTATACGTAGGCCAAACTGGTAGATCATTTAAAAAGAGAGAAGCAGAGCATAAAAGATCTTTTGTTAATAAACTGGATAATTCAAACTATGCCAAACATCAAATAAAGGAAGATCATATTTTTAATGAAAAAACTGATATTTTACACATCCAACCCAAACTGAACCTCTTAGAATCCATTGAGATAAACAAATATAAATATTCAAATTTAATTTACTTCAATTAGATTTGACAAATTCTCCCTTACTTAATCTCTTTACCTAATTTTTGAAATTCCCCAATCATTAATATAAAAATAACTATAAAATCTAGAACTTTGTCTTATTAGGTTAGTACTAATTTTACATCTGAAGAAGATATTGTATATCGAAACATATATTATATGAGTTTATAAAATAAAGTGAATAACGAGAAGTAGGTAGGTACTCCTGTTATTTAATCTTTAACATGGATGTTCATGAAGTAAAATTCACTTCCATTAAACGTTTATATATTGTTTGGCTACTACAGTTCCCGGTGCATTATTGTTGTATAGTGAAATTGGTAAAATTTTGTGACTTGGAAATAAACCTTATCTTTCTTGAAGGTTTCTTGAAAAAACGTTTCTAACAAAATGACATTCTTTTTATAATGTTTTGGACACCAGTTTTTAAAATTCTTGATGAAATCTGTAGACGGTAAGATAACAGTAACTTTCTTTGAGTTATTTTAAGTAAGTATATAATCTATGAATACTTCTTTAAAGTATAAATACTATCAATAGTTTTTAAATATTTCTTTATATTTATATTTCTTATATCTTCAAAGTCAATATCGCAAGGCATAAAAGAATGACCTCTTATGGGAAAATTGTGAATAATATTTTGAACTCTTATAAATTCAGCATAAGCCAAGAACAGTCTCATAAGTGTTTTGTTTCTATTTTACTCTGGCAATTCTGATGTGATCTCTTTTAAAAGTTACTTGATAAACACTTTTTATACATTTAATTATATTAAGCACTTATTCTTTGATAGTTTTGAAATAAACATTAAACAACTGTCAGTTACCACATTTCTGATTATCAATCAGTAGTAATAATTTATCAATGAGTAATAACAAAAACCACATATATCCACGGATTTGTGTGGTATCAAAAGCAACTTCTTGTTTTATAGAATGTGCACGGGCTTACGTGATTTTAACGACAAAAAGTGTATTTATGGCTAAAAAGCCAATTACCGTCGAAAACAAAGTTTGGCTAAAAATGGCAGTTGTGTTATTTCAGAATCACATGAATCAATTATGAATTATGGACTCATATCTAAAATAACTTTAACCAAAGTTTCTTTTTCAAATTCATAAAATACATTCATACCCAGATATAAAAAAATATTGGCAAAACATTATTTTACAATATTTTTTTGGGTAGAAAATATTATCAGAATATTGAATTTTAATATTGGTTAGAAGTCGAAGTATTAATATTTTGTATAAAATTGGCTAAATATTGATTTAAAATACCTCCAAATATTGAAAATGTTTTTCCAATGTTGATTTTATGTAGAAATTCAATATATTATAAATATTGTAAATAAATTCAACCAATATTATTTTATTATGTTAGAATCGTATTATATTCCAATATCACTAGAAGATTGAAAATATTTATCCAATATCGATGTTATACGGAAATTCCAATATGTTATAAATGCTGAATATCAATATCTGACCAATATTATTTAATTATTTAGGTATTATATTTTTATAAAATATCATTAGTATATTGAAAATATTTTCCCAATATCAAATGATAAATATGTTCAAACAACATTTTACTTATATTGGTTTTAGATAGAAAATATTTACCCAATATTACAATTTTGAGACAATATTTTGCCAATACCTAACCAAGATTCATTGATACCTGGTTATTTGAATAATTTTTAAATCTAGCGATTTTTCAGAAAATTTAATAAAAATTTGAATATCTTTTCAAAGCATCCGATTTTTAAAAATAAATTATTATCATAAAGGCCACTAACGTAGTAATCCAAAAATGTAAAAATAAATAGGGTGTCTTATTTAAAAAAATGACAAAATTTTTTGCCATTAGAATATGGATCACTTATTAGTTTCAACGCTACAAACTACGAGAGGATAATTGGCCCACCCGTATATAAATATTATTGATTAGTTAAATTTTTTGTTTTTATTTATGATAAATATTTGATTTCCTAAAAGTGACATATTGAATTCTATTTTTGTTTAGATATTTTTTCACAATGCTTTTCCCAATTTCATCAAATACAATCTTTAATTTCATATTATTCTATAGTCTCTATATTTTGAAATTCAGTAAAATGTAATTTTTCTAAGTGTATAAAATGAGGGAAACTTATTGGTTTTAACCAACATTTTAGTCAAAAGATCTAAATTATTATGTTGACAATAGTAATTATGATATAACATGTGATTATGAGTGTGACAAATTGGTGGAAAATTAAAATGATATCACGCGATGTCAAAATGGCTAACCGGAAAAGATATAAATACCATCTAGCTTTAGATTTATCAAGTTTGCGCTTTCGAAACCAACATTTTATAAGAATTTCTAAAATATGCAAAAGTGGACTTTTTTTAAAATACCGAGTTTTATTTTCCAAAAAAAAAACTACAGAACTACAAAATATGTGACAATAAATTAGATTATATATATTCATCAAATAAAAATGATTTTATTTAATTAATGAACAAATTCCAAAAAATAGTTATATAATAATGATTTCGAATTATTTATTCATTAGATACCTTTTCTATTTCGTTTATTTGTTTCAGCGATTAGATATGTAATTTATTTTAGAATTCATGTATTTCACAATAAATTGTTTAAACATTAACTTTATTAGTTGCTTAGAAAATTTAGATTTGTAAGGTGAATTTAAAAATATAAATAGTGGTCTGTGTGGTTTTCCATATAAAAAAAAAAACACTACCGACTCAAATTATTGGTTACGCATAGATGATTTTTCTCTGTGTACTTAATAAAGTAAAAATTTAATAATAAGTAATGCTCAGTATAATCAAATAAATAGAGGATGAACTTAAATTACTACTAATTAGGTTGTCACCAAGGTAAGTTAAAACAACCTAAAATAATTTAATATCTAAAACCTACCTATAATAATTTTTAAGAGGCTTTTTAATAAAAAACCAACAGCGGTTTTTCGTTTTTCATCTCGTCCATGAAATATAATTTTATAAAATTCCACTAAGTACCACTTTCACAGAACTAAATTCACAAAATCCAATAAAGTCCATAACACTGTATAACTTTTTATTATATAATAAAATCCAGTAAAGTTTAGTAAAATTCCCTGACGGTGACTTCAAAGGGCAAACCAGTGCTGGCTGTTTGACAGTCGATGGCAACGTGAACTTTGCCCCTTATAGTTCTAAATTTGGCAAAAGCGCAAACAAGACACTGCCTGATGGTGGCAGCAGAAGGTGAGCAGATAGAAGAAGACCATTTGCATAATTTGTGGACCAAGGATGAGGACTACATAAAGAGGCTGTATAAGGACACGTGCTCCTCCAATGACAACTCTCTAATTCTACAAGAGCCAATGGGAAGGGGAAAAGGGCGGATATAGGGCGGAGTTTCGTCCGTTGTTCCCTGTTTCCCTGCTTTATTGTCGTTTCCCTTGGGATCGACAGCTGTTCTCTTGTTTATCGTGGTGCGGAATTCTACGGCCTGCGCTTGCTCGTTGTTAGCGGGATACCACTTCAACCACTTCTTCACCTGTCGACCATGGACGGCCATATAGGCAACTTTGTTTAGTCACTTTACAGCTTCTGTGAGTGTTTAGACACTGTAATTTTCTTTACATTTAACTAATTTGTGTTGTTTTATCGGTTGGTTTTTTTAGGTGATAGAATTTTATTTAATAATCAAAAATTAAATATAAGTTAATTTTTAATATATAACACGATAGTAAGATAATTAATAAAACAATAAATTATTGAAGATAATTGTTAGGATATAATTTTCAGTTACACAGGAAAAAAAAAGTATCTAGAGATATATTTTATCATAATTTGTGCACATATACAAATCCGTTTAGTCAGAAGATAATTATTTTGTTAAATATATTTTTGTGCAGAATTTTCGTAAAAAAATATTAAGAAATTGGCCCTCGGTGGAAGTTCATGAAAATTTTATATGTTGTTTATGTTACTAAATATAAAAAAATGGCAAAGTTTAAATTTTCTGCAATGACTGGTTTAGCCTCTATACAGAGTGTTAAATGTAATACTGTTTTGGTAACTAAGTTTAATTTATTTGTATATTTCTGAGCTGAAACAAAAAATACTAAAAAAACCCAATGTAGAAAATAAGTGTAACTAATAAAAATATTTAGTATTATTATACAGAATGTCTCATTTATATGGAAACAACAGATTACTTTTGAGCTTCAAATATCGATATAAACACACCAACCCGTACAGTTAAAAAAATATTTAAAAAATAATTATATTTTGGTTATTTCTATTCAAAACCCTATAATTAAATATATAGGGTTGCCCATCATATACGCGTCGCGTCGGTCTTTATATGGAATCTGATAAAATTGTATAAAAAATATTTACTGCAGGGTCTATATGAGTACAATTTAAAATTATTTTGATTTATACAGGATGCCTCAATAAAAAGATTTGCGCCATATTTATATTATTTTACATTTTTTTGTTCATTACACCTTTAATGTAAACTAAACACTTATAGATAATTGAAAATCGCATTTTTTTCAACTTAAAGTAAAATCGCGCAAAATTGCGAAAAAATGTATACCTACAACTCTATCAAAAGTACGCAAAATTTGATCACCGTGTATACATTTTGAATTTATGCCACCAAGTAGATGTCAAAAAGTTATGATATGAACATGTAAGCCGTTTTATAGGATTTTATGTCGTTTGGCCGGAACATTCACAAAAAATGAAAAAATGCAATTTTTCAATTGTCTATAACTTCAAAACTATTTAGTTTACGTTATAGGTGTAAAAGATTTTGGAAATTAGCTATCAGGACGAACCTAAAAATGTAAAAAATACAAAGTATTAAATTAAAAAAAAAAAAATTATTGCATAAATGCAAATAACTTTAAATTGTACTCATGTGTACCTGCAGTAAAGATTTTTTACAAAATCGTACCGTTTTCCGTGACGCTTACATGGTGGGCCACCCGGTATATTTCATTATAGGGTTTTAAATAGAGATTAATAAAATATAAATATTTTTTAAACATTTTATTTTCCCGGTCCCATCAAAGTATAGTGAACGAGCAAAAAAAATTCGAGATATCGATGGAAATATCCATTTTTAGGTCCTCCAAGAAGATTGAAACCATTTCCAGAGTAAGATCTGTCTGTGTGTCTGTGTGTATAATCTTTCACGGTTCGGGTTTGATATATAAATCTGAAAATTTTGGTACGAAGGATTGGTGTGTGCCTCGAATGCGATCATTAGTTTTTGGTTTAAATTGATAGAAGGTCCTCAAGACCGACATTGATAAAATTTCCTTACTTTTGTATCAGACTTTTTTCAGAAATTTCAATAGTTACGCCACTAGATGGAGCGCAAAAAATGGGCATGTAGATTTTCCCTATTTTGAGGATAAACAATGTTTAGTGCAAAATTTTCTGGTGCAAGGTTCCAAATTTCGTTTAACTTTTATATTAACTTTTTTCGAATTCCCAATGGTTTCGTAAAAATATACACATTTAGGATTTTTGCCATTTTTTTTTTTTAATTTTAAAGACAAACAATGCATTTTAGTGCAAAATATTCTAGTGCAAAGTTGTAGAGAATACAATTCCCTACAACTTTTGTATCAAACTCATGTCATTATCAACATTGAAATATCATGTCGGTAGACGTATTCATCATGGGCTTGCTATTCAAAATTTGTTCCATAAATTAATGTAATGCTTAGTATTTTGTAATTAAAATAATCCTATTCTCTACAGCCAAGCCGGGAAAGTTCTGCGGTGACACAACATGTGGAAAAATAGTGGAAATAGAGAAAAATAAGGAAAAATAGGGAAAAAATGGAAAATAGGAACAAATTGTGAATAACAGGAACAAATACGAACGAGTAAGAAAAAATAATAAAAAACAGAATATAAAGAAATTGAAAAAATAGGGATATAGAAAAAAATAGAGAAAAATGAAGAAAATAATTTAAATAGGGAAAATGAGGAAAATAGTTAAAAATAGCGAAAATAGGGAAAAATTAGGCAAATAGGGCAAATTAGGAAAAAAAGTGGAAATAGGGACAAATATGAAAAGATAAGGAAAAATAAAACAGGAAAAAACATTGGAAAGCAGGAAAAAATAGAAAGAACTAGAAAAAATAGGAAAAATAGAAAAAATAGAAAAAATAGAAAAAATAGAAAAAATAGAAAAAATAGAAAAAATAGAAAAAATAGAAAAAATAGAAAAAATAGAAAAAATAGAAAAAAATAGGAAAAACAGAATAAATAGTAAAAAAATAGAAAAAATAGTAAAAAAACAGAAAAAATAATAATTTATAGAAGAGGATTTAAATATGTACAGAGTGTCCCAAATTGGTGTGTTTTGCAGGGTATCTCATAAACTAGAAGAGATCGAAAAAAAGCAGTTAAGATGTTATGACTTCTTTTTTTATTAAAGTAACGATAGCCTAATTAAATCTTAAGTAGCTCCATGCATTTGGAAGATACAGGGCGATTATTGAAAACTATCGAAAACTACAAGGTTCTATAACTTCTTAATTAAGAAAAATATCAAATAACTTTATAAAAACTTTTGATAGATATATTATTAGAGACTTCACTGGTGCACATGAATTTTTTTTAGGGGGTCTCACTAAGGAAATATAATGCAAACTTATATTTTTTTTAAATGGGACACCCTATATAATTTGACGGTTTTTGTTTCGTTTTAAGGATACTGATGTGTGAAAATTTTATTTATCAAAATTATAATTAATAAAAAAACATATTAAAAAAATTAAAACAATAAACCTATGAAATAACAATAAACCAATAATCTACCTCTAATTAATTTTAGTAGAATTTGAAAATTACATTAAATGTTAAAAATGCCCTCCATTTTGTTGTAATAATAATTGGCACCTTTTTCTTGCTGATCTTACATAATTGAGAATGCGCATTGGCTTTAATTTTGACTATCCTTAAAATAGAATGTTAAATTTCGTTATACTGAGTGTTCAATTTTTTGAGGGTCTGTCAAATGATAACATTGATACATGGTTTATTTGCACTGTAGCTCCAACCACTAAAAATAAATATATAATATGTAATATCAGGCTAATGAGAATTAAAAAACGAAACAAAAAACGTCGAAATATACAGGGTGTCCCATTTAAAAAAATATAAGTTTGCTTTATATTTCCTTAGTGAGGCTCCTAAAAAAAATTCTTGTGCGCCACTGAACTCTTCAATTTTATATCTATCGAAAGTTTTTATAAAGTTCGTTTATATTTTTCTTAATTAATAGAACCTTGCAGTTTTCGACAGTTTCCGATAATCGCCCTGTATCTTCCAAATGCAGGGAGCTACTAAAGATTTAATTAGGCTATCATTACTTTAACAAAAAAAGAAGTCATAACATCTTAACTACTTTTTTTCTATCTCATCTAG
The DNA here is from genome assembly GCA_963243735.1 of Neocrepidodera transversa. Classification (NCBI taxonomy): domain Eukaryota; kingdom Metazoa; phylum Arthropoda; class Insecta; order Coleoptera; family Chrysomelidae; genus Neocrepidodera; species Neocrepidodera transversa. Next base: position 6,421,074 of record OY725339.1, read on the forward strand.
TTTACGAGATACCCTGCAAAACACACAAATTTGGGACACCCTGTACATTACGCACACAAATTCCACAAATTGTTTTCTATGGTATAACACAACCAGTTTCCAATAATCTTTGGGACAAATTGACGAAACTTTGTGCATTTGCCAGCCGCTGTTCTGGATATCGATCATCAAAAAATCTTACAGCCCCTTTACTATTATCGCGAGTTCTACCATAAACCATCAACATATGAAAATTAAGCCATTGTAATCAATATTTTATAGTCAAATTTTAACCGTACTGCACACAATCTAGGAACTAATTTTTTATCGTTTATAGGAATCTGTTGCCTGTTATTTTACCATTACATTATACTTGATACTAAAAAAACAATTTTTATACCCAATTTATTAGCACACTTTGATAATTCTCTAAACGGCAACCACGCAAGTCACGTGGTGTGCAGGTCTCTAACAGAATTTTAACCTAACAGAAAAGACGCGACACCCTGTTTACTATTTTTGTATATTATGTCTTTTTTGATACAAATATGTTGATAAGAAATCTCCTAGAGTTTGACTTCTGTTTGAAAAAACTTTTAAATTAATTTAAACAAACTTGTGAAAATTATCAAATGGAAACATCACCCTCGAAGGAGTGCTATACTTCTAACCATTCCTGGTGAATACATTTTGAACTCCTTTCATTTGATGTTTAATCAAACTTTAGAACTTTGACACGCACACCCTGTCGACTGATTTCATTCAAAACAAACTCATATCTTTTTCATGGAACAACGCTTTGAGCTGAAGTGCTAATGGACATTACGGCAGATAAAGTGGTTCATCTTATTACATCTCTTTATAGAAACTTTCTCAGTAATTTAGGAAATGAATACCAAGTTAAAGAAATTTAGACTTTGTTTGGTGTTTTTTGTTTATTTACAAGAAGACGCATATCGAATTGAATCACCCAGTATAAACTATAAATTCAAATATATAAACATGTTTGTAATTTAGATTCTGATTAATTTCTTAAAGTTGTCGTTCAAGCTGTCTATGATAAAATAGCACATAAAAAATTTAGGATCTACTTCAGGAATCTTGTTTACTCAGGACGAATTTATTAACTTACTTCAGAGAAAGTAAGTTATTGAGATCAACCTGTTTAGTGTGTCTGTCTGTGAGAGCTCTCACGGATGTTCCGCTTGACCGACTTTCTTCATACTTGGTCATACCTCGGTTGAGTAAAATTTGAGCCTTGTAGATCATAGTGGACCGGATATATAGGGGTTACTCTGAAATAAGTTTTCTTTCAGGCCTCTCTAGTTTTAATATTAAATATGTATCACAGTTTCAGATTTTAATCAAGTCTTCATCTATGTACCTAATCCTTAATAAATTTATTTAATTACCTATATTGTCCACTTGCATTTTTTTACTCTTCGAAACCTTTAACGACATTTTTTTCAAATTCTGAATCTGTTCTTTAATTCTCATATTCCAAAATACAAATACTACTTTGAGCAATTTTTCAAACTTAATATGCCTCTCGGATTACTTAATCTTAATTGAATTAACGGGGAATAAACTCCGCATTATCTGTTACATTTATAGAAATATGCTTATGAATTTCTTAAAAAAAATCAATAATCTTAGTAATAATGAGCATGCATTTAGATGCATTCATTTTATTCAAAAATTTTTGAGTTTTTCGAAGTTGGTGAATGTCCTGTTGTTATTTTTTGTGACCTTGACTGCGTGGATCATAAAATTTACTGGAGCATTATGGTATACGTGGAACACCCCTACGTAGGATTAAGGCTTTTTATATAATACTACTTACTTTGTCTCATTGACATCTGGAGGTGGGCGTCATACTGTACGATACAATTCTGAACAGTTGCAATTAACAATGGGTGTCCCCAAGGGCTCTATGCTAGGGCCCATACGTGTTCCAATATACATGAATCAAATTGACCAAGTTACAAAAATATGTCTGATACGGCTTACGCTGACGACATATCAATTGTATTAGCCAAAAATACGGAAAATATTCAAACAGAATGTGAAAAAGTAATGAGCAAAGTGTCAAACTTTTTTCATAGTATCAGCTTATTTTTTAACGTACAAAAAACTTAATTAGTTAAATTGCACAACCCGCAAAATAAAATAGTGGATATTCGTTTTGATAAATGATAAAATTATGGTCAATACCCATAACAGCATAATTTTTTTAGGAATCCGTATCGATGAACATCTTAATTGACATAACCATTGCCAGTATTTGATTTCAAAATTTAATTGAGTTAAATTTCTTTTCATCAATTTAAAAAAACTGCGACAGCCAAATTCACATTTCGTCCAGTTTGTCCCAAAGATTATTGGAAACTGGTTATATTATACAAAAGAAAACAAGTCGTAGAATTCGTACCAGGTAATGAATGCAGAAGAACGCGTTATAAAATAGATTTTAGGAATTTTATGTAATAAATATAAGTAATACTTTTTTTGTTGGATATTTATATCGCACAACGTATATATTAGACCTATTTAATTTTTTTTTCTTTAAATAATGTCTTCTACCTATTCCTTTAATAAGTGGACACCTTGTATTAAATGCGGGAATATTGACCATATTTGACAAAATCTGTTTTACATCCAAGACTTAATATTTATGAAATTAAATTTAATCCCTGTTGTAAAAAGTACTTATTATGTAATAATGAATGACAAATAATGACAATGTCTTTAATTCGAGATACGTTCTTTTAAATCATTGATAAATAAGGATGGGAGTACTTCCAATTATATTTTACTGTTTTCAAGTCAACGACTATGACTTACATTTAAAGAATGCTTTGAATATTATTTTCGAAATCTCAAAAGACAAGCAAAATAGAATGAATCTGTTAGAAAAAATAAATATAAAATTATTTGAGAGATTCCCTTTACAAACTTTCTAAACAACATCTAAAAAGGACTTTTATTAGGTCGTGTGGTTCCAATTATTGACTGAAAATATCGCCGAAATTACCGGAGCCTTGCCCATTCAACCATTCATTTCAAGAAATTAAATATCGTTGGAATTAGGACCGCAACTCTATACAAAAAGTCAATGTCAAAAGACATAAGTTTCCGAAGTCGAATGTATTTATTGTTCTGAAAAATGATTCCTTTTAATATCGTTCAAATCAATTTCACAACAAATCAAACCAAAAAAATAACTTAAATACTGAATAACAAACTTTTTTTAAAGGTTTTAGTACTTCTTTAGCAAATAAATTATTAAATTGTAATTTCGCACTTAGTCATATACACTGAATACGGACCTGTATTTATATATTCTGTCAAAAATTAAAGTAATAAGTTTATTTAATAATCAATAACTAGTGAGGGAATAAAACAGAGAAATACGTCCCTAGAATACCAAAAAATAAGCTCAATTCTGTCTTCCGCGGTGGTAAATTCACCAAATTCTCGTTTTTGCTACCTTGGGTAAAGTAGCAAGACACATATACTACCCACCCCCCCCCACCCCCACCCTGCTGCAAGAACCCAGTATAATGAATTTGTCCAAATCCTCTTTTTAGGTAGTCTTTTCATTAAGGAAAAAAACACTATAATGATACGAATCTGTCCGAATCTATTTCTCAGGAACTGTAACAGATAGCTACAAACGGTCAGTCGGTCAACGGCTATAAATTCGGCACATCTTGAATGTGTTCAGAGGCGAGTTTCATCAGAATTAAATACTGTAGTGATAAGTTAAAAGTTCTGAGATAAATGGTAAAATGTGACTAGGAAAACCTGGTCGATATCAAGTTACCAATTAATGTAAAAGGTGAAAAGAATTATTAGAAATAAGATTAGACGTTTATAAATAAATTATAACAAAAATTACTATTGGATTTTTTATAAATTATAACAAAATTAAATAAAATGAAATCACGGTATATTAAAAATCCAACTTACAACTAACAGGAGAATATTTATAGACATAAAATTTATAAAATTACAATCAAATAGAAAATTTTAAGGTTTCCAAGTTATTTTTATATTTTTCCAGATTTGATCTAATGGTGTTAATACTCTTACACGATAAAAATGCAACCACTTCCTTTGTGTCATTCCAATAATTGTTTTTTCTTTAATTAATTATGCACCCATTTCTATCAGTGTTTTACAAGAGATGGCACTCGAATGAAGATCAGAGACTTGTTAATTATATTTTGCATATCAAAGCAAAAATTTTTTTTGTCGGACTTATCCAAAAGATATCCCGACCTTGCCGTTCATAAAAGGGAACCTAATAATTTGTTCAATTTATGGAGTACGCAACGATGTGAAATGACTTTTGATATTCGCTTCACAAACTTTGAATTCCTACATACAAGTGGATGTGAGCATGGGAGATTTATACACTGAGAAAGAAAGTTTTGGAGGTTGACTATGAAAGCAAATTTAATTCACTGCTAAAGTAACTCAAATTTACTATAAGTATAAATTATAAAAAAGTATGTTTGTGAAAAAATGTAAAAAAATGTAATTTTTTTGATATTCCACTATTTTGATAACATTTTGTAACACTCTTTGCGTTGTCAAGCGGTCTTTTGGCGCCTTAGCCCAGTTTTGGAATTTCCTCGGTCGCCGCCTTCTGTTTGTAGTGTGAGAGCCAGTTGCACCGGGCAGCGTCAGTGAAGATAAATACTCCAGGCGTCGACAAGGCCTTAGCTACCAGAAGGGCGGGCTTTACTTGCTCCACTGGATATTCCGCTGCTAAGTCAAAACTTCAAATAATTAAATAAAAACAAAAAGTAGAAATAATTCTTTATTCAGAAACCAAATTCAAATACAGAGAATGGTGTGCAACACGGTTCTTATTGTGTCGTGTCGGACGGTAAAGGCACGTCTTGCAGGCTGGCGTTGACGGTCGGACTGACGGATCCGGTACAGTTCGCTCCTTCAGTTTAACCTATCTCTAAAGTTCGCTGAAAAGCTACTGTAGCTGGATCTGGTTCTCGACTCAAGCTCCAACTCGAACTGGGACTGCCACTGGAACTAAAGGTACTGTAGCTGGATCTGGTTCTCGACTCAAGCTCCAACTCGAACTGGGACTGCCACTGGAACTGACTAGATCGACTTGATTCTAGTCCAGTACCGTGCGGGATATAAATAATATATTTTAATCATCATGGTAATTAAATAACTTCGTTACAGTTTCATATAAGTGAATTGATTTTTGAAGCGGTTTTTGACTACATTGTTTCCTTAACAATTTTTTTTCAGACTAATAAAAAAATTGTACCTGTATTTTTTGCTTTCAAAAAGTTGCCTTTAAAAAAAATCCGAACAAAAAAATTCTCTTAAAAAATCATTTTGATGAAGTGATAAAGGTAAAATAATAGTAGTATAAATTTAGAATACTGTGTGTATATCAATCAATTTAATAAGAAATAACTTTTTTAGTGTACTCTAAAAACCATCTTAAGCTGTGAAAACCTTTTCCACCGAAACAAAAATTTTCCCGGTAATGCAGTAAGACTCAGAATTGCGTAAATAAGGGTTCGCACAGAGAATTTTCAAAGGCAAAGGGATGTTTATAGCACTTAGACATCGGAACTTTGAAGTCAATGGTGACAACGACGTCTGACGTCCGTGTCGTTATCTTTTTTCCATAAAGCAAATCGGCTGCCCACTCGATATAGGAATAACAGATATCGAAGAGGAAATACCAAACCAATCAAATTCAGTTCAAGAGGCAAAAATATTTTTCAATTAGTGACTGTGTTATTTCTTTGTTTTGGATGTGTTTTGAATGGATATTGAAAGAACACGACTTATTGAACGTTATAAATTGATTAGAATTATTTCGGAATCCACATTTATTATTTTTAATAACTCATCAAATGTATTTGATACCGTAGTAATGAGAATAATAATCTACTGGGAGAGATTGATATTAACGGCCAGCGTTTCACCAAGGGCAATGAACATAGAGGAATTTTTGTTCACAAAGAGATATTAACCGTAGAATATTTATGATGGGTTACAATCTACAATGGCTGTTACCAGCATAATTATGAGTACTGCTGCAACCACTTTTGAACACAAAATTCAGAACGTTCAAACTCCTACTGTAGAGAGTAATCTAGTTAGCGGAATCGATTACGTTACTGAAAAAAAGGACTTGCAGAATTTGACTGCAACTCTACTACAAGAACAAAATTATCAAAACTGCGGGCAACATCACCAAAAATTTAAATTATCATATTAGAAGAAATATCATAATAACCAAAATAATAAAATGCTAAATATTGTTGATCTAGTTTATGATACTTTTGAATTTCCAAAATGCAGTAGGTATCTAACCTTGCAATGGTCAAAGATAAAACACTAAATTTGCTCTCCTGAAAAAAATTGTCAATTTCACATACAGTGCTTTTACATGGAGCAGCCGAGCTGTTCTCATTGATTATTTTTAATCTTTTTCTGATTTTTTTTACTTTTCGTTTCTATTCTTCTGATATTCTTTTCTTATCCTGTTTTTTGATCTTCATTTATTATTTTAATTTATAGGTAGGTTGGTTTTCCGTAGATGTTTTTCTCATATTTTATTTCGAATTTTGTGTCTTTTTATTTTAAACTTATGAAAGTTATACATTTTTAAACCTTAGAAATTTTTGTTCTTTTATTTTATTTTAAGGTTTTTAGTTATTTTATTTTTAACTCGAAGAATTTTTAGTTATTAGTTATTATATCTCAATTTAAAATATGTTCTTTTTTTAATTTTTTGTTAATTTATCTTTAGTACTTGAGATTTTTAGTTAATTTATTTTAAGATTTTGTATTTAGCCTTAGGTTTTTATTTATTTTTATTCTATATTTTATAAATTTTTATTGCTTTTAGACTATATTTAGTTTCTTTATTTTTGCTTTTTGAATTTTTCAATCTCTTATTAAATTTTAATATAATTATTTTACTTTTAACTTTAGAATTTTTTGGTTATTTTTTCTTTAATTTAAATTGTTTTTTTTTATTAGATTTATTTTAACTTTGTGCATTTTAATTGTTTTGTTTTTTAGTATTTATTTTATTTTTTTAAACTTTTGAAATTTTTGGTATTTCATTTTTAGACTTAGGGTTGTAGTCATATATTATTTTAGAACTTCTTGTATTTTATTTTGAACTTATATATTATTTTTAGTAATTTTATTTTTGAATTTTATTGTTTAAACTTGAATATATATTAGCTCTAAATCTACCATATCATTGATTTCTTGCTTTAATTTTCTTTTTTCGCTTAATTTATTGTGATTTTCTTCGTTTTCGTGAACTACAATGATGTGGCAGCTAAAATTACAGAATATTTTGAGTTGCCCAACCGTTCCTATATAACGTCATTTCATTGTGGTTCAATTTCCATCAGTTTTACTTTTTTATTACTTATTTCTTCTAGCTTTTCCTTCTATTCTAGAAGAACTGATCATTTTCTTTAGTTAGCTGTGCGATTTCCCTCCCCACTTGGTTTTGCTCTTTTTGTTACTTAGTAGCGGCTGTTTCTTCCTCCATTTCATTGGCTAAGGTCTCCATATATTTGTTACTGGTGGGTACAATCGGTTTTGCCAATTTTTATAGTTTTTCATTTTCTTCTATGGTGTAAGTTTTTGGTTTTAACGCCAAATTGGTTGGTAGAGTCGGCCTTCAGCATCGATTTTGTATTAAAACCTTGATGATGATTTTTTTTATAACTTTTACTAGTCTTAACACTTTTTTTAAAACAGGAAACTTTGTAGTTTTTCAAACGGAAAAAGGAATGTGCTATCCCCACGATAAATTTTGGTCGAACAGAAAACTAAATAGTTTTAGTGCAACTTACAAAAACCATTTGAGAACAGCATTTCCAGACGAACTCGATCCTTGATTGTATTTAAATTTATATTATTAATAATTGATATTAGTAATAAAATTCGTTGAAATTTTTTGAAATGTTTGGACCCTTTTCCCTATGTTCATGTACCATTACTCTCTTACCCCTCCCTGCCCATGTAAAAATATTTTTCACTGTTACCACTTGCGCCTGCCCATTTAAAAATATTTAGTCTCTCTCTACTCCTTAAATTTGCTTTATATTGATAAGAAAATTTAATATAAAATAGTCACAGAGGTCAGAATGAAGATGATCAATCCTGGCTAAATAATTAAATTAATCTAGTGAGATCGAAAGAAAAGAGATTTGTTAATTTTGAATTGTCGAAAACAAAAACAATTTTGTAAGTTAATATTTAAATCTTAAATGAAACAAACATAAATTCATAGAAATAAAATAAAATAATTTATGCAAAACAAAGGTGAGACAATGATAAATCAAGAAATTAAAGAATAAACCAGAAGATAAAAAAAGGTAGAAAATACAAGTCGAATATTTAAAGGAAGAGGAGGTAAGAAACCTAGGAGGTGATACAGGGAAAGACAAAAATAAGAAACAAATCAATAGAAGAGAGACTAGTAAAAGAGAATAACCAATTGGAATAGAAAAGGAACAAAAAAAAATTTAAATAAATTGTATTTTTTTAATATTCTGTATAGAGAACCCAGCGAGAATCTTTGATAAGGCATCTGGACTACCAGGTATCAGGGGCCCTTCCCCTTGCATCGATCCGTTTAAACAAAATATTTGATGTTTTGATCCTAATCACCGATTTTTGAATTACATTAAATTCAGACACAAGCTCCTCCATTCTGGAGTTCGTGAAAACTGTCGAAATTTTAAAGATCACTATAAAGTTAATCCTAGTGACTAAAAGATGGCGCTTATATTTTTTTGTTACTGATCTAATATCTAAAATGAAGAGCTTGTCTCCATATTTTATTATTTATGCTATACTGATAATTAATATCAATTGAATAACAGGTTAAACGTAAACGGCTTATAGTTTCACATCATTACTCTATCCGACAAAAATTTCACATATGTGTAATTTGATTAAATTTTAAAAAAATGATGTTTGAAGGTTCTATAAAAATAACAATTTAAACAATATATGTTTCAAAATAGTTTAGGTCCCCAGTTGACTTTATTTTTATTAATTACAAATCAGTACGTCAATAAAGATTTAAAAACAAATCTACTGAAGTTTGCAATGCATTGCAAACTGATGGGGTAGTTTTTCCCACTAATCAGCTATTTGCTTACTCACATATATAGACTCCCAACCAAAAATTAGTAAACGTCAATTTAACGTCGAAATGGCTATTTTTAAAATGGGAAATATCTCTTCCGGTATAGGCTCGTAAAACCAGAAGTCGTAGATACTTGAAACTCGCCTTAAAAGCCGAATTTATAGCCGCTGACTGTTTGTCGATAGTTCCTGAGAAATAAATGCGAACAGACGGACATATAGCCGTATTATTAGTGGTATTTTTTCCTTAAAGGAAAAACTACCTACCTAAAATAACAAAACCAAAAAATATTTTTTGGATGCATTTGAAATATCTATTTTATAAAATTTGATGGGCGCGAAATAAAGCTACAAAATAGAAATATTCTTTATTTTTACATTTTATATTAAATGATAATTTGCAAATATACTTTTTGGGGTACCTAATAATAAATATCAGATTGATTTGCGACTGTATACTCCGTTCATATTTATACAAAATAAATTACTAAAATCATTTAACAATACCATCTAACTAAAATACAAAACCAGTCTGAAAACCTAAAAATAAATAAAATTCTTTAACTAAAGGACATTTTTTCCGCAAAAAAAATGAATAAACCCACTATTAGAATTGACCAACATTATATGTTTTATTATACTTAAATACACTAGGTTCAGCAAGTTCCTAATTTAGAATTTAATTTTCTGGTCTTAGGACCTTAAGGAACAAACGAAGTGGGTAAATAATTTTTATGCGAATAAAAATGTTTTAGAAAAATAAAATTTGTACTCGAATATCAAAATGCGTTAATAAGAGGTGGTTGATTTGCAATACATATAAAATCTGTCCTCCTGTATAAACGCCAACAAAAATTGCACGATTCAGTATTTTTTTACGTAAACTTTGGTCAAATTATTTTCTAGAAAATTAGAAAATCAGGATATGTTATTCAGATAAGAATTATTTGGGAAATGCATGACTCATTTTTCAAACTAAAATAATAAAATAACTTCGATTTAACAAAAAAATGTTTACAACACAATAACAAATTTATAAAAATATTTACAACTCTCTAATTCTTCAAATTCATATCATACAAAAGGCTGGTAAATATTATCAAATATTTCGTTGAAAGTGTTTTACGAATTGAGAGACTTATTGTAATGTCACGTTAGAATTTGATTTTTAACTAAAGAGTATTGCATGATTAAACAGACAAACTTTTGGGGAAAGTAAGTAAAAGGACCATAATCATAAATATTAATTAACAAGGCTTAAAACCAAACAAATATCACAGAAAGTTCAGCCCTTAAATAATCAAATATGATGAGACAAAAAACAGACGAACATAGTTTTAAAAATTACGTTTTCGGAAAGTAAAAAAATCGATCTCAAAAATAATAACTTTTCAAGGAAACATGAATAACAATATCAACAGTAAAAAAAATATAGAAGAAAATACCTGTGATTTAATCTAGATAGTACGTACATTTCAATGCGATAAAAAACACTGTACGACTTCTAAATAAAACTAAATAAGTCTTATTATACAAACAGGTAGACCATTTAATCAAAAATCACTAACGAATATCAAATTTTCTGTTTTTTCTGATAAATAAAGTCTAAAGGATCCATACACACAAATTACAGTTCTTCGTGATATACCAAGAGTACTAACAACTCTGGTCACATTGGCTACAATGTTAATCTTAGAAATATTACCATATTTTTAGACTAAACTTCGTAGAGACATAGACAAAATTAACATATATAAAATCTCGAACAGAGCAAATATTAGACAATAGGAAAACAATGACAATGTTGAGGAAAAATTATAAAATAATGTGTGTTCCATCATGCAACAGTCTATATGTATAAGAGAAAATTGAAATACGTACCGAATTTAACGATTAAAGTTACTATCATTAATCGCTACGTGACTTATTACAGTGTAAAGAAATTAAAACAAGTATCCTAAAAAAAGAGAAGAAGATTATCGCAAATAAATCCATCTGACTGTACACAATAATCGAAAAGGTTGTTCGACTACTTCAGTTGAAATTATAAAACACATATCTTCAACAGAAATATTAGTTTTTATTGAGTACTAAAGATTCAACTTATCATGACTCCTACCGCTACTACTACGGGAATTTTTAAAATGCTGATTTTCTAAATACGCAGCTGGAGCCCAACCTTCATTATTGGTTCCTAAAAAAATTTATAAATATAGACACAACATCACTCGTTGAAAATGAGTAACAATTAGTATAGTAATGAAGAAATGTAGACTTACTAATCATTCTGACAAACCACCACCCTGCACAGCCCACTTTAAGCAGTTCAACAATATCTCCCTCTTTCATATTAACTTCACTGTTACCAATAGCACAATAGTCAGCAAGGGCAATGTACCGTCCATTCTGAAAAATCCAAACTCTTAAAAAAAATAAGTCGATGTGACGTCCAAAGAAATGTGTTAAATCAAAATATATTATTTATATACAAAATGTAAAAATAATGTTCATGTTAGTTATAATAAGAGTTTATAATGCATTCATTCTTTGATGACAAAAATAGGTTTTTCAATGCATGATGTATTTTCTTCACTAAAAAGTGTACAATTTTTTTTTTTAATAAAAACAATTTCAATACATTTTCATACAATCCAATTTGTAATAAGTACGAAAAAAATAAACAGACAATAATGCAGTGTAATTATTGGGTGCTTTTATAAATTTTAATTCTTAGAAGATTGCATTCAATTATATTTCTTTAAACCAAATTTTAAAAATATTTGTACATACAACAAATTGCAACAAGTACATAAAGCTAAAAAGTTTATATTATACTATTAACAAATAGCGAAGCAAAGTTAGCAAAACATTACAATAGCAAAAAATGTTAGCAGTTCCAAAAATTATTGCAAATTACACGTAAAAAGTGATGAAACATGGTAAAAATATACCTAGTAAAAAACAAAAATTAAAAAATTCAACTTACTAGAATAAATAAAAGAAGAGAAGAGAATTAAAAATTTTTAACATAAAATGTAGTAGTATTTGTTGTACTGCCAATGAAATACTGAACGACGCGATCAACTATTGTACTATGACCCTTCACCACATCTCTCCACTGCAAGAAAGTACATGAAAATACTACCATAATAAATAGAAAGACCACATAATACAATGGAAAAATTATATAAACAGAACAGAAAATATCAGATAAACATTTATTGCGTCAAATTTTCTTATTGCTAGAGAATGTTTAAATACAAGAATGAAGAGGATTTGTGGTCCTTTATTGTGATTGCATTAATGCAAAATAAATGTTTTGGATTTTTGTATTCTGTTTAAACTGAATAAAATAATATACAATACATTTAACAAGATGAATAACTAAGAAAAAATTGCAACAAAAATTAAAATACATATTTGCCAATAACCCAAAAGCTAAAGAATATTCGCATTATACATGCAAATAATAAACATAAAATTTTGTCCAATTTCATTAATTTGGGGATACCCTTTATCCATCATCTTGAAAAATGTTTAAAACAAGTTGAAATACAGCATTATTTACATTTTTTCTTTCTATTTTATAGAATAGACGAATTAAAGCTTATACAGTGTTAAAATTGGTTACATTTTACATACCGGAGAGTTATGATCTTCATCATCACTATTACTGCAGTCTGAAGACCAATTACCACTTTCAATATCATTAGAAATTTCTTCAGTGCCGTGAGAAGAATTATCAGAATCACAGCTCATTGCCCTAGGATGCGTTATCATAGGTAAAACCGAAACTGTATTTTTCTGTTTCTCCCATGAAGTAGTTTGTCTAAGTGGTCTAAAATGTTCCAGAAAAAGTATTTTTTTAATAGACAATTTATTTACGATAGATCAACCCAGTAAACATATACTTACTTGTGAGTTAAAGCTGCGTATTGTCGAATTTTTTCACCTTTGATTTCCTCTAATTGGTTAAAAAGGACTTTTTTAATCTCATTGACCCACGTTTGTTTAATTTCTAGGTTACTAGCATGAATTGTATAAACTTCTTGTCTTCCTTGTAACCATATCTCAAATTTTTTCGGATCGCCTCTAACGGATTCCGTCAAACCAATCTGAGACATCTGTAGATAATGTTTAAACTGATAAGTAGCCTTATTATGCATAGATTTAGATATAGGTTTACAGAAAAGCAAAGCTTTTTGATATAGAAAGAGATGCCTTTGCATAGGTTTAAGTCTTAGCCTTAGATCGCGTTTATTTTCTATCCAAACTGAAAAGGAACTTTGGAGTAAAAGTTCGCCTTGTTGAGATAGATCTAAGGGGAACCCTGTTATTGAAATTTGATGCATGCTATCATTAACACCCTTTAAAACAACAAGCATGCAGTCTAAAGCTTGTTGTAGTTCTGCGCCACAATTGTCTTCATTTGAATATCTAAGTAAATCCTTGAGAAGGAGTTGATATTTGGTAATACGCTGCACTGGTTTTAGGAGGTAAGCAGCTAAAGGTAATTTGTGTCCCAATTGTTGCTGACACGTTTGAAAAAACGGTTGGAGGTCTGTCGATGATTCTCTTACTTGCTCAGACTTTGAAATATTTAAGCAATAAAAGCTGTATAGATGGGAAAACATTTCTCTCTAAAACAAAAAAAAAACATGGTAGGCAACATTAAATGCAATCAAAAGATTTTTTACCCTTTGTAAAAAACATAATGCGACAAGTTCCCTCGACGTAATACAGTTTTCTAAATCTTTTAAAAAAACATCTGAATGAAAATGAAAAATATCGTTTAAATTTCCAAATATTATTTTAAATTTTTCTTCAGCATCTGACGGTAAGAGGTGTTGGAGATCTTCGTGTTTGGCAGCGTCTTTATAACCCTAAATAACAAATTTTTACTAAAAATTTACGTTCAGTTAATTTTTCTAAATTACCTTTAATATAGTGTATAACTCGTTAACATATATTTTTTCTGTTTCGAACAGTTCGTTTAAGACGTGCTTCGTTTTAATATTGTTTATCTCATCGTTTTCTGGTGGTGAATGATTGTCGTTGTTTTGAAGAAAATTACTGTCAATATCGTTTTCTGGATTACTCATCTTAAATATAAAGAAAAGAACAATTAATTTTCCATGTATAAACAGGATCATTTCCCAACAATAATTCAACATGTTTTTCTTTGTTTATAGTATATTTATTTCTATTACCCAAATATGTCCACTTTTACGCGAACTTTCATAGCCATTACGCATATCAATTTATAAACATTATGTATAGAGATAAATAGTAAATATCTAAATTGATTAAAACACAAACTGTCATTTGAGATTTTAATCTGCCTGCTATTTTCCGAAACTATATTTTAATTATTGACATTATTTTTGATAATCCTTAAAAATAAAAATTTAATTTACCTAGAATTTAATATATTGAATGGCATATAAAACATTATTATTATGTGCATATTTCTAGTAATCAGGTTCACACAGCTATGCTCGTATCACAACTAAATACTAGGGATTTCAATTACTAATCTTTTTTAAATTTGTCTACTATTACAATTTTTATTTTGTTTAAATTATCGAAATCGTTAAAGCTTCATTTAAATTAGGGGAAAAATTCAAATCAAAATATAAACAATTTAAATTACGTCTGAATCTATTTATTAATAACAACATTGAAAATGTTTATTGTATATCAATTAATTTAATTAAGTTAAATATAATATGGCAATAGAAAAAACATTTATGCAGATATGATAATGAGATGATAATTAAAGTGTAACTTTATGAATAAAATACACATATGTCAATATATTTATCTTATTTTATAATTGATAAATCTAGACAAACCTGACCTACCTAATAACTGATAATTTTTGAAAGAAATGAAAGCATTGTGATATTTTTGTGCTAATATTAAGTTACGAACGTCAGAAAAATAGTATTGCTTAGCATTAAATTAAATGAATAAGTTTATCAACGGCATAAAAAATATTTCATTTTATTATTAACTCTTGACAAAAGAAACTCATAAAAATTTAGGAAGACACCGAATAAGTTGAAATACATACAGATGAAAAAAAATATCCATCACTAAACCCCAAGTAAAAATTAAGAGTGTATCTAAACAAACTATTAATTTTCTCCATTGAATCACATGCACTGCACCGGCTCACCATACTTCTTTGTAAAAACTAAATTCAATCACTATCTCCCAATTTGTTTTGATTACCTAATACATTCATCAAACTGGTTTTGTACGCGAAACGAAAATTTATCGGTAGCCAAAGAAATTGAACTATTATCAAATACTTTTTATGTAATTTTATACTTCATTTGTAATTATTTGTGAAATACCTTATAACAGATGGTCTATGATTAATACGGTTTTTAAATGCGACTTTTTGCGTTATGCTTTTTGACTAAAGAATTGCTATTATAACTACTAAAATTTATTTTTTTAAAAACTAATTTTTAAAATAATGAAACAAAATGTTCATAATAGTATGATTAAGATGGAAGCAATTTTCCTTTAATTAATCATGGAAAACAATTTGGCAAATCCAAACTTAATGTTAATGACAATGGCAGAATTGATCAAAATTATTGATTATTAATCAAAAATATTAACCCCGTATTTTAATTTTATTCGAGTCATCCCTGTACTTATTTTCTTAATTAAAATAAAGCTTGTGCTTACGAATATGTAAGATGTAATCTACTATTGATAAATTTTTTTTAAGATATAAACATTCAAAAATTCGGCTTTTTATAGTGGAAATTTAAAGATAATTGTATGTATCTGAAATATGTAGTTTCATTTTTTAGTTGATATTAACATTTACATTCAAATTTCTTTAATAATTTGTTGCATTCTATAATTGCCGTGAAGCAACAAAAATAATTTTGTACATTTCCAAATTGTAATTCTACATATTATGTAAAATTTCATTGAAAGAATATAACTATATTCAATCAATCAAATTTGTTCCTGGCGTACCCCATGAATTTTCAATTTTAAAATTTTTGGAATGAGTACATTGCATCAGTAGTTAAATATTCTCTTATTGTATTATTATTCTGGGTATATATCACTTTTTTCACTTTTATTTGATTTCAAAGATTTTCCATCCCCGTTTAACGAATTCCCATAAACGGCTTTCAGAATGTCTTAAATAATTTAAACTAATGTTGGCTTTTAAGTTTATGTTCTACTGAAGTACAAAATGGAAAATAACTTGTGTTTTTCACGCCTATTTCATATAATATTTGTTTTTTGGTCATATATTTTAGCCAGCTCTATATTTAAAAGTCCAAAATGTAAATAGATTTTTTAGTAAATACTTGATATCTTGATTTAATTTTGAAATTATGAACTGGCTAAAAGTTTAAAAAAAATTAATTATTCTAGAGGTATACTAACTTTTATATGAAGAAGTCCGCTGTAAAAGAATTTCCACAACTTGAACATTTCTCTGTTATTCCAAAATTATCGTTAACTGTTTCAATTTAAAAATTACAAATCATGGTAATAAATAAAATTAATGGTATGAAAAATAACGATAAATTTACTGCTACGATGACATTGCTATTACCTACCTTATACTAAAGAAACAAATAATGAAGTCTAAAGTAATTTGAAACATTTTTTTAATGACATTATCAGTAAAACAAAGTCAGAAAAATTAGTTTAAATAGCAGTTCCCTAATTTTAAACAAATAATCCAAATATTATTAAAAAAAAATATGTATTTTACAACTGGAATATTTTCGTTAAAAATATTTTTATACATAACTGAATATCTTACATGTGAACTACACGAAAAACACTGTCAATTAAATCGATATATAAAACTTCTATGATTGTAATTTAACCTTTAACAATATTTACAACACTGTACAGCCACTGTGTAGGATAACCTCAAATGTGTGAATTATAAAGTATTTTTCAACTCACCCAAATATATATGACAGTGCGGCACCTTAGGCGAACCATAATAAATGATATCACCAAAATAAAACATAAATTAGTTTGATTAAATGTAAAACATTATAAATTTCTAGTAATGAATTAGTGACAGCAAATGAACCAAGTACTTCCTTCCACCAGTCATCCTCATATCTTCAAAAAAGTCACGCAAATTTTGATTGTCTCTTTCTAAAGTCTGATTCAATGGAATTTTATAGAATGATATAAAATCATTAAAATATGCCATTACCTATAAATCGATCATACGCCAGGCGTTAGGCGCTGCTGTGAGTTATTTTTTTCGGATTGAAATATGTAACTAGTGTACGAAGAATTTAAAAATTAGAAATAGATCTATGTAGAGAAAATATTATATTTTCTACTTAACCAGAATATAGAAAAAAGAATATGCTTACTTTTGGCATGGTGAAGGCCTTCTTCAAAACAGCTCGATTATGATGTGGAGCAGGGGCACCTGGTTGTCTCGGAACCATAGGTTCTGGGGTTACTGTTTGTACAGGCCTGTGGGGTTTTACAGCTAATTTGTTCAACGTCGCTACCCGTTTATTGCACATCATGGTAACATCTTCTATTCTTTGTACGACCTACAAAACATTTCTCATATAATTTTGCTGATAGTAAGAAAATTGTTGGGTAATAATTAAATCGAAAAATTAGGTAATTCAGACTCGGAAAGACCTACAATGAATTGTAATGACTTACTTGAGAAATTAATGCTTTTGTTTCTAACGTATTTGTTTCTTGAAAAATATCCCTAAAATCCTTGGGACCATTTGAAGTAAATTCCTGTGAAGACGCTATAAATTCTTTAATTTCCTTTAAATATCTTTCTGCCAACTCCACCGACGTTGCACACTGTTCAATTTTTTGTGTAGCTAACAATTCCACTCCATTCGCGCACCATTTGTTCGCCTAAAAACAGACATAACAGGATTCTTACTTGCCAGTCTTTAATAAAAATGTTCAAAAATATTCGTATTATTCGTTTGTGATAATATTTTTAATATTTTATACAATGGGAATAAAATTATGCTTACATTCTCGACACGTTCCATCAAAATTTTAGTCAAATCTAACAATTCCATCCTTTTTGATAGCCGTTCTAATAGTAAATTCCTTACTCTAATAAGTTCAGTACATTTAGGTTCCACGCATTCTATAGGACAAGAATTAATGCTAATAAGATGTTGTCCTGTAGAAATAACCTCTTCAGCGCGATCAATATCTGCACTACATAGTTTTTCAAAAGCTTTGACTTGTTTCATGAGATTTTCTACCTTTTCGATACTATGACCGTTTTCGGTCATTTCGGCAACGATTTTTAAGTTTGATTCAAAATTAATTTGCAATTCCCGGAAGTCCTGCTCAAACCTTCGTAATTCCAAACAATGTCGTAATTTTACAGAATGAGTCTGCCAAAACTCATCAAAAGTTCTTTCTGTTTCTTCTAGCTGGACTAACAATCTCTCTACAGCAAAAACATTACCACATGCATCGTTAACAGAATAATACTCTTCATCGTATGTATAACTATTCTTGTCCTTAATACTAGTTAGTAAATTTTCTCCATGTTTAGCAGCTGATAATATATCCTTTTTAAGATCAGTGTATATTAAACTATGCTTTTCTAGTAAATGTTCTGTAGATTCTACTTCATTTGGCAATTCAGTCTCCTCTATTGTTTTGGTAAAATTATCCAAAGCGCTTGAAACTTGCTGAGTGATGGCAGAAAAAGTTTCCAATTCAGTTCTTTGCTGTATCCAGTCCTCGTGATTGTAATTTTTCAAACTTCCACCCAGATCCGGAGTTAGCTGCCGGCTACTAACGTATTTGTGCAATTCTTCAGTTGTACTTAAAACAATCATACGAAATTTAAATTCGTCTTTGAAAAGTTTATTGCTCACTTCCGATAAGGCCTTTTGTAAAAAACTAGCTGGCCTCAAGACGTAAACAACATGGATTAGGCCTGGAAAATAAACCTAAAACAAGGAGTTTTTTAGTGCAATGTATCAACCTGGCGAAATAATTAATCAACTGTATTTAGAGATAAGTAAACTTACAGATATTTTTAGAAGAACTGTTTTTACGGAACTCCATCTGTCATTCCGCCGATCTATAATTAAATGGAAGCCCAAATCAGCGTCATGGAGACTACAATAAAATATATCTTTTTATTTTCATATAATAGATGATTGGTAATATATAAATTCACTATAAATAAGGTAATTGTAGATATAATCTTGTCCAAAACTAAGTTCGTGTAGATCAATATACTAAAAATATGACTTACGAAGGCACAGATGTTAAATACATCATTAGACGTTGGTAATCTATATCAGAGAGCATTTCAAAATTATTGTTGTCAGGAAATGTAATAATGGGACAGCCTTCTTTTGATTTGCCACCTGAGATAATAGCATATTGTTGTTGTAGTAAATCTAATACATCATTAACACTGAGAGTTTCAGAATTGACTGAATTTTGCATTTCGAATTCTTCGTAATCATTTGTTGAGTTTCCTAAAATGAATATAGTCGCTCAACTAAATGTAAAAAATAAAATTTAAAACAAAATGGCTAATTCTTTGGTAAAATAAAATATTTTTTGATTGACAAAATTTTATTAAAAAAATACAGATATCACAATTTAAACATGAGACAGTCTAACAGTTTTAAATTAAAACATGTTTAATTACGTAAAAATCAAATTTTTTACCAATAACTAAATAATCAAGTAAAAATATCTTAATTATTTATTTGTAAATAAAAATAAAGACAGACTTTGTAAACTGGTATTGATTGTACCAAAAATGTAAAACAAAAGAATCACTAAATCCTAGAATGCAAATAATATTATTTAAATTAAATGTCTTTCATAATTTGCTTCTTTTAGAAACGTTCCATATGACTACATATGCTTAGTACTAATATAAATATAAAAATCATTAATATAAGTTAAAGCCATACTTTTTAAATTATCTTTCCTAATAAAAATAAAGAATTTTTGGTTTCACATTTACTACTAATCACTCTTCCACGTTAGATATATTTTATGAAACAATGGCACTTACAGAAATTCTGAAATTAAGACACGATTGAAAACAATCAATAGTAAATGTAAATGAATAAAATAAAACATATTTCGACAAAGTTTTGACAAGTTTTAAAACTAGTTCCCTATTTAATAAAATTTTAAAAATTAGGCTCACCTACACATATGAACACTGTAAGTTTTAGGACTAAATTTTGTTATTGATTCCTTTTAGCAATGTTTATTTTATCTAATCTAATATTTTGCAATGATTGCCTTAATATGGTAAATCAACAAACTATGTGAAGTATGATTAACTCATCCATGGAAACAATCACTAGACAATGAAATAAGTTCTGAGAAAACATTGCTTTAGAAAAAGGCATGTAAAAAATGTCGTTATCTAGTTTATAGATATAAATGAGACTAATAAAAAATAAAAAGACATTAGAAACTAGATTAAAGACACGTTTTTATATAAAGTTTTAGATGAAAATTTGTATAAAGTATAATTAAATAGAAGATACTACTACCAATCAGTCCAAAATATAAGTTAACTTATTTCATGTTACTCTTCATAATATAAGTATTATTTACAAATCATTCAATTGAATATATTTATCACAACCTATATATTTGCAATTTAAATAATTACATTCTCCCAAAAGTGTATGGAGTATGATGTTGAGCACTAGCCATAGTAGTTACTATGTTCCCTTGTTCATTTATAACATAACCTGTATTAGCCAACTGATATGAAAATGTATTTGTTGTAGTATGATTATTGGTATTTTGTGGATTTACTAGGTTTCCATTTGGAACTAACTGAGGTACTGGCGTAACCAAAAATGTCTGTTGGTGATGTTGACCTGAAGAGGCATCAGTCGGTGATGGTGCCACCACAAGTGGTATCACCTGTTGTACTTCGTTGCTAATGACACATTTTTGTACTTGTATTTGTTGTTCACGGGGCCTTTCTACTACAGTCTGGATCTGCTGATTCTGTTGTTGCACAGATTGGACTTGCTGCTGCTGCTGCGTTTGTTGTTGCTGTTGGCTTTGTGGCTGGTTGTTACTATGGGAATTGTTAGTATGATGTGAAGAGCATGATGACTTAGGTTCAACTTTACAAAACTTAACATGTGGAAATTGTTCTTTCATGAAATGTCTGAAAGTTGAATAGCCCATAAGTTTGATTCCTGGTTCCAATATTTGCCCATACTCCTTGTAAGCATCATGAAGGTTTTTTCTAGTAACATCCCATGGTAATTGGATAGGTTGTTTAGTATTTACAATATCTCTTTCTCCAGTATGTTGCTCTAAGTACTGTTTTAAAAATTCTGTTGCATGTCGGTAAATATCTAAGGAAAATGTATTGTGAGGTTTTTTACCATGGTTTCCATGAACTCTGGGTGCTACTCCATGAGTCATGACATGTTTTCTAATCCTTTTTAATTGATAATGAGTACAGTTCTCTAAATACAAGAATGCATCAAGACATACTCTTCTGCCTTGATAGACATATTGTGCTCTTAGCCTCCTCCTTTCTTTATGTCTTACCGTTGTGTCTGGATTAGCTAAGCATGCCATAGTGACTCCCATTAGGTACATATCGTGTTCACCTTTAGTGAGTTCTGCTATATTAAGCCGATGTTTATAGACACTATCTGGATTCAAACCTCTAAAACAACTTTCATCCTGACATTCACAACCTCTTTTAAATCTATCTTTTACTTGAGATGCACTTTCTTCTAGTCTTGTGGGGTCATTAATACCATCACCAACTTTTTTCTTTTTCTTAACAGGAATTTTCTTTTTACTTTTTGGAGGTGTTTTAGGTTTAGCTTCCACTTGTCCTTTTGGAGATTCTTCAGCTTCAGATTCTTCCATAGGATGTCCCGTATAAATAGCATTAATATTTGTCTCTGCATCAACTATTGTATGACCCTCCCATATCACCTACAAACGAAATGTTTGAATCAATAATTTAGTTTAAATAAAAGAGAACCCGAGATAGACTTATGTAGATAATTTTTAATAAACTTCAATTTCTACAACTACCTGCTGCTCATCCATGTTCTGTGTAAAGTGTCCTGATGCATCAATGGCAGAAAACAATGAATGCGATATTGAAACAGGCGTGTGCCATTGAATTTGAGCTTCCTCTTGACCATCATTGCCAACACTTGGATTCGATTGATATGAATGGTTGTCACCAGTATCTTCTTGTTTTTCTATTCTCTCTACAGACAACAGCGTGTGAAGTACTTCAGTTGCCTCTTTCTCAGCTGAATCAACAGCTGCCATCTGAAGAAAAAATATATATAATTAAAAATTAAACACTAGGAATGCTATATATGTAGGTAGAAAGTATTTATAAACATTAATTGTGAAATTATCTGGACAATAATTTTGAACTCAGTTTTACAGTTTATAGCATCTGTTCTAATTATTGTACTAAAAGGCTTCAATATTAATGATTCTTCTTTTTTATGCATTTATTATTTAGTAATGGTTTAATAATGTAATTAATCATTAATAACCTAAACCATATAATATACATTTTTAAACTGTATTTAATTTGTTAAAAGGTTCACAATATGTAAAATCTTTAAATAAAATTAAACTAATATTTCCGAATTAATAAAATATTATCAATATGTTATAATCAGACTGTATATCTAGAAAATAAATATTCAAAATGTGCAGGGCATTTGCAAAATAAACAAAAAAATTAATAAGTTTGTTCTATGCACTCCTACAAACACATTGCTGACATTTCCTAAATAAATTAATCTTAAATTATTAAAGTAATACAATAAGCCAATGAACTGTCAGAATTTATGTTTATAAACAAATCAAATTAACAACGTGGTTTGAGCGAAAAGCGTCTTTAATGTGATCCATAAGAGATCAAATTCGCTCGACTGCTTTCTAGACATACAAAAGTAGCCCATATTGGCATCCATTACAATCACAATTGACATACCTTTTTCTCGTATATTCCTCGTAATTCTTGCTTATTCCTTCCAAAATTTTGCAGCAACTTCTAAAAACGTCTACTTCACATGTTTATGCACACTAAAATTACTCACTTAACTCATAATTATCGAAAAACGTTCATTGAAAATATGAAACCATTTGTACGTAATGAACGCTACGCCAGAGATTCTGTGAACTTCACCTTTGCTTGGTCGATTCACTGTGCGCTTGCTTAAAACGAGACGCAGGCGTATAAGTCTGTGATTTACCGGCAAATCGTTCAAATTCAAAACCGGCCGGGAATTGGAAAGATTATTTACACAATGTTTAATGAAATTATTTGTTACATTATTGATGGACAACTTAAACTACGATAACTAAATAGTAATACTGAATTTTACTTTTATTAACTCCAGGAATCAAAGTCACAAAAATAATAGTATACGATTTTTTTCTACTACCATTAATAAACGAAATACATATTTATTTATATAATGATTATTTTAAATGAAAGGAATTTTTTTATAACAATGAAAAGAAAGACTTTTTTACTTGCTTACCTACTAAATATACCAATACCATTACGGATGTAAGGCGTAAATAACACTTTTTCACAACTTATTAATTATTATAACTTTTTTAGAATATGTTAATGTTAATTAGCTAAATTTTGAGTGGCGTTCGTTAATAGTTAATAAGAAATAACGTCCAAAAACAGAAGAATTTGGTTTAATATATGATTGTGCGTTAGAAACACACTTCTCACATACTTAAACTGCAGGCTTACCTAAATTTAAATTTCATCGATTTTTATAATCGTGTATCATACAATAATCCACATTAGGTAGATTATTTGATGTAGCTTTTATTTTCATTCTCCCATTTTTCACAATCACAAATAAAAAATCACAATCGATATGACATAAAGATAAAGACGTAAACAAATTTTGATTTCATAGACAGTCCCGTTTTCAAAGTGACGTCAAATAAGGTGTACCAATCTTATAAAAATATATATAAAGAGCCAATCAAATCAAATCTCAGGTAGTACGTCATTGTTTACTTTAATCTGCTATTTCTTAAAGAAAAAGTATATTTCTGCAAAGTTATTTAAGGTATCCTATTAGTCATTTTTTCTACTCCTATTGTATAATACGCTAATTAAAAGACTAATACCAGTTTCATAATTAGATTCATTATGAAACTGGTTTTCATTAAAATACAGCTCTTTTAGTCAATAGAATCGAATTATTTTTAGCAAAGTAGGCGGTTATTTGGATACTACAAATTTTTCAGCGAATAGACAATTATTTTGACAGCTGTCAACATATTTTAAATTGTTTAAAATCGATAAGAAAAAAGGTTAACTTATTAATATATTCTAAAAAGGTTACTATAATTAATATATGTTGTGAAAAAAGTGTTTAGCCTTACACCCGTAATGGTAGATGGGCAATATGGATTAAGTAAGTAAAATGTATTTCTTTTCATTGATATAAAAATGTTCCTTTTCATTTAAGATAATTAACATATGAAAGACTTAAAATAAATATGTATTTCGTTTATTAATGGGAGTAGAAAAAATAGCGTATGCAACTCTCATGTAATGGCCATGAATACACTTGCAGCTCGTTTCGTATCCTACAACATGCTCGTGTATTAATGGCTATCATTACATTATCGTTGCATAATATATTATCTACATATTATATCATATACATTAGATTTCGTTTCAAAAGTAGCCCATTAACGGATATCTACCGAGTTTTATACATTCTACCCTATATTTTCATTATACCAAAAATTATAAACAACTTTGACACATTTTTTGAATAGAATAGTTTTAAAGTTGTCCATACTCCAAATAATGGCGCATTGCCAATTTGTTGATAGCCGAAATTTTAGAAACTATTGATATTCTTAGTAACAAATGTTAATCTGGTATTAACACGGTGGCTGCGACAACAAAATTTTATTAAGTATGGAACAATAACACCCGTCTTGTAGCACTGTTAAAATAATAAAAGAAGAACATAAAACACTTGACTTATTAAAAAACATAAATTTACGATACCAAACCGGGTGTAAATGGGTCATGACCACCCCTATAACTTTTAAACGGGATAATAGATTGATACCAAATTTTGGTCGATTATAATAGAGCTGATTTTGGATTTTTTAAAATAAAATTCCAATATGACTGACATCCGGTTTGATCGGAAATGACATGAAAATTAGAAATTCAAATGGAATACCCAGTATATTTCTACATATTTGGATTCTACGACTTCAAACACGTACATTTTGTAAAAATACCAAAAATAAATCTATTATAACCGATCCAAATTTGGTTTAAATCTATTTACACGTTTAAAAGTTATATGACCCATTTACACCCGATATACCTACACATGTATGTGACTAGTAAAAAATTGCCTCGTTCATGATTTGCCCATTTTAGCCGTACATTTGATTACATAAAATTATTCTAAAAGTACTTTTAAACATGACGGTATAAGTTATTTTAAAAAATACGAAAAAGATCTGAATACGAGCGATATGTGCCAAATCGCATCCAACGTGTGTGTTTATTGTGTACTAAATTCTTTAATTCTTTTACTAAACAATATCAACAAACCTGGTGACATATCAATTAAATTAAAATTATGTTTTCATTTGAAAGTATGGTGTAGATACGAAATATACATTGTTTTACGTGGTTCTGGTATCATGAAAATTTAGGTAAAATGGATCGATAAAACCCCCTAGTAACTTGGCAATGAATATTGCTGAATAACATTTAAACATCTTGTATATTAATAGTTCTTCAATAAATAGTTCCTCTTTTTATGTTATTTATTGTTTTTGTTGCCTTTTAACTTATAAGTTATCATTAGTCACTAACGGTTTTGGCTTGTTAAAAAATTTGTTGTAATAGTAATTTATCCTTTTATGTAAACAGTTAAAATTAACATGTATTTAAAATCTGCACATAAAATTAACGGACTTTAAGCTGTATTTGTTTCCTATGTTTATTAAAACAAAATGTGGAAAAATTAGATGCCAGTGGAGCAGGCAAAAATACAACTTATTAATGTAATATTCTTAGCTTAATTTAAAATTTTAAGTTTATATTAAACACAAATTAAATTACATATTTCGGAAAAATAATTTCAGCAGATTTTTCGCTGAAATGCTATATGAGTAGAAATTGAAGAAAAATGGGCTTTCTACAATATTTTTCAGTTTTTATAAAATATCGTCTATAACTAAACCTTTGACGTATTTAAGAAACGTATTAAAACAATACGTAATTTTATTAATGAATAAAGTGACGACAAAATAAAAAAAATTGAAACCTTGAAATTTTGGTATATCATTTAACTGATATTGTAATGACGACCTATCCAGAGACGGCATAGGAATTAATGCATTTTTATAATAAACTATATTCTTGGTATAAATAAGAAATGGAAACACTTAAAACCTGAATTTTTTTTAGGTGCCTTGTAGTTAAGCAACTTTTAAATAATTAGATATACAGTTCGTCAAAATTTAAAAGTATTAAAAGTATTTGTTTAAGCATATTAGTTAAGTTTATGCACTTTTCTCTGATTTACTATTATTACTATCATTCATTAAAATAGCACAAGGCAATTAAAAATCTATTTGAATAAAATATTCTGTTTTTAATTTAACAAAGATTATATTCAAAGCAGACTGTTTTTTTAAGCAAAAAAAAACCAACGAAAATAAACGAAATTTACATTATATTGTAATTGATAATGTCCATAAAAGTAGAAATAATTTGTATCATAAAAAAATGTATTTAAAAATATCTGTAAGTTATAAATAATGATTTTATAATTATAAATGGTGAAAAAATATATTTCTTATTTAAGAAGCTAAAAAGGGGATAAACATTGTAGCTTCGTTATAACCATCCGGATTAAAAAATAATAAACTTGGTGCAGTTTCATTAAAGTATACCGGAGAAGTA
This sequence comes from Neocrepidodera transversa, assembly GCA_963243735.1. Lineage (NCBI taxonomy): Eukaryota > Metazoa > Arthropoda > Insecta > Coleoptera > Chrysomelidae > Neocrepidodera > Neocrepidodera transversa. Next base: position 6,448,240 of record OY725339.1, read on the forward strand.
AAATGTTTTGAAAAACGGAAAAAAACATTTGTGAAATATAAGAATAATTAAACTTTTAATTTTAAGTCAAGTAGGACAATAAAATTTGAATATGCAAAACAAATTTGACTTCTCAATGCAAATCGACACTATAGTTAAGTGGCATTGTATAGATCACAAGTATGGAATCGTATACTTTTTAGGATTATTTCAGTTTCACTTTGTTTTTACTGCTTGGCGGAAACAATACGAGGTTTATATCGATTTTTTTAACCCATTTAAATAAATAAAAGTTAAGTGATTAAAATATTTGCACATTAGGTTGAATTAGACAAAATTTATAGTTGGAATAAATATTTAATCTAATGAGGATGTACCTAATGTTTTAAACTTCCTACACTAAATTTTTATGTTAATTAGAGATAAAATTTTTATAAAATTATAATGCCAGCTCATAATTATGTGATAAACGTTTATATTAAATAAAAATAAACAGAGATATTTTTGCGGAAAAAAATTAAAATCCTTTATTGGTTTAAAAAAGAAACACTAGGAAAACATTTTATTAAAAATAAATACAAATGGGAAATGATACTTCGGAATGTGAAACTATGTGAATAAAACATTGTATCTAAATTAAGATAACGATTAAAAATGTTTATTTCAATTAGTAAAAAAGTTCAATTTTTATTTATTTAACTCTTTATTTAAATAAATGAGTAATAAAGGAAATTGAAAGTTTCATAAAAAAATAAACTATAGTTATAAATTAAACATAAAATAGGCATCTGTATAGTTTAACACATTTAAGCTGCGATTTTTATTACATCAAAAATGTTTATTTTTTTATATTTGTTAATTACTTTACACCTCAGAGTAGAACGTTTACCTAATTTATAATTAACAGTTATTTACGAATTTATTAAACTACACAGTTTAACAATAAATAAACAGTAAGTATCTCGTAAATGAATGGAATTTGATAAGACGAAAAAAATTCAATTGAAAATGCGAGTTTCTCTATAGCTTGCTTGGTCGTCATGATTTGTGTTGTTGCCTTTTTAAGACTCGTCTTCCTTAATTTATCTGTTTATCAATTTTTACTTTCCATCACTTTCACCCATAACCGTAGCTCAATTGAAATACAACCGTCTAATTATATAATCTATTAACAATAATGACACAGAAAATATTTTACAGTTAGAAAATAATTCATCTTTGATTGGACGTTTTTAATAAACTTCAACAGTAGTTTTAATGAAAAACTCATGGAAATTGAAAAACAAATATTCATATAATAAAAATGTTGAGCACCGATAGCTGAAGGAAGGGGTGAATCTCGCAATTTTTATAGTGTAATAAAATACTTTTCATAGTGAGAAAACATTCATATATTAGAAAAAAGTAATTATAATCATTACTTCAAGTTCATATAAAGAACATTGTAAATTTTTATTTAAATAACTTAATATTTTAGCTTTACCCTGTGTTATGTTTTATCGTGATTCTACTTTGACCGGAAAATAGGGCAGCTTTGTTATTTTAAATATTATTTTTAACCTAAAATTTAATTGAAACAACGTTCTATGAAGTGGCCACCGCGGTCATCTGATTTAACGGTATTGGATTTTTTGTCTTTTAATTAATTAAAAGATGGCGAATGTATATAAACGTCCAAGGACAAAATTTCAGCATTTCGAAAATTTGTTATAAAAATCTTTTTTGTTAAATGTCTTTACTTTCAGAATTGTTCACGGTGTTTGAATTAAATTTTAGGGAATATTTTCCGAAGCAAACTACGTTTATAAAGCTTAAAGATCGACCTATGTTAGGCTAAAAATATACAGTGTGTTCTATTTAAAATAACAAAGTTGCATTATTCCTAAAAATAACAGTGTTAATTTCCGGTCAAACCGGAATTACGATAAAAGATCGCATTATTATGAGAAAAAAAACTTTTATAAGTTTCAATACAACTGAAATCCGCACGTTTCTTTTCCCAAAACTATTTTAGTAATAAAGGATCAAAACCTCGAAGAGTTAAGTGGGACACTCGGTATTATACCAGAAATATAATCGATATACCTTATCTAGAAATCAAGATTGTTATATTATATGATTTGCCAAAACTTATAATATGACAGCGTATTTGTCTATTTTGAAGACACATAGATTTAGCACATAGAAGTTAGATAAGTCTTTCTTGTGAATTTCCATATGCCAAATGGCTAGAGCATATAGATTTGAAAGCTAAAATTCATCCAGTCACAATGTTCAAAAAAATTTTTTAGGTTGTAGAGATAATATTAAAAATTGAAAAATTAGCATATCCATGTTTTATTAGTAGTTAAATTTTAATTTAACCTTACTTTCTATATAAATTAGTGATTTGACGGATTGTTTTTTTAAAGTATGAGACACGTCATTGCCAAATTTTTGAATATAGTCTAAATTATTTCGATTAATATTATTATCTGCGTTAAGTTGCAAGCTTTTATCAATGACACCGGAAATATTTATCATTCTTCCGGAATTCCAATTTTAAGCAAAATATCATATAATTATCATATGAACAAAATAACAGTCAAATCAAACAAAAAAGTTCGTGATAATAACTTCGAATTAATAAAAAAATACCTATATATTAAAACTTGACAAGGGCTTTCAGTTATAAATACCTTGCAGTTTAGAAATTTCAACAATAGGATGAAACGGTAATATGGAACTAAAAGAGATTAAAGATATCTAAACATAAATTCATTTTTGCCAATATTCCGGTTTTGCTCGCATACAATGACGTTAATAGAGATAACGGCACTGTAATATCAATACCCTAGCACATGTAGGTATGCTATTTTTAGGTAGAAAAAATAAACAACACCATATTGCTACAAATTAAGAGAAAAACTAAACGAATTAATTTATTCTAATTGGAAAAATATGAGGATTACGTAAATAAGGAATTTGATAGATGAAACTCGTTTTAGATATATATTTTTACGCGGTAGGTACACTACCAACAACTATATTGCTAATTTCTATTTTTAAATAGTTACGTGATACCTTGGTACCCTAGTACCTTATGGGCCGATCCTGGGATGTTTTTTAATTACAAAAACACGTAATTTACTTATGTAACGTGTATTTACGTTAAAAACTTTTGTGACGATGGTGTGCATGCAGGACCTTGTACATTGTTAATAAGTACAGTCAATGCCAAAAGTAAAACGTCTGCACTAATTTAACAAATCAAACAATAGACCGGAGAAAAACGAGATCCACCTACTTTACATATATAGGTGGGTGTTCCATTGATAAGAGTAGTTGAAATTAGATCATTTTTATTTCGAAAATGGTGTTATTTTCTATATACTTTGAAGCACATAAATAGGAAAGGAAGAGTAAACCAGCAAAAAGGAAATTGACATCGAAATACAAATATGTGTGATTTACAAATGAATCACACATTTCAGAAAAAACCCAGAATTGCAATCATTAAAATGTTTCAGATAATGCAACCGAACTGACAATATCTTGTACACAAAAGTATTATATCCCTTAAAAAATTCAATGAAAATGTTATTACGTGGTTTTCGTAATAGCTACATTTGGTTAATTAGAAATTCATGCAAATTTAATGTTTTAGTTCCACGATATTTTGTTCTAAAATTAAAACTGTCAGTATGGATAGTACGTTCATTAATTTTAAAGATTCGGTATAAGTAAAGGCAATGAGGTGTAGAATAAAACTTAACAAGTTCATTTTTTTTAATCTAAACGTCATTGTCATTCCCTACAGAATTTTAAAGTTAATGAACATTCGATTTATTGACACTACAGCTTGTAAATCTTTCTGCAGTACATAGTAATTCTTTCGTGTGAAAAATAAACGCCCCAAGTCATTTTGAAAATTATAATAGCTGAATATTGATTTTCTATGGTGTCGTTTTATGTTTTTCGACCGTACAAACGGCGTTTATTCTAAGCAGGGAAGACATATGCCTTTGATAGAAATACGGCATCCTTGCGTGTTCGCTGGTATCTAAATGTAATTGTTGGAGAGAATTCTCGCTAGCCGTTACCGGTTGCCGTATTGCTTACTCAAGACATTACTATGCACAGTACAAAAATTTACAATCTGTATAATATCTACTCTAAACATATAACATGTCATTCGTTGATATTTATTAGTTGTCAATTATGTCAAGTTAATTCTGATTGTGTATTGTATACAAATTATTAGGTAATAATATTATTACATGTAATATATATGGTTAAACAATAGGTAAGTAGAATTTCTCTTTATGTTTCGCTATATTATATATAAATATGATATTTTACTTATATGCTTCAAATTTAACAAAATTTTTTAATCATCAGTGGTACTTTTTAAGAATGAATTTTTCCAAAAACTCACTCTCTATACCCAAAATATTTTTTATTACTAAAGCAAAAGCTATTAAATAATACTAACCAATTTCCTTTATTGCATTGACTTTCTTCTTTATTTCATTAATTTTTTAGTTTATGCCACCTGACAGTTAACCAATCGTATTATCGAAATTTCTTTAATTCACAAATTTTTTATGGCACTTAAAAGTTCTATTTCCCATCAACTACGTGTTCTTACGTTATTTACTCAACTGTAGTATTAAATTCTCTTTAAAATTAAATATTTAAAATGACGATTGTTAATATATGTTTATTTATAAAATAAAATTATAACGTTTAACCATATCTTAATAATTTTTTAAATTACCTTTAACAGATAATACTGGGTTTTACTATTTAAAACCACTTAACATATCTAGAACTATACGTGTTCTTCACGTAAACTTTTGCATTAAATATAAACTAATAAGTACCAGATGTTAGCAGGAAATTATTTAAATAACTTTTCAGATTTTTTAGATTTAAATAAATTATAAAATAACGTATTTATTTATTTTATAATGGTCAATAGTATGTTATTCAACGAGCATATAATGATTGCTATTATTCACGAGTTCACGAGGATTGCGTTTACGACATGCGAGTAGAATATTTTATCCACGACTATTAAATAATTTTGGCCAAAACTACTATACACCTTTATTTAATGAAATCAGTATGAACCTTTATTTAATGAAATCAGTATGAACCTTTATTTAATGAAATCAGTAAAACCAGTGAATAATGAAATCATTATTCACTAGTGAATAATATGATTATAATTATTATTTAGTAAACTCATGTATAATGAACAAATAATAAATTAGTCGTGGATAAAATATATTTTATATTTATATTAAAAAAAAACAAATAAGTAACTCTTAATTATTATTTATTTCGTGCAACTTTTAATTTTTAACCTGTATGTACATGTGTCATCAACCTGTTTAAGGATGTATGTCTTTTGAATAAAAATTGCATTGTTCTCATTATTATCTACCTTATTCCTTATTGATGGTTTCTTTAACAATTCTCAGCAACATGAAGTTAAAATTAAAACTTTGTTAATTATAAGGTTCTTTCGTATTCTACTCACACTCAACACATCTTTATGAGATTTTAATAATTGGAAGAGAAAGATCAATGCACTTTCGATCGGTTCTTTAAGTGTTCATTCATAGTTTAGGTAATAATTATTTAAAGCGAAAAGTGAAAAGTAAATATAATATTTGTGTTAATATACTTGAATAAATAAATATGTCAAGGATTGTACCCGGAATGTCATTAGGAAAATGTAAACATTAACACTTGCATTGAAGCATATAAGTAAAAATTCATCATATTATTTTATTATTTTGTTAAATTAAATAAAACATTTAAATGATTGATTTATATTGTTTTGATAATAAATTAGGTATATAAATAAAACATAATAAAAGAAATATTTCTAGATTAAATTAACAATAATTATGAAGCTCACCTCGACCTTAATAATTATTAACAAAAGATGCTTCATTATTGGGAAAATTTTCAAGGTTTGCCATCCCCGGAAATACCATTTTACTATTGATAGGTATTTGTTATTTGGATTTTTATTAAGAAATTGTTCTTTTCTTTTGTTCTATTTTTAATAATTAATAAACAAACATAATCAACACGTTCAATAAATATTATTAAAAATTTTGCTATCATTGAAAAAAGGTATACTCAATTTTCCGTATCAGCAAGAACGAAAATTATTGTTGATGTACTTGTTATAATAATAAACATGATAAATATACGGAGGAGGGTGCACACACACGAATTGATAATGATAACACTAATGTACAATAAACGGACGAGATAGGATAGATCTTTTTTAGATGAGATGGATACGGTTATAAACAAAACGGATGGAGGATAATTATTGTTAGTTCTAAAATACACCGTTAAAATTAGGGTTTATAAATAATAAAACAAAAGTTTAAAATATATTCGTTAATTGTATTAATATAGTTTGTAAATGAAATTGATTTGTTTTAAGGAATAAAAGAACATAATTTCGAATGCAAGTTGAAGGCGCTATAAACCGCATAAAACAGTTATAAAATTGATACTTGCCATTCTTAAACTGATTGTTGATAGTAATCGCTCCAATATTTATTTATAAGTGCGTTGAACCGGCTCGAATAAAACGTTATAAATTCAGCACGGTTGATTAATAAAACATGGGGCGAAGCGAGATTGTTCCTCTTTATTTGGTTGTCTAAATAATGTAAATACAGACTTACCAGGTGACTCTGCATCTAAATAAGAGCTCCTGGACCTCGTAATACTAGTTCTATCTTCCATACCTTCCATCCACTACGTTGAAATAGTAGCAAATTATAATCGATTTGTATTTTTAAAATGTTATCGGCCATAGCTGGAGCACTAAATGAATAAAGAGTCGTCGTTTGTTAATTGAGAAGTCATAATATGGCATATACATCGATGTTCAATTGAGATGTAAACACTAAAATCTGTTTTAGAAAAAAGAGCACTAATCAGAAGTCGGCTGGCTCAGATCGGCACTAAAAGCACAGAACATGTGAAAAAAGTTCAATTCATCGTACTTTAGCGTGCGACGGCAGTATAATACAAACTTCAGTGAGCGTGCGCTACTAGTGAAGCAGAATGGATATTCCGTTTGCCGTATTCCTTCCTATCTCGTATTTCCCTCCGTTTCGTCGCTGTGTGTGTTGTACTCGCCGATGATGCCGACACACTGCAACTAATTCATTATAAATAAATATAATTTGGATTGATTATAACAATCATTGCGGTTCCTCAGTTTATCACTTTTAAATTATATGCAATATAATAATTAAATGTCCTTTTGTCAAAAACCAGTTAGGAATATATCGATAAGTAAAACTACAATTTTCAATCTAATAGATAATCCCTGGTTTTGATTTTTGTACAATTACTTCCTGTCTATAATGAATACAATATTTTGTCACTATAGTTTAAAATCACGGCTTTGAAGTACATTTTGAATTATAAATCATCATAAAAAATACAAAAGATTATTCCATACTTACGTCATACAATATTTATTATGTCACAGGTCGATTTTTCTTGTTTCCTAATTGTATCTTTCAGCAAGTATTATTTTTTAACCAAAAGGCACAATCATGTATAGGAGTTATTACGCCGGCACTTGCATTTATCAAAAAGTAATTCTCACCTTTTTTGAAAAGCGCTGATTGCTTTCCAAGAAACAATTATTACTAACTTGCAATATTATAAAAGACAATAACAAATCACGTTAAAACTATTATTGATACAATTAAACATTAATCAATATTACACAGAAATTTGCCGAAGTACTACCTAACATCTAAATATACAGGGTGACTCACATACGTGGAAAACTAAAATATTATGAACCAGTGTTTATTTTTGCATTTTTAAATTCATCCTGAGAAGGCGATTTGGAAAACCTTTTTCACTTATAACGTCTTTTAGATCCTTATTTTAACTTTTCACGTATTATTTGACGACATATGAAAAAAATGTATACAGGGTGATCAAAATTTGTAAATTATGGTCACCCTGTTGCCATCAAGTATGCCCCAGAGACTCCAAAAACGATTGATGTAAGCAATGCGCTCAAGTTGTAGGTAGGTTACCTACCTTCTTACTATGATTGATTTTGATGAAATTATTTAATTCTGACGATTCAGTTTTGACAATATACTATACTGTGAGAGGACCAAGTCTTACCATCCTGTCAACTCGTTTATTATAAAAAAATGCTCGAACATGTTGATTTTTACACTTATAGTATCTGATGGTATAAAATTTTCGGTATTTAGATGAACTCTCTTGAGGTGACAGCCACCCCCTCAATTTTTTTATATAGGGTGTCAAAGTTATAAAAAAATCTGATTTCAAAAATATATTACAATACGAGAATTAAAGCGATTATTGGTCAAAAAAATGTATTAGAGTTTCCTAAAATTGGGAATTTGGAACCATTGGTTTTCAACAATGTTGAAGAATATATATCCTCATCGATAACCAAAACTACACTTTTTTAACATTCTACGTACGTTTCGCTAACTGTTGTTAACATAATCAGAGTTGTTGATAAGCAAATTGTTAAAAAGTGACGATATTTTACGTAGAGTGTTAAAAAAGTGTTAGTTCAACATTTTTGAAAACCAAAGATTCCAAATTTCCAATATAAGATAAAACTAATACATTTTTTGATTAATCATTTTTATCAGAATGCTCGTAAACCTAAACTATTATTGAAGCTATTTAAAAAAATTGAGGGGGTGACTGTCACCTAAAGGGGGTTCATCCAAATACCAAAAATGTTATACCATCAGATACTCGGATAAGTGTAAAAATCCTCTCACTGTATAATAGTTCATCTCGGGCATTACTTTTGAACGTCTAACAAACCCTTGGCCCAGAAGCTCTGGCAGACATAAGCATGGCAAGAATGGTGGCATGAAGACACAGGTACTGGTGCATGGACAAAAAGACTCATATCGAATATTAATAAATGAATGGAAAGGAATCACGGGGAGCTCAATTACTATCTTACTCAGATGTTTACAAGTCACAGATGTTTTCAAAAATATAGATATTGATTCCGTATAAGTAATAATTCATATTGTTACTACTGCCAGGAGGAAGACTCTGTATATCATACGATATTTGTATGTAGTAGATGGGATACTGAAAGAGAAGAAATGGTGAAATACGTATTCCTTTTTTTTTTAAGAATAGCTTTAATATACCAACTTTCAAGCCTGTAGCTATAGGTACCCTCATAAAAAGTACCCTTCCCCCCGTTTGTGTCTCACCTAACTGGTTTTGCGAGAAATGGTGAAACACGTATTTCTTTATTTTTAACGATTAGCCTAAATATTAATTTTCGAGTGTGTAACAAATTCGGTGTATGACATAGGTGTCCTTATATAATTATTGGCAATTTTGTAGGTATCAGAAGTACCTTTATATTATTATGATTTTTTGATGGACAACCCTACTGAGTTACGGCCAGATCAGTACAAGCGAAGCAACCCTTGGATTTCGGGTCAATACTCGATGATCCACAATTTTATAAATATATAATGCGATTGACTCAGTACACCTCTGCGTGACATTAACAATATACTTTAGAAAAATGTATGATAAAAATTGGTTAAATCTTGGTACAATTAATTGATAAAAGTCACCACCTCGTGATGAGTGGAAATCGTATAAACTGTTTCAGTCGATACTTATAACCTCCTGGCTCATGTTGGGCAATTAAAATGTGAAAATAATTATTCTGATTTATCTATGAGAAGATAAAATAAGTTCAAACGCCATGAAGAAATTGTCGTTAACGGAGAGAAATGTAAAAATGGATAGACGCCGAAATCTTTTGGACGAAGGGCGTCGCGACGTCGAGATTTGCAACTTCTGCTGATGGTGTTGGTAGTTTAATATTTGAAAATAGACTCTTTGGTTCGGAAAATTAGACTGGGTTTTGAAAAAATAAAACAGAACTGTCTGTCGAAATTATAAATGTCGGCGTTTAGACGCTGAATACTAAATCTTCGGTGACGGTGTTGGTAGTTTGAAATTTGAATTTTGACTGTTTTCTTTTATAGTGAGTTTGAGTACAAAATTTCGGATAATAATGTTGTATGGAACCATAAGTATTTATAAGAGAATAAAATTATTTTCAATATTTCACTATTCTATATTTTATAATTTAAATTTAATTATCTTAAAATGGTTCGTGTTCGTTATATTTTTGTATAAACACAGGCAGACGAAGGTGTCTGAGAAAATGAAATTGAATAAAATGAAACAAAATTAACATTAAAATGAATGCATTTTGACTATCTGATCTCTTGTTGCAATAAATTAATAAAACGATATGCGGAAGTCACATTATCACCTGAAGTATGTCATGTGATTAGATTTTTGATAAGCTTTCTAAAAATATAACTTTTGCTGCAGAGCATATATTTTTTAAAATAGTAAGGTCACGTGATCCACTGTAGGTCAGAGATCAATTTTGTGAAACTAAGTTCTATAGGATTTAACAATCAGAAATTGTAACGTAACGAAAAATAGAGATGTTGAAAAAATAACTATTCGTTTTTTAGTAATGATTATTAATTTTAAATGTGAATAGTTACTTTGATTACTATTGTTATTTTCGCATGTTCGGTAGAATCGTAGATTAGATAGACTGGATGAATATTGAATATGACGCCCACGCGTACTGCGAAATTAATGCCAATTTTATAATGTAAAAATAAGAAAAATTGAGACATATAGGAAAAATAGGGGCAAATATGGAAAATAGGCAATAAAGGAAAAAAGTAAGGAAACCAGGGAAAATAGTGAAAAATATATACAAATGGGCCAAAATGTTGGAAAATTGAAAAAAATAATGAACAATAGGGAAAATAGGTAAAATAGAAAAAGAGGCAAAACGATACTTGTGGTAGGTTCCACGGGCGTACGCCACTCATCTAATGTTTATACTCACTTCCCCGCACACAGACACCCCCGCACCTTGAGAAATGTCGACTTCAAAACATTTGTATACAAAAATGTAAACAATGGCATGTCTAATAATAAATGGTCTAAGGGTAAACCTATATGAGAGAGTATTAGGGAGCCCCCCACTACCATATATATGTATAAAGCAAAACGTGTGCTGTCCTTAAGGTACGGTTCCTTCCATATGGGTTGATCGCATGCGGCGGCCGCATAATGCGACCAACGCATGGAAGGAACCGTACCTTTAACGGATTTCTGCTCCACAGATCAGAAAGAGATTTATAAGCAAATTGCCACCATTGATTTTCCTTAAAAATGAATTTAAAAATATTCATAATATACATAAAGCTATATTACTTGAAATATTGGCAAACGTCCATTACATATTATCATTCCTATTTGGAGGTCAAATGTTAACGCTTAACTAAAGATAGGGATACCTAAGGCAAAATATATTTTTAGTCACATTTTACTATCAAAAAATATTTAAGATAACTAGGTCAATATAATTATGGAATTAGGTGAAGGACTGTTTTTAAATACTTTTATTAGTTGAAGTTAATTCGATTCATTAAAGTTTAAATTGTATAAATTTAAATAGGTAGATGTCCAATAGGATTGAGTTAACTTTGAATAGAATATTAAAGTATAAATAAAGGTGTTAAAATAAGTTAAAAACAAGATCAGGATGTAGTTACATATATTATAATTAAAATAAATAAAAGTTGTCAGACAAAAAAAACAATTCGCAAAATGAAGAACGGTGCTCACCAAAAGCGAATTTAAGACCTTTTCAGTTAAAAAATTGGTGAATGTGCAATTGTAAAATAAAAAAAAATCGGCTGTGTCACCCCAGGACTTTCCCGGCTCGACCGTAGAGAATATGTTATTTATTACTATTATTTTAATTACAAAATACTAAGCATTACATTGATTTATGGAACTCATTAAAAATAGCGAGCTGATGGTGAATTAATATTTCAATGTTGGTAATGACATAAGCTGCGCATGCGCACGTTATATATCATACTGCTACAATTAGGATCTCCTAAAATCATGTGTGAAAACTATTGGGAATTCGGGAAAAATTTTCATACAATATAGCTGTAGGGAATTTTAAATGTGTATTTTTCTCGCCATCTAGCGGCGAAACTATGAGGAATTCGATAAAAGTTAAACATAAAAGTTAAAGAAAATTTGATGCTTTACAACTTTGCACAAGAAAATTTTGCACTAAATACATTGTTTCTCCTCAAAATCAAGAAAAACTAGAGAAAACATACATGCACATTTTTTACGCGCCCTCTAGTGGCGCAACTATTGGAGATTTTAGAAAAAGTTTGAGACAAAAGTTCTAGAGAATTTTATGCTCTAAAACTTTGTACTACAAATTTTTGCACTAAAGTATATTGTTTGTCCTCAAAATCAAGAAAAACTAGAGAAAACCTACATGCACATTTTTTACGCGCCCTCTAGTGGCGCAACTATTGGAGATTTTAGAAAAAGTTTGAGACAAAAGTTCTAGAGAATTTTATGCTCTAAAACTTTGTACTACAAATTTTTGCACTAAAGTAAATTGTTTGTCCTCAAAATCAAGAAAAACTAGAGAAAACCTACATGCACATTTTTACGCGCCCTCTAGTGGCGAAACTATTGGAAATTTTGGAAAAGGCTTAAGACAAAAATTGTAAATAATTTTATGTTCTAAAACTTTGTACTACAACATTTTGCACTAAAATGTATTGTTTGTCCTTAAAATTTAAATAAATCAAAAAATTGTTACATGTGTATATTTAACCAATGTCGGTCTTGAGGACCCTCCACTGTACCAATTTAAACCAAAAACTAATGGTCGCATTCTAGGCACACACCGACCCTCCATACCAAATTTCAGCTTGATTGGTCAAACGGTTCGGCAGTTATCGTGGAAGATTGCACACAGACACACAGACAGACCATACGCTGGAAATGGTCTCAATCTTCTTGGGGGACCTCAAAATGGATATTTCCATCGATAACTCAATTTTTTTTTTCTCGTTCACCTTACTTTCCCTTTGATGGGTCCGGGAAAGTAATACAAAGATTGGAAATAACTTTGTCCAACTACTTTATCGACCGCTACATTAACAAATAGAGAAGTGGGGCACGAAAGAATAAAGGGAAAAATACATAAGTGGGGACACTGAATTTGTCGTTTTAGTTGTTGGACAATCTATACCTATAATTAATACAAAGTGATTGAGAAAAGTGAAAAAAGATAATTAAAATATATCTTTTATAATAAGAATTAAATTATTTAGTTAGAGAATTAAATTTAAAATAGCAGCAAACTATTTCTGTAAGGACTTTTTTTTAAACCCGTTCAAATGTTTTCTTAAGTAATTGTGGGTTAGCAACCCTACCTACAGTTAAAAAAAAACCTAGGAATTCTTCTTCTGACTCCCGAAGTCCTCTCAAAAAATCGAACTTGAAGATAACATTACAAAATACCAAATCGATCGTAATTACTCCGCAACAAGAGCGATATTCCTGTAAGCAACATCATCTATGTGATACGAACCTAACCTCAAATTGCTGCTTCGTGTGAAACATAACACGGTGTTTGAGATACACCACACTTATGTAAGGAGTCATAAGATCGAGATTAGTATGTACCACACCATTCAGATGTTCTAATGGTGATAGTCACTTTGGTAAACAATACACTGAAATATTCTCGTGTGTGTTCGTTCCTGCAGACGAATCGTGTACTTATTTTGATTTTCTCTATATTTCAATTGAGTTTCTTAAGAAAGGAGACTTCTATTAACCTTCGTTTAGTGTCCAGTGAATTTTTGACTTAAATATTCGCCATGGGAGGAGGTAAGCTTTTTTGATTTTAAAAATTTCATAATGAATTGACTTAACCTGTTATCATTGCAAGGTTAAAAACTGTATAAATTTTCTACAAACTAAACGCTTTAAGCAGGTAGGAACCTAAATGTTTAGATTATTATTGACGATGCCGGTGTTTTCATTTTTTTTTTAAATATTTTGAGGCCTAAAAAACAAACCTTAACTCAACATTATCTGCCTTGTCAAAATTAAAAATACACTAAAATAAATCATGTTGTAATTATTTAATGAAAAGCTGTTGTAAAAGATTAGTTAAATTTAGATTAAAAATATCAAGGATGACATTGGGCTAATCTGCTAGAATTAACGATCTTATATTACTAAACAAAAAATATAAAAATACGTTTTAAAATCCTTCTTTTGATTAACACTATTATAAATGAAATAAAAATTTAAATTAGAAAAAAGACAGTTTAAAATAACAATAAATGTCATTAGCAGCTTTTAAAAAATAAATAATTGAATAAAAATATTTTGTCGTAAAAATATAAAAATCCGGGAAAAATTAGTGATGCAGTGTGAAGGTGGCAAAATTTAGCAACATGATCTTATTCTAATCCCAGACAAATCTATTTAAATGTTGGATTTTCTTGAATGAAACTAAAATATGTCGTTTTCTATTTTTAAGATTCTAACATAAATTATAGTGTCATTATCGATTCAATGATTATATCGTCACTATATCGTTGTATTTCAATGCTGATCAAAGCATAAAATGTTTTAATTCTAATAATAACACACTGATAACCATTCATAATCCTGTATAGACATATAAAAATAGTTTTATTTTCAGTCTTTATCATATTTCTAAATACTTTCTTAGAAGTACAATGTGCAATTAAGAGCAATATATAAATAAATATCGTCTATATTTCGATACCACATTTTTTTTGTAAAAATCATTTATTTAAATAAAAAATTCTTGCCCTCTTCAACTCCATCCCCACACCGATTATTTCAAGTTTTCATATTTAATTATCCAATTATCTGTTTTTAATCTGCCGAAATTGCAAATAACACCTAAATTTTGTGAGGTAGATATTTAGAACATAAATGCATATTATTACCATATCTGGTCTATCTCGAAATTTTTTTATTTATTTTTAAAGAATAAATTTGTAAAAATAAAAAAAAGCTCAGTTTCAGTTTTTACAAAAATATACAGGAAAGAAATAATTTTATTCTAAACAGAATTGTGATAAATTAAAACAATGGAATTAAGGGTGTTGAAAAAGAGGACAAGAAATTTTCATGGCAACAATTTGGTACGCGTTTTCAAAATAAAAATCAAATGATTTTGTACGAAAAAAATCGATTTAAGACACACGTAATTTCACACGTTTTCATACTGTATTGCGTATCAGTACCTATTTATAGTCTTATCAAAAAATGTTTGCAGGGTAGTTTTTATCTTTATTATCAAAGCATTTCTTTATCTAATCAAATTAAGCAGTGTTAAATAAATGAAATTAGTAAATAGGTTATAAAAAAGATTAATCATTTAGCATAATTTTTAAAAACATTGTAAAATTGAAAAAAAACGTAAATGTTTAAGAAGGTATGTTAAAATTAACGTTTTTTTTAACATTGACATGTGGAATATAGAATTTAACTCATAGAATTTAAATATGTCAAAAAAAATATACTGGGTGTTCCATTTGAAAATTCAATTTTTACGTAATTTCAAAAGAAACGGGAAATCTACCATTTTGGATTTTACTTAATTCGAAATTTGATCTAATATGACCAACCAAAATTTTAAAATAATTCTATTTATTCTAGTGTTGTGTTATTAACAAAAAGTAAAAGGTTATAAAATAATATTTATGAAATTTAAAATAAAAAATATGTCAAAGCTATTACTGGGCATTATTTCTAAACTGCAAAGAGTTATTTACAATATTGTAAAGTTATGATGATATGTATGTAGTTAGTAAATTACTAATGTTTGTAATCTATTTTTTATCCTGATGTTATAAAACAAAAATCAAATCTATAATGTGCACTTTATAGGGTCAATTTCAATTATTACAGATTGAACTTATTTCGTCGAAAGGTCAATTTGCAATGTTAAAAAAACTTTAATCAAATTAATTTACAAATTTCAATTAGATTAAACCATATGCTTCTTAAATGAATCAATAAAATTGAAAAAACATTTATGTCAATAGAGATGGTCACTTTAAAGTAACGTCATACTGAATCGAATTAAAATTTATTTTTGGCTACTGCGTGTTTCTCTGTATTTTTAGTATGATGTTGGCCATTATATATCTAAACTATTCTGATATTTAGTCCTCCTACATGTTCAAAAAGTATTATACAAAATAAATAACACCACATATTATAGATCATCCCAATGAAAGGTTCATTTAATTTTAAAATTACTTAACAAGATTAGACCGATTACTTCCTAGATTAATTAATTAATACTTAAACACAGCTGTAGGTTATTTACTGTCTCATTATTTGAACTGGACGCAGTCCATCATAGAAACATAATTTGCAAATATATTAACATAACATATATTTCAATTAATTTTGAAAATTCACGATTTTAAATTTAAAAAATTATAAAATTTATGAAGGTCTTTAATGAGCCAAACAACTTATATATCTTATGAATAGTTTTCAGAAAGTAATGTTTACCTGCAAAATTTTCTTAAAATAAACAAATATTCTGTTCTTTTTTTATTAAAAAAAATAATTGTTTTTTAACAAGGCGATACAGTCGTAGGTGTCTTTCCGATATACTCTGCATTGTTTATCTCATCTGTACTTCTCTATTTTGAGAGGATTTCATTAGTATTTCTTACATGTGTCTCTTCCTTTATTTTCATACTTGTATATTTTTATTATCTGTTCTTTATTGGTTGGTTTCGCTACGTTATTACTAAAACTGCAAATCTTTACCTATGTATTATTCTCCTAAATGTTTAATCGTCAATATTCTGAATTATTTTTTATTTTGTATTTTTAAAATTAACTGGACCACTATTGTACTCTAAATATAACACTTGGAAGTCCGATTATATTCAACTGATTTTGTTTTGGTCACGGAAAATTGAAATTGAAATAAACAAGTGTGAAAATATCAGCGATCTAATTAACACTTTAAAACAGCTGATGACAATGTTTATTCAGTTTTTTAAGGAATATATTTATCAGAAGTTATGTCATTAGCAAAATAAAAATTTTTTTTACAATAGTATCCAGAAATTTATGACTACAATCCAGAGTTACAGTTTTCAATTCAATTAGCCTCATTTTTATTTTTGTTCTTCTGTTATATATTTGTTTAATTTAAATTAAGTATCCCAACTACAAAATCGGGGTATGAGGATTATTCTGCTACATCAGTTGTAAAAATGCTTCAATCTCTACAGTGGTTCTCAGTTTCTCATAGGTTGTTCTTTTTGAACATTTAGAATTGATACCCAAATTATTAGACTCCCTGTAAACATTTAAATTTAAATGCGATCTTTTTTCTATGATGGTTTTTATTATGACGTCATTACCTCGTCGCTATGACGTCATCACAACTTTTTTAAATTGCAACATTCGATTTTTTTATTAAGTATAGGTAGATAATAATTTCTAAAAACGTTAATATGTCACACTATGGCCTTAAAATTAATAGTTTTCGAAATAATTGACTATAAATGTCGGAAAATCTTGAAATATTATTATCTTAGGAATGTAAAATCAGCCTGTTTCACTAACATATGATAAATTATCCAAAGTAGTCTTGTCATATTGACATTCCCTATTGTTGAATTGACATTTGATAGTAATAATATTTTTAATATTATCGTAAAAAATGTTGTGAAAATTAACTGAAAAATAAAGAATTGAGATTCTAATTCTGAGAGGATGTGATGAAATGCACAGATAATAAATAAAGTCTACAATATTTTTAATGCTAGATATTTACATGAACAACAAATTACAAAGTCGACAGTAACCAAGGATGACGTTTTGTCTAAATGATATTGGACAGCTGTTAACCCTCATTGGATGATGGAAGCGCACATTCAGTTTTCCAAGAAAGTTAATTTATGGGCGGGAATTATAGGTAAAAAATTGTAGGTCCTATTTTTATAAACGGTAATTTAAATTGTCTAAAATATTTAAAAATATTAAGGCGTCAAATAATTCCTGAATTGGTTAGAATATTCCCAAATAATAATAATATACTAAATGAATCTTTATGGGATCAACCTCATCATTACGATGTAAATTTTCATAACTATTTAAATGCAATATTTCCCAACCGTTACATAGGAAGAAGAGGTCTTATTGAATGGCTAGGCTCGGTCCTTAGACCTTCTCCGCTTGACTTTTTCCTATTGGTCTATTTTAAGTCCAAGGTATACTTTATTAGATCAAATAATATTGAAAAATTGAACATAAGAATTCGGAATGAAATAAGAGTTTTTCAGCTAGATACTTTTGAAAAAGTCTTGAAGGAATTTAAAAATAGAAGTGGAAGGATTCCAATTTGAACACCTTATTTGATTATTTTAAAGCTTTATTAATAATTTTGTTATTTAAGTACGTGTTACACTTCATTAATTTAAATTGATACAACCTTATTTTCTGAATTTTTAGTCAATTATTTCGAAAACTATTAATTTTAAGGTCATATTGTGACATATTGCCGTTTTTAGTAATACATACCTATATTTAATAAAAAAATCGAATGTTGCCATTAAAAAAAAAGTTGTGATGACGTCATAGCGACGTAGTAATGACGTCATAATAAAAACTATCATGGAAGAAAGATAGCATTTAAATTCAAAAGTTTACGTGTACGAGCTATTTTGCGTATACTACTAATAATTAGGGTATCCATTCTAAATGTTCACCTGTATATAAAATTCTACAAAATTTGGCACCACCATACTTTCATGAATTTATAAATTTTAATGTCGATATTCATAACTACGATACCAGACATAATAACAATATTTACATTCCTACAAGTAATAAAAAGTGCTTTATGGATTCTTTTTTTTTTAAGAATATGTGAACTTTAACAATTTACCCAATACAGTTAAAACGAGTTCATCTTTAAAGTTTTTTTAAACATCTCAGACTATGTAAAAAATAATTATTATATCTTCTGTGATTCTGTAGTTCAATTTTTTTTCTTAATTTTATAATTACGTAGTATATAATAATCGAAAATTTTAATTATGATGTTCGTAAACGCTTTTTTGATGCTTTGTATACGTTTATCATGTTTGTATATTAAGGTTACCTATTTTTAAATAAAGTTCTTCTCTTTTTCTTATTTACAAGAATGTTCATAATTTAAAATCAAATAAAAAATGTCATTGGATATTTCGAGTATTTGCGAGGTAAACAAAATTTTATGTTCACAAATTATTAAAAAAACTATTAAAAATTAATAATATATGATTATGTAAACTTGCTAAACTATTTTCTTTCCACTAATAATAAGCAATATTTAAACAATATCATGGAATTATCTATTCTGGCTGTTAGTTTATTAATAATTTAAATGTAAACTTTTAGGCTATGCCTGGGTTACTTTGGCGACCAATGACTCTTATTCTTTGGGTGCATTGGTACTTGCACATGCTTTAAAACAAGTAGGAACACAACAACAACTGGCTGTTCTAATTACTCCAGGAGTTACTAGTCCTATGAGGTAGGTCTTAAGATTTACTAATAAATATATGCACATTAATGAAAAAATTCTAGAAACATATATCGAGTAGGGACATTTTTATTTATAACTTGAATGAACGAATAGATTTTTTTAAATTAGGTGTGGGTCAAGATGACCGACTTCCGGTTTTGATTCAAATAAAAAATATATTTTTTAATTTAAAATACTAAATACATTTTAATGAATATAATTGATAAACGTAAAAATATAAATATAAAATTTGAAAAACCAAGTTCGTTCATTTAAAAGCTGTTAAAGTGTACCACCGAGTATATAAAAAATTTATGAAGATAATTTAATTATGTTGGCGGCGGATTAACTATATTATTACATAATCCAGATTAAAAATTGTTATTATTATATGGAATTTGTCGGTAGTTCAAGTTTTTCTTTATCATTTTTAAACAAAACAGGCGTGAAATATTAAATTAATAAATTCTGTGGAGACAAATATAAAACCGATAAGCCAATAATGAAGGCACGTTTTATTTTATTTTTCAAATATATATAAGTATTGGCGTAATAAACAAAAAAATACGGGCAGCGATTTCTTTAATTTATTTATAAAAAAAAATATTTATTTTATGATTTGTAATATTTCTATTTTAGAACAAAGTTGAGTGAAATTTTCAACGTTGTTAAAGAAGTTAATATTCTGGATTCAAAGGACGAGGCCAATCTTAAATTGTTGAAAAGGCCCGAGCTGGGAATTACATTTACTAAATTACATTGTTGGCGTCTTACACAGTTCGAGAAATGTGTATTTTTGGATGCAGACACGTTGGTATGTTTCAAGAGCGTTCTTATGAGTTCACGTTTTAAATATCCACGTGGGATCTTGAAGGGTGAATTAAATTTGTCCAAAAATAAATTAAAACCGCTATGCAATGAATGCCACGCGGCATGAAATATCTGTCTGACTTCTAATATGAGACTTCTTTATGCTACAACAAATTAATTATAAGAATGCATAACACTGTTTATATAATATAAAAATAAGTAAAAACATGAATATCAACCAAAACATATATTGCTAATAAATAAACTTTGTTAATAAACAGTGGTATGTCGTTAAGAAAATTTATATTATATGTCCTACATGATTTTAGGTATTAGAAAATTGTGATGAATTATTTGAAAGGGAAGAACTTTCCGCAGCTCCAGATATAGGTTGGCCAGATTGTTTCAACTCCGGCGTCTTCGTTTATCGTCCATCCAATGACACATACGATAAACTCATTAAATTCGCACTTGAAAAAGGAAGTTTTGATGGTAAGTTGTGAAAGTATTTTTTAATATATCTAGATTAAAATTATACTTAGTGACAAAATTTGGCTTTTATCCAAGGTGACAACAGATGATTTGCGACATAATTTATATATTTCGTCCCAATGTAAACTATCAATGTATGTTTATATTTTGGAGGATGATTTGTTTTCAACCACGCTCTAGGTCATCTATTTTTTTAATAGAAATGTTTTTGTTGATTTCGGTTAGAATCATTATGATTTTTCTAATTTTTGAATAACACATTTTCTTGATTATTTTGATATTAAAATATTTATTTACTTTTATGTAATATTTGTTTTCACTGGAAGCAGTTTCAATTTTTTTCAACATATTTAATTTATAAAAGACTGGATCAGGAGTACACATTAAATGAATAATCTTGGAGATGAGAGTACTACTATGTGTAAAAGTAAAAATAATTTAGTAAAATTGCTTTTAATAAAACAAGTTTATATTTAATTTATCTTTAGTTTTCTTAAACTTGTTTTTAATGGTATTGTCTGATTGTGTCAAAATAACAGATCTACAAACCATTTAGCACGTTTTCTATTTATAAATCTATACTTTTTTTAATTGGCATCTATTACTACTTTTTTTTTATTTTAAATTTTTATACAACTATCGCCGGTCATTACTTAACAGGGAAAAAAGAAGTGTACAAAGTCAAAATTTTATATAAATTCGCTTTCGTAAAGTTACCAATATTTTTTTACTCTTAGGTGGCGATCAAGGACTTCTCAACTTATACTTTTCTGACTGGGCACACAAGGATATTAGCAAACATTTGCCTTTTATTTATAATATGTCATCCACGGCATGTTATTCGTACTTACCAGCATTTAAACAGTAAGTAAAAACTAATTCAAGTTACTCCTACGCCTCGCAGTTAGTTTGCCAACATTTAGGATTTTGACTAGAGAGACCGTTTAGGAAAATTGTGTCGCAGATGAAAATAGCAACTGCCAAAATATTTATAACCAATGCGTAATGCGTAAAAATCGTATATACATACATCTCGTTATAGTAAATACAGTTTCAATTTTTCAATAAATATAGAATATTTTAAATTTTGCATTTTCTTATTAAAATCCAGCTTTAGGAAATTTGTTTTAATATTGTTATTGTAAGATGTTTCTTTGGTAGCTCCTAATATAAGTTTTTTATTAATTACGTTTTCAAATAAAATACATTTTATTATTTTTAATAATATTTGATCCACGGATGTGAAATGAATCTGAAAGAAATGATTTTTATACCTGTTATTGCCACTATATTGGAAAATGAACATTTATATAAAATGTAAAACTACCAATAAAAAATGAATGAAATTATTGAGATGTACTAATTTACAAATTCTTGGCATATTTTCTTTCTTTGTGAATGTCAACAAATCGTCAACTTAATTAGAAAACATCGTAAAATAGGAGGAGCCAAAAACTTTACATGTGGACATATTTGTAAATATAGTTATACAAACTTAACATTTTTTCTTGTGCATTTTTATTGGAGTTGATATTTTCTAGACAGATAATTCCGGTTTGTTTTTTAACAGATGGTACTTTTGAGCAGTAGTGGGGTTATTTTCTAATTAATGTGACGAATTGGAATTCAAATATCTAGTCGAATAATTCTTAAATTAGTACCCATAAAATATAGATTTCTTAAAAATATTTTTATTCAGAATAATTTTAACAATCTGATATTAGGATTAAGAGAGTATTTTATAATTTCCAGCAACAAAAATTAAATATAAAAATATTTTTTCTTCAACCGTATAATAATAACTATATTACTTTTGTCGACACAGACCGTAGAAATATCCTATTGTTTTACTAGTACAACAATGAGTTTTCATTATTGTACTAGTACAACAATATTGAGAAAAGATAGCAACGTTTTATTATGGACGTTGTAATCGACTAGATAGGAACTGATGTTTTAATATTTATTTAATTTGACATTTGTCAGTTTTGAAAATATGATTAACTTTTTTTGCTACATATAACTTGAATTATCTTTACGCTTGAAGAAATAACTTCTAGTAATATAATATATCTCGCTAATTTTGTAAGTTACATCATTTTGTCCGTTCATTATATTTTGGCCACCCTTTATTTTCATTATTGTACTCAAAAAAGTTCAAGTGCAATGGAGTCTAGAAATCGAGGAGTGAAAGAAGCTATAATTTTTTTTTATTATGGTGAATTCTTGAAACGTTTTTTTGTAATATATGACAGCCGTTTTGGAGATATTGAACATTCAAAATCATAATTAAATACATAATACACTTTCATACTAATAAAATAATTTAAACTGTTCCGTTTCTACATATAGTGTTTTAAAGCAAACTTTACAATTGTTTTTGTATTTAAACAGTCAGAAATTATGTTATTTTAACTTGATTTAAATAGAATAATTTTACATAAAATTTAATTTTGTGCATTTGTAGAAATGGATCTGATATGATTAAATATTGCCAGTTCCATTTATATTTTTGTTATTAAATATTATAATTAAAATAAAAAAAGATAAACTTTGGATAATATGATAGAACTTGATTACGAAATTAAGGTAGACATTAATTATAAAAGTTATTATCATAGGTATATTAGGTAAAATTATAAATTAACCGACTTTAAAAGGAACAAGATAACAGTAATTTTTGATACCATTGAAATGTTGATTTCTTATGTTCGTGTTTTATTAACCAAAAAAAAATTAAAGAAAGAGTTTATAGAGATAATGTTAAAAGTAAATAATATTTCTGCCTACTATTTACTTCGAAAAATTGATAAATTGATAAAAAAAATACTTTTTATTTCTATTATAAATAGCATTATATGGAGTAAATAAATCGTTTGTAGAATATCTTGGGTTTCCAACAAATTGATTTCTTTTATGTACTCCTGCAAATGTACTTCATAATTTTAAAGACTACTTTTGCATTCGAATAATTTTAGTTTTGTGTTTTACATTATTTGATACACGATACACAAGTAATTTTATTTGAGGCTTTCGTAGTGTTGGATAATTTATCAAAAACTTCATCAAGGGAAAGTTTCGAATATTACGAAATTCTGTAACAAAATTGTTTGCATATCAAAAACGAACTGGAAAACACCAAACTAGAATTCTTCAAATGCAAAAGTACTCTTAAAATTATAGAGTCCAAGCAGCAGCCGTACAAGAAAGAAATGAACAAAACAAAAGTAAGAGGAAATTATTGAGCACCTCGGACAAAACATAAATTAATCTTGTTACAATCTGGAAATCTTTTTAATGGATCGACCTATATATTTTAGATTTTACGAGTTAAAATACATACCATTCAATTGTCTAATATCACTTTATTTTTCTTTTGTTTTAATCTGGTTAGCTTTTTTATATTTCCGGTTTTAAGAGACATATATTATTTGTAATAAAAAGTACTATTTTAGGTTAAGCTTCCATTAAAAAAAATGAGTTTCAGTGAAAAACAACTTTGACTAAATTAAATTGTTAATGAAATGGATATCAATGGTTTTTTCGAGTTCTATTTGAAGCAATTTTGACAAAATCGTAGTAAAAACATTATAATACGCATTTCGACTTGTAAAATCCAAATATAAGTTAAAAAAATATATAGTAAAAATGTATTAGTTGGGAATAAATCTAAATTAGGCGAAACTAAAAGTCGGCCATATTCGTCGTTTTAGTAATGACATCTAAATTTGCATCCTGTATAAATGTATCAAGACATCCCTGTGTCACCCGCTATATAAGTACACAAATCTACCATATATAAGTATAATTTGTGTCTCGGTCAGCTGTCTTAGCTCCTGTTAAAATTGAATTTTTTTCCACTTTAGTAAGTAATTAAACTATTACTTTTCAGGTTTGGTAAAAATGCTAAAATTATTCATTTTCTTGGATCATCTAAGCCATGGCTGCAATATTTTAATACCGAAACCAGAAAGGTCCATCCATCTGAAGGACTGAATCATTTGGAACAAATTATCCAACTTTGGTGGAACATTTTCTGTGACCTGATTCATCCGAAATTATCTCCTGATATGGTAAATATAACTTATTTTTGTTGCAATGTCTGCCATTTATTGTACAAAAAATTATTCAACCATTCTTAACAGAGACTATTTCAAATTATTACAAGCCTTCGATAGATTCATATGATGAATCTAAGGTGAGTTATTTGTTTAGAATAGCAAAAATATTTAGCATTCACATAGTTTCTTAGTTGACATGTTTTCACAACGTCCAAATTTTTCGAAAATTGCATGTGTAAAAATCACACAATCAGGTTTAACATTTTAATTTTGTTAAATTACATTTTCATTGTTTTCTCTTCTAAAAATCTGGGACATTTTTTTAAGATCGTTCAAATGTATGTGTAAAATCTGCCCTGAACAATAAACACTAACGAGTTGTGAAAATGTGCTTACTGAGCTTTTTGTCAATAACTTTTTTCACTTCTAAACTGATTAAAACATCATTTTCTTACTCAATAACTACATTCTATGACGCCTTAAATTTTGTAAATAACACATACACTGTCATTTAAAGTTCTCGGTAAAAAGTAAAATTTTGAACAAAAATTATCTGTTAAAACTGAATAATTAGATGTCATTGAGACAAGTTTGTTTGCTTTGTCTGTTGCTAGTTTGTTTACATAAAAATTACAAGTTTTGCTTGTGTGAATCATATTTAAAATATTGATATTTTGAGACAATTTATAAATTTCAAAAATCGCTGGCATTTAATTAAAGCACTGTTGCATGATTCAGCATACAGCTAGCTATTTGTATTTTGAGTTTAATTGGCATTTTGTTCGCTTTTTCTTGATTATTTGTTCACAGTGCATTACCTCAGCAAAACTCAATTTTGTTCAGGTAATAAAACACATTAACAACTAGCACATACTGAACTTTTTTCTTTCTTTTGCATGCTTGTTTGTTCAGACCAGCCATACAGACACTATGCATGGTAGTCAATCTTACACTTCCCAAAATCTTACTCCTACTTCCTATTATCATCACCAAGATAATCCTTCCTCTTCTAATCCTATCGCTGCGGAAGGCTACCAAAACGTATGGGATCCATGGGAAGAATATGACTCTAGACAATCGGACAACAATCCTGAAAACACATCACATGACACTACATACTCAGAGCCTTCACACTCACAACAATTTGTACACCACCCTCATGTAGAGAGCTTTAACATTCAGCACTCTGATACTTATATTCATCACACTGAACATAGGCCGCCAGATCACCACCCTCACATTGATCATAGGCCGCCAGATCACAAAGCCCACATTGAGCACAGCCACGTTCACATAGAAAATAAACATGAACCTCATATTCATAATTTGAAAATTCATAGTCACCACCATGAGATTGTCGGAAATCATAGTTCTACTCATGAATCTCATCTACAAAATTTAAATGAATTTCACAGTCAACAAAATCTAATTGAATCTCACAATACAAATGCATTTTCTAATGCTGACAGTCATGATCACATTCATCATCCTACTTATAGTCAAGCGCAACATCCTCAAACCCATTTCGAACCTACCACCTATTATGAACACCCTCATAATTCTTCCAGTCATGAACCTCCTCGCAACTTTACCCAAGATAACTTATCCAATAAACCTCCTCCTAGTGATCCTAGACTACCAGATGAGTGTGTGGCAACTACTACAGTGTCCAATGAAATAACATTGCAAACTGACTTTAAAGAGGATAGTAATGGTAATGACAATCAAGTAAGTACATAATAAACTTAAGATTTTAACACTAACCTGCATTCAAAAAATCAAATTTTACATACTATTGTTTAATTTATACCAAAAGATAATCTTTTATTTAATTAGGACTCTTGTTTTACTATCAACTATCCAACACATTTTCTATTATCAATACTTATAGTATGTAGTACTTCTGCCCTTACTAAATAACATAAAATACTTCATATTAAACAGTTAACTTTTCCAGGCTGGGTTGGCTGGTGCGTTTGCCAATCTAACTCTAGGTCAAGCAAGAACACCTGAGCAACAGGCCTTAGATGATCATTTGAGAAGACAAGGATGGGAAGTAGGCAATATCGATTACTTGGGAAAAGACGCCTTTGATAATATATGGAGCAAAATATGCGAAACACTGTCTGGAGCAACTGAAAAAGGTGGGAAGCAATAAATATAATATGAAACTGCTACTTTTTCTTTTGCTGGGGCATTGCATGAAAGCAGGATATTGAATTAATGCTAATTTTGTATTTATTTTTATTAAACTTTTGGTTTAACATCCTATAATTTTTATTTCCTACTATATGTCTGCTTGATTATACATCTACTATTTCTTTATTTTTATTTTCAATTGCACATTTCAGCTATCTTTTCAATCTGCACTTTCTTTTTTCTGTTGTCAACAATATGAGACAATAATTTGATCCTTTAAAAATTTAGAAGCAAGTTCACCGAAAACTGAAGAGAAGTCAGAAGAATTGGAAGCTCCACTGCTTGCTGCTGCTACAGAAAAAGGTGAAAAAAGAGCTCCTCGTCAAAAATGAAGATAATATTTAATGGACCTATTGCCATATTATTGTTGTTAAATATTGGATTGTTAAATCAGTGCCATATATTCTATGGATAATTTTTTTTGGGATAGGTCCATTGCTATCAAGTTGTGTTCCATATACTAAAAATTATTACCCCATTGCATTACATTTATTGTTACGAAATAAAGATAGTATTTTTATATAATAACAGCTACTTTCCACTGAAATCTGCATCTTTTAATAACGTATCTTTTCTTTAAAATGTATAAGCATACATTTTCCTGTAGTCAAGATGCAATTTATATTTAAAAAAAAAAATTTATTACCTGCTCCTAACCAACAAGCTTATTAATATTTGATGTGAATCCCAATTTCAGCAAAAAGTAAACGGCTTTTACCATAAAAGGGCAAATTATAACACAAGCGCTTGTTTGAGAGTAAGTGACATTACTAACATTTGTTCAAAAATTAAACAAATTAATAAAAAAATGTTTTAGTCGATCCAGTTCAAGATACTGCATCAGTTGAATCACTTCCTGAACCTGTGGCCGCTCCTGTGCCTTCTGAAATAGTGACCACTCTTGCACCAACGGACACTCCCACAACACCTGAACCAGTGGCTACTCCTGCACCAGCTGAACCAGTGGCTACTCCTGCACCAGCGGCTACTCCTGCACAAGCGGCTACTCCTGCACAAGCTGAACCAGTGGCCATTTCTGCCTTAGCCGAACAGGCAGATACTCCTGCAGTAGCCCCCTCACCAGCAGAAACGCCTAAACCAACTGAACCTGTCGCATCAACAGCAGAAACTCCCATTGCACTAGAAAAACCCGCAGTCCAAATTCAATCAACCACAGAGGCAGCCACAGTTCAAAAAATTCCTCTTCCTGTTTCTCAAGATAATCTTACAGAAGGTACTACACTTGAAAGTGCTTCTAAACCTGAAACTCCTGTTCTAGCAGAAACATTACAGTCCACACAACCTGCAGCTACAGAACCCCCAAAAGTTGTACCTGTGCCTCTATCTCCGGCACCTGCTCAAGTTCCTGTAGAAGTACCTGAAGAGATTTTACAAACTCCTAAAGAAATAGTAGCCAGTAAGGAGGTTGCACAACCTCCTGCTGAAACTCCTATGCAATCTGCTGCAGAAACCCTTAAACAGGCTCCGATAGAAGCACTCAAAAACGCTCCTGCAGAGGATCCTAAACAAGCTTCTGTCGAATCTCCCAAACAGGTTCCTGTCGAATCTCCCAAAGAGGCCCCTGTCGAATCTCCCAAAGAGGCCCCTGTCGAATCTCCCAAACAGGCTCCTGTCGAATCTCCCAAACAAGCTCCTGTAGAATCTCCCAAACAGCCTCCTGTCGAATCTCCCAAACAGGCTCCTACCGAATCTCCCAAACAGGCTCCTACCGAATCTCCCAAACAAGCTCCTGTCGAGCCTCCCAAAGAGGCTCCAGTCGAATCTTCCAAACAAGTTCCTGTCGAATCCCCTAAACCAGCTCCTGTTGAAACTCCTAAACCTTCTGAAGCTCCAAAACAACTTCCAACCGCAGCTCTCAAAGATTCTTCTGCCCAACCTCCAGTCGAAGCTCCTACTAGTAAGCAGACTTCTGCAGAAGCGTCTAAAGTTCCTAAACAAGATTCTAAGGAAAAGAAATTTGAAGAGGTAGCACCTGCTACAACTACAGAACCTCTTCCCACTGCCCAAACTGTACCCACCACTCCTAAAGCAGTAGAAACCACTTCTGCTCCAACTCAGCCTAAAGCATTAGGAATAGATACGAGTGTGCCCGATACGTCACCACCTACGACCCCAGAAGCAGCGACTGCTGCTAGTCCAACTCCACCCCCACGTAAAGGATCGGGCACACCTAAGAAATCTGGTGGAAAGAAAAAATAAATGATTTATTGTACCGACTTTGTCTTAAAGTGTGATCATATTTATTTTTTAATATTAAGTTGGCTAAATTAATTTTTAATGAAGCTGAAGATTATTTTCTTGTTTGTGAAAGGTATTATATACTTTACGTGCATTACTAATTTATCAAACACTGTCTTTACAAAAAAAAACTGAGGACAAATATTATAAGTACTTTTTCACCAGTTCTCAATTTGTTTTCCTATTCAGTTTGAGAAAATTTGTAAGGGGAAAATAAACCATCTTAAAAAATGTTAAAATAAAATAAATTTTTACAACAAAATTGAGTTTATTATATCCGCCTTATTCTATTTTTTATAAATTTCAAAAAATACTCACGTACTCTTAACTCTCTTCACCTGATGAGTTATTTTTCTATATATGGAATAAAATT
This sequence comes from Neocrepidodera transversa, assembly GCA_963243735.1. Lineage (NCBI taxonomy): Eukaryota > Metazoa > Arthropoda > Insecta > Coleoptera > Chrysomelidae > Neocrepidodera > Neocrepidodera transversa. Next base: position 6,477,950 of record OY725339.1, read on the forward strand.
GTTTTTAAATGAAACAGAAAAATTAATTCATACAATATATTTGAACATAATCAAAATATGTAAACGCAATACAAAGTATATTTACACAATAGGATACCAATGCTATAAAAAGAAAACGCAATCGTAAACTGCAATCAATACAATTAAACAAGATGTATATTTAAAAAATGTGTATTGCATTTATGTACAAAGATAAACAAAAACATCCAATTTCACACTAGAAAAATTTCACTAATGTTTATGTTTGTGTCTATGTTTTCTGCTGGAAGATTCGGGGGAATGGTATTTGGATCGGACAGAGGGGGGACTGGTATGTCGGCTCCTTATTGGACTCGGCGACCGTCGAGTGTGTTTGCTACCCCTAGGAGGAGGACTAGGAGAAGATATTCTATGTCTTTTAGGGGAGTATTTACCATTGGAACCTGTAGGGGAAAGGGAATCTTTATTTTTACGGGTAGAACGAGATGATGCGGGCGAATGTTTTCTTATTCTTGGTGGACTTGGAGGACTAAGAACTCTGGAACTCTTTTTACGGGACGGTGAACGACTTTTTGATCTAAAATTTAAGTTTAAGACATACTCATTAGGTAAAATAAATAATTATAAAATTACTTAAATCTATGTGTTACTGGAAGAAAGATTTTTTAATAGTAATAAGAATTGCTTATACTATACTTAAATTGTTACCTGTGCCTGGATGTTGAACCACTTGATGAACTGCGTGCATGTTTTTTACTTTTTCTAGAAGTACTACAAAATCAAGTAAAACATGAGATGACCCATTAAAATCAGTGTTTTTGAAAATGGATTTTGCAAAAGCATCAAACTTTTAAAACAAAACATATCTTTAAAAACTCAGCATGATGCTTCAGCAATGTTAGATTAAAATTGTTTTTTCAATTTCCCTTGGCATACTTACAGTTCCTTGTAATAAGCTTCATCATCTGAACTCTCGCCTGCAACTCTTCTTTCACTTTTTTCATAGTCTCTTTTGTGCCTTTCACTTTTAGGAGTCTTCTCTTTCTCCTTCTTGACTTTTTCAGATTTTCTTAGTAACTTCCTCCTATAATGTTCCACTTGCTGAGGTAAAGTCCATCCACTTTTTAACTGTCTTTGTCCAGATTCAAGCTCGTCTTGATATTGTACAGCTTTCACTTCAATTTCCCTTAGTTGTTGTCTTTTTTCTTCAGTCATATTTCTAAAAATTTATATTATTTTAAGAGCTAAACTACTTCCCCAGGCGATGAAAACTATATTAATAACATTAAAATTTAGTGATCAAAACATTTTGGTGTGACTTTCATGAAATGTAAAATATTTTTGACATAAGGAATAATATTTTGTAATTGTTCACTCATAAATTCTTTGTATCATTACTGGCACAAATAAAATTTTCTGCTGAGTCATAGTTGTCTAGAAATAGTGAAAATGTTCTTGTTGTATAGGATTTATTATGGAAATTTGGGACTTTCGGCTGTTTTTATGCCCACATGAAAGGTAATTTATAATAGAATACTAATTTTTGATTTTTGTAATCGTTTTAAATGTATGTATGTAAGTGAAAATGAAGTGAAGCAAACAGTTACATTATTTTGAACATATAAATATATAAATGAATTATGAGTACTTCCCGTGGATTTGTTACAATATTTATAGATGCTATTGTTGATGTATTTGTATCATTCTTTTTTAATTAAAATCCAACCATCTATGAGAGCGACTTTTGGGAAATTTCAGTTCTGTGTATGTGAAAATCGACACCCCTATTGAATAAGGTTGTAACTCATATTACGTCTTTTTTAGTCACAGGCCTGTTCAGAGCGGTAAGACGAATAGTTCAATATCAAAATTGTATCTCTAGATACTTCAGATTAGGAGATACGAAATCCAACAAAGAAGTATCTCAACTTTCTTTTCTCACTTTAACTTTAAAATGGAAGTAATTTAGTAAACGCAGTTTTAAAACCTTCCAATTTTATATGTTGCTAATATAGAGGTTAATTGACATACAACTTTGTTCGCCGAATATTTTTTATCTACATATTGTACTAAAACATTAAGGATAACGTTTTTTACATTATCTAGCATTAAAACAAAAATACCCTAGTAAACTAAAAAGTATTTTAAATGTGTAAAAGATATACACGAGTTAATCCAGGATGTAAAAATATTTTACATTTGTAAAAAAAGGCGTAATAAGAGTTACTTCAGGATGTAAAAATGTTTTACATCTGTAAAAACGACGTATATAATTCATTTGAAATTTCAATGATATCGTTAATGAGACATTCTATTTACTATTGCCAAAAATAAGGGATTTACTTTCGTCTCTCAGTTACACATTTCGTCCAAGAAACATAAACGAAATATTTTGGTCTTGGTAAAAGTGACGTATAATGTAATTTTCATTTATAATTAGTAGAACTATTTATGGGATAATTAGTCTAGTCGAGAAGTGAGTTTTCTGCGAAAAATAGTTAGAAGGGTAAGAAAAATTTGAGCGATGGCTCATTCTGAGAAGTGTGTCATGTCGATTTTTTTCTGCAAATAAAAATGTTATTAACAAAAAACGTAAACAAAAAGCCATTTTAGTTTTTGATGATTATAACAAATTGTGAACTAAATAAACAATGAAATTATTAATGGAAAAAATTTTTTTTTAATTGAATTATGAGTCAATAATGATTTTTAAAGACAAAATTATTTCTTAACTGATTATTTAAATAATGCAAATATGAAAAAAAAACGATTATAAATAAGAATTTTTTTTAAGAAAAAATTTTTTTTTTAAAAATCATTGACCCTAAACACTAGAATGGTAAAAAATAAATTTCAAAAATATTAAAGTAAACTATTTGTTTATAACCAATTTATAAACAGCGTTAAAAAATCTTACCCACAATACTTTAATCCTTATTTCTAATATAAAAACAGCTATTCCATAGAATATGAGAAAAAATAAATTTTAACAACAATTTTACGATTTTTCATTTTGGTTAACTTAGAAAACTCGTTATAAACAATATAAACAAATTTTAAATTATTTTATAGCGTCATCATATTGAGTACACTCATAGAAAATACTCCAAGAGGCGAAAAATTTTTAGGGTGATTATTTAAACAATTATCCAGCTTTTTGATAAATGCATTTAAATTTTTTTTTCCAACGGCTTTCTTCAATCGTTGAAATGACACCATAATTTTTTCAAATTTTTAAATCAATATTTAGTGCTGTAAAAAATTATTTTTGATGCGGTACTCACTATGGAGGTGGCGTACTCATCCCGAAACGTTCGCGAGGAGAACTATTTTCAGTAACAAATTAAAATTATAAATATTACAGCTAGACGTCCGGCAGTTTGAAGATTTTTTTTGGAAATTTTCTCCTCTTTAAGGATCTTTTTTGCAATTCACGCTATCTTGTATAGTTTTTGAGTTATCAAAATATAAAATGGCTTTTTATTTTTGTTTTTTGTTAATAACAATTACAATTTTTATTTGCAGAAAAAAATCGACATTAAACATTTCTCAGAATTGCAATCCGCGTCGAATGAGCCATCGCTCATATTTTTCTTACCCTTCTATTTTTCGCAGAAAACTCACTTATCGGCTAGACTATATGATGATGTTTAGTAAATAAAAACTAATATGTATTGATTCCAGTTCTCAAAATGTTGTCGTAGAAAATCCCATTCATGTAAATAATCCTGCTATAAAAATTAATATTTTTATCAATTTTATACTGATATTAAGAAAATAACACAGATTGCAAAGTAAATTATTTATATTTTATTGCGTGGATGCATATTAAATACACAATCTAGTTGACGTTTTTTCTTGCATCACTGATGTCTCTTGTTCAACCCAAATTTTATTTGTACACATTTAAATAGCATTTACACTGAGGTTTAACACTATACATATTTATCACCAAGTTCCAAAAATTGCAATGAAAGTTTGGGCTGCAAGATTCCAGAGCTTGGTTATGATACAGTCACACCGATGACTGTTATTTCAACAATTATTACATGAATTTAATTTATTTAAGCAATTATACTCACCTCACATCTGTGTAATCAGAATAATCTTGATTTTCGTTTGAACTACTTTCCCGACTAGCATCTTGACTATTTTCTAGCATATCCCATTTGCTTGTGGTCATTGCCTGTGCTTCCACTTGCTCTGGATCTACAGTCTCCCATTTAGAAGCTATAAATCCACTCAAGCCCGACTCCTTACCTTTTTTGAGTGGTTCATCCTTAATTTCCTTACCTAAACATCCAGAAATAAATATTTTCATTACACATATTTTTGAAAACAATATAAAACTAATACCATCGATGTCAATTTCATCTCCAGAACCAGCACTCTCATACTGCATCATGGTAGCTTTTAAAAGCGTTGCACCATCCAAAGGTGTATCTTCATCAGAATCTTGAGAATCCAAAGGATTTCCATCAATGTCTTCTGTTGCCTCTTTGGGACTAGCTGATTCTTCCTACAAATGAATACAAAATAAAATATGAAACATTTTTAAATCAATAACACACCACTTGATTAGCAAGCCCGAGGAAAATGTTGTTTAATTTTATCATAAAGTCTTTAGGATATATTGTGTCCTCCCAGGCTTTTAGTGTTCTCACTATTCTGACTTTAAAACCTTCTGCTTGTAGTCTCCCCTCCAACTTATCATATGTCTCCTTAATCAATTTAAATATGTCCAGCAATCTATGCTCAAATCTAAAAACAAAAGCAGGTTAAAACAATAAATGTGATAAAAATAACATTACTTACGCTTTTCTAAAAAAAGAAGCTTTAGTTACTTTGACCTGGCAGTTATGTAAAATGTCAGATATTAAATACAGCCTTGCTATCTTTTTAGTCAAAGCGGTATTATCATTGGATAGTGACTCTGCTATGCAATCAGCTATCTCATCAGCTGCTTCACTATGTTCAATACAAAACACCATCACCTCGCCAATTTTATTTTTCTCAGGGGTTAATTGTCTAATTAGGTCTTCCAGTCTATCCCTTTGGCTAAAAATTAAGTTGATAAGTAAAAAAATGTTAGCATAAACATATTCTTTTTTATAATCAATAATAAATAATTTTACTTACGAATTTGATAAACTTCCTTTTGAGTTTTCTTTAGCCTCATCTTCCCTAACTAACTCATCTGGCATTCCAGTGGTATAACAATTCATTATGGGTGGTTTCCAAATGGAACCATCTAAAATAATAAAAATTAATATTGTTTAAAAAAGAACAATTAAACATACTTTTAAACATTTTGAATTCTTTAGGATTCCATTCCTTTTGTGAATCTCCATGTAATATAGAATACACTTTCCACCTATAGTAAGTATGAGTAGGACTTTGATTTTCAAACAAAAACCTAAAATCACAATACTGGCATAAAAAAACATTAGTTCACTTAAAACATGTCATTACCTAAACTGTGGGTTGTTCAATTCCCTATTCATTATCATAGCCTCAAACATTGGACCCTCTCTTACCACAAACTCAACCATTCTATGAATTAACATTAGGAGATTTCGATCTGTTGGTATCACAACTTTCACCAGAGCTCTGCCCAGTATCTCATTTAGTTCTTCTTGTGATTTTGGTAATACTTCTTTGTCTTTGAGGGCTGGTTGGGCATTAAAAGGCAAGCCAGAAGGAGGTGGTGGTTGGGCTATTTCTAATAAAACTGGAGGAATGTAAATGGGATGAGGAGGAATTATAACAGCTTTTCCCCAACCTAGTTTCATTTCATATCCATGAATGTCTTTCCCGTTCAGATTTTTTAATGCTCGTTCACCATCTTTTCTTGCCATGTATGCTACAAAACCACAATTTCTACCCCTCGCTTTTTCTTCATCTGACCTTGGCCACATGATCTTAATGCTAGCCAAGGGACCATACCTTCCAAATAGTTCCATAAGCTGTTGTTCTGTAATCTACACATAAAAATTAAAAATATAAAAAAAGACGGATTCTAAATGTCTTACCTTTGGATTTAAGTTTCCTAAATATAGATTTGTTGTGTTAGGATCACCATTATCAAAGGAACCAATATCACCACTTCTCATTAGCATGTCTAATTCATTTTCAATTGGTGTTCTAACTGATCCTTTGTATTTTTGTCTTTCTTCCCGCTCTTCTTGTATCCTTAAAAACAAATTGTTAATAACTACTTTTATTAAATTCCACATTACATAAAAATTCCCATAATGAATTGTACAGTAGTTTAATTGTTAACATTAAAAAAGATACAAAGCTTTAGTAAAAAATTGAAAAATAATTTTTACATATACCTTAAAAAATGTATATGTAAATGTTACTTATTATTGTTAGTGGCTTAACCAAATTTTAAGGAATCGGTCAAATTTTAATTTTGGCATCTTTTTTAAATACTTTTTATGTAAATTATGTCGCGAGGATGATCACATTTCGAGAAATTTATACTTACACTCCTATTAAGAAAACCAAGGAACATAAATTTTAAAATGTGCTGGAATTAATTAAGAGTGAAAATTTAGAGTCAAAATATCATGCAACCACATCTTTAAGAATAAATAACTATAAAACTAATTATTTTTCTGGAATGCAACAAGAGTAGATTATTTAATATGAAAATTGCTAAAAAAAAATTAAAATATGACCAATGTAAAATTTGAGGAAGGAAGAATGGTAATATATTGTAAAATTCATTATGGGTAGTACAAGTATTTATTGTTTTACATACTGTCTCAATTCTTCCATAAATGATTCTAGGTTACTTTTCTGAGAAGGTTTTTTCTTTCCCAATCTCTCAGGTTTTTTATCACTAGATAATAGCTTAGCATAGGCTTGAGCTCGCTCTGCAGAACTCATTTGCTCTTGGCTAGGTACTATCCTTGATGTTGGTTTGTACAATTTACCCTTATCTTTTGTATCTTCCCCTTAAATAATTAGCACGAGAATATGATATTTATATAGCATTTTTAAATAAAACAATATAAATAAATTAAGAATAGTACTTACGTCTAGCTCCAGCATCATAAGTTCCGGCTTTGACCCACACTTTAGCGCTTCCATTGATAGGAGCTTCTTGAAAGGTTTCGACAAATTCTTGAAAAACCTATAAAAAAGGCATTGCAATTTCTCTTGTAATTAAAACAGTATGTATATTTACATGTGCGGCAGCTTCTTCTTCCTCGCGTTTTCTTTGTTCTTCCAATTCTCTTTTAGAAAGATTTCTTTTACCCATAGTTCCGATTGAAAAAGCTTTAAGCTTCTGCTCCGGAATATTCTGTAAATAAAGAAAGTAGTAATATATATGTCGAAAAAATTACAAACATTCTTACCTTAAGCTTTTCAGCCATGTTATCACTACATAAACTCTTAAAACAACAAAAAAAGTGTAAAAGTACTAAATGTACGTGATTTTTGTTAGTTTGCTATATAAAATTGTTTAAATTTCATTTTGTTCTAGCTTTTTTGGTATTTGGGCAATTTGCTTCTGTCACTTCTGTCAAATGTGTCAAACCCTCGAACTGAAACCATCTTGAATTTCCCCCACTCAAAGTGTTAGCACAAACATTCCTATATTAGGTACGTTCAGCATTACTTCTCGCAGAGTAGAGAGTGCAGATCTGATTTGTAGTCACGTGTAAATCTCCAATTTGGTAAATTTCTTTGTTGTCGTTAATAAAGACAACAAAAGTTGAATTATTGTCATCAGTCATTTTTTTACAGAATTGTTTTTTTTTAATAAAACAATACAGTTCAACAATGAAAATTGGTTAACATCTATTTACAAACAAAAAACAATTTGAAATAACGGTCTGTGTTAATAGTCATTTCAGTTTGCTCAGTCTTTAAAGCTGGAGCAAATGGATAAGTTCACTTTTCACCGTATATCACAGCTCAGGTGGTTTGTGCTGTATATGCAAACATCGAACTCAGAATCTAAACTTTCAGAGTGATAATTAGTGCAATGACGAACGGATTTCGAGAAGTTTGAGCACTTTCAGCATATAGATTTAGTATATCGAACGCACCTATTGTGGGAAAGCATGAAATTGACATCTTTGACCTTAATAATTTAGGGACATTTGGCTTCTCGTTTAGTATCGCTACGACATGATTCCTTAACCGTAATCTGTTTAACGCCATAACCTAACAAAACAGTCAGGTGACAGTGACAATGACACTAATGACAGCTCAAATTTTCTAATAAGTTTCATTCGTAATCTTGGTTGTATAAATTGTTAAAAATGCTAACCAAAAAGTGCCATATTTCACGCGGAAAATGCCTGAACTTGTGAACCGCAAGTTGCACAAGTTTTTTTTCTAGAATACAGATCTCGAGAAATATAAATTTTTGAGATTTAATATTTTCAGAAAATATTACTGTATACCTGATTTAGGAAATCTCCTTTTTACGTTAAAATTGGTGATCACAAATTGTCAAAACTGTCAAAAACACACCTTCACTAAATGATTGATATCTTCTTTATAACTGCTTAGATTTAGTTCAAAAAAGGAGATGTCCTATTCCAATGTGTAAGTTAATATAGGTATAAATATTTCTGCAAACAAAACTTTCGTTCTCGAGATTTGTATTCTACAAAATCGTCAATTTTTCTCGTCAATTTCAGTATTGCCAACTGAAATCGTGAGAGCCCGTTTCGACGCCCCTCTTAAAATTTTAAATTGTTATATTAGTGATATTATTCCTATTTTTTTAAAGTATGATTGTAGAAACTGATTAATATTGATGTTATTTATATTCGTTATTGTTAATTCAGGGTACTAGTTGTCAGGGTCCTGTAAATATGTTTTATTTTCAGAAATGAAAGTAAGTATTTTAGATTACTTGGCATATTTAGGAGTAAGATGTCTAAAAATCCTGGTGTATCTACCGTTTTGGTTTTTTGATTAGAACTTTTTGGGAACACCTGTTGAGTTCAATAGAACTTACCAAATTCTGTAAGATGGCGCTAAAAAGCATTGTAAAAGCTGCAGATTCGAGGAATCGTCTGCATTCTGGTTTTACACTTACAGTTTACTATGAGCGATGTATGCTCCATCTGAAACTCTAGTAATCTTTCAAAATTGGTCAAAATCAGGTAGGTAAAAATCTTCCAGTTTGACCCAAACTTTTACAGGTATAAGTATAGAAACATCAATGTTTTTAGACATCTTATTTAGGAGCTACATATCACAAATTCAAAATGTCTACCTAGGACATCTTATTTTAGCGGGAAAAAATTAAGGATCTGAGATTTAGTGTTTGTAGTTAAGTTCTTTGGAATTCATGCTAATAATAACGGCGATAGAGAGTGAATCGTATTCTGAATAAAGAATGATTCGTTAAATGTTTTGATTTAATTTAAAAAATAAAAACATAATTCGTAAACTTACTTATTTTATAACCTCTCTGATGAAAATCATTTTCGATAAAAAGCAAAAAATACACTCTCATATCTAAGAATTTTTTCCAATTTTCAGCTTCTGAATCCACATGTCGTCTATCTACAAGCTCGCATGCACGCTTTTTGAGTCTTAGAATTTTGGTAAAATTTTGTTTTATTGGCACCTTTGCTACATTACATAATGGTGAATCCATAGTGATTATTTAATTTCTTCACTAATATTAATTTAATCACGATTTATTTTAAAGTAAATTACGAATATAAATTAAAAAATAAAACCAACACAGACATAAATGAAACGTCAAATTGACAAACTTGTCAAATTTTTTACACTTTCAATGTTACCAACAGAGAAATGGTAGAGTAGATGTAGTATTAGAGAGAGAAGTTGTATCCAACATTAACCCTAAATGTTTACATTAGGACTCATTACGAACCTCTGGAAGCGGTGTTGACAGATTTAATTTATACAATATATTCCCATTTTATCAAAGTACACATATCAACGAACTGTTATAAAAATGCATTGTCACTGAAAGTTGGATAATTAATTTAAAAAAATGATGAATATATATGAAAAGATAGTTTTAATATTTCAATTTCGAAATATTGCTACGCCCCTGAACCAATGTTTTGAAACACACATTTTCTTGGAACATAAATGAAAAGATGGTTTTTATATTTCAATTTCGAAATATTGCTACGCCCCTGAACCAATGTTTTGAAACACACATTTTCTTGGAGTCAAAATATGCACCCTACCCTGTGTTTGGTCGTTGTCTGAATCACAGAACGTCTGAATATTCAGACCACAGAACACATAGACATCGGTTTGATACAACAAAACAGCATTTTATTTTCCTTTTAACTTCTCAGCATAGACTAAAACCAAAGAATAATCTAAAACTGTGTCAAGTTAACGAAATATATGTAGATGTCGCTCGCAAGTGACTAACAATAACTACCGGTACATTACGCATCTAGTACAATGTTCTTTTTATTTTAGGTTATTCAAACATAGATGGCGTCTTATTACTATTAACATTGTATAAAGAGTAATACAAGGATGTTATAATATATAACATATAACATCCTTGGAGGAATAGTAATTATGGTTTATACAATTCTATTAATTAAAAATTAAAATACGATTTTTAGTCCTTTCTTACTAGTTTTTGAATAATCAGATTTTATGACTAATTATATAAATTATTTGGGTTTAATTTTCTATTTTATATTTTAAAGTATATTAGTAAGTATATGGAACTTTACTAAATAATTAATTTGATTAATCTAAAATTATCATTATAGGTTCAATCACAAAAAATGAGATAATTATGTTGGACACCTACGTAAAAATGATAAAAAATTAAAACAGGATGAAAAAATATCATTTCAACTAGTCTTTCAATCTAATTCAATAGACAAACACTTCCAAAATGAAAATGTATGTACTATTTTTAATTTTGAGTATTCAAGTTTTAGGATTGTACGGGGGTGTCGCCATAAAACGAGGTAATATACAATATATCTATTTTTTAAGCATATATTTAGTATTGGATTCTTTTTTCAGATAAATTGAAAGATTTAGATACTAAAAACGCCGAGAGAGAAGACGAACATTTTTTAAACATTGATCACATCCGAAGAAAACGTTATTTAGGTCTTAGTAGGAAGTTTAAGGTAATTCGACATGTTTGGAAAATAATATGTCATATATTATTAAAGCAAATTTAATCGAAACATAATTTTAAATTAAAGCCGTAAAAGTTTTAGCATTATCTATGTTTGATTCCTTTTAATGGAACTTTAGATTCTTTATTTATGTTTTAATTTATAGAAATAATGAATAATCTAAATTTTGGTTATTTTTAGTTGATTTTTTATGTTATACCTGCCAATATTATTTATTAAAAAGTTTAGATTATTCTAAAAAAACGACAATAAAAAAAATCAATAAATGCACTTAATCTACGTAAGTTATTCTTAAAGTCTATATGAGAGAAATCTCAGGACTTTTACAAGCATCAAATACAGATCCACTATTTTATTGCCAATTTAATAATAACCTATAAGGAAATAATAATTGATAGATAATGTGTATTATTAAAATGTTTATTAATATTATATCTAAAGATTAAAAAATGTTTCATACATTGTTAAAAAAATTGTAAATTTACAATCTATTTACTAATCAAATTGTTTGAAAACTACGACACGATGTCAATTTACAATTCATTTCAAGTAATTTTACATACAATTATAGTAAAATTCCAGAAAATATAAAAAAAATTACAAATATAATCGGAATACGTAGAATAATTTTACGAAACTGTCTTGTAATTTTATCCATAACTTTACATAATTTTACAGTAAGCTTTAGTAAAAATACATTTTTTGTGTAAATATTTGTAACTTTAATTTTTATGTACCAAGACATGGAATCTGGTACTCCTCAGTATTTAAAATAAATGCTACCTTTTTTCCACCATTCAGGGTAAAACAAATCAATTTTTTTCTATTAATTCTCTCATCTGTCAAAATCGGGAAAACCGAGAAATTTATTCGCTTATAAACGAGATCTTGTTATATTATTCCTGATATAGATTCATTGATAGTTTCTGTAATTAATACTGATATGTAGGAGATTCTTTATAATATTATTTTATATAATTATTGTACAATAATATTTTATACAATTAGGCTTTAAAGATGTTTGGTATAAAGAAATAAAACAAATATGAAATGTTTTCATAACAAATATGAAATATTTTCATTACATTCATGACTCGTATTGTGAATAAAAAAAATTTCGAGATAAAGATGGTAATATCCATTTTGAGGTCCCCTGAGACCATTTCCCGATGGAAGTCTGTCTGTCACACGTTTAATCTGATTGAGCTGAAATTTGGTATATGCGTTTGGGTTATCCGTTGGAAGAACCTATTAATTTTTGTACGACATCTGCCTCTCTGTCTGTCTGCCTGTATTCTTCCACGATAGAGGCCACAAGATTAATCCGATTGAGGTGAAATTGGGTATATGAGTCGGAGAAACCCATTAGTTTTTGTACGAAATATGTCAAACGAAAGTGTAACTGTCAAAAATGACAACAGCTATATGTCACGAAATTTGACTTGAAATATGTCATTTGAAAAACTCTATTCAGAACAGTCAAAATTATTTCTCCAACTCTCACCTGTCAAAAATAAAAAATGTCGAGGTTTGAAACTTTAACATTAAATATCTGGAAAAGTATTCTTCTCTGGATACTCATCGGGAAAGTTTCGGGGCGACACAACCGATGTTTTATACCTTCTTGTTCGAGAATCTTTCTTAGAGCTAGCAGTATCGAGTGCTTTTAATTGAAAAGTAGCAGTTTACTGAATAGTTATTTTTTGATTCTAAATCCTTTAGAGAACTAGTACATTAATATTTGAAAGTTTCGTTCATCTTCTACTGAACCAGAAGATCCGGCGCTTGGATACAATATAGATTATATATCTACCTATCATCATTGTACCTCTTTAACCACCTACAATACACGTAGTTAATAGGATCCTATTTCTCTAAGTGGTTCAATAATTACGACGCGCCGATTACTATTCAATTGATTTCAATGCCGGTGTTTCAAAAGAAAATTGATATTCAGATTAATGCTTTACTTACACCTACGATATACGTGGCAGGTCTATTAATCATTATGTTACACCTAAAGTGTATCTGGCACGGAACGTGTTAACATTTAGACACATGTATTCAACAACTTTGGTGTTTTTTATTTATATTTGTATAAATAATTTATTTAAAGCTGATATAAAGCATCATGTTGAACAAATATCGCAAATTTATTTATTGATCGCTGAAATTTGTAAATATAGTGCAAATTATGTATCATTTTGGAAAATTTTGTAACGTAGACGTCTCTGATTTCTTGTTTATATTCTCACATACAAGAGCACATGATAAATCCCTGCAATTTCTATAATATTAATAATTGTAGGTCATATGTTCAATGAAAGTTTTAGTGCCAATATAATTGTTATTAGACAATAAATGTATATATCTCGTCCGATATAGCGTTAAAATTACTGAACAAAAGCAAACATTTCAGATAAAACTATTAACAACAAACAGGATAGGACAAATAAAAGTAACAATTCCTTAAAATAAATGTTCGATGTTATTTCGATATTCATAGATGCAAATATTAAAACTTTAGATTACTATAATTGTACTAGTCTCCCATATATTTAATGGGCTATTTTTACATACAGAAATTTAAGTTGTTCCTGTATCCCTTTCTTCTTTAGATGATAATCCAAAGTTGATAAGTAATTTTTCGTCTGTTACTGTTAAATCCACAATATTCAGCTGATTTCGTTCTGACCCACTGGTACATTTTTAAACCAAGTAGCATGTTCATTTTTCCAAAAAAGATTTGGTGTAAGAAAAAATCGATTAGTGCGGTGATATTTCCATTCCGTTTCTCATTTAGCGTATTGTATAATCTTATGTGGCCATAGTTCAGGGTGCTCTAAGTTAGGCGTTAACCATTTTGCATTGGTGCATTTTTTATGCCCACCCTGGCAAGTTTGACTAAATATAGGATTATATTCTAATCGTACAGAAATTCCACCTGCATTATTTAGTTCCATCCTGAAATAATGAAGAAGGCAATTGACACCTTCGCCTAAGCGCCAATCAAATTCGTAGGAAATAATGTGAAAGAATTTCATTTGTAGACCCGAAGTCGTATTTTCATCACACGAATCGATCATACATTCTTCTTCTAGTGCTGCCGCACTTTACTTTCTTTTCTCTGTACAATTCCTTTCTTTTTGCATTTAGCACATTTTTCGCTTTTTTAAATTCAATATCTTCAAATGGGTTACAGCTGATTGTCAATTTTAACAGATCAATGTTAATAAGGTTTTATCGAGAAGCAGATATTTAATCAGTATAATACCGAATAATTGCTACTATTACTATTGGTTGAAATCATCAAAATGTCAGATTTTGACATATGAAAAAAATAATCATATTAAATCAATCAATATTTCGATTATTTTAATTTTACCATCAAATATAAAATGTGGTCAAGTAGACACATTCAAATAAAGTTGTATAAAGGGGTGGAGTTACTGGTACTTCGTCATAGCCGCGAGATTTAAAAATCGAAGTCAGTATAGGTCCCAAAGGCGTTAGGATTTAAATTTATTAATCAGTATAGATAATGCACTTTAACCTTATATATATTTTTTTCCTCCCGGGACCGTGCTTATTGACCTTATATAGTTAAAAGTAATTAAAAAAAAAACAGAAAAGTAGCTCATTGGTCCACTGTAGATTCATTTTTTATTTTCCTTTAAGAAGGAAGTCCAATAACGTTGGGTCATTAGTTTCTATTCGTTTCCGTCTTGGAATTTGTTTTACAGAAGGAAAAAAATGAAGGTACAATTTTTTATAGCGCTTTTTATTAAAAAAAAACAATCATAATCTAAATTATGAAGATAATTAATTTTAGAAAGGTAATATCAGTTGTTCGTGATAATAATAACTAATTTACATATATAATACTATGATATTTTTATCACTTCCTGCAGTTTACTTATTATATCGAATAAACTTCCGTAAAACACTTCAAATAAAAAGATAATTCTTAGGAATGCATTATAAATCATACATCAAACATCAGTAGTCTCATACACAAACATAAAAATGAAATGTGACCAAAGCTAAGTGTTCCATAAAATATTTGATAGAAAACCGCAGTGGTTGAAGGTTATTTCTATATAATCCTGAAGATTGGCTCGAATGTTTTTAACAGAAAAGTACAAAATAACATATGGCTTAAAATTTAAAATAAATTAGTTGCGGGAGTTTCTGCATACATTATGATATGTGTATATGTAAATATGAACAAAATAACGTAAATGAACTCATGGACTAATGAAGCGCCAGTTTTATACACCTCTTCCTCACTATACCTTGTAGGGATCTGTTGAACTAAAAACATAGTGTACTTTAAGCCAGGTTAATTATTTTGGACATGTCATCAGCTAATAGCTTGCAGTATGTGCTTTTCGCTGACATTCCAGAACTTCCACAGCCATTTAATCGTGTTGTACATAATGAAAACGTGCTTTAGATAATACGGTTTTGATTAAAGGGTACAAAGAAAAAATATTTGCAATTCGTTGAATGAGTGCATTCTTAAAAAGTGTGTAGGGATTATTTTATGTATAAACATTGGATTCGCTACTATTTGGTGATTAGATTTAGCGTACAACGTTGAAATTTGTTATTATATCATCGCGAACGAGGCCAATTTCGTTGAGAATTATAGACTCATGTACCTTGGGCCAAAACTAGGTCATGTACCTTGAGGCAGGTCCACGGCATATGCATATCTAGGCGGTGTAGTAAAATTGGAGAGGCTTCTGTTCTAAAGTGTTTCAATTTAGAGTGTTATTCGAAATTTGAACAAATTTAAAGAATATGGTGTTTATGATAAATATTCGGAATATTCTGTGAACTACGCAGTCAAAAAGATTTTTACCAATCTCTACGAGAAAATCTTGCTTAATTACATTGAAACTGCAGCAAAAGCAAATAATAAAAAGTAACTCAAAACCTGAGATAAAGAACAAATAACTAAAGAGCAATGGATGCATGGTTTTCTGAAAATACGTTAAAAGAAATTAGAAAACTAGAAACAACCAGTCAAGACCGGTTACGGGTTTTAATCGTTTTTGTTTTAAAAGATTATGGCAGATTTGATCCTGTTCTCCAAAAAAATGTAGATCAAACTGGTCTCAGTACTATACAGGATTAGTCAAAAATAGTTGCTCCAAAGATTATCAAACAAATTGGAAGTGCAACGTCCGAAGCAAGATTCAACCTTGTCACCATGAATACGACTGTAGGAAATGCATTGTCGCATTTTACATGTTACGAATATGATGCTGTTTTGCAACGCTCACGATTTTATTGGAGCTGTGAACATATCAGCGTTGTCAAATGAATACATCTTTTTAAATATCTTGCCTCGGTGAAGTGCTCTGTAAGGAAGACAATACGTAAAATACATTTTTCCATTGAAGCTCTTAAAAAAGTCTTAGCTGGTGGTATTGTAGTACATGCTTCTCAGAAGTTCCAGCATTTGGATATGTCAGTTTACTCTCTCCTAAAGACCTAAAATCAGGCTGTGGAAATATGACTCTATAATCACTTAGGGATCACTTTTGACACCAAGTAACATTCTTTCTGGTTTCCGGAAATAAGAGATTTATTTCTTTAAACTATAAATCTTAACTGAAGATGACTTTTTAAGCGCCTATACGTAATCGATAGAGATATTGAACAACAACTGCCAATAGATATAACAGAAGGGTCAAATAATGAAGAAACCAACAATAAGTTTAAAATAATCTACTGATCACTTCAATTTTTTTGAAGCAAGCAATCCCTGATACTTCTGATTCAAAGAAAGACTATCGGGAAAGACGATGATAGTCACGGATACGTCAGAAAATGAAGCTATTAAAAAACAAGAAGAATACCTAAAAAATTAATAAAAGAAAGGAGCGCAGAAGGCATTACATCAGAAATTGAAGGGAAAGTACATAATCTTGTATCTTCAGATGATGACGATAGTGTATATGATTAATGTCTGATGAATTGCAGAAACTCAAAGGATGGTCGTAGCAGAGAATAGTGGTGCAAATTTATCATTTATGATTACCTATTGGGCCCACTACCTCTGTGTAGGAGAGGAAAAAGTAATTGGAAAACTTATAGTTGTGACTTTGTACATCACGTTAAAAAATATTTTTTAATTTTTTGTTATTTTTTATCAAAGGTTCTGCCCATAAAATACATTACGCAGAATTTTATTTTACTTTCTTTTACCCCACCCCCCCCCCATCGTCACGCAAAGCCACACTTTCAGCGACCCCTCCTAATAAATATTACGTCACAAAAGCTAGTCCACCCCATATAAACGATTTTTTGTGATTAAAAATAGCATACAGATGAAAAATATAAACTATTTTAAGTACTTCAGAATGACTTTCTAGCTGAGTGAAAAATATTTAAGAACTACCAAGTTAATAAAAAAATTAAAATGAAATTGATCAACTACAAACGTCACAGTTCTTTAGACCCCCATCCAATTTGTTATATATCGTCACGCTAAGCAATACCCCTCCTCAAAGTAAACAGCTCAAGGTACACGATAATATTGAACTACTCAGTATATTTTGTTTGTCCTTTTATGCATTATTAAATTTATTTTATGGTTCGTTTCCAAATTAACATTGAAGTATTGATTGATTCCCCTACTCATTGGCACACAGTGCCTACAAGATATGATAAATTATTACGCCGAACTTATAAAGGCACATTTAGGAAATTCCCCGAATGGTGGTCACCCGTTCAAGTACGCCAAATTGCTGACCACCCTAAACTGAAGTTACTGTTGTAATTGTTTAGAATATTTAAATACGTTTTTCAGTTTTAGAGATATTTTACTTAGGGAGTTTTATCTGAAGTATCCTGTATATTATTGTAATATATTGCTTTATACCTAAAGCTTTATATTACCTAGAAACGAGGCAGATAATAATTCTAGATGACTACTCCGTTAATGGAGGTCATCAGCAAATTTAATATTCTCTTGTCTTTGTGGCTCTTTAGAAAAGCGACTACTGTATTATTAAAAATAAATTAAATCTCCACTTAAGAGGTCCGCACAGTACGTGACTTCCGTGGTTATCGTTTAGAGAATTACCCAAGGAAAATGTACTTGTATTCTAATAAATTGGGTGTAAAAATGAGTTTTTTAGTATTTTCCAGTTAATGTTAAGTAATTCTAACCTCTAGTCCAATTTTTTCTGCCCATAACAGGGTAAAGCACCACAAAACATAATTATTCGTTTTTGGATGAGAACTCGCCTAATATAGCAACTGAAAATATGGCGCGTTCTCAAGAATTAAATAGAGAATCAATTAGTCGTAAACCGCAGCTTCCTATCTTCCTATATTAACGGAGCGCCCGTCCAAAAACGATTTCAGGCAAGATAACATATGATATTGGCGCCGTATAATTTGCTTATTTTCTACGTAAGCATAAACAAATTACACATAGTAACATCAAAAATGTTGCACCCTAAATTATAAATATTTAACATTGCATCGCTGAATCTCTCGTCGGAAGTACAGGATGATCAAATTATAAAAAATATGACATATGTGAATAAGTATGTATTTAAAATATTTGATTTCAGCAGTTTCTCTTTTATCTGAAAAATAGAAAACATATTTGGAATTGAAGTTATAAAAAAAATTATAAGTAAATAAACATTTTTTAATTTTTAGTTAAACAAACGATATGAAGAATGTATCGCTCCTGGTGATGTTAAAGGACATTGTAAACACATTTCGTACTGCCCGGCTGGAGTTTTTCAACAAATTAATACAATGGACTATTTGTGTGTTATAGAGGAAAGGTAAGGATAATTAACAAAGTTCTCGAATTATATAAATTATTTTTGTACAAAAGATTTGTTGGAGTTTGTTGTCCTGACGATATCGCCGCATCGGGAGTCGCAGGAGCTCAGCTCATTATGGATTTACCAGCTGGAGGAGAGGACTATGATGAAAATGATAGATATACAGGTACTTAAAAAAATTTATAATGAAATTGTTAGAATTCATAAAAACCACAAAATATCATTGGCATTTTTAAAGTATTAATTTCGGCGAAAAAAGTAGAATAATAAATATTATACATTCATATTTTATATTTTAATTAAGAATAATTAAAAAATTAATCGACTTACCTGAAGGATGATTAATTGTAATTATATGAACAATCTCCTCCGAAATGATTACATTATGACACACATGTAGTTACATCACCTTGATGTATTCGGGTTCACAATGTTTAAAGATACACCTAAATTTTTGTTAAATACCCACAACCCCGCCTATGTCTTAGCTAATAAATTATCTCTCTGCGTCACCTGTCCGATGACAAATCCTCACTTCATTTTTTGGGGTATCCACCTCTAAATAGCTCACATACCTAATGGGGTCGACCTTCTGGGGAAGGGTGGGATGTAATCATTTCGGAGGAGATTGTTCATATAATTACAATTAATCATCCTTCAGGTAAGTCGATTAATTTTTCAATTATATTTCACAATCTCCTCCTCATGATTACATAATGACACACATGTAGATGTTGAAAGAATGAAAGAATTTGAGCTATTTAGCAATTTTTTTTTTTTCGCTACTAGTAAGTAATCCTAAGAGATTGAGCGCGACAAAACATAATTATGTGTTTTCGGACGAGACCTCGGCTAGTATAGCGACTAAAATATGCGTTGTATTATAAAAAAGGTGCCATTGACACGCACTTGAGAATTAAATACCGAATCGACTGGTGAAAACCACAGCTTCGTATCTTTAATATTAACGGAGCGTTCGTCCAAACCCATTTCAGAGGCAAGATAACATATGATATTGGCGCCTCTTAAGAGCCAATAATTTTTCAAACCAACCTGCAGTTTTACGGATAGATTCTCTATCCAAACCCTTCATAAATGCTGCAGCCGTAGATACATGGCGAAAACGATACTACCTGAAATTATTTCTTAACCAACGACATAACGTTTGAGTTAGTTTGATATGGTTTTTAAACTTTAATTTTCCTAATTTTTGTCTTAAATTCCAGTTTCTTTTTTAATTTATTTTACCACTAAAATACACAACTTTACCCGAACACACAAAGAAATGAAGTGAGGATTTGTCATCGGACAGGTGACGCAGAGAGATAAGGTATTAGCTAAGACATAGGCGGGGTTGTGGGTATTTAACAAAAATTTAGGTGTATCTTTGAACATTGTGAACCCGAATACATCAAGGTGATGTAACTACATGTGTGTCATTATGTAATCATGAGGAGGAGATTGTGAAATATAATTAGTGTTATAAAAATGATGGCATATATTTCTTTAAAGATTATTTAAAGAAATTCCCATTTATACAGGAAACAAACTTTGATTTTTGCTGAATACAAATTCCTTATACGTTTGATATTCAATTTAGAGATTATGTATATGTCGAACATACTTTTATGCCCATATTATATTTGATGGTTTTTTTAAATATAACAAAGGATTCCAATTGAATTTTAAATTTAAGAAAATGCTGACATATGTATGAGATTTCTAAAAATTAAAAAATACTTGAAGGTGTATTAGTACTTAATTGAGTGTTATTGTTACTGTGAAAGATATAATTCTATTGTAATCAGTAAACGAGTGGAAAGTTAAAAAATATTTCAGCAGTATCTACTGAATGTACATGCTGCTATGACAAATAATACACTAGGTATATTTTCAGCTTTTTTCTTCTAATTTTCTACTTTTGTCTGTTTATTTTTAAGTATTAACCTTAAATAAACAGATCAAAATGTTTTTTTCTAGGATGTGGGCTTCCGGCGGAAGGTAGGACAAGTGGGGTAACAAAGGCAACTAGTATTCAAGAATGGCCTTGGGTGGCTGCTTTGTACCGCCATCGAGAGTTAGAGCAAGGTTTAGAACAACAGTTTTGTGGAGGCGCTATTATAACAGACACACATATTTTAACTGCATCACATTGTACTATAGGGTAAAAACAATATTTTGCTATTTATATTTACATCTGACAGTTTTTAGCTTCGGATTAATTCTTGATAATTTTAAGGTTGATGGCAAGTGATATCCGAGTACGTCTAGGAGAGTACGATTTTAACAGAGCTAATGAATCTCGCTCTAGAGATTTCGATGTTGCTGAAATTATAGAACATCAGGGTATGTTTAAAATGATTTTAATATCGGCAACACTCGTATCTTACTTTTATTTTGTTAAATAGTCATTTTATTTTTGTAATACACAATTTATTAGGCGAAGTTATATCACATTTTTATTAAATTGGCTCCTCCAATTTTACGATAATTTTATTAAAAGTTTCTATAACTTTATTAGCTTCTTACTAAAGTGCTAATAAAAATAATAAAAATTAGCTCTTGCACAAATAAACTTTAATTCTAGAAAATACATATATCAATATTTATTCTTTCGAACACTAAAGGTATTAAATAACAATTTTATTAAAAATTGATTTATTGGTGATAAAACAATATTAAGATTTATTTTTATATATGTTCTTTACATACTTTTATTCCATAGGATTTGTCTTAGCGACCTACGAAAATGATATAGCAATTCTTAAACTAAAAACTGCCATGAATTTCAACTCTTATATGTGGCCAATCTGTTTACCTTCACGTGATATGGACTATGTCAATGAATCTGCCATAGTGGCAGGATGGGGCCAGCAATATTTTGCTGGACCTATTAGTTCTGTGTTGCTACAAGTTGCTGTTCCAGTTTGGCCATTATCGAAATGCATTGACGCATTTGTGCAGACAATATCTGATGATAATATCTGCGCTGCTGGTTACGAAGGTGGTAAAGACTCTTGCTTGGTAAGTTTTTAGAAAGGATCGTTGATTTTAGCATAAAAGCCACAAAAATATATTTTATTCAAAAAAATAATGGGATAAAACGTAAAATGAACTCGTTGACCTTAGTAACAGAAAAAGATACGGTATAGCGGTTGAAATAAAAAATAAAAGTAAAATATCATCTCAAGTGCCATTTCACAGTGGATCTGTACGAATTTCCAATTTTCATGTCATTATCGGTCATGACGGATGTCGGCCATATGGCATTTTTGTTTAAAAAAAAACCAAAAATAGCTATTTTAATCAAAAATTTGGAATAATTTAATAACCCATTTAAAAGTTATAGGGATGGCCCATGACCCATGTACACTCAGTCGAGAAAAATCTTTTAAAAAATAATGATAAAAATATTTGTGGTTTATTTTTTAATAAATGTTTGGAAATAGGAATTTTAATTTATTTTCTTGGCAAATTTTCTGGGCCGATGCTCGCTGATCGAATTGTTTAAGTGCTTTTTCAGGAAGTAGAATTTTTGATCCTAAATAATAAAGTTAATACGCAAATTCCTTGATGCCTGATGCTGGAGCTTGAGAAAAATATTACGGACTTTTAAACTTCAAGAATATCCCTGCATGCTTTTTACTTCAGAAACTATTTAGCGATTTCGTCTATCAAGTATAGGAATATATATTTAAAAAAAAGATATAAATTTATCCTAAATTCGACTGCCAACGCTCTAGGAAAAATTCTTTGTGCCAAATTATGCCCATTGAAGTAGGGAACTTATGTCGTAAATGCACCCTTTCAAAAATACAGGGTGTCAAAGTTTAAAAAATAAAATAGTATATTATCAATAAATACCAAATTGTGCGATCGATTGTACTGAAAATTTAGGTTGGTAAACTACTTATTTTAGCGAGAATAGATAATTTCCAGATTTTCCCACAGGCCTGCAGTAGGGATCAAAGACCTTTTTTCCATCTCTGAATTTCCCGCTATTGAATTTTATCAATTTACAATGCTAAAATGACCGTTTTCGAGAAAAACCGTCATTTTTTCTTATTTTTCCCCAGTAGAAATTAAATTTTGAACCAGTAATAGTCCAAAAGCACTCATATTTAAGTTTCTTCGTATTTCGTGTGGGAAATAACTGCATATGAAGATTTTTTGAAAGATAAAGTACAAACGACGACATTAATATTTAAATTGACTTAAACAACCGCGCGGTTGTTTTAAATATATATGGGCTATTTCTTGAATAAATATTAAAGCTAGTTCAAAAGTGTAAAAATGTGTTACAGAGATTTAAAGTATGGTCAAAGGCTTATTCGTTTCGAAGTGATGTATAGAAAACAATTTCAAAAGTTATAACCAAATAAAGGTTCCAAAAAATTGGTCTAGTTTTTTGCAAATATTTGATGAAAAAGTAAAAAAATATTCTAAAAGAGGAAGACATTTTGGAAAAAGTCTGAACTATTTCAATTTTTTTAATTTAATGCTGAAAATAGGGAATTACTAATAAATATCAATAAACTATATAAAAAATATGGTATTATCTAGACACTTGAAGAACAAAAATTTCGCCGGGAAAATTTTCACCGATTTTTCTTAAAATGAGTCTATTGTTAATTAAATATTTTTTTTAGTTAGTTAAATAAAAGCTACTAAAACTTTTTCGCTTCGCGGAGACCTTATGACAATTAGCCTTAATATATTTTTCGTTGTTAAAATATTCTAAATTAAGGAAAAAGTAAAACATATTAGTTTTCGTAAACTTGGAAACTAGCCTATATCATAATATGATCTTGCAATTCTTCTAAGAAATTAGGATTGATTTTTAAGAAAATGATTTTAAATGTCTCTAAAGAAAAAGTCTAATAGGGTTAAATCTGGCCGTTTAATATGCCCCCTTAGACTTATCCACCACAGTGGAAACAGAGAAAAATTCATCTGGTTTAGTATTGTTCAATATTGTATTCCTAGCGGTAATTAAAACCTTAAATTTAATAAATAATTATACATGTATTCTATCCAATTTAGTGCAATAATATAAAACATTGTTTTCGGATAATTGCGCGCTGCCACTAACCTGTAATTGTTTAATAATTCAGCAAGGTATTAGATACAATCATCTATCCTGTGAATGATTGCCAGAGGTAACAAATGAAATTAATTATAATTTTGCATGTGAGTGTATCTGCTGGGATTATATGGTTTAATTTTAACTCCCTACCTCGTTACGAAATAATTTACACCAAATAGGTATAGGCAGTATTTTAGAGAAGACAGGTGTAAGTAATTATTTACTTCATACATATATGCAAGGTGTCCCAGAAATAAGTACATTAATTTTAATTAATATTTCATAAAGAGTTTTAGTTAAGTATTTTTTTTGCAAATTATGTAGTATTTTTGTTGATATTATTGTTTTAATATTATTTCATTATTCTCATTGACATAAATTTATAGGGTGATTCTGGCGGTCCCTTAATGTATCAACTCAGAAATGGCAGATGGATAACGATAGGAATAGTGTCTTGGGGAATAGGATGTGGAAACAAAGACACTCCCGGAGTCTATACAAGAGTTGGTAACTACCTACCCTGGATAATAAAAAACACAATGGCTAAAAGGATTTTAACATAAAATGCATTAAAGTCAATATATTTGAAGTAAATAATTTGGAGCAATTATTGTTTTTACTATTTTCATCTTTATAGATTGTCTTTCTTAAAAGATATAAAAAGTAAAGAATTATTTATTCTTTTTGTAAACATAAATATATGTAAAAAAAATACAATTATTATAATTTTTTCCTGTCAACAAAACATTTTACCCATTTTTCTACTTTGTTTTAACCAAAATAAAAAAACTATTAAACGAATTAAGTTTAGAGATCATGTGGTGGTTACTTACAGTTTTATTAGAAGTGATGTTAATAAAATAAAAGAATATTTTCGTTTAAAATGTTTTTCTACTTGACTTTTGCGTGTATATCAACTTTATTATCCATAAAAAAAAACGTGCGCGATTTTAATAAAATATACAGAAAGGTATATATATATATTTTTTTTAAAAAGTACTAAGTACTAAACATTGTGAATCGCAAGCTAATATTACTTTAGTATATATTGGCATGCACTGCTTTTTTCCACATTTCATTTTTTTTAGTTATGCTAGATAGTCTCCTGCCTCATATTTTTTTATAGATTTTCAGATACATACAATAGGAAATATGTATAAATTATTCTAGAAAAGTGGTGCAAGATGGAATAAACTTAATATCTAATAAGTAATTACCTTCCAGGTTTCACTCCTTTGAGTTCGGCAAACGTAAAACCGAATTTGATACAAATTATGTAGTAGGTAATTATAAACACATCAATTTTGGGTAAATTATCTGATTGGGTTTTTAAATAACCGCTATCAGTCATTTTCCATTGAGCCCTTCGTGTTCTTTCTTACGAGACAAAAGTAATATCACTTCTAAATATGCTAACAAATCACAATAAAACTAACTCAATCGCAAACACCCCAAAACTCACATTGTTATTGCAGACATTTTTGAAATAGAACTAAATTCATATTTTCCGACTCCCCTCGTACATGGATTTTTTTAAAAATATTTTAGCTGAGCTATGCTTAATATAATTAACTTAAAAATGTACTTACCTTCAGCTAAAACAAAAAAAAGGTTTGACAGTAAATAAACACAATTTGTATTTGTATTTATTATTCATTACATCTTCAGTTTGTGAAAATAAGGTACAAATAAATAAATACAGTAAGTTAACAATATATAAAAAAAATATCCATAAAATTGATTTAGTGTTAGTAACAGCATTAAATATATTTACAATATTCCTTTGTACAGCCGCTGTGTGAGAGTAATTAATAAATAAAAAATGAGTTTTTAATTTTTTTTAAATATAAATTATCCCTGAATTGTAAGATTTAGATTTTCTTTCATAAATCTAAAATATTTCAAGTTAATCTCTAAAGAAAAAAACATAAACTTCTAAAAACTAAAACTTTTACTAAATCTAAATTTCAATTAAAAAGAAGTTTTCAATTTGTATACATAAAAAAAAGAAAGCAAAGTTGGATTGCAAAAATATGTTTTATTTTAAAATGTATTCACTAGAACTAGAAAATTTTTTATTTTATTTTACTTTACTCTTATTATTATTATAGTTTCACTGTAATAAATCAGCAAATACGTTAAAACAATTTAAACACGTTTTGCCGAGAAAATTAAAACGAACATTATTTATTCCAAAACAAAAAATTGTTCATAAAGGAATAAATAAATCATTAAAATTTTCATCCACTTTGTGAAGCATTTATAAATATTTGACAACAAAATTTCCGAACGGCAATTTAATGTTTAATGTTTAAAAATTAACTAGACTACAAACTAAAAATAAAAATATGGACATGATTTATAGAGGAATAAATAACCGGACAAAAACCAATTTAACCAAAAATAATTAATCGTACAAATATGCCCCAAAAATAATATTATCTGTTCTACAATTAATAAAATTTTATTAAACTAGAACAATAATTTATCATAAACCAATTTACAAGAGTGTTATTTATTTTTCTATAAATGCATATTTATTTACTAAAAAACTAGTTTATGAAGTTGGATAAATTAATT
Source organism: Neocrepidodera transversa (assembly GCA_963243735.1). Classification (NCBI taxonomy): domain Eukaryota; kingdom Metazoa; phylum Arthropoda; class Insecta; order Coleoptera; family Chrysomelidae; genus Neocrepidodera; species Neocrepidodera transversa. The sequence continues at coordinate 6,504,553 of OY725339.1, forward strand.
TTTTTATCAACTTTAATATGCATTGTTTATTGTTTTATTGTTCTTTGAGTCACTGGTATCAAAATTATTTTAAAATAACTAGTTTAAAACCTGTTTATTTTTACTTTAATTTCGTAGACATTTGTTACATCTAGTCGAATTTAAATTAATTTAAATATTTACCCCAATTAAAGAGCATCGCGAATATAGGGGAATTTAAAGTGCTGACTTGAAAATTTTTCGTGATTGTAGGAAGTCTTGCTTATTCCTTGTTTCATATTACTGGAGATTTAAAGTCGTCGTCACATATAATGGCACGATGTTACGGATGGAATATTCTAGGGACGTCATTATATTTGTTTTTAAGTTTATATTTCATCGTTAAGACAATTTCACTTCCGAGCAATTCTTCTACGAGATTATTTATCAGAGTTAACAGCTTTTTTATCAGATTTATATCATTTATTATTTTTATGGATAGACATTTTTCTGAATTGAAATTAAATACTTATTGACCTTTGGCGGAGAGTCGAAGTGTTGGCATTGGATTAACCATTTGCACAAAATCTGGTGCAAATAACCGTTTCTCTTACTATTACAATTTTTTTTTAAGAAAAGAAGCGATTTTTGTTTCGACTTAATAAAAAGAATGTATTTGAAAGTTATAAGGAGCTAAAATAGATGGAAATATAATGGAACAGCCTGTATAGAAAATATCTTAGATACACTAAAAGCAACATTAATTTTCGCACAAAATGTACCGATGTTCATCAAATGGAAATATGAGAAATCATGCAAAGGTTTATCAGGCAAAATATAGAGAAGCTTGTGTAGATGTAAAGGACTCAAAGGGGCTGTGGTGAATAAGGCAGTCACTAAAATTGAACGTTGCTAATTGCCGGAGAAAACGTTGAAAATAAAATTCATAAGTATAATTATTTTTGTGTAGAAAACTGGAGATAGGGAAAATCGAATTAATTGTGACGACTAAGTGTAAAACTTAAAATGTGGAGCATTTTATTAATAAAGAAGTAAAGAATGTTTAAAGTACTAGTTCGCAGCAAGCGACGGAGACGGGAGATCGAGTCAGGCGACAGGCGACGGAGACACGAGAACGAGAGCTCGTTCGCAGCGTGCAACAGATCAAAGCTGACATATCAGTTATCAGTGCGTTCACCGAGGAAGTGCATGGAAAATGTCCACAAAGAAAAGTTCAAAACGTAAATTACTAGTGGAAGAGGAAGAAGATATTTTAAGCTTCTTATATTGCAACATTTACAAGGTGATGCAGATATGTTTAAAAAATGTCGTAGAATAAGTAAAACGCGGTTTTATTTTAAGTTTAATTGAAAATTAACTGAAACCAAAAATCCACTGTACCTATTAATATTCCATCTTCTTCAGCGGTAAAAGCCATATTTGTCTTCAGAAACAAAAATTAAAGAGCTCGCGACAAAGACCCTACCGCTACAGAAGTAGTCGCGAAACAGTCTGCCAGCGAATGCGAAGCAATCTCTTGAGCGACCTGTCTCAGTTGCGGTATTCGAACTAGGGCTCATTGAATTTCGTTGTACCAGTATGATCCCTGTCTCCGGTCTCTATCTCCTGTCTTTGTCTCCTCTTATAGTACTCGTTCGCAGCAAACGACGGAGACAGGAGACCGCGACAGGAGACAAGCGTCGGACACACGAAAGCGAGAGCTCGCTCGCAGCGTACGACAGATCAAACGAGACATATCAATAATCAGTGCGTTCACCACGAAAGTGCATGGAAAATGCCCACAAAGAAAAAATTAAAACATAAATTTCTAGAGGAAGAGGAAGAAGACGACTTAATTTTGTACTACTACTTTAAATAATATGAAAGGGCATATTTAAAAGGTGATGCAGATATGTTTAAAAATTGGATTTTCATCTTCTTCGGTGTAAAGGCCATATTTGTCATCAGAAACATAAATTAAACAGCTAGCGAAGCAGTTGCGAGCCAGCCTACTAGCGACAAGGCGTGACCTGTCTCTGTCGCGGTCTTCGAAAGAGGGTTCATTGAATACCATTATGATCCCTGTCGCCTGTCTCTGTCTCCTGTCGCGGTCTCCTGTCTCCGCCACTTGCTGCGAACGACTACCTTTTCCAAGAAGTCAGTATCCCAGTGGCAGAAAGAACATTTTTTGAAGGTTAGTGCGAGGACCAGAATGATGAGATACAGAAAAACCAACATGTACAACAAGTAGAAGAGACAACCATGCTAGCACTGACCCAAGAAATCGATATATTACAAAAATAGTATGTGGTTTGTAAAACAGTAAATCACCTGAAGAAAATGATAAAATGGCTGAATTTTTAAAGAAGGGGGGAGAAACGTTGCATTTTCGAGTAACTGATCTGAGAACAAATTTGTATCTTATACTGTGCTTATTACTACTTGTTAGGTGTTTGGTGAAACTACTGATTTTTTTTAGCCGTCCCTAAACTCATTCCAGCGGCTACCTTTTAGAGTTTTCGAAGAACAAAAAACCTTATAAAACAGTTTTATTTTTCCGTCCGTCCGTCTGTTAGTATGGCTCAACTCGGGAACAGTGAGAGATAGAGATAATCGGAGAACGGAAATCGATTCAGCATCGTTAAAAACCCCGAAATTGATATTAATCTTTGACCTATTTTTACTTTCCGGATACCTATACCATATACACTGTAATATATAAGGTCTATACCTATATAGAAATTTATTTTCGTAACTTTAAATTTCCGAAAACTCGAAATTACGGCAAAAATATTGAGATTTTTCACTTGTTTAAATTATCATTTTTTTTACAAGAGTAAAATATTATGTTCATTGTTAGTATACATTGGTTAGTTAGGCGGGCGACTAATGTTAAGAACCCCTGAAATTCCGATTTTAAACTTATATTAGTAATTTAACATGATCTAAAAATTGTTTGGACCTCTTCGTTATTCGGAACTACGAATTATAGGTTTAAAAATAAAAAAAGCAACTGGTTCATAATCGAGTATATTGTCGATCAGTCGGTTAGCTTTGACTTGGTTGATGTAGAAAATAGTGCGTTTAAAATGGTAAATTTCACAGAATCTCTTACTATATATATATGATATATTTTCATTTTTTTTTTAATTTTTCACAATATTATACCTAATATAGCACAATCGACATTTATTTTTATCTTAGTATCTTACTTCCTTATGATATTTGGGTTTTGAATTTTTTTATAATTTTAGAAATGTCTTATTTTAGGTAACATTATTAATAAAATCTACTAAATAAAAATTGCCAATGTCAACATTTTTAATATAAAGTTATCTATACTATTATTACTCTCAAGTAGCAAGTACTGAATTAAGAAAATAACAAATCAAAGGCACAAAATTGTCTTTCCGATATCGCTATGATGGTACATTCAAAAATCAGGTCACGTTCTTTTTATATATTTCTTTTTTTCTTAACTTGAAGACACACTTGCAATATTTGATGAAAAATTTAATTATTGATTATCCGATTCACGAACAATATACGAATATTATTATTAAAATCTTTTAATTTGTAGACTTTGTTAGTTGTATTTAAACTTTAATATCAGTTCCTTCTGAAATGAGTTTATTTCAAAAGAGACCCTTATTTTTGAATGTTTTACCAACCCCAGAAGTATCGGTAGATTATTTTGAACCACCTTGTATCTATAAAAAATCATATCGACAACCAAAAAAAAAACAGTTAAAATTATTTTTTTAGCTAAATGTTTTAAGCGTAATGGAATTAAGAGTTGTTAATTCGGTTTAACAGTCATAAACTCTGATTTGTCAACATTACATAGATTACATTAATTAAACAATAAAATGCGATATATATTTTAATATTAAATAATTTTTTTAAAAGCGCTACAGGAATTGGCAGGTAAAAAAGTTCACAGTTATTTTGATTTGTACGTTTTTAAGAAATATTAACAATATAAAGATAGAATTATTTTTCCTCAGATAATATACATACACAACAAACATTTTTAAGAATTTTAAAGTATGTATATAGGGTAGAAAATTTATTACTTTGATTTTAACATTTCAGATTTATGGTAATTTTAATAAAATATAGAAAACACTTTGAGGCAGTACGATATTGCCTCTTAAAGAATGAAATATGAACGTAATTTCTTTATATCTAAGTCCCTAGTCTATTTTAGATTCAACAATTTAGAATAGACTTTACCCTGAGTTGCCAAAAGGTTTTTTTACTGGTCCTCAAAATTTTCAATGTAATATATTCATTTTGCGTATTATCACCCTGTACACCACAAAAATTTATTAATACTTTTTTTTTCAAAATTCCCGTACTAAGTAAATTTTGGCATGGAAAAAAGTTTTTGAAATTGTTTAAATATTTGAGATTTTTCTAAACTGTCCTTTAATATTAATCTTATTTATATTATTAAACTATAAATTTGGATTATAAGAGGCTCCGGTACATAACCTTGTGTAACTGCCTCAATGCTAAGTACTTAGCAGATAAATGTTATTTTAAATATTTTACTTTCGATATTTGTGGGTGAAAGGCTGATACATACACAAGATAAACATAATATAGTCAATATTTTATTTAAATTGAAAAAATAATCATAGCTTATAAGTGAAAAACAAAAGTTGTTGTTAGTTTTTAAATAAAATAATCCCTAATTCATAATTCTTCCTCCTACTAATCCAAAATAATAAAAAAGATCCTTAACGTCCTTGTATTAAGATATTAAATTCATTATAATAATAAGAGGATTAAAGATAAATTATTTTAGAGATTTTTCTTATTTTTGTTGTGTAATGAATGTAACGACTTCAACACTTTTTCTCATTTTAGTTCAGTAATATGTTCATTACAGCTGTAATAACCTCGTTAGCTAGATGAAATGGAAAATTCACTAGAACGCTGAAATGAACCAAATGAAACTCTACAATTCTAAATGGATGGATATAAAAAATGGATTTTCCTGAAATAAATTTCCAATTAACTACTTGAATATTTGGAAAATTTCTATACCTAATTGAGGTTAAATTTTATTTATTAATTTTCTTAACCAACAGACGATCTTCAAAGGTGGAAATTATGAGATTGGGGATTTAGATCTGATTCAATTTTTTCTTATTTAAAATTGAAATGAAAGAAAAGTTTTGTTTTCGTTTTATTATATGGTCATATTAAAAGCTTAATTAATTAAAATTGTTATATCTCTCTAGAAGAAAAATATAGATATTATTTTTTCCTTGCCTACAACAATAGCAATAAGTATTAATTTCCTAGAAATTTATTAAAATAAAATTTATTTTTTTTTAAATGCCTCTTTTGTATTATTCTATAGAAGAAGGTCGCAATTCAGACAATATATCGATTAAAATATGTGAACAATTTTAGATGCCTTTAATTAATATTTTTTAATACATAGTTATATTTAGTATTCGGGTAACACTTGGAGGTTTTTTTATAGTTTTTTGGGTTCACAAAATTGGGCAACATGTAAAGCGGCGGTACGGGGGACATTCTGGCACCTAGGCCATAGTTATTTTTTACAAAAAAAAATAAAAATATTACCTAAATATATAGTCACGTTCGGTACCGTAAATGCAGTCTATAACAAAAATATAAAATATAAAGTGAGATCAATCATAGCACAACCCTTTTTACCTATCTCATTCTATTTTTATCACAATCACCACAATTTTTATTATATAAATTATTTCACTCAAACATCACTAAGTGATTACCATGAATCTAATCGCGTCATTTATTTACCTTTGAGATCACACAATTGTTTTATTGTTGGTGTAATACCATAATAGTTTTGAACCATTGGATTAAACGCTGGTTTCGATCCGAACGCAACCATACCAAAAAAAAAAACATATAAAAGGTAGCTATTTTTCATACAACTTACCTTTTACAATTTAGGGGTCAATAACAATTACCATATATCGGGATACAAATTGATTTTTTTAAGCTTGGGAATCATCAGGTATTGAGGTGATAGCTAATAGGGGAACTCCAGCTTCATCGGAGCTACGGGCGTTTATTAGAGGATTTGAGGAATTTAGGGCTTTACTTGCCATGTCTCTTCTTATATTTTGGGGAATAGGGGTAGAAGGAAGTTTTACAAGTTTATTTTCCAGAGCAGGACCAGCTTGCGTGGTTACTTTTGGAACACGTTCTCTGTTGAGCCAGTATGTTCTCATCTTGCCTTTACCCTGAAAATAATTTATCGTAAACAAAAAAAGTATGGATAGTTTTTACACCTATACTGACTTTAATTAATTACACATGTATTACATGTACACTTTAAAAATAGATGTTTTAAAATATTTTCTGTAATTATATCCATAAAATTATGTATAAATTGCAGAATAAAAAATGTAAAAATTCAACTAGGATAAACCGTATCTATCGCTAATGGTTGAATGCATCCGAAATTCAGTGATTTTGATTTATTTTTTATTTTATCTAATATTATGGTAACACAGCAAGTGAGGTATTATTTTTATTTCTGATGTGACTAAAAGCGATAACTTGTAGAGTTGTGCTTTGATAGAGACAAAAAGTTAACTTATGTTTCCTGATGTTGCTAAATTTAGAACCAAACATAGCAACAAAAAGTTCCTCATTTTTTTTTGATAGATAGGCACCTTTCCAGTGACTGGGATACATAAATGGAAAATATATCAGTATATAAGAAATACTAGATACTATGAATGTGATTGGCGTGAAATTTATAGACATACGCCAAGAAAGCTAAAAATAACTATACAAATTTTTGACATTTTTTTATTATGTATTCCTTCGTTATTTAATGTTTACTATTGTGCTACTAAAAACATTTGTACTTGTTACCTACTAAATTTTCACTTATAATCTGAAAACCTTTGGATCTATAAAAATTTTACTTTCGCGTTAAAAAAAAGCACTCAAAATTGCAATTTTTTAATTTGAAAATCCATCGTTATTTAATATTTTACATTTTAAACTTTAATTTTTACAAAATTTTTCCAAACTTTACAACATTTTATGGTAAATTACATACACGGTTGTTTATATTTTTTTCTTTGATAAAAGGTTAATAAATTGATCAATAATTTTTTATATAATTTCTCTGTATTTTTATTACAGTGTATCGTTAAATAAACATTCTTGAGCATTGCCTTACAGAAGTAATGATCTCTTACTTTATAGTCTAATAATTCTATTATTGTTTTTTTTTAATTAACAAAAGTCTACACAGATTATGCATTAAGCGGGTGTATTGATGTTCTTATTTCTGGTAAGTTATTGTTTTCTAGTACAATAAAGTTGGAATTTCCTAGCATAAACTTCCCGGTTATATAAACTTATATAGTGGCTCTTTATAGAGGTATACACAATCTAAGGAAAATGGGAATATGTCAACATTTTAACTTAAATGAGATTGAGCTGTGGGTATGTCATAAAATCTTTTATTAACAGAATATAAATATTATTTTATAGCTATAGCTGCAGTTAAAGGTTTCTTGTTTGTTTTTTTTTTGGTAATATGATCTAATAAACTTTTTGACTATACCTGGCAAGCAGTTTATGAGTAAATGCAGTAAAAATACAAATATATTCCCAAGATATTGCTTTATACAGAATCTGGGAATATTATGCTTTTATAACAATAAAAATCATTCTACCAGCTAAACGACCTCAGTCAATGGCATTTGAATGTGAAAATATGATTACGGTTAAAACTATTATTTTTTATTTTAATTCTTCAATTAAAATAAAAACTTTAAAATTTTGGCGGAAGTAACACATCCCTTCATTTTGGTAAATGAGCTTATTAAATTAATAGTTTTTAAATTTTGGCGGAAGTAACACATCCCTACATTTTGGTGAATGGGCTTATTAAATTAATAGTTTTTAAATTTTGGCGGAAGTAACACATCCATACATTTTGGTGAATGAGCTTAATAAATTAATAGTGTTTTTATTTCAAATAAATATTTTACACACAAAATTTCATTAGATAAAAATTCTTGTATTAAAGTTATTTTAAATTATTTAAACAGATTTTATGTATTCGTATTGTAAATCGATTTAATGAATGTTAAATCATTTTTTTAATCGCTAAAGAACTAGTACATATCCTGTTGGAAACTATAAACTAGTAATTTCTGGATCCTGACATGTCTCTTTAACGATTGAGGAATTTGTTCAATTTCATTGTCTATTCAATCGCTTAGGGCTATCGGCGTGCGAAGTTCAGTGGTATTCCGAAGTTTTGCCACAAAAGTTTCATCTCGATTAAATGCTCGTCTTTCACTGAAGATTTATGTGATTTATATTGATCGGAAATTTCGACATTGTTACTTTTTAGAAACTTTTATAAAGTATTTAAAATAAAATTTAAAATAAATATTTATTGATACTAGAAGAACCCTCAATAAAAAAATTTAATAATAAATAATAAATTGTAGCTTAAAAGCAGTTCTTTTTATTTAATAATTATAGTAAAGTAGTTTTGAAAGACCATATATAATATTTAACCTTCAAAACTAAAATACATTTTGCCGAAAAAAGCAAATACGACTAAAAATGTTTTTATTTCATCGTCTATATATGTTCCAAAATCAATCGATGTTATTTATTTGAATTAGGGACAAGTTTGTTTAATAAATATCTTGCATTTTACATACCTTTATTTCTATTAGACCTCTTGATTCCAATTCAAAAGTTCTAAATGTATCCAAGATCTCTTTAGTGGCGTTACTAACGTGTATCCTGAGAGATTCCCCACAGGACTCCATACGAGAAGCCGTGTTTACAGTATCACCAAAAAGACAATAGCGGGGCATTTTCAATCCCACTACACCTGCCACACAAGGTCCTGCAAGGAAAATGTAATTTCATGTAATTCATAACATTTTCAACTATTATTATATCTATATATTTATGTTATTCGACCACAACAAATTTATTGTAATTATAAAATTTTTCGCTATCCGGATTTTAATAGAAGTTAATTAAAGATAATTTATTCACTTTATAAAAATACAAATGGATGAAGTTGATCAAGAGAAGGAGTAAGTTTGAAATTTATTAAGGGAAACAATTAATAAAAATTATGTAACAGAAAATTTTTTTGAGTTGGTATAGAGGTTATTTTCTAAAACACAAATTTGTTTTTAAAATGTTTTTGAAACAAATTTGAATGGTGTAAAATATATTTTTCTAATTTTGACATATAAAGTGACACTTTTTAAAACTGTACACAAAATTAGGCTTTTCGTAACTGGTTGCATAAATAGCTATTAATTTTTATTTATTTTTGTTGATTACATTTATTTAATTCAGATATGTAAATACATACTAACATATTTCAATAATTTACATTTACCGTAAAATTAATCGCTATGTTTAGTAAATAAATTTGAATAAAATAATTCAATTTAATTGAGCACACATTTTTAATAGGATCAAATATGAACAACGAGATTAAACAAATCAAAAAGTTTGGAATATTTGCTTCTGAATTATAAAACGTAATTCTTGACGAAGGCCAAAATTACAACTAAATATTTAACAGGCAAAATGGTTTATTCAAACGACAAGTTGATATTTTACTTTACCGCACCGCTTTTCTAGAACGTGTTCTGTGTTGAACTTTTGTAAGTGAGGTGCTTAATTGTGGAATGGGAGAAAATAAAATAAAGGGACTACTATAGATTTTAAAAGGTTTACCAACAAAACAGTAACGTGTCCTTTTTGTAATCAGAAATTAATAAAATATAAGGTTACTGTACGATGTAAATTATGTAAATATGCTCTAAAAAATGTTAATACACTTTTATTGAAAAAAAAATGCAGTATTAAAAAATCGAAAATCAATATTAGTACAGGGGTGATGGCTCATTTAGCAGGGAGTGTTTAAAGGGGGTAAAATTTTTTTTTGAGTTTTTTCAGGATTCTCAGCGGAACTTGAAGTCGTATCAAAAAACATTCAACAGAAATCTGCAACTTTTATATCAGTTACTTTTACTCCTAACCTTTAAATTTCAGAGAAAAATGAGGTAATTCGTAGTTATTTTTTTTTTGTTTAGGTCTTAAATAACCAAAACAATTTGAAATAAAAAAATTGAAGTTTTTTTGTGAAATTCATTTTTTTTTGGTCAAAAACAATTTTTTTTAAATTAGTCGAATGGCGAAATTTCATCATATAGAGTTTTTCAGATACGCATTTTTTCGTTTTTATGTGCAATTTGTACTACAGTTCCCATTTGAAAACGTCCTCAAAAATTAAAAAAACCGAAAACATGACTGTGAATATAGCCAATTCAAAATTAAAAAAATATCGATAGACAAAACTAAAATTAATCCTACCAGCAGCTGAGTTTAATATTCAATAATAAATTAGCTTATAGGAATTAAAAATACAGACAAAGAAAGCAGTAGTGTTATCTGGACACAATGAATTTAAATAAATACTTCAGATACGAACAACATACTAAATTGAAACTCAAAAATGTTTCTTATTAGCAGAATCATTTTAAAATGAAAATACCGAGTTAGATAAAATATTTAAAGTATTTCCTATTTATAGACTTTAATGCTGTAACTATTATCTTTCACGAATGTAGTGAAATTCCTTCTTTTAATAAATACTTCTCGATTTCACGCTATAATAATTATCCACATATTTACATAGATGGATTGAATGCCTTAAGCGGAACTGGCTTCCAGCATCATCCCCAGGTATTTATATAAAATTCCTGATTTCTGTTCAGTGCTCTCTGCGTTAAAAATGGTTCAATATGGCTTCCAGGAAATATACGTACAAATTTCTGTTCCTTATATTAGATATATATATTGTTTAATTTATAATAATAAATCAATTTATATCTAAATTAAAAAGTCATTGAAAAACCATGAAGAGATGAAAAATTGACATTAGTTTTCTCCATCACCTTATTTTTTCTCCTCGTCCAATGCGTGCAAAATAAATTTTAATTACAGTAACCGGTAATTATTACGGTTCAATATAATTATGAATGTTCACTTGCATATTAATGCAGATGAGGCGAATATTTCAAATTGGCGTCTGTCATCTTTGATTGTCTAATTTTTTACAACTTTTGATTGACCGCTAAGGCCATTGGAAGATACTTTGTTTGAATCCACTTCCGGATCCTTTAAAGGACCAATATGAATTTAAAAGTAACGTTATCATCCGTAGATAAGTCTGGTCTACATTTTGGTAAAATAATCATGGATTAAAGCTTATTACTTTTAAAAATTGGATATCTTTTAAATAAAAATCTTACCTGTGTGTAATCCAATTCGTAGTCTCAATGGTGCGTTTGGCTTATGACGAATTTGAAACTTCCTCACATCATTTAACAACGCCAATGACATACGAGCTATTTCTCTGGCATGGCAATTACCATTTCTTTTTGGCAAACCCGATACAACCATGTAGGCATCTCCAATTGTTTCCACCTGTAACAATTATGAATCATGCTTAATTAAGTGAGGGAAATAGATTATTAGTATGAGATCTAGTTTATGGCGAAATGTATACATTAATGCAAAGTTTGGAGATATTCATCGTGGATTAGGAAACAATGCATACATTTCAGTAGACACGGAATGCTGTTTACTTATAAATAATTAAACATTTAACAACGCTCTTAATTAATTAATACGAGGAATAGTTTATAGTTATTTGCTCGAAACATATACAACTGAATAAATAGTTGTTTCAAACATCAGTATTACACTTATTGCTAGCAAATATGGCTATAAATATATCCCAAATCATTCTTTAATCTTATATTATAATATACCGGGTGACAACGAGTGAACAGATATAATTAAGAATCCATAAATGTTTCAAAAAGTTTATATGGAAAATCGACTAATTTTAGTTTCAAGCTGTTAAATTAATAAAAAAGCTCACGTTGAAGTGAACTGTAAGGGCTATTTTTTACATTCATTTATTAATATTAAAAAGTTATACTTATTATAAAAGGTACATTATTTTTTAAAACACTTTAAACAATGATAACAAAGGCGCGGTATTACCCGGTGATTTAACGAAGAATTTTTACATGTTCTAATTGACTACGAGATAATAATGCTTGAACAAATTCTAGCGCGAAAAGGGATTTTACACCGAGCACGACGGAGTGGGATTGCAACATTTTTTTTAAGACATTGGAACATGGTCAAGGGTGAACAAGATGCAATATAGCTGATCTAGTTACTCTTACTGAGTGAAAGCTAGTTGAAGAGAGACAAGACACATAGCAACAGAAATTGACACACGGATATTATTTAGGACAGATTATACTTTTTGACGAATTTGTTTTCGCTTCTTAGGAAGTGAGACGAGGACAAAAAATATTACAAAAGAGACAAATAATGTGCAGCAAATACGAAGAAATATAAATCTATTTTTAGATCTTTGTTTTTCCGTATGAGCCTTTTTAGAGAACATTTTTAAGAACATAAGATTGTAAATTATGAATAATTTTTCAGTGAAATTGATCAAGTAATTTTAAAGACAATTTCGAAATTCGGTAAACTTTTAATAGTCCATATTTCTACTACTTTAGTTTTACTACTTTACATTTACTCTTTTAGTTCAGAATTATTGCTTACAGTTTTTCCGGTAGTGATATAAACTTTTTACTTTTTAATACCAGCCTGTATAATTATATTAATAATAATATTTTGTTTTTTTATTCTCTTTACGAGATATGAATATTTAAGGCAAACAAAAAAAAAGAGCTTTGAATAAAACTTAAGTTGAAGATTAATTTTTTATCTACATAAGTAGAAGATTTTTAAATTATATTTTTAGAATTAATATTATGAAATAATAATAAAATGAAGAGTATAAAACCAATTTTTCTATGAACCCCTACGAAAGGACATCTTAGGATAATAGGATACTTCTCGTGAAAACGTGATTTCCGTTACTACTGAGAGAAAATCCCATATCCTTAACTTTCGTCTCCAGTGACGAAAGTAAGTTTATACGTTTTCACATAAAACTTCCCTGACGTGTAATATATTGTAATACCTCCATACTTTTGAATAATTGCTTAACAGTTAACCAATGTTTATATCGCTAATTATGTGCAATTTTGAATTAATTACGAAATTTTGTTATTTTTGGTTCAAAACTATTTGTTCACAATCTCTTTTTTTATTTTTGGTCATAGAAAAAGTATAATGTTTTACTAATCAAAAATCATTTTTTAACCTCGCGAACATTCCAACTTCGGCTATGCCGCTTTTGAAAGTACTTTACTGATGAATTAAAACAATATTATTGATTTTTACTGTAGGTATGCCACAAAATATTAGTTTCTAAGTAATGCAGGACTTTTTATCAAGAATTTTTTTGTGAAATACAAGATAAAATATTTTTCCATTTGCTGTATACTGATTTATAGATCAACACTCTAAAATTGCAATTTACCAACCAAATAAAACTAATCAATTTAAAGGCTGTGCAAGTTTTTTATTAATAGTTATGGATTTCCATTAAAATTATCCATGTTTCGAACATTCGATTCATTCTCTTTTTAAATGTTTAAACTGAATTAAGTAAAACCAATGAAGAGAGCAATTTCAATCTCACAAACAGATTAAGATTTCACACTATTATATTATTTCTCTTTGAATATCATTTAGCGATACAGTATTCTTCATTTAATTCTAAACATCTTTCTATTTAAACAGAAATAAAATTCATTGTAAATTTATTTTAATATTTATAAACGTTTATTAAAACCAGTACCAAAGAAGGATAAATTTCCTTAACATATTTTACTCGTAAAAGATCAAACCAGACAATTTTGATACAAAAAATAAATAAAAAATCATGAATCGAATTTTATATTTATATTTTAAAATACCAATATACATATTGAGTTCTTTTCAATTTTGAATATATTTTTCTGTTGCTTTTATCTTCTACATATTAAAATGTATCAATAACTACAAAAATATTCACAAGAACAATTCAAAAATCTAATAAGGATACGACCGTGTATGGGTCCCTTGGTGCATGTAACTCCGTGAAATATGGTCGAAATAACTGAAAGATAAATCTTTTCTTTCCCTTTTCGTAGTCTTAAAATTCCGGAGAGAGGGTTGAAAATAAGCTGAGAAATCTTTTCTTATTTTCCTTAACGTACATAGTAAAAAAGTTTTCAAATTTAAAAAATATTTTCAAGGCAATGTCAAATTTAATTGTGCCAGAATAACCAAATTATTTCATTTTCTATTTCCTGTTTTACAAGAGCGTGCTCATGAAAATCGAATACAGCACATAAAATGCGTAAATATACAAATCCAATAATGCAAGAAATATTATTTCGACAGATTTATGTTAGGAGCAGGCAAAAATTGAAAAACAAAAGCAAAGAAGCAAAAATTCAATGCCGATCCACAAAACAAGAATTCGTTATGTTATATTTGAAATTCAACAGTTTCATATTAAAAGCAAAATTATGCATTTTAATATACTTTGTATGACGACAGAAAAGAAACGGATTTTTTTTGTTTCGGGCATCGCCTTTCATGCATGAAGAAAATTTTAAACGGCCTGGCATTTATCACTTCTCATTTCATACATTAACCATTTAAATTTTAAACCCATTAAACATGTAATGGGTTTAATTTAATTAATACTTTATTAAATTATATCTTTAACATATTAATAAATATTTAATGAGATTTGGGACCATTGATCATTGTTATCAGGGTGTCTTCGCACTATGTAGTGAAATTTGAATAAAAATAAGGAGTTAATTTTCTTCACTATTTTAAATAATGAAGTTATTTTAATCACTTTTCCCTAAACATAATGTGCATTCGCGTGCAAAGTTTAATTATAAAAAAAATCTTAATTCTTCAAAGAAAAAGATCATTAATTAAAAATATGTATTATAAAACTGATGAGTAATTATTTGTAATAGCCCCAAAAAATGTTGAGTACTGCCAGTTTTATTTATTTTGTGTTATTTTATTTATTTAACATAATGTTAATAGCAGTAGACATGTATACCAAATAAAAGATATTCTTTGTTAAAAATATACTAGTGTATTATATAAAATACGAAATACTGTGACAGAAACGTTTTTATTTCCGCATGAACATTATGATCAAACATAAACATTTCCGAGGGCAATAAAAGACGATGCAAAAAATATGTTCAGAGACGCGATCGTCGAGGTTTTGACAAATTGAACAAGCCCGTGCTGATTGATTATATCTTGAGGAAAAGAAAATGAGTAATATTGAAATTCTCCATAATTTCGTATTCTTATCGCGCTACGATATTAGATGTAAATTTGTTTTACTTCCTTATTTAATTTAAGTACGATTCATGTCAATTAAATTCATCCAAACAAAGCTAGGGGTAGCTCATATCTAAATGTTTACTTGTGCGGATACTTTTGATTGTTTCCGTTAAAGTCTTAATAGATATCCACGATCATAGCCGTAAACCATTAATTATGCAATATTTAATTCGTTGTAACTAAAATATATGCTATTAAATTTATAATATATATGTTATAAACAATGTGCATTTTATATAATGACCGGAAAAATCAGGCAAAGTGATAGATAAATACTTTAATTATGTGGTGTATGTATATACTGCTCAGGCAATGTGTTTTTTCATAATAAAGTTCTTTACTCCAAATCAAATTTTCATTTTTAACCTTAAGAAGCGTCAATATCCTGCGCGGTTTACACCAATGAAATCTCTATTTAATTTTTAAGAGCGCTTGTGTGGCATTTTTTTAAAATTATTTTTAATAAAAGTGATACAAATATCAACTTTTTATTCTAGATCAATTTGAGAAAATATTTTAAGTACGAAAAAAATCATATATTTTTAGTTGTCATATTAGGCGAGATATTTTCAAAAAACGAATAAATCTGATTTGTGGAGCTCTACTTTGTTCTGCGTAGAACTAATTGGACTAGGGGTTAGGTTTACCTTGCATTAACTGAAAAATAATAAAAAATGAAAAAATAATTTTGAAAATTTATCCAGTGGTGTAAAAAATTGTGGGTAAAATATTCGGCCATATAACCAATTAGGCCATACCCAACTAGGTATGGTAAAAGTTCTGAATACAATATATCGTCACATTTGTAATAATTATATAACACGTTTATCTTATTTTTCCATGTTCTATACGAATCTGGCGTTAAAATCGCCAATCCGAAGTCAAAATTTAAAATGTCCTTAAAACAAAAAAGCTACAGACGCACATATAAAAGAATTCATATACATGTCTTTCAGTTCGATGAAAATCACGAAATATTGTTATTTATACAGTATACTACAAAACTGATTAATAGTGCTACCCTCGTATATTTAACTATATTTTATTCAATAGATGCGACCTAACGTTTTTTTAACAATAGCAAAAAGACTTTATAGGGTTTCAAAAGTTGATTCTGAGCGTAACCTTTTGACAACGCATACAATTTGTTTTCCAAGTTTCTTGGTAAAAACCGATCCGAAATAATTAACCTAATTTTTATTTGGCTTGAAATGCCATTGTGCTTAACTTAAAATTCAAGAAAGAAAAATTTTAAATTTGGATTATTTTAAAGTGAGTTCGAAATAATAGAAATTTTCATGTTCTTTGTTCGTAGATGGATTATATGTTTTCTTAACTGCCTTTCCTTTCTTTCACTTTATAATATCATCAGTCTGCTAAGTGACAGATAGAGTAGGGAAAAGCTTATTATTTGATAAAATTTAATAAAAATAAAATTGAAAATAGAACTTTAATTCCATAATTTTTTTCTGAATATTCTTATTTATTCCCCTTCATCGGGTTTGATATTAGAGTAATATCGTTGCTTAATATATCAACAGTAATTGGTTTGACAGCTGTAAGCGCTTCAATAATTCCAGGAATGTTTATTTATCATTAAGTTAATTAAAGTCAAAGAAAATCTTTGAAACGTAAAGCTTAGATAGTCATCACGCTTGAATTAAAATCGTTATAGATTTCTTGGCATGTAAATAATATACGTATTTTAAAATATTTGTCACCGAATATAATCTATTATTATGAACCATTAATAAAAAGATAAGTCTGATCATGTACTGTAATAAACAATCCAATAAGGAATAAGAAAAAAAAGTACCTCAATATATAAAAAGTATCAAAAAAAAACTAAATAAGCCTGTAACAACACTTGTATATTAAATAACCTTTCAATTTAAATTTGAAGGATTGGATCATTCTACACAATTTGATATCCTCAGGCAAATTGTTAAATAGACGTGGCCTATTATTGTTTGGTGCTCGTGATGTTATTGTAAACTTTGAAAACGGTAAAGCAAGATCATTGGAATGCCTTGTATAATAATTATGAATATCCTTATTTAATTTGAATTTTCCTTTATTGTTGTTAAACATATATAAGTAAACTTTAAATATATATATATATATACAAGGCACTGTCAAAATTCTAAATTTATGAAAATATGCTTTGCATGATTTCCTTTGGGAAATATTTGCTATAGACCTAATTATTCTTGTTTTGGCTAAGAATACGTTAGACGAATCTGTACTATTTCTCCATAGACAGATATCATAACGAATTCTACTATCAACTATTGCAAAATATACAGATAACATTTGACGCTACAATAGCCATTTTCCCCATCTTTTTTATCTTTATTATCAAATAATCTTGGAAATCAGCTCATTTATAAGAAATAATATAAGAAAATTCATGTAAATTTAGGTATAACTTTGACTCTCTAACCCAGATACCATATTAGTCTACTATAAAAAGTAAGAAATCAGATACATCAAATATATTTTCGAGTAAGAAATTAAAAAAATTAAATGAAGTTAAGAACATAATTAATTTAATTAAAGTAAATCGACAAACATAATATTCACTTAATGCTATAGTGAATTTCCACATTACATTAAAATCTATTTAATAATGTTTGAAATTTAAGCAGACATTTCAAAAAATTCAATTTTGAAAAAATTGAATTACATCGTATATTAGTCTAATCCGGCAGAATATTTGATCAAATATTCTCGTTCAAAATTAATTAAAACTCATTTAATTTAATTTGGTTTAAACTTTTTTGACAAAGCCGCACAATGTTGACAGAAGAGAGAGATTTTAAATTATAACTTTAGACCATTTAAGGGCACGCAAAATAACTTTTCAGGGGTTTCATTAACGGCATAATCCGACTTTGAAAACTCAAAACTCATGTCTTATATTCAAGCCGGAATAAATTTTTTTCTTATTAACTTTCGTCTTTTCAAAAACCAGATATTTCTTTCTTTAAGAATGTATATAAACTTGCTGAAGAAGTTAAGTAATATTCTATTAAATTCAGCCTTTTTTACAACATAAAATGAATAAAGTAAGAGTTTTTATGTTTTCTACTGTTTTTAAAACATAAAAAATATCGGACTTTAAGATCAAACTCATGTAATAACAGAGCATATGAACAGAGTTCAACGACTTTTAGCAGAATGATAAATTCTATAGACATAGCCAACTTGCGGATATGATACGAATAAATAACTAAAATAAAACAGTAAACTTGATTTATTTGGGGATTTTTAGAGTCACAACTAAAAGTTTTATGAATTATTACGTCACATGCACAATTTTAATGAATTGTGAATAAATCTAATCAATTAGATATATTAAGATTTTTGATAACAAAAAGTTACATTTAACTATATTTTTTGGAATAAAGGTCAGTCCATTTAATAAAATTTTCATCTATTTCCCCCATGGATAAATTATCATTCAGCCAGACACAGATTCTTCGATAAATTAGAACGAAATATAAAATTATCATTAGTGATAATGTTGATAACAATAAAGCTTGAATTGGAAAATATATAATATGGAAATTAATTTTGTTTTTCTTCTTAATGTTTTTAAAAAAAATTGGATTAATAAAAAGCAAGCATATAGAAGTAAGTAACGTATACCTATTTTGATTACTTTTAAAATTAATGTAATACTTATGCCAATGTTAATTTTCTTTTCCTCTATTAAAATAAGTTAAATTTTTCGTTTATTAGAACTGTCATAGCTATTTTACTTATACATTTTGCCATTATACATTGATTATTTGAGATTTCTTTAATATTAAATTAAAAAATTATTCCATTATTAATAAATCTAATCAAAAAAATTATAATAAAAATAATATTAAAAATTGTCTACAAAATATCAAAGTATCTTCCCACTTGATTGGATTATATAATGTTCATACCTATTTTTATATATTTCGGAAAATATGATCTATATGTTGTTATGGGATAATGATTTTATTATTATTTTAATTTAATTATTTTTTTTTGTTTAGTATTTTTCGTTGACTATTTTATTTAATTTAATTTGTACCCTTTTTCTTCAATATTTATCTTTTTTATAAATTTTTGAGAATAAACACAAAACTTTCTCTCAGACTGGGTTCTATTTTTGTTTATTGACTTTTTATTATTATAATTTTTTTAATATTATGGTACATCAATACATGATAATTTTTTCAAAATTTTGATAGCATAAGAATGGGAGCCTTAATTTAGGTTTACACAAAAAAATCCAAAATCTAAATCTAAATTATTTTAATGATCAATCTTTAGAGTTCAGTAGATTTTCTTATTTTTGTTATGACTGACAATATTTTTCCAGTATACATAATAAAAAAAAAATCTTAAGACAAGTAGATCGAATTGGTAAAAGAAGCTAATAGGAATGTTGATTCCTAATTGTATATATAAAAAAATGTCAATTTTAAATTTTAAAATACTAGGCACACTGTCTCCAATATAAAAGGGTAGACAAAGTTAGAACTTTGTGTCTAAGAAACAGGGATCGGCGTGATACATTTACATTTACCTTACACATAAATCTTAAAGTTCTCTTCTGTATAATAAAAAGTTTCTAAATAATTCATGAGAATAGGTGCCCCAAAATGTATACCATAAGCCAGGTGAGATTCTGTAAATGAGAAATAGGCAGATCTTTCCGCGTAAAAACCCGAACAATGAGATGCAAATTTTACTGCAAACAATCTAAAAACAGTTTTTCCTATATAGTATCTTGGTCACTTATATAAATCTATTCAAGATCACATTTAAAAGTTTTGGTAATATTATGTGTTAAATAATTGGGATTAAATCATTGATTCATTTTTTTATATCCCTGTTTATTTTATCTGTCAATCGCAACTGTTTTTACAATTCCAAATTATGGTTGTGCAAAAAACCATTAATAAACGTAGTCCAAAGCTGTTCCCCGAATACTATATTTCTTAATCTTACTCAGCTAGAAAATAATAGACCCCTACAACCTTAAACATTGCAAATATTGCATTAGTGATGCTTTCCTCAGCCTGAAATCCACACTAAAAATTAAAAAGCAAGGAGTGGTTAGTGAAGAAAACTATTATTCTTTTTTTGACTAACATTTCTAGAATCTTAGCCAAAGTCAGCAACACAGAAATTGGTCAAATGTTAAGGATCAGTATGAACACATCCCTTACAGTTTCATTTGTAAGGTACATTACTTTGACTGATAATTCATCCCAACCAGAACACAAAAAGTCTCTGGACACTTATGTCATTCATAAATTATAAGGATGAACAGAAATATTTATTGAACCGACTAACCTAGGACCCAATTAACATTAAAATTTATTAAATTTGCTTTAGTATTATTTCATTATTTTATTTACATAATATCTTATCCGAACTTTCATGAGAAACTTCAATTTTATTTTTTTTTACTTTTATTGCAGATATTTTGATGTTTAGAATTATATTTTTTCCAAACCATGTACATCCGTTTTGGTGAAATTCCGTGCTTCGAAATAATTAAGCAAAAAACAAGCCTTTTCCCAAATTTAATTTGGTAAACATTGTTTCTAAAAATATTTGGTTTAAAATCACGCTCATATTTAAGGGAGCTTGTCAAACATTGAAATAAAGCGAGTCAATAAAAATAAAATAAATATTTGTTAAGGATGGATCAAACAAGAAATAAGTAGAAGAAACGTTTAGTATTTAATTATAATAAGTAATGATGTAATAATTCCCATAGAAACAAACAAATAATTTAGGATAGTAAAATACATAAAGTATAAATAAATGTAAAACAGGAATTAATATTTTGATGAAATGTGCATACTAAAATAAATGGAACACGCAGTCCGAAAAAGCTGTTTAATAACGCATTCGTTTAATTATCGACTAGTCCTGTGTCAGTTTAATCTAAATATCATGTGCAAATTATATTGAAATATTTAATGCACCTAAGTATATTTAAATAAAAAATTATGTAGAAAAAAGTAATTTTATATGAAAAATTATATTACTTTCTAGTTAAGTTTTTCTTTTTAAAATATTACAAAAAAATATTTACCTTATAAACATCGAATCCCTCAACGATTGAATCAAAGCAAGTATATAGATCATTGAGCAAATCTACAACTTCCAGTGGTGTACTTTGTGCTGAAAGTTCTGTAAATCCCACAATATCGCTGAAATAAATAGTGACAGAGTCGAAGGTTTCAGCATTGACCGATTCTCCTCTTATCAGTTGCTCGGCCACACTTTTTGGCAATAGTTGATAAAGAACCTGCTCGCATTTTTTCTTCTCTTCCAGATAATCTTTTGTACGTTCTTCTACGAGGGTTTCCAAATTGTTTGCATATTGTTCCATACGAGCAAGAAGATTATCCAAAAGATTTCCATCACTTTCCCTTAAAGAAAATTACAAAAATACAATAAATAATCATAAACACAACTTTCTATAAATTTCTGGTATTAGACGAGGTAATTTATTAACTATTAAAATGGTTGTTTTAAGCTCAATTAATATTCTCAGGAACTAAAGCTTTACGGAAACTTCAATTTCTACTGTTTTAGTACATAATGGCATAGAATTTTGGGTAGCCGAATAGTGGGACTGATTTTTTATAAGAAACCAACTGGCAGGAAAAAATTATCTCGATTTTTTAACCAAAGGAGTAACATAAAATACTATTACAGGTAGCAATATTTTTGTTCAGTTCGGTTGTTTTTTCGTTTGTTCGTCTGAATTTTAAATTTAAGCTGGCGACCACAAGATGGTAGACAAAATTTATGATTATGGACCGATTCCATTCAAAATTGGTATGTTGGGGCTTTTGGGGGGTCAGAGATTATAAATTAAATTTGTTTAAATATGACTGATTAACTTTTTAATTTTCTTTTGTAATATTAAGGTATTTCGGAAAATCACTTTTCGAAACACATCAAAAAATTAAAAATGTTGATACCATTGTTAAACAAATTTATCTTATTAAAACAGTATTGAGTTAAAAGACAAAATGTTTTTTATAAATATGATTTTTATAAATATTAATGCTAAACAGTAATTTTAATTTAATGTGGGTGGTTTTTATAAAATATTGACATTTACTAACTTTTACATAATTTATATTTTATTGATTTTAATACTATAAGTCGATCATAAATTTTTTAATGAATAATAATTTTATTATTCCGGCAACAAATAAAACAATGAGAAAAGAATAATTTTACGACGATCATTTTCATTACAGCACTCAAAGTAAGAAGTCGTAAAATAGAGTATTTAACTTTTATTTTAGAATTATTGCAGAAAAATTTGGTGATTATCAGGATTTCTAACGTTTTATACACCCAGCTAGTTCAAAACTCCCATTAAATATTAAATATAAAATTGGTGTTTTACGATGCCATTGACACATACATTGCTTAAAAAATATAAATGGTAAGATGGAATAACATGCTAATAGATGATTTTATTATATGTAAAAAAAATTGGACGGTTTAAAAGAAATGAATTTCAAATTTTAGAAAGTACTACAAATCAAGAGTTCATACTATGTGAAAGATTACAATAAAACTTACAATAAAAAAGAAACATACGTTTCACTTTGTATTCAAATAATATTTCTTTTGGCAAGCTCTCTCGATTTTTCCTCCACTAACTCATGTAATGATAAAAGAAGAAGAAAATATTTGTTTATAAATAATTGATCTCTTATGTATTTCCCTCAAATTATCTACTTTCGCTAAACTAAATCGTTAATAAAATTGACTGACTATCAGTAGATAGAAAACCATTAAACCGACCCTTTCCCAATAGACCGTACACCAATTAACCGAATGCACTAAGTGCTAAGTCACTATTATTTTTACCTATTTAAAAAAAAGTCTTGACTGGCCTAATCTAACCAGTGTATTTAAAAAAAAGAATAGATAACTTGCATTTATATTTTAACTGTTTTAGGCAAATACGAAAATGATGGGCAGCTGTTATAATTCATCGATCATTGATTATTCGGTCTATTGGTGTTCGGTCTACTGGTAGCGAAAAAGGAGTTCGGTCTGAAGGTTATTAAAAAGACTGTAAACAATACAATTATACGTAACTTATGTAATAAAATCTTAAAAGGAAAATACTAATCTTGAGATTAATTAAAACCAAACCTGTACAAAACAAAGAAAATTGAAATTAAACGTATTTTTTTATTTTGATGTTTAGTTGTCAAAATCAAAGAATTAAGAAGTAAAGAAAAGAAAAATCGTGAAAAAAATAGGGAAATATAATATACTGTACTATTAACAAAAGTAATATATAAGAGTATTTGAAAATTATGTTTTGTTTAATGATTAAAACTTGTTAATAATGTGAAAAGCCTTTAATACAGCAAAAAAAGTCATTTATAATATAAATAGTGTCCGCAAGTTTGCTTGAGAAAATAACTTACGTCTATTAAAAAACCATTTAAAACAAGTTTAATAAAATTTAAAAAAATAAATTATAAATGTACTGCTTTTGTATGTTTATTCAGAGTTCCAATGTAAAAATTTATGATTCATGTTTTAACCAACTTTCTAGATACCATATCTCTAATTTTCACCAATTTTGATAACTTTTCAATGATGCAACCTGTCAATATTAAAATATAGTCACACGGGATGCAAAAAAACTGCGAATGGATAATAACCTAAATACAAATTTAAATCAATAAACCGATTAAAATGGCAGTATATAGCAAAATCTAATTTTGCAGCTAACTTCACTAGTCGCTGATTTAATTTTTTTTTGGAATTGACACTTTATCAAGGAATACATTTTCACATACCTACATTTTATTTTAAATAATCAAGTTATATTTAATATTATATTTTTTAATCGGGAAACCCCACGCTTCACATAAACTGACAGAGGGTATGTCAGATTCGCAAACCCACGGTTAGCAAAGACCACGAAAATTTTCCATCTCTTCCATACATATATTTTCGACAAATTGTATAATCATACAACTCAATGTATGGATTTATAACTGACGTTTGAATAGATGTGCCAAGTATTAAAAGTATGGGGGAATTAAACGTTAATATGTATATACAAAGTAATAACAACTCCATCAAGCAGATTATTATTTAATTAGCATTATAGAACGCTGTTAGCCCTAAGCGATGATTTACAGGGCAGTTATGCAATTTTTCGAAATAGCCGATAAGTTTATATAAATCAATAGGCTCCCATACAGGGAAGTAATATAAAGTTTATTTCTCGCTTGGTGTAAAGTATAGATGAAATAGGTTTAATAATTGATTGATTTCAACATTTACGATATCTGATATATAAAAAAAGAGATCACATCTCTAAGACTGCGAATTAAATATCTGAAATAATAAATAAAAAGGAAATAAAGCAGTGTGGGATAGATGGGCATTGTTGTTATTTTGAATTTGAGTTTTTGATATTTCAACCGTTTGTATAAATTTTCAAAATAAAAAATGCAATTCTCGTAATAAAATTCATTTTCTTAGTCCTAGGCAGTATGTTCTGTCTTTGCTGGTAAAAAAAAATAGAGAAAGTGTATAAAACAATTAAAATGCTAATATTAATATAGAGAAGCCAAATTCTTTATGAAATTATTTATGTTTTACTTATTAAAATTTCTACAAACAGTTTCGGAATAAAAATAACATAATGAAGTTTATTATTGTTCCGTTTTTTGTCTTTAGTTTTTTCAATTAAAAATTAAAATATGAAAACAAACATAGCCTTTATAAAATTTTTAAATAGCTTATGGTAACCGTTTTCATAATTTTTTTTAATAAAAAATTCAAGCAAGGTTGATGATGTAATTGCGCATCACAAAATTACACGTATCCGTCATATTTAGAACGGGACTGTGTGGTCTGTTTTTTTAACCTTTGATCTTTACATCCCTACTTTGACGTATACTTGTGAATAACATAATTAATAAATTTAATTAGTAAAAGAATTTAAGCTCAAAGAGGAGACCAGAATAACCACTACAAAATTAAATTTTACAGTTCTTTCTGCGTTTTATTAAAGTAGGGTATAAATTTAAACTGATTGTCCGCTCACAAAACTTTATTTTGCTTTCACTTACGCCTTTATAAAACGACTATTTGCAATTCAGAAGCCCTACGCAGATATTATATTTACCCTCGACTTCATTATTTGTTTAGAAATTTCACTTTCACTTCTATTTCAGACTCGCTTCCTTTTATCCAGCGAATTTTCATGGCTAAACAGTTTCACTTGTAATGTAACATAAGGCGTAGTTAGGAGCATTACCTTCAGCCGTAAAATAAAATCCTTTATATAATAGAAACGGTTCCCTTTTAAGCGAAACTAGAAAAATATACTAATGGTAATAAAACTAAAGTTAAAAGGTTTATAAATCATAAATATTTAGTTATTGGATGGACAAAAAATAATTATTTTTGAATTTTTTCCAATTTAAGTATTTGGCCCCTTTATACCTTTTAAAAAATATTTTGCACCACTAAAATTTTACTTATATTTCAATGATCTACAAAAATGTGAAGTCCGAATGTAAAAATACAACAAATATCCACATAGACAGACAGGCTTAGCGAACTGTTGTTCATCGAAAAACACTAAAATGTTCTATGATGTTTTCTACTAACTTCAGAGTTATTTGCCCTTGAAAGGTCAACATTGAAAATATTGAAAATACTTAAAATGTGTAAAACATCAAAATTATTAAAATTATTGAATAACAAACACTTATTTTTTTTTACTTTTTTTAAACGGAAACCACCACATGAGCGTAAATTATTATGTCAAGCGCTTCCTTTAACATCTTCTTAGCCTTTGTTTATCCACTAGACATATTGATTTAAGCTCAACAGAAACCTCGAGAAAATCAAACAAGTGAAATAAGTAGTCCGTATAAAAACTCTTGCACTAAATTAAACGAACAGCTTTTTTATCTAAAAATAAATTTTAATAAACAACATCTAAAACTTCCACATAATTGAATAATGAAGCGAAAAATCAGAAAACTAGTTAAGGCTCATTTATAAAGGACAAATAATATAAACTAATAAAACACAAGTTAAATATGGTCATATAACACATGTAACTTTTTTCTTTATATTAAAAAAGCGTTACATCGTAATTCAAGATGGACCAAAATTGCTGAGCAGACAGTTGAATTGATCTTTGGGTAGATTCCACATAAATGTAGCCAGATTTGTATCTAAATCAATTTTAAATTAAAATCATCCTATTACTATGTAAAACAAAGAAAATAAATTAAAATACTCTTCTGCAAGTCCTAGCCTATATATCCACATCATTCAAATTCCTAGAACATCCAACATTCTTATTTCTTATTCCTACCTCTCTGTCGCACTCATACGAGACGAAAAATATTGTCTTAATATATTGTACCACACTTGGAAGTTGACTAACAACGACCAATAAAAAATGTCACGCCACAATTTGTCAGCCAATCGAATTAGGTCATCGTATCTCCAGACGGTTGGATCGACTGAGATTCATGGGTGGTGGAAAGCTCTCGTGGTGAACATGAAAGGAATTTGGTGAATTTTTGGTGGTAAAACAGCGTTAAAAGTAAAATAATATTTGCACCAACTTACAAGAGAACATGCTAGTTTAAGTATGTAACTTTTTTAAGATTCAATTAATGTTAATGTAAGTAACAATGATCGAAAATTATCAGTACTTTGTATAGTGAAAGTTCGTGTATTGCAAAGTGGATAAGCCCACTGCCGGCCGGCTTTAAAAGATAAAATGTATTCAGTTTACTAAGTTGTATTAAATGTAGTTTTAATTATTTGTTCTTCGTTAATACCATAAATGGGCCAGGAAAAAGCTCTCTAGAAATAATAATTGAATGTACAATAAAGTTTCAACCGTTTTCTAATTAAAAACGGTCTGGTGCTTCGAAGATAATATTATCAGTTTCTATTAACTTCATAGTTTCTAAACCGTCAGAAATTATAATATTAAAGACACATACCTGCAAAAAAATCATTGTATTCTTGTTTGACTTCTTTAAAGTGAATATTTTTCGTTATCTTCGTGTAGACGCACGTTATTTTGACTGTAATTTGTATTCTTTTAAAAAATTAATTTTGGTCATTTTGAAATTTAAGAATGTAATACTTCATTAATTTTATTAATATGAGTTTTTTATTAAAACAATAGTGAAACTTTTGCAAAATGGCCGAAAGTTGTTTTAACAATAAAAATTAGGTAAACTTTAAAAATACGAACAGAATTTAAATTTAAACAGTGTTGTACAAAATAGTAGGAATTATACGTATCTAGCAAAAGTCAGTCAACCATTTTTTTATAGTTATGTGTCTTGTAGATCCATGCAACTATTTGTCAAGGTTTGTAATATT
This sequence comes from Neocrepidodera transversa, assembly GCA_963243735.1. Lineage (NCBI taxonomy): Eukaryota > Metazoa > Arthropoda > Insecta > Coleoptera > Chrysomelidae > Neocrepidodera > Neocrepidodera transversa. The sequence continues at coordinate 6,532,330 of OY725339.1, forward strand.
GAACTGTAACGCTCTGTAACTTAAAAACTGAGAGTTTTAAGGCATATTTTTATTAGGAAAACCTCATTTTTAAGTGTCCTAGGACCCTGAAAATAGTGATTTACAGTTTTGGTGGGTGCACCTTATATAACTGGAATAAATATTATTTACAAGACAAACTTTAGTTTGCTTATTTAGGTAATATGATGTTGGTAAAATTATAAAAAAAGACATTTTTCAAATCTTTTTTTTTTTCAAAAATTCTTCAAATTCATTAGACAATTAAATTGTGATCTTTACCAGATACAAAGTTTTAAACGCGTATTACGAAAAGTGGTTTATTCAAAACTCAACATTAATATTTAAAAGTATCAAAAAGACTATGAAAACTACCAAAATAGTATAAAAGCTCGTTTAATTTTTATAAAGATTTTTTTTATTCCAAATTTATTATTTTGAAAATTTTATTAAAGATAAAATCTGGCAATTATTGCTTTCAATGTCAACATATAATTTACAACTGCGTGCAATATCAAACGGCCATAAAGCCTTAAGATTATAACCGGTTCATTGCCAATATAACGAAATGGAAGAGATTTGGTCATAATTAAAGCGTAATTATGACATAGAAGCTGTTAAAGCAAATCCCACGCCTCAAGATGTGCTCAAAACTTGGAAAATGTAATTAAATAAAGTTAATCAACAGCACTGGACTAACTATGTAAATTATTCTTCAAACACTATTAAGTAGGCATATTATTTAGTGTCAAAAGTGATCTATGATTTAATTACTATAGCAGATGGTAATTTATCATATCTAATGTTATTTTAAAAGTAGCTTCTTTACTTTCTGGTTGTACTTTTTGAACTCCAGATGAAATTACTGAATTATTATGTTTTAAAAATCCTAACAATAAAAAATAGGAATCCGTGTGAGACATAAAATATAAATATAAAGCGCAGTGGATTTTTCACTTGCTCATACAATTTAAAGGCCTTGGGTTTAAATCTTTTAAAACTTATTTTTTGTAACAAAATACATTGATTTGTAAATAGTACCTATATTATGCAACGATCATGTAATGATTGGCTTTAATACAGGAACATATTGAGGATACAAAATGTACCGTAGGCGAGTTTCGTATAAAACATGGGATTGTATTATTGGCGATTACATGAGAGTTGCACACATTATTTTAAGAACAATATAATATAATTAACTTTTTTGTAACAATTAATAGGAACTTTTTTTTATAAAATATTAAGTAATTCCTTTAGAACACATTAATCTTTCTTCTTATTTCTTATTAAGTTATTTTAAACACATAATGGAATGTTTTAATGAATAATGCTTTTACGATTTATTATCGAAAAATTATTTTTTTACAGCATTCTATCTTTTATTCTTGAATTTCAGCATATTGTGTTTTCTACAAATCGCGATTTTTGGATTTTCTCTTTTCACATTGTTTTTATATGTAAAGGTACTTATTTTTGTTTTTTATTGAAACAAAATTGTAGATTTATTTATTACCTACAATTTTACTGTAGACCATTTTTTGATTGGAAGTCACATTTCGCCGGAAATTGCCAAAAAACGATTTTCAACCTTAAAAACTAGCCCCACTTCGAAACCGCTACATGTGCAATGGTGCATTTTTTTTTCTTCTATTTGTAATCATTTTTAGCAACGATTTCCGCTATCGCTACCCTGTAGAGAATTATATTTTTTTTAAAAAAGCTTAGGCGCTGGCTATTATGCCATTGGTAATAAATTGTAAGGATGTTAGTATTATTTTTTAATAAAATAATGAATGGTATTATTTCAAAATTGTAAGCTGATCTTTAAGATGTAGTCACTGTAATGAATTATTCTCAGTGTATACTGCTCCGCCTACATCATCAGTTTTTTTAAGACAGCTAAGTATATACATAAAATAAAAGTTAGACGAAAAGGTGTTTCTAATTAAAGCCAGAACCGTTTCTGATTTGTTGGAATACACACAATGACGTGCCATTGAGAGAATGGGGATTTTAATTTCGTTGGAAGAGGGCTGAGACTTTCGATCTAGTATTCGTTTGTCTTATCTCTTTTATTTACAGTTTAAAAGCGTCTAATTAATAATGCATTAGAAGATAAGATTTTTCTAAAGTTAAAATTTATTTTTAGTTCTAAATAATCGACTAATTGCTTAATTTATGTAGTAATTTGCTATTACAAAACTTTGTAGTGGTTGTTCTGAATTGGTGGTTTTTTATTAGTACCAGTGTAAATTAATTCAAACTGTATTGGGGTGGATATAATCGCTAAAGAAGCAAGAACGACAGGCATTTTCAGAGAGGCCCATGATCTATTCGCTCTTTTCAAAAACAAAGATGTATACGTTGGTGGAAAGATATAAGTGGAAAGATATAAGTTTCCAATCAAATAACCATTACTATGCAATACTCAAAGAACTGCCGAAAAAGATCCAAAATATTTTTTAGTACCATACATCAAAAAAGCATGCACAAAAAGATTAAAAATAAATTTAGCCCACCTATTTAAAATCGGATTAACCGATACAGAAATTTGCCCAGAAGATGGGGAAATTGATGATATGAACCACAAATTCTTTAACTGCAGAAAATATAAAGCTAAAAAAATACAATATTGGAATAATTGCAGGCACATAATATCAACCCTCCTCTGAACATTCCATTTCTTCTAGCAATCGACATAACATGCAATTGCTAAATGTTGGCAGCGAATTAAATAAAATTATACAGTATTGTAACAAGAACTTAATATTCAATAATATTAAATCACAAAACTTCAAAATAAAGAAGTATTTCGTCACAAACTCATTGATTTTCTGGAGATCTTGTTTTATATCATATCAAATTTTTAACGGCTCCTCGTATATTGCATGTATTTTACTATATGTTGTTGGTGTATAATTGATTTTAGGGGATGCACAAACTTTACCAAGAATAACTTTTTATCGAAAAACCCTTAATAAATAGTTTCTCATATGGTGCATACTTTGGGGATTACAACAATATTTTAAGTGTGGAACAGCTCTATTGTCGTTTTATTTTCCAGTCATTAGAAACCGTAGAGTCAACGCCAATCTTGTGGTAACTGATGGCATTTCTCATGTTTGTATCTTTCTTTTTATTTTTGCTCCAATTTTGTTTAAAAGGAATTCGAAATTACTCTTGGACATTCTTGTAAAGTCTTTGAATAATTGGTTAGGCTTATTTATTTACTTAATGTATCTAAAGTACCAAGCCTTATCCATAATCTAGTTGTTTTTTCGGGTTTACATTTTCTTTCAAAATAATATAAGTCACTGTGACGCGAATAATTTCGTCAGCCATTTTCTAGATCGTGTACACTATTAACATATGGGCTGGTTCAGACATATTGCCGAAATATATTGCATTGAAGTGTGTTTGTGATGACCGGAAACATTGTACCTACATATTCTACTAAAAATATTACCCGTAAACGCATCTTAAAAAAGAAGACAGGTCAAGCATATTGAAGCACAACTAGACCAAAAAGTGAGCCAGAGAGGCCACATTGAAAAGATGAAAAAGGAAGAATTAAAAATAAAAGTAATAGGCAGGAAACTAGAAAGGAAGTTGGAGGTATCCAATTACAAAAATAAAATACATGACATAGAAAAATGATCACAAGTAGTCCAAGAACCAAAACAAAATAATATAGAGGTTATGGAAGAAAAAATGCGAAATATAAATGTATACATTTACTTTTCAGTATAACCACATATATTATTGAATTATTTGTTAATTTATATACTATTAGTAACTTTAAGGCTGACGATATTTACTATTAATTTGTTTTAATAGACGAAAGGAAAATACATAATTTTATTCTGCTTGTGAATGTATTTCATATATGAAAACATTGTTTTAAAACTGCTTTTTCTTCATGTAATACGACTATTGGGTTTCAAGGTCGGATATATCGTGCCAACACAAATTTCACTTGTACGTTGTGTTAGTACAAATTACGTTACATTATTACCCTTCGTTATTTGACCTAGCAATTTTCCCATTTGAAACTCTCATGCGAATTTCAAGTGAAAACCAGCGGCATATTTCTATTTTCTGCTCATTTATTGAAAAATACGATTTTGTTTGTGGATGAGTCCAAAAGATAATAGAGAATTACTTATAACATGCCCTTCATACAGGATGGAGACTTCAATAAATGTTTGTTGATCGTGAAGGCCAAATAATTTAATGCAAAACGTGTTTTGTGTTCATATTTTGCGTCGTTTCACTATTAATCACCAAAAGCAATTTTGTAAAACCACATACTCGGTGCATAGCACTTACTGTCTCTATTGAAAACGTATAAACAGAAATAATAGTATAACAGTTGAAAAATATTTATAATAAAACAGAGTAAATGTTAGTAAATTATAAGGATGTATGGTTTTTACACAAGGAATAATATTTTTGGTACGAAAGTGAAAAATTATCTTTATAACATCATTTCAAAGCTGGTTCATTGCAAATCTTTGTTTCATTTAATTAATTTATTGATATTTTAAGACAAGTGTAGTTTCATTTAAATGAAATTTAAGGCTTAAACTTAAAATTTAAAACAACATTATATATAGAATCTACATGAATTTTTTTCATACATATTTCGCTAATTATTTAAAACCTAATAAAGTTGTGGCTCACAAAGTCGAACTTAAGTAGGTTTGTCTATGAATTAATAAGTATAAATAATTTTTATGAAGAATTTTAGGGATAATAAATTAATTATTTTTGTTTACGTTAAAAAAAAATAGAAGCTATTGACTCATTTTTTGATCTTTGCTTAAAATTCATTTCTTTTAAAAGTATAATCTGTAGTGGAAGTAATACTTCTAAATACCCCAGTGGCACCTTAATAGAATGGGAAAAATGTCATCTACTTTAATTAATATCAAACATTAAAAAATAGAAGTTCAGGTGCCTTTTATCAATTTTTAAATAATTCAACAATGGCCTATTTTTTTAACATAACCGATAGCTCAGGCTAACATTATGTTATCGATTTCAATAATGGCCACAATTAGAAGTGACTAATCAATTTTGCATCTGAAGCCGGAAAAGCACCATTATCTTCTTATTATTAATTACTTCCTTTAACTGTTCTTAAATTAATCGCATATTCAAAGGGCATTAAATATATTGAGAATTTTACATAAGCAGTTTCTGACCAATCAGATGCTTTTATTTTAAATTATTTTCCACTTACGTGAAATAACACAAAAAATATCTATAGGTGAATTTAGTTACAATTAGCAGATAAACGTCTCATAATTTTAAAACTCTTGCTGTAATATATATTTTTTTTAAATTTAAAAGAAAAATTATTTCAAAATTATACCTAAAATATTAGAAGTAAAACAAAGCAAGGAAATATTTATTATTAGTGAAATTTCATGACTTTCTCCAGAAAAATCTAAATTCATATTATAAATAAACCGATTTAACAACTTGTTAACTTACTATCTGAACAATCTTAATTATTTTCTATTTCCACACTACAATTTATTAATTAAAAGTCAGATACCTATTTTATATCGAAGCTTATTATATAAAAGTGTTTATTATAATTTGGACACTCTGCTTCAAAACTTTATAAATCATTAATTAGAATATTACTGAAAATTTTAATAAATCAGTTACTTAATACTTTATAGTAGTGTTAAAATTTGAACGTTCGATTAAAAAGCTTTCTGTTCATGTTTGCTTCGTTTTTTGTTAGATTCATATTTTTTGTTTATTTGTAGGTGAACTATCCCACTGGGAGTTGGAAAACAACATTGCACTTAGCTAAAACAGCATTTCAGGGGTTTCTGTGATGAAGCGTTTTATGTAGACTGATTGCTTGTATATTCAGTTATAAATGTTTTTATTAAAAACCTTTCTGTTTCATCATGAAAATTTATCTCAACGAAATCAATACATATGAAAATATTTTATCTGGAGATAAACAATTTTAAAAGGAAAGTTAATATCTGATTAGAAAGTAAGCGGAAATTTCAATGTTCAATTAAAAATAAGGGGTAATTTTTTTTAAGTTATTTAGTTTGTATACTATTCAGTAAACCTGGCTCCGGTTTTTGAAATTAGTTATTATAAAATTAGAAAATATAAAAGTACGTAAAATATTATAGCTGCCTTACTTTATTTACGAGCATAAAACAATTTTTTTTTCAACGTAATTAGAATAAAATTTTGTAATAAAATACGAAATACGAAACATTGAATTAAAATTTTAATAAAACGAGATTATAAAAAAATTAAAATTTTAATTAAACGAGACTATACAAAATTTAATTTAGAACAAAAAATATTTTATGTTTTGTCCTATTACCAAATAGACGTATAATTAAAAAAAGTAGTAAAAAAATACTAGTAGTAAATTTAGCAACAATGGCAAAAATAAATTATAATAAATAAAAAAGATTTATGTAAAATTATATCTTGTTCAGTCATGACGCCATCAGTCATAGCAACTATCATTTTCTGTTCTCCGAAGGAAAAAACAAAAATGGTCAAAATCTATTCAGAGAACCTCAAAACGTAAAATCTCGTTAAAATCAGAATATCGAAAAAAAATTATTACAATACTTTCCTTTTTATATAATTTAGTTCAGAAAGTAAAAAAGATCTAAATCTTCTTAGTTTTTAAAAATTAGGTAAATTTACTGAAATTGAATAATTTCATATCATCCATTTTAAACAAATTAAAGAAAATGGAAAAGGAAAGTTTTGTACAAAAACATACTATTAAATCTTCCATACGACGTTTCGTGTCTTAAAGTTATTTTTTTAATACGAACCTGCCTTTTCTATTACAAAAATTGATAAACTGTTAAAATTAGAATTCAGTGATAATCACACTTTTTGCACATTTAATCATCTCCATATCTCTTATAGTTTAGAGTTTAGCCATGTTAGCACATGATAAAAGTAATTTAATTAATGACCTTTAATTGAAGAAAAAATAAACGAAAATTTATTACAAGAAATCACAAGAATATATGTATATAAACGTTTTTTTTTAAGTATATTTGCCTGAAATATACTTCGTTTCAACTGTCAAGATCAAATTTAGTGTCTGAAACTGAACTTCTATTAAAACAATTTTAAACAGACTATGCAATTAGTTTGCTTGAAACACTTTACCAAACATGCTGAAATGAATGGATGGCCATAATTGCCATGTACCTGCAAAGTGCAATGCTATTTTGTAAAACTTGAATATTAAAAAAAACGAAATATTTGTTTTATTTTTAGAAAGATCTAAAGTTTAAGATAATGTTCCACTCAGCCTCTATATAAGACTTCAATATTAGTACTGCTCTAACATATCAAAGAGAAAGTTCGTAAGTATTGACAAGTAGGTATTCTTCTGGTTTAATAGAATTTTCAATCTAATTAACGCCCTTTGAATATGAAACTAAGTCTGAATCACGACATAGCGACAGGTCATGTAATAGGAAGATTATGAAACCTTTCCCGCTTTAGATTTAAGAAGGTTAAGTAATCGATAGCATTAACTTTAGCTTAAGCTGCCTGTTTTACCAGTTGAAATTTTAATTAACTAAATTTTAATAAAAAGAAGAAAGTGTTTAGTAACAAATTTGCAAAATAAAAAAATAAATTACAAAATACAACAGATTGTTATTTTTTCTAATACAGTGACTAATTTTAGACGCACTAAATAATGTGTAAAGAACCAGAATATACAGGGTGTACCAAATAAGAGTGACCGATTTTAAATGTAAATGCACAGCTTATTAATTGCCCTAAAGAGATTGGGTTTTCACTAATTGTTTTTGTTTACCCAAAAGTTTTTTATGAAGTTTGTTTAGATTTTTTCCCATCAATCTTAATTTTGGATGAAAAAAATGGAAAAAATAATAAAGCACCCGTATGTTTTGATGGCATTCAAAATAGCGATTCATCTTTTTTAAAAAATGTACGTTTGGTATCTCTTACTTTCCTACCAACAACGAAATTCGAGTTTTCAAGAAATACTGCATATGCCAAAACTGATGAAGCAAAATTTTAAATTTGGCGGAATGTTTTCGATAATGTTTCTAATGTAATTTTTTAGTTCTTGTAAGTTTTTAGGTTTTGGATTGTAGCATCTATCCTTCAGATATGTCCAAAGAAAAAATTTGGGACAGTTAACTTAGGAGATGCGGTGTTCGCTCAATCGGCCCACATCGACCTATCCACTTAAAAACTCGAATATCTTTAGGAAAGCAAATTTACCAAACTTTACATTTTTAAAAGAAGTATCGCCCTTTTGAATGCCATCAAAATATACAGGGTGCTCCATTTAAAATAATACATATTTTATCCATTTATTTTAACGCTGTTCTGATGGGAGAAAATATAAACAAACTTCGTAAAAACCTTCTGAGTAAATGATCACTCTTATTTGAAACACACCGTATATTAGAGCGCCTATAATAATTACATTTTGATTTAAATTTCAAAATATGGATAATAATCCATAGCTTAAAAAAATTACGAGTGTGTCTAAATTCATCTCGATTACTAAATTTATTTCTCAATTTATTTTTATTCTCTTCACAAACAAGAAAGCTATAAAATTTTAATTAAACACAAGTATATATTTTCTTTTTATAAATATACCTCAGTGCAAAATTTAGTGATTTAGAAGAAATTTAAAATATTTAAAAAATGAAATATACTTGATATACCCTTCTTAATTAAAAAGGTTGGGTGAGGCTACCCACTCTTTGTTTCACATTGTTTAATTTTGTTTATTGATACAGAACTCGGTGACATTTTTTATGGATACAGCATAGACACAGTAGGAAATCCTTTAAGCTGCTTCAAGAGCGGGGCTTGCACGAAAATGGCGATTTACATCGGATTTGAATCGCTGAAGAATGTACCCTTAGGGAAAAATGGTTAGAGAAAGGTGATAATGTTCTCCAGATAAAGGAGTTTTTAAATAGGCTGGTACGTGGAGTACAAAGTTGGACTTCGAATGGATAGGACAGTACGTAAACTTTCTGGTGCGAAACAGTGTTTCAAATTTTTTCGCCATGTTTTCAACGCGATCATGCCATGACATATTTTCCCCAAAATGCCAATGGAATCGAGCATTTTGTCATAATTATGTTGGGTTCCACAACGTTAACATTTTTAGAAAAAATGTTTGCCCAGGTTTTCTTACCGTTAAACTCTAATTCATTTTCTTATATGGCTCATCCTGGTTTTGATGTCGTTATGAAAAAGTACTTTAATGTAATTTTAGAAAGTATATCCTTTCCCTAAAGTTAATTATTAAGATTTTTTATAATCTATTTTATTTTTAGCAGTTTCTGCCATTATATTAATCAATTTATGTTTGGAAGCTACTTTTATTTTCTCTTATTTATAGATTTTTTTAGTTCTTTGATATTTCCTTTAATTTTTTTTTAAGTTTATAACCATAACTGTAATTTATTCTTTTTATCCATTTATAAACTAGGAAGATAATATTGGAATGATCCACATCCCTGTGTCAGCCTTTATATATCACATTCCAGGTTGCCAGTTTCTATCACTACAGTTATTTTGTTTTAAAATAAAATAAATTAAAGAAACAGTTGACAAACCGAAGAAATATTCTTAGATAAAATTACTATGAAATTGAAATAATTAATTTTAAGTGGCTGTCGTAACCATCTTTTCAGTTACCAAAAAATATTTATTAAGGTTATTAACGACTAAATTAATTTATTAATTATACAGTCATCGCTTAGAAGCTTTCACTCTTTCTTTTTCGCTTGTCTTTCGGCAGTTTGCCGAAGCTTGGAAAAATTTCCTTATTCAATACGGTTCGAATTGCGGGATCGCGTTGTTTCAAATTTACATAACCTAGTTGGAGAAAATGAATTGTATTGCAGTATTAGTGCCAAAAATAAATTTTCATTTAAAACCCGTCGCTTTTTTCGCTTGATTAAAATTGGACATTTCAGTTCGCTTAAATTATGATTTAATCTGAGATTTTGTAAAATATTCTTCGTTGATTGTTTATATATTTTAAACCTTTCAATTAAGAGATTTTCTATTTTTAATTTTTAAAAATACTGTAAAAACATTTTTATATATAATACAAGATGTTTTGATATTATCGATAATTACATTACGGGTTACCCAACAACAACACGAGTTCGAAGGACTATGCAAAAATTTAAGCGGTTACAAGATAAAAATAGATTTTTAATTTCAGTTCCTTTCAGAAACAGTATATACCAAACAAATTTGAGTGATTAATTTTTCCTGAAAAAATATGAAATTCCTGTTTCGAACTATTTATCGTGAAATATTATGTAAAAAAACTTCTACTTCTATAGGTGAATGAGAAAATGTACTCGTGTCCGTTAGTTATTAAAAAAATCAGTCTCAATAGTCGGATACCTAAAATGTCGAGCCATACATTAAAATGAAATTTTTCTTGAAACTGTTTGCCTAAATAGATAACGACTTCCTGTTAATCAATATCGAGTGTTATTTATATTACAACGTCCTAGATTTGTAATTCTTGATTGATCGGACTGTAAAATTTGATTTATATAAAATTCACATTACTGAAATTCTGTATTTCAGTATAAATTAGAAATGTTTTGGAAAATAATCCTAATTCTATTTTTCATGTCCTCTCTTGTAGTTACAGCTATTTTATACACCTCATTTATCACATACCCCCACAGAAAAATCAATTTGTGTCAGATTTGACGATCTAGCTGGCCACTGAATTAGTTCTCCCCTACCTATCCATCGTTCTGGAAATGGTTCATCATGTTGACCGTGACTTAATGCATTATGACGTCCTGGAGCCCCATCATGTAGATACCACATGTACATGTATACGAAGAGGAACATTTTCAAGAAATATAGGCAAATCATTCTCCAAAAACTCTAAATAAATTTCAATATTAACTGTTTCCTCAAAAACATGGTCCAATTACATAAACACCAATACCAAACATTTAATCTTGAAGTAGTAACTGTGGCATAAGGATTTTCTCTCCCATAATAGTTAAAATTATGTCGATTTATACTCCGAAAAGTACATAATCAAAAAAATCTCTTTGAGCATGAATTTTTTTTTGTCCAATTACAAAAGTTTGTTTTTCGCCGAAAATCATCTTCCAATAATTCCTGGTGTAACTGTTTTGCATCTTATTTTGTGATAGTATTTTTGCACACTTTCATAGCCTATTTATTATTCCCTGAATGATAGTGGATGATAATTTTATTATTTTGCCACAAATCTCTGCCATTTTAAGATGTCTTAGTAATCCGCAAACCAAATGGTATATAAGGTTACCTTATTTACAGAAAACCGAAACAACAACAGATACTTTTATACTACCTCGTACTACAACGTTACGCAAAAAAAATATATCAATAACTCTTTGATTTATCGTTCCACCTCTTTTTCCCATCTTGAAAAGATTACCAACGCACCTGTTCAAGTTAAATGTACCCCTATTTCCATTGGTTATAATTTACATACTTATACTGGCCAACGTTTCACATTATAACAACACGAGAAAGTATAGAAATCCGCAAACATTCACAAATAATTTACAGAAAAGAAGGATATTATTTGTTATAGTAAAAACTCCCATTTTCGTTATCGCTAACCAAGTACCCGCCCTCCCAGCTCCCGTCATCCAGATTCCCACTAGCATAGTTGGTACAGTAAACATACCGAATTACCGTGTTCGTCTCAACCATGAATAAAGTTGTCTGCAAAGGTTTAAATCCCGCAAAACGAAGTGCTGTGTAGAAATGACAGTTATTAAAATTAAATAATACCTTTTCTGTAAAAATATAGCATGTATATAGTGGTTGCAATACCTGTGCCAAATAATAATACCAAACCCCATATAAACAGCGAAATAATTTTTTTTTTGAAACTGCTAATGAATAATTTGCATAAACAATTAGAACTTTATGGTTATTTCAATTCTATTATAAAATAAACATAAATACCTAACAGTACTTCTCGTATGGTGAATGTGTATGTTGTCAAATAACGAGATTTGAGCTTCCATAAACAGAAAAAATCCAATTCCAAATCAAGTTTACAGACAATTTATCTATAATGTATTATCTGCACATATATCCACGCAAATATCAGAATAATAGTCGGTGTCATCCATATCATTTACATTTAAAGTGTTATTTTCCATTGAAAATTTCTGTTGTAACGGGAATAACGTACCATAGAGTCTTCCATACAAAACAATAAGTAAAGTTAATCTTTGTTTCCGTTTAGGACTTCAAACACAATGTATGCAGCTTGAATTTACTTAAATAAATAAATGGATAAACTAGAGTTTAATATTCTATCCATCTCAGTGTTTAATTAATATCCTTTTTGTATTTTGAATGGAAGTAGCTTTTACTTGATGAACAACCATGTTAAAAATTAAATAACACTAGTTTTGTATTGATTGATGTTTTGAGAGTGTAAGTACAAAATTTCAAAATTGTTTTACCAAAGATATAATACATATAAAAACTATGAGCTAAAAATAATATAAAGCTGGATTTATATCAACTGAAATTCAAATTCGTTGAATTCATTTTTATATTTTTAATTGTGAAATGGAGATTCAATTAAGGCATTCTCGATTAAAAATTTAATGATAAGGCAATATCCAATAAAAACAGAAAGCTGTTTGTATAGTTCCCGTCAGCATTTGCTGAAGAAAAGCTATATTAATTTTTATCAACTCAAAGCGATTTTTTTCAGCATCGGATTATTTTACAAGTTTTTACAATTTAATAAGTTTTATGTATTTTAATTATTATAAAAAAAAAATATTTTGACGATTACAATTCTAAATATAATTTAACCAAGGAAGTATTACTATTTTGAATATTAGTATTATTATTCAAATTTTTAGAAAGAAGTAACGTAAAATTTTTTTTTATCGTCCTGAAGTTTCTATAGTTACACAGTTTATTCCATTTACTGTATTATTCATCGGGTACCGTATATCATTCCACCGTGTTACATTTTTTTTCTGGGCCACTCTATATTTCATTTTTCTTCTCGCCCTGTATATTTATCTCTTCTTTCGCAAATTTTCTTTACCAACTTTTAGGTTTGTGTTACGTTTTTTTCTGGGCAACTCTTATATTTCATTTTTCTTCTCGTCCTGTATATATTAAACTTCGAATTTGTTTCTTTTTTGACTCGTTATCGCTAAATTCCATCAAAAATCAGCTCTGGTTTACCTATAAAACTGTTTTCTCTTTATATTTTAATTATCTTTAATTATCTATCTGTCGTTGACATATTGTTATACCGTTAATTTTCCGCTTGAAATTTTGGGGTTCTACGAACTGTGCTACATTCACGGCACACAGAAATATATAAAAACTACGTGATTGATTTTAAATGGGAGATTGACCTAAGAGTAGAAGCAAGACCTTTTAAAATGTTTAACCAAAACTAACTTCTTAACTTAATTTAATAAAGATCTAAATATATAATAGTGATATTTATTTGGCCGATAAAGCGTAAAATCTAAACCTAATATCTTCCCGACTACACAGGAATTTTAATACTTTTTTTAGAAATCGTAACTACATTATTGAATAGTGTATTAAAATTGGTTTAATTTTTTTATAAATTATAAAACGTTGTTTCAAAATGAAATTTTAAGTTTCATGCGTATTTAACATAAGTTCCACTTCATAATATAAACTTTCAAGCATACATAAATATTAAATTTTTTTTCATACTTAATTAATTTTAAATACATATTTATTAAAACAATTGGGTTGTTTGGAGAAATCAAGTTTGTTTAATATCCGTTAGTCTCTTAATATATAGCTGATAAATTTTGCCGACAATGACGTCGCATCGATTTTAACCTAATTTGATTGTACTTTAATTTGGATCTGTTTAAAACTTTAGATGGTATAATTAGTAGCTCTGTCGGTCATTAATTATCAACACAATCAATTATCTTCGTACTCGAAATGCTTAAATTGTTAATCTCTGAGAAACATTTACATTTCAAACAGACAAAGACAAATTTTCAACTTAATCAGTTTCTGGAACAACAATATTTAGATTGATTATTGAGTTTCCCCACAATAAGATGAGTTTGTTGAGTTAAATAATGGAGTTTGTGTGATTCTTATAACATATAATTTAGAATGTATAGTGACGTTCAAATTCGGTGTTAAATGTACGATTTGGGATCCAAAAACCATGAAAATCATTGTCGTAAGTTTGTCTTAAACTGTTGTAAAAATACCAGGAAATGACTTTATTTGTTTATGTTTTATAGTTAAGTTTTCATTTATTAGCAGAAATTAAATTAAGTATTTCTCTAATATAAGTAAATTTTTATATGTATTTGAAGTTTGAAAATAATAAAAAATAAAAGCATAAATGAGTATATTTTTCGCCCTCTAGCGGCGAAACTATGGGGAAATCGAAAACAAGTTAAAGTTGAAGGCAATTTTGTGCTCCACAACTACTTTACATAGGAAAATTTTGCCCTTAAAGTGCATTGTTTGTCCTCAAAATTTAAGAAAACTACGGAAAACCTACATGCACATTGTTTGCTCGCCCTCTAGTGGCGCAACTATTGGAAATTCCAGAAAAAGTTAAATACAAAAATTGTAGGAAGTTTTATGATCTAAAACTTTGCACTAAAACATTTTGCATTAAATTATATTGTTTGTCCTTAAAATTTAAAAAAGGCAAAAAATCTTACATGTGTATTCAATCAATGTCGGTCTTGAGGACATTTTACTGTAGGCATATACCAAATTTAAGCTTGATTGCTCAAACGGCTCGGCAGTTATTGTGGAAAATTACACACAGACATACAGTCATACAGATACACAGGCAGACCTTAATTTGGATATGGTTTCAATTTTCTTGGGGGACCTGAAAATGGATATTTCCATTGATATCTAGAATTATTTTTTTGATTTTGATTTGTTTAATTCAAAGAAGTATATGATTCATTTGAAATATAGCAAATTTCTACTCTTTAAACAAATATGTTGTTTTTGTTAACAAAATAGTATAAATTTAATTTTATTGTTGAACAAAAAAAATATAAACATGAATTTTAAACAAATTGGAATTTATATTCAGATATAAATTTATTTAACATAAGAATGAGATTGTTAAATTAAATTTGTTTCTTTTAAACACAATTTAACCAAATGCATTAGCTTGGTTCAAGAAAACCTTTTTTTTTTCAAAACGTGTAAATTTTTTTCAAGTACAATTTGATTTCTTAATTTACTTGTATTTTATTAATCACATATTTAAAAAAAATCAAATGTTATTTAATTAGCATCCTAATATTTACTCATCTTATAAATAGTATTTGTTTATATTAAAAAAATTCAATGGTGTTCTATGCATTTTTTTTGCGATACATTTTCCAACTGAATTTGAACATCACTATAGCCGTAACAAAATGTAAATGTTAATACCCACGCAGTGATCACTGTTTTAATATTGCAAAGTGAAGCTTCTGGTGCAATATCGCTGAAATTAAAAAGCATTAAATTCAGATGTAAGAAACTTTAGTCAGGAACTTGTTTGTATTGTGTATGCTCCGGAAATATTTATATCTCTACACGGTTAATAAAATCGTAATACTAAATATTTCAAAACAGTAGTAAGTAAAAAGTATTATAATCTGAAGGTGTGTCCCCACCAACGGCGACAAGAGTTGGTAACAAAGTTACCGAAAATTCATGAAAGTTGTTTTATGTCTCAAATTTAAGTTGCCGAGTTTGTTTTTCGCTCAAGGAGCTGTACATTAAAGAAAAATAGCCTCCACGACAATTTTTACAGACATGTCGAAACTGTCAAAACGTGTCTCCACCGAATCAACTTGGTTAACGATTTTTTCAAGTATTTTGTCATTTGTACTTATCCAGGCGTAGATTTTACAGTGTTTTCTTTTTGTTGTTATATAAACTAACATTTGAAAATATTTCCGTACATGACCAAAAATTGTTTCCAGTAATGATTAAGTTTAATTAATCTCTTCTAGTATACATAAACCCCCCTTCAATAAAGATTTAAATTTCGAATTGTGATAAATCCAGTCGATACAGTTCTACCAACTTATATATCTACCACTGTAGAAACTGAGGAACTTGTTCAAAAGGGATAAGCTCCACCCTCGATCATAAAATTTGTTACCTCTGTCCCACCGTTGTCCCTCGGGTGTATATATTCGTCAGTAAATCATGCTCTTCTTAAACCACCAATTTTAACAAATCGTTGCTTATGTGTGGAGATGTAAAAAAGGTCTATATTAACTCTTAATAATTACCTGACTCATAATTTGATAATAATTTGATAATAATTTGATAATAATTTGATAATAATTTGATAATAATTTGATAATAATTTGATAATAATTTGGTAATAATTTGATAATAATTTGATAATAATTTGATAATAATTTGATAATAATTTGATAATAATTTGATAATAATTTGATAATAATTTGACAATAATTTGATAATAATTTGATAATAATTTGATAATAATTTGATAATAATTTGATAATAATTTGATAATAATTTGATAATAATTTGATAATAATTTGATAATAATTTGATAATAACTTGATAATAATTTGATAATAATTTGATAATAATTTGACAATAACTTGATAATAATTTGATAATAATTTGATAATAATTTTATAATAATTTTATAATAATTTGATAATAATTTAATAATAATTTGATAATAACTTGATAATAATTTGATAATAATTTGATAATAATTTGACAATAACTTGATAATAATTTGATAATAATTTGATAATAATTTTATAATAATTTTATAATAATTTGATAATAATTTAATAATAATTTGATAATAACTTGATAATAATTTGATAATAATTTGATAATAATTTGACAATAACTTGATAATAATTTGATAATAATTTGATAATAATTTTATAATAATTTTATAATAATTTGATAATAATTTAATAAAAAAGGATTGCTCTCGACTTCAACTCGCTCTATAGAAAGGGATCGGATGTGATATATTTCCTGAGAGTATTGGAAATTATCAATTTAATGGTATAACTATAGACTGAGAAATTTAGAATTATTTTTTAAAAATGATTGAATTTACGTTACGCTAATACTCGTAGAATAAATGTAAATGAAATGAATTCTACTATCCTAAAGTTATTTAAAAATATTTTGGTGCATAAAAACCTAAAAAATTTAAAGAAAAAGTAAAGATCTATAATTCATGCTTACTGTCAGTAGATAGAACGTCCTTTAACTTTAACGGTTCTGTAACTAACGACAATGACGTTTAGATTGTGACAATTGTATAAGAAATCAACTTGTTAAATTTTATTCTAAACGTCATCGCCTTTAGTTATTGAATCTTTAAAGTTAAAGGACGTTCTATCTACTGACAGTTAGTCAGCTAAACGCTCAATAAATCACCAATATATATTTTCATCTTTTTCGGTAATGGAATTCAATATTTTAAAATATTTTCATATCAAGCCATTTGAAAGAACTGAAAGTGTTTCTATCTAATAAATGATGTATCCAAAAAATAGTAGTTCAGAAAGAAGTGTGTCTCAGAAAAATAATGTGTTTGTATCTGCCTGTGATTTAATCATTAAAAAGAAAAACTGTAGAATCTATTTTACCGTATTTTTTTATAAAAAACTAATTTATTTTATTAATTTTTAAAATCATTACAATTTTAGAGAAAACTGTACTCAACATAAAAACTTGTTTTTACAAGATTAAAAGAGACAGGAAACAGTAAACGGGTAAAGAGCCAAAGTTGAGGTATATCTCGTTTGGTTCTTGAGATGAAAAAGCCAGTATAAGGTCAAGGAGAGGAAGTTAAGTGCTAACGAAAGAAGCTGTTTGCTATCCGAAGTCTACTTACTTTAGTAAAAAAAAAAATTCTGATTAATAAAGTTTATAAATTGAAAACATAATATTTGAAATAAATTAATACCGGGTAGTCAACCTTAATTTAATATATTATCAAAATATATTTTTAAAAGTAAATATCAAGATTAGATTTCCAACATTTAATCAACTTTTTTTGGATTACACTGGAAATAAAAATATGCTTTATTAGAAATAGGACAACTTTATTATTTTAAACCGAACACTTTGTATATTTTTATATATTCAGATAACTATTTTTTCTCTAAATCTACTGAAAATATGTACCTTCAACAAATTCTGGAATTTGAACATTTTAATAAAATCATCACGTCTATGGAAATTACAGTTTATATCTTATTACGAGTGACAAACTGAAAATGTGTTATAAATTTAATCTAAAATGGGTGATTTAAGCAAATTGTAACAGAGTGGAAAAACACCCAGTAAAATATATTTTATGAGTAGAAAATACTGTTTAGTTAGGCAAAACGTATGTAAGATATATATTTTAAGAAATTTGGTGACACAAGACTGTTCTCAGCGGGGCTTGTCAGTTTTTCGGCTGTTTTCTGATATAAACAATTATGAATCACTGCAAGGTCGTGCTTGTTTGTTCAAAAGGGTACAAACAATCGCCTGTCACAGAGAAATTCAAAGATATATTCATTTTAGCTAAAGTTAATCTTTTCCGAAAATTGTAAGTTAAATCTGTTTGAAAATGGTCCGTTTGGTTACAATTAGAAAACCCAGAATAAGGTAGTTAATTTTTGTGTGTCGTTGGGTAAAGACCTGTTTTCAGGCGTCTTTGAATTTCTGTTGAGAAAAGTCGAGGCTTTTAAGAATTAATCAATTGTTTAAAAATATCGTGTTTATTTTGATAATAATTATTTATGTGTTATGTGTATTCATTTTGTTTCATCTTCATAAATATTTAAGCCTCGGCAATAAATTAGTCAGAAAAAGTGCAATTATTCAATAATCATAATAATAATTAATCAACTTTAATAATTAACAATCAGTGATAATCTGTTAGCTTTCCCTATCAAAAGGTATGTAATCTAATGTAATGGAAGAGAACTTCATTCAGTGTTATTAATGTAGAGTTGTATAATTAATTATATCAATAGTTATCATTTTACTGTAATTCACGCGCGTTTAGGTTCGCTCGGCCTAATAAAGAATAATTTGTCATATTAATAGTTATTATATAGAAAGAAAACCCCATCAGTTACACATTTGTTACATAATTATGTTTTAATTCCTGTCGATTTAAATTATATCAAGACTTAGTCAAAGAAGATTTAGAATTATATAACTCGGTACAACTAAGTCAAAATTTGTTTGGTCACACGGTATCAAACCTTTATTACTGCCGAAGTCCCAAAAGGCTCAAACGTACTAAACTAATCAAAGAAAACATTAGGAACTTCTATGTGAACTTTTATTACTTGATGAACATGAGACTGGAAATATTACCTAATAATTTACTACCTTTACCCCTAATAAAGCGCAAAAAAGAGAAACTTCAACTTAAATTATCTGGGAAGCGGATAGTGGAATGTAAAGTACTATATAGAGAGATATTAAATTTTCTAATTAAATACAATTGTAAGTTCCTTTTTGTAATATAACTAAAATGAAAAAGCAAATTTAATTTTAACGTTTCGGTATCTTTACATTATTGACCTTATACAATGTAACATTTCAATATTTTATTAAGCAATATTTTAGTTAATAAAATTCGAATCTTATTAGAAGCAGTTTTACTAAATTCTCTTTACTTTTACATGTAATAGTATTCTCCTTTCCAAGTTTATTCGTTTAATGTGTACTCCTGATCCAGTTGTTTTATGATTATAATAGATAAAAATCCAATATGGCCAACATCTGGTTTGACCAGAAATGACATGAAAATTGGAAATTTAAATAGAACACCCGGTATATTTTTACATCCTTGGATTCTACGACTTCAAACACATAGACGTAGATTGTCATATGTCACTTAAGACGCCATTTTTATTTAATTTTTAAATTTTTTTTAGCTATCCTGAGTGGTCATGATTTGAAAAGAGAAATAAAATCCCTTTTGAAAAACTCAAAAAAATAGAAGTGACGCCACAATTCACAACCGAAATAATATGTATATTTTCTACTTTATCAACGCACTATACATCTAATTTAATAAATTACCACATATTCTTAATATTCCTTGAACAACAAGGCCAGGATTACCAATTATTAAGCCTTATAATTTAAAATAAAATAGATCATGAGTTTAATAATTAATATTATACTCTTGTAATTGGCTTTGGATGTATTATTTTATAAAATACGAAAAAAATATAAAATGATCAATTAGCATTTTTCTATTACAAAATAAAATAATTTATATGAGAAAAATAAGGCCGATTTCGATAAAGGTGTTTCGCAATCATGAAATTGAATAAATAAAAATAAATTTAAATATACGCCTTCACGCATAACATACAGACAGATACAAATCGATGATACATTAACTAATTATTCCCCAGGTACAAAATTCGAAAATATAAAAGAATTTTTAAATAATATTTGCCTGAATTTAATTTATAATTGAATATTAATTTATCAAATAATTGCCTCGTCATTACCAGAACAATATTAAATATTGATAAAAAATAAGTACTAACTTTTTATTCAGCTGATGCAATTTGTTCTTAAGCGTTGCAAAATCTGGACGATCAATAGAATCCTCAGCCCAGCATTTTCTCATTAATTGTTCAACTTCGCCATCTTCACAAAGAGCTTCAGGTCCAATCACAGGTCTCAACGGTTGTCCGTTATTAGCTTCCGAACCTTTTTTAACTGTTTCCAAAATTTCTAAAATAAAAACACAACATGTTAATATTTTATTATAGGTAAAATAAAGATTAGTACTGAATGTTGGTTAGCTTTAACTTAACTAAAATTAAAATATTTTTTCTCCTATATATCTGAACGCGTATTGAAAGAGGGTAGAATAGAATTCAATTAAGTATAATGTCTCGTTTGCGTTGAGTAATAATTCTTGTTATTTTTTAAATTTAATTTTCATTTTATTCCATAGCCAGAGTTTCTTAAATAATTAATGATTATAATCATAAAATTACTATGCCCCTTAAGCTAGCGAGGCAAAGTCAGCAAAACACGATTATTTCATAAATTGTAAATAAAACACAAAATTTAATGTAGTGAATAATTTTTTAACGCTCTTTTAGAAAAGAAAAAATCCTATGTTTTGCTTAAGATGGTTCAAAAATTGATCAATAATTACGTAATTAATATAAAAAGAATTAAACGCAAATTAAATGTAGCAAATAAAAAATTAATATTGCTTTAACAAAGAAAAAAATTTCGTTCTTAAGAAAAAGCTGGGAGATTGATTTTCTAAATTTTTGAATAAATTTAGTAAAAGTACCACATTAAGTGAATTATTTTTTATGTGTTCTTTAAATTGCTTCATTAACAAAATTTTAATTTTCTACCAAAGTAACATTTTTCTTAATTCACTAATTTTTGTTAACTTATCGGTAATCTATTTCTTCTCAGTTATTTGCCATTCAAACCAATTATTTGGCGTACCTCCCATCCTATGAAAACTTCTAGTTCCAGGTTAAAAGTTAAAAGGTAACTGAACTTAGAGGTGGTTTTTTACTATACTGACTATCTAATAAAGTTCCAAAAGAGGTTTTGTAAGTGCTTGGGGACTTCAATCGAGTTAGGTGGTTAGCTATTCTAACGATTAATTTTGAACAAAAAAGTGTCTTGAAATTTAATAAAGTTATTGTTTATAGTCAGAATTATATAATTTCTGAAAACAAAATTAGTATTCGAAATTTAATGAAGAGAAATGATTTTATATAAACAGTCAATTAAAGGCCTTTAATGATCCTAAATAATTAAAATTAATGCTAATAGGAGTATAAATACCCGAATATCCCATTATATTTTCCCCTATTTTAACTCATTATAACTTTTAAACGACTGAAGATAGAATCGTGCGATTTCTACTAAAATGTTTCAAATAAGCAGAAGTTTTGTTGGTATATATATTCAATTTTTTTTCTCACTTTTGATTACGTTAAAAAAAACTTGTTAAATGGAATACCCAGTATTTTTTTGAAATCCTAAAAAGCCCGTCCTTCAGCTTATGTTTTTACATATCTACTACAAGATGAAGTGGGGGCAATTCCTCCGAATTTTCCTAACACTTCTGAAATTTTGAAACTATATGAATATCATAAAATGATTTAATTTTTAATTTCCGAACTCAACAAAGTTGTATAGAAGGAAAGCATATACCCAGATTTTAACGGATCTTAATGTTTTGAGTCACCTGAATCTATTTATACCATTTTTAACATGATGTCTGTCTGTGTGTGAGTGTGTGTGTATGGCTGTATGTGTGACGATAGCGTCTAAGCGGCTGAACCAATTTAGATGAAATTTTATATACATATTTAGAGTAGCAGATTCTGTATATATTTTGGTGTTAATGGGATAACCGAAAGTGACCAAAATTATATTCGTCCGATTAAGAATAGAGGAGATTACTTAGCCGAAACGTGTACTGATCATGGTAATAATGTGTAAAAAGTGAGATTTAAAATTCAGGTCCGTATTAAAAAATTAAAATTGAGTGTGACCCTCCGAAAACAAAACATGGAATTAAATTTCAGTGAGCCTGCCATTAAATATCATAAAAACACAGATAATAATACTAATTCCCGAGTAACAGAAATAATTTCGATTTCTCCAAATATTGTAGAGGTAAATTGGACTAATAATTAGCTCTGATGTAAAAGCACGTACTACAAAAAGATTAACAACAAATGTTTTTTTTTTAATCAACACAGAATTAATCTGATTGTTCAACACTCGGATTAAATTAGGTGGATTTTACAACGATTCAGGTACACAAGAGAATTTTTATATATCATGTAGCTAAACATGGTCTGGAAGCGATCTCTACATATTGAGGGTGGATAATAAATCCAATATGTTCATTTTTCGAACAAAAAATAAAAAAACGGGTTATTGTCGTCGTTCGTGAACAATGCTTTGTGGAAATGGATCAAATATGGTATTTTATGCCTCTAGTAAATTTTTATCTGCTTCTAAAATACTATCGGATTGCAGAATTTATAACGTTTTAACTTTTATAGTGCAGCTGTTTTCAAATATGATTTTAATTCCGTTTTGATAACATAAAAAAACAATTTATTTTAAATTTATGCTTATTTTTTCAAATTCAAATATAAATGTAATTTTATAGATATAGATATAAATATTTTCGGGTTTCAAAGTATGTGACTTTAACATATTATAATAACCATACCATAGATTAAAAATTGAGCTTAAAGATGAATAAAGTTTGTTATATTTACATCGAAAAATATGTCCATAATTTTAAATTTTATAGGAAACACAAAATTAAATTATATTTAAAAGAATAAAGAAAAAATGTTAAAAAAATGATAGCCAATGTAATGTGTGACATGATATATGTGTCTATTACAATTCATGCATCTATCTGATTGGAGGAGCAATTTTGAAAGAGTGGACATGTTACCGTTATCTTTTTACAATCGCCCATTTGATCACAAGGGAAATTCTGACTGTTAATAGATAAAACGTTCATTATCTTAAAGATTCAGTAAGTAAAAGCAATGACGTTTAGAATAATACTTAACAAGTTCATTTCTTGTACAATTGTCACAATTTGAACGTCATTGTCATTACTTATAGAATTTTTAAAGTTAATGAACGTTCTATCTACTGACAGTTAGTGTTTCAAAGAAAAATGATTCATTGAACATTTACTATTCATTAATTCGTTCGTTCCTATGAGAGTCTATAATTTTGGAGAAAAAGAGGAAAAAAAATTAAATGAGCGATGCAAACCAGTCACTATTTTTATGTATTTTTAAAAACGTAAAAAAATATTAAATCCATAAATGATTTAGAGTTATATGTTGAGAACAAAAACGGAACATGTGCATTTTCTGCAATAAATACAAAAGACTTATTCCATTCCATTGTTGCATTAAACAAAAAACTTGTAAATAACTTTAGGTGCCTCTATTTACCGTAAAGTGGACATGTTCCCATTTTTAGTCAGCAATTCATTAAAAAAAATAACAAATTAATCAGAATTTTCTTTTTATTTGTTTCTTTTAGGTGCACACGAATTGCAAAAGTACTAATACTTTAATCCTATTGCTTAATGATGACCGGCTAATGCCGGGCTCTAAATGCAAAAATAAATGCCTTCAAAAATCAAACGTAAGTACCTGTTGTATATTGTTTATTGCAAAATAAACAAAAACAAACGTACACTAAGTGCTTTTAAATTGTAAAACAAAAATGTGAGTCTGCTGGTTTGCAACTAAAACCACAAAATATTGTGGCTTATTTTGATATTGGACTACATCAGAGCATAGCCGCTAGTTTTCTGGATGTTAATAATATTGTCTGCAGATTCCACTTTGCACAATATTGGTAAGTTCAATTGAATTGTATTTAAATAATTAAATATCTTTTTTCTACGTTCATGCAAATAATTTCCACATTCATGATAAAAAATACGACTTTACTGTCTAGATACATAAATTATCATTGATACAGTCAAATACACCAACTTGGTTTGAGTTAGGACTACAAAGATGAAACATCAAAAGTCGGAAAATGGCTGCATTATTTATTTAGATTGACTTTCTTATCACCGGAAAAGGTGAGCCTATTCCTTCGTTTTTGATTTTATCGAATCTTAACCGATCAATCAAAAATTAACACAATTTTCTGATTATTTGTTACAAAATTATATCGAAGATGACTCGCTTTTTCCAAAAAAAATCTGGGCCTCCGATTCCGTATGTACTCTATACCTGTGAATCCTTTCACAGCAAGTTTAATTCATTTTGTACATCACCTCATCCAAATATTCATGTTTTTTTAAATACTCTAATCAACATACAAACAGATTCATATATAAAAATTAATAGTGCCATTTTTGAATTACAATTTCATATAATAATAAGCATATTCAAAATCGCCAAATATATCTTCAGAATAAATTGCAACAATATAAAAATAAAAAAATTTCAAGGGTCGATTTTGTTAAATGTTGTTCCTATAAAATCGATGTGTAACGTATCAATTTTAGAAATACATATATTTACCTTGCATTTTGGTGTATTTATTTATTTCTCGGAAATATTATTGAGATGCTGCAGTTCGTGACTGGGATTACCTCACCCTACTAATATATTTTTGCAGTTCGTGTATTGGATTAATTCTGTATTTAAATTCATTTTTGCAGTTCGAGTACCTACTTAAGTTCTAGGGATTAAAATTTTTGCAGTTCGAGTAAGCTCGTTTTTTTCATTCGTTTTTATAAATTAAATAGTGGATTATGTTTGCTAATATTATTTAATGGAATAAATCCGACCTGTGAATATTGCATTTTAGAAATATTGGGACATCTTCTGAGCGGTGAGTAATACATGATCAGATAACAAAAGTATACTTTGCCCAACTACTAAACCTACATCGTCAGCATCCCCACTTCTTTAATTTTTCCTTGTTATTTAGTTCCCTACTTCTCTAACTGTTAATGAAGCTGTCGGATTTGTAGTTGGACAAAGAATACTTTTGTCATCCGAGAAGATATTCCAATATATTTACTTAACTATATCTTGATTTATCATTTTTAAATCGTCAGGAGAGTAATTCATGAATAGTTATCGATAACGGCTAAGGTATATTGAACGAAACACCTTGGAACTCTTATTTTTCATAAATTCCACCCCTCTTAATCCCTTACTTGCTGCATCTGTTCTGAAAAGAACGAATCAGTCATTCGGATTTCGTTTTCAGCGTCTGACAAACCAGGATATTCGGAAAACCATAAAAAATCTTTTTCATATGTATTTTGACTTTAAAAAGTAATCCCTTCTCACAATACGTTTTTGTTCAGAGCAGCCGGCTTTCTTGATATCCCACAACTTCGATCATATACGAGTTTTAAATTTTATAGAATATTGTGAAAATCAAATCAAATAACGGTAATATTATTTTTTTTTATTATTAAATAAAGGTATTAAATAAAGATTTCGGATCTAGTTTTTAATTCTACGTTTTAATGTTTATTTCATGAGAAATTCTGCATCGGTTTCTCTAGTCTGACCTTAAAATCAATTTACATATTTATTCAAATCCGCAAGATAATCTAAAGATTTGTCTATGTTCGGATGGTTCTTGTTATTTAAGACATTGTAGTTAAAGCATTGTTTAAGTTTTGTTCGAATATTCTATACTCGTTTCATAATAACCAAATGCCGTGTTTATAATTTTTATTTACTCTCAAATTAATTTTTTAAACTTAAAAACAATATTTATATTTTTTAACTGTAAAATCCTTTAAATAAAACTGGAATCTTGTTGTGCCATAAGAATAAATTTAATCTAAAAAATATTATTTCTCTGTACAATTTTTCAACGCATTTTTTTCTTAAAATGATCCAATTCTAAGACAAATATCTATAAAATAAATATACTATAATTTGTATGGGTGTACCATCACGTTTTCACACTACAATATCTCGAAAGCTGTTCGAATAATGTTACACTTCTTCTGGTTGTTGTTTAACATAATGGAAGGTATTCCTTTCATTTTTTTAAATCCTTCTAATTAACCCCTTAAAGTGACCCCGTGAGATATAATACGCCATTAAATTCCTTCAAGAATGGCCAGAATTAGATTAAATTTAAACGGAATCCCCTGTATGAAGAATCCGTTGCCTTCTTCTCTCTTAAACCCCGCTGAAGGCGACAATTCGATATCAATTCCACAGTTGCCACTTCCAATGTTATATTACATTTCTTCAGACTTAACCCATTACAATGGGCATCAATTTTGTATAATTTCTATAAATTGAAAAAAAATTTTCAAATAAGTAACTTTGTCCATTACCGATGGGGTGGACTTTGCAAAGGTCATTTACTGGTGGTAAGTAAAAACTATAATTTAGTTGGTTTTTATGAATAATGCATAAAATATTTTTCGTAAAATCTTGATTTAGACCCTTGATTTAGTATGGACATAATGACCTAAGTCAAAAAGCGATCTCAAATTTTAACGGTTTTCGCAGCAGACATACTTTTGGTTTTTTCTTTTAAATAATATAATACGCAATAGATTTGCCTTCAACCAGTATAAAAAAAAAGAAATGGAACCGGCGTTTGACAAAAAATAAACTTTTAGATTGTGTAATGAATGACGTAAATATTTTGGAACTCGGCTATGATATTATACACGAACTACAAATAACACAAAGCAAAAATAACGAGTAAATAAGACAACCAAAGGAAAATGAAAATAACGACTAACTAAGACAACCAGAAAGGAAGGAAAATAATGACCAAAAAGAACATGAAGAAAACGAAAATATGATATTATTTACAAGTATTATAAACAGAAACTTGACATAATAAATACGTTTTTTGAAATTGGAGTTTTTTTGTACACTTCTGTCTCCTCTGGTAAAATTTCTATGTCACAATGGACATGCCATTAATTATAAAAAATATATAATATCAAGAAAAAACTGACAAGAATCCTATTGGCCTATTATTCCTTGTACTTAATTTCAGAATTTTCTGTTCATTAATAAAAAGTTGTGACTGAAAGGGTTAACAAAATATAATACTTTGGAATGACTACATTTTTCACACGTGTAGTTTATTATAAATAGAATATAGTCACTTTGTAATGTTACTAGACATTAGGATTATAGTTAGCCTGTTGACTTCCATAACCGAGTTATAGGGTCTTTTATCAATTATATCTAACTATTTATTTGGCCGTAACTTTTAAATCACTTATTATATTTTTTTCAATTTTTGGCACAAAGCTTACACTTCTCATGAAGAATGTACTGAGTAATAAGAGATATGAAAATCCAGGTCCAGTTTTATGAAAAATTGAAATGTATGAAAAATATCAAAACAACACCCTGTATATCAAAATTTGAATATTTTAATTTTTAAATTCGAATAGAGTGGAAAAAAATTAATTGAAAAAGTCGTTGTTGTTATCTCCCTCCACCGATTCCAATCGAAAAATTTTTTAACTATTTCGAAAATTTACCTCGCATCATTTGCCTCTTTCTTGTTTAATTGGCATAAAATAATTTTAAAATATTTCCCTTTACCTATGGAACACCCTGTACACATGGCATTGAAAATATTCCAAATTTATAATTAACATTCCATTTATGGTTTTATTTGAAATATCGGTTTTAGTTATAGATTACTATAATACAACAGACCTACCAAAGGGCCTAAGTGTATTCAAGAAATATGATAGAAATACATCTATTTTCTACATTCACATTGATAAATATCTATCAACGTATTGATTCCAATAAATAAAGGTAGTTAGGAGAGGGATGGAAAAAACTTGTTTGCGCGTTGCTTTCTAAATATGTCTTATCTCAATATAAATATCTCTCCTTACCCGTGTGAAAATAAGACTTTTAAAGAAAAATATTAATGGGTATTATCAAACACTATTTAACAAAGTAATTTTAAAAACGTTTTCTGTAGTCTGTAAAAACTAAATTACATGTAACTTGGAATCTCTTTTTAATAAGCTACCAATTATTATAAGATGGGATTAATTTTAAAAAAGAGACTGCAAACTTTGTTATTTATTTCAGACATAAGAAAATAGCCTTCTTATAACGAAGTGTTGTGGAATATAGAAGCAAGAAATAATTATCCTAAAAATAAATAAGCTTCCTACAAAAGATTTATTCAGACGTAAAAAAAGATATTTTGTTGAGTTAGAAAACTTGCATTTAGGACAGAAAAGCAACTCGCTATTTTCATAAAATGGAAGCTGAATTTTCACTTTGGATGAAAGTAAGAATGAACAATCTTTCGGTCAATCGTTTTAAATCAAGGCAAAAAGATTTTTATGATTTTGTTCATACCCACAAGGGTCAAACACGAAGAAATTTTTTACGGAATTTTCGTCAATTTTTCTAATTTTTGATATAATGTTATTCTCAGAATTCTGATCAATGCCCCAATCAAATCATATGATTAATATAAAATCAAAATTGTCAAATGTTTTATGTTCTGAAATAAATAAGATTAAAAAAAAATATATATCTTTTCATTAGATATATTAAAAATGAAGCACATTTAAAAGAAATGGTACATTCAAAAAATTTGGTTATTGTAAATAGTGCAAATAATACAACAATATTAATTATTCTTAATCTTCTTATCAACTTTTTCCTGAACATGATTATAATGCGAGAGCCTATCTTTAATATATAAACTTTATTTTAGACTTTTTATTATAAATTTTTTTCTTTTAGTTATTTTTAAATATTTAAAGACTCATTATAAAAAGGAAAATCAAAAATTAATCTGTCAAAACCAAATATCTTTTAGATGTTTTAATGCAAATTATGAAATTTAATTGGATATTTGGGAAAGGAATTTTCTTACGGAAAAGAAGAGAGAAGTTTAATATTTAATAAAACTAGGCATTTTGTAATAAAACAATTAGTGGTTGTATAAATAAGATACACTATTATTAATATGCATTTTAAGTACATCTCCATTAATATAATTACTTTTTATATAAACTATAGTTAGACTTTTGATAAAATACCTACTTTTAAATTAGTTTAAAATTATATTCTCATGTCCTTATAATCTTAATATTACCAAACATTCGACCTTAAAAACCATTTAAAAATCATATTCACATTTTCACATTTTTAACGTTTGTATAAAAAACATATTTTAAATAAATTCCAATATATCGTTCAAGCTTACTTTAAATTCATGTGAAAGTTTTGAGGCAGAAAATTCCACATGTTTATTCAACAACCCATAGAAAGAAAAATTTGCGTGAATACGAATTCGAATTCAAATAAAGTAACTGGAAAATGGTCTATATGATGTATAGGGCCATTTTTACTGCCACTTTTACCGAAAATTGAGAATTTTACGAGAAGAATCTTTAGTTTGGTTTATCTAATAATATATTGCATATCAAATAAAATGATATTCACAACAAGCAAAACGTATATATTTTTATATTATTCAATACCCTGTATGATTAAAAAAGAATTAGTGACTGTGTCTTCCAAACAGTCAATTAACGAGCCTAACTGTCAGTAGATAGAACGTCCTTTAACTTTAACGGTTCTGTAACTAACGACAATGACGTTTAGATTGTGACAATTGTATAAGAAATCAACTTGTTAAATTTTATTCTAAACGGCATCGCCTTTAGTTATTGAATCTTTAAAGTTAAAGGACGTTCTATCTACTGACAGTAAGTATAATATATTTTTGGAATCGTCTATGAATGTACAATTAAAAAAATGAAAAATCTATAGGGTGTTAAAAAAATTCGATGACTTGCGCGTTCGAAAATAAAAATTGACCTTTCTGAATTTAATCCATACTGTATATATTTATATAAGTATAAAACGAGGAAATTTAGGCATTGAATAACAAACACAACGGGGTGCCGATAATCGAATATATTGCGAAGTATTACGATATATAATAATTTATTGTAATACATGAACTGAAATTTGGATCAGTTGTCACGCGAAGCCATTAACGAAAACACCAACAGATGAATATTTTCTTTATTGTACGAATTTTACCAACTTTGAAACTATACAAATGGTCTTTATCTTTTGCTACATTCTAAATGGTTTCGTTCGTTTCGTAAGTTTTAATAATTCCAACAATATGTCATATTTTTACTTTTTCATTCTTTCATTGTGAAATCCTATACTTTATATTACAATTTACAAAACTTTTCATCCATTTAAACTTTTCAACAAAACAGTAATTGAATGAAACGTGTTTAAGTTTTTTAAAGATTCTTCTTCAAGTTGTTGACATGTTTTTACATTAAATAAACATGTATAGTCATGACTATAGAATGACTTAAATTTTATATTTTTTGAATTATATATTTCCGTGATGTAGTTGATAGTTAAAATAATGAATTATAGATGACTCTTGGGACGCTATTCTCTGGGGTAATAATAATATTCAGTGCTGGCAATTATTATTCTTAGAATAATTCAGTAACGCAAATAGGTCAAAATTATATAGATTAAAAAACTAAATTAAATACATATGACCCAAATATATTTATTAATGCGATGCCAATTTATGAGCATGAAACTGGCCTTTAATCCAGTCATGAACGTTTTCCGCTCCGAATTCTTTAAAACTGCACCGTTTGATTTCAAATTTTGAGAGTAGTAAAATTTAAAATAACCCTACAAATCGATAGATAAACTAATTTTAAGCAAAAAATGTAGTACAAAGTTTTTTTGATAACCGAATACTTTTCGTGTTATTCGTGACTAAAAATTTCGAAAAAAAAAATGTTTTTAACAGTTTTACCAGAATAACTCAGAAACCTTACGTTTTATGAAAAAACATTCCGATCGAAAACGAAGCTTATAAAAAAACAAAGAAATTTGTTTTTTTTTTATATTATTTTAGAAGCAAGAGAAAGCGACTTACGGTTTCTTGACAGCAATTTTCTGTTTGATGTAAAGTTATTCAAAGATTTAAATATTAAATAACAGAACACGACAAAATAGAACCTTTTTTAAAATACTCAAAACAAACCTTTATAATGAGTAGTAGTAAAAGTCTATAGCACAAAAATTGAGAGAGTTATGATGAAAATAAGATGGGTCATTCGAATTTATTGAGCAATAAAACTGACGCCATTAACAGTATTATGAAAATGTATCATAACTCATGAATAATTGACTTTATATATGCCACATTAATATGTTTTAATGGTTTAGATATCACAGATTTTGAAAAAAGTCGATTCAAATAAATAGGAATTTTTTATTTTTTTTTTAATTCTGAAAAAACCTTTTCCCAACAAAAATTTTATCTTTTTCTTTTACTGGAACTTACTTTTTCCGAGCCCTTTAAACTCAAAACTAATGGTCCAAAAAGATTGACCTTGTAGCCCATGAAATTCCCTACAACACGGTTTTCGTACGGATAAAATTGCTCAAAAGGGAACGGAGTTATCACTAAAGAACGAAATTCATTTTTTGACAGAAAATTATGGAGCAAAAATTTTTTTGAAATTTTGGAAATTAATCATTTTACCTGTTCTGTACCTTTTCTACGTGTAATACACTGGTGACACATACATAAACACACGCAGTAGAAGCTAGAAAAAGAAAGGAACACCATTAAACTGTTACATTTATTTCACATTTTTTACGTAAGGAATAATTTTTAAGGGTTGAAAATTTCCAATAAATAATTAATTATATCATAAAGAGTAAATTATATTTATTTATTTTATAATAATAATAATTATAATCAAAACGCTTCAAGCCGTTGAAAATATTTTTTCCCTATAATTACATCATAAGGGGTGTTTTTAAGAGTTGAATCATTTTAACAAATAATGTCATATCATAAATACTGTAAGACCATATTTCATCTATATAAATACTACAATAAAATCGTTTCAAAGCTGTTTATTTTTTTTGGAAATTTATATAGGGGTAGTTTTTAAGGGTTACATTGTAAAATACTATAAATCAAGATGCACAATAGAAAAAAATGATTGAAAAATGTAAACAAAATTACAGATAAAACGCCCAAATCTATTGTTTTTCAATTTTTTAATACAAGGCGTAGTTTTCACCTCGTAATAACAAAAAGCGCAAGTTGCGCGTATATAGCTTTTGACGTGGAGGGTAAGATGAGCTTAATCCCAAATTTTCAGAAAAGTCGAAGCAATCATAAAGATTTTGAAGGTAAACGCAAATTTTATGTTCAATGACTGGAGTATTTTGTGGGCTAAAAAGAATATAAAATTTCATAATGATTTAAAAATATGTATCAATAGATTTGTAAACCTCGATTTTTTGTTCCTATGATTTAAATAATTGTTTACCTTAATATTGAAAATTACTTAATTTTTTAATTTTAGGATAATGATAATAGTAATTTTTTCATATATATAAATTGTGTTTTCCATACATATCTAATATTTGCAATACATGGAATGCACAGTACCATCAAATTTATCTGTATTTTTATAAATTAAATTTTCACAATTTTATCCAAATAAATTGGCTGATTTATAGAATATTTGAATGAAATTTTCTGTAAGGAAATATTTTAATGTAAAATCATACTGTAAATCTATGTCAGAGGTCAACTACAGAAAAATTTAAATTATGCAATCGATCCAGAAACGTTAATGAATATTTGATACAAGCTAATTAGGATGAACAGGGTTTATAATTAATTATTACTTAAATATTGTATGCAATAGATGGGAATGTGTACGTAGCAAGGCCGTTATGTTTATTCAATTATAATTATTTTCACACTGAAAATATTAATAAAGCATTTTGTAATTACAGAATTCCGCTTATATCGATATTTTAAATTGTCCGGAAGGTAAATAAAATTTATAAATGAAACGATTCGTGTAAATTACCTAATCAAACACAATAGAGTATACATGTTTGGTGAGAGAATTAACCAGGTAATTCATTAATTTAAATGAACACAAAGTGGTAAGCCACAAGAACTTCATTTGATAGATGGTATCATAAACTGTAAATACCGTTTGTGTACTATTTATAGCAGAACGATAATTAAAATCCAATATTTTAAGGTCAAAAAATTAACTACATGAAGGCCTAGAATAGGAAAAAAGAGAATATTGTTGAATGAGCTACAATCAATTAATATATGCATAGATGAATATAAAGAATAAAAAAAAATGCACTCTAACAATTCTTTAACAAACGAGTTTTATTATCTTTCAAAAAGATTTAGTTGGAATAAATATAAAGAAGAATTTCAGAGATTTTGTATCCGCTTAAAATTACTTTGAAAAATATTTTTAAATTAGTACGCTATTTGAAATTAATAATTCACAAAGTTTAACAGAACAAAGGACCCCGCACAGAACATACGGAAACTGGCCTTCGGTTAAAATGTTTGATACTATACCTACTTTGACCGAAAGCAGAAGAATGAAAATGAGCATTTTCATATACGAATTCTTATAACCTCTTCTTGAAATAATCCATTATACGTCTGTCTATAATCTATATCATATATGCAGGGTGGGCCACCGGTAACGCCTCGGACTGTAGAGCAAAAACTAAACATTTTTTTTATATCTGTTTTCGCAGCGAGATTTATTTCAGAAAATATAACAAGCTAAATATATTTTTAATTGTACAGGGTACTCCAGGAAAGTGATACACATGAAAGCTATATATTTTTTAATGGAATACCATGTATTTTTTTACATTTTTAAATTCATCCTGAGAAGCTGATTTCAGAAACCTATTACACCTATATTATAAATTAAATAGTTTGATCACCCTGTATACATTTTGTTCTTAGTAGAATTCAAAAAGTTAAGAAAGGGACATGTAAGCCGTTTTATCCGATTTTATGTCGTTTGGCTGGAGCTATCGCGCGATTTTCAATTGTCTGTAACTCATGAGGTCACGTTTTGTGACCTCGCGCCCGTGAAGACTTTTTATCAGCATCGATATTTAGATAATATCCCTGAGTATAAAACATTTTCATCAAGGGCCATTGGCCGTATATTCCGTGCAGGGTCATTTAATCAAAATAAAATTTGGCTCTTTATTTAGGAATATTTTACAGTTTCAAAACGGTAACATCTGTTTTTTTTTATCAAAAAATCATATTTTTCATAATTTTTTCTCGTTACATAACTCACTTTATAAGGTCAAAAAGTTCAAAGAAAAACATTTCCTAAAAAAAACCTCAACCCCTTGAGCAATTTTAAATGGCAACGAGAGTCTACTGATAGCTCATTTGATTTTTAATTCTCCATTCAACCGTTTCAACAATTTTAAATTTGGTTTATTAATTAAATTTAAAATGTGAAATGTAAAGTGAGTTCAAGTCGCCAAGTACACTTATAACCTCTCTTCTCTTCTTTCTGTCTCTCCCTACCTGGAGGGTGCCCAGCGTTGATCTGCAAACTCTTATGTAACTTTAATTCACCGCTGAAAATAATTCTTTCGTTTCGGTGTAAGATCTGTTAAACCGATTTAGTAGATTGATAGCACGAGTTGTACTTACTAAGAAAGTTAAACGTATTTCCCTTTCTAGCAAACGTAGTTTGTTTGACATAAATACATTTATCATTAATGATTCTCTACATTTTTTCTGGAATTTTAGAATTAAAAATAAAAAACTCATTTTCATATTCATCATATTATACAGTGACTCAAAAACGAATACAAGAATTTTTTACTGTAGGTAAACCAAAAACATTCCAAAATCAGTAAAACAAAGAAAAAAATAAAAGGCTCCATAGTAAAACTGATTTCAGGCCAATCATAAAATGCTTAATAAAATACTTTATAATGTGATCTTTTAAAAATTTGATAAGATGACCTAATAAAAATTTTTATTTTTTTTTACCAATTGGAAAAATTTGTTTCTCTGCGACTATTAATTGATACACTCAGTCTTGTTTCATATATTTAATAGAAATAGTGTTCGCCCAGTGGTCCAAATTTTACCGTAGTTTATTAAAAGTTATGTCTATATCTATTTTTTTAAATTTTTCTTTGATTTTTCCTGTTTTTTATTGTTTTTTTTTTTATTTTTCTCCATTTTATTTATTTTGCATATATTTCTATATTTTCCTATTTTTTCTTATTTATCCCTACTTTTTCCTCTTTTTCCGATTTTTAATATTTTTTCTTGTTTTTTCCTGTTTTTTTTTCTCCTATTTTTTCATTTTCTCCTATTTTTTCATTTTCTCCTATTTTCCCATCTTTTTATTTATTTTTCATATTTATTCTGCTTTTCCATGTTTTGTTCAGATTTTCTCCTATTTTGACCGATTTTTCTTTTTTTCCAATTTTTTCCTGTTTTCTCCCATTTTTTTCCTATTTTCCATTTTTTCAATTTTTCTCCATGTTTCTCAGTTTTACCTATATTTTACTATTTTTCCCTATTTTTACCTATTTTTTTCTATTTCTCATATTTTTCTGTGTTTACTTCTTTTTTATATTTTTTTCCTGTTTTTTTTTTATTTTCACCTTTTTTCTATTTTTTTCTGTTTTCTACCTATCCAAAAATCTTTCAATGCGCTTAGAGAAGTTTTCACTTCAAAAATTAAATTACAATAAAGGAAAGTAAAAAATTTGAATAAAATTGACATGGTTAAGATTTGAACCCTCGCCTTCGAGTGTCTGGCATTTTTATATCAGCCCCTTAGCTCACTGGGCTATCGTACCTGTACTAAAAAATAGTCTAATGTTTAAAATAAACAATGAATGTTTTATAGTTAATTTAATTTATTTTGAATTTATTTGTAACACATATTATATATTATTTTATCTTTCGGCAAAATCTCACACTCCTTCGTTAGCGCATTACGCTTTCATAGATAATTTTTCACGCCGTGATTTCTTACTAAGAATTTACTATAAGTGAACCAATCACATCATCTGATTCTTAAGAATTCACGCTAATATCAACAAATCACATTGCCAAAGTTTAATATTTTAAGTGTCAATTAATGATTTGTGTAAAAACTATGACTTAGGTATATAATTTGTTGCATAAATCGCATAGTCGTAGAGACAATATAGTTTTTTACTTACTTAGAATGGCTATTATTCACTTAGATAATTCCAACATTCGCTCGCTGCACTCGCTCATGTCGGAAATTTCATATACGTGAATAATAATATACGCTCGTTGAATAATGTACTATTTTGCAAATTTTTTTCCAATATTATTCTAATTCCAACATTTTCATTAATTTTTCGAAAACTTTATTAAACTCTTGGAGTCTCTATAAAGTTAAACTTTATGGGAGTTGTTGAATATTTATGAAGTTTTTAATATAAATATTTGAATCCTCATAAAATTCTTTTTAAAAACAACGATCGTTTGTGTGAGAATCCAAACGATCATTGCCCACCGTTGTTCGTAGAAAATTCATGACGAGTTTTAATTTACTAAAAGATATTTCACAGAATACCGAAGAAATTGAAGAAGACAAAACGAAACAGACAATTTTATAGGTACAATTCTCTATTTTTTGTAATTTGTATATATGATTTTTTCGAAAAGTCACAACATGAATTTTTTGTAATTACTCTGTAATTTATACTTATAAGTTCACTTTCTTAAAAACTTGCAGATACATTACCACCTACTTCAGATGCAAATATCGAACGGGTTAAAAGCCGATTAATAATGCAGAATGTCTCATCTGTTATTTCGAATGTTAGATCCAAACACATACAGAGTTGATAGACATAAGTCTGTACAGTGATTTATTTAAAAACGCTAGAATAACAGGCATGTTACTACAATAATGACACATGTTAGTGTATTGTAAGTTGTTAAAAAATATGTGCAATATTTTTCTATTTTAATCATTTAGTTGATTTGATAATGTTATAATTTGTGACGTCCTTTTCTGGATTACTGGGAGTGCATTATGATGGAATTTATTTAGGAAGTTCACAGTTTACGAATTTTGTGGTCACACACTTCTTGGTGCTGAGTTAAATAAGATTCTGACGCAATTATTAAAAACTTTCCAAATAGCGATAAAAAAATATCGTAGTAGGTATATTTCCATAAGGGCGCATTTCATGTGTCAGTTGTTTTTTATTTTCAAGGTTACGCTAATTAACCGTGATGGCGCTATTTATCACAGGGCTGACCTTAATATAGATCAATAGGGCATTAGTACGAGTTGAATGCAACTTTTTATAGAATAGACTCTAGTGGCCTTCCATCAAAATAACTGAAATGTTATATCATATATTTTAATATAATAAATCGTTTCAAACTTTAATTATGGCCAAATTTCCTGTTTATTAATCATTTTCAATTTAAAAGCATACTTAAAATTTTAATATTTATTATCCATTTTAGTAGAAAAATAAAACTAAATTTATTATAGGTATATTTAATTTTTTGGCGAATGGAGTGTTCATCCACCAAAACTAACCAATTTCGAACAGAAAAAATATCTCCTACAAAAATCAAATAGCATTTTTGAAATTACTAAACATGTCTTATCAGAACCCAAACTACTACACTCTGTTTACTCACAAACAATAATATCAAAAATACAAAAAATATGGAATGAAAATTCTAAGTTTAATTTAAAATTTTTGTGGTGAAAAACATTCGCCAAAATTTATATTAGATTTCTCAAAAAGGAAATTAAATGTTCTCCCATCTATGTGTTAGAATTTTAATTTATAATGAGAAAATTACCACCATTATAATATTACGATTTTCTCTACGTACTAGTAATCTCTATATTTTCAGTTAAATGTAAAATTTTATTGGTTTTATCTTTACCTTTTTGTACTATATTCGCTAACGATAAATTTAGGCAAAACTCATTAATAAGTCATTTACTCTCAATCCTATTTTTCCCTACAGAACAATTTATTGCAGACCTAAAACTCCAAATTCTCCCTTTGATTATTCAACCCACCTCCAAAACCACTTTTAAAAATTTATAGCTCTGTTCGTCTATTCTCCAAGATAAAATTAATCGTCGAGTAACAGCATATAAATTGCTACATTTTTTAATTAATTTAACAAAACAAAACTATTGCATACTTATAAATATATATATACTATTTTTTTCTAAAATATATTATTTGTGATATTCGAATATTTTGAGAAGAAATACAAGTTTCAAGCTAACAAATTATTCCTTATAATCCAAACTGTACTAGATACTTTTTAATTTATTTATTTTAAAAAATTAAAAAAAATTTGCAAAAAAAAACTAAAATGCTTCCAGAAAATTTCTAATTCGCAAAATCAATGATGATTATAATGATAATGCAAATACATTCGTAATTTTTATAGTTTTGTTGGGAACAAATTGATGTTTTCGACAAATTTCGACTGCAACTGCACGAGCCATCTTCAGTACTTTTCGCAACATATCAACTGAAACTGAAACCTCCCTTGCTTCGAATGTGCCATTTATATGTGTGCCTTTAGTGCTGTGTGACAAATCCTAAGTAATGTTGTTGTTTCTTCTTTCTATTAAAGTTCTCTTTGTGTTTTACTATTCTAATGTTTTAGGTTGTTTTTTTTTCAGCTTTTTTAGCAGTAGGCATTGCTCTTTCATCAAATTTTTCCATGTAAAAATTGACCACAACTGAACTGAGTAGGCTCCCCATGGCGACTCCGTCAATTTGTTCATAGAATGTTTGGCTTAACTGAAAATATGTTGTTGTGACCGAGTGTCTAGAAAAATCTCCCCTATGACTATTTCGAGTGGTACATCTGTAAATAATGAGATGACGTCGAAGCTGACTAGGATGTCGTTAGGACCTTAGGTGATGTTCTTTAAGTGTTCGATGAAGTGCGTAAAAACTCGGAAGTGCAATGTTTTGCCCATGTATTTGAAAATTTTCCCCCAAATGCTTATTCAGGTTGTAAACTTGCTGATTATCATTATTAAATATCCCTAGTTCACTATATTTTACAAAAACAATTTTGTGAAATTTTTTCTCGTTAAACTAACACCGGATTTAAAATTCAAATATAATATCAGAATCAAACTTATACTTCAAATTCGATAAACTTATGTAGTTAAATAATATTCATATGCAATGAACTCGATAACTCTGTGTGCTTGCTATCGATCCCATTAATTTGTAACTGTATTAGAAGGTAAAGCCAGCAGAATTTCAAGACTCCGTCCCATACCGACATTTTCATTTAAAAATTTCAATGTCGAATATGGGTCTATATCGGTAAACCACATTGGATTATTAATTTAATTAATGTTTAATACGGATCCCAGTTTCTAATTATACGCTGCCATCGTGCAGATGATGGTGATTTGGTTTTCCTATACCAATAGTTAATGACACCATCCGTTCCCTGCATATGCTCTGCTACTTAAAAGCCACTATAAAATACTCTGTATATATCAAAGAATTATTTTAATATAATTATATTTTATGCAAAGTAATATTTTTTCAGAATTTAAAAAAAAAATTATATGTTCATATGGTAATGCTGTCTAACATTCTCTACTGGTTTTTTGATACTTTTATATACTCAATAACATACTAAAATTTCAAAAAAATCTATAGATACCGAGACGACATTAAAAAAAACCAAATTAAATATAAGCATTTTTCATATGTAAAACATGCTTAAAAACAAGAAAATATTATGTAGCAACAAGCACAATTAAAAATTTTTATAATAGAAATTGTGTTTTTATGAAAATACATTTCAATTTAAACTTCAATAAAACTGAAACAATCATCGTAGAGGAGATCATGCTTGGCTCTTCAATAAAATATGGCTTTATAGCTTGTATATCTTTTATCGTCTTTTTACGTTGTCACTAGTGAATTTACATCAAAATTTCACATTTTCTGTGTGGATCAGCCAGTGGATTTCTTACAAGACTGGCCGTATATTTTCTACGTGACATACATTTGATAGTAAACTTAAGTTATGGCCCATAGAAATTTAACAAATATTGTTATACTGTGGTATAGAGCTTATTAAACTTTAAAAATAATTTAATAATAAATCTTGATAAAAGTAGTTTCAATTTTAATTTTATAAAATGACCAAATGTCAAACATACAGAGCGGATCATCTTTACATATCAGATTATAGAAACTTTTTTCTGTACATTTTTCAATTCCTTTGAATAGAAAATATTTATTCAAACAAAGAACACGTTTTATTCGGCCTATCCAAATAACATATTTATTTGGTTTGAATAGCTGATTCAAATAATTTTTTCTCTGTGTTTGGGATCTAAACTCAGTTTAGAAGTTCAAAATGTTTAGTTTTTGCTCTACAGGCCGAGACGTTACCTAAAGTGGCCAACACTGATGTGAATATTTATTATTTTAAATATGTGCTGGGTATATCAATTTTAAAACAATTTTTGAAAGTTGTTTTTTATTGACTGATCCAGAGAAAAAGGAAAAAAATAGTTTAGCGGATAATATTTTTTTGGGAAAAAGACACATTTAATTTGAAAAATTTATGTTTCATTTTTAATTAAAATTGCAAATAAAACACAACAAAATAAAAATTTAACGACAATTCATTAATGTCATTTTCTTAAAGAAGATACTAGGTAAGGTATCTTTAACATTTTTTTTCTCTATTTAAGTTGGAAGAACAGCTACTAAAAAGAATGGAATTATCATTTAAAAAATTAATGATGTCAGTGTGAACGTCATAATTAAAATATTTGCATCAAAAGATCGCAATAAAATAAATTAAAATAATAATCAAAATCTCTGAGGAATTATTAAAAATAAAAATTGAATTTAAAATTATTATATTATGCGTTCTTTTTGTTATGGTGGTAGAATCCAAATCATTATTTCATTGTATACCTAAAGTGAACTTTTAAGTAATACTTTAATTGCAATAAAATATCGAAGTAATTGGTAAACTAGTAATATTTTATAATGTATTTGAAATAGAATACTCTGCAGGTCATAAGCCCAATTATAGAGCATGAATTGAGAGTATATAGTGAATACATCGATTGTGGAATCCTTTATAATATCACATTTTATAAACTTAAGATGATTTTTTATTGTAAAAATAGCAGTATGCTATTTAGATTAAATACATTTATGCAGGTAATCTTCATTTAGTACAATGCATGATTTCACACAACTTGAGCATTTCTAAGATAGTCCCGATACCTCCACAAGAAATGCTCCGTCTTATTATGCTAATCGCTAAAAAACACGTTACACAAATAACTATTATGAAAAAATCATATTAGAGAACCATTCAATCCTCATCAATGATTTTCTGCCTATGTACAGATGATACACAAACTAAGCATTTCACAAATTTTCACAATTTTTTATGCACGTTATCCAACAAACAAAAATAATTTATATCGGAGATTGCGATACTCTGATTACCATGACACTAAATTATTAAAGGCGTGTGAAATTAAGACTTCCTCCCGCTTTATTTTTCGATCCAACGATGTTTAGATAAAGCGAAATTTGCACGCAACGATATTTCAACTTACAAAAACTTTTAAGCCGAGCGACATTTCGTTGCAGCAATATTTCGTTTCAACGATATTTCAGCCCAACGATATTTTGATTCAATAACATTTCGAACGGATAACGTTTCGAACGAGCAACGTTCGTCCTAACAACATTTCGATCCAACAACTTTCGAGCAAGCGATTTTTGATCCAACAAATTTTCGGCTCAGTAACTTTTCGATACTACAATATTTTGATGATGCAAAATTCGATCCAAGAAGAGTTACTCCAACTATCGAAAGACCGATTTTCGATACAACAACAGTACATTTTCGATGCTCTAATATTTTGATGATGTAAAATTCTCCAGCAAAGCGTTCCTAGTTATCCTAACTTTAATGTTTATAAAGTGAAGAATCTTAAAAAGATTCTTTGTTTCTGTCTAATTGGTTAAATTCGAAGAAAAATTTTGGATGTTTTGAAAAATAATAATGGGAGTAAAATCTATTTTGAGCTAAATATTCTGACACAAGTATTCCCTAAATTATAATATATACAAGAACAAACCAATCCCTTTAGATAAATTAAAGTTTATTCAAACCGCTAATTACGGTTTTTTTCTATTAGTAAACAAAATTCATAATG
This sequence comes from Neocrepidodera transversa, assembly GCA_963243735.1. Lineage (NCBI taxonomy): Eukaryota > Metazoa > Arthropoda > Insecta > Coleoptera > Chrysomelidae > Neocrepidodera > Neocrepidodera transversa. Next base: position 6,575,093 of record OY725339.1, read on the forward strand.
CTCAAAAATGTTGATTATCAAAAATTTCAAAGTTTTAAAAATTTTCCAAAATTTCAAAAATTTGATGAATTTTATAAATGATTTTAAGTTCATTATGGAAATTCTATCTAGCCTTAAATGATTTTTATTAAAATATTTATATTTAATTTAAGACGTCTACTGTATTTAATATTTATGATTATCTAAAATGTGTCCTATATCTTGTGTTATGAATAGATTAGCTTTTTGCAAGATTAAAATTTACTTCAAATTCTAAATAGATCTACGATTTCATCATGTTCTTTGACACTCAACTCACGTTTAATTTCCATATAAATTCAATAGTAAATTCAGTATACCGTGCAATTTGGTTTCATTAACAGAAACTGTCCTGGGGGCAAGATAAAAATTATATAAAGGAAGAGGATTATAATCAATATTTTATTTAACGATAGTTATAAAATATATTAATGTATATTATAGTAATGAAAAATGTACATAATTCATATTTATAAAATATAACGACAAATACTGCTTCCAAATAAATAAAAGTAATGTAATTCTCAGAAGAATTTTTAAAACTCATACAAATCTGAATTTTTAAATAGTTTGGTTAAAAAAAAATTGTCACTCGTTAATTAAAGCAGTTTTTTATATTGTCATGTCACTTAAACTGAGAAACTAAAATGGATAAAGATATTACGCACAGGATTTTTTTTACTAGATATACTTTTACACCATTTTTTACACAGGCTATATTCATATAAAAAATTTGGATGGCAAAAATTGCCAAAAAAGAATTATAATTAATATTTTATATAAAAATTAAAAATATGACTTTTGGATATAGTATTTGTTGAAAAGGCATAAAACTCTGATAAATTGTTTACCCTGTAGAATTTTAATAAGTAGGTAAATATTCACAAATAAAAAATTACAAAAAGTAAAGTACGGATCCATTCTTTTAGTATTTATACCGTTGGGTAGTATTTTTTTAAACTTATTTGTTACTATAAAACCAGATTTGTTAATTAATGTAATAAAAGAAAAAATATAGTGTTTTAATTTTAATTTAAACATTAACTTACTTTGAGTGATAATAAATTTAATAAAGATATTAAGAAAATGTAATTTTATAAAAATGTAAATATTTAATAAACTGATAAACATCGATGTTCATATTATATTGACATTGACGGTAACATTTGCTGTACAGTAAGTACATATACTCACTACAAACTTTTATATACATTTACTTCCGAGTGCTCTTTGTAAATAAACAAGAAAAATAGTATTTTAAACTGATTGCTTAGAACAAAATTTTAAAAATCCATTATAAATATTACAAATTCTACATATAATAAATCTTAACAATACTAAAAATCATTTTTACGTTTTCTATAAAATACGTGTAAAATATACAATATAAATCATGCTTAAAGTTGTTTGATTTATGATTGAATTTTTAATCATGTTATATCTGATTGAATGCTAGTCCATTATAAATTATTTATATCAATATATTATAAAATTGTTTCATCAAAACGTAAAAGGAGAGTAACATTGAAAATATCAAATCGTCGCACTTTTGATATTAAATACGTCGTGCCAATTATTACGGCAAACAAAAAAAATAATTCGAAAGTTGTGATTTACGCATGTACCGCAACATAAAGTTTGTAAAAGTTTCAATTTACTACAAACTTAAAAAGTGCAAAAATCATGCAAAACAAAAACAAACAATAGCAAATAGATAAATATATTTACTTGATGTCTGATTAGAAAGAACATGTTTAAATCTGTCGCCAAGTATGGCATTGCAATAATCGCAATTAAGAGTGCAATGCGGTCTTCTGACTTCTAAAAGGGGACTAACTGCCCGCCTTGGCGAAGTCGATGTTCCCACTTCTTTGCCAATTTCGTTCTCTTGCGGAAGATTGAGCGACATTACGAGACCGTGATATCTGCCGCTTCCACTCGTCATGTTCACTCTATGTTAGCCATCGTGCGACTAACGCTAGACACCGAAGCGGCGAACGTTATACAGCAACTTGTGAATCACATAAGTTGGTTGAACCACGACCACTACCACAGTCAGATGTGGAATTTTGCTAGTAAAATCGATGTTTTTGCGCCGGTCTGTGTTACTGGTTCAAAGCTTCTGCCGTTAGTTTTATGGTCCTTTTCAAATGTTTTTCGTGATTCCTGAGAACAACTAAATTGCCGCTTCTTAACGCCAACAACCCACATAACTAATTTTCCTTAGACTGCTTTCTAAAACAGAAGGACCGCAAGGAAACCGAACATTTTAATAAACAAAACGAGAATATTAGTTCGTTCAAGCATGTACCTCCTATATTCTAAAAAGCTCTTCTGCGACCAGTAATGGCTCATAAGTAAGTAAGACATAAACAAAAGTGTCTTATATTTTTATATACCTATTTGGTTCTACATATCCTGAAATAACGACATAACTCATTTTGGCAAACTTATTCTTGTTTCTTTTCTTATTTATTTTTTATATGTATCGTTATTATGTGCACGTCAAATTAAAATTATTATAAAAAAATAATTTCTAAGCATAAAAATTGATAATAAGAAAATAGTATCAAAATGTGAATATCTATTAGTAATAGAAAACATTGACATTAATAAAAAAAAATCGGCTGTGTCACCCCAGAACTTTCCCGGCTCAACCGTAGAGAATAGGATTATTTTAATTACAAAATACTAAGCATTACATTAATTTATGGAACACATTAAAAATAGCAAGCCGATGGTAAATACGTCTACCGAATTGATATTTCAATGTTGATAATGACATAATCTGCGCATGCGCACGTTGTATATCACACTGCTACAATTAGGATCTCCTAAAATCATGTGTGAAAACTATTGGGAATTTGGGAAAATTTTTCATACAATAGTTGTAGGGAATTTTATGCTTTACCACATTTAACAATAGTTTATTGGTATGGCCATAAATTCAATCTCTGTTAAAATCTACAGCTTTATAGTCCGTATTATAAATTTTGTTTTTGAAATAATAGGTATTGACGTATACTTAAATGTGTTAACTATTAAGTTATCTATTATTATCTATTATTTTCCAATACCAGACGTGAAAATTTAAATGATCTTTAGTACACGACTCACGACATAGTAAGTAAGTGATATACTGTTTTCTCCTATAATAACAGATTTTGGTATATAAGATAATAAAATGTTTCAAAAACCAATTATTTTATTCCTGAGTAACTATATGGTAGACCTTCTAATTAAAGAATACGAGAAGGAACAAGAAAAGCCGAAGAAGAAATCCGGATTAACTAAGGACGGAGGTTTTATGGTTCAGTTTCAACAAATTGTGCGTATTTGTGTGTTTTTAGTACCCTAGTTAATTGGAATTAAACCCCTGTGTATAATTAACAAGTTCCTATAATACGGATATCACTATTCCCTTGATTTATATAACAAACTCAATACCAGATTTTGTCTCTGCAATCAAAGAGATTAGTTTCATTATTCTACAAAAGCATAATACATTTGATATTTGGTTCGAATGCAACATATATTTTTGTTCGAATAACGAATCGTAATTAATGTTTATTAATTAATTGTAAAGGTAAACGATCCAAAGTTCCAATAAAACTAAATTAAACTAAAAATAATTGTTCGGAGTATGTAAACTGAGGACTTGATCTCTTTATTACATGTAAGCTGCACACCGTTTGTAACAGGGATTAATAATTCGCCACGTAAACTGAGGACCAAATAAAAGCAGGTAAAAAATATTACACGGGTAAAAACACGTGATGTTTTTAGTACTTCGGCCCGAAAAATTCACTTTAACAATAAACACAAGAACTATACGCAACACGAAATTTTATGGACATAAAGCTATGGAGACATTTAAGTCTTTTAAATAGAAGTAATCAGAATGACATTTCTATTAGCTACTGAAGAAGTTTTGTGAAGTATAACAAAAGTGACCTCCAAAAAAAAAATTAAAAAAGAAATATAACATATCATCTAATTATGGTGCATGAATCCCTCAAGTAACGTAAGTAACCGTAATGATTTAAACAGTCCTATGGCTGCGAGGATCTGTTTATGTCAAAAAGTTTCGCTTCTGTCAGTCGATATTCAAATTTTAAGAAAAAATCGACTTTATTATACATTTTTATTGAAATTAAATTTTTCAGGGTTTTTCTTCCCATTTTTTTAACTTTTCCAATCTTTCCCGATTTTTCCATCTTTATTCTTTCCAATTTTTTCCAGACATTATCCCTTTTATCCATTTTCGGTTTATTACAGTTTTTACGATTTTTCAAGATGTTGTATGATGTTTTACGTTTGTTTAGCATTATTTACGAAATTTTACGACTTTTTTCCGATTTTTTTACGATCTTTTACAATTTTTTACGTTTTTTACGGGTTTTTACGATTATTTACGATTCTTTACGGGTTTTATGGTTTTTTGCGGTTTTTTATGATGTTTTACGGTTTTTTACGATTCTTTACGGTTTTTTTACGATTTTTTACAGTTTTTTACTATTTTTTACGATTTTTTGCGGTTTTTAGTTTTTTTACGGTTTTTTATGGTTTTTTCTGCTTTTTACGGTTTTTACGATTTTTCACGAGATTTTGTTTTTTCGCGATTTTTTAAGATTGACTCCATTTTTTTTTGTCTTTCTCAATTTTTGTAAAATCCGTAAAAAATCGTAAAAATTAGCGAATTAATTTTATAAAAATTAGAACATGTAAAACTCCAAACCTGTTTCGATATTTTTAAAAATGGCGGAGACATGAATTTTTTTATTCAGTTCGGCTGCAAATGAATAATGGCTATCAACAAAAAGTTTTTAAAAGTGATGAACAAATAATAAATGCAAAATTAAGATTTTCACTATATGCGAGGAATGAATAGTGAACACAACCATCAACACAGCTGCCAACATCGTTATAGTCTATTCAAAACAAAGACCGTTGCACGTCATCGTAGACGAAATTATAAAACGGCAGTGCTACCACCAAATAGAGCACGCAAAAATTCCTTTCATGTATGAACGTCACTAATTGGGGGTTTTAGGGATATTGTTTCTAAGCATAACGGCCGACAAGAATGTTTTTTATTGCAAATCATCAAATTATCGATGACGTGTTAAAGTTTTTATTTTGAATATACTATACAAGAAGTTTTATTGATACAACATTTTGAATATTCCACTTGCTTTCTGTCTAATACCCGATAAAATAGCACTGACATATACAACAATGTTTAAACATCTAAAAAAAGAATGTTTACAGGTAAATTGTCTCTTCAATACAAGAATTGTAGTAGAAGATTTTGAGTCAGCCATACATAACGCTATTAAGATTGTATGGACAAAATCAAAAATAACCAAGCTTGGTACCGTAATATACAAAATGTTGGTTTAAAAACGGAATACAGTGGCAAAACCAGTAACGCACGAAAATGGTAGCTACATGTTTTTGGTTTAGTATATTTCCACTAGAAGTTTCTGCTTATTTTGCTTTTGATTTAATGGAATAACAACCTAAAAAAAATAACGCTTAAACCAAAGTGGCAGATTATTTAGTCTAGAATTATATTTCAGAAAGTTCACAGTTTTTACCATGTCTGTGGGCTTCAAATTGCCAATTTACAGAAAATACAACAAACGCTTTCAAGAGCTCCCACTCAAATTTTAATGAAAATTTTTATAGTTCTCATTCATCTTTTTACATTTTTATCGACGTTTTGAAGCAATTTCAAATCGAAACATATATTAAAATTTATAGTGTTACAATTCCGTGCAAAATTCGTAATAAAGGTGCAAGAACACATCATGAAGTTGTAAAGACAAAAATAAAGGAATATAAAAGTGAAAAAATTTCTAGAATTGAATCTGTGAGTGTGTTTCTTACCTATAAAACATAATTTCATAGTATTTTGATATTTCAGTAAATTTTATATGTGTACATATATGTATAAAGCTATATAGGTATATATATTTGTATTTTTTGCCTATAAACATCGATTTTTTATTTTTTTTTTATTTGTAAATGTTAATTTTTTTATTATGTTACCATTTACCAATGTATTTATTAATTTAGAAGTACTATGTCTGTTTTTTTCACTCTAAACAAATGATACATACATATATAAGTAATTAATAAAAATAGTACACGAAATATGTTTTCTTGAATTTTATTTTCTTTTCACAATAACTCTGTATAAGTAATATGTTGCGGTTGTTTATAAAAATAAATAATAAATATTATTTTAATCGTGGTCCACAGTTTTCCGGTGATTTGGAAAACGGTTAGTTTACGCTTGGTTCGGGTACCAAATATTACATCTGAATTTTTTTCCTCAGTTTATATGTATCGTTACTGTTGGCGTTTTGTAAAAATTGTAATTAATAAAACATATTAACGCATAATTTTTATTTAAACACATGCTTAATTTTTCGCCTTTAAAACATCAATTTAACATGATAATTGTCTGTGTAAAATGATACCAAATTAATTTCAGGTTTTGGTAATTTTTTTACTATATATTTTAAATTTTAAATTAACAATACGTAAATTGCTGGTAAAGTATTTAGAAAATGTGCCGATCAAGCAGCAAAAAGAAAAAACAGCTGCAGATCTAATAAAAAAAGAAACAATAAATGTTTACTCACCCTTTGTATCCATGTCATATTCTCCTAAGTAGAACACTCCTTTTCTCATAATAATCTCATGTAGGATAATACCAAAAGAGTAAACATCGCCCTTTTGTGTCCCCTTAATAACGACTGATTTCAAATTTAGAAGTTCTGGAGCGGTCCATAGTTGCCCTATATTGGAGAATTTTATTTTTAGTATTAGTGGTATTGCCAATAAGTTATATCAATTTCATTATTTAATGACGTTTAAATATGCACATACATTTTTAGATTTGGCTTGAGCGTTAAAAGTTATATACAAAATTTACATCGTGAGAATTAAAAAAAATTTCCTGCAGTAGATGTAAACTTTCTAACCAAACTAACTTTTAAAACTATGAATTTGTATAATTTAAAGAAAAATTGAAGGTATGCATTAAAATTTTCGTTTAAAGCGTTATAAAAGTAATAGTAAAAAAAGTATTTAACCTTCAACTTTAATATCAACAACTAGTATTTATTAAAACTAAAAATGAATAAAATATAGTCTATAATTTAACCTTAAACAACTGATTTTATTAAAAGTGCATAAAAACATTCTCATATTATTTTTAATTATAATTAATTATTTACTAATAACGTTGTAAATGGTTCAAAGGTGTTAATGTTGAAAAATATATATTAATTTAATGTATCAGAAAGAAGTATAAAAGTCTTTTAATATATATGAAAGCAATTACCTTGTGGAAAAACGTATAAAATGTTTAATTCGTGCCTCGTGGTAAAACTGGCATTTTAAATAGAACGAAAGAGCTAGATCACTTTAATTGTTGTTGAAAAGATATTAAAAATCCATGTTAAATAGCCCTGTATAAATATTTTTTTAAATACTAATTAATTAAAGTTAGTTTATTTTATAGTCGAACGGCTATCTTTAATTAAATAAAAAGTGAACTGCTGTTCAATATTTTTAATAGCCAATCAATTATTCTGAGTTGTTTTTTTACCGTACTAAAAAATAATAAAAGGTTGATAAGATTTTTAAATATAATATAAAGAAACAAAATTTAAAGTATTTGCTTTAGTATCGCTTCTACCAAATATAATCTTATTTTCTTCTCATTTTCGGTAACATTATTATTGGGAGTAAAAGCTAAAATTGCATTATATGGCGTCAAACCAGAAGTGCAGCTGAGTTTCCGTCTATTATGTTCTAATATTCACCAATTGCCTGTGAAAAGGGCAACCAACCGCTACTAATGAAAACATTTGTGACTAAATTGATATCAGTCATGTTTATCAATAAATCGGCCTACAATAATGAGAAGCTTATTTTCACAACCGTAAATAGGTATGGACTCAAAAATTCGAATGTCATCAGATTAGAATCATTTTTTCTACAAGAGAATTAAGTAGTGTTTTCGATTTATAATTTTGGTAGACAATTCGTAATATTCATATTAGCAAATTCATTCTGCACATTATAATACCGGATATCCCAGAAGTTTCTGACCTATTTTTTTAACTGCAAATATCTCAGAACTCAGAAGCGATAGAAAGGTGCAGTTTCCACTGAACAGTTTCTTTTTACAAAAAATTTTTTTAGGTATAAATGTTTATTCAATAAATTGTTATATAGGTTGTTTTAAAAATATAATACAAGTGAGTGCTAAACCAGAAAGTGTAGTGTATAAACGGTTCAAATACCTTATTAATTTTTTTTTTAAATCCTTTTTACTATACTGTTTTTTTTTTGTATAAATAGTTGGTATCAGTTTCAAAATTTAATACTGTATTATTTCTATCATGCAAAGAGTAATTCATCCTTTTCCGAAAACAACTAAATGCACATTTATCAGTTTACAAATGATCAGAAAATCGATGTATACCCTATTCTGAAATTTAATCTCGAATCAAGACTTTAATTAGAGGAAATGTACATATACCAAGGCACATATGTAATTCCAAAACTGCAACAAACATTAATTTGGTACAATTTCAGGTAAATATAGGCACAGAGTTGTTGATTTACATTTTAATAGAATTACATTTGGGCTCACTACTAGATGCAAACAATATTTTTTTTGAATTTGACATGCCTATTACGTAAATTCATGTTTATTGACTATTTGGTACAAGCAAAAAGAAACATATTTGATGGGAATGCTTTATATTTTTGGTTTATTTTATACATTGGATTTTATTTTTTATTAATATTAGTGGTCGCCCAGTGGTCGAAATTTGACCGTAATTGATTAGGACTGTATCTATTTTTTCATATTTTTCTTTATTTTATCCAATGTTTTTCTGTTTTTCCTCTTTTTCTCTGGTTTTATTGTTTTTTAAATTATCACCATTTTCCTATTTTTGAATATATTTACGTATTTCCCCTTCTTTTTCCTATTTTTTATGGTTTTTTCCCAAATTTTTTTTCTATTTTTTCCCAATTTTTTTCTCTATTTTTTCCCAATTTTTTTTTCTATTTTTTTTTTCATTGTTTCCTGTTCTTTTCCTCTTTTTTCCTATTTTTTTTTGATTTTTCCTATTTATTTCTATTTTTTTTATTGGTTCCTATTTTTTATTAATATTTCCTGTTTTTTCCTATTTTTTACTATTTTTTCATGTTTTTTTTTCTACTTTTTACTATTTTTTCTACTTTTTCCCATATTTTCCTATTTTTGCCTATATTTTTCTATTTTTAACCCAACCGTACCTATAATAAAAAATAGTCTAATATTTGAAATAAACAATGAATGTTATATTATATTTAAGTTAATTTATTTTGAATTTATTTATAAGACATATTATATGTTAATTTTTAGCTTTCTGTACTCCTCCTCTATATAACTATGCAAAATGTTACACTCCTCCGTTCGCGCTTTACGCTTAAACAGTGTCCAAAGTTTTCTCTTTGCGTATTAATATATAGATTTAGGTTTATTATCGTTTACTTTAAAAAACAGTTTATTAAAAAAATTCAATTAAAAAATCTTTTTATAAATAAAATATCTATTGTTTTAAATAAAAGCTTATTCCTTTCCAAATTTATAGAAGTTCTCCAAAAACAATTTGTTTGTAACTTTTCTAATAATATAGGACATATGGGTAAAACCCTAACGCACGCCAATGGTATAATTTAAAAAATTGAATAAAATTAATAAAAGACGTTTTAACCAATTAATAACTGATGTGTTCAAAATTTCACATTCTAATAAATATTAGGGGGTTAATATACATACAATATACAAGGAGGCCATTTTTTAATGTTTACCATTGGGATCTCGTAAACCGTAAGACTAACACTTGTTTTATTTAATAATGTCTTTAATTCAACATGTATAGGGCGTTTAGTTTTGTAGCACGCCGTTTAGCTAATAAAAATATTCGTGTAATATACCGAAGAAAAGAAAATAATGAATAAAATATTATGGTTGCTATAATTAAACAAGTTGGTATTAAAACGTAAACATTTTCGGAGAATCCTAAGCGATAATTATGACTATAAACAATATGTCTTAACATAAACTTCAAAATTATATCGTCAAAATTAACAAAGATATTGAGTACCCTCATCTCGTTGTTACTTGCTAAAGTCTTGTAATAATTTTCATGAACACACTTTCACGGCAATAATAAAAAATTTTGAAAGAATTATCTAATTAAGTTCATCAGGTTATCCATGTCTCAAATGTGGTCAACCAATGAGTAATGAAACACACAAAGTCCAGTATCACAGAAATATATTTGTTGTAAAAGTTTAGTTTAGAAATTGGCAACTAGTTTCGGCTTCTGTTATCATCAGGCTTATTAACGAGCGTAATTATAGGCCTGATGATAGCGGAAGCCGAAACTAGTTGCCAATTTCTAAACTAAACTTTTACAACAAATATATTTCTGTGATACTGGACTTTGCGTGTTTCATTACTTACTAATTATCTGTTTATTTAATTTTTAATGGTATTGTAATACCTTCCCTTTCCCTATTTTTTGTCCGATAAAATGTTGTTATAATCGCGGTCTACGGATTATTACCTGAAACTTTTTTATATCGTAGTAACGTTTCGTAAAAAGAAACTACTTTAGTCCGCAAATTTAAGGGAATTTACGAGACGGACATGAAAAACTAAAATTGTGGAATCGTTTCACCTCCACACCGGAACGGCTTCAATAAAAAATAATGGCTATTTTTATTTAGGCTTTAAAAAAGAATTAATGTGAAAAAAAGTAAGGGAGAAAATCGTTGAGTTGAATTTATTTTATGTTTCACATTATAGGGATATACTGAAAAATACAAAGCTACAACATTTTTGTTTTCCTGCTCAATATAGAATATTTAATAATATTTTTATTATGCATATCGAAATGACTTATTTTGTTTTTTATTTTCTTTTAAAATCTACTATCTATCTCAGTTTAAAATTTATTAGTATAAAATTCTAAGCTTTAATTTAGAAAATAAATATATTGATTATTATTGAATTTATTTTATTGTAGTGCTATTCTTCTATGACAAATAATCAAACATACATATGGAATTAATTTTCAATGGATGGGATATAACGGATTCTACATGTAGACTATCAGATATAGGTGAACTTTTTTCTTTTGTTATATTGATGGTATGTAAGTAATGATAATAAATAATGAGATCTTTTTATTTAAAATCAATAAAATATCTCTCTTGCAAATCCCTTCACTTCCGAAGCAATTAGATTTCTTAAACATGTTTCGTAATTATAAATTTCGTACCTAACAAATACAATCAAAAGTGTTTTTCTCTCTTTCAAACTTTCATGGAAATCGTTTGTAAAGTTTAAGAAACTTGCGCACCAATATAAAATTAAAATTTAACTAATTCCGGATTAAGGAAAGATATAATTAATACGCAGAAATACAATTCAAAAGTTTTTAACAATTCCGTGTTTTTTGGAAATATTTCCAATTATAATTTTTTAAGTCTTGTATAAGTAAGATTTATTCAAATAAAATTTCAATATCAGTTTTTTAATAAGAAATGAATTATAATTAAAAACGTATTAAAATACTTTTTCTACTACCGTGCATAAAGTACTATGTAATGTTTGAATTTTTGATATTTTTGAAAATGAATGAACGGATATATCACAACTCGATTCTGGATTAGAGTTTGTGAAAAATGTTGTTAGAAATTAAAAACTATTCATAAATATGGATCCCTCTATTTTCAAAATTTCGATTATTTTCACAAACTGTAATGGATATCTGAATCTGATTAATTGGAAAATGTTTTCGAAATATATATATTTAGTAATATCTGACTTACTTTGCCAATACGAATGGGCATTCATATTAAAATTATCTTCATTCGTATATTCTCTCAGGAACTGTATCCCAAAATCAGCAATTTTAAGTTTAAATCTGCTATCAACTAAACAATTCGAAGATTTCAATGCACCATGGCATTTGATGGAACTCCGGTGAAGGTAGTGCATGCCGCGCACCAGATCCATGATAAGAGAGATTCTAAACATCCAGTCCAACTTGACACTATCGTTTTCTAACGTATCCTGAAGGCTTCCTCTTGAACAATATTCGGTTAAGAGGCAGTTTGGAATGTCTAAGCAAGCACCGTAAAATTTCACTAAATTATCGTGCGATAAGTCTTTCATAGCTTTGAGCTCATACAGGTTGTCACGGGTTAACTCAACTTTCACATTTTGAAGGTATTTTACTGCTACTGTATTTCCTTTGTATAAGCCAATGGTGGCGAATGATTGTCTATCACCTGGCATACTATAACCATCTATCTCCGTCTAAAACAAATAATTATTTATGGTTTTGATTATAATTATTTTCATATCGAAATCGGAAACTTGTTACAGAAAATGCAAAAATCGACATCGAATCTAACATACTTCGTACTTTTTATAATTGTTATTTACTTATTCAACTGTTTAATAAATTTTTATTACATATAAGTTCAGTTTATTTTTTATATTCATTTAAAAATATGAACGGTAAGCATAATTAAAAAAATGGTGGATACGCCTTTTAAATCGCCATTTTTTAAATATCTTTCATATTTTCTATATATTCATGTAAAAATAAAGCTGTAACAGAAAGAATGAGCAGAATATATAAATTAAATAATAACAATAAAGATGCACACCAGATGATTATTAAAAGATGGAATCGGACGGGATAACAATATTTTTAAAATGTAATTATTGACTCATATAATACCACCGCAATAGAAGTTAACAAATATATACTATTTGGCGTCGGTCGTGAATCACCCTGTATATTATATTGCGCAATCCCTTTATAAGTTGTGACGAATCCGATACAATGTAAATTGTTTTTATGGAGAATAAAGATATTATTATTATTATTATTATTATTATAAGTTATACATTTCTAAAAGGTCAAATTTGGCTTGTTCTAATACTGTATATGAATATAAAATGAATTATGATTGATTATTAAATGATCGATAGTCTCTAACACGATCAGTTATCCAATTTCTTAATTAATTAATGATATTAAAAATAATGTATTAGAAAAAATGAGAAAACCCTTACTATATATAATTTTATATTACTTACTCTTTGAGATATTTGAGAATAGATACTATTTCTAGGTTTATTAAGAGTAAACACTATGTCGTCATGATTAACTTTCCAAATTTTTGCCTCAATTTCATGGCGAATTTTGATTTGCCTAAAAAATTATAAATTCACGTTATTTATTTTCCGTTGCACAAATTAAACGCATTTAAATATTTCAGCCCTGAATCGGAAAACAAAATTTCATTAAATGTGTTCATGGGTAGTCATCGTAAAAGTAGATATAAATTCAAAATTTTGAGACTCTTTCAACCAGCACGTTTTAGAAAATTTATCAATACAGTATAAGAAGCATAAATAATTATATTTACATACCTATATAAAATTAGAGCAACAACTATCAATCCCAGAAGAATAACAACGATCAGAGTCGCTACTAGAATTTTTACAACGTCATATGCTAAAAGTAATATAGTGAATAAGAAAAAATTAATATAAAAAATGTCTTACTTACAAGGGCATTTGGATAAATCAAAACCACATTTTGGAGTATCCAGAGGTTCACCAAATGTCCAAGATACATTCCAGTCATATACTTTTTTATCCCTTGTGGAATATCTTGCCATTACTTCATATTCTTCATTGGCATTCATGTGGACTAAAGCTACTTCTCTGATCCTTACTCCATTACAGTTCATTTGAAATATGTTATCATTTTTATCTGCAAATAGAGAATAAAAATCTTTAAAATTGTGTATAATAAAAAAAATTATAATAAGTGCCAGTAATTGTATAGGTTAAATAATCGAGGACCGAGAAAAAAATGATGGCATTGTTTGATCCTTTTGCTTCATCTAGGTACAATTAAGGAATCCACTCTATACTTTATTTTATAAAAATGGAAAAATATTTAAAGATTATCCTTAAGTCTATGTTTGTAAGTTGGCAAAGATTTTGGTGTAATTTCTAAATTATTTGGATGACCATTTAAGAAACCAACCATATACTATAAATTAGATTGGACGACGATTTTTTTTTAAATTATGAATTATTATTCTTTATTTAAATTAAAGAAATATTCGTATATGTGTAAGATGTGTAGTAAATTTAGGCTTACCAGTGAAATTCATTCCCATCATTTCGTGAACCATTTCGCAACCAGAAATATTATAATTAGAATAATTATTGGTATAAGTTTGTAAGGCTTGATGGTACATCAACCATCCATCATATATACCATCTAACCACATCGAACCGGTTATCTTTTGCTTTTCTACATTTTCAAAATTTGTTTCTGATAAAGGAAGAAGAGTATAAACTGCTTTATAACCTGTTTTTGCCAAATCATTGTTTTCATCAGTATCATTGGAATAATACCATGGTTTGGAAGGATATTCTGCACTATAAAATATTTAACTCCGTTAATATGTCTATTTGATTAAATTAAAATTCTATGGCCAAATTTTTTTTTTATTTATTTTTCTTCGCCTTTAAATGATAAAATTTATGATGTTCTGTGTTATTTGTTAATATTTGAATTTAAAGTGGGAAAATCAACAACTGAAATGTGAGAAATTTTAAAATAGAAATAAATTTGGTATTGACAATATTTGAATATTATATGAATACAAAATTTGGGGTATTTGATAAGAAAATTTCATATAAAGGGGATAGATGCCTTGTCTAAGATGCAGTCCCGACTTAATTATTGTTTGGAAATTGAAAATTAAAATTAATCAAGTAAGAAAAAAAGGTTTGTCAATTTTTGATCATTTTAATTTTAGGAATTGTCAAAGGGAGAAGAAATTTGTTAAATTTTCTATAATAAATTGCAATAAAAATTATTTAAAAAGAAGAAGAATTAAACAAGTAAAGTTATTACAGAGAAATAAACAAAAATAATTGGATAAAACGACAGCATGTGAAAAAATATAGAAGAAAAATTATTTACACTTTAAGGAATACTACAAGGAGAAGAAAAATAAAATATAAAAAAAATATAACAGACTGGGTGAAAAAGTTATAAAAAGGAACGAAATAAACTAGAAGGTGATATACGGAGAGCATCAAAAAGAAGAAAGAAATAAATTAATTGAAGACACATTAAAAATTTAAATAGTGTATTTTTTTATATTATAAAAAATTTGTTATAGAGTGAACCCAGTCCGGATTGATAATCTCAGATAGAACATCTTGTCTACCCGGTGGTCCATATAAATTAATAACTAGGGATACTTCTTTAATTTAATCTTATGAACTAATTGGGAAAGATGTGAATGGTCTCAAAAGTCTGTTATAAGATTTTTTTAAACAAAAAAATGTCATTGAATAAAATTTGATTACCTATATTAATTGAGACACTTACTTGTTAAATAATTCCATATTAAAAAAAGTGTATTCGCCTCTTTCTATCATTTTTAGCTTGGTTGCTTCTATTATTAAACGTCTAATATTTGTATGGTTAGCACAAGTTAGTATAACTAAAAATTATAAAGAATAAAAATAGCTTAACAATATATTTACAGTCGTTATTAAATGGGAATACACAATTAATATTACCAAAAAAAAATAATAGAGTATAAAAATAGCTCAACAATATTTTCAGACATCATTAAATTGAAATATAAAATACTGACTTTTTATAAACCGTCAATTTTTTATAAGATTTTCCACAATCCGAAATTGAAGCGTTTATATGCAAAACGTTTTATATTTGGAATAAAATGAAAATGCCACATTTAACTATCACAAAAAAATCAGAAATCGATAATAAGTGGATAAAAAAGTAAATAAACGTTCTAAATATCTTATGTGCCATGGTGAAAAGTCTAAAATGTAAAAAACTGTTTTTTAACTGTTTTCAATTTGATGAAAATATAAAAACTATAATTTTATTTAGATATCACCCTACTATACTAAAATTTGACAAGTAATTAAAAAAAAATAAATTGAGAACATGAAATTTCTAATCGATTTGCCACTAGCACTATTGTATTCTAAAATTAATAAACCAGAGTTCAATTCTAATAAAAATAATAATAAGCAAATCATTTTTTGATGAATTGAATATTGGATTGTTATAGGAAATATAACTATGCTTAAATTTTAAAATTCTAGAAGACTAGCTTATTTTTCATAAAAAAAATCAAATCAAATCTATGTTTTTTTTGTTTAATTTGGTTAATTAAAAAATGTTAAGTAAAAAAATGCAATTTTTGAGAAATAAATTATTTTCATTGAGAAGAAGGTTTATCCCTCATTAATGAAATTTTTAAAAAATATGAAGTTCACAAAAATAAAATCCATTAATCCACATTAAGTGGGCAATGTACTTTTTGGGTAAATTTTATTAGTACATTTTACACCATAAAAAGAACCTACTGTAAATGTTGTTCAATTTTTCTATTTTTAGCGGTTTAATGTAGCGTTTTTTCCAGACTGTTTCATTGGTAAATGGACAAACGGTAAGTGTGGATAGAAAAATGGTTCTGGGTATCACGTCATTTATAACAGAGATGCAAAGTGTTTTATCGATTTTGCTCATTTCTTTTGCGTTGTATCCTTAAAACACAACCTATATCAAAATTTTCAAAATCAGTAATGATATTTTAAAAAAGTATAAAACATTGAATTAAATAATGTACTTTTTGTAGTTCCACATTCGATTGATTAATATTGAATTTACATTTTTAAATAAAACTGTTTCAAAAAGTTTATTTTTTTTAAGAATTACCTGTCATTTATTGAAACTGTTAACTGTGTCTGATATCTCATTAAACTCTCTAAAACTGTGAGTACAGATCCGGTTATAGAACAAAGTATTAAATGAATAAAAAATTTTTAAAAATATTATTTGTTTTCAGTGCCATCGTAATTAATTAACGTACGGTGGAGTGTATTATTTTTTTCGTTAATGATCAAAATATATTTTTTACAACATGAATAATATTTAACTACGATCAACAACATTGTAATCATTTATAACAAAAATATCTATAGACTCTAAATTGACAAGGTAAAATCAAACATGTACCAGGAATAAAATAACAATGGATGAGAGATAATTTTAAAAAATATATAGAATTGCTTGTTAATAAACTATAAACATGAAATTCTGTGTCAATTGAAACCTGACTAAAGGTTAAAATTAACTTAAACATTGCAAAAATAATCAACTCATAAATATTTTAATCTAATCTCAGTCTATTTTTTCCAACTTTATAAAATAGCGGTATTAAATTAAAAAATTGGCACCTGTGTATCTTGCTTAGGTAGATAATCAAATGTATATATAATGTGTTGGCCATCATAATTTTATCTATAATTTAAATGGTAAATAATAATAACTGAACACCAAATTCCACAAAAATAATAAATCGATCGGGGTTGAAATATAATATGAACGTAAGTGACAAATAATTGTAACCTTAAACTTCATTGACATAAGATATTTAGTATAAAATAAATAAGTTCAGGGTCAATCCATGTTGTTATTAGTGCATCTTTATCAAGAAATAAAAAAGTTATGACTTGAACGAAAAAAATATTCCATGGGGTAATTTACCCTATGGAATATAATCCATATATGAGTCAAAACCATACTCATATATTTCTGCAGATACGATTACATAAAACTGTTTTTATAATTTAAGATAAAATAGTAAAATTGTTATTACTCAAATCCTTTTATTTAATTTTTAGAAAATATTCAGAAAAAAGGAGGAAAAAAAATCCAATTCTAGATGGATTATATAGAAATAGTAGATTTCGATTACATTAAAAAACAACTATTTATCATATTTTTGTTACCTACTTCCATAGTGAACTCCAACTTTGGATACCAAAAAATCATAATAGTCCATTCCCAGTGTTAAAATATCACCGTCCACATAGTCTATACTTAAATGCTTTAGTTCCGCCATTAAATTTGACATGGCAAGATAACATGTTAAACCGCCAGCAACTTCACCTTGACCGGATCCTTCGTACATTAAAACAACTTTTGTCCATTTAAACCTATAATTTTAAATTTGTATGTTATATAATTTTTCTAGAAAAAAGAAAAATTGTTTCTACCTGTAGGTTATTAAATGAATAAATTCAGAAAACGTTCTGAAATCAGCTTTTCCTGGATTTAATAAAAAGTACATTTCATCCTCATTTTGTGTTTTACTTTCAGTAAAATCCAAACTTAATCCTGTTGGCGTCAAAACAGGAGTGTTTATATACTTAGCAGTTCTACCCACAGTAGCTAAAAAATAATTAGTACTGTAAAAAAAAATTGGAAGACGTTTAGTGAATGATAGTTGTTAGATTAGTGACAGTTGGGATTTTCACTTAGAAATCCCACAAGTGCTTGAATTCTTACAGGAAATTTTTTGAATACACTACATTTTTTTAAATTCTCGTCACTACACAACTCGTAAAATTTTCTTAAAAAAATTGTGTACGAGAAAAATTTCCGGCATCTAATTCAAGGCAATTTTTTACCAAGGATTTGGAAAATAAATTAAAATTTTTTGTAATACTGAATTAAGACAGCCATGACGTTTCTATCGAGGTGAACTTTGACAAGCTGACAATTACAGGTGTAAGTGTTAGTGTCTATTGATACTATTTTAAGTTAGGATGAAGGATGTGGATATTCTTATATTAAATATTAACGGAAATTCAAGTTGCATTGCTAATCTGCAACCAGTTTTGTATTCGCATATTATAAATTATTAATATTTACACAAAAGTGTTCAATGTAAAACAATTAAATGTATCAGAGTCTTCTAAGCTGCTTCGAGTGGGGTACTTAATTCAATGTGTATTGGAAAACCCATAGTTGTAAAGATATAGTTAAAACACAACTATTTGAAAGACACAAATATTGAATTAAATACCTTTTAATCTTTGGATAATTTGTGAAAATAGTGGCCCTATAAAAATTGCGCACTACGACTGTGTTGTTGGTTTAGGGAAAACTTACACACATGTTTCGGTTATACTGTTCTCCATTGATAATGTTATTCGTCCAACAACTTCTGTGAAATCGAAGTTCGTTACAGATATGAAAAAGCTTAAACCTTCCTCACTTAGCAAAGTATTCAACATTTATTTTATGAAACCAAGTACAAATGAATCGCTACTGGAAGTTTATACAGCATCTGTGCAGATAGTAGAAAGAGAAGATACTAGCTTGAAAAAAGAAGGGACTGTAAGGTTTTTACAAAAATAAATCAAAGGTTACTACGAAAAGAGGAAGCGTTCTTCACTCAATTGTGAGCCCATTCAAGAAATAAATTGAACAAGAAATTTTAAATCACATCAAGCATAATTTTAGTTCGACCTTGTATAAACTATAACATTAGTTTATCCGTGTATAAACCAGAAAATGAGTTCAAACAATTAGTTTAACTAATAGAAATAGATATGACCTCATGATTAAGGATTAAGGAGCTGATGGAAGTAAAGAATACCTACTGAGAGAAAATATTATAAATATATCCTTAAAATAGGATTATCAATATTACTATCAGGTACAAATGCAAATGGCTTTGTGCGGTTTAACGTTTTGTGATTTTGTTGTGTAAAGTCCAAAGAATATTTTTTTAAGAGACTTTCTTCCAATAAAGGGTTATGACAAACAGATGAAACGATAAAAAGCTAAAAGATAATTGAAGTGATTAAGCTCAAATTATATTATGGGTTCGTTCCACGAATAGAATTTGAAATATATCAGAAGTAAAATATTAAATACAAAAATTTTGGACACCAGTCAGTTGATTTTTTGGTGTGATTAGAAACAATTGACAAAAAAACTGTGATATATTTCAAAATTCGTCCTTTCTTTTTTTTTTGGTTAAGGAAATTAAACTCAAATGAAACGTTCTATTTGTTTATTTTACGATAGTACTATTCAGAGATATTTATTTTTTCCTTTTTTTTCATTAAAAACTTAGCTTCATTAGGTAGGGTCTTGGTGTTGTAGGCGTAAGCTGTCCTGTTCCAATTGTCCAGAAGAAAAAGCTTCTTGTATCTGGCAAACTTGACCGTCAGACGTTGGAACCAGCGGAAAATTTACAGTCACCCCAAGAGAAACCAGAAAAACCCCTATAATTAAAGGGGAGACAAGAAAGAAATCTTCAGTAGAAAACGCTGGTAATACAAAGATAATACAATGATATGCAAAGTCTATTTCTGATATTAAATAGATAAATTGGCCGGTTCTTAACACGGGATGGTAATTTATATAAAAGGCCAGAATAGATGGAGGGAGAACATATGACGCGGAGGAATAGGAAAGGGAAGTTCAAGCGAACATGAAACTATAAAATATACAGAGTAGAGGAAGAATAAAAATACAGGGTGGCACAAGAAAACGTAACACAGAGAAGCTGAAAACCTAAATACTCGATCCAAGAGCCTTCAATGTTCATATGCCCATTTTTGTAACTATCTTTTGATCTAAATGTATCATATGTAAACCTATTAAATTTTCAACAATGTATATTGGAGTTTTCCTGTCTTTTTTCAGAATTATAAATATTTAGTAATAGATTAGAATATGCTAAATTATACTGCATGTAATTACATTTTTTATACATATTATATTCAAATAATCCACCACTTTGAAACTTGGTACTAGCCGAGTAGACACATCTAAACAGATTAACTACACTATTTACTTTAACAGAAAATTACTAGTCGGCACGAAGTCTGTCATTTTAAGAAAAAAGAAAAATTGAACAGGGTATATTCAATCTTAGATATTCAACAAAATTAATAATTAAATTCATATTAATGTAACCGCCATATGTATACTTGTTGTTAAACGAGGGAAATTTCCACTTATTAATTTCCGGGAAAGTGCTCAAAATTTCGCTGTTATCATAATCAAATTGAAACTTCTGATTGGTTTAAACACGTAGTAAAAAATTTTAATTGTAAACGTTAGGAAGCGAGTTGCAGATTCACGGATTTAAATATAACTTTATATTTTTGACAGAAGTAAAATTATTAATTAAATTTACTTACCAACGCAATAATCACATGATGGCCCTATTATAACATGTACACACTTCATTTTATTGGTTCGCACAATGCCTCCAGAAGCTTTTCCTTGTGTGCAGTCATCATCAAATTCTCTATATTGAACGGAAACATTTTTAGGTAATGTTCCATCGGCTTGACTTTTAGATGTTGCTTCTATTAGAGCCGCTTTTGTCTAAAAGTAATATTTCTTTAAAAAGTTAATATGTCAGTTTAATTTAATCATTTCTTAATTATTTTCACACAATTTTTTTATATTATGGTATATTAAAATATAAAGGACACCTCTTTCAATATTACTAACTAATAATTGTATATCTTATAAATATCCATAAATTATATTTACCAAAATAGAAATTTTATTAAAATATTTTAATGTAATTTTGAACCGTATGAACTAGCTAATAAATTACTTAATGTCAATAATGCATATAAAATTTTCTTATGCTAGCCTTTATAATTATAACGGCTCCAAGACGTAATATATTTATTATAGTAAGAAACTTTAATGGATATCTAGGCTAACAACAACTAGAGGTACTAGCATGCAATCAATATAAATACAAAACAATATCAACAAGACAGCCAACATATCGGCCAACTGATAATGGAAAAAGTCCTGTTCTTATAGACTTTCTTATAGTTAGGAATATCTCAAGAAACTACCTGGTCATAGAATCGAATCATTCTCCAAACTTCTCACACTAAGCAATAATATATTTAATTAAAAAAACCGACCTAAATTAGTCAGTATACATACATATTGAAAAAGCTTCAAAATAAAATCAAAAAATACACATAATAGAGGAGAAGAACCTAATTCCTTCTAATCAATTCAGCTTTAGAGAAAGTCATTCTACAATAGATCAAAAAATCGGTAGAAGGAAACAAAGTCTGTTCCCAAGCTTTCGACAAAGTCATTCTGTATTACGCTAGAATAGATATAGATAGTAGATAGATAAATCTTTTACAATAAGCCAAGTGGCGTGGAACAATGTCAATGTATCATATTTTCAGTTCAACACACTGCATTGATAATTTGCTACCTTGATGAGAATACTACTACATATTAAATTTAAAATAGTATATTCTTCAACAAGCATAGAATAATTCAAGTGAATAATAGCCATAATTCTATGCGAGTTGAAGACTATACTTTCTCCACGACTATACATGAAATTACATACCTAAAATCATAGTTTTTATCACAAATCTTTAATTGAGACTTAAAATATTAAACTTTGACGTTTGTGCATTTGACATTTCAAATAAAATGGCGACTTATTAGGATGTTGATAAAATGCGATTGGTTAGTTATTTTCAAAGCAATGTGATTTGTGTTGATATTAATGTAAATTCTAGAAATCAAAGGATGTGATTGGATAATTACCGTGGATTTTTAAATTTATTCTTCAACTTTTGGATGAATGTATATCATTCTTCCACAAAAAATGTAGTCAGAATTAACTTATTATTAAACAGTCGGAGAAAATTGTATACTTAAGCACTAAAAATACTAAAAGACTAAGAACAGTTTTAATTTTCGACAAAATTGAATATAAAAATATATTAAGATAGAAAGGAAGACGACACTTTCTATAGAGACGATCTCTTTGTTTTTGTATAATATTTTTACTGTGTCATTTGTTCCATTTCCAAACGATAATAGTTGAGTGTTTTTTAACATTTAATATAAGATAATTTGATGAAAAATACTGCTGCGGTGTTATTCACTTTTCTGTGAAGTAGTTCTTTATTTTCCTAGTTAAAAATTAGTGTATAGTATCATCAGCTTATAACATCGTGTATTCCTCACTGATGTTAGGTATTTAATTTGTGTAGAGAAGCTAGAGGATATATCTGCTTGTTAACAGTCCAAAATTTTTACAGGAATAAATATTTCAATCAGTGAATATCAATATTAAATTTTCTTCAGTGGTATTTTATAGAAAATGTATTCCTGTTTGAAATCTTGAAATTTATCGGTTAGGGATATATTATTTTTTAGATCAGTATATCAGTACATTTGTAGGCGCATTCGCCATTTTTAAAAAACTGCGCTTAATGCCACTTAATGCGGAAACCACTCTGTAAAATCTCTAAAATCTGTTACAAAATCATTGCAAATATTCTGAAAAACATGGAAGAAAATGGATCTTTGCAAGCAAAAATTTCTAGAGAAATAAAATTGTCAATACTAACAAAAAGAATAAATTCGGTATAAGCGAATAAAAATCTTATCTAATTGTACTTCTCATGTAATCTTTGATGTCACACGACGCTCATATATTTAATTTTGTATGTAACCCCAAATACAAAAATCAACATAGGCCAAATCCGGAGAGCTAATCACCGTCTGTACAACCTTCTATCTGGAATAATCCCTTCCTCGGATTAGCTATAAAGTGTAGCTCCATCTTATCATTCTCGGTTTCATTCTTCTTCCGGAATATTGTTTAGCGTTGTTTAAAAAATAGTAGTAAGTGTTTATTTCAAACGTTTTTTTGGTGCGTTGCTGATTTTTGCTTCTGTTAGGTCATTTTGATTTAGGTCTTTCTTGCCCTCTCTTGCTGAATTAGCTCTTCTTCACTCGATCTAAACACATTCCAAAACATTTCACATTTCTTGTTAATTCTTCATTATTTTTCTAATTTCTTCTTATTCTGAATTCTTTCTCATTGATTTTTACTGATTCCAATACGGCATTTTTTGACATTCCTCTCTACTAATTTTTAATTTGCTCTACGTCTTTACATCATCGTTATTACTTCTGATCCATCTATCTTTGTTCCATTTAAAAAAAATCGAGTATTAATGGAAAAAAACAAATTTTGCTAAATTAAATTGGTAATAAAATGGGCACCAACTATTATATTATTTAGTATTTTTTAAGTAAAATGTAATCGTGACAAAATCGCAATCAATTCTGATATATTTTCAAAATACACGATTTTCGTTATTAAAACCATGATTCACATTATTTATCAACATCAAAACAAAATCTTTTAATTCCTAAATCATTAATCAAAAAAATAAAATACCATTCACAGATTAGAGCTCCCAGGTAAGTCATAAAAAATTGACTCTTATCAAAGTTAAAAATCTAAACCTTACTTATAGTGTGTAACACATTTTAAATAATTTGATTGACATCTACTCACGAAAGCAATATCAGCGAAAAAATGCAAATGCAAATGTAATAAAATATAAGTATAGCAAATATTCTAAAATTAAATTTGTTATGAGGAATCCCGTTTTAAATAGATTGTAGATTGCAATAGAGCATTAAAAATGTAAAAATAAGAATTTCAGTTGTACCAATAATCATAAACACATCAAAATTATTGTGCCATAAATCAAAACTGATGTATAACATAGTTGTGATCTAGATTACTGTAATTCAAATCAAAATATTATTCATTCTTTAATTCTTATACATATATAATAAATCCATAAAAAATATTTTTAAATTAATAGATGTTGTGTTATTTAAAAATATTATTCTGTATTTGATTCTTAAAAAATAATACAAATTCAATGTTTATTTAAACATTTTCAAGTACAGTATACACACTCAGCCCTCCAATATGGAGCGGTGAAAAAACTTTTCTTTATTAATTTTTAAATATTAACAAAATTTTTTTATAATTTTCACCTTTTCACCTTTGTTTATTGTAAAATTTATTTGCTGTGCTTGCTTAATTGCAGTTGTGCCTGATGATGGCCATCGGATGGCCGAAACATGTAGCCCATTGTTGAAAAAATAAGATCTGAAATTACATTATTGTGGTATGGCTTTGAGTTTCATTATTCTTTGAATAATTTTCACCACATTTGAGTATGGATAATCTCCTGTTTTTGAATAATGGATTGTTAATATAAAAATAAAGTAATTTCTAAAGGATGAGCACATATTATTAAATATAAAGAACATACCAAAAGGTGAAACAGGAAAGGTACAATAGCAATTAAAGACACACAGAAACCAGAGAAAGATAAAAAAAAGCAGCATAGTAAAAGACAAATTGGTGAGATGGAGAAAAATTGAAGTAGCCAGACAGAAAAAGACTGACCTACGAAAGTGAAGAGGAGAGAGGAAACACTAATATTGATCAAATTGTATTTCTTTTTATATTTTTTTACATTTTTGGTACATTATTCGCGTACACTACGTATAAATCAGTATGTCTTGATTAAACAGCTTCATGACCACACAGTTCTGGTACACATTTATTATTTAAATATTACGTATATTTAGAAAAGATTGGAGTATTTCATAATTGACACAATAAAAATTATGAAATGCAATAAAAGTAAACAAACACTTAATACTGTGATATAGATTAAATACTGTTTATGACTCAGAGCAATCTTTTTGTCAATCATAATAATCTTCTAGATTTTAGTTAATCGCTGATAAAGACCAAACGACTAAATTTTTTAACTTAAATAAAAAGATTATCACCGTTACCAGAAACAAGTAGGTAGTATAAAAAAATTGATTGTGCTAAAGGAGCAAAAGTTAATAATTGAAGCATAGAGCAGAAATTTGTTTGTAAGTAGAAAAAAATTAGGTAAAAATATGTTATTTTAAAAAAGATCCACAAAACATTAGTACTAAAAAATATCGAAAGTTTTCATCTCTGTTAACTCTTTATAAAAAAGTTAGACAATAAATTCATTTCATCCAGTTTTCAGAATATTATAAAATATATAAAATAAAGCGAGAAAGGCCACTGATGTCGTTAGTGAAGTTGTTTGAGAATTCAGAGATAAAAGGATTGTGCAGTAAAGGAATGCATGCGGGTGAAATTTCAGGTTTAATTCAGTTTGGCAGAATTTGCTGTTAAACAAGCATTTTGCAAATAAAATTCATATAATAATTATTATATTTTACAGGCTAAATAACTAGGATGAAATTTATATTATTAAAATATAAACAATACACGTGCTTGAAATTAGAACGAAAATATTATTAAGGACATGTATGACAAAATTCGTTTTTTGTTAGACCGTGTACAAAATAACCTTCGAAGGAAACCACGTTTTTATTTTATTATAATATTCTGCAAACAGAAGTTTATTAAAAGTTACAAAGGCGTTGAGAGAAGAACAAATATTTGTTGCATTCCTAATGAGTAAACTATGTGGACCTGAATAATTCGTATTTATATATGCCATATAAAGCGAAAAGGACAAGAGAAAACACGAGAGACGTGTCAAATTTCATCAAACTTTGATAAAAATAGAAAAAAATTAATACCGCAAAAGAAAGAAAATTGCCAATTGGTATTATATAATTTTCAATCACAGCAAATAAATGAACAATAAATAGATTTTGATTAGCGGTGTGTAAGAGTCAATAAAAATATTCTCAGTATTAGGTAATTATGTTATCATAATTTTATTAAAAATCGTTAAGTTATCGTTCAATAGCACTTATAATTTTAGACTCCTCTAAAAATAGGTAAAAAAGGTTGTAATCTTTAAATATCTATATTTTTAATGTATAATTACCATATGAGTCTAATAATAAAAAAATTTGGTCTTTGTCGCATTAATAAACCTCATTATAAATTTAAGATAATATCATTAACTTTGTTACTATTTTTTATAAACAATACGGCGAAAATAGTTTGTTAATTCATCATTTAAAAATGACGTATATATGAATTTGAATAATAATGTTTAGGAAACTTTTTCACTTAGCTTTTATTTAAAAAAAGCAAATCAAATTAAAACGTTAAATAAATGATCCATCAACAATTTACATTGTTTATATTGCTGTTAGAATGAAGTGCTAAAGCATGTGTAAATATAATATATAATACCGTCCGTATTTATATCCAGGTTTATTTTTAAAATATTGCAAATATTTTACACATTTAGGACATTACGGTAACAGATAAACAAAATATTTACCCTATTGATATTAACAATATAATAAGGATTCGCAGGGAGGATGATGGCTACTTGCAAATTCCACGAATTACTGGTGTCATCGAACATAGGACAATAATAAGAGTCTTCATCCAAATCAAAATCAGTAGAATTACATTTACTAGGAGATGGATCACACGGTCTTGACACCACAAAAGGGGGTTGGTTCAAAATACTATAGTCGAAATCTGTGTTGAAATCTCCTGAACATTTGGCGAGAAGAAGTAAAAACATGAAATACAACATCACTGTGATATTAACGCACGGTTAGCCACGGCATAGGAAAGATATAAACTTGAAACAGACCGTCTGCAATACATTTTACGAAAGCATTCAATATACTAAGTTGATAGCCGATGATAGCAATTACTGATAGTGTGTCGGCGCAAAAGATAATATTTTCACTAAATGATTGGGTAGACAAAGTGTTTTAATTGATTTATCAGAGAACATTTATTAGGTATATCGAGTACTAGTATGCTACCTATACACATATCTCAATTGATATTCCTCAAAACTTTTTATTACATCATAAAATTTATTCTTTTATACAATTTCGGTTTGTTATATTGATTAGTTACTTTTTTTAAGAAATAACCATTTCTACTTTGGAAATTAAAATTATTTAGCTTTAAAGTAATTAAACCTATTTTATCTACAACTAAGCAAACACGCACTATTTCTAGTGTGGTAAATATCACTTTACCGCATACCGCGCTGTAAATAAAGACTAATTAAAAACAATGCCTTCTTTTTCATTGGGTCACTTAATTTTAAAACGTATTAAGTATAATGCAGCAAAATTGTAGATAAAATATCATATGGGATTTTTAATACAAATCCCGATGCACGTCACAAGTGATTTCATTCTTTCTTTATAGTACTACCAACTAATTAAAATTTAAATGATGAGTAACAAAAGTTACGTGTTGGTGCGTACACACTTAGTGATGAAAGAAAAGCCAAATTGTGTATATCAAGTGTGCAAAAACTATACACAATTTGGCTTTTCTTTAATTAAAATTTCCCTAAATATGTAAAATAATCCGAAACTAACGAATATTCAAGAGTATCCATGAACGTAGTTACAGTACTGAAAACAGAAAAATGCAATTGTTATTAGTTTGACAATTTTAGAATGCCAGTTATACTCATTAAAATACTGTTTTTTTATCAAAACCAACATATTGCGAATAAGTTGATTATTGTCGTGTATTTCTACATACCAACAAAATGCCAAAAAAAACTAAATAATCGCTGTAAGGAGCTTGTATCTTCGTTAATACAGTACAGAGTTTTTGATGGAATGGAAATTAATCCCATTATAATTAATTATAACAGCGATGACAGTGATTCAAGTGATTTCGATTTGAATTAGAAGAAAAGATTTATTTTTTGTAGGAATTACGAATATTAGTAGTTGAATTGTTTCTTTTAAGTAAAAATATGTGTTTTTTAAACAAAACATTGTTTTATTTTAATAAAAATAAACAGTTTGCTACCTTTTTTATGTTTCTTTTTTATTCATTTCCAAGTAATTGACTATAATATATACATTTAAAATAATAACAAAACCAAACAACATAACTTTACATTTTCGAAAATTCCTACATTCATCTACTATTCTGACGAGCAGGCAACACTGCAGTATCCTGACATCATAAATGATCTATGACCTGCATCGGGATTTGTATTAAAAATCCCATATTCAATGTGTTCTACATAAGAATAAACAGCATGATCTCATTAGGAGCTTCAAAATTGGAATAATTTTGGAACACATTACCATGTCGTGTACAAAGTCATAATATCCAGAACCGTACTCATGTTATTTCAACAAAAATGAAATTTACTATTTTTATCTGATCCTTACGCTTCTTTTCATTGAAATGCCAAATAGTTTATCAGAATTTTTCGATTGGATTTTTTTAGTCTTGTTAGTGTTCTTTTTTTTATTTTTATAACGAAAGATTTTCTTGTTTTATTTTTCTGTGGTTTAGCTCAAATATTCGCCGGTTCGTTACCATGAATATATATATTGAAATATACCAAGAAGTAGGATAATTAAATTTAATAAAATTTACAGATGTCAGTCAATTAATTTTTTACCGGAATTAAAAATAATTGACAAAAAAACTTTGGCATATTGCAAAATCTGTCTTTTCTTTTTTTAAGTAGGAGGAAAAGTAGACTAAAATGCAAATTAAACTCAATTTATTAAAAAAAAAATTCGAAGACAAAAATAACAATTATTATAATTCTTTTATTAATAAGATTATTTATTATTCAAAAAAAAAATATTGACGAAGTGATCAGTTAATTGTTAACTGGAGAGAGAGGTAGTATATTTTACGGTCCTTCTGCAGAAAGCTTCTTAATTATAAAAAAAAACTTCTTAATTATAAAAAAAAAAACATTTAATTAAAATTTAAGTATTATAAATTACCTCTGAGACAAATGATCTTAAATATGATTTATTATAAATATTAAGCCATAATTATATATTTTAAAGTTTTGATTTGCATAATTTAGTTTGATGAAAAGAATTCTTCCAAATATTGGAAAATGTGGCAACTTTGTTATACATTCCTAACATTCCATTACTATCAGTTTTTAAGGAAAATGGGTATACATTATCCTAGCATAAAAATTATGGAAAAAAAGATAAAAAATTAAAATTGAATGGGCTCTGACTACATGGAAAAAACTAACTAGGTTTATTTTAAAACCAGAAAACCAAACCAAAAATTCCAATAACACTTTTGTTATTTTAATTAATGAAACAGTCAGCGTTGAGAAAAAAAATGGCAAATTTTTGTTTAAATAACACGAGTACGGTCCTGGGTAATATGGATCTTCATACGTTACGTTAATGTCTCTAAAATTTAATTTAAACGGCTTTATATCTTTATCCATGCTGTTCATTATTATGTGGTAATTAGGATTTTACAGCTTTTAAGTGATTATAAAACGAGCTGTAGGCGAGTTGAGTAGTAAAAAATTCATCATTTTTTAATGAATTATTATTTTTAACAGACAAAAAATTTAATTAAATATTTATTCGAAGTACATTTGAAGACAGTTATTTTTTTTTTATTTTAAATTTTTTAAACTTTCAGCGGTATTGCCAATGGAAATAAAGGAAATTTTCCAAAAATACAACGATTTTTCCAAAATTCGAATTAACAGAAAGATCGAAAACTATCAAGGAATCTTGGATTAAACCATATTACCGAGACGAGGGTTAATGTTTTTAAAATAATTGTGATCAAACAAATGTACAATAATTTAAACAACAAGAAAAGCCCAAACCAGAATATAATAAAATAGAATCTGATATTTGTTTGTTAAATATATAACCTAAACCACAAAATTCACAGAATATAGGATAATATACAAACAACCAACTTTAATTACATGAAACACTTATAAATAAATTAATAATGGTGTAATGTTATGTTTTGAATAAATTTTAATTAAAGAGGTGCAGCAAATTATTTTAGATATAATTGAGTTTCTATTCTCTCTGGAGATAAGTAGGCATGACTCATGACATTTTTAGCAAAAAGAGTCAGTTCAAAATAAGCTCCTCGTAAAAGTGTCTGGTGCTAAACTATAATTGGACAACGTTTTGCGGTAATGTGTCAACCACGGTAAACAGTTTAAAGGTTTCACCCTTATTATGCATGGCTTACTTTTATGTATCTAAATGCTTGAAGTAACTGGAAATAATTGTATGCAGAATATGAAGTTCGTTATTTGGAAATCGCTTGTGATAAAAAATACAGCAAAGAACAAATAAACAAAGAATGCCCCACTTTAAATGAACTTTTTATAAGTTAGTGACGAAGGGTTAACAATTGAAACGTGATAAAAATACTAAAAATCAAATAACTGGACAAATATCAAAAACTATTAAGAGGGCTTGGGTGACACTATGATTTTTTGGAGCAAACGAATTTTTGATGATACAGTATATGACAATAATTTTTTAAATACAAAAAAAATAATATATTAAAAATTCTAAATCTTAAATTTCACATTTCACATGCACATTTAATTAAAACATCGTGTAAAACCAAGAATTAAGTCAGTATTATTATTATTATAAAATTAGCGAGTAATTGATTTTAATAAAAACTACTTTACACTTTAATATTTTACGGTCGGTCTTCAGTTATTTTAAATTTTAAAAAAATTACGAAAATAATAATTCATTGACCAAATGTTGATGGTATAGTCCAGGTAAAAAATGCTATATATTTATTTAAATAATAATTTCATAAGAAAAACATTGTGAGAACATGTGCATAGATGAACAAATTAAAACACTATGTATTAATAAATTGCTGAACGAAGTGTACATGTCAACAATTAATTATTTATTTTAATACCCGATAAAATCAATTTTAATATATACATTAGTGAGTGATGAACTAAACATTTATTTGTTTGAAAAAATTCTATAAATCTATTTTCAAATAACCTCAAAATGAGTACGTAAAGAAATGTTGGTTTGAATTTTTGTGAACAACTTCCTGTCACTGTACTGCAACTACAATAAATAATCTCGGTAGGATGAAAAAATATTTATTTATCTAAAACATTTATTTTAAACCGGCATTTATTATCTCTATCTTTATTTAAACGTCGCACAGTTATATTTAGTATAGTACCTGATTGAATTTTGTAATATAATCACATTGTTTTATCAACCAATCATGTATTTATATTTAAACAAAAAAACTGCACTCGCGTGATTTGGAAAATATTACATATCACGTTAAAATTGTCACGGCACAGGTAATATAATTAAGTGTATTATTCAATACTCTTTTTTATTGACGAAAATAATTTACATATTAACAAAGTTGCTCTTACTGCATCTAAACCAGGTTCAGAATGAACTATTTATAGTACCCAACGTTTAATTTTCATTACCAACTAAATTTATGTTGCACACAATATAAATAATACCCATAAAATAATAAATGCTAATAGTGATGATTACTTTTTAATAAAATTAGTTAGGCTATTATTAAATCATAACATAGTGACACATGCCACTCCTACTTTTCAAATTATCTCATTTCATTAAAGAAAAAAGTATATTGCATAAAAAATTTTATTATTATATTATTTTATAAGCAAGTGATAATTTTGTAACCATATTATACACACACACCTCCCCATATGTTTATCCCATAAATCCATCCCCTGGGTAAAACTGTTACGAGGGCCCCCATTAAAGGGATTAGAATATTTTTAAGAAAGAATCAATGAGGTGAAAGAGAAGTTAAAGATATTTTATGATGGGTCTTTACCCCATTCCTAGAGGAGTGATTTTTGAAGATTTCCTAATCAAAATTTAAATCAAACATTACGTTCCAAAAAAAAGTGGGATAACTCTTTTAATCGAAAATGTAGAATTTTAATTGTGAAAGGGATGACTTAAAACAAAGATTAATTTTAAGAGGCCCGCACATCACTCGACTTGTGGTTGCCGGTTAGAGAGAATTGCCCAAGCAAAATTTGCTTCTATACTAATAAATTGGGTGTTAAAATTGTTTTTTCCACTTAATGTTAAGTAATCCTACCCTCTAGTCTAATTTTTTCTGCTCAGAACTGGGTAGAGCGCCGTAAAACATAATTATTCGTTTTTGGACGAAAACTCGCCTAATATAGCAACTAAAAATATGCAGTTTTTTTCATAATATTTAAAATATTTATCAGAAGGGCGCGCCTGTGCTACTTTTTTCAACTTTATCTAGAGAAAAAAGTTGAAAGTTTTACTAAAAATAATTTAAAAAAGTGCAACAAACGCGCTCTAAAGAATTAACTACAGAATCGATTGAAGAAAACCGCAGCTTCCTGTCTTTATTATTGACGGAGCGCCCGTCCAAAAACGATTTCAGGTAAGATAACACATATATTGATTAAAAGTATTTACCATCGGTGTAGTTTATTACGCTGTAGTTTGATTATAATAGTTTGTATTTATTACTGGTTTAATAAAATAAATGTAGATGTTTTTTATTACTTTAGAAGTAATATTTAACATTTTATGTGTTATATCAAAAGATAACGGGCATTTCCGATTTTACAATTTTTTTTTTGATCTAGAAAAAATATTGAATTCATTAATTTTTTCGTACTGTTACAGTTTTCTTTTCAAATTATTTCTTTTATTTTTATAATAAGCACTTTCTGTTTTTTTTGTGTATTTATCTTACTTCTGTAATAATTTTATTTTGTTTATTAGATTTTTAACAGCAATTTATTTCTAAATTAAATAAGTTTTAAAAACTTTTATCGGACATTTACCTCGCAGCCAGGTTATGAGGGAATTATGACAGAATCATAGTTCAGTGTTTGTCCTCCGAGGGATTTAATATTTAATATGTACGTGACATTGCTATGGACGGACGACGGCTTTTATAAATTATATACTGGATAATACTTTTGTCAATTTTGTATATTAATGTTATTCAAATTTAAATACAACCACGAACTTTACTGTAGGCGAAGTAAACAATATCTATTACCTGAAATAATATGAACATATAATAAAGAGAATTCGTTTTCATTATCATAAATAAATTAAATTTCCTTCCCGTCATATGGTGAATATTAAATAAAGTGATAATATTTCTGTTTTATCCTATTAGTTAATTAGTCATTCTTTTCAGCTCACAGAAACTAATTTAGTTCTAAAATGTACTTTCAAATTAAAGTGGCAATTAACTCAAACAAGTATTTCAATCAAATAAATACTAATATAAAGAAAATTAATTAATTTTCACACATAATATATATCCTGCGGTAATGAGTTTGGATTAATTATTATTATCGTTTGGTGGGTACACACTTGGGGTTTAGTACCACTTCGGTCATTAAATAAAAAATTGCATTTCAGCCGATCATCCTTTTTGGCATATTTAAATTAAGATTACTTAAATAATAAGGGCCGTTAGTTTATTTATTGTAAACTTGTTAATTTTTTTATTATAACATATAAATAATTTAAAAACAGAAAAACAAATTTAATGAATACAAAATCGTTTTTAAAGGTTCACAATATTTTTTAGGAAAACAATTCAATAATACAATAAAAAACAATAAATAATACACACATATTAACGTTGTCCAAATAACACAATTTTACTCAAATTTAGTAATGTATACGAATTTGTTCAATGCATTTTTTAATTCAATATTTTTGTGACTTAAACCATTTAATATTTTTTTTAATTCTAATATCGATATCAACGTATTTTTTTAATCTTTTTTTAGTTGGTATATATAGATTTATTTTTTGTAATTTAATTATACTTAAAGCAGTCTCCTCTTTCAATACGGTTATTAACTCGAAAATGCTTTGATGACTTTTCCCAATTTTTTTATGCGTTTCTAGTACGATGTCTTTGCCCTGGACATATCTAAATATTTTGGATAATTGGATTATGTAACCATTGTGAAGTAAAATAATCATTAAATTTAATGACTAGATCATTATAATCAGATATCCGTCATCGATATTTTCTTTGGGTAAATGATCCAGAGCAGCACACATTCTAATATGATTTTTTACTTCATTTTGATTACGATAAACTTAAATCTTGAACTTTGCGTCATATAGCCTGATTAACGTCAAAATTGCAGACATGAATTACAGTTTTGGGAAATACATCTTACTGCGTTTATTGTAGCTACTACAAAATCCAATTGAAATTTTCTTATTTGAAACATTTTTTTTTTGCATATGCGATAATAAGGATGAGAAATGGTGGGTAATTTATAGTGAATAACCCTGTACACTCACCGGCCGAAATGGGACAAAAAGTGGTAGATTTTTCAAAACGGCCGAAGTGGGAAAACACCGAACTTAGGTCACCTATAATGCCTGTGCAAAAAATTTGAATTTCCAGACGACCGCTTGCGATCAAATAATTTTTTTGAACTTACGTAAAACCAAGAAATTAAGGGGAATGTAATTATAGATATTTAAAATAGATATTTTTAAATGTTTAATTTGACCCCTTTAAAGTTCGATTATTTTAATTTAACTTTTGTATAAATAGAAAAATTAATGACGATGAAAATAACAATTTTAGTTAAGTAAAAAAATTCTCATAAGTCTAAAATTCAAAATAAAAGTTGATAAAAATGCGAAAAATTCCTATTAAAAGCTGAAACAGTCCTTTTTTATATTTATAAGTAAAATTAAGAAAGTGAGTGATAATACTTTAGTTTTAGTAAATATTAACAATTGTTTTTGACATTTACATATACATTTTTGCCACCATCGATATCTCTTCGGAAACACCTTCAAAATGTCGGACAAAATTTTTGATTTTTTTTTTAATATTTAATTTTATAATCAAATTCGTATAGAGCATCAAAAAATAAGATAAATGTGTTTATTGATTAATAAAAATGATTAGTTACTATACATTAATGTAAAATTCGTTCAGGCAATGAAGTAATCCTTTCAGTTCGATTTGTCAATGCCAGCTCACAGAGCGCATTTCTCGTTTAATAGAAAGGCACTGAATAGAAAATATTTTGCCAAAAAAATTTGCAAGAGAATTCGTACGAAATTTAATTATTTTTTCTAAATCTAAAACCAACTACAAAAATATTTATTTACCATTAATATTATAAAGTAAATAATAAAAACCATTAATCAAATAATCAGATAAATAGAATCCAATCAATTGCGTGGGAGACAATGATGAATATTAACAAATATATAACTGATAATATTGCACCTTATGGTACCATACACGGTTTCCCAAAAAATTGCATTCATTATTTATTGTCATATAAATTAAATTAGATATAATAAATCGACTTTAGTCATTAACTGAGATAAAATTTAAGGTTGTAATAAACAGTTTCATAATAAAATTAATAATTATTAACACTAGATTATATTGATATCTTTATCTATATACCCTAAAAAATGTATCTTAGGGGAAATATGAGTTGATTACAAATATACAGGATATAACAAAAACGCGGGAATAAAAATAGCAGGTATATTTTTTTGTTGTAACTCCAAAACGGTTTATTGCTTTTTTATATAATCGTATATACAAGATTTAAGGACTTTAAGAGCAACATTTAATAACCAAATATTTACTCTTTATAAGGTTTTTAGCGGGCTAGTAATACCTTTGACTCATCCGTTGTTTTCGATTAAAAACTACGGATTACCATCGACATTTCAACTTACCTTACATTACCTAATAACTTTCATAAAGCAAAAATCAAAGGTCACGAACCGAAGAAATTTGGAATATTTGAATAGCAATAATTTATAAAGTTTATTTTAAAACTGTAGATTCAAAGTTATTTGTATATACAGAGTGATTTAAAAATCGGCTGGGCAACATTATTTTGGTGATTTCTCTCATAAAATAAATATAATTTACTATAAAAATTCTTGTCCAAACATAACTTGGGTAAAATTTAGAAAAAAATATTAATAGAATATTGTGCATCAAATGCAGAAAGTAACCTATTCCGCACGACGTGTGAAACAATCACACGAGTGTGGAATAGGTTTTCTGCACGAGTAGCACACTATACTTTTTTATTACATAATGATTGACATCAACAGCTACGATCATGACAGGAAAATATTTTTTCTACGATTATAAAAAAAAGTACAAGTTTTACATGCACCATCAATTAAGAAACATAGATAGTTCATTTCCTACGGCGGAACCCGTAGGAAATGAGTCATTTCCTACAGATTTCATAGACTACACTCGTATTCATTCGTTATTCCATATAGTCAACGAATTTTATGTGTATGAAATTTTATTAATGTTACATGTCAAATCGCCGAATGGACAAATCGCCGAATGGACAAATCGCCGAATGTACAAATGGCCGAATAGACAAATCGCCGAATGGACAAATTGCTGAATGGACAAATCGCCGAATGGACAAATCGCCGAAAGGCTGGTCAAAACGACGAAAATAAGTCTTTTGTAGAAATTCTTTTACATAGTATTTTATGAAATGTAGGTGACAAATGAGATATTTAAGGATTAAAGATATATATGCTTTAGAATCCAGTAACTGACAGTTAGTAGTTATGTCTATTTATTGCATATTATATTAAAAATATATTTACCCACTCCAGTTGCTTATTATTTCTAAATTGTCTTGTATAAAAAAATAAATCTAATTTGCCAGATTTGTCAAAAAGTTCATTTTTTTCATATTTTTTAAATTGCCAAGATTATGCATTTTTATGAAGATGCGTTTTTTTAGGTTTTGAGCCAAAATTATGGATTTTTTTGAAAAATTGCAAGAAATCAAAATTGTAAAATTGTAAACCATACTTTTTTTTTGAATTCCTCATAGTTTTACCTTTATTTTAATTTGGAAATAATTTTTATTTTATTAAATTATTTTTTTGTAGTTAAAATTTAATATTAAAAACTTAAAAGAAATACGGTTAAATTTTTTATAAAAAAACTGTATAATTGTGATTTTTTTCAAAAGTACTAAATGTGTGAATTATTTCATAATTTGAAAATAATATTTGTAGAAGTTATAGCCAATAATGTAAAAAGTTAAAAAATCCAAAAAATGCCTATGAATTTTTGACAAAAATAGTATATTTTACAAGACATGGAAATACTGGTTTTTTCGTCAGTGAAAAACATATTTTATGTAGGAAATATCTAAATATTTTACATAGATTGAGCATCCCTGAAAACCCCATATCTAAAATTTTCAGATTTTAATTCCGCCTACTTCTGCTGAAACCTCCAATTAGCCCTCTAAAATAATCACCCTGTACAACATACAACTACTAACAACTCTCAGTTAATGGATTCTAATCTCTAAATATCTCATTTATGTCATTCACATTTCATAAAATAAAATTAATTTGTAAAAGTATTTCTACAAAAGACTTATTTTAGGACTTTTTAACCAGCCTTTCGGCGATTTGTCCATTCGGTGATTTGTCCATTCGGCGATTTGTCCATTCGGCAATTTGTCCATTCGGCAAATTGTCCACGTTCGGCGATTTGTCCAAATAATAGTTTCAGAGTTTTGTTCAAGTTGAATACTTTGATCAGAGTATCTTAATAAAAATTTTGACTTCGGCTTCGACGCTACAAACCCGATCTATGCAGCGTCGTTTTACAAGATTCGGCAATTTGTCCACGTTCGGCGATTTGTCCATTCGGCATTTTAACCACTTTCGGCGATTTGTCCAAAGACTAATTTCGGCGTTTTGACCAGCTTTTCGGCGATTTGTCCATTCGGCGTTTTGTCCATTCGGCGTTTTGTCCATTCGGCGATTTGTCATAGACCCGAATAGTCTACAAGATGCTTGGTTTGAAGTTTATATTTAAAATAAAAATCAGCCGAACATTATGTAGTGAAGATCCAAATAAATTAAAAACCATTATTACTTCTTTTGAAAGAAAATTAATAAAATAGTAATACATCTGAAAATAGTAGGTGGGCGAGCTAAGGTGACCAGCTATCGATTGCTTCCCTACTTAATAATAACATTAATAAAATAATAAGTATGATTATGTTCTCAACTGCATCCTTGATATTGTTGATGCTAATGCCTTTTAACCTTAGTACCATCTTCAATTTGACAAGACTTGCAACTTTGTCTTATCTTTAAATTTGTTTAATAGGTTTTACGAACCAATAACGAGTATGAAAGAAGATAAAACCGTAATTCCCATTCAATGTTCAGAAATAGGACTAAAGTTGTCACATTTTTTAATATTTAATAATTTATCATAATTTAAAATTATAAATAATTTTAAAAAACATATAAAGGTATCTACCGAACACCACTTAGACTTAAATCTGATTAAACAGATAAAACCTGGCAATCAAAATTATTTTCGACAGTTTGGAACTATATAGATTGCATGCACCATCTAATTTATATCTATTATATTTAGGTACCTTTATATTTTTTCTTATAGCAGTAAGCATATTAAAAGAACGTTAGCGAAGCGAAACGAAACTTCACAGGTACACCAAACTGGCAACACTAAAATTCCAAGCACCGTGTACAAAATCCCAGTTCTGCTTTGTATCTCAAGTTGTCAGTGACGTCAAACTATCACTGTCTTTCAGCAGTAATAAAAGAGATGTACTGTGTTTCATATATAACAACAGAAAAATGATTTTAAATCTCCTGTGGCGCTAGCAGTATTAAAATATAAATTTATCAGTTAAAATATATTTGAAGATTTTCTTTTATTTTCCGATGCAGATGTCCACAGACCACAAAAGAGATGTTATTTTGTTTTGGTGGGTCTTGGCAAATTTTTCCAAACATAGACAATGTTTATTGAATTATTTATAAGAGTTTCTTTTAATAATTATTATAATAAATTCTACAACAAAAAAGCACTTTATTTTGGATTTCTATAATTTTAAGTGAATATTCGACCTACTCAAATAAAACAGAGAACGGTAAGTAATTCTTTATCAGATATATTTTCGTTTGCAGTTTAAGGTTATGTAAATAGATTTTTCTATTAAGGTATTAAGAAACACCTCTTTTGTACTTTATTAATAAGTCAATTGTGTTTTAAATATGGTAAAAAATACGCATCAGAATATTAGTTGAACTGCACATTTTAAAATTACTATAACAATCACCAAAGTCGCATTTATCAAAACCTATTTTGATCACGTTTGTTTTAATCCGCACGATTCAACTTAATAAAAATGCTTTAAGCTGAAAAGACTGGTTTTAGTTAATTCTAATTTGTTTTGTTTAAATAGTTTAAAATATGTTGCAAAACTAAAAAAAAGATTTTATAATCACACAAAACATAATCTTCGTTATTTCCTCTATTGTGACAGTTGCACAACTTTCATTGTAATGGTGGTTGTATAAATTGTTAAAAATATTATCCAAAGAGAGCCAGTGTAACCTGTCAAGTCCAGCGCAAAATGCCTGAACTGGAAAGAAAAAATATAGAGGTGTAGTTCAAGTTGCATACGTTTTTTTCCAGACTAAGAATCTGGAAAATTATAAAGTTTTGATTTAGTATTTTCGGAAATTAATTCTGTATACCTGATTTAGGTCTACTTTCCACGATAAAATTGGTGATCACAAATTGTCAAAACTGTCAAAATAACACACCTACACTAAATGATTGATATCTTTTTTATTAATCCTTAAAATTAATTCAAAAAAGGAAATTTATACGTATTTATTCCAAGGTGTAAGCTATAACAGGTATAAATATTTTCACAAACAAAAATTCAATTCTCGAGATTCTTAGTCTACAAAATCGTCAAATTTTTATACAATTTCAGCATTGCCAACTGAAATAGTGATAGTTAGTTTCGACTCCCCCCCCCCCCCCCCCCGACCTAAGCCAACTACAACCGCTTGTCTGTCCGTCGGTCCTTAGATACTGTTCGCTTGCAGGGTTTATTATTCATTGGAACAACAGATGGCGATATTTGTTCTTTTATTGAATATATTTGCATTGTAAAAAGATAATAAAATATGATATCCTTTTATGGATATCATTGCTTATTATTTTTTATTTCATTATTTGACAAAAAATAAAAAAATTGAATACCGTATTTATTAAAAAGTCTGGTTTATGAGGAAAGCAAAAAGCGTGTAAAAAATCCAGTGCTTCGTTTATATTAGGTATTTGTTGATTAAAAAGTAGTATTCTACAACTTCTAGAAATTGATTTTTCCTGCCATAAAAATATAGAAAATGACAGACAGATATGTAGAGCTGTAAATAATAATACTCTCCCGAGAATTGGATAGTTTGTAGTCGACCTTTATTTAATTTATACAAAAGATTTTAATATTAAAAAGAAATATGGAATAAGATCTTTTAACAAGCAAAAAATGTTTTTTCTTTAAAGTTTTTCCCCATTTAATCAACTTTGTATCTATAATGGTTTACGAAATCCTAATAGTGTTCAATTAAATTTGAGCCACCCTGTATATCAGTTGTAAATGGGTTATGGGCCCTACAACTTTTGAACGATTTAATACATTTTTACCAAATTTTGATTGATTATAAACGAGTTATTTTTGTATTTTTTTAAATAAAAATCCAATATGGCCGACTTATGGTTTGACCGGAATTGACATGAAAATTGGACATTCAAATGGAACACCAAGTATATTTCTACATATTTGGATTCTACAACTCCAAACACGTAGTGGTCGATTATCAAATGTCACTTATGTTTTATTTTTGAATTTTTTCATCCATCCTATAAAACAAAAATAAATAATTTACAACATTTAGAACTTTTATAAAATTTTAGTTTGATTAGGTATAATGAATTTATTATAATCAAAATTCTAAATTTTGTCAATTACTTATTTTTTGTTTCTTAATAATAATTTATATTTAAAATATATGTTGTAAATATCCTTTATTTTTTTAACAGGGATGTCTTCAGGAGAGTTTTGTATGGAAATTTAAAAACAATAACATTTCTCCTTTATTTGAGAAAAAAAAAGAATTATTATGTACATCATTTTAATGGTAATTATTGTAATTATAATTATTTAAAAAAATTGAGTTTTTGTTACAAAACTGAATTTACTGAATTAAATGTTTAATGACTGAATTTTGTTTTTGACATACCCCAATTGTTTGAAATAAAAGTATACTGTGACGTAGGGGTCAAAGGTCACTGAACAAACTTTATTAAGGGTTGTCAAATAAATTAATAATATTTTTTTGCAGGTAACTATTTTCTATATGTAAAAAAATTTCAACTAATTTACGACAAATTACAAAAATTTATAGAACAAATTAAAAGTTAATGAAAAATCATTCATTGAATAGCTTCAAAAAATTAGTTTCATTGTGCACAATTTAAAACTACTTTCAAATATGGCGCCAAAACAAAATCGACTTGTCGGGAATTTTCATTACTTAATGTAAATGTCACTAGATGTCAGGCGTGGCAGCCTTTAATGATTTTTCAGTTCTTATGTCTGACACCTAGCGGCAAATTGTACAAATATCAAGAGAGGTGCAGTTTTTAACAGATTTCAAAAAAGAAAATAAAAGAAAATCGCACAGTTTGTATAATTAATACAGAGATGCGTTTGATTTTATTTCAAAATTCGTTTGGAATGGAAATGCTTGAATGAATGAAAATCTGTTATTTCGTTGTCAAAACAAAAGGTGCTTTTCGAGTCGAGAACTTCGGCTTTACATTGGAATACCCATAAGTCTTTCTCTGCCATGGTCTCTCTAACCTCTTCCTACCTCTATGGTTTAAAATAAATTCATTTTCTAAGCAATTAACATTTATGGACATTGGTAAAACTATGTATTCATATTTGGAGTTTGAAATTATTATTTCGACTCTTCATGTACATCCTTTTCTATTTCTATTAGTTTAGAATTTAA
Organism: Neocrepidodera transversa; assembly: GCA_963243735.1. NCBI lineage: Eukaryota > Metazoa > Arthropoda > Insecta > Coleoptera > Chrysomelidae > Neocrepidodera > Neocrepidodera transversa. The sequence goes on from OY725339.1 coordinate 6,617,671, forward strand.
AATACTACAATTAATGGATATAAAATGGCTGGCTAAACTTACAAATGGGTAATATTGGTTGCATATACGAATTTAAAAAAATATGTAAATAGAAGTCGTTGACGAAAGTCACAGGGTATAAAATAAAATGAGTTATAACTCTTAGCAAAAGGCTAATATGTTGTAATTAAATATTCTGTAGGAGTTTTGAAAATTTAATATAATGTTGGAAATGTAATAAAAAATTTTAGAAGGAATAAGTAATTGATAAGACAGAGAGGCAAAAGTGATTAAAATTTTTTAAATAATCACGTAAAAAAAAAAAATTAATAAATAAAAAACAGATGAAAAAAGATTAAAAAAAAACAAGTAAGATTTGTTTTTGTGTCAGCGAGAAAATTTTTAAAAATGTCAAATGTATATAAAAAATATGGCCGAGAGTATAATAAGAGAGATAATTTCAGAAATTATACCCACACGTTAAAACATTAAACTTTGTCATCTAACCCAAAAAAAATATTTATTTATTTTATTAAAAGAAGCCTTGACTATCTAAATCTAGCCTGTGTTTAAACAAATTAAAAGGCTTTGTTGATTTCGATCCCCAGGCCCACTGCACCACTAGCGGGCACAATGTCACGCTGCTACTAGAGCTCATGCTTAAATATGATCAAACTTATTATAAAAAAAATGTATTAATCACTAGAATATACGGAAAAGAATTTCAAGAAATAAGAGAACTACATGGAAATACACATTGCAGAAGTCAGGTGGCAGAGGTAAAATTACACGTCGTGATAGAGAAAAGAAAGTTGTGCAGGAGACTGAAGAGGAAAATTGAATACAGGACAATAAAAAATTTTTTTATTATGAGTTTTGTAATGTTTATTATTTTTTTTAATGTTTCTATATTCGAATATTTAATAAGCAGGAATAAAGAAAATTTACCATCCTTAATGCGTGCTAATGTGCGGAAAAGAAAGACAGAGATAACAGTAATCCGAAACTAAGCCACGTTCCTCGTTCTTTTCGAGCAAAATAGTTATTTATGCAACAAGTGTGTAAAGTGATGCTTTTTTCAACCAGTTGATTTCTGGCAAGATAAGAAACATAAGGATATTGCAAAAAATGTGTCGCACATGTAAAAAAGTTATTTTGAAAATTTTATTTTACTTTAAGCATTAGTGAAAAAAAACTAAGGAATGCGTAAAGTAAGTACTTTACGCACGATAGGAGAAAAAAAATATTACGATTTACGGTAGCATGTCCAGAAGTAAATGTCGATGGTTAAATATATTGGTTTTTTACATTTCTTATTTCTCATCATCCGCCATTTGCAAGACCCATCGCGTTTCACCGAAGGAAAGTGATATGCTCCTTTCTGGTTACTGTACCTATATTCTAATAAAGGATAAAGGATTTATAATGAAAAATTTGTTTTATTTTCCATGTCGTGCGACAATGATAAAGTATTTATTCGATTATTTACAATGCTGATATAATTTTGGATGAGCGTGTATGCGTGTGCATTCAAAAGAGTCGAACACCCTTTAGAATTTGCCTCAGGTATGGTTATAGAGGTATTCTCATCTCACATGAACGATGCAATATAGTACGTATTTAACTTATTAAACTGAGGTATTTACAAATATGTACTAGCAACTTAGTAGCTAATCTTTGTTTTTACCTCCAAACGCGAAGTTTGAATGTAAATACGTGCGGTGTTGCAGCGGTGCGGCGTTCACGAGAGAATGAGTTGACTCCATCATTGTTTCCTATTGATTTTAAGTTCACTCGTACTTTACTTTGTGAATAAGATAACAGATGTAGCTTTGGTTACTTAATATAGAACGCTACGGTTGCTTAGTAACGACACAAGCAGATTTCTATATTTGCACCAAGAGTTCAAGCTGCCCCTTTTGGTTCTTGTTGTTGTTGAAGAATTTGTTGGCTATGCGCGAGATCTCACTTCAGTCATTCTATTCTATCGAAACGAGCAAAATTGTACTGACAGGACACAGCTGTGAGGTAGTGCATGTGCCCTCTGTTTGTTTCGCATATTTTGAAGAGTTTACTAATGAACTGTTTTAATTTTTAAATAAAATGAAATAGGTATGATTAAAATAATTTCTGTGATCTTCCCCGGGTTGTGATAAATTAAAATTCAATTTTATAAAAATAAGTGAATTTTCTTAATGCCCATGGTGATGAAACGTTGACCTCCTGCTGTAAGTATATTTCTACTAGTTTTTATGACATTTTTGTTTAAGTTTTATTTCAAATTAACTTTTTAAACTTCAATTAACAAACTAATTACAACACAAAGCATTGCGTTAATTTTTGGTAATGGTATAATGACAACACCATGAACTGAACGTATACCTTAACGGATCTACTTTTACAATCGCACCTCCGTTAGCTAAAATAATCGAACAGTTCGTACAGTTATATTAAATCTTTATAATATGTATTTTTAATCTATCAATAAACCTCCAAAATTCATTTATTTAGTAAATCGTAGGAAAAACCTTTTGTCAGGTCAGAGTATTTTTCGTTTTGTTAATCGAATTGTCAACAATATTATCTATATAAATAATAAGAGTTCAAATTGTCCTCATTCGCATTTTTTCTCACCGTTTTGTATAGAAAAATGAAATATCTAAATGCCATTTTTTTATCATTTGCTGTACCAATAAATATGTATAGTTTTTATTTTTTTGTTGCCAAATTAGCTATTATAGGTAATCATTAAAAAATAATATGTGTGTCAAATAAGTTATATTAAGAGGTTAAACTTAGACACACGACAAAAATGACTACCTTAATTCAAACATATTACAAAGTAATCTTTAGATCAGAAATGAATCCTCAGCAAGGCTTTCTGGGTTTTCTTACACCTATAACTTAATAGCACCATAAATCATCAGTAAGTTATTCATAAGGGAGTAAATTATTATTTTTTCCAAAATAAATATAAAACAGATAGAACTTTGTCTAAAATAAACTTTATGCTTAAATTTTCTTTGACTTTAGAATACATCAAAACAATTGCATTTACACGTGTTTTCCTTAACAAAAAAAATGATAGCACTAATTCATAAAATTATTTGGGCCCATCTTTTTAGGTTTTATTTAGCAAATTGTTAGTAATTGTTCGTAATATAATGAAATACGAATATTAGAACAACTAAAAACTATATCATTTAAGTAATAGTTTGATTTTAATGAAATTAACACATCAAATATTGACAAAAATTATTTGCAAAGAATCTTCTCTCCATTGATTGTTTTTTGAATCTTTGTTCAACAATCTACGTCAAGAAAATATTTATTACATAACCAAATATTTACTACGATTATAAAACGGCCCCGATTGGACAATCTGAGAAGAAATCCGAGGTCCAAAATAAATTTATCACGAATTAATCCTATATGTTTAAAATAAAAGGATAAAAAAGTAAAAAATTAATGCGTTACTAACAAGAATAATTGACAATTTACTGACAAGGATAGAAGGAAGTAAAAAAACTACAATGAAACCATATTTAGTTAACAAAAAGTATCTAATTTACTTTTCTAATAATTGAATTTTATTCGAGTTCCATTTCAAAAACATTGAGAAACATTTTTAATATGAAAGAAAAACATATTTATATTATAAAAAGGACGTTTTTATATATCGTCAGATAGGCGAATATTCATCGAGGCGCCTCGCAATTCATCGTTCTTTATTGAAATTCGTAATTTATCCTTGATGAAGGATTTATAGTTATATTTATTATTTGTATTAGTTATTAAAAAAAATTTAAATACTGAAAATGTTTTGCATTTATTTCGTAAAAAATAAAAAAATCCGTAACCCGAGACTTCTGGAGGAAAACCGTACCAAATCTTATATAAAGATAATTAAAATTTTAATTCAAAAGCGCATATTCGCCCAAAGGAATAGACACAATCTTATAAAAATTAGAAAGGTTCCCCAAAGATTATATACTATCAACTAGCACATTCGATACAATTTTACTCCATTTAAAAAAGATTTTAAAAAACTGAATAATAAAAAGAATAATTAAAACATAGACTAGGTCAAAAAATACTAAAAATGCGAAATGTAATGAAAATATAAGTTGATCAAAATATTGATCGAATTATCAACGGATGAATTATTAAAAATTTGCGATGAATTTAAAAAACCTAATCAAAAAGTAAGAAAACAATTAGTCAGTGAATTATGCCATAAGTATGTCAGTATGTGATGTTTATAAGTAGCTTAAAATTAAAAAATAGTATTAATTATATTTTAGCGGAATGAATAATATTATGATAACTTATTTATTAAGACGCTCCAATATCATATGTTATCTTGCCTGAAATCGTTTTTTAGAAGGGCGCTCCGTTAATGTTACAGATAGGAAGCTACGGTTTTCACCAATCAATTCTGTATTTAATTCTTATGAACAAAAGAATGTCTAAATAAAAGTCAGTTTTTATGTCCAGAAATACCAAATTAAAAAAAAACAATAGACAGTATATAGTTCAAAAACAGGAGTTTGTGCATTCGATGTTTTATTTGTAAAATATATAAATGTAAAAATTAGGCTAGTTTGGAAAAAATATTTAAGGACTAGACTAGAAGATTTTTTTTATCGAAAAAATATTGCCAATATTTAAGGATTATTTTTTACTAAATAAACAAATATATCTACATTGGATTATTATTTATGATTATCATACTAATAACTGGCTAGTCGTGAAGACTAGATCTTATTTTGGTATTCAATCTTTTGCATCTTTAGTATCTCCTGTACCAAGACAGTATAGATATTTAGGTAATTTATGCCATGTGAAGTGATAATTGTAGTATAATAAATGCATGAAATCGTTTAAATTATAGGTGAAGGGAACTAATGCAGTATTTTTATCGATTTATTTTGTAACTAAGTAATCAATCAAGGTCAAAAATAATATAGCTAGTTCAAAGAAGAACTTAGAGTTATTTTAAAGTAGTGTATATTCGATAATATACGAAGTATTGGTTTTTTAGAGGGTTGTATAAGAAAATAACTATATGTTATAATGATATGTTATTACCAAAAATCTCAAATTTTGGGGTGTGTTCTATGAAATAAAAATAATAAACCTTACAAAAATTATAATTTTTTTTTTGTTTTATCGTATATATTCCACTTCTTTTTTGCATTTGCTTCTAAACCTGGATGCAAATCTCCTAATTTTCTTCTATGCCAAATAACCAATTCTTACATTCTTCTATTTATTGCGTTTCTTACATACTTCAATTTCTCCCAGTGATGACCTTTTTTAGTTTAATTTTCTTCTTTAATAATTGAAAATATTTTTAATTGATGAAATAAAATTTATTCTCTAATATTATTATATTTCATTACAATATGTAATAAATATATCATTTTACTTGTAGAACAATTATTCCTGTTGTAAGCAATTTTAATCCTAATTATAATAAAAATAGAATTAGTATGTGTAATACTTGACAATTTTTTTTTGTGATTTATTATTTGAAGTCAATTCTTGTTGTTATGGAATAAAAATGAACGTCTTTTCATATCGTTATACGTACTTCAGTCCCCCTTTCAGATTTTTATGAAGATCATCTTATATTTATTTCTGTCACATTCTAGTCCCCATATTTTTATTTTATGCCATAAATCGCCGTTAGAAACGTCTACGTCATAACGTTCATCACTCATAAAAATGTCTGAAAATCCCGACTCTTATTTCGGCCAACCATTTATAAATCATATTTATGAATTTCAAATTATACCCTACTTATCTGCAAAGGTGGGAAAAATGTTGATATTTTTTTTATTAAAGCGAAAAATGCGTATGACGATCAATATCCCACACAATAATACAGGACACACGCTTTTTATTAGCGAATTTTAAGACTTTCTTAACAGTTATGTTTAAACCGTTTGACTTGGATCTGTTACTCGTTTGTACCGCTCGAAAATGTTTATATTTAAACATTATAGTTTACTATAATAATGATTAAAAATGTTGTAATAACTTTATTTTGTTTACTTAGTTCATTGTGCCCTACATAAACAAGACGACGAAATTTTATCTTTAAATTAAACATTTTTACATCCAATTAAATTCACTTACAAGATTTTTGTGATAAATGACATAAAATTTATAAATGTATCCATCCTCTCTTCTTTAAATACTGTCTAATAAAATCATTACAACTTTTTGAGTTTACTGAGTGAATAAAAAAAGACCCTATGAAATAACAAAAACTTTACAACTACATTAAATATATTATTTAGTTATATGGCTTTCGTATCCGGAATTGTTGACCCCGTAGACTGTCTAGAGAGTCATAAACTCAAAAGATTAGGCAGTAAAGAAGACACAGTAGGTAATGCGAATCCTAACGCAACCACAAACATGACGATAAATCCAAATATCCACGAAAAAAATTTTTCTAATATATACCAAAAGTGATTATTTTAATATAACAGTAAATAAATGACCCTAATAAATGGGAATGTATTCAAATGTTTATTAATAAGAATAATAATAATAAGGATTCATGACTGCGATTTAAGGCCACAAGAAATATATTATTAAAGACATGGAAGTCAACTCTGACAGATGCAGATTTTTTTATTCTTAAAAATAAGCAATGCACTTATACTCAGTAGATAGAACGTTCTTTAACTTTAACGGTTCTGTAACTAATGACAATGACGTTTAGATTGTGACAATTGTACAAGAAATCAACTTGTAAAATTTTCATTCTAAACGTCATTGCCTTTAGTTACTGAGTCTTTAAAGTTAAGGACGTTCTATCTACTGACAGATAATCTTAAAATTTTAAATATGCCTTAAATTAACTAAGGTTACTTGAGTCTAGATATTTTCAATGGTTCATCCCATTTTCTAACGTTACTGGTGTTTTGACGATTTTCTTTTTCTTTAATTAACACGTTAATTTTTAAAGCTAGAAAAAACTTTAAGGTTTTTTTTAAATGGAAAGTCAAATATCACTTAACATAGCTTATATAATTTTTTTAAAAAATTCTTCTTTGAAGGCCACCCTCCACTGGTTTTTTTTAATACAGACCTTTCATTTTTGAATGCTCCATTTTTTCTCTATTCAACCACGTAGAATACTTAATTTTTCTATTAGGATAGGTTTTGACAATGAACTGTACTTTGGGAATTTTTCTAAGCAATGGTCCTGTTCCATTTACACATATTTATAAATCTTCTTTGGATAAAATTAATTAAAAATAAGTAGCGCCCCAAGTATACTTAATTTCTATTAAATATCTGAATGAAATTTCCTCAAATGACTGCAATCAGAAAATAAATAAAATTTATTTAAACTTCAATTATTGAATGATAACAGATAACTAGAAATTACAATGTATTATACTAAATGGTCAATGTACTTTCTTGTACCCATATTTTCAATGTAAAAATGAATAGAACCGTACTTAAAAAAAATCCTAAAGTACAGTTCATTGTCGAAACCTAATAAAAAAATGAAATTTTATACGTGGTTGGATAAAGAAAAAAAATTTGATTACAAAGATGAAATAAAAGTTTCAGGTCCGTATTAAAAAAAAGTAGTCGAGGGTGGCACTTTAAAGACGAAATATTGTTTTAAATATTTGTCTTCAATAAAAAAGTTTTTTAGTTTTTTTCTAACCTTTAATGTATTAATTAAATAAAACGATAATTGTCAATTTCGGTTTTTCCCAAAACCAATCAATTCGTCTTGAAAATACGCATCTTTTTTCCCAATTTAACCAAGTTTGTATGTATAAGGGTTTACGAAATCCAATTATGGTCAATTAAATTTGCGCCACTCTCTATGCATTTTTTGCCTATTTAAATCAAAAACATTCAAAACGAAATCTTTAAACTACGTATAAAGCTATGTCATATAGACGCTAAATAGGAAAATAGTTTTCCTAATTAATATATAATATTTCCATAAAAATGGTGTGGTTTATTTCTTACGTTATGATGTATAAATATTTAAATTGCTTTAACTTTATTTTATACCTGTGTATATTTAAAAGAGCTCTAAAACAGTAAAATTCTCTCACTCAAATTAGTTGCCATTTGAGTATTGAACAAGCATTTTTGATATTTATAAATATATTTATTTTATTATTCAACTGAACTTGTTTTCAAATGAATAAGTTAGAAATTATAAAACAGAGTTAAAGAGATTTTATAACTATCGAGAGATAAGGAAGTTAACAGATATGCGAAACGTCGATATTAACTTTATCTTGAGATAGGAATGAAATTTTCTACAAAGGTTAGTATATTATTTTATTTCTAATCATTCCGAAAACTTTAGAAATTAAAATTTATCATTTATTTTTCTCGTTTGAATTTTTATTTTACTGCAAACTGTCAAATTAATATCTAAGATTTTCTACAACATAGTATGCCTATCGCAGTAATTGATGATTGGTAAAGTAATTCAGAATAGAAAGTACGTAATATTCACCCTCTTCTTCTTCTTCTTTTTTTTGATAAAATAAATTAATTAAGACTTACTTGCTAACTTTATATAAATGTCAGTAATAACTATATTACTAATATTATTGTTAATACAAATATTAAACAATTTTTGTCTTGTTTTACTGGTTCATTCTCGTATAAATTTAGAAATCACCTTCCAACTTAAATTAATTCTACTTATTAATGATAATTTGTTTTTTGTTTTATTAAATTGCTTACTAATTTTTCTAACATTTTTATTTGTGAAAGTAAACTTTTCATTCGAAAAATCGTTCTTTGTGTAGAATTCTCATTTCCTGCTGAAATAGGAATTTCTCACTTTGTATAAAATTATTCTGGTTAAATTCCTTGTATCTGCCAATGGTGGTCGATTCTTAACCGAATTTCTTATAGTCAATATCTAATTTATGTGTTAATCAAAATGTAAGGCGGTTTCTGTTGGCCATGACTTACCTATTTGCTACATTCTACATCAAGTAGACTACGTTATGCAAAACTAAAAAGTGACCTTATTCATTTCGACACGTTTGATTTTGAGCAGTATTTTAGTTAAATTTATCTTAGCAAGTAACTTCAAGAATAACAGGAACATATTTTATATTTCAATGTATTATTATAAATATGCACAAACTGTTTTTATAGAACTAAACAAAATTAAAACAGTTTAATTAGTTTATTTTTAGATAAAGATTAAATTACTATATTTATTTTCACATTTAAACATTAAAATTATAAATTAAACAATTTTGCGAAGCTCAGTTCATAAATTTTAAATACACCACAAAGTATAGTAACACTAAAACACGTAACGCCAATATTTAAAATTTTTAGAATAATTTAAATTGGTAACTAATTGAATTGAATTTGTTGTTGAACGTGTTAGTTTAATTTCTTTATCACACATTTAAAATTTAATTTTTATAAAATATTTCTAAAAAAAGTGAACCGAAAGAAATAAATATTGATAAAAATCGAAAAATGGTAAGAATATCCTTGATTTCTCTATCTTTTTTTTCTTCTTTTTTTAAACGTACACGTGTAATATTTTTCATTTTTATTGCAGTCGTTTTAAAATCAATATTTCCTTGTATTTTTGTATCTCATAATTATCTTTGGTTGCTTTCATCCACATTCGTCTAAATCTATTTTTTGTCTCGCAGTTTCCTGTATTAATCTTTATACAGAATGATTCAAAATAAGTAATATTGTATATAGAAACCAATTTTCAGATCTACAAAATTTTTTTATATCCCTTTTTATTTCTAATCGTATTTACAAAATATTTTTTCTTACAACTTGGGTCACATATATACTTCAAGAATTTATCACCTCTAATATAAAAATTATCCCTCTGGTTTTTACCAGTGGCTTTCGTCAGGTTGATAAAAGGGTATCCTAAAATTAGTTCACGAGACAAGACAAGATATTTTCTTTTGGTTTCTCTCAGAAACACTATATATACTCTCTCAAATAAACTTTAGTTTTATTTATCTACATATATCGGGTCGGTCTTAGAATTTTTTTAACAGCCCATTACTCAAAAACCGCTCAAATAAACTTTAGTTTTATTAATCTACATATATCGGGTGGGTCTTACTATTTTTGCATGAAATTTGGACCTTTTAGACAACATTTTGACACTTGCTTTATGTCAGTTATGATATTAGTGTTAATGTTACGTCATACTATTGATTGAAAAATGTTAAATCTAAAGAGGGGGTCAGCGATAGCTCAAATAAAAGGGTGGTTTATTCAAAGTTATGAATTTGGCACAATTAAATGTTTATTCATTTTATCTCATTGTTTTTTAATAATAACAACTAATCTTTTTTAAATTTACTTTTATGAGATATTTTAAAATTAATCAAAATGGCTTCTCTCTTATAATATAAGCATTGAACCTTCTAGGCACTTCATGCATTGACGTTGCTTTTATCATATTTGAACGAATGGTGTTAAAGGTATTGGATTTTATCATGGGCGGTACTTTTTCAGATTACAAAGATATTGTTTATATTTATAGTCTAATTTTCCCAATAGACCGACCAAACAACCAATCAACATTGTTTTCGTCTAAAACGCCTAAAACAGTTAAAATATAAATGCAAGTTACTTTTCTTTTTTTTTAATACACGACTTTGATTTGGCCGGTCAAGACCTTTTTTTAATAGATAAAAATAGTGATTTTACAGTTTGATCTAGTGGGAGACTGAGTTCGGCTTATTGGGATGCGGTCTGTTGGGAGAGGGCTTTCGGTTTCTGCTATTTTTTTGTTGTTACCTACTTGTGTTTGGTTTTTGTGTTTATATATTTACAAGATCATAATTCTGAATTTAAAATAATTTAGCAATTATTATTCATTTAAATAAATCTAAAATAATTCTCTAAACCGCTCAGTCTATATAGTTGGACGCAGGTTTAATACCTTGACGAACTTCTATGATCTTTGTTTTAAATTTTCGACGTCTATAGCTTGATGGAATATCTTATAACTCCTAAGAAAAAATCTAGGGTTGTTAAATCAGGGGACCGGGCAGTCCTCTATTTATAGTCCAACTATTAGTTAATATAGTATTTAAAAACTGGGTTATAACGCCATTGTTAAGTATCAGGATTTTCCTTGCGCCATTTAATGAAATATCATGTAAGATTGAACTATTTTATTTATAAAGTTGAAAATACCTAGATCTCTAATGTATTCAGGTATTTCAAGAGTTAGCGAATTTATTTTGTGATAAAAAATATGGGATTTAAGTTTTTAGAGAATGTCATGTTGGATTTAATACTAGAATTTAATATGCGCCCGTTAAACACTTTATTAATAGATTTGATGTAAACAGGTTGATTAAATTCACAGAGTGTCCATATATGTTTAATTTTTGAAGCAGCTAATAGTGATCCAGCTTGTCAAATGTTTTACTAAAATTACTAAAAATAAAGTGCTCTTGGATATCTAACCGTTCATAAATGAACTGAGTTATTTATGTATATACCAGTTGGTATATCCGAAAAATTTTAGAAACTATTACCACATATCTATAATAATAATTTTTAAATATTTGTGTAACTTACATAGTTTTAAGTTTATATTGCTTTAGATTCCTAATGTAATATTTAAAGAAAAAAAAACAGAAACAAGATTCACTCCTCAATGCAAACCGACACTATATTTAACTGAATTATATTCCACTGGAGTTTGTGTGCACCGCTTAACGGAATCCATACAGGTAATCTATAAAATCTGAGAACTCTAAGAGGTATAAGAACGAAAGGCATCTAGTGAAATCACCAAAAAGTTGAAGATTGTAAAATCAAATTAAAAATTTTGCATAAACAACGGCTAACAGTTTTAGTTATTAAATATATGTTAAACAGGGATAAATCAGTGTCAGTGTTTTCATTAAACGGCTTCTAAAAATAATCAAAGAAATAGTTTACCATTTACCATGAACTATCAGTAGATACTAGTTGTAAAGGTAGACCGACGAGTTAGTTTTTTTGAACTGATATGGAACCAATCAGAATATAGATAAAGGGGTACTATTAAAAATGAACCAAATGTAAAATTAAACCATTTTGACTAAATCAGAGTTTAATCTGTAGATCCCATTTTCATACAAACATATTATTTTGATAAAAAATATTTTATCACTTTATGCAACTTTTATTTAAAACTTTTTTTCCAACGTGATTACGAAATAAAATATATAATTGTTAACTTTTTGTATAATTCAATAACTGAGAAAAGGGCTACCTTAAATATTATTTAAAAATAGATTTCCGTTATTCTGGAGTACCCAACTTTTAAACTATGCCAGTGGTACCTTTATTTATTGTTCAAATTTGAACTAATTGATATTAGAAAATACCATATTTTCTTAAATAAATATTTTAAAAAAACATGCTCTAATAAGTTTTATTAAGCAATAAGTATATAATTTGTAATACTGTTAAATCAATTAGTAATAAGTATAACCGACATTATCTTATATAAACTTAATGGTTTAATAAACGCGTTAAATTATGTAGTTCATTACCTAGCATCAGGTATAATCAATTTTTTGCTCCAAAAATTTAGAATTAGTATCATTTTTTTGCATTGTCACATTTTCACAATCTATTAATAAACAACACAATTGGTGACAAATTTTATCAGAACATAGGCTTAAAATAATAAATGACCTACATTTTAGAAAACAATAATTCTTTAACATTGTCTTTCAAAAATACATTTCATATTCATTACATTCTTGAAGAGAATAAAAATAAACACTAACTGACTTTTGTACCGATAAAAGAAAATTATCAAACAAATTTGCTTTAAAATTCATTTAGAGCCATGTAGAATATTTGATACATTGCAGCTTCTTAATATAAATTAAAATGGAACAATGAGTCAGTAACTGTAACCTTTCTACACCAATTTAATTCTAGCTTATATCAGTTCATAGGTCATTTAACCCATTATTAAAAATAATAATTAATTTCATATTACTCATCATATTGCTGTTGTTCTTATGGCTATCCGTGATTTAACAATAAAACAAAGCTCTCTGATATTCAAAATACCATTACTGGAAAAAGCCTGTGATAGGATAACAGCTATTGCATTTATAATGTTTTAATTAAAATGCGCATAAAACCAAAAACTGTTTAAAAAACACAAGTTTTGTTAAGTACTTATTTTTTTTATAATAAATAATACTTAAAAATCGGTGCTTGTAATTCTTTATCAATAAAGTTCTTCGAAATATTGATTTACTGTAGTGGGTGGGATTCGAGCTCAGGTAACACGTGTTTCTAATTATGAAAAATAATATAAAATGGTGGAAATATCTATTAAAAAGAAAAGCAATTAAGTAATATTATTATTATGGTATAATTATTGCCTTTTTAAATTACATTTTTGTTATTTTGGTTTATTAATCCTAACTTTTAGTGATCGATCTTGAGTTCTAAGTTTGTGGCATTAATAACAAATATTAAAAAATATATATAAAGGTGTGGTGAATGCACTAATATACTTATTCTTTCATATAAAATATAAAATATCTAGCAGTAAAAGTTAACTGTTAATACTACAACAAATAATGACCTTCGTAAACAATACATTATTAAAAACAGTTTTTTTCAATAGAGTAGGCCAATTAGCCATATGAAAATTATGTTGAAAACTGGAACAGTCTTTTGACATCTTCCAAAATTATAAACACCTCATTATTTTGTATTTATAGTCATTTTACGGGAGCGTAGAAGGGCCATTTTATTAATAATTTTATTTTTTTATAAAATTCCAAGTTGTCTATGTCAGAAGTATGGATGATTTACGACACTGCCTACAACTCATGCCGTAAAATTCATCATGTGAAGTTTACGGCTCGTGCTATAAACTGTGTGAATAGTATCCACATACAGTTGTCCATGTGAGAAGCGTGGATGATTGCAATGCAATGTTTTCGTTGTTCGGTGGTTTTGAATGTTCGCTTCTCCTCGGGCATTCAAATTTTTTTTGGTGGTCAGAAACCTATTAAATTGCCGTAAACTTCATCCGCGTGAAATTTACGGCACTCGTCTACCACTCGTGCCATGAACTTCGTCTTCGGCCATTCAATGTATGCCTATAAACTTCGCGCAAGTACAAGCAATAAGTTTACAAAGTTTTATCGCAATCAGATGAACGGTATATTTTTATATATTAGTTTTGTATAATTCCTAGTTGTAACTCGGAATATTATATAATTCCGAGTTGTAATTTGGAATTTTATTTATACAGCTAGTTTTAGGTACCTACATATTGAGTCGTGTTGTATGTGTATATCGGAGATAATTAACCTTGTATTGCATTTTGTTAATTTTTTATTATTATAAAAATTGGTTTAATGAATGTTCAAAGGACTTTAACTCCCACATATGCTAGATATTTAGAAAGAGAAAAGAAGAAACTTTGTGAATATCAAAATAAGAAGAGTAATAAGAAGACTTTTAATTTATTTATTATATTTTTTTTTTACTTATTTTTAAATATGTATATGACCATGTAAGAAATTATTTTTGTTATTGTAAGACTTAACCATTAATCTTTTTTAAAAACAATATTTATTTTTATAAACACTAAATTTTGTATAAATAAAATTCCGAGTTACAAGTCGGAATTTTATGGAAAAATAAAATTATTAAAAAATGGTTTCCGTATTATTTAATTTAAATTCTTTTTTATTTGTTTTTTAGTATCCAACTAATGATTCATATACGTTTAAGGTTAACATTAAAGTAGAAGATGTAGAGTCCATACCAATGACTCACATGACAATATAACGGCATTTTTAGTCACTAATGGACACTTTGTAAAATTGTTTCCAATCAGAAATAATAAATCCTTCGAAATCAAGTTTTACAAGTCGGGTCAGTACTTTTAGAATCTTTATATTATTATCAACGATTAATAACTTACGACAAGGTTGTCTAGAATAACGAAATGTTGAGTTATTTGCTTTTCCAAATCATTAATTATAAGTAATTATGAACAAAAGGCGGCCAATTTTTAATTCTAATTTTCTAGGCACTATTGAAATAATTTTTGTATAAGATACGTGTTTTGAAATTGCCTCTGGATAAGTTATCCGTGTTGGCTACGACCAGCACACATATATCGACTTTTCAATCATAGTTTTCTGGCAAATTTATGATAAAGTAAAAACTAGGTTAATATCCACAAAAACGAATTCTTAGCACCAAAACATCACATAAGGAATAAGGGATTATAATTTTACCTATACTTCACATATTTTAAATAATAATACTGTATATATGAAACATTAATATTTTCTTTTGTATGTATATTTTCTAAATTTCCAACATTTTATTCAATCGCTGTTAAGAGAAATGAAAATGACGAGGGTAATATTTGAATAACCCTTTGTTAAGTTTGAGGGTTCGTTTTACTTCAACCGTGACTCCCCATCTCCCGGTATATTTTTGATTGTGGTCAGTTAATTTACGTAAATTGTGAATTGAAGTGATTACATCTGCAATAGAATATGATAAAAGTAATTACATCAGCAAAAGATTATGACAAAAACACAAAAAATCTCCACTATCAGAATTGTGTAAAACATTTTAATAATGTTATATTTAGCTCCAGAATTTATAATTATAAAATATAACTAATATCATAATCATAAATTTTGCATTATGTATAAATTTTCATTTCGATCATTTTTTTATTACGATAGCCAAAAATTTTAATGTAGTGCCAATATTTTAATTTGTTCACCTGTTTCTCAATACCAAAACATCATCGCATCAAAGTAATACGTGTGTGAAGTTTAACAAATTAAAAAGAATTTTAAATGGTTATCTAAAGTACTTTATGTAAGTTATAAAGCTTAATGTGGTACTTGTAATGATTCAGGGTCACTTAATAAACTATTTGTATAACTTATCACAGTTGTTAGAACATAATTTAATTAAATTAATGTCGAAGTGTTTCTTTATGTTATTTGATAATTAATATTTCTGATTTCCTTACTGTAATTGTTAATTGCTGTTATAATAAGAGAGTAACTTTCATTAATTAATTTATTTTAAGTTTAAACATTTTTAATTAGAATAAAATAAAGATTTAATGGTAAGACTACTAAGTCTTGTATATACATGTTTTTAAAATTTTTAAACAAACTGAATTTTCACAAAATTTACCTAGGGATTCACGAATTTAATGTATCTTCCTTATTTGTTTGATTAAATTAATTAAATTACCCAGAGTACTAATAAGATTGGCCAAAGATGTTAAAAGTATTTTCTACTACATTAATAGTTTTTTTGAAAAATGTTAAATGGATTTTATGTAAGATTCCCATAAACATAATTTAATAAATAGATTAAACAATTATAATAAATATTTTAATAGTGAAAGCGCAAATGCATTGTAAAATATATAATATCGAAATAATGCTAAAAAATTTAAACTTGATATTACATCAGAGTCCAGTAATAATAATTAATATGTTCACTAATTTCTTGTATGTGTGAAAGTGGTATAAAAACCACGTGATGCTCTACTTTTTTCATATCAAAGCACTGCCTTTACTTAGATATTTGAATATACAGAAGAAACGAAATACTCGGTATACGCCTAAATTTGGTGAAAGTTAGGCTAAAGTGAAGAATTAAATCGTAGGTAAATGGTCTGTGACAGAAACAAAACAAAACAATACCTATGACGTAAATATAGATCGAAATTATGGCATTTTCTTATATAATTATAGGTTTAGGAAAGTATTTGATGTTTCTTTAAGAAAAAATGGTGAATGCTGTGGTCTTCGCGGAAAGACTGGTCAACTGATCCCTCTTACTTTTCCCCAATTCTACTTTTCTAAGATCATTGTTTAATACACATAAAATACCAAATTTACATCAATTTTGAACAAAATGTTTCAAAAACAAAATCATCAAAAACCCATTTTATTTTTAATTCGAGCAATATTTGATACTTATCTTTTATAATAAATATATACATTTTCATTTTTAAAAAATTTAGGCTTCCATTGTTTTGTATGCTCTTTTAAGTATTATGTTTTTTAACGTGATTAAAGTGTTATTTTAAGACTTTCTATATTTTTATCTTATTTTAATGTAAAAAATTTGAAAAAAAAGACTTAAATTTTTATGTTCTTTTAACTGGTTTTGATATTTACTGTTATTCAAAAATGATGTGCACTTTAAATATTTTAATTAATTTCATTATTTTACTCACTTTTGATCTTACGCCCATAATTTATTTATTTAAAAAAATAGTGGTTGAATGGTGAAAAATATATAAAAATGCAATACTATAGGGCTTACACTGAGTATGCTTATATCTACTGGAATATCGATACTCGAAAGTAAAAATATAAAACTAATCCGGTTCAAGCACCTTTGATGTATTGTATTCCGTTATTAGTAACCTAATATGAGCTTCGTCCCACCATGGTGCTTCTAATTTAAAATTCATCCTGATATGTTCGTATTTTTGGAAATTTCATTCTGTTCATCGATTTTGGATGTATAAAAAAATATGTAAATTAGAAGACAAATATTTTCCGTGTTTTATATTCAGCAATATCAGTAGGCGTGTTTATTTTGTATTTTTTATTAAAAAAGCTTCAAAATATTTTCCGAGAGATTGAATATAAAATAGAAAAACATTCAAACAAAAGAAAAATTATTTTGTGTATGCAAATATTTAACCAATTGAAACCATATATATCTTTAAAAACTTCAATTTCAATACTTAATAAATAACTCAATATTTAGAAACATTAACAGATTGTATCGTAATATATTCACTGTATGTTTACATTATCATATTTTTTAATGAAACACTTAAACATGCAAAAATAAAGCTACTGTTTATTCATCATCTCGATAGTTTGTCATGGTAGATAAATATAAAGAAAGTATTTAAAACATCTCAAATATCCAGTTTGTATTTATTCCATCGATTATTAAAATTATTTTATGCTGAATAATAGCATAAAAAACACCTGATTAAGTTGTGAAGACAAATTCAATTTTGACAACAAACCGCGGTGTAACACCAAAGTATAAGTAATGAATAATAACATTAAGTATGTACTTTAATTAAAATTAGATTTGCTATGCCAAACTCAGAGCTCTTAACAAAAAGCAACTCAATTAAATTAGACAATGTCAAAGTTTAGAATTCTTGTTTTAACTGTTTCGTATTTGGCTTCTTCTTGCAAACAGGTTACGGATAATTAATAGCAAAACCTGCAATGCGCAAATATTGCTAAGCTAACAGGAAACTTACACCTGCCAGAAAATGTCTCTACATATGAATTTGTCTTAAAATTATCTTTGTTTCTTATTTCCAGATTAACAACAGGGTAGATATGAAAGAATATATATTATAGACTTCGAGCTGGAGCTCAAAAAATGATTGGTAACGGAGGTACTACGACTCCTGCGAACTCTGGAACAGACACAAGCCATGGGGCTTCGACGTCTAGTTCCACCACGTCAGGAGGTCACTGTAAGGGGCACCGTAGGCAAGAGTCCATGTATACAATGACTGGTCTATATTCTGAGGCCATTCCAGAACAAACAGAAGTTGCAGAAACGAAATGTTCGACAAACTTTTGCCATGACACTGTTATTAAATGCCACAGTAGAAACCCTTCGGCTACTTTTGATAGGGAGAAAGCTGCACATACCGCGACTTACACTGAAGCACCTGTGATATTAAAAGATACAAAAGAATGCGGCATTTTCCAATGTCGTCCTTCATTTATACAAAAGTATGCTGGAATTAAGGTAGGTTCCTAAACAAGTAAATGTCAACAAAAAAAAAATTTCCAGACGAAGTCTTTTATTGTATTGTACATTTATATTAATATTAATTTATACAAGTCATAATTCATTTTTTTAATTTTTTGAAATTTTTAGGCTTGCTCATGTATAAATAGTTGGACTCTTTACCCCTTACACCTCCACATACATATATTTGACCCTTTACCGTTTAGGCCTGCCCATGTATAAATAAGTAGTCCCTTTAGTCTTACTCCTGTCCATATAAAGATATTCTTTTACTACTTAGAGGATAAATAAATAAATCGCTAATTAGTCCTTGCCTTTACAGAAGCTAACTAAAGTATATTGTTTTGTATACTTTTCTATAATTTTATACCTTTTTATATAACATTACCAAAACAAATCCTGAAATTGTAGCTGTGTTTCTTTTTTTTCAGATTTGTTTTTTTTTATTCATAAAACCACGACTACGAAATACCTATTCAAAAAAATGACGTGACAACGGTTATCGAATTAGTAAAATTCTAATTTTCTGTCATATATTTCTTAGCCCTATTTTTTTAATGTTATTAAATTCGGGTCCCAAGACACCCATTTTGGATATGTTCACCAGGTTGCGCGTAATATCGCGACTACATAATAATATGTTTAATGATAAGCAACTTTGGACCATAACACGGATTTGAGCGATCTATTCGCCCTTTCTACTTCGTGCATTATTCATCGATTATTTGTATAGGGTGCGTCGACGGAAGATTGTGACTTTATTATTAGAAATATAAAAAATGTTGTAAATAAAAGCTGATGACACTTTCATATTGGTTAATAACCTAGATTAATTCTGGGTTAATCAAACCAAAGTCAGATATTTTTTAATGGAATAGGTACCATATGTTTTATTATTATAATTAAAAAGCCTACGATTTATTTCTACCGATTCAAGAGAATTTAAAATTATTTGTATAAATGTATTGAAATTCGAAGCTCTTCAAATAACTCAGAAAAATACTGATACAATATGTTTAAATTTTTTTACAGAAGGGACCAAAACGCACTTACTCTTAAAAAAATTGATAAATGGAATAGGTATCTGGATTAATTTCTAACAGTAATTTATTTTGAGGTCTTAAAAGAAAACTATAAGAATAAAATTTAAATAAATAACCAGAACGCTTAAGCAGTCGAAGAAACCCTAATTTCTACATCAATAACTGTTCACAGTGTCTTTTGTTCACCCCACAAAGCGTTATCCTTCTAATGAATGAAGCTTTTACTTTTCTAAGAATTTGCGGTGCCAACATAGCACAGCTCGATAAGTTGTCTTATTGTAGGCACTTTTTGATAAACAATATACAGGATATAACAAAAAGGTAGGGTAGGTCATAAATTGAACCACATTTTCGTTACTCCAAAAATATTCCTCCTAACCTTAAAAATGATCATGTTTCATAATTTTGAAATTATATATTTTTTTACCAGACAGTTGATCTAAGAGACACATAACTGCAAAATAATTGGTTGACTCACTTTAATAATACTCTTCCTATATTTCACCCCTTAACGAGTGAACCCAGAAGATAAAGAATTGTGCGTGGAAGGGACGGCTATTATTATTAAATATGTAGTTGCAAGGTATTTTTGAATTTTTATTTTTTCGACCAAGTGATTTTTGTTCATTTTGCAAAAAATTAACTAGTGGTTTAATAAAAAAAACTCCTATTAACAAAATTTATGAAGTACTACATTCTTAAATTTAAAAATGAGCCCAAAACATTCACAAAATTATACTCAAAACAAATCTAAGTATGAATATCTCAAAAAATATCCACATAAAGTTTAAAAATACGACCAAAATTAAAATTTAAGCAGTATCCTACAAAATATGAAAATTCAAGGATCCTATACTGCTGCTGTACGCCCCTGGTAAAAGATATATACGAATTTCAAAGTTAGTGTAAATAATATTTTTGAATGTTTAAATAAATATTTTGGTTGGGAGGAATATTGTATCTAAAAGTTCAATCAACCTATTTTCGACCCAAGATAACTATGAATAAATTGCATTATGATATTTATTTTTGTGCTGCCACTTCATAAAATGAGTTTTTATAATCAATTTTTGGGTCGGAAAGTGCGTCTTTGTCGGTCTAGACCGGAAAATTGACATAACTTCTCGGTAAAGTGACAGTTATGCCAAAGTTGTAAATTGGTCCGTAGCCATATGTCATTAAATGGCATTATTGCAATTTTCTAAGATACAATTATTGGTGGCTGCACCTACAAATATTGTACCACCACCAGTGCCAGATTTACCACTAGGCCACCGGCTAAAAGGGGCCGCACCATATATATTTTTTAAG
This sequence comes from Neocrepidodera transversa, assembly GCA_963243735.1. Classification (NCBI taxonomy): domain Eukaryota; kingdom Metazoa; phylum Arthropoda; class Insecta; order Coleoptera; family Chrysomelidae; genus Neocrepidodera; species Neocrepidodera transversa. Next base: position 6,638,853 of record OY725339.1, read on the forward strand.
GACTTGACCGGTAAAGACGGACATGCAGTTTAAGCCCTATTCGTGAGGTGAATATTCAACCATCCAGATGATATGCGGATTGTATTTTTGTCATTTACAAATCTATAGTATCTGACTAATCCCATGGTCTCCAATTCTGTAAATCCGGTACTGACACCACTTTCTCATGTAAATAACTATTATTCAGAAATGCAAGAATTATATTAGTAGCAACTATGAGTTGCCTTATATCTGATAGTTTAGTTTTATATATTTTATCAGTTTTGAATTTATCTAGTGTGACTATATATATAAAATAAATATTTCTAATAAAACCAACAAGCTAACAGTATCCAAGTAGCTCAGCTACTTCATGGGATTTCGAACGGTTGTAGTTGATTTAAGTCACTGAAAATAGTAGGACGGACAGCATAGACAGAAGGACATTGTAAATAGGTACCTTTGCTTCGCTTTGCTACTTAATAATTAAGCCACAATCTTCCGTCTACGCATCTTTTGGCAGCCTGTTATCCAAATTTTACTTTCCGTTTTATAGAAAAATAAGATAGTTGAGATAACATTACGTTTTGAAGTAACTCATATTTACATATTATAACAAAAATTAATGTGAGTATCAACCATCTAAACTGTCTGTTTTTTGAAATTGTTTGAGGAAATGACGAAAATTTCTTTTTGTATTAAAACGCGTTAAATACCAATTTCAAATTGATTGGTTAGTAATTTTACAAATATGCTGCACGTTTTAGACGATGTCACTTCTGAAGTATTTGAAGCAGACATCATTACTCATGAAAATATCTACTACATAATCAAAACAATGTTTTACTAATTAAATTATTAAAAAATTCCACTCATTACTGTAGGTGATTAATTCCATTCATTTTTGCCACATAAATCAATTAAATAACTAAATCAAGTTATTTGAGGCCTTAAACATTTTCATTGCCATACTCTTTCCCAATAAAATGAAAGAGCCCATTATTGATTATTTATATACGTTCACCCTAAACCGTAAATCTGTCCTACCAGCCTAAATTTCATTAAAACAGATGTCTATTGTACTTCTTAATATTTAATATACAAGGACAAAGCCCGATGGAAAAATAGAGTAATGGTTAAAAATTGTTTTAAAAAAAATATCAGCAGTAATATTTCATGACACTATACAAAATATTTTTTTTTATCTTAGGTAATTACTCATTACAACCTACGAATACAAAGTAATTAATCAGAATCATGTTTTTTTTTATATTCAATGTGTTAAATCAATCAGATCATATATTACAATATGCTCATTAAAACCTGCAATAAATTCATGAATTGAGGATACAGAAAAAAATGGTAGTTGATTGAGCTAGCACCTTTCAATTTTGAAAAACACTTATATTTAGCTATTATAAAATTTATATCTCACTTTTATTTATAATCTTGATTGGACTAACTCCGCTGAATTAGTTTCTTTTAACCAGTTTTATATGATACAATTTATTTTTTAGTTCTTTGTCCTACTTTTGTCATTTCTTGTTACCTTACAACAAGCACTGAGTTCTGGATACATAAATTCTGTGATAACCACAATTGAAAAACGCTTCGAGATACCATCGAGTCTCTCGGGCCTGGTGGCATCATCTTACGAGATAGGAAATGTAATAACAGTTATATTTGTAAGTTATTTGGGCAGTCGACGGCATATTCCAGTTTGGATCGGTGTCGGGGCTGTCATAATGGGAGTTGGATCGCTTATATTCATGGTGCCACATTTTATTGCCGAAGAAAATAGTGGCATAACTGCGGCTAATACTACCGAAGATAACATGTGCAGAATTATCTCGGTACATGAGCAAGACATGGGATTAGGAAGGTTATCTTCGGGACTATCATCTCCTCCATTAGCACCAAATAATATCAGGGGTGATAATTGTATTCAGGGTAGTCCTTCAACTACAGGACCAGTACTGCTGTTTGTTCTTGCACAATTACTATTAGGTTGTGGAGGTTCGCCTCTATTTACGCTAGGTACTACATACATAGATGACCACGTTAGAGCAGAAAGTTCATCTATTTATATAGGTAAGATTCCGCCAGATTTTCACTAGTTTAGTCCTTACCTATTGTTTTGTTTTACCTTTTAGGGAGCGAGCGAAGCGAGCTCCACTTATAAGATTGTATTGTGTGTCCGTCTATCCAGTCGCGATATCTTTCAAAAGGGTTTACCGATTGTTTTCGGGTTTTTTTTCTATCTTTGTTATAACGGGCTTTAGCGACATGTCAATTTCAGTAAGTGTATGTTAAAGTGGGGAGGGTCCACTCCTACAAGACAGTAAAAAACGCCATGCAGAATTATTTTGTGTGTCAAAGGGTGTAGCTTCGCCCCCTTTTGACTCAGGGTCACCAAAAAAAAAATACTCGATGGAAGCAGATCAAGCCGTTATGTTGATACTGGAAAAACAAAGGAAAAAATAGAAGAAAATTGTAAAATTTGGAAAAGATGGGAGAAAAAGGGAAAAATAGCCAAAAATAGGGGAAAATAGGAAAAAATGGGAAAAAATGGAAAAAAGAGGAAAGGATCTGGAAAAATAGGGGAAAATGCGGAAAATAGAAAGTATAGAAAAATAGGAAAAAATAGGGAAAAGTATAGACAAATAGGAAAAGGGAAAAATGGCGAAATTAGGAAAAAATAGGAAAAAGATAGAAAAAACATTAAAAAAGGGAAATATATGGAAAAGCGGGAAAAAATGAGATAAAATAGAAAAAAAGAGGAAAAACCTGGAAAATACAGAAAAATAGGAAAATGTAATAAAAAATGGGAGAAAACAGGAAAAATAGGACAAAATAGGAAAATATAATTATTTTCCTATTTTTCTTCGGCTCGCTCCCTTTTTAGGTACTCACGTACCCATGCTTGTTTACAACTTAATTTCCATTATATCCTTCAAATACCAATATTTTTTTTAGGATGTATGTACAGTATGGCAGCTTTTGGTCCAGTCTTAGGATTTTTACTAGGTGCTTACCTCCTATCTTTCCATATGGATTCATTTACACACATCATATCAATAGGTATATTCTCGTCAAACAATATTTATTGAAAATTAATTGCTTTTATTTATTTTTAGATCCTGGCGACAGCAGGTGGGTTGGAATGTGGTGGGGTGGTTTCCTTCTCTGTGGACTGTTACTAGTTATCGTTTCAATTCCGTTTTTCTCATTTCCTAAAGTTCTAACTCACGAAAAAGAAAAAATTAGACTCATGGAGAAGGCTGCTGCAGCAACTGGCGCTGGCACTAGTACTGCTACAACGAATCCGGCTAATAAAAATAACAATCCTGCTACTATAAATGACACTGGCTATGGCAAGGACGTTAAAGGTGATTAATTAAAAAAAACGATTTTTATTACTGAAAATATTTTTCTTAGATATTCCCAAGTCAATGTGGCGCCTTGCTAGTAACCCAGTGTATATAGTAACCTGTTTGGGTGCGTGCATGGAACTAGTAATAGTATCTGGTTTTGTTGTATTTTTACCTAAATATTTGGAGACTCAATTTAGTTTAGGAAAAAGTCAAGCCAGCGTTTTTACTGGTAAGTAAAACCGTAACAAAAACCTATATATTTTGCTATGGATAATCTTTTGTTTTTTATATATTTAGTGAAAACTAACTTTCTGCTTTTTAGGGTCTATTGCAATTCCTGGTGCCTGTATAGGAATATTTATGGGTGGACTAATCCTTAAAAAATTGGAACTTCGACCTAAGGGCGCTGTGCAATTCGTTCTAATATCGAATGCTATTTGTCTTCTGTGTTATGGGCTGCTGTTCTTTTTAGGATGTGATAATTTAAAAATGGCAGGAACTACAATACCATATTTTAACAGTACACAACCATTTCAAGTCAATTTAACTTCATCTTGTAATTTTGGTTGTGAATGTAGTATTACAGATGTAGAACCAGTTTGTGGAAATAATGGATTGACTTATTTCAGCCCATGTCACGCCGGTTGTACTTCTATATTAAGTACAAACTATACCAATTGTGCCTGTAAGTATATTTTGGAATATACAGTAAATATGCCTTTTTACGATTAGCTGAATCTTTAATTATCTTTTATTTTAAGGTATACATGGAAACATGACAATTAAAGATAGTTTAACCTCGTCCATAAGTATCGCTTCACAATTAGAAAGCGAATATGCTGAAGTTACAGTTGTGCCTGTTGCAACCGCAGGTCCATGTAATTCTTCTTGTCATACCATATACCCTTTTTTGATATTATTATTCTTTATGACATTTATAGTGGCAGTCACCCAGATGCCTCTACTTATGATAGTATTAAGGTAAACATATTTTTTTTAAATACGATAATAAATATTTTAAAAATCAATTCAACGAGTCGCACGTAGTATTTCAAATGTCCAGTGTTACCAGCTTAGCACGAAATTTAAAAACAGGTCTGTGTCTGGCGCTATTATGCAACATACTGTATCATAAGAGTCAACTTTATACGCAATAAGAAGAATGATACATACTAAACGTGGTTTCAAGTATCTTAGACGTATTTGTCAACTTTACAGACTAAGAAATCCAATCAGAAAACACATTAAACATACTTTTGTATCTATATCTGGTTATCTATATTATACAAATTCAAAACTTTTCTATTTGGTATCAATAATTCTCACAGTAAACCCCCAAACAAGGTATTTAAATTTAGTTGACTCCCGTCGTACTGGGACAGTTTTAGATTTCAACTTTATCCCTTCCCGAGTCAAAGAATTAAATATATTTTTAGAAGTTTTTTATCGTTTGTACTTTTCGATATTTGTATTTAAAAATTACATTTTGACATATTATTTTTAGGTCAGTAAATGAAGAAGAGAGATCTTTTGCTTTGGGTATGCAATTTGTGATATTCAGATTATTTGGGTACATCCCAGCACCTATTTTATTTGGAAATTTAATAGATTCAACTTGCCTATTATGGAAAAGTACTTGTGGCGAAAAAGGTGGACGCTGTTTGTTATACGACATAGAACAATTTAGGTATAGATACGTAGGATTGTGTGCTGGGATCAAAACCCTAGCGTTAGGAATATTTTTAGTAGATTGGTGGCTTGTTAGGCATCGCAAGCAATTGGATGAAGATAAAGCCTTTACTGCTAATGAAATTGTTGGATCAATTATTAGTCTAGATAAATGTAAGCAATTTCCTACCTTTGGCCGTTAAATATCTTAAGAGTTTTAATTTTAGTATTTGAAGAAAAACATGAGAGTGGTCGTCACACAAGGAACCCAAGTTCCGCCAGTGCCTATGAAATTCCTAGATCTCCAAGACCTGTTCTCGATAATCGACACGATTCTAAAGAGCATGAATCGGATGAATCCAACAATCATACACCTTTAGAATCCAAGGAAGTTGTATTACCTGAACAGGATCCATCATCTGAAAACGGTAGTTTAAAAAAGAAGACACCCTTAGAAATTAATAGCACTAGTTAAATTTCTTAACCAAATATTAGGCAAGTTAACTCCTCAGACAAAGATTAAAATACAATCAAACTATTTGAATATCTTGAAATTCGGAATTAAATACTTGTTTAGAATATACCTTAGTCTTATATGAATTTATAAAAAATTATTTCATTGACGAATGATATCTGTATCTACGTCGCCAAATTTTACAATTAATTGCGCGTCAAATAGTTAAAAATTAGATAGACTCGTTTTAGACGTATATGATGCTAGCTTCTAGTTCAATCCTATAGGCGTTTCCAGCCATACGCTGTCTTACAAAACGAGCATCTTCTCTTTAACAGTTAAAGATTAAGGGGCTACAAAGCTTTCCAACTACATTATGGATACTTGCCTAATATTTGTCTATGGATAATTTTAATCACTGTTAGTGATTAAAATTCCCCGTTTAATTTATGCACTATAGACTATTTTTAACTTAATTTTAATTTTACTTATAATTATGAAGTGATATTTATGATAGGACACAAGCTATTATTTTATTCAATTTTATTTAATTTTTCTTTAAAGACTAGTTTTAATTCATCCTTACAAGTCGCTAAAAGTTTTATTCTTATAGCATAGACTAAGAAATCTTGTGCAATTGCAATTCTTATAATTTTTTAGGTCAAAGGGATAGAATCTACTAAGTCAATTCATAAGCAACCATTTCAAACACTTTAAAAATAGATCGTATTTTTAAAAAAATCACTCATACATATCAATTAATGACTACAATCAAATAAAAGTTTGAAATCAATAAGATTTTTATACTATTCTATAATGTTGATATATGTTTATAAATACTTTCTAACCTTCTGTATGATTTCTCAAATTCATTGTATTTTTGTCAATCGAGAAACGTGATATTATACATTTTAAATATAAATTCCTAATACTCCCTTTGGTCTAAATTTAAAATAAGTTTGTACTGGTCCTCACCAGCAATAGCAATCCAACCGAATCAAAACTTGTTGCATAATCTATAGAAAATCTAGCCGAATTAAAATTTTACCAGCTGAATTAGATTATGGCTCTATAGAGTTTTGATAATGCAATGTGGATATACTCATTTTTATTTAAAATAACTTTATTTAATATTTATGTTTTTCTCTTATTTGAAAGACTGGTTTTATTGGAATTGGTAAGCTAAATGATTGTTTATTTTTTAACTGAAGCACCAAATTTAATGTACAGGTTTATAAATGAATTCTAAAAATGTATAAATATTGATTGATTCTTACAAATGTTTTTAGAATTTACCTTTACGTTTTTTTACTAATTTAACAAATTTTAAAATTCTATATTTTTATAATATTATATAATTTATTTTCGTCTTTTTACTACAATTTTATATTATATTCATCTAACTGATACCTAAAGAGTTATTAATTCTTTACTTAATAATATGTCTGTTTATTGTACTTACTTTTAATTTTTCAAATTTTATTTTACTAATTAAAATTTACAAAACATACAACGAATTGTTTTAATTGCAGGATTTATTAAAAATTTAATATTGACTTGATTACCTTCTATTGAAAAATGAACATAACCTTTCATTTGTAAGCTGACCTTTTCCACAAGTGTTTTTATCACATTCTAAATAGTTTGTATTACTTATGACGTTTTAGAAATAGTTTTTCCTCTCCTGCCCTATTTTTATTATTAAGCTGCATTTATGCACTTTAAATTAAATAATATTTCAATACAAGTGTTCAATTTAATAGGCTGTATATATCCCAAATTTCATATTTTGATTCATGATGCGGCCTATCTTTTAACAAAACCACTGTATAAATATGGCAAATTATATATTAACAATGTACAAAAATGGAACAAATTATAGGGACCCTAAGTGGAAAATTCTAAATATACCGTTGATTTTGTAGTAAATATTATCGTAATTATCCGTCAATTAATATATTTATTTTAAATATGCATATTAAATTGTTTCACAAAAACTAAAAGCTATTAAATTTTATTGACATAATATTACTAATACTGTTATGAGCAAACATAAAATATTAAAAATATTTATTTCAATATTATTTTATAGTTGAAAACACAAAATAACCATTTATGAGCAAATATATTTGAAGCGATCAACAAAAGTAAAATCTGCATTTTTAATATTCTATAAAACTGATAATCTCTACTACAAAATTTTAAAATGACAATTGTTTTAATACCATTGATGTTAACGCACTAGATCAATGTAATGCAAAAACGAGACCAGGTGAAGTTACATCTAATATTTAATTTTAATATCGCTAATATTTTTTTTGACAAACTTCACATGGTCGCCCTGAATGTATTTTGTCTTCTGTTTAGCAAGTAGACAGTAGACCCCAAATTATTGATTTAAAAGTAAATTGATGTTCTTGATGTTGACTATTGTTTAATCTAGGGTTGTAATACGTTTGCTTTTTATATTTATTATTTATAAGCTTCAATCTCTTTGTTCCTAACAAAAAAAATGATCTTCACGTTTTGTATTCATTTTTATTAAATTTTTTTCTGGGCACCAGCATTTCATTTAATTCCTTAAAATAAAATCTAAACCCATTTAACACATAATTTTAAAACAACAGCAAAAAAATAAGATGTAGCTGTACAAAGATCATTGAAAAAGAAGAATAAGGTGGACTCTTGGAGAGTTTTGATGATAATAATGACAAGAAAGAATTAGGTACTTCATCAACGAAGCTTAAAAGTTATTGAGAACGCAAATTTGTCTGTTAGTGTGGAACTACTATAACATCCGGTCCACTTATCGGATTGCCTTCAAATTTAGCATACATATAGGACACATTATTAATTTTTAAATTAACAAATACTTATATTCAGGATAAATTTTAACATTAATTGTACAGTTTGTATCATTACTTATATTTACCCCAGAAGTAAAAAGCATAGAAAGTAAAAGTAACAATAGGCAGATACTGAAGCTGAGTTTGGCTTGAAGAATTTGGAGCATTACTAGTAGAGTTTGAGTATTTAGAGTACCGTCTATAAATTTTTGTTAGTACCCGAACGGATAGATCAAGGACGGGGTAAAACGAGTGAAAAGAGTACCCAAGCCGAACTCACCTTGAAATATCACTATCAAATGTCATATTTGCGTTTTGTCTTTGTCACAGAAGATAGTTTATCTTCTGTGGTTTTGTCAAGAATTGTCAAAATATTTTGTATACATTTAAACACGGTCATTTCCATAGCAGCTGTGATTTTGTTAATAAATTGAACTGCTGTTGATTTTAAAACAATATATTTATTTGCAATGATCGAATTTAAAAATTTTAACGAAAAATAGTGGCCGAGAAACTTTTTGCCGACCTCAGGATTATCCTGCCTCGGCCGCAAGCCGCCTCAACTTTTCATTCGATACGCCAACAAGGTATTTTGCGGCAAACAAATAACTATTTTTTTGGGTCATTTCCCTAAAACCCCTCCATGGTGTGAGCCAAACTAGCCACTGAATGAACAATAAACATCAAATATCAGTATTTCTGATGGACGTCTCCGGTAAATAAAATTAGAAATTTTAAAATGACCTGTATTAAATACTGGTTTATCTGGTTGCAATAATTTTTCTAAAGCGCCCAGAAAGTAACATGTATTTTTAAAAGAATTTTAAAACAAATAAAAGGGAAATAGATAGCTAGAATGAGTAATTATTTTTTTTTTGCAATTATAAATTATTATATTTGTTTAAAATATATACAACACATAATACACTCTAGTGCAATGTTGGTTGCCTATATTGTGGTGATGACCTACTACAATAACTTATAAACAGAGAGAGACCTATACGGTTGAACTTTCATGCAAGAGAAACGGAAAATATGACGTTTTATGGTAGTCGTCACACCCCGTGGGCGGGGCGTGGGGCAATAACTGACGTCAATCGACTGACTCCGAGAACCATCTTGGTGAACCATCCTGTAGTACTAAAGCGAAAAGCTTTGGTGAGGTGTTGCAAATCGTGCTGGTAGTGTATTTTTATCCACGTTTTTGTGGATCTAAAAAGTTATCCTGATTATTGCATTTTCAATGTGTATGGCTACAGAGGTAAGAATTACGATCATTTATTCAATTTTCTGTAAATTTAATAAGAGACGAAGAAAAATTAAGGAAATTTTCTAAATTATAAAAATGGTATTTTTAGTTTTATATACATACAAAGTCCGTTTTCTTTGTTACTAAAACATTTCAAGTTAATTTTGGAGATTCTAGACACTATCTACGTACCTAACTTTTTGTCATACTTAGGTCTTTGACACTAAAGACACAAATAAATGTAGTTTAATAACCCTTTGATGCCATTTATATTCGTTACCAACTCTTAGCAGAACCTAATAAAGATTTTAGAAAGTAGGTATCTATACAATTAATGAATGATATTAATTTTTATTTATTCACTACCAAATAATAATTACCCTATATGTATCATGAAATATTACTATTAATAAGAGAACATTTAAAAATAATTTTGATTCCTTGATTGGTTATTACCTACTAAAATATTAATAAATCAAAATAACTAAATACGACAAAAATAGTCTACTTTATGATTCAAGTGAATGAACATTTTATGGATATTAAACAAATGATAGGATAAACAATTTTTGAAATATTACAACTTATACGTAGATCAATCAATTCATTCAATAAAACAATCACGTTTTGTGACTTCAGCTTATCCAATTCACACTAAAAGATTAATATGCAACAAAATTAGCTACTTTTATACTACTCTAATATTAACAGTTTTATAAACAAACATTTGAAAGACCTAAATTTAAAAAAACATCTGTCTACCACCCAAGAAACTAAATTGGAAATAAGCGATAGAAGCTGTTTAAACAAAGTCCCTATTTCAACAGTAAAAGAAAAATAAATAATGCAGACCAAACAAAATTTAATAGTTTTCATTTTATTACTTATCTCACAATTCGGTTAAAACAATGAGTAATAATAACTACTAAAGTTTCAATCATTTTTATCCAAATAAAATAGTGGCTTTAAATTGAAATGAACATCCATAGTCCTATTTTTCAAGGGTTTTTAGGTAGTTTATTAATGATTCCCTAAAGAATAACTAATTATAATAAAATTCTAAAAATTACCTACTATGTAACCAAGATACGATTTAATTTAAAAATAGGTAGATATTTATGCAGATTATTAAAATCAATTTACTATTAAATCAAATTCAGCTATGAAGGAATGAAATTTCATAAACTTTAATTCGAATTATAATTTCCATAGGTAAAAAAACCCAAGCACTAAATGCAAGAATTATCTATTTTCTTAGATATTAAACCTTTTAATGTCCTGTAATAAAAATAAGCAAGTGATTAAAATTAAAGTCAGGATTTATTTTTACTACCTTGGTTTACGTTTAATATTAAGTAGCTACCTGAATTTTGTTCTGGTATAACATAAAATTTTGTTTTAATAATGCAGTAAGGTTAATGACAAAGAACCCCGCACAGAATGTTAAGAAATTGGCCCTCGGTGGAAAGTTAATGAAAATTTTATATGTTGTTTGTGTTACAAAAAGTAAAAATTTATTCGTATATAAATAAACCCAGTCTAGAAAATAAGTGTAACTAATAAAAAACGTTTAGTTCTATTATACAGGATGTTTCATTTATATGGAAAGAACAGATTACTTTTGAGCTTCAAATTGGAGTAAAAATTTTTTACACAATTTTTTCCATATAAAGTCCAACCAAACGCGTATATGGTGGACACCCTGTATATTTCATTGTAGTGTTTTAATTTTAAAAATAGATTACCAAAATATAATTATTTTTTAAACATTTTTTTAACTGTACAGGTTGGTGTATTTGGATCGATATTTGAAACTCAAAAGTAATCTGTTCTAAACGTTTTTTTATTAGTTATACCTATTTTCTAGATTGGGTAATTTTTTTTATAGTTTTTTTGTTGTCTCAGCTCAGAAATATAAAAAAATTAAACTTAGTATCATTCAAGTTACCAAAACACTACCTATTACTTTTAACACTATGTAACGGTTAAACCAATCATAGCAGAAAATTTAAACTTTAGCATTTTTTTACTTTTAGTAACACAAACAACATAAAAGTTTCATTATCTGCCACCGAGGGCCAATTTCTTAACATTCTGTGCGGGGTTCTTTTACATCCTATAAACTTGTAATAAGGTAAAAATGAATAGTCACAAACAAAACTAATTTTTAATAAATTGGAAATGGTATGCCAGATATTTTATACTATACTATTTGAATCAAATAATAAAGAGAATTGATTCTATATTAAGTAATTATTTTGACGATAGGTATAAAAATAAACGAAATTTTTTCATCAACTAATGCACTAATACCTAATTCTATTTATTTCCGAGCATGCAAAGATTAATAGATAAATAAGAGGTGAAAAGTTTCTAAAACATATTTCAAAAACTATTGGAGCTAAAAGCGCGTGTATTTTCATTACTATTGCGGACATCAAAAAAGTTTTAGTGTTTTTAGACTAAATATATAGTAACTTGCAAAATTGCACATACAGGGCGTGGCCAACAAAATGTACTTGCAATTTCTTTAATAATATTTTTAGGATGTTAACTAGCCCTGTATTTCCAGATTAGAAATATATAACATTGTATACCACTATTTTCATTACGTAGTAGGTAATGCATAACTCGTAAGTCATAGTTGACTATTGTTGCAAAATGAATAACAGTTGTTAATTCATCACCAGCTGTCGATGTGTTGATTAAAATGGTTTATACTGTATCTGGAAAAGTAGGTAGGTACTTATATTTTGAATTTTCGTGAAAAACTATAAAAACAAATATGCTGCAAGAAGAGAATATATGAGTTACGACTTATTAGTGCAATTATATATTTGTAATCAGGAAATACACGACTAGTCAAAATTCTAAATTCTTATTAAAGTATATTTTGTTGGGCGTGCCCTATATATGCAATTCTTTAAATTGTTATATTTTTAGTCGTACACATAAAACTAAAACTTCTACTTTTTTATGTATGCAATAGTAACGAAAATAAGTGCTGGTCAAAATATAATAAAAAACCCTGTACATTGTAATTAAACACAACATATTTCTTTCAATCGTGTATGTAAATATTCGAAACTATTTTCCACCGTAAATATTACGTGCTAATTAACTTAACGTATACAATACTTAGAAAAAAAATAATTCTGCGGTCAAATAATGAGAAAGCTACTACAAATAAATTATTTCTCTAGTTGGTGTTCATAATGAAACGCAAATTATCCAAAATGTGTACCATTATGGTCTTTATAATAACATTCAATTTTTTATTATTTCATGTTGGCAAAACTAAATTTTAACGTCAAATCCAAAGCTGTATGACTGCATTGAAATACATTTTAGGTAATTGTCAAAATTGACAAGAGACAACGGTAATCGACTCAGCATCGTTAAAAACCCTTAAAATGATATTAATCTTTGATCTATGACCTCACGGTAATTTTAAATTTTTGAGAATCGATAACAAAATATTGTTTATTATTTACTTTCAACCGTACATTTCTCACCGAATTTGAACTTTACTGTACATTATATATTTTACATATGTATCTTCTTTCCCCTCTTTTGTTGATGTTTATAAAAAAATCGCAAATAATATTTACAATGAGGAAACATTAAAAATGTAGTGTCTGCTTGTTTTTGTGAAAGTTTTAGATATACGTTATATAACACTGTTACTCCCTTATTTGATTATTTATTGAAAGCTAACCTTCAATATTGAAGAAGGAAATATTTAATTTCAAATGACAAGTTAAAGCATGCCATTATTACCAAATAAAATACTGCCAGATAGTAATAAAGTATTCTGCAATATCTATTAAGTTTATATCTTCGAAAGAACGTAGACTTTCACTATATCTTATGAACATTTTAGATGCAAAGTGTCGTATTCTCTCTGCGGTTGTTAGGCATTGAATTAAATCAGACAATGACTCATTCAATTACCCGCAATGATAACTTAGATATTGTTTAATTTTGAAATCGTATTATATTAAATAAAAGCTATGGTAATATACACATATAAACAGTTTTATACCTTTTCAAAGAATAAAGAGGTTACAGTTAAAAACAATATGTGATTTAATAATGTTTCAACACCATTTTCAACTGCAGTTTTTATTGTTCATGAACGAACTTTTCCGTTGATAATCCATGTTATGTCTATTATTAGTCATTGAAATCGACGCATAGCAACATTCATCAATGCTCTAAACTAATTATACCCAAAGCGCAAATCTGCTAAATTTGTCACATGCAACGAAACTTATGGATCACATGCTAAAAACAAACAGGTCTCGTTTTCTATGAACTACAGAAACGACCTACACTTATGAGGGTGTAATAAAATGGTATCTTATTCACCAATTTGAATATCTCATTTAAAGCAGTATTTTATTTTTCGTTGCAAAATATAAACGAAGTAAAAGCCCAGACCAACTAAGACTATAATGACAGTGAAGTTAATATAGAAGAAAAATATTTTTTATCATCAAATGTAGATATACGTTCTTCTAATTAATAATATATATATTATTTAATATTGACACATTTTCGTAAACTGTTTTTGTTTTCGTAAAAAAAAAAACCGATGCTACATATTATACTCCTGGTTTTTTAGAAGAATTAGCAATTGTCGATTTTCTTCTTTTTTTTTCATTTATAGCATATTCATTCGGAACTGGTAGAGTCGCTAATTAGCGCGTCATACACAATGTATAATAATAAACCATATCCATCACATTTTTTTTTATTCTATATTTTAGTATTTTTATGCGAAAAACTTATTTTTTAGTTACTTAATAATTTTTTAACGAATATTTTTGATCACGTGTTTAATTCTGTATAATTAGTAGTTTTTTTTAGCAATTTATTTTTGTTGATTGACGTGATAACTACAAAATAATTACTAGTTGGCTCAGTTAATTAAAAAAAATGAGTTCAGGGACCCGCCCACACAGTTAAATTTACCCCAAAGTTCCAGCGTATATTAATCTTTTCATCAATAATTGTGACGCTGAAATGAGAAGTTAAGAGATTAAATACTTCTTTTCAGTTTCATAATTTAGAAATTTTCTGCAGAGCGAATACCGTTTATTTTCTCTATATGGAATCAGTTATTATAATTTCCATTTTTGTTGTTTGTATTGCTTAGTTGATTGGTCAATATATTATCATATTTTTTTGTTCAAGAGTGTAAAAATGAATTTTATGATGTCGTTTTTTATAGACTCAGACATTCACGATTTAAAACTGTGATAGGTATATGTTTTGACGCTCAATTAGCATTATCTGTTAAAAGCTTTTAAAATGCAAAACAAAATAAATATTTATTATTCGCTAAATATTATGAACAGTTTCAATAAACAATATTTATATACAAATAGGACAACCTTTTGGAACGACATGTCATGACGCACCAAAAAGTAAATTTTATTTAAATTAAAATGTTAAGTTGGTAACCATTTGCTTTGAATTTTTGAAACAGACATAACCGAGACGAATTTTTGTTCCTTGAAAATAATTTACAAACGCAATGCTGTGGAATTTCGATTTGTGCTTGACATGGTTGTATTGAAATCGTATGGATGCACATATTTACACATGCTTTATTTACACTTTAATACACAACAGTTTTGTTTCGCACACATAGAAATGACATTATAAAGGTAAATAAATTATTACGGTTTCAGACAAGAATAGAAAAACAATTTTATTGGTATGACGTATAATAAATATTGACATTAATTAAACACACAATCCGCATTTTAAATTCCTTTTTCGATTGACTTCAAATCAACAACGCAGATAAATAATAAATAATTTTAATCTTTACATAAATGAAAATTGAGAGACATGATAAACATATTCGGATTTTAAATATAACAAACCGCTTAAATTGATTGACAACAAAATAACGTAGGCAATAAAGAAGAATTTCACAATAGTATGGTTTTGTTGGATGGTGAATAGTGAAATATTATTCAATTGATGCTAACATGGTTTAAAGCATTACATATATTTCCCTTAATTTTTTTTTTCATCATAAATATTCCATGTGATACAGGCATATCAAGTAAAGCATAAGTGTCTTTGAATACTACAAATATTGATGTAGTTGAGCTCCTGACTTGTCATTGGCAATATTCTACTGACAGTTCATTCCACCCATATTGTATTTATTTTAAGATTTTAAGGCACGATATACGGTTATATTTTTATGATCATCCTTTGTTACTCACACGGTGTAATTATGTTTTATAATTTATTGTACGAATTATTCTCCTTTCAATTTTGTTAGCTCTCGTTTTTCCATTAGAAGATTAATGACGATTTTTCGCAGATAATGAATATATTTGATCCCTATAGAGGCAACCTTAATAGATTTCAATTTTAGAAACAAGATCAAAATATTTACAGTAATTTTCACACACTAGTTAAAATAAACTGTGATTTATGCAAGCAATTTTTAAGTTAGTTACTTCAACAAACTTGGGTAGAGAAACGATTAATTTTTTAACTGTGTGTGTAGGTAGATTATTACTTTAAACTCATAATATACCCGAAATTGAAATTCTACAAAGGTATTATTTTAACTAAATTATAATCACCATAAAACATTATTAATTATGTACTAGTAGACAAACAGTTACTAAATCTTAATGTGTGTCATTGATATCTAACATGTTTTATCTCTTATTTACCAAGGAATAATAACCATGGCGGTAAGTAATCTAAAGTTACATGTTAGTAGAAGATTACTTACTTAATATGTGGTTTTATGAAATAATTATTTAATAAAAAAGCTAACAAACATAATATAAATTGTATAAATATGAAATATAATGGACATTTAGAAATTGTAGATACATTTATAAAAAACACGTGTTTACTTCAATATTTACACTAACGGCCGGAGGTAATTCCTCACCAATCGCTATATACGGTCAAATAATACGCAAGTTATTTTCCTCACCAGAACTAAGGGTTGTTATTAATGTTAAACGTATTTTCCTCACTGATTTATAGTTTTACAAAAAGTTGCTATATATTATAGTATCCAACTTTAAGGGTTATTGTAATGCGAAACACATTACACAAAATCTATTCTATCTATTTGATATTTGAGAATTAAACTATTAAATAAAACACTCATCCTTATTGCATATTTAATTGAATAATAGCATACATTCTTCCACACCGTGAATTCATACTAAGAATTCACTCTAAATTAGCCAATCACGTTCTATGATTTCTGTTATTCACGCTAATATCAACAAATCACATTGATTTGAAAATAACTAACTAAGCGCATTTTAGAAACCTCCTAATAAGTCGTCATTTTGTTTGAAATGTCAAATACACTAACGTCAAAGTTTAATATTTTAAGTGTCAATTAAAGATTTGTTTTAGAAACTATG
This sequence comes from Neocrepidodera transversa, assembly GCA_963243735.1. Taxonomy (NCBI): domain Eukaryota; kingdom Metazoa; phylum Arthropoda; class Insecta; order Coleoptera; family Chrysomelidae; genus Neocrepidodera; species Neocrepidodera transversa. The sequence continues at coordinate 6,655,850 of OY725339.1, forward strand.
ATTTAGGTACCTATATAATTTCTTGCATAAGTCGCATAGTCGTAGAGAAAGTATAGTCTTCTACTTGCGTATAGAATGTTTATTAGTCACTAAGATATTCCAACACTCGCACGATGCACTCGCTCGTGTCATACTAGCCACCATTCTACGCTCATTGAAGAATGTACTATATTCATACGTGTCTATATCTGAAATTCTTTAAATTTTTTCAACAAAATTATATTAATAAGGAAAATTCTTATAAAAGGATTGATGTCTTGTCAAAAATTTATCAATCCGGGCTGAGTTCATATCTGGAAATTTAATTTGTAAACTTATCAAGTTGGAAAAATAAAAAATAATGCCAGATTAATTTTGATTGAAGAAAAAAGTCTGATTTTTTCCTTCTCGTGTATATGAAAATAATAATTTTTCCACCAGTTACTCTAGATGAAAGTGATATTTTTTTACTCTAGAGATCGAAATATTTTCACTTCTAGAGGTCAAAATGAAACAAATGGATGATGACAGTTAATGAGACCATTGAGAAACCCAGCAACATATACTAATAAACAAGCCCTATATAGTGTTAAGAATTGTGGTACTTGAGAGAAAGAGATAAAATGATGTTTCTCAAAATAGTAATCGCCTATAATGAAAGAGATAGCCATAGTCCGAAACTATACGCCATATTCTTCACTTTTTTCGAGACAAAAAAATTATTACAACTATATACGGGTAAGGCACGTCCATTAGTATATGTCGATGGTTAAACCGGCAAACGAACATCACGCTTTGTTCATCAGCCAATAATTTAGCCATCATCACTTTAACTAATTAAAATATTTAACTTGTTTATCAATTTGTAACAATAAAACAGTACAAAAACTTATATAAACATTATCATTAAATAAGTCTACTTCATTCAGAGCTGGGAGTAACGAAACTAAAACGTTACTTTTCCACTGTGTTTTGGAAAGCGTTTAAAAAAAAATAATTTCTCAACCATACAACTTTTATTTGAACATTTTTTTCTATGTGCTAAATAGTGAGATGGATAATAAAAGAAACGAGAAGACATGGAACAAGAAGAAGGTATAGAAAAGTAACGCGTTACTTTTGAAGTAACCAAGTTACAATGACGCGTTACTTACGTAAAAAAGTAATGGTAACGCGTTACTTCTTTTTTAGTAACGCCCCAGCTCTAACTTCATTTAATAAAATTTGTAATTAAGCCGGTTTAATTCACATCACTATATAAAAATTCATACTTGTGGTTTGTATTTCCGTTTAAAATATAGCATTGAAGGAAAGCCGTTGACGAGATCGCCATTGAATGTTAAAATCAACAATAATTTACTTCGATTGATCCAAGGTGACATTGATTTCGTTTTAATGTTTACTGACTTTTATTTATAAAACTAGGTAATGTTTGGCAAAAGTTCAATTGAGAACAATTGTAATAACATACCTCCACCAACTTTATTTGTATACGACAAAAGTACACATTAAGTACTAACAAATAGATAAGAACAACGTATTTTTACCACATTTTTAATAAATGTAGCTTTGAAATGAATAAAATGTAGTGTGCTCAAGTTTGCTTGATTAGAAAAAAATAGTTTTAAGGTAAGAAATAGAATATACCACTTAGGGGCGACTCTAATTATAATTTTATTCCTTGTTTGTAACAAGTACACAATAATTCTTTTTTTCCACATTTTTTAAATTATATAATAGTTTTATTAAAACGACACACCATTTTCACAAAAAATGCTAACAGTTTTGAACAGAGAGATATCCAGATTGTAAAAAATTAGTGTTAAAAAGAAAAATAATAATTCAATTTTAAACACTGAATTTTAATATATACCATAGAATTCTGAGAGACAGCAGGATTGATCTACAATAACAAAAGTTCTCGCATACGTTGATGAATCGGACAAGGAAATGAGCTACTAAGAATTGTCGAAGTATTCGAAAAAAGGCAAAAGCATATGGTTTACACATTAATGAGAATAAAACAAATTACTTAGAAATTGGAGATGTAGGAAGGGATTTTAGAGAATTTAAGATCGAAACAGATGAGGGTTAGGAGTACCGTTTTGAAAAAGTAAATAGTTTTGAATATCTGCGAGTAGCAGTTACCAGTAAAGGTGAGGAAAAAAAGAAATTGAGAAATGAATGGAGAAAATGCAAAAGATACCGAAGTCGAAAAAAGTCTCAAGGGCAGCAAAACTAAAATTATATGGAATAGTAATACAACCTATAGTATTATACGTAAGTGGATGCTGGATTTTTAATAAGAACATAGAAAACAAACTTAATATCTGGGAACGACGAGTCCTGAGGAAAATTTTTGGAGGAGTGAGTGTAGAAGGGAATGAATGGAGAAGAAGAACAAATGCGGAACTCAAAAGTGCTACAGGATCAAGTAGAGATTAGCCAAATAGTGAGTAAAAAGGTTAGGTCGTAAAAAGTTGATAGGGGTATGTAAAGAGGACTTAAGCAATTGATCCTCCAGTATCGAAGCGGGCCTCTGTACAAGGAATATTTATTACCTCCCCTACGGTTTAAGTACTAGGTACTCTATTTGAAGAAGAGTGATAATTATAATAAGCTTTAAAATTAAATAGGCATGAAATATTTCTAGTAAAATCTCATATTTTCGTCTTCCGGGTATTTTGCCCTCGTCTCAAATGACTGAGTAAAGATCTTAATAAACGTAGGTAAATGTTAATTTTTTAACATAAAAACTACTACATTGTGCTGGCGAATAAAGTCTTAAACTTAAATATGACAAAAATAAAATGAAAAAAAAAGTTTTACTGCTCAATGCTACTCGATAGTACAGATTTCAATATCAGGTAAAGAAATCATGTTGGAGTTGAATTGTTTATTTGATTCCAATAAGAATAAAATTAAAAAAAATTTCGAAAGTTTGAACGATTTTAAAAAAAATTTAAAACGAATTATTACTAATATAAATTATTATTAATATAAATCTAAAATACAATAAAGGAGTTTCTTCTGGAAATGCTATACTTAGCATTCTCAACTGGTTTACATATTTTTTGATAAACTTATCTTAAAATGTATTTCTAAATGTCTCATAAACTAAGTAAACAAATTTTATTTTATTTACACAGTTGAATAAAAAAATTAAAATCTTCCAATCAAAGTTTCACCCGGACCTTTATAAATATGATAGGTAGGTGGTACTTTTAGCACTTGATAAAATTTATCTTTGTTTGTTCATAACTAAATAAATATTTTTTAAAATTGTCTTTATGCTAAGTGTGAAATCCGAGGTATGAATGGCGCCATTAAAAAAGATATGAAAATATGTTTTTTATTTTTATAATATTAGAAAAAACATATATAAATAAATTTTTTAATTAAACCAATGTTTCTGAGAAGAATTCGGTAGAATTTCTCAAAGTGTAGAAGCAAACATTCGTATAAATAATAGCCACGCTATCTATCGGTATATCTATCAAGGTTCAATCAAATATATCTGTAATTCATTTTAATACCATTTATGTAATAAAATACTTATACTTTATCTTGGACATTACGTCAGTGATAGATATAAAATTGAATAGGCTTATGAAGATTCTTAAGATAACACGTCTTAGTACTAAATGTAAATCCGACTGAGAGCACGTTTTCTATGAGGACTATCGTGAGTTTTAATTATTTATTATTTTAATAGAAAATTGTGGTCAATTGTTAATTAAATAGTATTTTGTTACATATGTGACTCATCGACTCTAATTAAGCTAATAAGGAAAGAGAAATGTTTTAATTGGTCTATTCCTATTGCATTTGTCTTTTATGTCTTGTTATATTTTCAACTGCTTTATAAAATACTGGACTCCGATGAAAAAAATCACATGCTTCACTCTAATATCGTGTCCAACAATGAGTAGCTATTTATAATAGAGAGAATTTTTATGGTCGAAAGTAAGTTAAATGAGGCATCCTTGACTCGAAGAGTTGCAAAAGAATTATTATGATCTTAAATAATATTCATGTGAAGTTCTTATTCTGCAAACCATATTTACACAATAAGAAATCCATGAAGTTCTGCTGTATACGAATAATGTTACCATTGCTGTTGCATTATGTCTAGAACCCATATACATTATTGGTTATGCAACTGATGAACACGGGCCACGTAATAAAACTAAATTTATCAGTACTTTGGCGTCATTTCTTATCTGTGACAGGGACTAGACGAATTTTGTTGGTATTGTGTTAGTAAAATAATATTTTCTTTTCTTTTTAGTATTTTGGTGAGACAGTGCTCGCATACATGGAGTTCCATTTGGATAGCGCAGAATATTGCCAAGCTCAACACAAATAAAGTGGTAAATCGAGACTGCGTCAGTTGCCATCACCGAACATTGTAGTCATTTTCAACACTGCTCTCAGGTCTTTGGATTTACCTCATCAGAAGCCAAATTAGTACGTCATATGTTACTCTGTCATACTACACTAATCAATATTTCAGTTGCGTTCTTCCTTTAAATTTGCTAAAGCATATCAATTTAGTGTAAATAAATAACAATTTAAAAATATAAACAGTAACTTTCTTTAAAAGACTGAGCTATTTTTTTTACTTTTTAATAATTTTTTGAAGATCTTCAAACCGGTCTTCTAAAGTAGTGTGATATTAAAGTTAACTTGTGTACGGCGGGGTATGAATCAAAATTCTCAAGGACAAGGAACAACAGGAGCCATGCGTCAAAAGGACATCAGACCAGCTCCGGCTGAAATTGAACACAAAGGGTTCAAGTTCCTTATCACCGACAGGCCATCTGATCAGAATATTTTAGCTTACATTCAGGTAAGACATTTCAAATTAAACTTATTTTTCTGTTTCTTTTTTTAATTAGACGTAAATCAGATTTTAATTTTCGTTGAAATAAAATATATGGAAACAAAAACAAATGATATGAAATGCTAAAACAAAATGATTTAAAAGAAAAGTATTATAAATCAAATGATATACATAGCTTCGGTATGGTTTTTGAAAAACATTAAAAAAAAGTAATCTTTTATACTATCGTATGTAAATTTTTAATTTAGTTTTTTTTTTGTTAAATTTCACAATGTTTTTCAAACACCGTACCGACATTATTCATACCATGCATTTAATTTATAATTAAACCACTAATTTGATGATCGAATCACCTACTATGTGTTTTATTAAAAAAAAACTGAGTTTTGCATCAAAAACGGCTATGAAAAATTTAAAGGCTAATAAAATGATAACTTACTCAAAAATAATATTTTTTAATTACTCCAAGTTAGTCGCCTTTTAATATATTTGAACATAATCGCAGCATTTTCGATTAACAGCAATTTTTGAAAAAAACTAACACAAAATATGTGAAAAAAATTTAGGTGTTCCATTTAAAAATTCAATTTTAAAGCCAATTTCAAACAAAACGAACGTCGGAAATTAGATCTAGTATGATCACCCTAAATTTCAAAATAATTTCTTCATTCATTTTGAAGGTATCAATTTCGTCCTATCCCCTGTGCCACCCGGTGTATAGAGAAAATATAATGTATTTTATCAAAATGACCTTGAATAACCTTCGATTTTGGAATATTTGGTAGGTTTTATTCCTAGTATTTTTGATAATATTTTCAAATAAATAAATTTTGCTAGAATATTCCCCTAGAACTCAAATATTGTTTTGGTAGTCTAGTTAAAATACAATAATTAGAAGAGATAAGTACGCTTAATTTTGATGCCACGATTAAAAAAGTTTTATGTGGGACGTGATAATAAAATGCACAACATAAATGACTAGTCATATAGGAATTAACAACAATTAAATGACTAATTACCATTTAAAAACAGCATTAATATATCAGTGATTTAAAATATTTAAAACAATAATGGCAATAATAATCAGGCTTCGGTATTAAGTATCTTACTAAAAAATATCCATAGATAGATAATTTTTAAAAAATCGATAACTTTTAATAGTTTAAATTTACAAAAAGACTACAAATTTATTTATTGCAACAAAAATAACCATAGAAAAGTATTTACTGGAAGTTAATTAATATATTTAATTGATAAATTGGTATTTTGTTTGGAATAATTCATAAAACATATAAATGCATTTTAAATAATAAATTAAAATAAAATAAAAAATTATAATTAAATGGGCAATTCAGTGAATATCAGAATTTGATAATTCCTCGTAATTAAATTTATAACAGATTCGTTGAATTGAGCATCAGCTGAATTTCGTTTATTATTAATAGTGCGATGTTCAACAAAGATTTTTACATCTTTAAGCAAAGTGATATCCTTCTATATATCACTCACGCGGACTGTATACATGAATGTGCCCCAGAATCATTTACTTCATTATATAAATATCCAGCGGTAAATTTTGTAAATATTAAATTAAAACGCAGTTTGTTTAACAGATTATAGGCAAGTAGGTGAAAATAATGAAGAACATGCTCTAATTGTATAAGGTCATATACTTGAGATTCAAATATTGTCTCCCTCCGATCAGATTGTCTCAATCAAATATTAACATTCGATCCACCTACCAGATATATTTATAAAATGGTTAGATTAATGAACTTAATCAAGTTTTATAGGTCAAATCATGCTAGATATGGCCGCTCCCCATACAGGGATGAATTGAAAATGAAACAAACATTTGCAAGTAGAGTGGGAGTCGGAACACAAATGAGGACGGTCGTTGGTGGGCAACAATATTTGTTTAATTTTCAATTCATCTATCATGTATTCTTCGTATGGTATCTGAGTCTATAGATGTTGATGAGGCCTTCAAAAAATTTTTCTCTATATCTTGAAGGCTCTCTGTTCGTTTGAGTCTCTGAGTGTTTTGAGTCATATTTGATAAACTAAAATTTAGGGTAGGTATTTACTTGCAATTTTTTTTCAATCATTTGTTAATTTGTGTTAATGAAGTCACGTACTATTTAGTATTTGTATAAGTGATACGTAATACACATGATATGTGATGGAAATAAAAAAATGCCAATTGCCAGCGCATCGTCTATTCATTTTAAGTATTAACGTAAAAACAAATTCAACAAATACAAACTATATAACTTTTAACTTCTTGCGAAAGCAGACAGAAATAAAAATTATCAAAATCAGTCTAATGATGGCAACATTATTTTATTTGTTATGATCTCATATTACTGGTTATTTTGACTTTAAACTATATTCGAAATCGTTGCTGAATTTTTCTCTATCAATATTTTTTAATTTAACTTTCATACACATTAAATTTGATCCAAAAATAGGGTGAATCCCCAGAACTGAAACTTGACAAAATTAAAGGAATACATATAAGAACGTAATATGTAAAATTTTCTAATATTTCCCTGAAGCCTTATGACATACAGCCTCTATATTTTCACCTCAACGATCGCGTGGACATTAGGTCTACGTATTGAAATATATTTTTAATAAATTTATTTGGATCATGTTACAAAATTAAGAATAACTATTTTAGTGAAATGAAAAGGATCTAGATATATAAAATGATGTACTACATATACTATTAATAATAAGAACCACTGTGGAAGTTTCAATAGCTATTAGTAACTTTTCGTTAGGTATTCTTGGTGTCAAGAATGAGGGATGACGTTTAATTTTGTATTTTTTTTGGAAATAAAAAAACTCAATAAAAAATATTAAAGACAACTAGTTTCGGCTAAAAAGCAAATCTTCAGGCCTAGAACATTTTTCAACAAATTCAAATTATTCAAATCTTAAACTTACCATTTACCAAATATATTAAAAATTTAAACTAATATGCGTAATATATTAAAATGTAATATTTAAAGGGAGGAGGGGTAAAAACGGGAAGGTACATGAAAAAATTTATGAACATGTTGAAAATTTAAGAAATGGAGAAAAAGGGGACATTAATGGAAAAACATCACATCAACAAGCAGTAACACGAAACAGCTGAGACTTCAGGGTTCAGGGCCCGTAATAAGAACCATGGGCGGGTTCGAAAAGATTACAAAAACGGTTATGCATTTCTTCCAAAAGTTGATGATCCGACCACTTAATCATGGGAAGAAAACAAAACTTGAAAGTTAATAATGTTAAGCGATCTATAGGGTCGTAGATTGACAAAAGTGCTCATAATAGACACGGGGACGCGACTAGGGTAAAGGTAGACTAAAATAATTTTGATTATTATATATGTGGTATATGACTTGGGGTTTTATTTTGACCAAATTTGAGATATTGGTAACATTTTGGACTTTTGTTATTTTTCTGTTTCACTCACATCGTTGAATGTTTATCCTTTTATATTTAATGTAGATAATGGAAAGTAAAACTTTGACACAATTTGTTTTATAGGCCATAATTTTGAATTAAACCACTGTTTTGATACATGATTTTCAAAAATTGCAATTTTTTGCCTTTTCAATAATTGTAATTTTTAATAAGACACCGAAATGACAAAAATAAAATACAATTTGTATCAAAACAGTGGTTTAATTAATGTATTTATTGCGTTAAAAGAAATAAATAATTCATAAATAAATAACAGTTTTATTTTAAAGAATAGCAAACTAATCGATTTCTTCGTCATACCAGATGAAGAAATTCAAAAACATTATTAATCATTGGTTCAATGTTCACTACATTAAGTTTGCTTTTACAACTCCATGCATCGAATAAATCCTTTTCGGTAGGCTTTACGTAGTTTCGACTCGGAGCGAACCATTTCGACTGAATTAAAATGGCAGTGATAAGAATAGAGAGTTCATAATTTTAAATGTATTTGTGCAAATGATAATTTTTTCGGTTGCTGAACTATTTATTAGGGTCTAGACTCCAATTACTACTCAAGTGCCCACCGCTGTTGCCAAGTTTAAATGCTTTGTTGACGTAAAAAATATATTTATTTTATTAAAAGAAGTTTTATGTGTAAAGAATACACCCTACCACAGGACTACACTCCATATAACGATAAATAATCAAACTTTCAACGTACAATAACTAGCACAATGTCGATGGCAACAGCGGTGGACACTCGACTAGTAATTGGAGTCTAGACGTTTCTGAACTACTTTACCAAATGACGTCCTTCAACAGATTATGTCCAACACTAATTTTGTGTTTATCTTGAACAAATTTATGAGATTATCCTTTGTCCAACTTTTATTTAGAACCTTCTAATTAGCGTTATCCATTCCTACTATCAGAGAAGGTTCTTCTAAGTATGGAATTAATTGTGTTTTAAACCAATTTTCTAAAACTTCGTTGTTTATACATTATCGTTGTAGTCTTTGGTTTTATTTTTAACTAAAAATCAGTTGAAACATTTTTAACGAACCTATTAGTGTTTCCTGCGTAAACTTGGTATCATTTCGCCTCCACCTTTGGGAAAAATCCAAGTATCGTCCAAATATACAGATTTAAATAGACCGTCGTTTTTTACTGCTTCATGGTTATGTGACAATTGTATTTTGTTTTGGTTAGGTTTCTTAAAAGTGAATCTAATTTTCCTTATACCAAAATATAAAGATTTTAAAAGTTGTATAGTTCATTTTCATTTATTAATAAATATCTAGTATATTGTATTCTTTTCGTCTGTATATGAAACTTATTATTGAAATTCTTAACCGGTTGCTCAATTTTCATTTTACAGAATATAAATCTGCTTTGAGCAACTTTCAAAGCTTAAGATGCTTTTTGGTTCGCTTTTTTTCTAAAATCTAATTCACGTTCAAACTATTTGACTGCATTTAAAATTAATTCAATTCTTAACAATACAAAGGACCGGGATTCTCTTAATAGAATTAATTAACAGAGAATACACACCAGACTATATTAATTAGAACAAGTATATTAATTTCGGGAACATTTACAAACTTAATTCAATCCCCGTTAAAAAGTATACGTTGTTTATCTAACTTGAAAATAACAAGTAATGACAATATCTATAATTATCCTACACGCACAATTCGACATATATTTTTTTGTCGTATCTTTGTTTCATACAATATATTATTGATAAATAAGGATGGAATTAATGCGCTGAAGTATTAAAAAAAATACTGTGCATCGAAATTTATTACCATATACTTTCTGATGAATAAAATTTAAAAAAATAACATTTTATCTCTATGTTAATTTTAATTTACTTAATAATTGTCAATAATAAATGATTGATTATAGAATATTTGCTCCAACTACTAAAAAGTAATTTAATAGACGTTTTAATCATTAGCAATTATCAAAATTCCAAATTCTGGAATAATATAATTAATTTATAGCTACAATTTAGTTATATTCTAATTAACCACACTCATTTTAAAGTTCGTTGAAATATTAAACATTAACATTTGTTTAATATTATATATGTTTATTTATATTGACTACACATAAATAGTGACAAGTTTGTAAATTTATTTAAAAATTATTGTTTTGTTTATAATCATTCCCACTATAAAAATAACCACTGGTTTTTACTGCTAATAAACAATTTTGTTATCAAGAAAATTTATTTATAAAATGTGACACCAGAAGGGAAATTTTTTTATTAATTTTATGAAAAAAACATATTCTTCATAAAAAGTTCTGCATGGTCTAAAACCGAAAATACAATCACCAGGTATCAATTTTTTTCAGTCGTATACGAAGGTTTGTCAAAAAATGTGATTTTTTCCAACAGTAAAGTATCTTTATTTTTGACCATATCAAAATAAAAGTTATTTGGAATTGAAAACTGGGTTTAAATTTATAGTCATATCATGACTAAATAACATTTAATTATTAAATCTCGCTTTAAAAAAAAACTAAAATGTAATTATGTTAATATAGGGAAAAGTTTCGAAAAATGCAATAAACCTATTTTTAATGCAAATGGATATAATTACATATCTGAACGTATTTTTAATTCTGATCAATCTTTCCTTTATAACAATTTTCGATATTGTCAAAAATAAGGCTATTTTACTTGAATATTTCATATTCACAAATCACATCTCTTGACAAACCTCGAATAAAAAAAATTAATATCTGATAGTTGCATTTTAGGTTTTAGACCATGCACAACTTTTTATGAAGAATAACTTTTTTTCATAAAATTAATAATAAAAAAGTTTTGCATATGATACCGACTAACACAGTATACAGGGCATTTTACGCACATATCACATTTTACATTAGAATTAATCGTGGTAAAAGATTATAGTATTTTTAATCAGAATTGAAAATGGTCACAAAGTTTATTTTTTATGTACAAACTTATTCCTTTGTTGTATAAATATTCTGGACCATTCCCAAATCGGCACAAAGTTGAGAGAGAGAAGCCCTTTCATTTTAAGTCCTATTTCGGCATAATCAAATAACAGCAGGTAAAATATTTATAATTTTACGAAGAATATATCCTTTTTTTTTAATACATAAAAAATAGTGACTGGTTTGCATTTAGCGTGGTCTAGTCTTTTTTTTTAATACAAAAAAACAATGACTGATTTATAAAATGATTTCACCTTTATAACTGATAATTTTGTACCGAACTTGTAATAAAAACTCGTTTAAAACAATATTGAAATAGAAAAAAATAGTACGTATATGAAAAAGCTTTCGGATTACCTAGTTTTTTTTTTTGGTGGATTTGAATGACGTTTATTGGCCTAAATATGAACATATTCTTTAAATAGATTTTTAATGTCTTCATTGATCTGAAAAGTTTCCTAATTTAGAATTAAATGTAATATATTTTAGAAAATCATGATTCCAATTTCCCGTAAATTCAATTGGTCTCCATTCCGGTTTTTAGTTAAATTGCAGATCATATGGTTATTAGGATTTGCAGGTAAATACAGATACGGATCTACCTAAATGTTATAAAATAAAATAGTTATATAATTTTTATAATAAAATAAATATTAGCCGGATGCTATTATTCTAAAACAAAACATATGTAAGAATGCTGGGCCCAATTTTATATCAATAATTTATGTAATTACGTCAACATCAGTTAAGATAAAACATCATTCGCATTGCTATAAAATTTAAATATTTATACAAGTCAGAGATATAATTATTAGATACATAAACATTGTTAATTGCGACAATTTTATTGGAATGAAAAATAAAAATATTGTTACATGTGTTAGTTACTTCGCAGAAATTTGTTTTAAATTTTAACATAACGTAATTAGTAAATATTTCATTTGCATAGGGGTACGATTTAAAAGTGCATTTTTTGCTTTAAAACATAAATTGTGCATTAAAATAATAAATATTTACACATAAAATATTACTCAATGTGATAATTTTTATTTAAAAATAAATATATTTTTTAATGTTAAATATTTATTATTTGCATGCAGTATTCGCACTAAAGTGCGCATTTAAATAATTCTCTGTTTTAAGTAAGATACATCAATTAAATGTAACTTTGTAGCAAATTATGTGTACCTAACACTAATCATCATTATATTGATCACTAATAATAGACGATAAAACATTGTGATAAAAATAATGACTACCATAAATAAAAGTAGACAAATAGAACGTCCAAGGAACTAGATAGAAAAATTGTTTTAAAAAGCATGTTTAATTACTTTCAAATATTTGTATTTTTAGGTTATTTATAAGTCTGAGAACAAAGTTTCTGGTTATATTTTAATGGTAAAATATTCCAACATACATATTCTGTGATAAAAATTTAAAGGCGTTTCTGTTATCGCCTGTGATCTAAAGTTATTTAAATTTAGTTTATAATGATAATTAAACTAAAAAAACTGTTGTATAGTTCACCAACAAGCTACAAATATATAGAATTCGTGTCCTTATTTCCTGAGAAATTGGATCAATATTTTCATTCCTTTACAAGCTTAATTTCTAAAGAATACGAAAAAGCCACTGACAAATGTTGAGTAATATTAATTTCAAATAAACTGAAATATTTGGCTCTTAGAAAGAAACTTTGATTTCACAATATTACGCAACTTTTGCAAGTTTTCAATGTAGGGCAACTTAAGTCCAGTTCGGCGCTGGGGCATAACTTCAGAATAAAAAAATCGATATTACTACGAATTCAAGTCGTTCATACCTGCTATCACAGATAGAAATATTTTAAGCAACGTTGCACCATTATTTTATTTGAAAGGAAAAGTTAAAGCATATCAAATTCAAATGGTTTTATTTCCGTTTCGAAATAATATTGAAAAGGATATTAATTTGAAAAAACGTTTTAAACTTGAACGAAATTGTGTTCAGAGGATAAAATCAAGTTTTTAATTCATTTATAAATCATACAGCGTCAAGTTGATCGGCTTTATAAATATAATAAATTATATACTAAAGTAATAAGTCATAAAAATTTTGGTAAATATTTAAACGAAATAAAATAGTGTATTTTTTATTCTATTTTTAAAATTTTTCAAACTAAAGTCAAGTATTTTATAAAATAAATTATATATAGGTTTTAATGTAAATATAAACAAAACTTAAAATGTAACTTTAAAAGTATTACTTCATATCGTACAGATTTCGGTGGAATTCAACCAGTAGTTTTTTTTCCATTTTTGATAATTTTTTGTCCAATATTGGACACTAGACTGGATGTTCCTACAAAAAGCCGGCTTTTTACCAACCCTGTAAGACTTTAATTGAATTATTGCTATAACCCGCTGTTAAGCAGAAATTTGCATGGGTAAAATATATCTGCTGAATTTGTCAGGGTTGTCTTTAGATTAAATAAATATTTTATTAATGTTAAAGAAAAATAATTTGAAACAAATCAATCAAATATTTGTGGCATATGTACACGGTTATAATTACATTTTTAGAATTATTTGATATTTAGGTATACATAAAAAACAGGTAGAGGTAAACAAAACAACAAATTCAAACTGTCTTAAATATATTTAAATTTAAATAATTTGGTGTGGTCTATGATTTTGTCCACTCTTCATTGAAAAATTTGTATAATAAATTAATACAAAAAAATACAAATGTAAATAATATAAATATAAATTATATTTTAATTTAAATTTCTATATATAGTTACGTTATTTCAATATTTTAAATCTCAATTTAGGAGTGGGTTCTAGAGAAAAATAATAAACATATAATTATAATTTATAAATTTAAAAATTTATTTTTTTTGTCTTGTTTCACTGCCAAAATTTTGAATAAAAACTATTCCATTTTTTTGCTAGATATCTTCTTTACTTCACTGTGTCTTAATTTATAGATGCTTTTCCAGAAATTTAATATTTATATATATTTTTTTTATTACCACTAGTTTTTTTTAAATTAATGCCTATATTACTATATCTACTATAACTTCCTCTATTACTTCTTTTGACTGATGAATTTTCAAAATTTTCATGATTTAACTTTGCTTTAAAATTTTTATAATGATTTTCCTCCCAATTTGTATTCTCTATATACTTTTGAAATAATTTTACAATTCACATATATCACATCACAAAATGCTGCCTAAAGTTTCAAACAAAATTATTTATGAATCATTAACTTTAACATTCATAATCTTCAAATAGATTATTTCTTTAACATAACTTTATTAACACTAATAATAATAAAAAAGTATTGTCACACATTTTTTTTTTTTAAATAAAATTTTCTTGTAATCAACATTACATGATACTTATACTTAAACTTTTCCTGTATGTTCATATTTTTAACATTTTTTTTATACAGATTTTTTTTGTGTATAAATTTAAACAGCCAATTTACTACAACCAAGTCTTATGTAAATTTCTTTTTTTTTAATTATTGTCTTAATTTAAAATGAATTAAACAAAGATACAATAAATAAATAATAAAAATTATTTTATGTATTTTTTTAATTATCACATTCAAGTTAAAATAAATTAAAACTTGCATAAAAATAAACTTACAAGTTATAAAAAATAATTAAAATTATTTTATATATTCTTTTTAATTAGCACATTCAATAAAAATAATTCTATCTGTATATACAATGTAGAACTTGAGTTTCCGTTTATTTATTTTTATATAACCATAAATATTGATCTGATAAAAACATATCGATGACCTCAGCTTAATTCTACTTCCTCTAACATTGGTACAAGAAATGAAAATAATCTAAAAAAATCAGTGACTCATTTGAACATCTATTCAAAAACACTTGAAAATTAATTTTACAACCTGTCGAATAAAAAATAATTCAAAATTTCAAGATCTCATAAAGATGAAACTGTGATACCAATTGAAACTATGTTCGAGGAACATTTAGTACATTAGAATATACACTCTAAAATGGTACGAGTTTGTTTATAAACTTGTTTAAACTGAACATGAGCTTACATCGAAACCTGAATCTATAGCATATACAAAACAAACTAAAACTTTGTCAAATGTCTTGGTTTTTTGCTCACAAAATGTATCTAAATTGCTTCACAAATTTCTAATTGAACTATAAGGTCATATCTATAGAAATATCATCAATGGTCATATGCTTATCCTGCGGTACGTTTACTTATCACTATGTTTTGAAGTAGATTATAAATTAGTAATGTTCAATAAAGTTTTTTAACTGTTCATTAAATTGTCTTAACCATATGTTTAGTCTGACAAACACTCTAAAATATTTGTATCTGCAATAATGAACACTTTTGTTCTACTTAATGGATGACTAGTCATCAAATAGTACCATACAAATGAAAGTAGCCCATTACAAATTACCTAAACTAAAAGATAATGAAGAGGTGTTCAATGTAAATTGTTTATAAACAAAACACCTATAAATTTGATAACACCGGCTATAGATATATTAAGGTCATTATATGATCCTTCCTTCAACTGACCATGAATGTTGCTAACTAATTACACCAACAGTCTGGATTTCTAGGTCGTATAATTAGTGCAATTATCTATTTAGTAATGAATTTTCATTAATCAAAAAATTCGGAACCCAAATAAATGATTATGAAAAACTGAAGTTTAAATGGATCAATATATTGCCGAGAAAGTGACCTCAATATCACCATATAAAACGAAAACCGAACCCCAGTTCCATTTTATTAAATTTAGCATACTATTACTAATACCACACAAATACTAATCATTTAAATTACTTAAATTCGGGAAAATGAACTTGGGAAAACAGAGTTAAAAATTTTCGTAGCCTAGAAATTGTTCTCTTTGGAATGAATTATCAAATAACCGAAGTAATGAAAGGTTCGATAGTATGGTAAAACCGGTTTTTGATCGATTTTTCCGGTTGGCCATTTTTTTTTAAATTCCTATGAATGAGGTCTGATAAAGGTGGAAAAATGATCTTTAATTTAATCAAGATCTAACTATAAGATCCAGCAAATATTATAGCTTTATTACAGAGCAGTCATAAAAAATTAATTTTATATATTTCAGAAGTTTTTCTCGTATTTTTGGACGGTTTTATTTATTAATATTGTACTTTCACAATTCTATTATTATTTATAATGTATGTAGAAAATTCTATTTAAAAATTGTTATTTACATTTATCATTTTCTATACCTGAATATATTAGATATGAATTATACATTATTAATTATCTTATTGGTTTCAAATTTATAATGTTACGCATGCTTGCATATATACATATTATGTACTTTTCAACATCCACATCCTAAATATTATATTTCAAACTCGGCAATTTAATAAGCATATTGCTTTAAAACTTCTAGTATTTCTTTTAATTTTTAGTACTATTATAAATTTCTCAGATGGAAAATATATAAGAAACTAGTAATTTTATATTTTGTACTAAATACTCCAGGAATACATACCCAGTTGTATTTATCTTTTCAGTATTTGTTAAATGTATAATTAAAACAATATTATAAAACATTTTCAAGTTGAAACAATACGTAGGTACTTCATAAATAATTCAAAGCTTTCATACTTAATGTCAAATTTGACTTTATAAATTTAAATAAGGTAGTCATAAATACAATTTTTATTTGCTTTTTTTTAATTGAAATTTCATTTTTTCGAAATGATAAATTTAAATAGCAATGTAAATAAAAACTATTTTGTAACTGGTTTTGGAATTTACGCATTACGATTTATAAATATTTTATGTGGTCAAATAACCAAACCCAATAAAACTGATTGTAGAAGTTTCAGGAATACATTGAAATGATGTATTATATCATTATTTTAATTTAATTTTTTTTATAATTAATAAATATGTATTACTTAATGGAGATCTATAAATAACTGTACTGAGTAAATTGTATAAATAATATTAAATTATTTACCACCTTTTTATCTACCCTTCCGCTAAAGCCAAATCAGTTATTGCAAATGCAACCCTTACACTATACGATTAAAAATTGACTCACTAGAATAATAATATATAGTTCAAAATTATTAATAGTAAACAGAGATATAAATAATAATACAGAAACAGCTCTTAATTAAAATTTTAAAATCAAGAATAAATAGAAATTACTGTTATGTAAAAAATAATAAGAGAAATTGGAAATAATAATATATAAGAGGTAATAATTTTCTAATGAAATTTAACGACTTAAAAAAATCATAAATCAATAATTTTTTTATATTCTTGAAGAAAAAGTACTGAAATATATTGTTTTTCATTAAATAATTAATTTTCTAATATTACAATCGATAAAAAGGTTCCGAGTTCTTAAAAATAGGTAAATAAAGTTCTTAAGAAGTTTTCTTATAGATTTTTATATTAATAAAAAATTAAGCTAATTTATCTTATGGTCTAAATTAATTTGAAAACTGAATGTGTATAAATTTCCAAATATTAATGTATTAGTTTCGTAATTATCACTAAATTAAGGTACTAAAAAATTTGCGTAATTTGTTGATATATTATTATCGTTGCTGATACTCCAATCATTGTCAACATCAATTATTAATTAGAAGCATTCATAGTATCGATAAAAGTTTCGAGTTTTGATATAAAAACCCACGCCTAAAACACGTTTTACTAGAAAATGACGCAAACAGTATCATCTTTTATACGAGGTATATAAAGCTTATCAATAAATGTATAATACGCCCAACAAGCATTTGACCTAGCGAAAGGGCAATGTAATTAATAAAAGACTCCACGTGTATAAGTGTCTGATAGCAATTATTCCCTATCTGAGTTTTAAGGTTCGATTAACATTAAGGCTAACTGATAATATAAAGTACAGAATATCTCAACAATATTTAACCCATTTGTTAGATATAGAGATAAATATGTTAAACGAAGCTCTCCTGTTAGAGCAACGAATCAAGATTCATAAATTATTGCCATACCAAATTGAATTCGCGAAACTCGTTCTCAAAGTGGACCATCAACTTATAATCGTCGTAGGTATCATACTTTTATAAAGAAAGTTAACATACCAAACGGCTGAACAAGAACTGACCTTTAGAAATAAAATTCTAGATGACAGTTAAAAAATTGCAACTTCTTTTTTTATGAGTTTTGTTTTGGCTGTAAATATTTGAAATTGTCTTAAAAACTATACTAGACGCTTAACATTAAATCGTAAAAAGAATATACATTTTTTTACGGCGTGATATATTTCTTATTACCACTGGGCCTTAGGGCCCGACTAATCTAGACATCGCTTTGTTGCAGGAGCTGAAAAAACATCGGGTAACGGCCGTAGTTAGGGTATGCGAACCGTCGTATAAAGTGGAGGAACTGAATAACCATAATATCGAAGTCTTCGACCTGAGCTACGACGACGGCACTTTCCCGCCAAATAAAATAGTGGATGAATGGTTCAAAGTTCTCAAAAAACAGTTCAATGACAATCCCGACTGCTGCGTAGCCGTGCATTGCATCGCTGGCCTAGGAAGGGCACCCGTCATGGTCGCCCTCGCCCTAATCGAACTTGGACTCAAGTACGAGGAAGCAGTAGAACTAATTAGAGAGTAAGTACTATTTATATTATTTTTTTAATCCAAAAATATCAAAGGTATTTTTATAAAAAAAAAAATCCTGTTTTTTTTTCTTATCCCTTAATAATTTAGTGGACATGAGCTATTTATAGTTATTAATTTGTATTGTTGTGGAAGATTAAATCTAAAATAATTGGACTTTTGCGTATCTGAAATTACTTTTATAAACTTGATAACTCGTTTTTTATAGTGGGAAGTATATTTTCTAGCTACAGAGTAAAATATTTTGATAGAAGTCTACACAAGAACAAAAAATGAAATGAATTTTTTGACTGATATTTTGATCAAATAAATTGTCTACGATTTTCTTGATCTTTTGTAGGTTATATGTATACATAATGTGCATTATCTATTATTTTTTATTGTATTATTGGATTTATTTTCTAAAAAATATTGTGAAACTTTAATAAAGATTTTGTATTTATTAAATTTGCAACTTTTTTATGTAACGGCCGAAGTGGAACTTAACCCGTTGACTTTATCTGGAAAATATCTATCCCTTGTTTGATAAAATTACCACCGGCTTCGTTAATCCTTTTCGATTTACGTCAGTTTTAATTGAACTGCGTCCAGTAGTAGATCGACACCTCCTATTCGATGATTATACATCTACATCATGTGAACAATACATATTTCCTTTTGTGGTATTGGAGGAAAATAATTACTTAGCTATAGATTAAAGATGCTGATCAGTTTCAAATATAAATGTAACTTGATTTTTTTGTTATTTTTGTAAAATATTGGAAGGTTTTTCTGTCAGTCCCAAATACGTAAAGGTAAGGAAATATTTACGTGCAAAGTCTATTAGTGCTCTTAAGCCCTACTCCAACCGATTACTCATCCATCGATTCCCACCTTTATGCACAGAGCAGTTGTCTTGTCGCTCCATTCGGAATCGAATACTGCATGTGACTGAAGGAATGTAGATATTTCATTCAGTTTAAATTTGAAATTTATACCTAATAATATAATGGTGTTATAAATAATAGATATTTATTTTTTCCTGGTTCTAATGATAATAAACCCAGCAAGCTAACAGTATCCAAGTTGTAACAGTATCCAAGTTGTTCAGCTTTCGAACGGTTGTAGTTGATTTAGGTCACTGAAAATAGTAGGTGCGCGATCTATGGTGACCAGCCATAGATTGTTGAAAACAGAATTCCAAAATTCGAAACCGTTCTCGAGTTATCGCTGGGACGGACATTGTAAAAAAGTCAATAAGTAGCTGAGCTACTTAATAATTATAAAGTTTTACTATAGTATATTATTATATGTCGTCAATATTCCGGGAATTACACGAAAACACTTCTATTGACGCTATGAAATGAAACCTAAAAGATAATAAAATGAAAAGGGATAACATATTTTATTATTGATTTGTAAGCCAAACACGCGGCGCCTGTTATTTGCTAATTGGTACAAACAAACTTGGTTCTTATATCATGATACCTATTTATAATTTGAAAAGAGCTAGTTTGTTAAAGTGAAACCATATGAAAATTAATTAGTTTATTCTCTGGACTAATTTGAAGGGACTTCTATTACTTTCGTGACAAGCAAACTTCTTCTAATTTCCTAAAAATGTTGCACGATTGATAAATGTGTTTTTAGAAAAAAAACTTATATTATAATTTTTTCTAACCCATTGAAACCAGCGGTTACTGTAACAGTGTAGATAAATACGAAGATTTTTTGTGATAAAACAAAAGTGGTTTCGACTGACACTGTAAGATTTTTAGATTTGATTTCGTGATTATATTTTTTGAATATATATCGACACCTGATATTGTTTTGCATCTTTTTCTTAACTTATTGACGCTAGGTTCGTTATTAACCAACTAGGAAGACAATTTCTTAAAAAAAAAAAAATGGGTGAAATTCATTGTAATTTGTTAATACGTTATTTTGAGAAATATATATTTTTGTTCTGGGTATTAATAAATGGTAACTAAAGCAAATTATAGGCTTTTTAATTAAAAAACGCTTAAGTTGACGCATGTCGGTAATTTAAAATATTAACTCTTGGATATTGTAAACTAATTTAGAATGTTGTTTTTCCGACATTATAAAAAAAATAAACAACAAATTCAATAAACAGTAAGAATTTTGGATATTTCTACCACAAGTAGAAATAAAATTTGCACTTGGCCATAGTTGAAAATGTTAGCTCAAGTGATTGTGATGAATTTGATGAACGATAACTTTTATTAATTATTATTAAACATATTTAACTTTTCACAATTAAAATTTTTCTCATTTTTGCACAAATAATGTTGAATTAACTAAAATTAGTTTCAAAGTAATTATACAAATTAAATAGTGGCAGCTATAAGTCTAAAGTATAAAAAATAGATTTGACATTGCTACTAGTTCTAAATTATTACATAATAGGGCATTTGTTATCAAAATAGACCTGATTTTGTTTATTCATTTTCTCTTACAGCGACATACGTGTTTTCAAATATTGTTAGCCAACCCAAAATATCTATTTTTAGATTACTCCAGACAATTTATGCCAAATTACTAAATATGTCTGTTTTATGGAAGTCGATAAAAGTCTTTTCGAATGACAATTTAATTTTGAAGACGGGCAAATTGATTCCAAGAAACTGTTTTACGCAGTACTTAAAATTAGATCACCATAGTTAATTATAATAATGGCGCTTCAAATAATTGAACAACCAATAATAAGTAGGTATTTACGCAGTTGATCCATGGGATAAACCGGTTCAAGGAGAAATTTAGATGCAACAAAAAAAAGCACAACTAGACAGTTACGAAATTTTGAAATTTATGCTAGACATTATTAGTAGATATTATTTAGATTCAGACAGAGAATTATTTAAAATTTGTTAATTACTTCCTGAATTCTACACTGCCGCCCATATTAATGGTTTTTGCCATATACTTACCCATAAATTTAGAAACTACAATTAGTGTAAGTGTTAAATTAAATAAAATTGTATGTACTAATATTATTAAAATGTAATTGTCAAAATTCACGTTTGAGTCAAAAAAACTTATCACCTCCTCTGGAGCCATCGTAAATATCGTGAGATTTATTAAAAATATAAAAAAACTGGCCTGGAGTCTGGAAAAAGACGGAAATAAATTGAAAAGCGGTAATTGAATAATCCTATTTGGAAACATGCTCTTAATTATTGGACTTTTCAATATAATAAATATTTTTCATTATATCTATGCCAGCTTTTCAATCCTATCCTGGAGGTAGAGGTCAATCAGTACTGTATGAATAAATCTACATTTTGCTGGAGTTACTATGTTCTGCTTTTCAATTGTAGAATTATAAGACCCTTATTTTATTCAAAATGTAAATTAACAATTTAATTATAATAAATATTAATTAATATATAATATATGAACTAAATATCAATAAAATTCTAAGTAAAAACTGATCTTTAGAAATAATTTAGTCACTATCCCACTTTCAACACCTAAAATTAAAAAAAAAGCAAAACACACAAAGAAAACTTAAATTTCATTTGTGTAACAATGTTCTCACAACAAAAATTTAAAATAAGTATTCAAATTACTATAAAATGAAGGTCCTATTATACTTTCAATAATAATATACGTTCATAAAGTTACTTGAATATGTAATAAAATAGCGCAGGCTATATTTTTGTGAAATTTGGCCTTCAACGAACCCTGATTATGTATTTCACAATAGTTATCAGTTCCGTTAAAAAATATTGTATTGTTTTATTTTCATTACTTTACTACACTTGACATCCATCTGGAGACTTAATTTAATTTATTTTAATTGTACAATAAACAGTTATATTATATGTTTAAGTTTAATATGTGGTTTACTAATTTTTACATTTGTATCTTAATATTTTTAAATAATTAATTACTTTGAGTTTCTAGCTATAAATCTTACATGTATCTTTTGAACTTGACCTTGCGTTATCTACATTAAATACTTTTTTTTCTAAATAATTTTATTAATAACCGAATAAATGATGGCCTGAATATATAACAAACTCTAAAGGATTGGATTTTGTTATATGCTATTTTCACTGTTACTAATTTTTTCCCATAGTTTTGTTTTATATATTTATTTACGAAAATAATAACCGTTACTCATAAACTCTATTCAACTACAAAAGGAGAGGTAAAAAAGTATTACATATCCCGCTTTTATCCAGAAATATATTTTCTGCAGCTCACGTTGGAGTACAGAAAACTGATTTAGGTAAACTTTTGATATAATATTCGGATTGTTTCGTTCGTGCATATTATTAAATGTATACAGCATATCAGGATGTAGACCATGGATTAATATTTCATATATGAACCGTATAGAATCAACACATGCGAACTCCCAAGTAACGTCATTTTGAGAAAACTACTGGTAGTTTATTGTTAATAAATAATCAGTTTATTTATTTACAGTATGAAATTGGAGATAATTAAAATGGCCATATTACATATTCTGATCAAAGATGACTCAGATATTTTTATCTATTTTTTAATGTTTTTAAAATTTTAAGAAGAGTTTTTAAAAATAATAATAATGATAGTCTAGCAAAAATTACGGTATATAGTTGGTATAAATATAATTCTCGTAAAATATTTTTATCTTGTTGGATTTTATGTTAGAAGCGAATTAAAACAATAATTTTATTTGTACAACAAAATTTGGATAAACAAATAAACAACGTTTTATAATTTTCACAAAAATACAACTACCATATAAACAAGATTCTACTATTACGGCAAGCAAAGCGAATGAAAGGAAAGACTATCTACCATCGGCAACGACCTCGAGATGTAATTTTGTTTATTTATCTACCAACCCTGCTGATGACAGAAACAGCTGTCCCAGGGGTAGATGAATAAACAAAAGTGCATCTAACGGTAGCAAAGTAAGTGGGTAGAAAGTATAGACAAACTTTAACAACACGAAAAATTTTGTGATTTACGAGAGGCCAAAAAAATTGTCTATTATTAAAAAGTTTTTTCATTTTTGAACCACTTTGAAATTAGACGAATTGGTTTTTGTCTTACGATGAAAGTAGTGTTGGATAGGCATCAATGGTTATTTGAACAAGATTTTAATTTTGTTAAAATTTTGAATTGACTGTTAATGGAAATAATGGAGACATTATAATGGAATCCATTATATCGCACCACTGGGTAAAATATTGGTAATGTGCTTTTTGTCAAAATTTGAGGTTTTTAAATCAAATTTGAAAAAAAAAAATAATTTACAATTTGCAAAAAAACGATTTTTAATTTAGAGGTTCAACACTCTGGTACGTCGGGAATAAAATCCCTTGAGGGTTAATGTTTCTATATCAATTTCAATCATTTTATGAATTTGTCCATAGCATTCTGATTATTCTGAAATACCCTGTATATAGTGAGAAATTTTTTTTAAATAATATAAGTCTGACAGAAGTTATTGTATAACGAAACATGTCACAAATCAAATACGAATTGTATTTTTGTAAAAATCATAAAACGTTTCATTTATTAAAATATTATAATGGATTTTCATGAAGTAAAAGCTGACACAGTTAAACAATAGAAATCTAGTTATATTATCAAAACAATGGCATACATTTTTACCATATAAATTTAATAAATGGGAATTTAAGGACAGTACAATTAAAATATTTAAACTTGGTTGAAGAATGGCTAATAATATTTTTTCTGATTTTAGGAAGCGGAGAGGTGCAATCAATGCCAAGCAACTAGCATTTCTGGAGAAATACCGTCCGAAATCCAGACTAAAATCTAAGAATGGACACAAGAACTCTTGCTGCGTTCAATAAATATCTCTCTTAATATTATGTGTTCAACAAATACAACAGGGCACTTACTTAATAAAATAATTAATTTCGGTATCATGAGTGTGAATTATACGTAATGCTTACTTAAAAATTAAATATACATAATAATGAATTAATTTGACACTTAATTTGTGTTCTTGTGTTCCAGCTTCGTTTAAAATATTGTGACTTATGCTACTAGTATTTCATGAATTAAAAGTTAGTCTTCTATTTTCGTGTTTTGAACGATTATCTAGTGTTGTCACTATTTCTAGTTAAAGTTACACCTGCTGGTAGAGAGCACCAATGACTTACTTTGCTTTCTATGGTGTAAATGATGAAGATAGAAGAAACTTTTTAGCACATGGTATACTTAAGTAGTTTAGCATAATTATTTATTAAGTAGCTGAAATTATTACAATTTTTGTTTTGAGGACAAATAATAAATGTCTTAATAAATGTTTAAAAAAAAATTGTCATTATCGTGTACCAATTATATTTAATATTTAATTGATCAACTATTTTATAATTGTTATTTATTTAGATTCTTTCCTAAAATTTGTTTTTTAGAGATGGAATTTGACGAGTACATACTAGTTCTTTCTATTTTGTTTGTAATTTTCATTTTTTTCGATTTAATTATAGTTCATTTTTTCAAAGCAGCTTCTGTTTGTCTCTATATTATATTTTACAGACCACAGTGAATTTAGAATCAAAGAATGCTAAACTAAGCCGGATTTATTTTTTAATTTAGTACACTTTGGTACTAGATTCATTTTTTGTATAATTGTTTAAGTTTATTGCTACTAAAATTGTAAATTATACCTATTTTATAAGTATATTACAGTCATTGAATCACTTTAACGTTCACATTTTTTATGTAGATTTCTGGACAAATATATTTTATTATTATCAGTATTCAGGCATTTTACTTCTTACTACCCAAAATATTTACCATATGAAAATTTTATAATATACCAGGTGACTTTATAAGATAAAGACATCAAAGGCAATTTTTCACATTTAATCGCCAAATTAATTCAAATTTTTAAATTGTATAACCGGTATATTTTATATATTTTGATTCTACTTGTCAAAATATGTTCAATCCTTTTGAAAACTAATAACTATCTTATATTGCATTTTATAAAATTGGAACATGAAAGCATTTCTATTTTAAAAAGTTTAGTGCAAAAAAGACATTATGCATCTAATCTAAATAAAAAAGTCTTATGCGCGCCATTAAAAATAATCAATAATCGATCTTATTTTAAGTATTAGTCTAACACAAAATCATAAGCTGCAGGCTGAGCGAATAAGATATTTTAAAAACTATCTCCTAATAAATCTCCGAGTAAAAAGTTGTGATTGCAATTAAGTTTACTACAAATGGTCACATTAAAATTTGAAAGTAATAGTCTTCATGTAGCATGAAACTTGCTTAAAACTGAAATTAGTGTACATATTAAATTAGGTGAGTATTAAAAAACATTTTCGTGTGGCCTTCCTAATCGACAACGAGAACAAAAACTTTCTTACGTTAAAAAAAATAGAGCAAGGTAATTCGCAGGACGCGCTACACATGCCCACTAAAGGACGTACAATAATCTGCTGACCTACATGGAGGTTTACACCAATTTCGATCAGGGCGTTATGGTAAAAAAATATCTGCATAGAATTCTAAAATCTTACAAATGCCACAACTTAGATCTATTGTTTTTAAAAGAAATTTCTGCAATCCCATATTTTTTTACACAACACTCACCGATATACGTCCTTTTTATGCTAAACGAATTTTACTGATATAGTTAAAGATATTCTCGGTGGCTCAGGGTGCGTTTTTATTTCTAACTGCAATATTTGATTTAAAAATATCCCCCAGAAGAAAACTTTCGTTTTGTTTATGTTGACAACTATATTATGTAAATATTGTGAGAAGCGTACTGCAACTTGTAATCAGATATGACCGAACGGTATCAGTGTTACTCCATCTACTCTGGTGTACAATATTGTAGACACAGCGAACGAACCTGCACCGTGAAACGCGGGTACTGATTTCGCTAGATAGCCATGCTTACAGTCAAATTAAAGAGTTAAGACCTGTCTCAATTTTCTTAGTTTTCCCGGTAACGAACATTCGAAATCTACCTATATACGTTCCGGCGAGTTGCCGATACGACCTACTCTTGGAAGAACTGTTCTTAATCAAACTTTCTTTTTATTAATACTTTTCTGCTACGAAGTTTGACATATATTTCCCATTGCACATTACTAAGAGCTTTTAAAAATTAATGTATATTGAGGTAACCCGTATAAAAATTCCGGAATGAAATACTTCGCAACTATTTGTCGTCCGTAATATTGAATTGAAAAATTTTGTCCATGCATGAGGAAAGGGGGAAAGTTATTTAAGATTTGTAAAAATAATCTCAAAAATTGCTAATGCTCTCATCTTGCCGCTGAATTATCATTAAATCATACGTGTATAACATTCATTAATTTTAGAAGGATCGAGAAATGGTAGCTAAAGGAATAATTTTAGAAAAGTATCAAGTTATATTCTATGAAATAAGGCCCAGAGCTTGAATTTTCTTAAACCAACTTTAGCCTAAATGAAAACGGCATCTAATTATTTTAACAATCGGAAACACTTTTTTTATTACACAATGTTTGGCTGCTTCGAAATCAGCTTAAATACATTTAGGATGAAATATAAGTTTTAGTTTCAATAATGTAGAACAGGCCTTTAAAACATTAATTAAAAACAATAAAATACTAATTCTTCAACGATTTTGATATTTACGTTTTCGACTAAGAGGAAACTTCCTAATAGGATTTCACAGTTATTGAGTGTTTTATTGGTAAATGTACATGAAGATAGAGCTGTCCTAGATATAAATTGAAATATTAAATTTTTGTCATTCTATTACAAAGCTGTTTAAAGATTAATAATGAAATTTTACTACAATTACACAAAATCACCTTTTAATTTGAACCCTGTATAATTTATTCAAAGCTCATTACGTGCATCATTTAATTTTTTAAATTATTTTCGTTTTGTATTGCCTAAATTAATTGGTATGCATTTCGTAGGTACGTCTATATATATATTTCTGACCACGGCACATTACTCGGCTTACAAATTTTGTTTACAGGATGCAACTGTACTATAGTAGGTATTATATAAATGACACCGCAGTTTTTACTAAATTTACAAAACGGAAATGGGCCCTAAAATATGGATGGCAGAAAAACGGAAATTTAGTGAAATATCTTCAAATTTCATTAGGAACAGTTTTAAAACTGCTAATATTATTTAGGCGAATAAGCAAATCGGAAAATGGCAGAAAGTCAGAATTTATCTAAACAAAGATATTAACGCTGTTCACTCACTGTGTCACCTGGTATATGAAAGCGTTGTTCAATTTGAAATTTAATGAGATCATCTACATTTAAATTATCTATTGACATGCTTTAAACCCGTGAGGTTTCTGATAAAATCAACCTAAATTGATGGAGCCGAACTGTTCTGACATGACTTTTTCATAAATATGCTATTTACCACAGGATTCAATACTAAAGCCAATCATATGTCTATTTAATAGACAGGGTGTCCCAGATTTAAATAGACATGGCTTAAGGGGAAGTACAGCGGAATCTAAAAATCAGTACTGATTTTAAATCTGAAGAAGATATTGTATATCGAAACATATATTTTATGTAAGTTTGTAAAATAAAGTGAATATCGATCAATTATTTAAAATTATAACAATTTTCATGTCAACTTTTACATTTTGAAGTGAAATTTCGAAATAATAGTAATTTTAGCTACGTTTTATAGTTTAATTTTCCTCTTATTGATATTTAATAAACGGAAATATTTAAAAAACTATTAACAACAATTTTATTTATAACTCATTTTTTTTAATATATTTTCTGTAATGTGACGTCCTTATATTCAGTGAATCTGGATTAATTTTGTCTGTACCCATATCAATCAATTATTTCTATTCTGTCATGAACAGCGATCCAATTAATTTTCTTACATATTGCTTGGGTGGGTAGAAAATCGTTACCTGTTTATTGCGAATAAATGAAATAATTAGAACAATAGGGAAGAACGTGTTTATTACGTGGAAATTGCGCGAAATTTCAGTCAACAAAAATGACAGTAGGCAGTTGAATTCATTATTGTGTAACACACCTACAACTTTTATTCTGAATTTTCTCGAGAAATATTAATTATTTTATTAAATGAAAACGCGCTGCTTTGATAAATTACAAAAAAATAAAATAGCAGGATTTTTTTTAAATATTATGTTTAATACAAAAAAAAATATTTCTTAAAACTCTATTTTCCCATATTGAAATCCAAATATAACTTCAAGAATCGCATGAAACGAACTTTCCCTTAATTTGATATAACCACGTCAATAAATTCGACAAACTGACATTTGCGTCAGAAATCCAAAAAAAATTAGGAACTTAAAATAATATAATCGATAAACCTCGACCCAAATTTAAACAGACGACTGCAGTTTAAAGTGCATGACTATAAATATTTTTAGGATTCTAGGTCTAAGTTTTATCAAACAGGGAGACATGTCGAACAATTCGTGTTTTCTTAATTACTACCCATATTTTAATAATTAAAATTAAAGAAAACTTAATATTGTATTTTTAATAGCACATTTAATTACTAATAGAAATGTATCACGCAATTTTAGATTTTTGTAATAATTTTTTTGCTGATATTAATAACTAGCTTTGCCCACAACTATGTTCTGTACCATCCTTGTACCAGTTCACTTTTTAATCGAGACTTTGAATTAGAAAAATATTTTTAAGGCATCAAAAATAATGATTTAGTATAAATTCCGATACACACACTGCTCTACAATTTTTAATATTATCTACAAAATTTAAAATAACGGTGCAATTTTCAATTAAACATTGAATTTGGTCAAGACGGGATATGATATATATGAAATTATTTGAATTTTCTTCTCTCGTTTTGTAGGCTAAATGGCCACCCCTTCAACGGGTTAATAGATTTAAACCAAATCTTGGTTGATTATAATAGAGCTATTTTTAGA
Organism: Neocrepidodera transversa; assembly: GCA_963243735.1. Lineage (NCBI taxonomy): Eukaryota > Metazoa > Arthropoda > Insecta > Coleoptera > Chrysomelidae > Neocrepidodera > Neocrepidodera transversa. The sequence goes on from OY725339.1 coordinate 6,685,694, forward strand.
TTTTTTTTAAAATACAAATCCATCCAATATGGCCGACATCCGGTTTGACCGGAAATAACATAAAAATTATGAATTAAAATGGAACACCCGGTACATGTTTACATATTTGGATTTTACGACTTTAAATAGGTACAAATCAACTGTCAAATGTCACTTGGTACACTATTTTTTATTTTAGATTTTTTTATCTATCCTATATGTGGTCATGATTTGGTCTAAAATCCTCTATCTGTGTATTTTTTTCGCACTCTAGGGCGAAACTATAGGGAATTCGAAAAAAAGTTAAACATAAAAGTTACAGGAAATTTAATGCTCTACAAAATTTTGCACCAAAGTGCATTGTTTGTACTCAAAATTTGGAAAAACCTACATGCACATTTTTTCGCTTCCTCTAGTGGCGCAACTATTTTAAGTTCTGGAAAAAGGTTTGATACAAAAATTGTAGTGAATTTTATAATCTATATTATTATTGTTTGTCATTAAAATTTAAAAATGGCAAAAATGTTACATGGGTATTCAATCAATGTTGTACAGAACCTTCTACTGCACTAATTTAAACCAAAAAATAATTGTCGCATTCTAGGTACATACCAAATTCATATCAAATTTCAGCTTGATTGGTCGAACGGTACAGCAGCTATCGTGAATGATTACACACAGATAGACCTCACTCTGGAAATGGTCTCAATCTTATTGGGTGACCTCAAAATGGGTTTTTCCATCTATATCTCGAATTTGTTTTTCGTTCAGTATACTTTCCCTTCGATTATACCAGGAAAGTAAAAAGTATTGACCATATATTGATTCATCGGTTTGCAGTTTAAACGTTTTATTTTTTTTTCCTCTTAAAATTAATACAAAATATAATGCACCTACTGCCAGATTAACTTTGTAGTTCCTAAAATTTCCTTGCATAGCATTCACAAATTTTATTCTAAAACCAACATTCTATCTAATTTACATTATATAGCTTTTGTTCTGATGATTTAATCATGTATAATTTGTCATATATATCTTAAATGAAATGTATATTTTATTACATATTATGTATGTATTGTTTTCAAATAATATTCTCTTTTTGGACAATAATAGACAAAAAAAAATATGATGGTTTTACAATTTACCTACGACATCTATATAAACAGTGAGTATTGCTAGATATAAAATATGTTGTTCTGAAAAAACAAGGATTTAGAAAGAGTTGGCTTGAATCCAGAATTTAGATAAGCGTTGAGCTACAACATTGTGGGTACCCAGCAAGAAAATTGGCTGGCGACTATGACGTCGTACTTTGCATTTGCCTCTCGACGGCGTTTTCTTTAGCTTTGAACTGTGTTTCAACACCGCATGTATGTGTTCGTAGTTTTTTTTTAAATTCAATTTCCTTCTGATGATCTATATTTAATCTTCATCTGTGTTATGTAACCCTGGATAATTAATGTTATGGCCTGTAATGTTATCCTTCTTTCGTTTGTTTAAAAACTGTTTTAATAAAAGTGCATCAAGTGAAATTTTGATTAATTTACAAATAGAAACTGTAAGTGTAAGAAATTTTATGCTTAATATTTAAAAGATTTGTTGGTTTTTCAGTTTTAACAGCCAATATGCGAGTGATTATAAGCTGGAGCTATATATAGACAGAACTCTAAGCAGGAATCCATTGCTTGTGCTCTTGAAAGTTTCTATTTCTTTTTTTATTTTATATTCAGCACTTATAATGTTCCTGACCTACAAACCCACAAACAATAATATTGGCGAACAATACATACGGTATAACAAAACAAAAATGTTTATCAAAATCCATCGATCTGCAATATTGTTTTTTATGAACGTAATAATTTTACACGCGCCGCGCGTTTAATTAGTTTTATGTTAGACATAACATCCGTCATAAAACTGTGACAGAACAAAACACTTATAATAATAATTTAATTGTAGAAGAAACAAAAAAAACTATATAACAAAATCCGTGCAAAATTTAAAATTGAATTAATTTCGAAATTTATTTATTTATACACCTATTTTTAGGAGCATAAAACTGTTTTGAATTTAAATTATTTAAAAAAAATCTGTTTTAAATAATAAAATAAGTACTGTATTAAATTTTTGTAGAGAGAAAGGAATTAATTATTAAATATTGAAAAAATAGCTACGAAAAGTAATTTGGATTTCTAGATTGCAAAGCAAGGTACTAGTTTAAATTTAGGGTTAAGAAAATTTTACATAAGTATCTACAGTTCATTTAATAACCCTCCCATTAGAAGGTTGGGATTTTGTTGTAAGTGTGTCTGTCCACTTAAGTTCGCAGCATATGGAAAACTTTTTTATTATCAATTTTATGGAAAAAAGTCATTCTTCGTAAAAAGTTCTGCATAGTGTAAAACCCTGAATAAACTCATCAGATATCAAATTTTTGTAGTCGTATACAAGGTGTATTGAATTTTTGTGATTTTTTTTCGAGATTAAAAGTATCTTTATTTTTGACAATATCAAAAATTATGATTTAGAATGAAAAGAGGGTATTAAAAATTTAGCCACATCAAATCTCGCTCTAAAATAAAACTAAAATGTTTTTATGTTATTGTAGACAACAATTTTGAAAAAATAAAAATCTTTATTTTTTAATAAAAATTGAACATAGTTTTCAATTCTGACTAACTTTTCCTTAAACCAAAATTTTCGATAATGACAAAGTGTAGTTTACTTGCACATTTGACATTCATAAATAACATTTTTGACACACCTCGTATACGACTAAAAAAATTGGTAACTGTTGGTTGTATTTTTTGATATAAACCATGCAGAACTTTTTATGAAGAATAACTTTTTTCCATAAAATTGATAATAAAAAAGGTTTCCATATGCTACGAACTTAAGTGGACTCACTGTATATATTTATTTATCGAGGGTGTCCCAGAAAAAAAGGGGACAAACTTCGGCTGTAGAATATTTACTTCATTTTAAGACCAAAAGTCCTTATGAACCCATTCTCTAAATTGAGTATTAACGAAGTTATAGGGTGTTAAATTTTCAGAAAAAATAGCATTTTTTTTTGTATAACTTCACTCCATTTTTTTATGAAATTTGTTGTGTCTGTCGGCATTAATTAGTCTAATTACACCAATAATTACCGATCTGTAACTTGAACCAGTGACGTACGATATGTACTCCCTAGTTTTTACGCCACTGGATAAATTTTATATATATATTTATCTTTTATATTCTAATATAATTCAACTAAAGTCAGAGTTTTTATCCTTTTGTTAAAATTAAATTATATTTTAGCGTTTAAAAATATGCATCATCTATATCCTTTGGCTAAGGGAGATCCCCTATGTCCTTTAGGATTTCACCCACAAGTTAGATGGCCTACAAGATGTAAAAGATGTTTCAGGTAAGTTAAAAAAGGATTATTTAAATATTTATTATCTTATACCTCAAAAATTTGTTTTAAATAATTTATATCTAGATTATTTATTTTATAGAGATTACAAGGAACATGGTGGTAAAAAACGTGACAGTGACACAAATTTACACAAGGATGCTTCTACTGTGTCGACTCCTAGTTTATCGTGGAGTTCCAGGTATTCTGATTAAAACCACATAAGAAGTTCGTTCTTTGAATATTTATAAAAGCTCACTTAACATACTCTAGAATATTTGGACTGTGTTCAAAAAAGTGTAATTAAAATAAATACTCAACCTCAGTATTGAATTGTTGCGTACAGTGTGTCCACGTATGGGGTTTACAAGAGAAGAAAAATTGTTATTGTTGGTTTTATCAAAAAATTTGATCTTGAAAAAATGTTTTGATTACTCAAAACCCCATGAAACGAAAGAAAAATCATGTTTTAGCATGCCTACTTCATTTTGTAGTCAATTATTTGTAAAACTCTATAATCTAGAAATAGAAAATAGATTATAAAATGAAAGAGGTACGGTAAAACCTGGTTTTTTTTTCATATTATGGGGTTTTAAAATAAGCAATACTTTTATCAAGAATAATATAAAACCAAAAATAAAAATTTTCCGCTGTTATGAATCCCATCCGTGCACAAACTGATATTTAATTGGTCTTTTAAAAATACATAGATAACCGTTTCTAAACAATATAAAATAATTATTTTTTTATGGAAACTTTTTATTACATTTCTCTGAATATCCTTTGTAGGGATGGTGAAACTAAAAATAGAAGTTGGATGTCTAGTACTAATCTATCTGAATCAAAAGAAAGTAGCCAAAATACTGATAATGATTTTAATTATCCCTCATCATGGATATCAACTCCAGATTTAGCTAATATGAAAGATGATACTCAACCAATAACTACGGTTAGCATACAATTACCGAAAAGGAAAATTAAACCAATGGATACAGGACAAAGAACAGGTATATATTTTCATTGACGCTAAATGATTTCCACTTGTGTTGTCATTTTTTATTTTATGCCTCATCCATTCAACTTAATCATTGAAAATAAACCTTATTTAAAAATTACCTTAAGACTGTCATTGGATTTATTCCTTAACGTTTTATCACACTTTTCTAATTTTACTACTCGTCGTCCGTTTAAAAGATCCTGTAATAGTTTAGTTAACTACTGAAACCTTAAACCTATAAATATTCCTTTCTTGCATTAGAAAAATTAAGACTTTTGATTTCAGAAGAAAACATTTTATCTGCTAAGCCTTATTTTAACTTTTGATTTCCTTGGTAATTTAATCTAATATTACCAAGTATTTATTTCTATGCTTGGTAAACCTCCACAAAAATATATCTTATAAAAAGTATTAATTTAGACTACGAGATGCATTCTTGATTTATTCCATTAGTGATTGGGTTACTGATCTAGTTTCAGATAGTTTTTCTTTAGTAAAAGAGAAGTCCCCAATCTTTAACAGAAATGACAGTCTAGCGGAGAGAGCAAACAAACTTAAAGCAATTAAAGAATCATCCCCCAGTTCCCTAAGAGGAAGAAGAATACAAATTAAGGAAGTTAAAACTATATCTGAGGAACCTACAAATCATGATGTACAATTTCTTATTCAAGTAATTTAATGTTTTGTTTGTGTGACAACCTTCCCTTTTCCTACCAACAGCATTTATTTTATGATTTAGAAGTAGGCAAAAGTAGTAGTAGAAAATAATAAAAAAAAATGTACAGGGTATCTCCTATTATTATATCTGGATATACTCAAACTCAAACAATAATATTCAAAAAGTAATAAAATTAAAGAATAATCTCATAAATATACTTTTCAGATAGGTACCGTTTTCAGTGGACTACCTACATAGAGAAATATACAGTAAAAAGTCATCGTCATTTTCATAAATGTTACTAAATATTTCATTCTCTTTAACTAATTATATTTATATTCCTTTCTTCAATATTTTTGTTTCTAACAGTGCCTCAAGTGAATAATTAATTTTCACTGGATAACCTTGTATATTTGTCTCTAATATGTGCTTAAGAGTTGATATTTGTTGCTATATGTTTTAATAAACTATCCAGTGTGATTTATTTTATTAACCTATGTAAACTTCGTTTGAGTGGTTTATTTAATGTATTAACTTCTTCATTTCTCAATTTGTACATATAAATTTTACGGGACGTTTTTCCGATTGCATCTTAACGTTTTTAAACCAACAAAGCGTAACATGCTAGAATTTTAGTAACAAGATAATTTTCCTTAGGTAAGGAAATCACCAAAAAAAGAATCCTCACAGGAAAATTCTGACAACGACGACGCTATTAGTTTAGCGGGTACAGAAACTACGGATACCACGTTAGTAGATTTTCACGACCATGAAATGCGCGATCAGTTAGAAAGTCTGAAGAAAGAACTAGAACAAACCAGAACGAAATGCGAAAGGTTAGAAAGAGAAAAAAGTGATATCTTATTAAGACGACTAGCTTCAATGGAAAGCAGCAAACCGAGCGCTTCTGAAGTATTGAAACTGCAACAAAAATGCAACGAAATACAACAACAATTAGAAGATTTCAAAGATGAGAAGAAAAGCTTAGGATTCAAAGTAAAAGAACTGGAAAACGATTTGGAAAGCAGACCTACCGCACAAGAGGCTCAAAAAATTGCTGATGATCTTCGGTCGAAGCTCCTTGCTGCCGAAACGTTATGTGAAGAATTAATGGACGAAAATGAAGATATTAAAAAAGAACTGAGAGATATGGAGGAACAAATGGATGAGCTACAAGACAATTTTAGGTAAAAAATATCTAACAACTATCGTCGTTGTTTTAGATTGATCTGGTAAAATTCTATTTTTTTTTAAATTTTGATACAGGTTTAGGTAATTAATAATATACGTATTTAATTTATAGGGAAGACCAAGCAGTAGAATATACATCTCTGAAAAAGGATTTGGATCAAACTACGAAAAATTGTCGAATACTATCTTTTAAATTGAGAAAATGTGAGAGGAAGGCCTCTCAATTGGAATTTGAAAAAACAGAATTAGATAAAAAATTAAAAGATGTAAGGTTTTCACATTAATTCCCCTATCTCAAATCATTTTTTAATTAAGATATTTTAGATTTCAGGTAGTGGAACAACGTTAAATCAAATAGAAAAAATTAAGCAACTGGAACAAGAATTAAAATTAGCTAATGAGGTTTCGGTAAGGTTGCAAAAGGAACTGGAAGAAGCTAAAACAAAAACTAATAAAACCGAAGATACTAAGGGACCAACCAAAAAAAAAGCACCAACGCTTTCGTCAATTGGACAGAACTCTTCAACCGACGTGGTATGCCTTTTACTTCCTTTTATTTATTTATTTGTTTATTGTTTAATTTTATTCTATAAATAGAAAGTATCCAGGGAATCACTCACCAGAGGAGGTTCCCAAGATGATCCAGTTCAACTCTTAAGAGACCTTCAAGATTCGCTGGAGAGAGAAGCAGATCTCAGAGAACAACTTAAATTTGCCGAAGAAGAGGTAATATTAAGTAATTTATTTTTATTAAGTTTAATAATTTTTTTTTAGGCCCAAGTTTTACGCAAAAAAGTATCAAGAATTGAAGATGATAATGAATCTTTGGTCTTACAATTAAAGAAAATGGCTACCAGAGCCCGAAGTATGTCAATAACGTTTGCCTCTAAATATTATGATTAATTATTTATTGACGTTTTTACCCATACATCCTCATACACAGCAATTTCTTTTTACCAAATATTGGATAAAAAAATGCTGCTACTATTAATATTTTAAATATTTTCCAGCGTTATCTGCAAAAGCTGATGTTACTGTTTTTACCATTTTACTATTATAATAAATACGTACAATTAATATACATCTGTAAACTATTCTTTCTAGCTCGAAAATTAAGTCCAACAAATCAAAAATTAAGCCCTGAACTACCAGAAAGACCTGAGATATCCGAAGATGACGATCCTACGGAAATGAAATTGCAACTAGAATTAAGCGAACAAGAAGCTTCAGTCCTTCGACACAAAGTTGAAGAATTAGAAGGAGATAATCACAAACTTAAAGCAAAAGTGAAGGAACTTCAAGAACAAACTTGTACTAAGACTACTACCAAACGTTCAATACTAAATACCGAGAAAGTTAAAGAGAACTCTTTATTAAATCAAAAATTAAAGGTTAGTAAGGTCTGAATGTTAAGTTTAGAGAAACAAGTAAAAAGTGCAAAAGTCTATAACCGAATCTTAAGATATATTTTACTTTAGGTTTTAGAAGACGAGACTAACGATATAAGAAAGAAGCTAATAGAAAAGGAAAGAGATTGTGAAAGACTTCATGCTGAACTCAGCTTAACACAAAAGAGATCAAAGGGAATGCAAAAAAGCAAGTAAGTCAAGTACTTATGCTGTTTTTAGTATTTTCGCATATTTTACTCAAAAGTTTTTTGATTATAGATCGTTGGATCTTGATCAACAAACTTTGGATCTTCGTAGGCAACTGCAAGTTATAGAGCAAGAAGCGACTGTCTTGAGGAGTAAAGTTCAAACTCTTGAGGTTGAAAATGAAAAATTAGGCACTGAAAATAAAAAACTTGGTCTCAAATCAGCTAAATCTGTTAAAGCAGATAAAAATATCGATAGATATATTGACCAAATAGCAACATTAGAAATTGAAGTAATTGAGCAGAATGATAAAATCAAAAAACTAGAAGAAAAACTTAATACACCTGACAATAAGGATCATCTAGTAGAATTACGGGTAACATTTTTTATTTGTTTGTATATACGGTTAAAACATTTATTTTAGGGAGATTTTAAAAAGTTTAGTCAAAGAACTCCAAAACGAGTAACAAGTCTGACATCCAAAGATCAAATGAAGACAATGGTGAGCGATTTGGAAAAAGAAATATGGGAAATGTTACAAGTTCTAAAGACTAACGAAAATGAAAAAATTAAGTTAGAAGAAGGAGCAAATTCTAAGGTTAAAAAAGCAACAGGCGAAATAGAGGAATTTAATAAAAAAATAAACTCTGTATTAAAAGAATTAGACAACGAAAAAATAAAAATTACTCAAATGAATAAAGAAAAGGATGATCTCAATAAAACTATAAGTAAATTGAAGGAATCTTTAGATAAATCTTCAAGTGATAAATCATCTCTACAGAATGAAATTGATAAATTAAGTAAAGATAAGTCTAGGTTAACTAACGATAAAAAATCTTTAGAAGAAGAAATTTCAAAATTACAAGAAAATCTAAGTAAGTAATGAATTACATCATTCTTTTTACGACTCCATGGTCACTTGGAAATTTTCGATCACGAATGCTTTTTTAATTTTTCTCAGATGTGTTCACTACTTTTAACCGGCCAAAGCCTCGTTTAATTTTTTATCTACAGGGCGTCCCAGAATAAAAGGGACAAACTTTGGCGGTAGAATATTTACTTAATTTTAAGACCCAAAGTCTTTATGAACCCATTCTTTATTCTGGGACACCCTGTATATAACCATTTATGTGGCAAACTATTTTTCAAATAACAAATTCGGCATTTTCAATTTTATATAATTAAAATATCCCATTTTGCAAACATAAATCCATTCAATTTTATTCTTTCCTAACGAAAATTCTTGTTAATATTGTATTTCTGGTTCCACTTTGATTTGTCAGTATTTTTATGCGAAAATTATAATTTCATTTTACAGAATCCTCAGCAACCAAACAAAATGAGTTAAATAGTCTAAACCAAAAGTTTGCATCATTAGAACAAAGTTTAGAAGCCAAAGAAAAAGAATTAAAAAAAATAAAAGATGATCATGATAAAATTATTAGGGAGGTGTGTAAAACAAAATTTTAGTTTTTAATTAAAAAAAAAATTAAAAATACTTTTTTAGCTTGAAAAATCTCAACAATCAGACCATGAAAAATGGGAGGAGGACAAGAAAAAATGGAATAAAAAAATTGAAACTTTAACAACAAAAATAAATAGTTTAGAAAGCTCTATTGAACAAAAAGATAAATTAATGAAACAACTGGTAAGACTTTTAAAATTTCATCGGCCTTATTTTTTATTACCATTTTTAATATTTAGGAAAATAATTTAGAAAAAGAAAAGGAACTAGTCTCAAAAGCTACCACGAAAGTAGGACAAGAAAATAAGCAAATTACTAAATTAAAAGAAGAATTAGATGCAACAAATAAAAACAGTAAAACTTTAGAAGAAAAGTTATCTAGATCTCAATTAGAAAACAAAAATGATAAATTGGAAAACGAGAAAAAAATTAAACAAATGGATATTGATCTACAGGTAACCAACTGAAATATTTATTTTGTTAAGTTATTTTTTATTATTATTTTTATCATTTATAGAATGAAAGGAAAAAACTAGATTTTCTTAAAACTAATAACGAAAAAGAACAAAAAAATAAAGAATTAGAGTTAACATCATTAAAAGAAAAAATCAGAAAACTAGAACAGAGTAAATCAAGTTCCCCAGAAATAAAACAACTACAAAAATCTATTTCTGATTTAGAAACTACAATTACGAAAGAAAGAAGAAAATACGATGAACTCACTGCTAAATATGAAATTTTAGAAGAAGAACATGTTATTACCAAAGCAAAATTAGTTATGGAGAGAGAAACATTAGAATCGTAAGTAACAATTTTATTTCGACTAGTACACCACTGTTTGACTTTTTGGGCGTTATTTAAAATAAACTATTTTCAGGCAATATAAAAATTTAAAGCGAGAGATGGAACAGTTAGAAACAGAACTTAGAACTTTAAGAGATACCTATAACACAAAACAAGACACTTGGATTAAAGAAAAATTAGAACTAGAATCTAAATTAAAGTCTAGGTTGTCTGTTGGTACCGATTCTGACAGGCAAAGATTGAGAGCTTTACTAGAAGAAAAACAATCAGAATATGATCAAGTCAAAAAAGAATACGAAGCTATACATGGACAAATGGACTATATAAGAAAAGAAAATGATGATCTAAAGAAAAAATTAGATGATTATGATAAAGTTCACAAGATACAGAGAAATATTAATGCAGATAGCACTGCTATGGAAAAAGAAATGAAACAACTTCGTATAAGGTAAGACTATAAGGTCAGTGCCACAAAGATTTTTATAAATCCAGTTTTTAGGTATAATAATTTAGAAAAAAGTAAGAAGTCTGATTTAGCTGAACTCAAAATACGATACGAAAGCCAAATAAACGTAGTTAATGGAGAAATACAGTCTTTACAAAATCAAGTCGTTCGATTTAAGAGAGAAAAGGATACCTATAAGCACATGTTAGAAACAGCTCAAAAAACTATAGGGGATTTAAAACAATCACCAAAACTAATCAGAGATGGTCCAAAAAATGTCAATTATGATGAAGTAAGCTAAACTTTGTAATCCCGTTAAATAAAAAACTTAAATTTATATTTTAACTTCAGCTCGAGGAGTCTAAATCTAAAGTAGCTAATCTAGAACAGCAAATTAGCTGCATGGAAGATGAACTATCAGAAGCAAGATTAGAATGTTCCAGACTGAAAACAGAAGTTGTATCTGAACGGTCAACCTTTGAAGTAAAATTGTCAGAAATGCATTCCAAAATTAATGAGTTAGAAGAGGAAAAAGTTCTTAATAGTGGTAGGACAAAAATAGTAGGCCTAAGAACAAAAATGGAACTGTCGTGGCAAAAAGAAAGAGAAGAACAACAAAGGTTACTTCAAGAAACAGCGACGCTTGCGAGGGATTTGAGACAAACTTTATTTGAAGTAGAACGAGAAAGAGATAAAGAAAGATTGGAAGGTAAGCGTAAACAAGACCAATTAAAGAAAACGTCAGAAGAAGACCAAGAAGAAAATAAAAAAAAAATAACAGAGTTACAATGTGATCTTCTAGAACTAAGGGATGCTCACGCAAAACTAAGAACAACCAATGAAAAGCTTAGGCGAGAAAGAGAAAGATACGATAAAGAAAGAGAAGAATATCGATCTATGATGAACGGTAAAAAAAGAATAGATATAGAAGACGATAAAAAGGTTAATGCTCTAATAGAACAAATGGATAACCTTAAGCAACTAGCTCCAGAATTGTTTTTCTCTAGAGAAAACGAAGCCCCTTATACTCCAACTCCTCCTAGAAGAACAAAATCCAGATCTAGAGAAACTTCCCCAGCCCTAGAACGAAGAGAAACTACCATGGCACCAGAAGAAAAACAACAACAAATTCAATATATAATGCAAAGACTAGTACATACCACTGAAGATTTAAGAAGACTTCAACGATTTTCAGAAGATGACGCTGAGAAAGAGCGTCTAAGAAGATCAATGGGAATGAGAAGAGCTACATCCACAGAACATGACAGTGCCTCTATTTTGAGAAATAACCCCCTCTTAAGAAAAACACATATATCCCAAAGTAGTTTAAAAAGGAAGAGTATTTCTCTTGAGCAAACTAACCAAACTGAACAAACCATTTGGACCAATGATAACAGTATGTCGAGTCTTAATTCTCTAGAACTCCATTCGGATATTGAGAACAGTAGGGGAAGAAGAGATGCTAGTTTGGATAGTAGATTATCTAGTAGTTCTACTCAGAGTGAATTAGGGGAGAAAAAGAAAAAGAAAGGTTTAATAGGAAAGCTTAAAAAACTTACCAAATCTAGAAGCATAGACGATAAGGATCCTGATAATTTCTCTCCAATGAGGCCGTTAGGATCTAAGGTAGATAAAAAATAAACAATTATTTGTAAATATCTTAATTATTATAAAAATAGGTGTAAGCCTTGATAAGATAAGCCCAACTAATATGTTTCGCAGCTTTTATTAAAAGGTAACGGATATTTATAAACCATGGGTGTTAGAAGTTTTGTAGGGTACCCCATAAAGACCAAAATACTTCCGGCACTGCATTGGGTTCCGGATTAATTCGCTACCTATTGTTTTTCTTAATTTTTTCTGGGCCAGAACACGCGTTACGCTCCGATCCGCTGAAAATAATTGACAATTCCTGGGTTTGAATAATTTTAAACGATATAATTTACCGGAGTAACTGTTACGTTTCTGGGATAATTAATAGGTTATTAGGTTTTATAGGACAGGTAAAAAAAACGTAATCGAAAATGTTAGTTGGAGAGCTTGCATTGAGGCATGGGGCTTTGATAAGTAAATCTGTATGTTTTAGGCAAATTCAGGTGATAGCATAGATGATACCAAAGGCAGCAAAAAAGATTTGAAAGAAAGAATAACTGGCATATTTAAAAAAGCTGGTTCGTCTTCAAGGAGCAATAGGTAAAAAATGTGTTAAACAATAAAATATTTTAACTATCCATGTTTTTAACTGCGGATCAGGTACTTTAGTTGTAAAACAGTTTTTCTGCATTTTGAAAATGTTTGAGCTAGAATAAAACTTTTTAAAATACGTATGTAATTTTAGTGTTGAACGAGGTATTGAGAAAAAACATGAGACTAGTTCTACGCAGAGACCGTTAGTTAGAAATGGAAGTAATGGACATCTTACAGGCTCTAGTGTAAGTATATAAGGGTATATTTAAATTTATAAATAATTTCCCACAGAATAGTGCAACGTAGTTCAATAACTACGATATATATTATAAATAATAATAATAAATGGTCTTATTTTTACTTAAAAAAAAAGAAAGTACATTTGTTTATAAAACTTTGGTGTGACTTAAGCAAATAGTGAATGTAAAAACAAACTGTTGGATTCTATTTTCTACAAATATATTTTTTATTTTCTGATTCAGCATGCAGGATTAAATATTCTTCATATTTTAGGATACGGAGAGCTCGAAATCGAGATCAAGAAGGAGCTGATATTAATTTGATGGGAAAATGAAGAATAAAAATTTTAAACGATGTTAATTCAATAATAACTGCATCTTAAGTTACATTTCTTTTAGCTGTAAGATGAGTTTGTATGATCGGGTGGCAAAAGATGAGTTATAAATGGTTTTAAAAAAGATTTGATGGACATTTATATATTAAATAAAAGAAAATTTATAATAAGTATAAATATGATTTCTATATTTTTAAATATTACCCAACTATCCTTAAATATTATTTATTGGCATTAATATTTCTTCTCCGATATATTCTTATTTCGGACGTCGTCGCATTTCGTTCGTGAAGAAAATTTTATTTGAATCGTTTTTGTTTCGGGTGCAATAAACGGTCTGGCATTGTATCACTTTTCGTTTGTTGCGTTGACCATTTTTGTCAAAATGTCTTCGCACATTGTCCTATTTATTGTAATCACAAACGAAGTTTTACTACTCAGGGTGTACTTACATTGGAAGAAATAGGAAAAAATAGGGAAAAACCGGAAAATGGGAAAAAATGGAAACAGTCTGGGAAATAGAGAAAAATGAGGAAAATAGAACAAAATAGGGAAAAATAAGTACAAATAAGGACAAATAGTGAAAAATAAGGAAAAATAAAAAAACAAAAAACTAATGGAAAACATCAAAAACTAGAAAGATATGGGAAAAGTAGAAAAAAATAGAAATTGAGAAAATAGTGAAAAATAAGAGAAAATATAAAAAAAATTGAGAAAAATGGGTTAAAATAGTTAAAAATTAGGAAAACGAGAGAAAAACTTGGAAAACTAGATTCAAATAGGGCAAATTTTGGAAAAATAGTGAAAAAATGAAAAATGGGGAAAAACAGAAAGTAGGGAAAAATTGTGAAAAAAGAAAAAATATGCCAAAATAGGGAAATTTTGGAATAGTGAAAAATAGGAAAATCAGGGAGATATTGGGAAAAATAAGGTTAAATAGGAAAATTTAGAAAAAACAGGGAAAAATAAGGAAATATATTGAAAAATTGGGAAAAATAAGTAAATATGGGAAAAAATAACGGAAAAATAGGGAAATTAGACAATAAAATAGAGAAACGTATGCGATGGGAGGACAAGAAATTTTACTAATTATATTTTATAATTTTATGTCTAGATGTGTAGGTAACAAAATTGTCGTGTATTCCAGGCACGGTGTTGCACGATTTGTGCAATTATTTATTTATTTTCTGCTTTCTTTCTTGAAATTTTGTCATTTATTTTCTTTTATGTATCTATTGTTATTATTTTTAAGTAAATAAAAACGACCAATTTAAATGAAAATAATTTTAAACCATAATTTATCTCGGGACAAATTCACCCGTGAGCGTCAAAATTCAAAATGAGTTGCGTGCGAAAATGGTATGAATTGTTTCTGGTAATGCTAAATAGATTCAAGTTTTTATACTTATCAATTAAATCTTTTTATTATCTTATAACAATATAATATGGGTACCAAAACGGTGTTTGATATTCGACGAATTTTAAAAAAGTTCCGTTACTTTAATTCTATGTCTGTCTGTATCTGTGGAATTTTAAAATTCTGATATCAAATTTAGTTGCAGCATAAAAAATTAAAATAAATAAATCGGTCAAGTGCGTGTCGGACTTCGCACATTTAGGGTTCCGTACCAAATGTAGAATATATAAGCAAGCTGTGCAGAGGCAGGATTCTTAAAAAGACTTTTAAAAATTTTAATTGAACTAATAAGTCAAAAATACTTGGTAAAAAGATTTAAAGAAGTGAAAAGAAAAATAACCTGGCGCATGTGTGTTCGACGAAGAAAAAAAAATTATGAATATATCACAATCCGCATATTTGGATATATTAACAAATTTTGAAATGCAACGAACAAATCTGTTAATATCAGCGTAACCGACAAAGATAGAAAAAAAATTATAAAATGAAAAATGTACTTTTTAATGAAACTAATATGATTGCACAGATAAAAATAATAAAATATCGAATATCACAATTCCTCTAAATACAAAGGTACGGAACCCTAAAAATGAGGGAATGTTAATGAAAAAATTATATTTATTAATATATTGGTATTTGTTGGTAAAATATACGTAACAATAAATATTATCACCAAATTTCAAGTTGATAGGTCAATGGAAAGTTAAAAAATACTTCGGAACAAAATTTTGTAAAAAATACTGACTTTGGGGGCTTCTCATGCCTACATTTTGTAATATTTTTTAAAACAAAAAATATGACTTTTATCTACTCAATGAGCTCTATTCAACGATACCTCACTCGATGGGGTAGGCCATTTTTCCAGCGCCCCCCTTTAGCTGTATGGGAGCCCCCCTTGAAAACATTTAAAAATATTTTTTATAATTTATTTGGTTGGGTCAATATGACGCATGTACTGTGAAAATTTGAAGACTCTAGCTTGAAATGGTTTAGCTGCTAGACCGTTGTGACAGACGGACGGACGGACACGCGAGTGAGAGCAATAGGGTTCCGTTTTGACCCTTTGGGGTACGGAACCCTAAAAATTGTAATACGAAACGTTAATGCCTATTAAGGGATAATAGTTATATAGGAGGTCTGAAGTTTTAAAATTTGTGAAATTTATCGTCTTGACAATGCTAGCTGGTTTTATATCTTTTGCTCTTGAAAAATTAGACATGGTGAACGTAAATTCACCTGCATGATAAAACACTTATCTCGATAGAGCTGGTGCTGCTTATTCCAGGTGTTGATACAAAGTTTTTAATCTAGAAATACTTTTCGCCACGGGGCTAGGTCAGACTATCGGCGGCTTTGCCACCATCACCTGCATAAACATTAATTGAATTAATAGTTTTATTTACCTATATCGAGCAATTATTCTGGTAATGATGGTATTTTCAAAATTAAAATTTCACGACCAAGAATTAAGCGGCCTATGCTAATGTGACCTACAACCACCGTAGTGAGTCACTGACACTGAATATGATGAAAGTAATAAATAGGAAATATTAAAAACATACCATTTAAGTACCAAAATGATTAAGAAACACAAATTTAAATTTAAATTCACTGACACCATTTTATTTCTACAAAAAAGTTGTACGAAACGATAACCCAGAAACACCGGTTAGATCGAGTTCGAATTTACTAACAGAGAGTAGTTCTGGTGCAAAACTTTTACTTGGGTAGAAAAAGACCAAATCTATACGGAGATTCTTCATTAGTTAAAAAGAGATAACCACAAGTGTTGTGGTTTTTTCAAAAACGTCGATCATTGACGTATACATCAACCTAATCGTCTTCTTCCTTTTTGTTCGACGAATCGTGTATCTGTTTTCTGTGATAGAGAATAAAAGAAAAAGTAATTGGTGTACATTTTACATATTCTGATTAACAAAAAACTTAAAATTCAACACGTTTTCTTGGAAATAATGAAAATTGCACGAAGAAATTATTAAAGTGAAACCGAAAACCTAGTACTATGTAAATTTCTGGATTATCATTTTTAACCTACAAATGATGAATTGTATAGACAATTTCTTTTCTTGAGTTCGAATATTTATGCTGTAATTTAAGTTTTGTGAATATTTGTAAATTTTTGTGCAGGTGCTTCTATCAACTATAGCCATGGCAAGTGTATCATATCAAATCGCAAATCTTCTTGAAAAGGTAAAGATAGCAGTGGTCATTATTTTGACATTGTCATTTATATTTTTACATTATTTACACACAACACAATACAATGTATTTACTTTCTTTACTCGATTGTTTGCAGATGACCTCTTCAGACAAAGACTTCAGGTTTATGGCAACCAATGATTTAATGACTGAACTACAGAAAGATAGCATTAAACTTGATGATGACTCTGAACGTAAAGTAGTACGAATGTTACTTAAGTTGCTTGAAGACAAAAATGGAGAAGTTCAAAACTTAGCTGTTAAATGGTAAATATTCTTTTATTAAAAACATTATTATTTTCATAAATTCTTTCAGCTTGGGTCCTCTGGTTAACAAAGTTAAAGAATACCAAGTCGAAACTATTGTAGAGTCGCTTTGCACTAATATGGTTTCTGACAAAGAACAATTAAGAGATATTTCAAGTATTGGCCTCAAGACTGTAATAGCTGAGCTTCCTCAGGCACCTGGTGGTTTATCTGGCAATATTTGCAAAAGAATTACTGGTAGATTAACAACAGCAATTGAAAGAGTAAGTATCAATTCAACTTTGATAATTAACTAATAAAAAGTTTAATTATATTTTAAGACACATTGCAAGTATTTCACTTCCACAGATCTGGTATAAAAATTTTCTATTCATACGAATTTTTGTATTTTGTAATAATATTTGTTATAGCTTTTTTTATATTTTCATATAAAAATGTTTCGACTTTTCTTTCCATTCCATTTAAATCTATGATATAATTAGTAATAAATGTTAATAGTGCATTTCTCTTTATATTTTTAATTTTCTTTCGCCAATCCAGTGCTATCTACTATTACTCAACATTTAGATAATTTAATAGTATTTTTATGTACTACTATTTATAAAAGTAATTTCTCATTTAAACCACAAAAAATAAATAATAAATTAAGCTGATAGTTATATTTTTTTTTAATCTGACATAAAGTAACACATTTTGAAATTGTCATAAATTAAGAAATATCATACTTTTCTTAACTTTTTCTATTTTGTAAATAATAAGCAATTGTTATTTATGTTTCTAGTGCAAAAAGTGCAACAAATATGCTTTTTGCACAAATTTTTTCTATAATCGAATTAAATTTTTTATTTCAAATTTTATTCAAGAGAAGAAATGTTATTAACGTTATTTGCATAAAACTATTTATTTTTTTGACTAAATTTCATTTTTAATATCGCAGCTAGAGCAATTAATTATGGTAACTGATGGACAAACTTCATTTCCAGTGATTTTTTGAATTTTTTGCGTACTTTTTGCACTAGTGGAAAAAGTTAAACTTTTGGTACAGTAGATAGTGCAAAAAATAGTAACTTTTGCATGATCGTAGAAAAATCTTCATTTTATCACTTCTTAACCAAGAGGAACTACATGCAATTTTAAATGAAAAGCACTAACAATGAATAAAAATCTTTTCATTTTAGATGTGTCAAAAAGTAAAAGACATTCTATGTATCACATAAAAAACGCATTTAACGAAGAAAATAACATTCGTTAGACACGATGAAGTACTTGCAGAACCAGCTATGATATATTATTTTTACATTTAAAATGTATATATTCATTTTGGTCAAAACCCAATTTCAATCAACGTCCACTGTTTTGTCATGTTTTTTGTCAAATTTTATTATAAAGAACTTTAATAGATTTTGTATCCTTCACAAAAATTATCAGGTCTAAAATACAGCATAAAAAATATCAGCAATTTAAAAATATTTAAATGGCTGTTATTTAAATCTAAGTTTCTAATTAGAAAATATTTTTTAAATGAGTTTTAAAATTATGCTTGCCACTACAGTCATTAAATGGTTAACATCTATTTTGTCTTTCTCGTCAATTCTTAAATAGCATACTAATTAATAATAATTGTGACAATTTGAGTCTATCTATAGTTCAGTTTTGGTAGGAACTGTGCTTGTTAGTTGTTGTTTTTCTTTCTTTCTTTTTGTATTTTTCTTCGCCAATTATTTACATTAAAAATGTATTAACTTATTGTAGCAAGAAGATGTCTCTGTACAGCTTGAAGCTCTGGATATCATCACAGATCTTCTACTTAGATTTGGCCCAGTTTTACAAGCTTTTCACGGATCTATCTTAACTGCCTTGTTACCTCAGTTATGTTCTCAACGTCAAGCTGTACGAAAACGTACTATTAGTGCCTGTAGCAACCTAGTCCTTTCCTGTAATAATGCACTTTATACGAAACTTATAGATCACTTGTATGATGGTCTGTGTTCTGATAAAAATAATTCTCAAATAAGGACATATGTCCAGTGCATTGCTGCTGTTTGGTAAGTACCTTTAATCAGTAAATTTTATGATATCCTTTTGTCTATTTATTTTTTAATTTTAGTCGTCAA
The DNA here is from genome assembly GCA_963243735.1 of Neocrepidodera transversa. Classification (NCBI taxonomy): domain Eukaryota; kingdom Metazoa; phylum Arthropoda; class Insecta; order Coleoptera; family Chrysomelidae; genus Neocrepidodera; species Neocrepidodera transversa. Next base: position 6,705,010 of record OY725339.1, read on the forward strand.
TCTGGTCATAAATTTGGTGAACATATTGAAAAATTTGTCCCCTTAATTTTGCAATGTAGCCAAGTAGATGATGATGAGTTACGAGAATTTTGCTTACAAGCATTTGAGAGTTTCATAAATAGATGTCCCAAGGAAATAACCAAGAATATTCCTTCAGTAAGTATTATTACAAAAAAAAAATTGTGATAATACAGTTTTTGATTTGTTATAGATCACTGATTTATGCTTAAAATACATGGTTTATGATCCGAATTACAATTATGACGAAGACGAAAGTGCCAATGGACAAAGTGATCCTTATGACGAAGATGAAGAAGATGAGGAGAATGATGAGTATAGTGATGATGATGATATGAGTTGGAAGGTTCGAAGATCTGCTGCTAAATGTCTTGAAGCTATCATTTCAACTAGACATGAATTACTTCCTGAATTTTACAAAGTTTTGTCACCAGCTCTTATTGCCAGATTTAAAGGTGAGTTTAGGACTTGTACAAAAAAAATCTGAATCTTGAACACTTTATAACTTTTAAAATTAAAATTATTTATGATTCAATGATCTAAACTGATTTATCGTCCCTATATCACTCAAAAATTTTTATTAGATTTTAATTCGTTTTAAAGAAAATATAATCGATACATATGTTTCATTCAATAACATCATTTTTGTTCACACATAAATAAATTTCTAATAAAACAAATAAAAACTTCTGACTTACGTAAGAACCCTTTATTACTAGAATTTCAACCAGCACATTTTTTTTAACCATAAAATATATGCAATATAGAAAAAATACCATATTATTTTACTTATTATATTCATTAATTGAAAACAACTTAGAATGTTCATTCTAACATTCTAAGTGGTTTTTTTATTTGGTGTTCTTTTTATGTAATAAATAGGAATGAGTATGTGATTCAAGTAATTTGCATATCAGAAGTACACAATTCTCTAAATTACGTTATTGTTATTATGAACACATTAAATACATTCACCCGATTTATTTTCTTTATTTTGTTAACCATTTTAAAATATTTTTCCAGAAATTTAAGAAACGTTCTGAGTAAACTTCAATTCACTATCATTCTTTTTAATGAATTAGTGGTTATTAAAAGCTAATTATTCATTATAATTTTGTTTTTTCAGAACGTGAGGAAAATGTAAAATCTGATATTTTCCATGCCTATATCGCACTGTTGAAACAAACCAGATCTACAGTCAATGTAAATTTAGATCCAAATGCGATGGTAATGGATGACGAAGAAGAAACGCCAATGTCTCTCCTCCAACAGCAAATTGAACTTCTTGTAAAAGGTGTTCAGGGTCAGATGCGTGAAAAAAGTATCAAAACTAGACAAGATTGTTTCCAATTATTAAAAGAAGTGTGTACAGTCCTACCTGGGGCTTTAAGTACCCACATTGGTGACTTAATACCAGGAATATTGTACTCTTTAAGTGAAAAGAATGCAAGCAGTAATATGAAGATTGACGCTTTGTCATTTATTTACTGTTTGTTAACTAGCCATCCACCACAAGTTTTTCATCCTTACATTAGCATCTTGCTCCCTCCAGTAATTGCTGCAGTGGCTGACAATTTCTACAAAATTACTGCCGAAGCTTTGAATGTCTTACAAGAATTAGTCAAAGTTATCAGACCTTTAAATGTAAACTCCGGCTTTGACTTTACACCATTCACTAAAGATATTTATAGTTGTACTTTGGTGAGACTAAGAACTGCTGATATCGATCAAGAAGTCAAAGAAAAAGCTATTTCTACCATGGGTCAAGTCATTTGTAATTTAGGTGATCATTTGAAAGCTGAACTACCTTTTTGCTTGCCCTTATTCCTGGACAGACTGAAAAATGAGATTACTAGACTTACTACTGTTAAAGCCCTTACCAAAATTGCAGGGTCACCCTTAGGTAATATATTAAATTAAGTTTGTAACATATAATTATTCATTATTCACATTATTAAAAGTGCGTTTTGCAATTGATATTTGTAAACCTATATATGTCTGGGATATGTAACAAACAAAAAATAATGGGTTTTAAAAATCAGTAAAATAGGGTCATTTAAATTTTTACATTATGTATGATAAATCGAATACATACATAGTATTTCTGGATGAATTCTCAAATTCTGAACCGGATATTGTCTTCATTACTTCTAGTATTATTTTAATATTTTCTTGCAACTTTTTAATAGATGGACGATTATTTTTTCTATAGGGTGTGTTTTGGTTAACTCTTGTAGAACGATGTTTCTGTATTGTGATTGCCTGTTTTTTTTTAATAAACATTAATGTTTCAGGATTTTTCAAACATCCTTCTCTCTTAAATTTTTGTAATTCAGTAAACTATTGATATAATCTTGATGAATGTTTTGTTATTCTCTTTTATTCCTCTTTATAATCCTATGTTATTAACGTGTACTCTTACATATTTAAAATTAACTCTTATTTATTTATCTTGCTATTAACTACTTTTCTAGTCTTCCTACTAACCATGAGTTTTGCTTTTTCTTCACGTGTTGACGTTTGTATTTAATTTTTCTTTCTAAGTTGTGTATATGTTTTTTCATTTTCAGCAAATATTCATTCTGTCAGCCGATTTTTGTTGCAAATTATTCTTTGTGTAGGCTCATTATTCCTTTTAGGGAATAGCTATCCTCTTTTTTTGTATGTTTTCATCTACCATTTTCCTTGATATCTTGTCAAAATACATTTATAAGTCAATGTTATAAAAAGAAATGACTAAGTCTGAATTTAAAACAAATTTTATTTTAAATATTTCTGTTATAGGTATTGAATTACCAATATTGCCTGATGCTATGCCTATCCTAGGCTTATTTTTAAGAAAGAATCAGAGGGCTCTTAAGTTAACTACCCTTCAACTAATAGACTGTTTGATAAAAAATTACCATAGTGATTTGAGTGTAACTTTGCTGCAACCCGTGGTGGTAGAAATATCTCCTTTGCTTGATGAATCTGATCTGCACATAGCCCAATGGACTCTGATTATTTTGAAAAGTATTGCAGTTTACCACCCACGGGCTCTGCAGGATATTAATAATACTATTATGCCCCAAGTTTTGGTTTTAGTTAAATCTCCACTACTACAGGGTAAGTTTTATTTCCTTTATAACCTGTAATTAACAATTTGCCATCCCAAATCCAAATAATAAAGTATTTTTATTCTAGCTGTTCCTGTATATGATGACATGATTTTTGATTTAATATTACGTCTACCCTGTGTCATCAAACGAAAATTTTCCTAAGCCCCTTATTCTCCATTCCTCAGTTCCTCATTTTTTTTTATAATTGTATGTATTTATGAACTAAACGGATTAACCCTCTTGGCAACTGGATCCTTAGTTATCTATTGAATAGAAGAGGAAAGCAGAAACATTAAAAAATCAAACTGTTGTACCATTAGCCAGAGGGTTAACATTATACATTTGTATAAAAATTAAATTTTATTTTAGGTACGGCCTTACAGTCTATGTTAGACTTCTTTAAATCGTTAGTAAAATGCAATCTGTCTGGTTTAAATTACGAATCATTACTAAGACTTTTATTAATGCCCATTTCTAATCTCTCGAACAATCAATCTGCAACTTTACACAAACAGGCGTTCTATTCTTTGGCAAAATGCGTGGCTGCCATTACAGTAACTTGCCACTCTCATGCGCTACCTGTAGTTCACACATTTATTGATGAAATTCTGACGGGAGCAACTGATTCCCAACAAATATTTGCTTTACTTGTTGTTGGAGAAATAGGAAGAGAAATGTAAGAATTTTATTAGATGCATATATCTATATTAAAAGTATTCAAGTAATCAATTTATCTCATATTTTTTAGTGATTTGACTTCAATTGCAAATTTAAAACAAGTAATACTTAACTCATTTTCGGCTGTGTCAGAAGAAGTTAAATCGGCTGCAAGTTATGCTCTTGGCAGTATTTGCATTGGCAATCTACAACAGTACTTACCTTTTATATTAAAAGAAAGCCAAGACCAACCTAAGAGACAGTATCTTTTATTACATTCTCTGAAAGAAGTAAGTACATTTGAAACTGTAACAAACTATAAATATATGAAATATGATTTAAAAAATATTACAATACTGTTAATAAGCTCAGATTAATTATCAGTTATTTGAAATCAATATTTTTAAAATTGGTTAAAAATACATTTTATGGATTTATATAGGGTGTTTCCAAATAAGTGCGAAAGTTTTTAGGGGATGATTTCTTGTCGAAAATTAAAAGGGTTTTTTCATGTAAACAAAAGCTCTTTGGACTGTCCTTGACAAGTTAAAAAATGGAATAGGGGTTGCATGTTTCACCCCTTTCAAAGATTACAACAAATTCAAAAAAATATTAACTGGTAGCCTTTTAATTGATAGAACACACCCGCAGAATGCCATTTCTTTAACTCTTCAACAATTTCACAAAAGCAAAAAAAACTCATTTTTGGAAGCGTATAACTATTCAAGGACAGGCCTAAGAGTTTTTGTTTACATGAAAGATCCCTTTAATTTTCGACAAAACTTTCGCACTTATTTGTAAACACCCTGTATTGTAACTGGTATATATACATAAAAGAAGATTTTTAGATGTTCAAGTTAATGTATGTGAATGTATCCTATGGAGAATTTCGAAAAGATTTTCAATTTTATTTATAATTTCTCCAACATAATCTGATTTATTAATTTTTCTAAATCATTCTTTCCTCTTAAAAAACTAGCCTAGCTTTAGCAATTTTCTATTTTTTTTAACACATTAAAATTGCTAATTTACGATTTTACAGCTATGCCATGTGTTGATACCTTTTATTTAATCCAAATGTATTTTTTGCTCATGGTGATTATTGTTATCATTTTATCCCCCAAAACCATTAACAACAAAATTTTAATACTATCCCAATACCATTTAGTGTAACATTTCAGATTGCTTGTAAATTTGGAAAATATTCAATGTAAATTCTTGAAATATGTGTTTTAGACGTGATGGAACGTGGCTATATTTCCAGTTCTTACTCCCTTTTAAATTGCTAAATAATAATTTAGATTGTCTCGTTATTCTTTCACCATTAAACTTTTGTACATCTTGTATAAGCATTGTATTTTATTTTATCAACCTACATTTAGATCTAATATCCTTAATTTTTCACTGCTTTATGCAATATGTAGAATCGTGAAATTAACATTGATTTATTTAAAACTCTATCGCATTTTTAGACATTGAAAGATTTTTGTCATTTTTAACAGTAATTAACGTTGAACATAAAAGTACATTTTTTCTCTAGTTCACAATTAACCTTAACATCACTTATCTATCTTTGGGGTCATGTTAATATTTTTGTATTTATTATTCTGTGCTTCTGTGTTTCTTTTTAACAACATTATGTTTCTCTCGTCCATTAATTTGTCTTTGGATGGTGTTTTTTATAAAAATTCTTTGTTTTATATATTTTTTTGCATAATTGAAGTTTTTAAATTCCAACGCAATGGAATTTTGCAATGAAATGTATCACGCGATTTTATAAATGTTAAATATTTACATAAAGCCATTCTTTAACTATGATAATACTTTGATTAAATCATATAAAAAAATTCTTCACAATATTTATCAAAATCTAAAAAATAATATTTTATTGCATATTTTTAAATGGAATTGTCATAATTAGACTCTGTCATGAATAATAGGTACGTTTTCGTCAATATTTTGGTTAATAAGCGATAATACAAGTTTGAGAATTTTGAGATGAGTAGAGAAGTCATAATATTTATTGAATTTTTTAAATTAATAACATTGGAATTTATTTATGCGATTTTATTATTTTACATTAAACCAGTCATCTTTAACTTTGATAACATTTTTATTAAAATTATTTTAAAAACTTCTTGGTGTTTATTAGAAACTAAAATAATATTGTTATTTTGCAGCGTATTTTTTTTAATCGAATTTAATTTTATCTATATACAATTTAAAAATGTTTTTAAAATAGTAATATTTTTTAATTGAATTTTTTAATATTTACGCGAGCCAAAATTATTTTGTGATTGCATATTGCAGAATTTTTGTTACAAATAAAATCTTTTATTTAGTCTTTATGTGATCAATTATTGTTTTTTTATTTTATTCGAATTGCATAAGTTATTTGATTTACCATAAAAATTTTTAGGTGATCACATGTCTTTCTCAGACTCCAGAAGGCATTCAACAACTTCTGCCATTTGTTCCAGCTATTTGGCAACAGTTATATCGACATTGTGAATGCGTTGAAGAAGGCACAAGGAATGTAGTAGCAGAATGTCTTGGAAAGTTAACTCTAATAGATCCTACTAATCTTTTACCAAAATTAAAACGTTCTTTAAACTCTCCTTCGCCTTTAATGAGGACCACTGTGGTTACAGCTGTTAAATTTACAATTTCAGATCAAGTAAGTATAATTTGTATTTTAAAAGTTTTATTTCACTTACTTGTATTTTTTAGCCGGCTTCTATTGATCCTTTACTACGACAATGTATTGGGGAATTTCTTAATACTTTACAAGATCCTGACTTAAATGTACGAAGAGTGGCTTTAGTGGCCTTTAACTCAGCTGCTCATAACAAGCCATCTCTTATTAGAGATTTACTTGATACGACTTTGCCACAATTATATGGAGAAACAATTATTAAGGTGCGAATATCGCTTTTTCGTTTAAACGATAATTTATGGATGATTTATTTTTTAGAGAGATTTAATTAGGGAGGTCGAAATGGGACCTTTTAAACACACTGTTGATGATGGGTTAGATATAAGAAAAGCAGCTTATGAGTGTATGTACACTCTTCTCGATTCTTGTCTCGATAAGGTTGACATTTTTGAATTCATTAATCATGTAGAAACTGGTCTAAAAGATCATTATGATATAAAGATGCTAACTTATCTTATGGTAGCAAGACTTTCTCAAATTTGTCCTGGAGCTGTATTTCAAAGTAAGCAATAGAATTTTGCTGAAATCTGTTTTTTTTTACAAGCTTTTTTTTGTAGTGTTAGATAAGTTGGTAGAACCATTAAGAGCAACGTTAACAATGAAAGTGAAAGCAAATTCTGTGAAACAAGAATATGAGAAGCAAGATGAACTTAAAAGATCTGCAATGAGGGCTGTAGCTGCTCTTTTAAGTATACCAGATGCAGGTAAATTTAAAATTATTAATATCTAGAATCGATTAGGTACACCTTTTATTTTTATACCGTGAAAAATTTCAGAACTCGTGTTTCTTCTATGTTTTTATTTTCTTTTGGTTCTCATTTTTACAAAAAATTTTAGGGCGTAAGCTGCTTAATGGTCTAGATTCTCAATTTGTTTTAAATATTATGAAGAAGGATCTTCCTAGGTAACATTTTACATATCTTCTCATTTCTAACTTTACAAAGAAGCTCAATTCCTAACAAAAAGTGAAATTTCTGTTGAAAACGGTCCTTTATGATTACAAAATATCTGGATAATAACTTTAACTGGCTTTTCCATAAAAAACGCAGCTTAACGCTGATGTGGATTGTGGAAGGCTATCAAATGATGGTCATTCGAAGACCCGTCTCGTAGTGAAATTTTAAATTAAACCGCGTGTTTAATGTTAAGCCTAGATTTTCCAATACTTATAGTCAATCATCATTAGGTCATCATGAAGAGCTACGTCAAATAATAATAGTCGTCCCTTCTCCACCAAACTGCTTTCTGGGGTTCATTCCTAAGGTGGTGAAATAGGGAGAGCAATATTATTGCATTAGTGTAAAAATAATTCCTTAACGAAAATTGAGTTGGTAGACTAGGAGTTGAGCTATCTTGGAATAATCTGAACAATTTTTGTCTTTTTTGTTTTATTTTTTTTTAGATAAAAATCCTCATCTCAACGAGTTTGTTAGCCAAATCAAGAATTCTCCTGATCTTTCTCCGATTTTTGAGTCAGTTCAAAAGGATTCTTCAATTACTCATAGTGACTGTCTTCTAATGGATCAAAGTTAAATACATACAATTTTAATTTTATAATGTGAATTCGTTGTGTAGAAACGAGATAATAATTATTATACGTTTATTCTACAAATAAATAATTAATATAATGTTTTATTTCGACAATCATTTTTATTTTTACCACCGTCCTATCGTCTATTTTTTTGGGGGATTTAGGCGGGAAATGACTTAGTAAACTATAGTGTAAAACGTGTTCAACTTTCTTAGCGCAGGTTAAACAAACAAAAGCAAATATATTGAAAGAATTAAACATGTGTTAATAAAGGATAAATCTTTGCCAGTGACTGGTTTTTAATTAAATTATTCGTGTAAATTATCGTACTATTTTGTATCTCAACTTTTATATAAAAATGTTAAAATGGCAACTGTAATTTTATAGAAAGTTGTACAATATGGAAATATAAATCAAAATAGATATTATATATACCAACTATAATAACGATGAATTTTATTTCATTAAATTAAAGTCGATAAAAGTGCTTTAGTGATGTTTTATCACTTTAGTTGATATTAGTAGGTGGCAATTATAAAAATTAAATGGGGATCAAAAATCAATATATACTCAGTGTTTCTCAAATTTAATATTTCTTATTTGTACAATTTTTAATTAAATACACGAATAACAAATATAAGATCTTAACATAAATTGTTTTTGAATATTAACATGTAGATGGCGCTGTGCCATAAAGAAATATATCTACATAAAAGATTTTGTTCTCTAAAAAAATCAAAAGTTTAAACATTTTTGAGATATTTAAGCCCATTTCGGAATAATTAAAATAGCGGTAACTTCTTTAATCAAAATGTCTAATAACATTTTATTAAATGTGTTGGCAATGCTGTTCCAGAAATAGGTTTCTATATGTAGAATTGTCTACCTATCCTTAATACGGAGCGTGGGCAAAAGATGACGCACTTTTTTTAAGAATTAAATTAAAAATATAGAATATAGACACATTTCATTATTAATGTAATTAGTTTTCAAAGAGATAAAAACATTCCTGAAAGTTATTTATAGTTATATAATATTTTTAATTTTCATAAATTTTTTTACACAATTTTTTCTTTTTTATAATTTATTTAATTCAACAATTAAAAAAAAACTTATTGGCCATCTAATATTCATTTTTTATACAAGAACAATTTATATGCTTACCGCAAACTTGAACAAATACGTTAAATAATTATTTAATAAATATCTACATATTAACTTCGTAAAGAATAAATACATTGTATTTATTCATACAATAAACAAATTAAATTAGTTATAGCTACTACAAGTTTTTTAGTGAAATTTATTTTATAATATATAAATAATGTAATTTTGAATTTGTGGTAGTAAACTTTATATTCGAAGGTTGGTAAACACGAAAAGTATCTGACGGTTGGTAGCAGTGCGTAAGGACAGTTTGGCATTTTGTGATGTGAGGATTTTTGTTGAAAGTTTTTTTTAATGGAATAATACACAAATTCAGTAAAGCAATTGATGTCATTTGGAAGTTTTTACAATAGAAACCTGAATTATAGAGAAATAGATTACTGTGCAATGCCATGGAGACCCAGAATAGTCTGTATGCGTCTCTTCAAATTTGGTTAAGAGATGAAAATAAAAAATGATGGAATGCAAATAAAAACATTAGAACATATGTGATGTGAAACATAATTTAGTGGTATTAAAATAAAAGGAATGACTATAAATAAATAGTGTTGATCTCAATAGGGGCTAAGATTATAATAGTAGAAAAAGACTTGATAAGTGAATGGTGGTAGTGATAGTGCAGCATGAAAGGAAAGGGTATGTGATAAAAGTACGAAATGATCAAGGAAAAAGCCGAAAAAAGTTCGGATACAACAAAAGATGAGGCTAGCAGTTCAGATAAGGAAACTGCTAGCTCAGAAGTTCGAGTTAAAAAGGAGGATGAGACTACTGTTAAGAAAGAACCTTGTACAACTCCTATCACTAAAAATGGAGGTATTGTTGGTTCAACGAATACAGGTTCCTTACAAACAACTTTGGATAGAAAACCTGAGGTTCACTCAGAGGACTCTTTAAGTGTTCCCGGTCCTGACACCAGTTCCCTGCCCCTTAAGCAAGAAGAATGCATTGATGGTGAACTAGGAGGTGATGCATTTGGACTGGGGTTGCCTACTACTGGAGGCAGCACACATCCTCCTCCTCCAGAAGGAGTGCAACCCCTAGCAAGTAATGTTATCAATAAACAGCCCAATTCAATGGAAGTAAACTACATGCAACAGCAAAGTCAAATCTTCGTATTTTCAACCAACTTAGCCAATTCAGGAGCTGATGAGGTCCTACAAGGTAGATTTCCTTCAATCATAGCTTATCATTGTGCTCAGCCTGGCACCAAGAAATATTTAGAGAAGAATCCACTTAAAGTAACGCAATTTAATAGACAAAACCCTGCTCAGTGGCTTAACAACATTGCAATGATGAAAAGCAAAAGTTGTAATAGAAGTCCAGGTCTTGGGCCAAAACCTCCAACAACTCTAGATAATTTTTTGGGACCTGACCCCTTGGAAGATATGGTAGGCTTGGATGAAACAAACATACCTTGGGATACAAAAAATAATCACCTAGAAGGTTTAGATGCTGCTGTTTCAAATGGATTACCTGATGTGGTGCCTGATATGGATGCTTGCAGTCCTTCCCTAGCAAATGTTCAGCCCTCACTGCAGGGTGTCAAAGTGCCTGATGAGAATCTCACTCCTCAACAGAGGCAACACCGAGAAGTACAATTGGCTACAATAAGAAAAATGCAACAAATGCTGTTTCCTGAAAGCCAAAGTATAGACGGAGTTTCGACAGGAGGAGCGGGAGCACCCCCTGGGGGGAATCCACCTGGAAACACGGCTCCACCTGATCCAAATCTTCCTCCAGGAGCACCCCCATCTGGTAGCCAATTAGAATGGCAAAAACTACATCATCAGTTCTATGATGACCCTAAAAGAAAACAAGGTCCTGGTCCTGTTGTTCCAGTGGGTCCAGTAAGTGGTGGTAACAGTAATCCAACAATGCCTCCAAACATACCCCCAGGAGGATCAGCAGCAATGTCTAGGGGTGTTCCTGGGCCAGGACCAAGACTTCAAGGACCTCCTCCCCCATATCATCAAACACCTCGTTCAGCCAGTGTTCCAATAGCATTACAAAGCCCTAACCCAACATCACCCAATAATCCTACAAGTAACTTGTCACTACCATCACCCAGAGCTTCCTCAGCTCTCAATTCACCTGCAGATCCCAATAGGACCTTTGGATTAAGTAGGCATATGAGTACTGGACAGAGCCCTACCTCACAAGATTCCCCCTCTGCACCCAGACTTAACCACAGTAATCCTAGCACGCCCCTGTCATCACATCACCTTTCTCCCAGCGTCACTAGTAGTAGTACTGAACCCACATCTACCCATCAGTCTACAGGTAAGTAAATCAGTCTTTTATTTAATACTTTAATAAGCGAATTCAATTATTTTTTATTCTAAACACTGACAATATATAAAAATGATTTAAAAAAATTTGCATTTTTAATATTCATGTGTATTGTTAAAATACATCTTTTTTAATTATTTCAAGCCAGTTTAAAACTATTATATTTTAACTAAATATAAATTCCTTTCAATAAGGACAACTGCTTTTGATTATAATAATAATATCAATACTTTCCCTACACTTCAACTCCTTAAGATATAAACCTAAAAATAGAGCTTACAGCTAGTATTATTTTTATTTTTCCCAGATAACTTACTGATGATTGATGAAGGCATTTGGCTATAAGCGTAGAAAAACCATACCTCTATCATTGCAATAAACATTAAATTAATAATTTTTTAAAATAAAATTTGCTACCACATTAGAATCTGAACCATTGACAAATTATCTTTCTAAACGTCCACAAACAGTTGTGAACTGTGACACTAAACCACCAAGATAGATTAAAACTCCCAAACAAATCCTAAAAAAATAACTAATCTTTTTATTAATTTTTTTTTTGTCATGAAATTTATTATGAATTATAATTTGTTAGGTTTTTATGATTATTATTTTGCTTCAACTTAAATGATTTCAAAAGTGTTTTTATTTTTTAATTCTGTTAAAAATTATATTTTTGTTTCAGTGGATGGAATGTTTGGAAGAACTTTGCAGTCGATGGCTCAGCAGAAACAGCAAATCAGCACATCAACAACTTCTTGTGCCACAACACCAAGTACAGGCATAGTGAAAGAACCTAATCTAATGCCTGTACCTTCTCCACAACAAATACAATATCTCAATACCTTCGAAGGACAAGAACTGATCATTCAGAAGCAGCCAAATACCAGTCTTAAGGAAGGCAACATTATATCACCTCCGTAAGTGACTTATAACATATATTTAATTACGAGTATATTAGCTAGTAAGAAATTTGGAAATTTATGTGGGTTGAAAGTTTTATTTATCTATTTAAAAAATAAGGAGAATATGCAAGTAAATAAAATAAATCTGAGATACAACATTAGCATGATATTAATTTCCAGTTCTAATAAAGTATTAAATAAATTCCTGCATCTAAAATTACTATGATAAGAATTTTTGGCGAAAATTCATAAAGAATACCAAAAGTTTAAAAAAAAACAATGGAAATTTTATAATTCTTTTATTTCAGCACAAAAATATTTAAAACCTCAGAATGTTTCAATACACAACTGGTATCATCTGATAATTAACTAAAAGCATATAACCATGTGAAAACATGAATTAATTGTCAAAAAGTATATTTATTTTTGACCATTAATTCATGTTTTCACATGGTTATTTACTTTTAGTTGATATACTTACAGTCATGATGATCAGTTACGTTTTCATTATATTTTTTAATTCCACGCATTTTGCACCCCTCGATAAATATGTCATACTAGCGATTATATTTTTTTACTTCAGAATTTCAGACGGCGCTATGCACTGAATTTCTTTTTCTATTATTTTCTATAAATAATTCGCGACAAACGATTTTTGATCAATGGCAACTAGTTATCATGGCTAGTAAAATAGTTAGTGCTTATTCCATATAAAATATTGCACTTGTGCGTCTCAAGAACTCTTACTAATCTTCTTTACTTTAGAGGATAAAGGTCATTTTCCTTGCTTATCACCATCAATTCCCATTTGAAGAAGTTGCTAATAACTCATTTTCCACTGCACACTTATTTTGGTCAATCCTCACCAGAATTGTATATAGTTGTGTCTCTCTTTTGTATGAAAGGAAATTAATTCTGGTATGGTATGATTCCAATTAAAAAATGTGAAGGTTTAAAAGGTGTCATGTCACCAGGGTGAGTTAAAATAGGTGAAAGTGGTTTGAAATTTGACAAAAGGTTGTGCCAATTCTTCAAACGTTAATCAAATGTTAGAGTTTAAAATGTTTAAATTTATTATTTTCACCTACAAAGTGGTACCATTTCCATGAAAGATGAAGACATGTCAGAAAACGTTCTGACATAAGATCAATAACAATTTCTAGGTGAATGGCTTTTGTTATAAATCAAACAAATGGCAAAATAAATGTCTTCGTAGTTTTAAAATTCCTTTTGCATATTGAAAATAGTACGATTTGAAACCAAGTGGCCTATTATAAAGTACGGTTCAGTTTCAGGATACAAAAATATGATATTTATATAAATAAAAACCTTTAAATTTATTGAATATTAAAATTGCTCTTATGAAACTGTAGATTATTTTTCAGTGTTAAAAATAGATTTTGTCAGTTCTTGTTTAAGAATTTGAAAAAAAAAATCGTTTTTCAGTTTTGAAATGTATTTTTATGACCTATACGTCTAGTTTTATTGTTGTGTTAACTAGGAAATTTAAATTGACAGTTAATAATGAAACTTAAATATTAATAATCTAAATTATTTAAATTTAATCAACATTTACATTTAGTAGTTTATATTCTGCCCAATATTTCATTATATTCAATATAATGCAATGAAATAATTAATATTTAATTTATAAGAATGAATTTGTTCTATTTATATATTTAAATCTAAACATGTTACTAAAATAGATATATTTCAATACTTCCAGGATCTACTTGGAGTTTCCAATGTTAACAGATATTATAATCCACATTGTACAAAATAAATAGTTTTTTTTTAATATACAAAATTGCTTAATAACTTGGTTTTATAAAAATATATTTTTTAACAGGTACATTTATTTGTGTTTTTATTGAATCATAAAATTGTGAACATAATAAATAAAAATAATTGTTCTCTTGTCAAAAATCGTTTTCAACAAATATTATTTTAAAAGTAAAACACAGAATTCCATTCCCTTTTATCACCAGTGGCTGATAATGCCATATGAATTTATAACGAATTAATGCATTCCCATAAAGTTAAGGTGTGTTTATATAATTTTGTAATAATTCAAAATTTAATTGCTCCAGTTTACAAGTATCCAAGTTTCGTGGCGATTTAACACCTTTTCTTTATTTATCTTATTGTAATACAACCACTCCCTATTTAGATATATCAGGTGGTGTACTATGTTTAGATGATAGTATAGCAATCAATGTTTAAATTTTGTTTTAGATGATAAATATAGAGAATAGTTTACAATATGTTTATTATAATAATAATGTTCACTATACGTTTTCTCCCTAGGTGGTCTAAATAAAGAGATAAGATACTTTTATTAGATCTATAATGAATGCCTCATTAATATTGTTCAAAGTAGTATTTTTACATTTCCAAAGATATCAAAGTATAGATAATCAAAAACAGAAGATTATCCATAGCTCAAATGTGGTCAATTATTCAACGAATAATGAAACTCAAAGTCATACCACATACATTTATTATACCAGTTTAAACTGGGGGCGACATGTTTCGGCCACAACGATGGCCATCATCAGGTCTACAATACAAATATAAAAAGATTGGATTACAATTTGACAATTAATTGAAAAAAGTGCACTTACAGACAAAACGAAGAACTTATGCATTATGATGGTATGAGAAATAACAAGTCACATTATAACATATTATAAAAAATCAAATTAATAAAAAATTTAAAAGTTGAAAACTTTAACCATTTAACCTCCAGATTGGAGTTCAAAGTTTTCAACTATTAATTTTTTAAAAAAAGATTTTAATTAATTTGATTTTTTATAATAAGTTATAATGTGACTTGTTATTTCTCATACCATCATAATGCATAAGTTCTTCGTTTTGTCTGTAAGTACCTTTTTTTCAATTAATTGTCAAATTGTAATCCAATCTTTTTATATTTGTATTGTAGGCCTAATGATGGCCATCGTTGTGGCCGAAACATGTCGCCCCAGTTTAACCTGGTATAATAAATGTTTGTGGTATGACTTCGAGTTTTATTATTCGTTGTATAAATAATCTATGGTAATTTAATTCACACCAAATTTACTTTAGGGCTTATGCATTGTTACAATGAAAAATCTGTAAATTTTTTATATATATTTTTTTAAATAATGGCACAAAATAGATAAATAAAAAATACATAACCAAAAAAATCCTTTCTTATTGAGGACTAAATAATAGCATAGATTATTATTAAAATGCATTTAAATTTTATTAAACTTATAGGATTATATATTTTAGTGTTTTACCTACTACAATGGACAGTGGTTTCTCTGTTTCAACACCAGATCTTCCACATTCTAGGGTTTCAGGCCCAAACACTCCAACATCTATGGATGTTGGCCCTAGATTTCCTCCCACCCCTTCAGAGGGTTGTCGCTTCCAGATACCCAGTCCTCACACACCAACTGCTGTATCAGCAGGTGAGTATAAACTACGTTTGACCATAAGAGTGCCTGCCAAAACTTCTTTATCAGTTTTTTGTGAACTTTAATCTTGGATATTGTACATGATAATTTTGAGGTTATAACAGAAATCTCTCCAAACGAAAAATTTACTAATTTAAAATAAAATGTTATTCAGTTGTTATCGATTTAATTTGATTATTATTTAAATTTTAGGTGACAAACCACAACAAAGACTTCCTGGTGCGCCTGGCTTAAGTCCACAAACAGTCCCTGGGCCGAATTCAGATCCGCTGAAAACTGACCTGTTTCCAACTCCCAGTCCTCACATGATGGACGTGCCGAGGTTTACAGGACCAAATGCTTCTCCAGGTGCTAAAATGGGAGGAGGTTTTGTTAATTTATCACCTCAAGGAAAACCTCTAGATCTACCCAACTATGGATGCGTTAGAGGCGATAATGTTCCTTTGAATCCAAACTGCACAAGTACGATGTCTGGGAATCCTAAGGTCTCCCATTTCGATCCCATCTCTTCATTAGCACAAATGAGTCAACAGTTAACAAATAGTGCAGCGAGTTCCCTGAATGGACAGAGCAATCAAGGTCCCCCTATGATGAGCTTTGGATCCCCTTCTATGCACATGATGGACATGGGAGCATGTCATGGAATGAATGATATAGATCAGGGACCAGGAAACATGATGGGTATGCCTATGCAAGGACCTCCTCATGGATTTCATCCAAATTCTCCCATGGGTCCTATTCGCTCTCTCTCGCCTAAACTGCCAGGTGCCTTTCCTAATCATATGCCTATGCCCAGGATGATGGGACGCCCTCCAGGGCCTCCTAATCCATACAATGGAGCCAACGTTCAAGTCAAGCCTAATGCACCGAATACAATACAGTATTTACCAGCTAAATCTCAAGTTGGGCAGGCACCAGGACCTAGAGGACCACCTAGTCTGGATTTCTTGACACGGCTCGCGACTCCTATCAATATGATGGACTCTAAAATGCAACCTCAGAATATGCAGTTCTTCTCTTCTTGTGGCCCTAACAACGGGCCTATGCAAGGTGGTCCAATGCCTCCCCACATGGGACACATGGATGGACCAATGTCTCAAGATGGAGGAATGGGCCCAATGAATATGGCTAGCCACATGGGAAATGGACCTGGACCATTAGGGCCAATGGGAGGAAATATGGGTATGCCTGGTGGAATGATGCCCATGATGAGGGGGCCAATGAGACCGCCAATGGGAATGAGAATGCCTCAAATGATGTTTAATGGACCACCCGGAGGACCAGGAGGACCAGGAATTCCAGATCCCATGTTTAATCCTGGTCCTAACATGGGCAACCCTGGTGCACAAGTTTTCGTTAGTGGGCCTAAAGGCAGTCCAATGGGGATGGGTGCTCCAGATGCATCTCAACCTCTTCCACCTTCGATGGGACAAAACAATAGCTTTAAAAACTCACCCTTCGTTTGTCCTACTACAGCTGACCCCAACTATGCACAACAGTTCCACAACTTCCAGCAACAGCTATATGCAACTGGCACTCGCAGTCAGATGGGCGGACAAACAATGGGACCTGGGCCAGGGCCTCCGCATATGCAGCAGCCTCCATACTACAATCCCAAATAGCAAATATGGTGCTGAGTGTATGAATCAGAGTATTTTGTTTTATTTTTGATATTACTAATGAGTAATCCGGCAATAATAAAATGTGAGATTGAGTTGTATATTAAGTGTTAAGCATCGAATTCAAGTGCAGTTAAAGGTCATGTAAAAAGTTTAAAGTTGCCTGCCTGAAGGCTCAGTTCGCCTAAAATACTTAATGCTATTCTGGATTTGTATATTTGCCATAAATCAACTAGAAAGACTTAGTAATAATATTAAGTGTTGGACTTGCTTAGTCCTTTTAAAGACAGAGGTTTCACTATTGCTCATTAATTTGTTTCTATCCTGTTATTCGTTTATTGTACATTTTATGAGTAATCAATTGAAAATGATAACAATAAAATTCTATATTATATATTCTGCTCTCTTAATATTTTCCTTGTATCCATTTATTACTACCAGGTATGTCGACAGACAACCCCAGACCCGGCGAAACCATTCATGCTGCAGCTCATAAAGAATAATATATTAAGCCCTAAGAAGCACAGCTCAAGGGTATAGCTCATAAAGTTTATTATTATTTTTTTTTTGTCAAATTCTTAAAATTGGATTTTTATTATCATAAAAGATTCTTACAAAATGTTGCTCAATATATACTACACATTACAGATTAATTAGTTAGTCTTTTTATCACTAATCTCTTACTTGGCAAATGGATGTTTAATTTGGAAAAACAAAGACAGGAAACAGCACGATGGAATCAAACAAGTAACTTGGTAGTCAATTTTTAAACTGATCAAATTTTTCATTACTGTTTATTGCAAATACAGGATTCACAAGATAAATTATTTTGATGATTGCACTCAAATACTGCGTAATTTATAAGTTTTTTGAACAGAACATGAACAGGTAGTTTGATAAATTTGCCCGTACATTAGTGATAGCAAAGTGCAAAATTTCAAGAAAATACAGCCGTTCTCGTACTTTGGTAGGAAATTAAATTAAAAGTGTTCAATATTAACTTAAGCAATGAGATTAAGTTTTAAAATTGTCCCAGTGAGTCAACATTGTTTTTTGATAGGTATTTACCAAAATTTGTTAATACAAAAAAAAATTGCCATTCAAAAATTATTCCCATGGACAGTCCATTGGTAACGTTGAAATTCTGCATGTATGCTCCAATGGCGTCCACACAATCAGTGAAAATGAATCCATATAGGACCACAATTTTTCACTGACTGCTCCTATTAGATACCTTCACGGCGGATAACGTGATAAGAATTCATAAATTTCAAAAACCTGAAGATCAATCAATTTCATAGATTTACAATTAAAAACCCAACAGTACTCGTCAAATCACCAAGTGATTAGAACTTTTGAATATGTATTATTTATTTTTGACGACATGGCCATCTGATAACTAACGATTCAAAATATGACTATTTGCTGTTAAAATATTCTGAAAACAAAGTAACAGCCATTAATCTTCAAAAAAAATAATTTAAAATGCGATGGTTCTTTATAAATATGATCAAAGTTAAACACCTATGGTATTTTTGGATACACCTGGTATAGTGCAATTATAAAATTTTTGTTAGAAGGTTGTATGTAGGTATTTACAAGGTAATGAAATCCAAATAAAAAATTTTTAAATGAGATTGTTTGACTGGTTCTTGAAATTAAATGCCGATACAGGTCATTGATCGTAAGTTATACACCTCTCTTACCCCCAACCTCACCCATAACCTCCTCGGCCTCGGTAGCAAACTGAGTTCTCGTTCTTTATTTTATCGTGGCTAAAGTTCCGCGAAACTGAACTTAATATTAAATTACTCAAAACAATAGCGCAAAAATTGTTCATTTAATTGGTGTACTTTTAATTTTTACACATCTTTTTATTTATTCGATTAATACATAGAATTATTCTAAATAAATTCCTATAAAATCACCAAGATGTCGTTAAAAGTACGTCAATGTTAGCATAACCAGTAGGGCCAAAACCTAAATATTACCGTTATCTGCTTTATTCAGATAACTATATTTTGACGTTATATAAAATTTAATCGAAACTTTAAATCAACAAAATTGATATGGAGAAAATTGAAAATTTAGATAATTTTCTGGCATTTTATTTATCAGCTGATTGACAATTGACAATTTGGTGATATCTTTTCAATGCTTGTATTTCGTTTTGAAAACGAATTTTGATTATAAATTAATTATTGCCCGAAAATATTTCTATTTAAAATTGCAAATATTAACAATCAAAAGTTATTCTTATTTAGGAAGTATTTCAAAGGTGATTGAAAACAACAACAAAAACGTCAGCAAGCAAAAGGTGAGTTCGTTTGATCTGGCTAGAGCACTTGAGAAAGAATCCGAGATTTTCAAAATAATTCGGGATTTTACCCTAACTTGGAATGCTTTCAATAATTATTATTTTGAATAAGGATTTAACTTTTGTATACGATTATAAATAATAAATAAAGGTTTTGGATGTTGTCAATTGGGATATTTAGAGATTGATATATTGGTAAAACATTTGACTATTGGCTGCACTGATTTTGATAAAATTAGATTTTTATTTTTTTTGTGGGATTTACACGTCTTTGATTTTTTATTATAGTTGTGGTGTTTTTCTTTTATTTTCAAATTTTTTAATTGATAATATCACTTATAGTGCTTTAGTAATGCAAGCTATAATCTTAAGACATGCTCCAAACTATTGGGATAAGAGCGAGTTTACTACTGCATCTAGGCAAATTTTACTTTCTACAAAATCAAAAGAATATAGAAATGTTATATCAGAATTGGAAATTGCTGCATCAAACAAAATTATAGTGTTATCCATTGAAAGAAATCAAAACTTACACGATTATGGACAACTGCTCATCCAAGAGCAATTTAAAGTTCATCTCTATTCTGGGAGGATTAACTTTTATAGAGTATGTATAAAATTGTACTTGAATAATAAATGCTGAAGTAGCTAAACACACAGTGAAATAATTCAATTTTCAAGATTTGTGTGTATATGTAATATTTTTTGATTTACTAAAAGTTATATTGGACTGTTTAGAATTTTTCTTAATTGTAGGTTCGCCGATACATAAAAATAAAGTCTCAATGTTTAAAAACGGCTTTAAATCACAATTTAGATAATCGAAGATGTGGTCTAGCCTCTTTGGAGTTTAGAAAGAAACTACCAAACAAGATTCAATCTGACGAGACCATTTTGGCTGTAGCAGTAATTACAAATACACCTGAAAGGGATGTGGTTGAACCTGATAGCAGTGCTGATTATTACATCGAGTATATTATAAAAGTTTCTGGTTAACTTTTTTAGCCACCTATACATATATTTGTGTTAACAATTTTTTTTAATCTACTAATATTATTTGATTATAAACAAACTAGTTCTTTTAATCTAAATAACGAAGAAATGGAAATCCATTTAAATGATGTTGAAATAAAACTTATATATTATTACTGTATATGGTATTTCATTAATAATTATGGAGTAAAGAATATGTAGATAATCCTTGACTTGAAATTTGAAGACATAACATAAAACACAGGTAAAATTTAATTTCTTACAGTTTTTCAGCAAGATAATGCGAATATGTACCGCTAAAATTTTTAGTCATTGTAAAGTTTGGAAAAACTAAGTATAATGCCTATAACTCACATCATGTAAATAAGATGATTAATTTTACATGTAAAACTATTCAAAATAAAATCGTACAACTAACACATAGTAAAATAAAATTTTACAACTATTAACACGTTAATCTACATAACACAATATAGGGCACTACATAGTATAAAATTATTATAATTAGGACTGACAAGTTTGAAAAAACACCTCTATGACAGTTTTTATTTAATTACTAACAGAAACTACTAAAAAAATTCATCAATTCTGTAGGGACATTTTTGAGATAAATAGTTTTTAAATTTATTTTTAAATAAACTCGCATAATTGATTTCTTTTAAAAATATAGGTAGATTGAATATTCTTAATCTAGAGTAGTACGGACTTTTTTCGAACATGGTTGAGACATGTATGAGCAGCAGATTGTCATTACGAGTACTATAATTATGATTACGGGTAACTTTGGAGATGTTTGTATTTACATATATAGCAGATTAAGAATATATATTGCTGGAAAAGTCAGTAAATTATATTCTTTTAAATGGTTTCTATAAGTACTTTTAGCATCTGGGTTCAAATTTAATCTTATTAGTCGTTTTTTTTGTACCTATATCTACCCCTCAGATTATTAAATATTTAATTTTTGAATTTAATTTACCATATATAAAATCCCTAAATATTTATATCGGGTTTAAATTATTATTTCATTCGATTGTAAAACCTCTAGACTATTATTAATAATTCAGTTTGGTGCCACTTGCTTTTTAATCTTACAGCATGTAGATAGGACATATCATTCCCCATTACTTGAACGGTTTCTATCTACTGACAAACTTGTATTTTTATTCATATCGTATTCTTGTGCTAGTCTTCAAATTAGTTCAAATATACCATCAGTCTTCTAATTTGCTATGCGATATTTTTTGATTTTAGTACATACAGAAACTAAGTTTCTATATGTTTTAGTAGACCATTGGTGCATTCGAGATGACGCTCTTTTCACTCCGAGGTTATTTAAGGTCAAATTTGGATTTTAAACATTGGTATAGCTGGGATAAGAAAAAATTGTTCTTAGGCAAGTTTTAAAATTGTTGATTTATTCTTTCTTTAATTTAATGAAAAGTAACCGTTTAATTAGAATAGCAGATTGCAAAGAATAAGATAAACATGAGTTCAAATATCTGTTGAATTTTTACACGGTAGTGATGTAACGACATGGTAATGGTGACTTTCACCTCTAAAAAATGCCTTAATAGTTTTGCGCCCTCTATATTAAACTGCGTTTTTTTTTATATAAGTAGCGGGAGTATTTAAAAAAGAAAACATAATTTTCGCATGGTGTATTGTCAGGTGCTTTGCTAATATCGGTCTCTCAATTTTGAACTTATTTATTGGGCTTGTACGAATAAAAGTTTAATAAAAATGTCGGATACACCTTCAAGAAAAGTAAAGAGGTTTTCAGAATCGGATAGAAGTTCTGATTTTGATGCGGCTACTCAAAAAGCCCTAGAAGAAATTGATATTTGTCAAAATGAAATTGATACAATAAATGAAAAATCTAGCGAAGAAATATTAAAAATTGAACAAAAGTACAACCATCTGAGAAAACCGTTTTATGAAAAGAGAAATAATTTAATAAGCAACATTCCTAACTTTTGGATTACAGCTGTATCCTTTTCTAAAACCGATTTGTTGACCCTAACCTAAAAATTTTTGTAGAATTATTCTTAACTTTTCTTTAGATACTAAATCATCCAGATTTGAGCGCACTGTTGGATGACACCGAAGAAGATTGTCTTCACCATCTTACAAGATTAGAGGTCGAAGAATTCGAAGATATTAAATCTGGATATTGGATCAAATTTTATTTTGAGGAGAATCCTTACTTCGAAAACTCAGTTATTACAAAAGAATATCACTTAGACTGCGGTAAGAAAAAATTCTACGATTTATTAGTATATTATGTACCATGGGACTAAACTGCTACTTTTAATACCGTGACAATCACTCGAGGGATTAAAAGTAGCACTTTACTTACGTGGTACAACTTTGAAATTCATATGATAATTATGTGAAAAGAAACACCCAATATTATTTCATAACAATAACTTAATTGATTACTTAATGGTTATGAAAAGTTATTGAAAAAAAAAAAGATTCAAAAAGCTAATCTGTCGGGTGTTTGAACCTGGGTCCTCTTGTTTACAAGGCAAGCGTTTTGTTATTTGAGGGACTTAACATTTTTTAATCCCTCGGACGGGTGACTAAAAATAATTTAATCCCAAGGGAGTAAAAGTAACACTTTAGTCCCTAAAACTAGGGAGTAAAATGCATGTTTTAGTCCTTGATGTGCAAAATGGTATATTATATACCAAGGGACCAAAGTGCAGCTTTTAATCAAGAGGGTGTGAAGCAATCACGTGAGGGATTAAAAGACACTTTTGTCCTGTGGTATATATACCGTGGTGCACAAGCGCCCTTAAAATTCAAATAATTATTTACCTGTTAATTTTGTAAATATTTACACGTAACAATCAATTCTATTATTTGTAAGTTTCCTACTTCTGATTAGGTAATCATGTTTGATATTAAATTATGTATTTTTTTGTAAAATGAATCAACTGAGCTAATTCTGACAATGACAACTATTTGCAAAACCGTGTCTTATACGCATATATTATGAAAATAATGACAGAAGATGGCGACTTTGTCTCATTTAAGATATTTTAGAAAATCGTAAAAATATATGAAAAAGCTTACGACGATCTCGTAAAATGTGGAGAAAAGAAAATTGAAGACTCTACTACCGAAAATTGTTTCCTATACTCCTTTGTGGAAGTATTTGACAGTTCTGAATTAAAATAGAATAAACAAGGTGATTGGTTTCAATTATTTTTTATTTGCGGGACTAAAAAAAATTAGTCCCAAGGGAATAAAAGTGGCACTTTAGTCCCGCAAATGTACTAGTTTCACTCCCCGCCGTGTAAAAAAGTATTTTTATCTCACTATAGCATTGATTTAAAGCCTAAAACACTTTGGTTAGAATAGTATTTCAAATTCATCATTTTTTTACACATTACATAATGTTTAAATTACAAAGTGTATTTGAATACATTAAATATATATTTTAAGCTACTCCTACTTCTGAGAGCACCCAAATAGTTTGGAAAGAGGGTTGCACTCTTGGTCAGACCCTGGAAGCCAATCGTTCTACTCGTAAACGTCGCCATGAACCATCTAAGACTTTCTTTGGCTGGTTTAATGACAACATAGATCCGTATACTGATGATATTGCTGAAGTTATAAAGGATGATCTGTGGCTCAATCCGTTACAGTATTATTTGGTGCCTGATGCAGAAGGAGATGAAAATGGTGTCGATGGTGAAGAGAGTAGCAGCGAGGACAATGAAGGGTAATTCAGGACTAATAAAATTTAAGTAAATTGTTCTTTAAATAAAAATATTTATCCTGATTTATATACCTGTTTTGTGATTGTTTTGATTCATTGTTTATTGTTTCTTAATAAGTAAAAATCAACTGATAATGACATATACTCGATGAAATAAATGGTTTTTTAATTAGAGCCAATAAAATGCAAACAATTTCTTTGCTTACACAATGATAAATTGTTAAAATTTCCAATAAAAATACCAGACATTTTTAGAAGTCTATAGAATAATAATTTAAAAAAACTGATAAAAGATTTATTTTCTCCTATAAAAACATGCAACTATATATACATTGTGATTAACTTTTACTGCAAAGTTTGATATCCCCGTTTTTTTGAGGGATACGATAAAAAGTTTTAAACAAAAATTATAGATAAAGACAAGCTCCACATTTTAAAATTATTTCGTAATGTACAGGGTGTTTTTTAAAGACACAACATACAAAGTTATTTTTTTTAATAGAACACCATATATTTATATTTTAGATTCAAAAACCTATTACACTTATATTATAAACTAAATTGTTTTAAGTTATAGAGACAATTGAAAGTCGCATTAAGTGGTTACTCCGGCCAAACGACTCAATATCGGATGAAACGGCTTACATATCTCTGTCTTAACTTTTTGATTTCTAGTTGGTAGCATAAGAACAAAATTTATACAGGGTGATCGAAGTTTGTGTACTTTTGATAACCTTGTATTTTTTTTTCATATGCTACCAACTAGTACTTAAATAGTTAAGATAGGGATATTCCAGCTCAATCGTATTAAACGTGTGGCTTCTATCGTGGAAGAATACGCACAGACAGGCAGACTTCCATGTGGAAATGGCCTTAATCATCTCAAGTGACCTCAAAATGGATATTTTCATCTTTATCTCGAAAAATTTTTTTAGCTCGTTCACAATACTTTTCCTTCTCGGAGCAGGATCGGGAAATTAAAATGTAAAAAAATAAATGGTTTTCAATTTAAAAAAACATAACTTTGCTATGCTGTGACCATATGCAACACTCTGCATATTACGAAATAATTTTATAATGTGGAGCTTGTCACTATCTATAATTTTTATTTAAAACTTTTTGTATCCCTCAAAATAACGAAGAAATCAAACTTTGCAGTAAAAGCTGATCACCCTGTACATATACACCTAGATTTACTTGCTATAGCTTCTAAGTAAATTTTAATTTCAATTTAAAATAATGCGTCTGATCAATGATTCATACTTTAATTCAAACTATTTTTATTATAGACTAGAACACCTGAATACTTATATATGCAGACAGTTGTATTATTTTTTAATTTGTTTCAAGTGTATGCATTGTCAGTTGAAAATACTTATAATTTAGATATATTTAATAATATTAGTACTTAAGTTCGTACTATAAATGCCATAAGTACCTTTTAAGTGGCATTCTACTGATGCACTTAATAATTTTACTTAAATTCTGATCTAAATATTACAAAATTTTATTAGCTGATCCTTATCTAATGTATAGTTTAACTTTACCAGAGTTTTGACTTTTTAATACATCGTTTTCCATTACAGAAATAAAATTTTTGCAAAATTGAATAAATAGTTTGGCAGAATTATGAAACGGAAATTGTTTTATATATTTAAATGTGTAACTTGTAGTAGAAAATGTATCTTAAAGTTATAATTCTTATTTATTTTAGAAAATTGTCAATGACAAATAATTTGTGTTTAAATTTGAATAATAATATTGATATTGTTTTATTTTATTTCAAATTGCATGTGTATATGTTCGCAAAAATTGTAAAAACCATGATACGTTTCTAAGTAGTTACCAATCTATTTATTAAAAATTTTATTTATAAGTTAACTGGACATGCTAAAAACTCAGAAAACCATGTTTACCATTAACAAAAAAATAGTATAAAAACTGACTACTCTTCGTATTTTTTAATTAAGATTTAACTTAGTTTTCACTGTTTAGTTAAGCTCAAAATAAAAATCGCAGATGTAGTTTATATATCCCATCTGTTATCTACTTATAATATGTAATTATTTTAGAAAAATATAGATATTTTTTATGCCAAATTTTATACTTTATTTTAAATTGTAAATAAATAGATTTTACTGCTTCAAAATTTGAATATATGTATCACCGTAAATTTTAAACTTACTCTTAATCTATCTATAAGTTAAAAGACATCAGTATGGCATATAAGGAGCTATTAAACACAATTTGAATAGATTGAATTTATAATAAATAGTAAAGTAAGTAGGAAGGAGCATTTACTATCGAGTATGCGTAATGTGCGTTCTTAGACCAATAAAGCTTAGACATTCCCTCTGGTTCTTGCGGGAAACGCAATGGTGAGGTGTCGTTTTAAAAAATGTTCAATTTTTTGGTTTAGTCAGTTTATATTTGGACAAATTTATGTTTAAAAATTTTCAACGAATTTACATTTCGTCATTTAATAATGTATCCTTAACTTTCTTTTGCATATTTTTGTTTATTGATTATATCAGTTCTTTAGCAATAGAAAGTTCATATCCTGTTACCCAATTATGATGAGACACGCCTATGGATATTTACATATGAAAAGAGAACTTTTAATTCTATAAAATGTTATTCGCGTATTTAAATCAACCAATAAGAGATCATCGGGCACCTTATTCCCCCTAAGTACCACATTTTTCACATTATTTTCCCAACAACCTCTCGAACTGTTATAAAAATTTATTATCACTGAAAGTTTGATAAAAAAAAGTGATGAATAAAAATTAAAATATGGTTTTAATATTTCAATTTCGAAATATTACTACGCCACTGAACCAACGGCGCTAATGCATTTTTATAAGTCCTAATCAAAACAAAAGGTGCTTTTCGGGTGAAGATGTTGAGAGCATCAACTTTACATTGAATACCCATCTGAATACAGTCTGTCTCTTTCATGCCCTCTCTAACCTTTCCTATCTCTGTGGTTAGAGTATTTAAAACACTGTGACTATGTACACGTTAACCTGTGTCGTTGTCTGTATTCAGACAACGCCTGTGTATAATTTTGGAAATTACACACACGTGAAACGTAATTCGCTTAAATAATAAGTTTGAACATATTTAAGCACGAGCTCTAGTAGCAGAGTGACATTGTGGCCACTAGTGGCACAGTGGGCCCGGGGATCAAATTCCACATGGCCTTTAATTTTTTTTTAACACAGGCCAGATTTAGATAGTCAATACTTCTTTTAATAAAGAATATACTATATGTTCTAAAGAGGAATTTAAATAAATGAAGTTTTAAGTTTTGTACAGGTTTTATGTAATCGAATAGAGTATTAAAATTTGAAGAGCGTGTTGGCAATTACTTTTTCAATGAAACAATATTTTTTCAGTTTGCATTTTCTTTATATTTTTTTGCAATCCAACTTACTCGATAGAACAAAGCTTTGTTCAATGATTTCGTTCGTCGGTATCATAGTAAATAGAATATATGTACTGTGTCGGTATCACACACACTATTTTATTTCATTTAAAATGACAGTTGACAGATTTTCTAAATTTTCAATTAGTTCACTGCCTTACCGATACCGTTTTGTGAAGTGTGCGTGATGCGTTGAAGTAAATTAATGTAACTATAAAATGTAAACTTTAAAGAAAACAGAAATGGGTCGATCAAAATTTCCTGGAAAACCCTCTAAACATATACACAGAAAGAGGATAAATGTTCTTCCATCCACAGGAGAAATAATAAATGTAGAATGTAACAGTTCAGTGACAGTTGATTCTGTTGTAGAAAACAAACAGGTAAACATTTATATTTTGTTGAATTTCTAGCTTTTGTGATTATTTGTCAATGTAAAAAAGCATTTTTATTTTGATTAGATTATTTAAAGAATATTTGTTGTTTGTAGGATGAAGATTTGACTGAAAGTGATAGTGAAAGTGCACCTACAGATAATACTGTAAACAAAAATGTTTCAATTCGAAGAAGACTGAATAGGAAGCTCCAGACTTCCTTGCGAAGCAAAAATGTAAATAAAAGAAATTTGTTATCAAAAATGTGCACTAAAACTTCGGTTAAAACGAAATTAAACAAAGGTTCAAGAACAAGTTTAACTAGGAAAGCTGTACACAGTTACAATGCTTCTTGTCGAGGTAAAGTAACAAAAGAGACCACAAATTTAGTTGGTAAATTCGTATTACCAACAAGGAGTGTGCATTCATCTCGAGTAATCAAACCAAATAAAAGGTTTATCAGTGACATAGATCATGCAGTTACTTTGAAAAAAAAGGTCACCATTGTAAAAAGACATTGTGGGAAATCAGATGATGACAAATCAAAAATACCATCAAAATTTATGGAATCTGGCAGCTTTAATAGTGATAGTGATAAGACAACATTTACAAATGGACATAGAGTAGTGTTACGACAAGCCAGGCTTAAATTACCTAATCAAATAGGGCTGCAGGGGCCTTTTTCTTCAAAGCCTAACTCATCTCCAGGTCAGTGTAGTAAAATTTTTACTAATTTAATAATGTGCATTTAAAGACATGTCATTTTTTGCATAAATGAGACTGGACTAAATTTATTAGAATCAACACTTTAATTAATATTTTCTTTACATTTTCTAATATACAATTGTGGATAGCAACCTGGTGAATGAACCCAAAAAATGGAGTTGGTTTTTTTTTTGGGGTAACATCCAAAACAAATAGCAGTTAGTTTTTTGTTTAAGCCTGTTGTTATCAATATGTTAATAATTCAAATTCAAGAGGAGTAAGGTGAGTTGGTTAGATAAATTTAAGAACACAAAAAAATGCTGAAACTAAATGATAAAAACAAAACGAACAAGTACATAAGTAATAAAAATATAAACACTAAAAGTAGGATTGCTAAAAAAATTTTGTAAATTAATTAAGCTTATCAATTTTAAAGCTTTATCAACCCCTAACCTCTTACACAAATTTGTTCCAGATAAGTCCATATGTTGAAAATGCTCTTTTTACAGAGCCATACCTAGATGTTTAATATTGCAATTGATATAAAAAATTCAACCTGCAATTTTTTTGGACTTATTTCTCATTATCCACTTTTGTCTGCTGAACATTTCTTTCTAACAAGAGAAAATAAAAAATGCGGGAAAAAGTATTTAAACCAGGAACACATAGTATAAATTCTGAGTAGTTAGTCGTTATCCAATTTTCTATTATATTTTCTTGTTTAACTGTCAAATTTTTGTTGTTTTACTTTGGATGCATACTTCAGAGGTAATCTGCAATTTAACTATTGTACAGAAGATAAAAAGGAAGCTGAAGATGGGCCTTTTTTGGACTCAAAAAACCATTTAAGGAATGTGGTTAAATGTATTGGTTTACCATCAAGAAAATATGATAAAACATTGAACAAAAACCTGAAAATAAAAAAAAAATAAAAATCATGTATGATAGTTTACCTCTTGTGGTAAAGAATATTTGCTATGTATTGTAGTATTGTCCATCACTTAGCCAAAGATACAGTAGACTGTAGTTTTTCTCAGCCAGTGAGTACCCTGCACATGTCAGAAGTTTGGGCTTTATTAAAAAAAACTTATGTTTCTTAGTAACCTGCCATGTATGTAGGTTAACGTCATTGGTTAAGGCCCGCCATTCTTCCTTTCTTGGAATTTAGGTTTTGATTAAAGATTTTGAGTGATGGTTGCTGTTTTGTGTATGGTATATGTACTTCTTTGGATATCCTTTAAGACAGTTGTAGACCATTTAATAACTTTAAAGTAGTATTTAAGGTCATAGGTAATAATTGCTTTGATAAGATTTCCAGCATTTAATGTGGGATTTCATGAGGGATTTAACTCATTTTGTTTACTACTTTCTAACTTTGATTTTTGCTTGCTTCTGATCCAGCATCATAGCTTGTTTGGACGCTTTCCTTTGTAACAATAAAATAAAATTCTTTGTAAAAACAAAACAACCCAGCAGGTTTTATTTTCGAACGGAACAACTTAAATAAAAACAGCAAAAAATACATTTAATTTTCAAAAATCAGTTCTAATATTTTTGAAAGTCCACATGACAAAAACAAATCTAATGGGTTTTTATTATAACAAATGGGATTAGTTTAGTAGTTTTTCATGTTTCATTTAATTTATGAAATATTTTTTTACATTTCTCTTCTAGGTGCCGTCACTTGTGGAGTGTGTGGAGCCGTTAGATTTTATAGATTTTTAAAGCAAGCTAGAAAATTTAATATTTATAGTTGTGAATCATGTAGAAAATTCATTGCAAAGATGATCAAACGACAAGCATGTGGAAACAAAAACAATCAAATAATTTTGATTTGCAATAAAGGTCAGGGAACATGCCATGTATCTTCTGTTGTAAGGAACCAACAATGGAAGTTAACCAAATGTCCGTATAGAGCTAGATGTCCAGCATGTTGGCTGAAAATGTGCCTTAGAGCATTTCACATACCTCCTTCACTCAAACAAGGTCTTATTCTCATGTTACCTAAAAATATGCAGGGTCTGGACATTTCTTTAAGTAACTCTCAGCCAACATCACTCTGGCAAGCAAATGTGGAAACAAAATTAGTTATAGATCAACCTCAAGAGACAACGACTCTAAAACAACGACCGGTACGATTCAAAAATCCTAAAGCTCATGCTATATTTACCTCTTCTATTAATTCTGACATAAAGAGGCAAAAAGTTGATCTTAAGGGACCCAGAGTGAAACATGTTTGTCGCAGTGCATCTATAGTATTGGGTCAGCCATTAGCAACTTTTCCAGAAGGAGAAAAGGACAAGAAATGTGATAACCAGGAACAAGTAAATGATATTAAAATAGCTGAGGAAAAGACAGCCAGTGATAAAAATGTTAGTGAACTGAAATTAATTGTTTCTAAAAGTGACTCAATATCTAGTGAACCAGAATCAAGTTGTAGCGAAAGGACTTCTAAAATATCAAGTAGTGATTCCATGGAATTTATCTCTAGGAGGGAGAAACTCTATAGGCACTCATCTTCCATGTTACAAAGCTATATAGAGGTAATGTAAAAATATTTATTTACATTATTTATAAATAATTAACAATTTATTTTTTTTTAAATCATACTTTTTGTTAGTTAATCCCGTTATAAACAATGTTCCACTTATTCTAAATACATTTTATATAGAACAAGTTGCTCAATTGTAATAACCCACCTATTTCCAGCAACTATTTTTAGATTTCTTAATATAAAACTATTACAAAATTCGGTGTATTTGTTTTTTGTTTTCTCACAGAATTGTATTTTTTATCTCTGTTATTTTGAAATATTGCTGTAACAGATATTTTTGCATTTGATACAAGGTATATAAAAAATTTACACATCATTTTTTGCTCTGTGGTATTTTTATTTCTGGTTCATTGATATTTTTAAACCAGTTAAATAAATGATTTAAGAGTTGTTTCATTCTTCAAAAAAAAAAGAAAATATTTCTCTTTATATATTATCATTCAGTATATATTCTGTTAAACACTACTAAGCTGATGTCATTACTTGACCTTGTAATTCCAACTTTGAGTTTAATGTACCTTAAATTTTATAAAAACATAAAAAATCAAGTCATTCAACTAAATGAACTACAGATTCATATCATTTTTTAGTAATTAGACTATTAGAATTATTACAAACTATAGGCCAAATCAAATAACAATTTTCTAAATATTATTCCCACTAAAGTTATGAAAAGTTGAAATATTAAGGAACTAGGTAGTTGATGAATTGAAAATATCTATTTTTATCAGGTGCACATTCACTCACTAAAAATGAGACTTAACCCAATTGTTGATTATATTTTCAATTTTGTTTTCTTTTTGTTAGTTTCAATATTCATAGCACTTCAAGATATGTTTGTTAATAAAATGAGATATCATTTTATTACTTTTTATTAAAAAAAAAAAATCGTTCATTTTAAAAATGTTTGGAAAAAGTAAAACAAAATATATGATGAAAAAATAAACTTGGACTAAAAAAAATTAACAAAAAGAAAATAACCTTTAAGAACAGCAAAATGGTTTTTACAAGTCCAGTTTTTGCAAATTTTCTTCATAAGCATAATTTTGATCACTGCTCTTCTTTATCATGTAACTCTGATCTCTAGACTGCTACCTTCTCGCTTTTCCCCAGTACAAAGTACAAGGAGTTTGTGAAAATGCAAAGATTGGTCAAGAGAATACTCACGTGGCATGCTAAAATTCTTAAAAGTATCCATCAGAATTATGATGCATAATGATCTATTTGAAAGTTATATAATAATTATATTTATTTGTCAAAAAAAAGAAATAATAGATTAATAAATCTGGTAATCCCGCAGAATATCAAATCTGTGCGTGGGAATAACAATACCTACTTTGTAAAAATTAAAACCTGGTTAAAATGCAAAAAAATGTGCACTTTTCTGTGACTTGACTAAAAGGCAAGTACCAAAATGTTATTGGACATAATTTAAAATTGCATGAGCAATCCAAATAAATATGACACATTAGTGTACTTAAACACTATAACATAATAAAGTAAATATGACTTAAAAATTTTTAATAGTAAAAATGTGCCATTAAAAATATGTCTATTAAAAACCGTATCATAATGATATGTATTTTTTTCTTAATTTCCAAAAAAAGATTATATTTGTTGCATACTTTGCTTTTTTTTCAGCCTAAAATATCCGAGAGGAAAAAGAATCTCATAGACCCCCAGCTTGGCATTCTGACAGATTTTTGGGATGGCTATGACCCTGAAACAGTCTGCCAAAATGGGTTCTGTATACTAGGATCTGAGCAATTCACCATGTCATCAATATGCTTCCTTTGTGGAAGTGCTGGGAAGGAAACCATGCTCTACTGCTCTATTTGTTGTGAGCCTTATCATTCCTTTTGTTTAGAGCAAGCTCAAACTCTTCCTATAGAAAAAGGCATCCAGTATTATACTTGGATTTGTCCACGGTGTACCACTTGCAGTGAATGTAATAAAGTTGATAGAAAAAAGGTCAGCTGTCAAAAGTGTTTAAAGGCTTATCATCCTGAATGTTTTAATCCCAAGTGGAATAGCGAGGAAAAACCTACAGTAAGTAGATTAATGTTTTATGTAAAATTAAATTATATATAAATATTTTTCTTTTTCTATCTCAGTTTTCTTCAGTTTTATTACATTTATAGAAAAATACAAAGTCCTTTTCTTCCGCACAAGTTTGACACAGAACTTCTGGAGAATTTTGTTTACAAGAAATTAGGGTAGCAACTCTACATAAAAATTATGACATTAAGAAATAACCAACTATTTTCTGTAATACCTATATAAATGTTTCTTAAGTTTATAGAAACTTTATAAGAAAAAAATAGAAAATTTAATTATAATATTTTATAGGAATATTATTTTTTACTTTAACACCTTTGGGCACACTAAGGTTTTATTATATATAATATTTTTTAGGTATGTTCTAAATGTCTGAAATGTAAGAGTTGTAGTACTTCGAATATTACAAAATTTGTTGGAAATTTACCATTGTGCATAACATGCTTTAAGCTAAGGAAAAAAGGAAATTTTTGTCCTATTTGTCAGCATTGTTATGCTGATAATGAATGCTGTTCAAAGGTAATTTTCAAAAAAAATTAAAAATAATCTATTCATTGCTTATATTAAATTTTTAGATGATGGAATGTTCAAAATGTTGTAAATGGGTACATGCCAAATGCGAATACTTAACTGAGGAACAATATCAAATATTAAGTGTACTTCCTGAATCTGTAGAATATATTTGCCCTTCCTGTTGTAAAAATCCATCCCCTTATTGGAGAAAAGCTATTAACATCGAAATGAAATCATGTTTTAGTCAAATATTGCGTCTTCTTAGTAAAAATAAGACAGCTAGGAATTTATTAAAATGGAGCCCATTGAATAATAGTGTTCCATCCAGTAAAGCTATCACAAATGTAAGAAAGTTACAATTTACCGATGACACAGATATTGATAACAATAACTGCAGTAGAGAACTGATAGATATAAATAAAATTTACTCATTTGAAGAAAACGAGAAATATGAAGCCAGCTTAAGTAAAGTTTCAAACACATTATCAGTAGTAGATGTTAAAAATAAACTCATCTCAAATGAATATAGTTCTATTAAGGAGTTTAATAAAGAAATAGAAGAATCTTTAAGGTTAACAAAGTCTGATCAACTCCTTAAAATATATCAGTCAATTTTTCATGATGTATTTCCATGGTATCAACAGTCATCCAGTGACGAATTTTCCGAAGTGTTAGAAATAGATCCCAGTGACGAATCTCAAGATATATCTACAAGTGAGGGAAAACCTTACATTAACATATCCTCGTTGGTCTTGGATACTAGAGTTTGTGGGTTTTGCAAGCGAGTTGGAGATGGCTTAAGCTACATGGAATCAAGGCTCTTATACTGTGGTCAGAATGAGTGGGTACATGCAAATTGCGCACTTTGGTCTTCAGAAGTGTATGAAGAAATTGATGGGTCTCTTCAAAATGTCCAAAATGCTTTAAATAGAGGGCGCATGATTCGTTGCGCCCAATGTAAGCAGAAGGGAGCTAGTGTAGGTTGTTGTTACAAAGGTTGCCATGAAACTTTCCATTTTCCTTGTGCCAGATCATCTAATATGAAATTTATGTATGACAAGACTGTATACTGCTCAAACCATGATCTTCCTAAAAAGAGTCACCTCATTACTCTCAACAAAGATTTTGACATTGATAGATCTGTATTTGTGGAGTTAGATCAGAAAAAGAAGAAATACTCTGAAATAGATAAAGCTACTTACATGATAGGATCTCTGTCTGTGAAAAATTTAGGAAAAATAGATCCAATTGTATCTGATACAGCTGAAGTTTTAATTCCAGTAGGTTTTGTTTGTACAAGAATGTTTTGGTCCACTGTAGAACCTTGGAAATTAATACCATATACTATTTCGACATCTGTAAAGAATTGCATTAGCAATACTTTGGTTATAGATAAGAATTTTACAATTGACCATTCATTGAACAGACATGCTGTAGATAAAATAATGCGAGAAATATCTATCTGGCAGAAAGATTTAGATCGAAAGTGTTTAGATATTGACTCAGAAGATGATGAAGAACAACAAAATGGTGCAGATATTCTTTCCCCGGAGCTTACTGACGCTATTCTTGAAGAATTGCCCCATGATCTCCTTGACGGCATTTCAGTTCAAGATATTTTTCCAAAATTTTCCTATGACGACCTAATGGATTATAAAACGGAAGCAAACCATTTAGAAAATTTTACTGAATCTTATAAAAAGTCGGAATTAGAAGAGGAAGTTGATAATAAAGATTTTAGGAAAAGTAAATTTGATCCCAAATCCCGTCCAAGTCCCAAGACTTGTAGTCTAACTTTAAGTTGCAAATTAGATAGTTCCTTATCACCTGCCATGAAAAAACGCAAAATAACCGCTTCTAGAGAAAATAATGTGATTTACCAGTTGCTACAAGTTGATGGTAACCTTGATGATAGTAGTTCCAGTGAGTGTGGGTCCCCAACTGGGATAACTTCAACTAATCCTTGGGGAACATATATTTCAGATGAACCAGTGACTTGTGATAAATGCCAATCTACTTACAGGACACAGGCTAGTTACAAGAGACACTTAGAATCCTGTGAAATGCTTTGCACCAGTGAGAGTGATTCAGAAATGAATACTGACCAAGAAATGGTAGCTACTTACATAAATCCTAATACTACACTGATTGATAATCAAGTTGTTGTAGATGTCACGGAACCTGTTGTTATTTCTTCATATGAATCATTTCAAAGTGAAATACATACCTCAGTTCTCAATACTCAAAGTTTTGTTGCCTCTAAATCTACTTCAGAAGTAGTTAGTGTTCCTCGACATCCTGATATGATAATTCCAAATATGAATCATTCTCTAGAGCAAAAATCTTTACTACAAACATTACCAGTTAACTCCGTTACACCTATTACTATAGAAAACTCTCATTCTGAACAAACTTATTCTATAAATCAACCAATGATTAACGAACCTCTTTCAATTCATACCAATCAACCCCAATTTTGCGTTAATCAGTCTGTACCTTTATGTGTAAATCAACCCATTACCTTACAACAAAACAGTATTCAAGTTAATCCTACCTCAACCTATTCGGGTAACCAAGTATTATCTATAAACCCAAGCGGGTCCATTTCAATAAATCCAGTTCAAACCAATAATTCAATAACTTTAAATCAAATTAATCACCAAACGCCCATCCAACAACCCTTAGATTTTCATCAAGCACAATCTGTAACCATCCAGTCAGTTCCATATAACAATACTATATTAAATGTAGGATCTCAGAATCAATTTACATTGAATGGTAAGCTGCTTACAAACCCTGTTTTACAGACCGTCAATGTTCCAGGCACCCAATGGGTAAAACAGGTCTCTAAACCAACCTTTCTAGCTCAGAAGACTTTTAAAACTAAGGCTCGAAGTAGAACATTAGCGGCCAAAAGATCTCACTTTGAAGAAGATACTATTATACTTCCAACACAGGGATCATCTGGCCAAGTGATAGTGCAACACTTACCATCTACTAATTATGTTCCAACTTTCGTCGATGCATTTCAGCAATCTGGACAAAATGTGCAATATGTAGCTACACTAGCACCCCAAGTTAGTACCGTACCTTCTCAGTCCATAGTACAAATCCAGCCAGAAAACAACATTATCAGTATAGTTCCTGGGTTACAGCAAACTATGTATATACAACAACCTAGAGTTGAAAATCAACTAGTTGTAGATAGTAATGGTACTTTAGGTTGGTCTCAACATCAATCTGTACAACCAGTATACTATGGTTTCGAAACTATAGTTCAGAACACTGTAATGCAATCTCAACAATTCCTACCAACCACTATGCCTGGTGTTCTTACTGCAAATAGTAGCTATTCAACAACCACTCAAGTATTTCAAACAAGTAAGTTAGAACCAGTGCTGGATGTGTCTTCAAATAGTTTTGTAATAGTTAATCCAGGACAGATAGTCAACTCTCAACCTATAGTAAACCAGCAACAGATTGTCAACTCTCAGCCTATAGTTACTTCTCAACCTATTGTAAATTCACAGCAAATAGTGAATTCTCAGCCTATGGTCGATTCACAAGTAGTTAATTCTCAACCTATAGCTGCTTCACCGACAGTAATTAATTCGCAACCAATAGTTAATTCACTTTTACTTAACTCACAACCACAGCCAGTGATACATTCTACCTCCAATGAGACTCGGCAGTCTAATGGTAATCCAGACGCTTTAATAATTAATAGACAGCCTACTGTTACTCCCTCTCCAGTGATAATATCTTCAACAGAACCGATTCAACAAACGATACCAGTAAAAGTGAATACAGTTAACAATGTTTTGCCACAGAGGCAAGAAATTAAAACGTTACATCCTCAAATTCAAATTAAAACATCACAGCCTCACCAGTTACATTACTCTCAACCATCACACAAACCCATCACTCCTGCAACTAATCATAGCATTTCACTTCCTACTGCCCCATTTGTTTCTGAACAAAGAATTCCGACAAATATTGTGACTCCCATTCCTAAACCTCCTACTTCTGTGCCTAGTCGCCCAATGAGCAGGGTGCTACCAATGCCTACCAATAACACTAAGGAATCTAAAAAAAATATTTTTGATGATGAGAAACTGTTTGCTCCAGAAGAAAAAAAGAGACCTATACAAATGCAAAAGGTTCATGAAATTAAGGCTAACAATAATTTGAAACCATTAACGAAAACTTTAAGTAAGCCAGATCTAAATAAAAGAATAGAAATAGTAGATTCCAAAATTATTAGACCTGCCTTTACCCATCTGTTAATAGAGAAAAAGCCAGAGCCTGTTAAAGAAGAAAAAAATGAAATATTAAAATCTGTAACACCTATACCTGAAGTTAAAGTCGAAAAGGTTGATCCTATTAAAAAAGAAAAAGTTCTAGTTAAAGAATGTATAGAAGAAAAAGCAGTTGAAATTTCTATACCGGAGGACCCAAAAATGGACACATCTCTCAAGCTGGTATTCCAAAAGCAAGGTCAGGATGGAATTTACAAAATTAGTACCAATTTTACTGCCAAACAACCTGTGCAAGTGGCTCCTTTAAGACCAATAAAATCGAACAGTCATTCTCAAATTCAACAATCCACAGATAAGCTAGTGAAAGAAGAAAAGGTTGATAAATTTGAAGAAAGTTCAAAACCTCAAATTCCAAAAAAAGACAGTGAAAATTCTTCATCAATACTTTATACCATGGAAACACAAGATGGCTTCAAATATTCATCATCTTCGGTATCGGATCTTTGGTCTAAAGTTTTACAAGCTGTACAATCAGCTAGAGCAGCTCATAACATGCCTCCCTTGCCTACTAATAACACAAGTGTTTTAAATTCCATCCAGATCTTAGGAATCAAGTCCAGTGGATCTAAATATTTAATAGAACAGCTACCCGGGTCCACTAAATGTACTAAATATAAGTCCGTTTTTAATTTCCCTCCTCATCCCAGTGAAATAGACAATGAATTAACTCAGGATCATGTGCATGGAGCAATTCGCTGTGCCCCGTACGAAAATAAGAATAGTGAACCTTTTGATATGTTTGGATGGCTATCTTCTAAACATAGACAACCTGAAGAAATATCTTTGGATGCTTTGGAGTTACTACCAAGGTAAGAATTTATTTTTTAGTTCATGTTTACAGTCCTGCTTTGCCAGTTAGCCCTTGAAATCAAATGTAATTTGTTTTTTAGGAGAGTGATTAATTTGCCAATGGCCATGAAATTTCGACAGTTGAAGCTTACCTCAAAATATTCAGTAGGAGTCTATCGATCTCTTATTCATGGAAGAGGTCTATTTTGCCTTCGTGATATTGAAGCAGGAGAAATGGTCATAGAGTATGCTGGAGAAGTAGGTTATTCACTTTTTTATTATTTAACAAATAATAATATATTTTCTTTAGGTAATAAGATCCATTCTCACTGACAAAAGAGAAAAATATTATAATTCCAAAGACATTGGATGTTATATGTTCCGTGTGGATGACAATTTTGTAGTTGATGCTACTATGAGAGGAAATGCAGCTAGATTTATCAATCACTCTTGTGACGTATGTAAAATACAATTTTAATTTCTATGTAGAGTAGCAATAAAGATTACCAATGGGTCATTTTATATAAACAATTTAATGAAAAATATGCTTTTTACAAAAACTAAAAAATTGTATTATTATTTATTAATATAATACATTTTTGGTTTATTATCATCACTAACACTTTACTCCTTAAGAAAAATAATAGTTTTGAACTGAGTGAATGATCTCTTACTAACAAGAAGTCAAATTTTTTCTTGTGTTTTTTGTATGTTAACTCTGCATTTAAAATGCAATCTATTCTTTCAGCCTAACTGTTATTCGAGAGTAGTGGAAATTTTGGGTCACAAACACATCATAATATTCGCTTTGAGAAGAATACTAAGCGGGGAAGAATTGACTTATGACTATAAGTTTCCATTTGAAGAGGACAAAATTCCATGTACATGTGGATCACGAAAATGTAGGAAGTTTTTGAACTGATTCCCAGTGTGTATCTATAGATGTATATTTGATATTGTATTTATACTGTATATATCTCGCGTAGGTATCAACTAACTTTTTAATTTTATAAATCGTTTTATTATTGTTTTTCAAGATTTAATAGATGTAACTATATTTGTATATTTTATTAGTACATTTATTAAACTTTGGTGATAAATAATTTAGGATTTACAAAAAAGTCATTTTATTTCTTCTTTTTCATGTAGCACCTATAATAGCCATTTTAAAGATAACTACATTTGTAAATTATATAAGTAGATTTTTTGTAAAATCAGTATTCAAAAAAAAACATTTGTAAGCATTTTGGCTGTGAGGATATATATGCATTTTGTGCCATTGGCCCCCATAGGTGCTATATATATATTTAAATTTTTGATAAAATAATATCATGTGATATGTTATGAATAAAATTGCAGAAACTTTTTCACTATATACATCTTTTGTTTTTGAAAAACTCAGTTTTTGCTAATGGTTTTTTCCTTTGTGGATGCTTTTAATTATATTTGGACAAATAGGAAAAAGACCTAGTTAAAACTTAGTTTTTTTTATTGTACATTGTAAATAAAATTTTATTTCCCTACTGGATGTCGCACAGTATTTTTAGTTTGATAATTTATTAAGTGTATCAAAATAAAAATATTCCAAAAGCATTTTATTTTTGTTAAACGCTGAAAGTATTGAGAGACACCCAGTATAATTTCCAAATTAATTAGTGTGTATTATGTCACATTGCAAAATACCTATAGGATTGATGTTCTAAAGTGTTTTTATTTTGGAAACTTGTGAATTTTAATAATTAGTTTTAAACCATAAACTTTTCATTGATCTCATCTTTTTTATTTTATACTCAACAATGTAAGGTTTATGGACGATTTATTTTTTTAATTTTTTTTATACACAGAAAGGAATATATTTTGTAAAAAAAATAAACAAATATAGCATTTTATAAAAAAAACTATATATTAGACTTTTTAAGATTTTACCTTTATTTTCTGTTTTGAACGAAGTGTTTTTAAGATTATTTAATAACACTTTATAATTTATTTTATTGACGAATAAATAATAAGCACCAAAAAATGAGTTATCTATATTCACTGGTCAAGTTACCAAAATAAAAATTACATCTGAGGATTTTCAATAAATTATGGACAAACTGAAACAAATTTTACTTTGATAAATCCTACTTCAATGATTTAAAAAACGATTTTTAATTTCCGAGATACTTTGGTATATGAGTCTATTTTACTAAATAGTATTATTAATTTTAAAAGGTCTTTCAGTATTGTAAATAATTTTAGCTGTAGATTAAAAAAATCGCGTCATATCTTAATTTTTTTTATGGAATTATGGAAATTTGAAATCCTTTATATAAATTAATTGTTCTCACTTTGTCCCCAGTTTTTGTAAACTTCTGAGGTGAAAAATAAACCGTATGCACCTGTACATTATAGTCGTGAAACTTAAAATAGATATTTATGTAGAATTATGTGAACTATCTGAATGACAATATTAACATATCAATATTATATTGAGTAGAATTGGAAGGATTCTACAGCGTGATAAGAGGCCTTGTAAATGTAAATACATCACTATATGGATTAATTTTTCCAGTGTCTTAAGATAATGAATTTTAATAAAACTAATCATACCCTATCTGGTGCTTACTACTTGTATTTTTATTTCAGCAGCTGTGCTATAAACATGTATTTAATTTTGTCAATAAACATTTTTGAAACATGGCAGCGTTTCTGACATTTATTTACTGAAACCGATAGTTTTGGTTAGGTACATTATAAATGGGATTTCCTCCTACTCAAGTAAACCTTGAGACAACACACACAGTAGCTCAACGGACTGAGTTTTTATTTTTTGAATGGTTTAGTATTGTTGAACTACATGTTTTACGATTTGCTCATCGTCAGGTTGTTCTTTTCGTTTGCACAAAATGGTTAAAAAAAGAAATAACGTTCTATTTTTTTTTTCGTGTAATTCTTATTTTTCGATCATTTATCTTTGATCACATTTTTAATTCCAGTTACAACTCACAGAACGAGACATGTCCGGTGGGAGAAATATCTGCCAGTCAGTGTATTCAGAGAAAAGAATTTCTAACATTTATTTGTTGTGTTTTTTATAATATTACTTTGAACGAATTAAGGGGTAAATACGGTAAGAATTTACTGGACATCTAACGAAGGACTGATCATGTCTCGTTCCTCGAGCTTTAATATTTTTATCTCATCCACTAACGTTAAATTAATATTAGCGACGTTAACGTATACTATAAAGAAAATAAAAACCAGCATCTCAAAATGATTGTTTTACCACAAAACGACTTGTTCACTGCTCAGGATTTCTATGCGCCTAAAGTATTTATTAAAAACACATTTAAAAAATTTTAGCAATTATTCAATGGCGAAGAAAGGTATGCAAGTGTAATTCATGTTAAAGCAGAAATTTAAATAATTTTTTAACGCCCATTACCTTCTCGACATAATTCACTTGTATGAAAAATAAATGTTTTATTGCGTATTTCCAATAAAATACAACTATTATGAACCGTATGAGATACACTATATATAATCTTATTAATTTTGTGTGCCACCTTGCATTTAATTTTTGCAGCTTAAGATCACTAACTTTAGAGGTGAAAACTATTTTTGAGCTTGAAGAAATTCAGAGTAATACATCAAAATTGCAAATTTCGAGTTTCTTTTATAAAGAAGAATATATATACAGATAAAACTGATTCGACAATATCGTTTTCACGATTTATTTAAAAAAGCTTGTTGAAAGGCGCTAACAT
Organism: Neocrepidodera transversa; assembly: GCA_963243735.1. NCBI lineage: Eukaryota > Metazoa > Arthropoda > Insecta > Coleoptera > Chrysomelidae > Neocrepidodera > Neocrepidodera transversa. The sequence continues at coordinate 6,748,005 of OY725339.1, forward strand.
TTATACCATGTTGTTTTGATAATTCATTTAAAAATTTTGGACGATAGCTGTCACTTGCAAGAGGGAGGTATAAAATTATGCTGTGTATGAGTTTCAAGATTTTGCCTAAATATCGGGTATAAAAAGAATTTATCTGTCTATAATACATATTTATTTTAGGAGTTGAATTTAAGTGTTTTGTGAATCATTTATTATGAAGTTTGTCAGATTAATATTAATGATAATAAAAATGTATTAGTTTTAACAAAAATTGATGAATTAGCGAGTGATTTCATTGCTACGTCCTGTCGAGTACCCAATTATAAATAAATTTTATAAACCTTTTCAAAGTCAGCTCAATCTAGAAAATGCTAAGGGTTAAATTAAAAATCCAGTAATAAAGAGAGATTTATTTAAATCCTATTAGTATGATATATAAACATGACTTAATATTACATACAATCACATCATTGCTAGAATTAAACAGTTAGTTAAACTTAGCAGTTAAGTGTTCTTGCATTTTGATAAGAATCTCAACCAAATGTCTAGATTTTTATTAAATTAGGAGCTTTGATTGTAAAAAATAAGTAACAATAAAGAGATCAAGCCCTTCTTGCAGCAGTCGGCAGTTTGGGGCCATATTGTTATGTACAAAAAAAATGAGCTCAAAGACCCCACAAAAATTACAATAATCTACATGCTACTTTCTTAAAACACTAAATTCAACTAAAAATATACATATCAGTATTACAAAATATTGTTAAAAGATCGTGTCAAAACTATACCTTTTTTTATAAAATATGTAGCGCAAAACAAATAAGAATTAATTAAATTTTGAAATCCATTAGACATTGTTTATTTTAATATTTAAAAGAAAAACGTTATATATATAACGTTTTAGTAAATAAAAAGAATTAATATCACAGGAAACCCTATTAAGCACATTAAAACTTTAAATTGGAAAATCAAATGATATCATTCTTGACGCTTAATGTGTATTTACCAATGTAATCAATGAATGCGTTAATGATAAGTAGAGTCTATCAGTGTGCGCGACGCCTTAATTGGTACAATTCTTTCCCAATATTTTGTAATGTTGATTGTATTTTGAATACGCTAAACTCGGCTTCCATATAAAGTGGGACGTGAAATATTGCAATTAATTCTGCCCAAAATTTTGTTAAAAAATAACCTTTTAAATAGAAAACGTAGCGCAAAAATGCACTAAATACATGTCAAAATGGTCCATGTATGATTCAATTATATTCTGCATAATTCAGATACTTTCTGATATGGTGATATACGTATAAAGATACGTTTATGATACATCTCATATAAATCGATTATTCGCTGGATTTAAAACATCAGAGACTTACACAAAAACTACAAATAATGTTATAAAGAGGAATCCGAAAAATATTAAATTTTGCAAATGTTATTGCAATGATTTCAGCTTGAAGTAAGTAGGTCAATAACCATTTGTAGTTTTTATGGAAGAACTTGACACGACGAACACATATTTCGAAAATGCAATTACGTATAAATAATAATAAGTAAAAAATATTTGGTTTGGTAAATTAACGTCAAATAAAATTAAAAATACTGTGTAATTATGTCTAGAACGACTAGGAGTAATTTTAGCTAAACGATGTGGATGGAGAATCACACAAAATCAACATTTTCTTGCGCAGAGTGACTTTACACCATAAGCTAAAAAACATTTCTATAAAAAAAAGTATTTTCAAGTCACGAGTGTATGGCAGTGAGTCATTCAAGTCTGTAGTACCCTTTTTAAAGTATTTAAACATTACTTATAATTATATGCAGCCTTTACCATTCTTTATATTCAAACCATATCTAAATCCGTTCTTCTAGACAAAAATATGTAAAAAATTTATAACATAGATTGTTTTTAAGCTTATAATGTACCTGCTTTTTACTCTAAAAAACATATCAGTTCATATTACAGATTTCAATAAACTATTGTGTACACAGTTTCCAAAATTCAATATTTCTTACATACTATTTCGAAACTAAAACTGTTTTTAAAATAGCCTGCAGAAATAAAAAACTTTGGAGAACGTTTACTAACCAATTATAATTAACATGATACATGTCGAAACGATTAAAAAATTAAATAATACATACAATGATTATCACAATTTATTGACTTAATAGGATGAAGGATAAAGTGAGAGATGTCACAGAAACGTATGAGATTACCAAAATGAGCAGAAGGAAGTAAAATAATGTGCGTTTTTGAGATATACCTAATGTTCTCAGTCAAAATTTACCTAAAATTAAAAATATTTTTACACTTCAAAACGTAGTGCTTAATATTTTTTACCGATCACTCATTGGTAATTTGACATTTAAAAATAGGAAACAAAATTGAACAGAAGAGTTTAATAAAGAACAAAATGCTTCCCAAGGCCAGTTTTATATCGCTACAATATAATAACAAATTTTTAACATAACAGTGATTACTAATATATACAAATAGTTACAAAATTTATTCAATACTTCCAAATATATTTACTGTTAAAAATTTGTTATATTTTAAGTATCAATATAATAAATTACTTAGTCTAACACATCTTATAACAGTTAGGAAAAACCAATGTTTCGTTTCTAGTTTCTTAAATATATTATTTTTAAAAACATTTAACACAAGCGGTTTGCTCGAATAAGGCATGCAGTTTCGATATTTAAAAAAAAACAGGGTTAGGTCCTTGTTATTTAAAACTTTTTTTTACTTGGAATGTTGTTGATTCGACAAGAAAGAAATTTCCTGCAATCGGATTAAAATTTTATTTCAGTTATTTAATGTGGTTATAACAAAATGCTTAAATACCTATTTATTATTTGGGAATAGGGCCAATTTTAGACAAAAAAAGTATCAGTCAGTATCTTTTGAAAACGGTCTCTGGTAAGCAATGTCATAAATAAATTATTTTCCATTTAAAGTCCCAAACAATAAACATTTAAATTACAAATGCCACAAGAAGGAATATATAGATTCTATTAACAAAAATTGTATTAGGAAAAATTGATTTTTCTTATTAATTAAAAACTTGGGGAAGCAAAAAATGATAGGCAAATATAAGCGCTTGAAGTAGCTCATCTTAAATGATAAGATACAACAAAAATAGTGTGATCAGCTTATACCCATTAAAATTAGTAACACAAGATTTTGTGATTTGTCCATTTTAGGATATAATCACAATGATCAGTGTCAGTCGAAAGCCGAAAAATAATCGGCCGGTCAATTCTTAAAATTATCAATTTTATTTACAAATGGACTCCGCACAGATTATAAATTTGTCAGTAGCAACCATTTTTGTCCTTCCAAATTTGGAATATTTTAAAGACCAGATACCAAAATTTTTGTCTGAAAACAAGCTTTATAAAATGTCCGGAGTTCTAAAAAAAAAATTAATTCTACAATTGCAACTTAAAAATAGTATTTTTTTAGCTAGAGGCACTATCTGTACATAGCCAGAAGAGAAAACACAAACTAAAAACACATGACAAATTCAAATTTTTAACATCCTTATATCACAAAATTCCTTTTTCATTTATGCTTTAAAACGGTTTTTCTTTAAATTTTTGATTGTGTTAAAAATAAAAGTACTACATACTAAATAAGACAAAAACATCCTTGATAATTTCATTGGTAATTTTGGTGCAAAAGATATTTGCTAATGATTCACTGTTTTTAACAATTAAATTCATATCATAATTATTGATTATTACTAATTAATAATCAAAATATCAATTATTATTCGAGAAATTTTTGGTTTAATCATTTATTTTACGTAAAAGGGCGACTCATAATTTATTTTATTTGTGACTCAAATATTATTTTTAGTGACTGTTATTAAAAAATTGTCATAAGTATGCGATTTAACAGGAATTTATTGATACTAAAATATCTTTCTTTATTAAAAAATAATATGTAATTAACTAAAAATCTGAATATATTTAAATCAAATAGTTAAATGTTTGTCATAGTGTTCAAAATCCATATCAACTTCTGCTGACTTAATTCACATTCTCCTAAATTCCCTCCAACACAATTTTAATATTGAGGGTAAAAAGGCAAGCATACAATATCAAGACCGTTTGACCCAACATTCATATCATTTTGTTACTATAATAAAAAACGTCCTAAAAAATGGAAATTACTAGTAAAATAAAATGTAAAAAAGTAATTAAGAAGCTTGGGATCCCTTATCTGTATATTTCTTCAGGATGCATTTATATTTTGGTAACAAAATTAAAATCCGGGTCATGCCGAAATACGCAATTGCCACAAAAATGTATAATTTCTATCCACCTCTCACTTTATAAGTTTTTGGATATAACTGAAAGGAGAACAGAAACTTCATTATTATTTTTAAAGGCAAACCTTAAACAGTACAAAAATTCTATTTTAATAAATCTACATATCACGTTGACAGTAACTATTAAACAGAAAAAAAAAGAATTTTTAAAGCTCTTTCTTCAATCAATTTAAAATTCTTTCAGGCCATGATTTTTTATTTACTAAAATGGTCGTTGTGTTCAAATTAAACTGTCATATAAATCCCAACCAACTTTTCCTTCAGAAAGCATATTAAGACAAATGTTATCAAATAATTTGAAAAAACCATATCAAAATATCAGAATAAATTTGTATATATAACAGGCAATTTTTATTTTTTTAGTTGTTCAGTTTATCCAAATAAATTTGTAAAAATATGCTTTTTGACCAGAAAAATATTCTTTGTTTTCATTCAAAACTAAATGCAAAAAGAATTGAGCAAATCATAACACTTAAACTACATGTATAACACGTAAAAATTAAAATAACAGGACAAAAGTATATAATTAAGTTTCAAGCAATATTGTAATGGTAAATGCTTTACATTTAATTCTAATGAACAGACATTTAAAATCTATTGAAAATCTAATCAGTTAAAACGCACACATTGTATGCATGTAATCCCAGTATTACTTTTCACATATTCTAAATTTCTGCAATTTTTTCTACTCAAGAGAGATGTTTTTTAAATGAAGGTTTTTTTAATGTTATCGACATTTCTAGACATTAAAAAAAATATTACAAATCTTTTTTACTTTAATCAATGACTCATATCTTTGAAAATACATTTTTATAAAAGATACATTTAAAATAGTTAAATTGCAATTCGCAATTCTTAGTCATCCTTTATCATGAACTCTAATTAAGATAAAAAAGGAATTTCTACAGTTTTAAGATAAAAGAATATGATTAAACTTTTTTTACGGCATAACTGACTGTTTCAAAATTTTTTTCAAAGATTATATAGCGTTGTAATTAGACAATTAAAACACTGTAGCAAATTTAGTAGTAAAAACCAAAAGGTTATCCATAACTCAAATGTGGTCAAAGCTTTAATAGCAAATAAAACTCAAAATCATGTATCACAAAATATATTTTGTGGTACATGATTTTGAGTTTTATTTGCCATTAAATTTAGTACTAGTTAAAAATTATTATTTTTATTTTAACAATATTTGGCTGTTGTTTTTTTTTTCGAGATTATTCACAGCCGCGATTTTCCTCAAATTAAAACCTTTTCCTGTTCGATTTTGTTGATCGTCGAAAAGCTCGTGGAAGAAAAGAATTAAGAATTAAAATGAAAAATTAAAAAAATTATATATATAAATAAATAAAAACGGGCCTAAGATTTTATTTCACGGAACGATAGAAAAACATGTAAAATAATCTTAAAATATTACATTGTATTTTTCACAATTCAATAGAAGGCATATTAAAAGAAATACTGGGTGCACTGTTAAAAATAGTCTGTAAATATGGAACAACAAGTATTGCTCGAAAATGAACATTTTTCATGACCTAGTTCTAATTGAACTTATTAAGATTGTTGCAAAGTTTAAAAGAAAAAATAGGCTTTATGCAATTATTAAATTGAAGATGTATTTATATATACACGACTCACCAACTTTTAACAGGGAGTAACTGAAATAGATAACATTTCTAATGACATAACTGTGGCTAAAAATAAGATACTATTTGATTTAAGCTAATGCTGATCTCTTTGTGATTATTTTATCTCCAATACTGCAGATAATATTGAGGTGCAAATATAAATTTTTCCAAAATCTACCTGAATTCAGCTTATGAGTCATCTGGTATCTTTAGGGTAATTTCTTATCACTTTCAAAAATTTACAAATAATTTTTAAAATTAAAATTTTGAACTTAATGAAATGAATATTAAGAAATGTGCCAATGTAAGAAATTAAAATCAAATCGGTCTCCCTTTATTAAAAAACTGAATATTATAAATATCCTAAAATTTAAATATGAATAATTATATAAAAAAGATAAAATACTGTTATCTTTTAAAAAATTGATTAAATAAAATATGATAGGTGAATCTTGTATAAATACCAAGATAATTTTAAATAAAAAAAAACAGTTTAAGTATCCCATTTTTTATAAACATGATAACATTAAAACCCCATTATTGCACTTTTTTGCATGAAACGAAATCATTACAAAAATATACTTATAATTTCCAATGGACTCATGATTAGATATTTTTGTCAACCTATATTATCTGGTAAACCTGTTTCTCTATAAAAATATTATACTGAATCTCAAATGTTTAATTTTATACAAGGATAATGACTGTTAAAATTGTATATGAAAACTTTTGAATTATCCTTGATTTTGATATAGGCTGGCACAAATATTCCAGTTAAGTTAATTTTTGTTGAAAATTAACTTAAAAATGAAATAAAGCAAACAATTCAATTAGTTACATCATTCACAACATACAAAGAGAGGGACATCAGACGGATCAGGGTCTAGGGGGCATATCCAGAACACTCATTATAAGCTAATACAAACAATTTATACTAACTGACTCCTTTAAAATTCTCAAATCCCTGTTGTAAACAGTAAATTAAATTATAATCTATAATAAAACATATTAATATATCAAAGCATCTGCTAAATACATGCCCAAAGAGTAGTTACCAAAGCTTATATAGAAATAACTAATTTTTATTAAAAACCCCATGAATGATACTGATAGTAAATAAACGACATAAAAAATTAACGAATGCAGATATTTTTGCTTAAATCAGTCTCTAATTTTGTATGGCTTAATTTCAGCTTTAAGAATGTTTTGTTCATTTAACCAAGTAACAGGTTTAATTTAAGCTAAAAGTAGCTTTTTTAATTACAGGATTAAGAAATGGATATAAATACCCTAATTACTAATATAATAAAGGCAAATCTGTATTTGAACTTGAACAATCTTTGCTAAATTATTTCATTAATAGCTACCTATCTATTTATTGATACTTTGGGGAAAGTCAGTCGTTTTTGTGCTTTATATTATTTCTATTTGCAGAAAAAATTTCTTTAATTAATATGGGCTATCATTTACATTCATAAGAATAAATATTTATTTGTATTATAATTTATATACAAAATATATTTATACCTGAAGCATCAATATATAAAAATCAATAAGCTTAAAAAATACTATTACAAATATATTGTAAAGGAAAATATTTCTTGGTAGATTAGTCATTTATTTTTAATAAACAACTAAGGAACCAGGTAAACTCAGTAAGGGTTGTTTATCTCTTAATCGAAGCTACATCATTAAGATATAATTTGGCATAAGTAAATACAGATAATACAATAAATGTCTAGACTGTAGGACTATGGTAAATTTAGTTTTAATCTGTTGATTGTGTGTGTTTTAAATTGTCAGTTAGTATATATTGTATAAGTATAAACATTCTCGGATATGATACTAAAATTAAATCTAACCTGATTAAGAGCACTAAGGAAGTATTACGTTTGGCTACGTGACTGGTGGTAGTTTTCCCGAATGTAGAGTTGACGACCTATCATCATTTAGTTGAACACGATTATTCGAAAAAATTCCACTTGATTTGGGCGTTCTAGGACCCGTCGGCGTCGACCGAGCCATCCCAGCACTATTCTGTTCTTTCTCGTTGGGTGGTCTTGGAAGTCTTCTTCTCAGCCATCCATGTCGCAGTGCTGCACTAGGTGTCATTCTGGCGTCTGGGTCCCATTCCAAACATCTTTGTATAAAATCAAGAAATAGGGGGTCATCACATCCTTTTAAAGCTCGTTTTAAGTCTTTAGAACCAGGAGGACCTCTAGGTTTACCTCTTCTACTCAAACCTCCGCTCAGTACAACTGTCCCATCAGGCAATGTTGAGCATGTGCAGTACCGTGGGATTCCCTTGGAGCTTATAAAATTTTTAGCCCGTTTGGATTGGTCAAGCAATCTCTGTGGTGGCAAACCCAAAAGTTCCATAATACAAGCTAATTGATCTGCTTCATCTTCACCTGGTAGAAGAGGAAATCCAGTAAGGAGTTCTGCTAAAATGCAACCTAATGACCACATGTCTATTGGCATACCATAACGTGCTCCTAATATTACTTCTGGTGCTCTATAAAACCTCGACTGAATATAGGTGTAAACGCGGTTTTGTTCATAACATGAAGAACCAAAATCTATCACCTGTAACAAAATAAATCTCGTATCACCCTTTTTATGTTATAAAAAATATGAAGAGTACATAGATCATAATTATCAAACAAGAAATAATGTAAATAGGATGATACAAGTTTGTTGTTGCAGATCTAATACAAATCAACGTTTTGCTCCAAAAATATTTAATAGTTTAGCTAATTTATTCAATAGATTTGCATAAATAAACTATGAGTTTGTGAATAAAGTTATGTATTAAATAATTATTAAAAAGAAAAAATGTTCTGAGCATACAGGTGCATTTATTTTATGTACCATTAATTTTACATTGACAAATATTGTAAATTGGCAAATAAATAAATTGAAAATTATTATTTAAATCAAACTAAGTAGTTCCATATTTATTTTTCTTTGAAATTGTATGAATATCCCATTGGAAACAACGTTCAATTAAACATATTTGGGAAAAAATGGAGAGCAACAATTAATAAAGACTACTTAAATAATATAAATATATAATCAATTATACTGTGAATTCTTTTCTGATTTAATATAACAATAACAAAATTAAATATTTCAGGAATAGGCAAACAAAATACCCGATGATTTGTTCTGTTGTTTTTATGTTGAAAACTGCATAATTGGTGACATTTTTTAATTAATTCAATTAAATTTGACAAGCCTTCAATTGCAGCGGTGAAGCGCAGTTTTCATTTTAAAAATAATTTTTTTACGACTGAGTTAAATTATGATAAGCAAATATACAGTTTTAAGAGATCTTTTTTTATACACTATAAGCAACAGTATTGTTTATTACATTTATAACATAAATGAAATAATACCACTGACATATTATAAATATTTGTGAACATATTGAAGTGATTCGAGGGAATTTCGATTAAAAATATTTAATAATTTATTCATTCATTCACAAAATTCTTTAAAATTTATAAAATAATAATTGGGATATTTTGTTTAGCTTTTAGTTTCAATTATAGTCACCTAAATTCTCATTAAATGAATTAAGTAAAGTTTGTAAATTATTAAAATGTTAGTCTTTGATTTTATGAATGTGCTTAAGTAGTAGTCTGCTATTAATAACAATTAGTTTTTCAGGGATATCTAAATTATTATAACTCCCCAATTCTTAAAAATATATAAATAGAGTATTATGACAGAGACCATGAAATTTATTAAGTTTAATAAACATATGTTAATTTTATCGTGCAATTATGCCTTGCATAGGGGTACCTATATTAAGTAAAATAGTTAGAAGATATGAGCAATGTTACATAATTACAAATAATGGTTTCAATATAAAATATAATATAATTTAAAATAATAAATTCACACTTAGATATGCACAGAATTTAAAAGGAAGATATCACATAATGAATTTAATTTGGTTTAGAAGAATCACAAATATATTATCTATACAAGGTTTCAATTATTGGAGATGATTTAGTTTATGTAACTGTTATCTTTTATCAATTATATAAAAATATTATTAAAATACATATAATTACTGTTTTTATTTACATAACTTTATTTTCAATATATATGGAGTAATATGTATATGAAAAGATTGGTTGGTGTTAACATGTAATTTTGAAAATTGAAATGTAGGTACAAAAAAAATATTTACCTTTAAGCCACTTCTGCCTTGTTGTTTGAGTAATACATTTTCAGGTTTCATATCACAATGTATGATTTTGTTCCTATTAAGAGCATCTAAACACTGTAGTAGTGAGTGACTAAATTTTCTAACAAGCTGCAAACTGAAGCCTTGAAATTTGTTCTTTTTAATAAGTTCATAAAGATTTATAGAAAGTAATTCAAATGTGATACACATGTGATTCCTAAAAGTAAATGAATCTAACATGTGGATAATATTCATAGTGTTATCTTTGTCTTGTTTTCTCAAATGTTCTAATATACGGACTTCTTCTTGTGCTTGTCTGTGAAATCTCTTTTCGTTTCTAACCATTTTAAGTGCAACATGCATATGATTTTTATGATCATAGGCTTTAACCACCTGTCCAAAAGAGCCTTTACCTATCACTTTTAGAACTTCATATCTATAGGCTACATGGTCATGTGGAATGTGTATATAGGAGCCCTGATCATTGTCATAATCACAGTTATTTGGATTGCCAATAATACCAGGCCTTTTCTTTGCATTGGCACCAATAAAATATATTTGAGGGTAATTAAAAATTTCATGATGTTCATAAGGTGTCAGTTTATTCATGTACAATTTCATGACTTGGTCTGGAGCTGCTACCATTGTTTTTGGTTTACATTCTGTATTAGTAACAGGAACAGTTGAAGGTTTTACTTGTGTTAGGGATGCACCTCTCGTCATATGAGACTGCATGCATTGAAGAACACATGAACCCCCGACCGAAAGCTCTGGAAGACCCGCAGAATTAGCTGTAGATGCTGTAGAGGCAGCAGGGGGACTCTGTTCTTTCAATGAGCCCTTATTCAAGGGTGGTAAACTCCCGCCGCCACCTTCTTGGATGTAAGAATGAGAGGAAACTGGAAATAACTGTGTTCTAGACATCGGCATTTTCACAGAATTTACCACTACAGCACTAGACATCTCTAAGGCAATGCTGACTCTTCAAGAGGTTGATGGCCAACCATTAGAGCGAACCCGAGCACCCGTACCCGTAAAACAATGTGGCAGCGAATACATTCACGGGCCACTGAAACTATTGGCTCTTCAATTCACCACTGTATGTCTGGTCCTCTATACACGGCTCTTCACCCCTTTTGCTTCGAAAATCCGTCGATGGCTCACCCCACACCATTAAAACTAAAACACTTTTAAATCTTGACTCACACACATACTTGGATTCTATATTTGTACTGCTTGCTGGCCCTTTAAATATTTGTATTGTACTCTTCGTTCGAAAACATTGCGATTCAAACAAAGGGTCATTGGTTACTTTACAGCCATATTTCCAGCCACAATTGTCAAGTTTTGTAGTAGGGGACACAACAGAGATGCGGAGGGGGCGCTCGCGCTGCTTTCTTTCGATCGACACCATCGATATCTATCGTCACAATTCGTTTCCTTGAGTTTCACCAGTGGCGTATCTAGCGCAAGGACGGTGTCTTTCTTTGGTTTCATTTTCAACCAATAAAAGATTCTCAGAGTACGGGAGATCATGAGAAGCAAATATAACTAATATAAGTATATACTTATAGAGAAAATCCAAATGGTATGGTCTTCTTGGGCGAATGAAGACTGAGAGAGATAAAAAAAATATAATAAAAAAGTGTAATGAAGTATATAACTTGATAAAATACAGCAGGAAAGAAAATTCTTATTTTCATAAAACCAAAATAATGGGAATAACTAATGTAATTCATTTATTATTCTTATTAGTTACTATAGATGAAATTGAAATGAAAAAAAAAATTTGCAATAATTTTTTTCATTTATTGTGTAAAAAACAAAATCTGCAAGTACTGGTCATATGGGTGAAAGCCAGGTTTCCATTTTCACTTTTTTCCAACGTTTCCTCATAATTTCGCATGCGAACATTCGTTCCACATGAATTTGACCATGCGATATATATTTCAACCTGAAAAAACCGCATACGAAACGTATTAATCTATTTCAAAATACTTATATTACATTTTTATTCGAAAACCTGACAAAATCGTATGCGAAACTCATTCGCATGTGTTTGAAAATAGCACCCCAGGCGTATGAGTCAGATTTTGCGCAGAATTCTCAGATGGAAACAGACACTTTTGGCACGTATTCTTGGAGCGTACGTTCCTAAATCGTCGTAAAACCCACTGTATAAAAGCGGCTGTTAGTAATTATTATTCTTAAAATCATGTTGGTTCCGCCTATGACAGGTGCCGACGTGATGCGATTGGTTAAAAATATCGTCTGGTTTATATGTCAAAAGTGAAAATTGCGCGGGTAATATGAATTTAATTTCATGTGCATTACATTGTCCTTGACTAAAAATATGTGTAGGTCATTGAACTATTTTTAACCGATGGTGTTAAAATAATAGTGTCAATGGTAGATTGTTATTTTTAGTTCATCTCATAGTCTTTTTTGTTCAACAAAGTTCTATTATGCTTCAAGATATCAAATATGTGATCAGAATTTACAAACTATACATATTCCGAACTGGTCCAAAATTTTTAAAATTTTTGTGGTGTTGGTTTAAACATTTTTTTATAAATGTGTGCATGCAGTTTTTTTTTATATATTTTATGGGTCAGTTTCTTTTGAGATGGCATATAAAATATAACACTTTGTAAGCAGGAATGATCATTTATTAACATCATGTCAGTATAAAGTAGTATATATCACAATTAATTATCAGCAAAGCCTAAAAACTTATTAATCATAATTGGGCTGCATCACATTTTTTAAGGCAGTTCAATCTTATAAAAGTAGTCTGTCCCAGTCCGGTGACAAGAAATACCTATTTTTAATATTTCCTAAAATAGCTGCATTGATTTGGTCGCTATTTTCTTGATTTTCCAAAGTAATAATATCCTACAAAATTAAATATATGTATATAAAAGATTATCAATTTCAATTTCAAATATTTACTTCTTTATATGAGTCAGAATCTCCTGGTTCTAATTCATATTTTGTTTGCCCTATGTGAATTTCCATTCGTCCAGATTGTCTAATCAAAATTTTTCCTATTTGCCCTTCGTGCATATCACTAAGGCAGTAATCAAATAATTTTTTGCAATTGGGGTCATCGCTGAAACCTTTCCCAGCAAAAGAGTCTGGCAACTAAAAATTAAATTATAAATGGACAAGGTCATTTAGATAATAAGATTAACAATGATTTCTTTACAGACTGTATAAAAATTAAATTATGTTTGAATACAATGGGAATATAAGACGGTAATTATATTTTTAATGCTAATTTTAAAAAGGTTAACGGTGACCTAGTAAATTAAAAAATTGATTTTGTAAAAAATTGTAGTATTTAGATCGATAGTTCAGTATGGATAAAACTTTGCATTAAGATTTAGGTTTATTTGTTGTATCTGAAATAAGGAAAACTTAAATGCTTGTGACAAATTTATATTTTAAAATATTGGGGTAAACTAAATTTCATAGTTTAAAAATAATTGAAATATTCTGTATACTTACTCCCCATAGAGATATTGATGGTGCATCATTATTCAGCTTATCTACTTCCAGATATTCATAAGTTGATGGCACTAGAGGATTATCAGAGGGTTCCAATTTTACTGTAAAACACCAAATAATTTATCTTAAAACATGTGACTGTAGATCAAACTTACACTTTTTTAAATCGGGTGTTACATCATCTTCCTCTAGCAATTCTTTTTTAATTTCAGTTTTAACTAAGACTAAAAATATATACAAATTAATAATGCCGATTTACATGATTGCATTTGTATTTCTCTTACTAGGTTTTTGTAGTCTATTTTGCCAGGAAATGGGTTGAAAAGGCAATTTTTCATCATCACTTTCTTCATCACAGCCAGTTATTTTATTTAATACACTATCTTCATTCTTTTTATCCACCTAAAAAATGAAAAATAACAATACCTCAAAATAAATTAGAATTGACTTAATTACTTTGAATACATTTTTCTTAATTGTTGGCATAGAAATTACTGGAGTACTATCATATTCTTTCTCTGCATGTACACCACCCCCACTTTTTGTTCGAACTATATCATTCCCAACACCTTGTGAGAATACTCCACTAGATTGGACAAATCTAGAAGTGTTATCTTTATTATTCTTATTTTGTTTACGGTCCCTAGGTTTATCTCTTCCTTTTTCATCCCTCTTATTAAATCTGAAAATGTAAAATTAATATTTACAATTGCCTATATATATTTTATTTTACTTACTCTTTCGGTTTATCCCTATTTCTAGTAACCTTTAAATTAGGAACAAATATTTTTTTTGACTGTTTTGGAAGTCCTAGATTTAAATCCCGTGGTATTTTTAGCGATTGTAGCCTTTGGGTGGTACCCGGCTCTTCTTTTATAAATTTTTTAAGATCTGTAAATTTATTTTTGTCTACTGTTGCCATAGTTTGGCCGAAAACGTGTAAAATATGTTAAACTACATACAGAAAATTTGAGGTTATAGTGAATATCCAGCACATGCTTTTACGATGTCAGCAATGTCAAATCAAAATTATTTTAAAGAGGGGCGAGGTTGTGACGTTTGAAAATGATGGCCGATTTTTAAAGTCAGTTTTAAATAATCCGGAAGAGACGTGATCTGATTGGACAGATTCTTATATACTACCAATTAAATTTAGCTCGAGGGTTTTTATCAGATTATTAATGACAAAAATTAATTCTTGATGAATTGATATCAAAAACAATCGAAATTTAGATCCAATAATAATAGTCGACTATTGAAAGTCGTAGGTATACAACTTTATAAGAGAGCGACTGTTCCGTATGAACATTTAAGAAACATTAAATTACACGCCGTGTAAAATGTTTGTTTGAATTACTTTGGTTACCTACCTAATATCAAATTTTATCTTGCTTGATATGGCTTTTGAACGAGCTCCCTTAGTATTCAAGACAAGAAGCTGCGGTTTTCACCAATCGATTAGAGCGCGTCTGCGGCATTTTTTTTATTTTTATTAAAAGTGATACGAATATCAACTTTGTAAATTTTAAATATAAGGAAAACCCACGTATTTTTAGATGATGCATTAGAGGCGAGATTTCTTCCAAAGACGAATAATTTTGTTTTGTGGTGCTCTATCGTGTTCTGTGAAGAACAAATTAGACTAGAGGGTAGGATTACTCGAAATTAACTTCAAAATGGTAAAAAAACAATATTTACACTCAATTTATTAGAATACAAGCACATTTTCCTTGTATAATTCTCTAAACGGCAATCACGCAAGTCACGTGGTGTACGGACCTCTTAAATGGCGTCCAATATGACAAATTATATCACACACCTTTCCATAAGTTAACCTTGGCGATATATAATACGAGATTGAGATTTTCGGCTGTACTGTAAGAATAGTTGCATAATATTAAGGGACTAACGCGCCGTGGATTATTTAAAAAAAAATGTTATTGTTATATTTATTACTTTTTTTCATAGATTTGATAAATATGTTTTACTTATTACCTATAGGTAGATACCAATCAATAAAAAATAGGCCACATTCTTTTTTCGTTATTCTGTTCTGCACGTAAATTCCTTAGTGATTTATTCAATGTTAGCAGTTACATATTTTGACCGTAAAACCAATTTCACAAATTCGTGACCATAATAATTTTTAGATTTTAAAAGGCTTGTTTATATGGTACGTACTTTTACTTTTTGCCTTCGATTGCCTCTATGCGATTATTAAAATTAATTATTTCATTAAAATTAATAGCATTTAAATAAAACAATTAGTATTTATGTTCTTTAATATTTATTCAAAGATTCTGAAAAATTTCTACTTTCTTTGTTATGATTAATGACGGACAGAATATTTTATTTGGCCACAAATTTGGTATAAATTATGCCTAATTTCATTGTGAAGTTTTGTTTTAAATAAATGGCAAAATTTTAGCGCGAAATCAATTTTACATCTTCTTAAATTCATGTTATCCTGATCAAAGTCCCGCCAATGAGCTCACACTTCCCGCGTTTCCCACTTTTCTTTTTCTGTTTCATCTTTCATCTCATCTTTATTAAAATACAAATCGATATTAAAACAGATCGATCTTAAAATAAATTTAAGTATTTAAATAATAATTTTACGTCATTCGAAAATTGGGTAAATGGTTCTGAATAAAGAGGCAAAGTTAATGAATACTTATTGAAGCGGTCGAGGATTTTTAAATAATTGATTAGCCGAAAAAGATTTTTTAAGATTTACTCTAAGCCGATTAAACAGTCGGATGTAAGCGGGGCGTCACGGCGCCGGCGTCGGCGTTAGATAGTTGCGACATTGACGTTTGCCGATGCTGCTACAATAAAAAAGAGACTTTGTGCCCATTTCACGCCTACTAACGATGGAAGAGATTACATTTTATGAAAAACAAAAATCCGATATACTTCGATGTTCAATAATGAAATTATAAAAGTTTAGAATGTCATGAATGTTACTCAAAAAAGAGGTAAGTGTTTTTAATTCACATATTCCGAAATAAAGCCTAAAATTGTGCCATCCTTGGCAATTTTTTGAAGGATTAACAGATACTCAGTTTTTTATTATAGAGTGGAAACATGTTTGGAAGTAAATTGCGATCGTGGATGGAGGCTGTACGATCGAGAAAAAAACAACATAGGAAGGAGAAACAGGGGAAAAGCAATAATTTGGTTTTTGGCCATAAAAATACTGTAAAATGGGATACTAACTGCGGATCTGAGCATTATGAATACAAGGTTAGTTATTTAAAAAATTATTAAAATAGATATTCTTGCCAAAAATTATACGAAAATATTTTAATTTTATTATCTACTGATTTAGTAAATAATTTAAAACAGTTTTAATATCTTATGTTAACAATTGTTATATTATTTCTTTTTAAATGCCGTTGTTGGTAATTCAAAAATATATTTCTTTTCACTGATGTTTTTTGAAAGGCTTAAATTAATAGTAGTATGTAACCATTTTTTCACATTATTAATATAACTGCGATTCACTCGTTAGATTTTGATTAATTTGTTTGAATACAACTTAATTACATATATATGTGTTATATTTACAAAAAATTATGTTTTTTTCGGTAAATGCTAGAAGATTTTAGCCCTAAACGTCAAAATAAATTCAATAAAAAAAGTAACTGCATGACAATGCTTTAACTTCTATTTTTAATAAGATTATTTAAAATCATTTCATTTAATTATAAAAGAGTACTCTATAGTTTCTCCTAATTAATCATATTTCTAAAACTAACAACCTGTTTACACGCTATAATTATATTATACCTACATACGTACACGCAGATTTTTTCATGCAAATGTGCACTTATATAAAATTAAATTGTCTTCCATATAGGATTCCTTTAATCTCTATGCGAAAGATATGAATAAAAATAGAACATTACAATTCAGTATTAAATTACCTCCTAATTTTTATTATGGATTTGTATTTAAAGAATATACTGAAAAGAAAATTTAATATAAAAGTGTCAAATGCCATATCTAAGATGATCAATCCTGACTAAATTATTGTTCGGCAATTAAAAAAAAATCAATTAAGAAGGAAAAAAATAAAAATTTGTGATTTTTTGTCAATTTTGATGTTGAATAATTTTTTTGAGAAATGGTAAGGGTAATTAATGAATGATAAATTGATGGTAAAGGAAAAGCATTTTGTAAGTGGTTTTAAAATAATTTATGGAATAAAAAAATAGGTTTATTTGAAAGAATATTTTCATAAAAAAAACAAATTAAGATAATTCAACAAAAAAACGTGAAGATTTTTTTTATTTTTCCAAATAAATGAAAGACTATAAAGACCAAAAGATAACCAAGAAAAGATTTATAAGACTGGACAGGACAAGATTTAGTTGAGGCAAAGAAAGATAGAAATAAATATCAACTAAAGAGACACAAGAAACCAGAGAAAGCAGCATCAAAGAAGACAAATAGGCGAGAAGGAGAAAAATTGAAATAGCCAGACAGAAAAAAAAGTAACCAGAGAAAAGTAACAACCAGAATCGAAGAAGAGGAAACAGAAAATGTCAAATTTAACCAAAATGTATTTTTTTATATTTTTGATTGAGAATAGATAGGACATCTGGTCTACCGGGTGTTCCATATCAATACATTTCTATCCTTAAGTGCCTTTTCATTTGGTCCCCGCTTCTAGTTAAATTTTTAAATTGAATATAAAATATTGTTTCTTAAACGGAGGGTATGCTTTTCTGGGTCCCATGCTTCCGGTCATAAAATTTTGCATACTCATAGGTCTATGAAAAAGAAACATTTTCACAAAATTTTAACTTCCAAACCATTCCGGAAGATCTTCAAATAAGTTATTTTACAGCTGAGATTTTGGAGAAAAAAATGATAAAAGAGACATTTTGGCTACACAGCATATGTGCGTATCTGGGTTTTGACCATAGAGATAGGAAAGGTTAGAGAGAGCATGAAAGAGATGGACTTATGAGTATTCAATGTAAAGCCGATGTTCTTAACATCTCGATTCGGAAATCACCTTTCGTTTTGATATAATTTAATTTGCAGGAAAATGGACGAGAAGTAATCAAGACACATTTAACAAAAGAAAACCATAGTCAGTCTGGGGCATCAGGTGTTTCGAATTCTAGATATTCAGCTAATAATTTATCCTCTCCAGAATCTGCATACTCTACTGGATACTCTACTGACGGAACCTCACCAGGAGCTCCACCAGAAAATCTGTTAAACACTTCTAAAGCACCAGGTAAAAGTTAAACGTGTATTGAACTATAGAAGATTTCAAAATCTTATTTTGTAGATATATGTCATCCACGCGTTGCTGTATTAAACCCTATCCAAAATTCAAATATTTCAAGCAATAAAACTAACAACCCTAATTTTTTGCCAGACACTACAAAAATTGTGCCAAATCCCCCAAAACCCCTTAAAGATAATCGCACTCCAGTTTTTAAGGTTTGTACCGATATTATATCAATTAATCTTAGATGTATGTTATGAGATTTTAGTTACTCCATTTAATTATTTTTTTTATTTAATTAAATATGTATGGTGCAGTGCTAATTTAAACACAAAACTTCTTATATAATTAGGGCACGTTTTAAGAAATTATTTTTTTTTAATCTATGACAGAAACGTACCTTCAAATCTCTGCTATAGTAGTCAATATATTGCATGTTTTGGAATGTTTAAAGTACCTACTATAGTAGTTTGAATGTTGTATATTTAATTAGTTGTACATCTGCATGCTATTCTTTGTATGACATTAAACCATAAAATGGAATACCAGCAGAAACGAGAAACTGAAGAAGCCAAATTTCCACCTCCCCCACCAAATAGAATCAATGAGAAGAACATTGGAAACTTAAGTCCTGCATTAGGAGTTACTTCACCAAGACAAAGGAACAGAATTAGAACGAATCCTTGGCTACCAGGAAGCACACTAAGTCCAAGTCCCGTAAAACACGATCTTAGGAAGAGTTCTGCAGCCGTTAAGTCTACCAAAGATAGCCCGTAAGTTTTTTTAAGAATATAGTAATCGACGAGTACAATTGTTTATTATTCATAAGGGAATGTCGGACAAAATCTGGCACTAAAACTTTGGAAGGACATATTGTTTCAATTTGATTAGAAATAATTTTCAAATTCTTTAGGGTGTGGTACATCGTGCCTTATCGAAAATATTATATTTTACGTCAAAAGTTTATTATTTTTGGAGTGGAGCACATTTATGAAAAAGGTGCAAGTATCCGGTTTTACCAGATTAAAACAAATTTTTATTTATGAAGTAATCAAAGCACATCTATTCTACTCTTATAAATAGTACGCTCCTTTCCAAGTTTATTATAAATAAAAGTTACATATAAAATATATCTTAATTTTTCTCTACCACTTTATTGACCCACTTTAGACATAAGAAAAATCGAATTTTATTCATAAAATCTTTGTTTTGTTGCATCACAAAATCTGGAAATTGACAGATTTATACTTTCGATGGATTCCATCTTTTCTCTATTTCACGAGCATCTTAATACCCGATTTCCTTCTTCAATACAAATATCGTTATTTTCTTCCTTAGTTATTATTTACCTTTAACGGTTGTTTTTATGTATAAGAACCTTCGCCGTTGTTTTGGTCCAGTTGTGAGCAAACACATATTTTAATACCTATTTCTCAACCTACTTTTCCCCAATACCATTTATTTAGAATATTCCATTGTCTTTTGTATTTTTAACGTATTATTTTATATATAGGAGGCTTCGTCGTTTCCTTAGTCCAGCTATGAGCAGGCGCAGATCAATTTCAACATCATCAAGCTCTTCCTTAAGTGCTACCAGCGTTCAAATAGAAGTGCCTCGACCTAAATCAGTAAGCGATGAAGATTGCACCTTAAACGAAATGATGGGTAAATATGACGAAAGTTACGTTTATGAAAAGGAGACCGACATTCTTAGCGACAGTGATCCTACGGATTGCGAAACTGATATAGATACAGGTCAAGATGGCGGCGATGAAGATGAACCTTTTGAAGGCGATCTAGACTTTATAGATAATGGTTCTTTCTTGGAATTTGAAGCAAGAACGGATCTGAATACAGGGCATTGCTCTTATTATAATTACGATTTACAGCGAAAGAGATCCTCCCGAAGAAAGACGCAGCGAAGAGGGAATAAAGTGAACGAGAAAAAACGTAAACCCTGCTCAAGTAAAAAGAAACATTCCAAGCAGTTTGATAAAGAAAATAGGCGTGTAAATACCTACATAGATGGTTCTAAAAGTGCTGGAGCTACTCCTGTTTCCGTCCGACGTGCCAATTGTAGACCAATATCTAAGTTAGCACTAGAAGATTGTTTAAGAAAACGGTCTAACTCTGTAGGCTTATACCGTGATCCAATTACAACTATAGATAAAAGAGATAAGGAAGCTGATTTAAAATATAGGGAACTAATTACAGAGGCTGAACAGATACTTCGTGCAATGAAAACGAACGGCTTGTCACCTAGAAGGGTTCCTGGCCCTGCTAATAAGAGGGTAGAACTCTTAAGGATCACTGAATGTGCCAAACCCGAAGTTTTTGTTAATAAAAATCGACCCCCTATCATAGAGGACAATGTAATGACAAACCCATTTATTTCTAAAATTCCGTCCAATAATGGTTACAATTGTCCACGTTTTAGTCCTAAGAAAAATCATATCACTAAATTTATTATAAGCAATTCGCCGGTACTCGCTAGGAAGGAGTGGGAAATGCAACAATCACAGATCTATAAATCTCCGCTATGTACTAGAAAACTAAGCGATGACCTTCATAATACTCCACATTATGTTCCTTTAAAGGAAAAAAGCTTGGAGAGAAATAGAATGAGCCCGAAACATAGGAGAAAAATGAGTAAACGCGTAGCAGACTCTAGTTCTGATTCGGACGAATCTCCACGAAGGCACGGCTTAAAATCTACTGGTTGTCCTCAAAGTGAACCAGTTCGAAGAAAAGTTTACTTTGCTAGTACCAATCAAAAAAATGGTAGCGGAAAATCGGTTGTTTTTAACATGGCCGCTGAAGAAACTGTGTACAAGGAATGTACCACGAGTAGCAGTGAGAATTTAAGACAGCAAGTATTGTTGAATACTATTGTTAACTTAAAGAAAAACTTGGAAGATCATTCTGCTTCATTAAAGCAGGTCTACAGAAGCTCGCATAATATATATGCATAAGAAAGCCTTGAAAGGGTACTGTGCAATCGTATATTCTAGGATAGATATTCCCGAAGAAGAAGCCTATATTGTATTAAAGGTATTATTATTATATTGGTTTGATGCCAAAAAGTAGGGGCCTACTTTAGAAATATAGATCAAACATATATTAACAGGACGGATCTAGGAAATCTGCCAACTGAAGTTAATAGTAAAATCATGTAAGAAAAACAATTAATTAAGTAGTCTCAGGTTGTAAAGTATTTATTTATTTTACCAATTTAGTATACGTAATTTCAATTTTTTTTCAATATAGTAATTGACCCTAGATCCGTTTCTGCTAATTAGCTAACAGCATATTTAATTTAGGTTATTAGTATATCCCAGAATTTTGCGGTTGAAGACAGGGTCGAGGTTATAAATAAACAATTTCTGAAACTTAGGATTAAGATGGGTGCCACGTGACTTGCGTGGTTGCCGTTTAAAGAATTACTCAAGGAAAATGTGCTTACATTCTAATAATTTGGGTATAAAATTGTTTTTTTATTATTTACTAGTTGATGTTAACTAATTCTTCGCGCTAGTCTAATTTTTTCTGTGCAGTACAAGGTAGGGCGCCACAAAATATAATGATTCGTTTTTGGACGAGATCTCGCCTAATATAGCAACTAGAAAAATTTTTCCTTTAAAATATTTTTTAAAAAAGCGCGTCTGTGCTACTTTTTTCAAATTTATCTAGAGAAAAAACTTGAAGAGTCGTATGACTATTACGAAAAGTAATTTTAAAAAAATGCCACAGACACGCTCTCTAAAGAATTAAATACAGAATCGATTGGCGAAAACCGCAGCTTCCTATTTTAATATTAAGGGAGCGCGGGTCCAAAAACCACTTTAGGCAAGATAAAATATGAAATTGGCGCCTCTTTAGAACAAAGCAAATTTGTGGTGTGGCTGCAATTTCGCGTTTTATTTTATTAGAAAAGATCAATTTTACTGCAAGTATGTTTATATATTTGTTTTAGTATAAGTACATTAACACAGTAAATAAGAGATGAAATAAATCATAAATACTGCTCAAATTAAATGGCTATAGTTCGATCGGAATCGCTTGAGAGTAAATGATCATTATGAATAATTCATAGATGATGTTTTAAAATATAAAAATTTGCTTGTTTTGTGAATCCAAGTTTCGACAATATTTCAATATAATACCACTTTTCCCAGATCACTGCTTGAAGGAGAAACTATATGATGTGTAAATGCGAGTTTTAGTTGGCGACGAATTGCAGTATTTTATGAATGATACATACGGACATCGTACCGCCCCTGTTCTCAATCTCAAGTTCCGGATCTTGGTAATTAGTTTCTTACCAATTTTTAATAAACTTTTTATTCAGCTTATCCATTCAACATTGACTTTTTTTGTTTTTATAGAAAATAAAAAATATTTTAATGTGTACAGTTTGCAGAAAATTGAACTCTAATTAAATTAAATTGAATTAAATTAAAAAGACTGAAATTGTTTGAATGCAGCTAAAAATGTTGTCTAAAATTTTAATAAAATGGGTATTTCTAAAGCAGACTAGTCTACTGTAATAGTATTTTAGGGTGATATATATTTGTAGATGAGTATTTTTCTGGGTCAAGCTGTTTTTATAAAAATATTCATATAAACTGATATTAATATAAAAATAACAACCTTTATTTTATGAGTAATAAACGTAAACTCCATATAACTAAACCGGTAGGAAAGTTTACTCATTTTTCAGTAAAGGACACTTTAAATGTTAGTTCGTTATAGGGTATGTAAAAAAAGTATTTTTATAGCGTATTTCATAGTTGTTAGAAATAGTTTTTCTATACACAAGTACGAATTATATTCTGTATAGAAAAACAATATGATTTAGAGACATTTTAAAGTATACAGGGTGCACCAAAGTTGTACAAATAAACTTGTATCTGTTCTACTTTTTAATGTAAAATAATCTTAAATGTGGATATTTAAACAAACCAGTTGAGAAAGCTGGATAAAATTATTATAACAAACTTAGAATTATTTTAAATGCAGAAAAATTATGCTTGTGCAAAAAAAGGATTGTAATCAAATTTTTTTTATCTATTTTCTCCATGTTCTTGACACATCAGATTATTCTATTTTTTAAAATTCTATCTGAATCTGAAATCAAAAATTCCATAAAAAGTCCATATACAGAGTCATATAGATTTTATGATTTGTGTATCCAGTTTTGAATAAAACAAGTTTATTCAGAATTATGTCGATTTTATGTATATTAAGTAGAAACGATACGGAAAATCTATATCAACATTATTTATGTTACACTAACAAATATAAAGTGGAACATAAATCAATTTTGATATACAATCTTGGTGCACACTGTATAGTTTAAAATTTCGCCAAATCATACTGTTTATGAACACCTTGTGACCTAGTAAAGTACAGTTCATCAATCTATCGCCAAAGGAAAAAACGGGCGCCCATAATGGCCCTATACTTAAGCCTATATACCGCGGCTTGGTAGCCCATATACAAATAAATAGACTTTATAAAAATTCAATTATTATTAATAAAAGATATAGATACCTATCTAATTTTAACAAAAAATTTTTTAATCATCATATCTTTTGCTTTGGTGCTTGATTTATAAACTGTACTATACAATTTCTACTTAAGGTATAGAAACAGATATTTCTAATCACTATGAAATACGTTGTGAAGACAGTTCATCGTAAATTTCCAGTCACCATGTTTTGCTACACCCAGTATACCTACAAGTTTGGCTCAACGGTAAAAAATACTTTTAGATGCCCAATAACATACTAAAATTTCGAAAGAATCTATTAATCCTTAGATTATTATACATTAAAAGTGTGACTTCTCGTTGTTGTTAAGTATCTAAATAACTATTGACTGAATGATATGAATAATTTTATAAAAAATTCCTGGTCACAGTGTCGTTGATATGTTACGTAGACCATTTTTATTTATTACCAATAAGTAGGATATAAATGATACATTTACCCCCAGTAGAATAAATATTCTAGATTTAGAAAACATTAGTTACAGCATTAGTTTTTGGCTCACATTTAACTAATTCTAGGTACAGTGTTAGAACGTTTTTGTTTTTGGGTGTATTGTTATTTGTTATTACCAAAAATATTGCAATTAGCAAGTAAAAAGCATTGTTGAAGTTTTTGTACAATTAAATATTATATGTGGGCCACAATTAGCAGTAGATCAATAGAACTTTCAATATTACTCATAGGCGTGCATAGAAAAAGAGGGTGTTCCTCATATTTTTTTACAGTAAAAACACTTACTGACGTCATTATTAGATAATATCTGTGTACGCTTATGATATTATTTTATCTCTATTTATATTGTAACTCCAAAGACATTCATGGAAAGAAAGTTAAATTAAAGTTTCAAGACACGAAACTTTTTACCAACAAAAAATAATATCGACTCAAGTGGAAATGTGTCCGATTTTTTTTACTTTTTACGTTTACTAATCTAATTAATTTTGTATTTTCCATTTTCAAGTTTCTACGGTTTAGTGAAAGTGTTTTGTAAATGACAATTTCTACCCTTATTAATTGACATATTGAGTAAACATTGATTTCCTACCTCTGTTCTACAATAATCTCATTATAGCTAAATATTATAACAATTTAACCCTCCCTTGAGGAGAAAATATATTTGTAAAATATACAACATTTTTCATATTTATAATATTGCTGGTATTTGTGACTGTCACTATTTCTCGTTCTTTGTCAGGTTCCTAATGGTAGCCGTAGTAGATATAACTTTTGGAGGAAGGGCTGTAGCTGTTAAATACATTCCGAACGTAATATTATTATAAATATTTTTTAAATTAATCCACATTCCATTTTTAGTTTTAAAGTTTTTAACATCACTTCCCAAATCTATTAAATTTCTATGAATGTCTATTTTCTACCACTTGCTTATCATAAATCCTTATATATTATATCAATTTTTAGCTTGGGATACCTATCGAAAGCTAAAGAAACCAGTGCTTACATCGTACCTACGTTTATTTTTAATTTTTAAGTTTTATAATACATCGTATGCCTCTGTTTCCTGTCAATTTTGTAATAACTATAAATGCGATAAAAAAATAAATTATTTAATAGAACATAAGTCAATGTTCAGGGTATTAAGACTAGTCGCAATTAAGATGATTTAAAGAGCAATATTTTATTTATATTTTTATTAAGCACCATTTATTTCTACAGTGTAAATATATTTAAGCGAAGTTTTTTGTAAATCTTCTATTTTTTTATTTTTTTTTCTAGTATAATAATTGAATCTTCCTGAAACTGTCCAGACATGACATTACAAATGTCAATAAATAATAAGTTGTCTCTAAAGTTCTTATTTTCAGTCTTCCTCTACGGATATAAGAAAAATATTTGAGTAAAATTTTTGAAGACAATAAGGTCATTATTTTTAATTTTTTTACATATTACAGCCTACTTGTAAGGATGTTTAGGAAAATTTAGATAAAAAGGACACTAAATTTATATCCGGTGGGCAAGTTTTTTCTTTATAATCATAATAATTTAGTATCCTTTTAGTTAAAATTTCTTAATACACCTATGCCTAATCGAGTTGATAAAATAAAACCCTGTAAGGATTGTATTATACTGGCCTATTTTTGATGAAAGACATTTCTAAATTGATAACAAGCGTCAAATATTTTCTAAAGTACGTACATCAGGATAGCACACTGAGCTTACTAATTCATGTTGTGATCTACATAGATATTTCATTGTTAAATTTTTACATTGTTTACTCCATAAGTACAATAAACTGATATACAAAGTCCTTCTAGTATTATTGTAATCCTTATATTCCTCAGTAATAAATAAATGCAAACCATAGCTAATCGAAAAGCAAAATTTCTTGTTGGTATTGCAGGAGCATGTCGCAGAAATGGACTTTTGAACAGAAAAATCTGTAATTATTTTCAATTTATTCTTATTCTCTTGTGATAATTACTAGCAAAAATTTAATTCTTGATAAAAGTTATTTATGGTGTATTTAAAAATATCTCCTGGTATATGAGAAAGCATCAATAATTTAGTTTCAGTCAAGTCCTTTTATTGCATAAATTTGAATCTAGATATACAGATTTCCTAATATTACATTCCTCTATTGCCAAAAAAATGGGTCCTTTTAGTTGACTGAATTTAAATGGTTTAATCCTTTCTCGTTTTTAAAATCATGTTACTAAAATTTGGGTTTTATACAATTTTCCAACTGTTCTTACGAATTAAGTTTCCAAGATAATAAAATACTTTTTTATATGATGCAGGCTTTTAGGGCACACCGTATATGAGGACAACCTGTATATATCTAATTTTGAAATGTGCATCTTAAGTCCTCTGATGATTTGTTGTTCAAACTTTTTGAAAATAGAGCACAGTTGTCAATTTTTGACTTTGATCGTAAAGTTGCGATGACGTAAATTTGCGATTATAAAAAAACGTGCACGTTTCTTAATTCCAATTTTTGATCACCGTTCGAAAATCAGAGACCACACGTTGGTCCCCTTTGGGGTCTCATATAAGGTGTCAACCATTATTATCACATTTCTAACTAAATCTTTGGACAGTTTGAATATGTTAATAAACTTCCTTTTATTGATTTCAACAAAAGGTTTTGACCATTGTGCTCATATTAATTATTTGTTGCTGATCAAAGTGTTACAAATTTTCAAGTGCAATCACATACACATTTATCAAGTTTACATATGAAGCTACGACGTAAAGCGAGGACGTTTATTAGTTGTGAACACTGAAATACTGCCCTTTGGCTGGAGGCAAATAATTCGTATCGATAATAGACTATGTGCCATACAAGCTAGAACATCAATGAGTTCTCAAATTCGAACATTTAGATATAATCTGTTTGTTGTGCTCCAAAGTTTATTTTTTAATTTAGTGAACTTACACGTTATTGTTTTAAGTTAAGTATTAAAATGGATCATAATTTGTTTTTGAAATTCAAAAACGTAGTACTAAACATCGGCGGTGGAAAACTGGGCGCGAAGTTTACCTGCTTTATAATCCGGACACGTAAACTGGGCGCGAGGATTTTATTGTCCGTTTAAATCCCATAGGTAAGTTGGGCGCAAGCTTAAATTGTTCTTATACGGGTGCTTCATAATTGAGATCTTTAAAATTTGGGATCAAAATTCTGGAAATGTTGGAAAAATACTTGAAATTGTTGAAATTTTGGATCAAAATTCTTAAAATGTTTGGACCAAAAGTTTTGTTATTTTGGAACAAAATTTTTGAAATGTTTGAAATTTTTAAAATTATTAACCAAAACTCTTGAACGTTTTGAAATTTTGGATCAAACTGGAAATTTTTGATAATTCTTGAAATTTCTGAAATTTTGGATCAATATTCTGAAATTTTTGTAAGTTTGGGTAAAAATTATTAATTTGTTTGAAATTTTGGACCCAAATTATTGAATTGTTTAAAATTCGGGACCAAACTTTAAAATTTTGGATCTAATTTCTTGAAATTTTGTATTAAAATTCTGGAAATTTGGATAAAAATTATTGAATATTAAAATTACCTGTATTTATTTGAACGGAGTCGAGTTTGCTCCCGATGCTAATAATTCGACTACATGAACTAAAAAAAGTACAGTCCGAATTGGCTCCGATAGACAAAATTGATTTACCCAAATATGTCGGAAAATACCACCCAGCGTTGTCACTTCATTCAAATTTTCTCTTTTTCGTAAGAAACATTTATCTCAGCATTTTAATAAATTTCTACAAACTTTAATAAAACTTTTTAACAAATTAAGTACAAGATTGCAGGGCAATAAATAAGTAATGCGATAAACCAATTTATTTATTACATTTTTGGACTCCCGTTTTTAAAGCCATGTTGGAGTGTTTTGCATTTGATTTTTTTGAATTCAAACCAAAACCCTTTTATTGGCAAAAAAATGTTGGTAGCTTACTTCGTTGACTTCTTCAGTCTACTATACGTATAAGCCAAATAAAATCCGTCGAATAAATATATTTTGAAATTAAAAGATTTGGCAACAAATATTTCCCTGATTATATGGAGCCTACTCAAACTCATGCTGGAGCCAATTCGTACGCTTCCAAAATATACCTGTACGAAGCAGAGCGAACTCGACTTCTCCCATTTGAACATGCTGTGCCAATTTCAAAAAAAGAATTTTTCTCAAATTTCAAAAATCAGGAAACATCAATCTGGTCATTTTTATTTTTCGTTTTTCCTCAAAGTTTTCGTATTTTTATTCATTATTCTATAAGCCGCTTAAGGGTATAATAGCACCTCAGTAAAATTTGAAATCGAAAATCCTTTTCTAAAATAGCTGAACTTTTAAATGTATATATTGGAGGAAGTTATCGATTGCTTCCGATTTTTTTTTCTTAAAAGTACTTTTTGTTAAAGAGAAAAAATTCGCCGACCTCATAAAATTGGAATTTTGACAATTAAATATGACCTGACCTAGATAATGTCACAATAAATATGCTGTAAAAATTTTGTTTCTTAATATCAAACCGTTGTCGAAATAACATTTTTCAAAATTTCTTATTTATATAGATTATATCCTAGCAGCAACTTCACTCTGTACACTCGGGAGAAGGACAACGGTTTGAAAATAAGAAACAAAATTTTTACAGCATATTTATTGTGACATTATCTAGGTCTGGTCATATCTATTTTTCAAAATTCCAATTTTTTGAGGAAACCCAATTTTTTTCTCTTTAACAAAAATTACTTTTAAGAAAAAAAAAAATCGGAAGTAATCGATAACTTCCTCCAATATATACATTTAAAATTTCAGCCATTTTACAAAAGGATTTTCGATTTCAAATTTAACTGAGGTGCTATTATACCCTTAAGGTCCAGCGCCCAGTTTACATATTATTATCAAAAATAATTTAACAACTTCAGGTAAAGTGATTATTTTCGCGTCCAGTTTACATCCGTCCCTAAACATATCCCAATCGTAAAAAAATAGATTTTGTTCCATGTATTTTCTATACAAAATCCATACCTACATTTATAAACTGACTGACTGACTCATTAACGGCACATTTTTTTTGTCTCTTTCATCGGCCCTTGATTATTCCAAATACTGGTGATCGTCAAAGCATACCTACCTTAGAATTGTTGTTTAGTGCTACTGAGTACGCTTTTTGTATATATCCTTGCAAATTCTATAAAATTCAATGTGAATCAATGTATTAATAACAATAATGTATCAAGAGCGAGTCAGACGTCTTATTCGATTACCAGCAATATTTATGTTAAAAAGAAGATGTCGTTCAAACAAACAACAGAACATATGTATTTGTCAGTTGCCATTATATTTTTGACACTGCAAAGCTAATGTAAAACCGTTTTTGAATGATGTCTTTAGTGGATATAAGGTTTATTTTGGTATCGTCAAAATCGCTGCATGTGAACCGTCCTAAAAGTCAGCGTTAAGATGGATTCCCACTAGGCAGAAAACCTGCAGGCGGATTTTCTGTATTCAATTCTATTGGTCGATTTCGAAAATTAATTCGAAATCGACCAATAGAATTGGATACAGAAAATTCACCTGCAGATTTTTCGCATAGTGGGTATCCGTCTTAACAGTTGACTATTGGTTAATACGCGCATTTTTCCGCTAAGTTCTCGAACAGTTTACAGCGATTTTTAAAAAACCAAAACAGACCTGTAAATTAACAGAAAACATGATTTATTTTTTCAGGAACTAAAGAGACTGATAAAATGATCGGCAGTTTTCCTGTTATTTAACCCTGCTAAATTTTAGCCTTAGAAGTTAAAATATCACTTTCAATTTTGGTTATTCTATTTCTCCACGACCATTAGTGAATATATGAATTCCGAAATCATTTTTAATAATATTTATTCTAAATCACTATTTTCATTCTTTATCAAGGTAAAGAATCGATATTTTGTAATCGAACTAAATGATATGGATTGCCATGGATTTCAAAAGTGTCACTGTCAGATACAAAATGGCGACGGTAATAATTATTTTCAAACAAGTTTTAATTTAAACAAAATAATGAGTGAAAAATCGAGTGAAGTAGATATAGAATTTAATAATATCTGAAATTGCAAATTATGAAAAAACACCAATGCACCAGTTTTTAATTTCGGTAAGTGTACCATAACACTAAAAATATTAATATAATGTAATACAAAATATGTCAGCAAATAACTTGTGTTCAGATTTAATTTAATTTTGATTCATACTTTTTGATCGTGGAGAAAATATAGTCTGTTACTCGATTAAAATGAAAAAAATCGTTCACTCGTAGCTCACGCTCGCGTTCGGAATTTTCCACTCTTGTCGAATTTTTCATAGTTACAGAATCTACTATTCAAAAACTAAAAATAGTTATGTCTTTAAGAAAATAGATAATTTTCTTGAGTGTATTTAGTAACTATTAAAAAAGGGTAAAGAAACATTGTTTATAAATGAAGACAACAAACGTATATTTGATATTTATTTATATTTGACAAGTGTTTTCGATTAATTGTTTTCTATATTGAGAGGTATACTGTGTAGTGCTAGTTGAAAAGAGGTTGCAGGTAGGGAATAATAGGAACAAGATCACTGGTTAGGTAGGGTTTTGGGGTGAAGGGCGCTGTCTCGCCGTGGTCGAAGATATATTACGTAGTATATCACATCTTTAAATATTGTAAATACTCGGCGGGGCGTGACGTGGGGAATGCGGAATGGGTGGTTAATAGAAACTGTACAGTATCCCTAAATTTATTTGATTTTTTCTGGATTACTCGGTATATAATAAATACACTTTTGACATATTTTTGACAAGAATGTATTTAAGTAAGTTTGAGCAACATTAATTTAAATAATGGAAGCAGAATTTAAAGTTTCCTGAAATAAAGTTTTTTATTACTATTAAAAAATAAGTGTGGTTGAAATACATTCCCATCAAAATAAAAAAAATGGCGAGCAAATATTCAAGTCTAGGATTTAAATGTGAACATATCACCTTTGTTTATACAATACCACTAGGTCTAAGAATTTTGCCCGCTTGGTAATAGAATTAAAAAATGATTAAAACCTTTAATTTTATCTAAAAAATTGCTTATTCTTCATGACAATACGAATGCCTATTTCTAATTGTGCGTTACACCACTGGTGTTTTGATTTTTTTATCGATTGTTGGAAGAATTTTTATCACATAATAAAATATTGCTAACACATATATAAAAACGGATCAACTAAGTTTAAACATTAAGTACCCTTATGATTTTAAATTATCTAAATTTTAATACATATATATACACACACAGTGGCGTATTCCATAGGGGGAAAGGTTCTAAAATATAATCTCTAGCACTAATTCGTATTTGTAGTTAATCTGTTAATAATTTGTCATATAAATAAATAATGAATTTTAATTTAGAATTCGTTTTCATCCAAAACGATCTACCCTATATATTTAATAAATGAAAAGAAACCGTCTTTTCATTTTTCAAGAGCAGATGTATCGGTTGTATACATTAAACAATATGTTGTTTATGTACATTATTTTGTATTCTGTATTAAAGAGGGTGATTCATTTTAGATTTAATATCTCAGAAAACACTCACATCAAATGAAGAACTTTTAAGCAAAAGTGTGCAGTAGTTATTATTTTTGTCAGACAAATCTTAACAAGCGAGTAAGCAAGCGGTTTGTATTATATACATGTATTTAAATTGAAATTCATTATATATTCTATGAGAAATTTTTAGCCGATATTTAAAAAAATACACATTTAAGTGGTACAAATGGTTAGAAATTTCCATATTGGTTAATACTGATCTGGTAGAAAAAACACTCAAAATGGTCCCCCTAATATTTTGATTGTCGAGATACGCCATGGATTACATTTTTTCTGCTACCAATTTTTGATATCAACAAAAAAATATAAATAAAATAAATCCCTTTTTCACAAACTGTTTACTCTAGATATTATCAAATTGTAAAATAAATAAAAATATTTAATTGGAATGTTGAAAATATTGATTATAAATACTTACAATATCCAGAGATTTCAGCTCAGAAAGGCCAAAAGTTGTAAATTTATACTTAGTATCTGTATGGAAAAATAAAGTAGTAATAGTATATCTGTGCCTTCGTAGGTTTGTGAAAATAGGGACGGTTAATTTTTCGAATACAAATACAGACAAAAATTATCACTTTTAGTTAGGTATACCGAGCAATCTTTTACACTTAAACTTGTATATACCGTATATGTTTCTATTAGTTAGTCCCATACCTACAGTCGGGTAAAAAAGATTTGGACCCTAAAGTTTATCAAAACTAACTAAATTTTTTTAAGTGGAATAGGTATTCTAAATAAATATTTATTATAAAAATATGAATAGAAGTAGTTGAGCATAAATTCGCAATTTATACCTAACTTTATGACATTTCTTTTTTTACATTAATTAGAAATAGATTTGCGGCTACTGAGGCAGGATCTCTTGCACCATATAAATATGTATACAGGGCGGAAAGCTACATATGATTTTCTAATAGTGAAACAATGGAGGTTACCTACCTAAGAACTGCTTCCATATATATTAAAATATAGACTAATAAACTTATGCACTTATGAGGCTATTTTCAGAACATTTAATTGCCCACTTATAGTTAAAATTCGGAGGAATATTGTTCTGTTGTAAATATTTGGATCAGGTGCAAAAGATCCTTTGTACAGGGTGTGTTAAAAAAAGTGAACTCCATGCGTCGGAGAAATCTATAGTGCAATGGCACAAACGGATATTGAAACCATTTTGCTTTAATACCAAGGGTGATAAGATACCTTGACTAAATTTGTTTTAATCTCCTCTTTTATACTTAATATTATTTTTCAAACTTTATACATTATTTTTATTATAAAAGAGGTTTTATCTAAAAGTAAATTATCATCCTATATTTAACAAATTAAGCATAAAAGGCAAATTTTTATAGCCATTAATAAGGAAATATTGATACATCCATTTTAAAACATCATCAAGATCCGTTGTATCAAAATTTTGTAAAAAAATGTCGGAAAAATTAAGTTTACTTTGACTAGAAAACATCTGTTTTGAGGCTTATCCTCAATTGTTACATAACTGACATCCAGATTATACATTTTACTCAGTTTTGCTAAAACATACATAACATCACATCTATTACATATACCTATAAGTCTTTTACGTTTCACAGTAGCATCAGTTAGTTTTTTTTACCAAAAAATTCACACACAATCCTTAAAAAAATTAAACTTGTACCATTTATAATAACCAATAACTCATATACTGTTAAATTATTTTGTTTGCATTAATTAATAAATCAGACCGTAACTGAAGATCCTTTGGCTGAAAATATAAGGATTTATCCTAGAGTTTATCAGTTGTTTTGGATAAATTTGTATAATTCTAAAATGAGGTTTATATATTAGAATTAATATATTAAGAACATTTTCGAAAAAATTCACTTTATGTTTATAGTTCTCTTGAACAATGAATAGAAAGAATACCGATTTTTTTAGAATGTAATGGAATATAATTTCTCTGAAAATGATAATAGCAAGTTTAATAGCCAGTGGAAGAATATTTTTTTATTTTAGGCAATTTTGTATCTAAAATAAAAACAAAATTTATAATTATTTTTAATTTATTAACTTATTCAAAATTTAATTTGATCATGGTAACTTTTTGAGTAATTTCTACTTTTTAAAGAATTTATAGTCATCAACATTTTAGTGGTTATTGGAAATCTAAAACCTGCCAAAAAGAGAAAATTTAGACGTGGTCGAAGTTAGACCAGACATATAAAATTGTTAGTTAGTCGAAAAATAAAATACATCTATTTCCCTTGGAAAATAAAATATTTAAAGTATACCATCCTGTCACCCAGATGCTGTTAGAGGATTTGGGTTTTTAACTATCAGTAAAAAATATTGAACGCACAACATCTTTTAATTAAATCTTTATATTTGTACCAAAAATCTTCATTTACTTTGTGTCTCAGTTTATGAAATATTCTGTATAGTTTTATTTTATCTAATTTAATAGTTTAAAACTAGACTGATGAATTGTTCAATGAATTTTTCGGTAATCTGGATAGGGTAACCTAATCAGATCTTTTAATTCATTCACAACCAAATATTTGCGAATAAACAATACCCTTATATTTAACTTTGTGAGTGACAAACTTAATTTCATTTTGGTTATAAGATTATACAATATTTACACATATTAGACATTTCTTGTACAAAATTATAGATTTTATGGTAAATGAAATCAGCTATTGCCAAAACAATTCAAAGTTTTGGATTGGTGTCAGAATTTTAATTGCTTTTGGCTCTCGGAACCTTTTGTAGCTATGTGTATGTCGAAAAAGACAAATTTAATACATTTGAATATTGTTAGCAACAGTTCATATCACAGACACAAGACATCTCCTAATAGTAAAGAATCAAATCAATCGAAGAGAAATAAAGCAAGATCGGTGTATAAGAATTAAAAAAACAAGTTTTAGAAATAT
This sequence comes from Neocrepidodera transversa, assembly GCA_963243735.1. NCBI lineage: Eukaryota > Metazoa > Arthropoda > Insecta > Coleoptera > Chrysomelidae > Neocrepidodera > Neocrepidodera transversa. The sequence goes on from OY725339.1 coordinate 6,783,483, forward strand.
TTAATAAATGAAAGAATTTGCTATACATTTTATTAAGATAAAATGCTTATATAAATTTCTCTCATAGTTTCAATACAATATTATTATAATAAATATATCTAAAATAATATAGGTAATTTAATTATAAATTTACCATCAGGATAGTCACAACAGTACAAGTACAAGCGATGAGAGCAGTCCAAGTCTAATAAACAACGACTTTGTATTTTGTATTTGATAACGAATAAATAAACATACAGGGTGTTTCAGAATTCCACCCCCATTGTGACGAGACATTTTTTTAAAACCTTTTACCAGTGGCGTTCCAGTTGGGTATGGCCGAATATTTTGCCCTCATTTTTTTACGCAACTGGATACATTTTGAAAATTGTTTTTTTTTTCAATTGCTTTGTGTTTAATTTAGTAAAAAAATGCATGGCATTAGATTTGGATAAAATTAATAGTTTTTGAGAAAAATTAGATAGAAAGTGAGGCATGCAGTGTTTTAATAAAGTTACAGCGAAAAAAACTGTTTTTTTTAATCAACTTTAGCACTCTGTATTTGGAAAAGTAAGGATTTTTGAGTATTAATTCCTGACCTAGATATTCATTATTTTATAAGATTAGTCTACCATAAACCGTTGAATGTCAAATTCTGAAACATCCTGTATATATATTTTATTTACTTTAAATCTGTTACCTTGATTTTTGAATTCTCACCATATTTTCTTAACGTGTATTAAATTTATTATTATTTATATGTCTCCTACTTCATCTAGGAAAACATATTCGGTGGTGCCGTTTCCGATTACACGTTTTCATTATCATTCTTTGGTTTTAGATAAAAAAATTCGAAATGACTCTAAATGATTCTAAAAATCAGTGTATAGGTTAGACCAAACATTATTTAAATAAAAGATTGTATTGCCATTTCGTAACAGAAATAAAAGTTTGAAATATGTCACAGAAAAATTTCAACAATAATAAATTTTTTGTCACACGTAAAAAAGATATTTAAAGTGATATACAGGGTGTCCCAAATAAGAGTGATAGTAAATGCACAGCTTATTAATTTCCCTATATAGAAATTGTGGTTTTCACTAATTGTTTTCGTTTACCGAAAAGTTTCTTTTATGAAGTTTTTTTACATTTTCTCCCAACAGACTATTTTTTTTTCATTAATTTTTGGCAAAATAAATGGAAAATATGTAGTATTTTAAATGGAACACCTTGTATCTTTTGCTTTTCTAACAACAAAGATATGCGAGTTTTCAAGAAACACTGCATTTTTACTTATAGAAAAATTGACAAGAAAGCAACTATTAGTAGTAAAGCAGCTGAATCACTCTTTTGAATGTCATTAAAATTCAGTTTAAAATAATACATATTTTTTCCATTTTTTTTTAGCAAAATTAGTAATGATGGCAGAAAATGTAAACAAACTTTTACATTTACATTTAAAATCGATCACTCTTAATTTGGACACACTGTATATTGAATAATAATAAAAGAGACAGTGACATTGTTATTAAAAACTAATTTCAAAATGTTTAATAAATATTTTGTTTTTATAATTTTCTTTTGCCTAAAAACTGCTTTCATCACTAGTCATTGTTTATAATATTTTTTAGTAGCTCTTAACCAATGTTTTACTCATATTATTTTAGAGATATATTTTTCATATAATATTCTAAAAATGGCACTAATTGTTTAAGAAGTACTTTCCGGAGTAGCTAGATTAGATTGTTTTTTAGATGTTTTACATCAAAATTAAAGATTTTATAGAGCGCAAGTGTATGAACTGAAAAGCTACAAAAAGTTTTTAAATGCCTAATGTTGTACAAAATATAGCATTTTGAGCATTTTTCTTAGTTAGCACCGTTAAGTTTTACAATACGTAATGGGACATTGAAATAATGGAATCAGATAAATACTGATGATTCGGAGAATGTTTTGATAGGTATCATTTGCCTAATCTGATAGATGTTGGCTACAATATTCAATAATTCCTGTATGAATTATGGAAAGCTTCTTGTGTAGTTCTACAGTTCTACACTAAATCTAAGTGCTACCACATGACACAGCCAAAATAGAGATTGTGCAAACGATCCATTTGTATGATATAAGTACGCATATAAAAATTTAGTTAGTTCGATTAAAATGATACCTTAATCGGTACCATCCAACTTTTTTACCCAGCTTGTGGTGAAATGAACCATAATTTTCGTTATTTAATACACAACACTAATTTTTTTAAGAAGTGAGCGATTATGAGGTCCAATCCAGAATAATGATTGCTATGGTACAAAGTGATCATGTGCCGAAAACCGGTTTACGAACACATCTCACAGCGTCCTATATTTATTTTATACATGGGGTTTGTGCGGCGCTGTGGCTTAAAAGCGGTCACATGTCACAGTGCATAGTGCGAGGAATGCTCCGAAGATTCGGCTATAGGCGCCGGCCGGTGGCAATCTTGCTTTAGACGCCCTGTATATAGTCGACCGTCGCCCGCCGAGGTTATTGTCGACTGTCGAGTCTCTCGTTAGGCCGCCTTGGTTGAAATGGGGACGGCTTTAACCGTCCTGGTCCCTGCAAATACAAAACAATTTATATTTTAAATTTTAAAAGAAAGAAAAATTCTTACACCTAGGCCAGCAACTAAGATATCGAGAAAATATATACTAAATAGTAGAAATTGATTTAAGAAAAATAATTTAATGAGTGTTCTTTAAATATTTATATATATATATAATATATACGGTAGATCTACTTAAGTTGGCTAACAACTTTTCTTTATAACAATTTCTAATGTACTTTACTCTTGCGCAAAATTCTTGTTTTACTGAAAAAATTTAAAAAATAATAATGAATTTTCAAGATGGCTCGAAATTACAAATATGTAATTCTTATAAATATACACGGTGTTCAAGATAAAAAAAAGTCAGACTGTAAAATTTTGAAATTATAATAAAGTTTCTGATGGAAATCGGAGATTATTAATTTTATTAAGCCATTTCTTGTGAATACTAAAAAAAAATTGATCTGAATATTTCTTCAGAACTGAGCGTGGACTGTATTTTTTATTATTAACTGTATGTTTGATGAACAAGTGAATAAAACTTGACACTTTCTAGGTAAAAAACATATATTGATTAAAATCCAGTGAAGATTAAATAATACAGTTGCAGTGCAGTTGATCAACTTGTTTTAATCATTCATACAAGATTTTATAAAAGCGACACAAAATCACTTCACTGATAAACTATTAGTAAAAATGTAGAATGATAAACAATCTATTAACTTTTAGTTACAAAAAATAAATAAATAAATTGTAGTGTCATCATTGTAACCGGATGTTTTGTAAGAAAAATGAATGACGAGATACTGAACAAAGACTAGTACGATGGAGACGGAGCTAAATTTGCCTTCCAATTATCCTATAATACCTACTATTAATTATTTAGGATTATAAAATTGCACAGGTAAATAAGCCACCAGAGAAAAGGGCATCTACCTGAGAGAGTAAAAGACTATTGACAAGAAGTGATAACTAAATAAACCCGGTTTGATTTGTATAAGTACTTGGTAAAGAATTTTTTTTTCTACAAATAAAAAAATCTGTTTAATTTCTTGAATTTTTTTTTCTCGAAATAAATAACCTCTGTTTGATTTGTATAGTAAAGAATTTTTGAAAATTTTTTTTCTCCAAATAACCAAATTTTAAAAATCTATTGCAATTCATAAAATCGTTAGTGGCAAAAATACCCGTGTATTTTTAAAGAACCCTTTTGGTCGGTAGCATTTTTACCGGTACCCTTTTCTGGTCAGGTATATTTGGTGGCAAGTTTACTTCCGCCTGTACGATGGGTGGGTTAGTCGATCCTTCTGATACTTTCTTAATTAACAACTTAAAATTCCACATTGGTTCTACTACTAAATTGAGAGAACCAGAACACATTGAATATATGTCTAAAATGGTACAAAAAAGATATCACTCTGTATCTGTAATACATTTTGGAAGTAAAAAAGTAAACTATTTTATTCTAATAAAAAAGGTCATATAACACATCTTTTAATCATTGTTGATGATGAAAACAAATAATATAATTTCAGAAAGCTTGGATAAATCTTCATAAAGTTTTGCTTTTCACTGCTGCTAACCTCAATATTTCTAGTTAACCCCTTATAATCCGGCCAAAATCCTAAGCACATGATGGCGTGGGTGTATTTAATTACACTAATTAATAATAAGTGATTTTTTCTTCAAAAGTAGATATCTCTCTTGTTTTAAAAAATATGGAAAAATGTTAAAGAACAAATGATAAAAGGACTTATGACTCACATTTTAAAATTATTTTGAAGTATACAAGTTGTCCCATATACAAATACGCCATCTACAGGCAGCAAAGAGCTAATCAAAAATTTTTTTATATAACCAGTTTTTCCTCTATAAGCATAAGCAAAAAAAATTATATTAAATACAATCTATATTAAATTGGAATGTGGGGCTTGTTTAAGAAAACGTAACAAAAATAGAATAACTTTTAATCCCATTTATTCCGCCTGATTACATCCAAAAATTTACCTGTGGTCTATTTTCTTTTTGTTTAGCAATAATAAAATCAAATGGGCTATTAAGTTTCTTTCTCGTATTTACTTTCGATATATTTGACAAAATCACTGATCTTGTTAAATGGCCAATGAAAGTAAATACTCGAAACCAAACTTATAAAAAATATCAGGCCAAATCTGAGCTCTAGTGGTATTACCCCCAATAATTCCAGGTAATAAATAAGCGCGATTCCCAAATCGGCATATCGAACAGGTAACCGTTCAAATCAACCCAAATCGGCACAAAGTTGACAGGGGCCCCTTCATTTTGAGTCACATTTCACCTTTATACCTGAAAATTTTGTGCCAAAATGAGCTACGCGCAATAAATAAATTGCCATTAGCCATATCAGTGAGATATCGATAGTATCTACATCTACAGGATTAACGAAAAATTTGGGATAAGACTAAAAATAATGTTACTAAAATATAAATACATATTCAGGGTTTGTTTAAAAATCACAAACTTCCTGTATGTATATAAGGTGATTTTTAAATTAAATTTATAGTATAGGTAAGAACATAATTCTACCGTGAATCGCTACAAAATTTTATTCCATTGAATATTTTAAAACCTGAAAATCTGAACTGAAACTTAAATAAATAAATGTGCATTTCCCTAAAGATTCAAATTTAATACACTTGGAAAATGTTGAAGAACATGGAAATATGGATTATGAAAAATGGTAGAGCAAAGTAAGGATGGAATTGAATATTTACAGGGTGACAAAATTTAGAAAATAACTAGGTTTGGGATCTGAAACTCCTTATAACGCTGGGCCATGTAAAATAAATCTTCCCACGTTTAGCAAAGGCCCTCAACACGTTGAATGCCGACTTGATACCAAGGGTTATATACTACGCAGATGTCAAATAACAAATCACCACCAACACATCGCCAGAACAGAAATACGGATTGCATGAAAGTCTCAAAGGAGTCCTAGCTCAACTCACACCTACCATCAACTATCTGAAAGAAATTGGACTTTACCGCACGATATAATTGTTTCATATCTTATACATTGTTATTTATATATAGATATCTTCTGTTATTTTTCCTGTTGAATAATTAGGTATATTGTGGAAATTACTGTAGCTCATGCCAATAATCATTGTGATAGAGACACGTTACTTCTAATAAAAAAAAATATCCTTTATACTTTAATTGACCTTATTAGGGCTTCTCGGTAGTTCTGCCCATGAGAAGTTTTGTTCGCTATCTCAAGATGAACAATATACCAAAATGTCATTCATTTCGAGCGGATTTGCACTTAAAAAGTGCGGGGTCCTTTAAACAGCGGTATTGGTATGGCATTCTTAGCTGAGTCCAAAGACTCTAACCAAGCCGTTATTTTTTTAAGTTCTTAATTTTTGTTGTGAATCAAGTTTCTCGAATGGAAATAATATCACCAGTTCTTTATCGCATTTCCCTAGGAATTAGGTATATTACATTTAGCCCAACGTATAACTTACCCGGAAGAGACCGTTGTGACCATCGCCGTTGTCACTCCAGATTGGGGACCCGAAGAACCACTCTGTTGTTGAGACAACGTACGGTATAACGGTGAGTTGACGAATCGTGGATAGCTGTCCCTATGCATCAGGGTGTATATTTGAATTTGCGCTTCTTCAAACATGTGCGGGGTTGGTTCCACCATATTACGGTTTACAATTTCACGTACTCTTGCATCTAACGACACCTAAAATAAAAAATAATTATTAATAAACTGTTTTTTTGTTGTAAAGAAATATACGAACCTCTTTTGGAGACAATATAGAAATATAATCTTCGTATATAATTCTTGCTCTCTCTTCAATTATTTCTGGATTAGTTTCGCGTTTGAGATCTTCACATGCTAACCAAAACATTATATTTTCCTCGGAGTATTCTCCCCTTAGAAAATCTCTAAAGTAATTCCGTCCAGCTAAAAACATTACATTGCTTTCATATCTCCATTGATAATAAAATAAAATGACTATACGAGTTAAAGAACCTGAAACTTATTTATATTATACTATGTTATCTTAGGTCAAAAATATTATTTGATATTTCCTAGAAATTATTCTACCATACAGAGCACAAACTCCTATTTTGGTATCTATATTTATTTCTGTCTGTCTGTCAGAGAAGTAATATTGACTTTTTTTATTTTCTGGAATTTCTGGTGAATGAACAAAGTTTTCATAAATATATATTACACGACTAATCAGCCATTAGTCGTTTCCCCATTTTAATATATATTACCGTTTAAAAGATGATTTTTTAATATTTTTACCTTACGGTCAGCATTTTCTCGGTTACGGTTCGTTCAACATCAAAACTGACAACACTTTGTTGAGATACTATTTCGTCTTAAACAAGAATCTGAAGTCAGATTTGAAATATTTTGATGTTACACACACAGACAGAATTATAGATTTCAACACAAACTCAAAGAATTTTGTGAAAATATAGATGTTCTTTCTAACTCGGAGTAATTAGATGTTTATGATTACCTGAGCTTCTCATTAGTTTATCAAAAGATCGTCCCCAATTGCGTATTTCTTCAATAGATGGACTAAAAATAATTTTAGTTACTTTGGGTAAAAAAAACTATAAAAAATGACTTACGGTGGTTCCAACTCACAATTAGCCATGGCATCGGAATTATTTGAGTTTCTTGTAGGTCCGTTATCATCGGTTGATTTATTACCTGGAGTTGAACTTAAAACATACAAACAATAAGTAATCATATTACGAATAAACTAAGTATTAGTTTTATAAAAAGTTTGAATGTATAAGAGTTTTGGTATGTAGAAGCTGTTGATTATCTCATGAACGATGCGACACCGCAGGAATTTGCTTCCAACATCAGCGCTATGACACACAAAATGACAAAACTGAATGCTACAAAGGCCGAGTCATCACTCGTGTGAATAGTCCAGTCCAAGTTGTATCAATATTTGTGAGACTTCAATATAAGACACAATACCTCAAACGTAGTTACATAATAAATAATATATTACATATGTAGATAATTACTTAAATTAAATTAAATAAGTCATAAGCGCTCGTACTAAATTCCATTCTCTTCGCCCCGTACGTCCTGGGCGATTTATTGTTTACGAGAACTATACAGATATCATATAACATAAAATGGATTTATTAAACAGTGCAGTAAATAAAATTGCTAAGCTCAAATAAGTTGAATTTAAAAAGGATAATTATTTTCTGATGGCAAATACTAATTTTACACCTATTCAACAGGTATAATGAATAAATTGCTTGAATAACGGCAAGAGAGAAGCAAAATACATATTGTTTTTAAAAGATAAAATTTAAAAAATTATTAATTTACAAGTTATTACATATTTCATTGATATATATGTGGTATACCATTGTTTAAAACAATTGAATACGAATTTTTCGGTTTTTTTTTGGGTTTTATGAACAAAATGTATAGCATTATTTAAAATGAAGGTAAATTTTATTTGGGGACAATTTCGCTCCATTTTAGATTGATCAGTCTCTTAATATAAATGCATACAACAGTTTTGAAATTAAAACGAAGTACAAATAAATCGTAGGTGTTCAGAACGAACCCGTGGATAGAAGTATTGAAATGAGTAAGATAATTAATCTTACAAAAAAAGCACGTTTGTGAAAACATTTCTCTTAGCAAGTTATGAACTTGAAATGTGATAATTATCATATGTTGAGTGATTGACACACTTCAATAAAGATCGAAATAAGAGGATAAATAAAACCCAAGATGATGTAAGAGCTGGTAAAAATATCATTTTTGTAATTGCTATACATTTCCTTTATGACATATTTTAAATAATTAGGAATTTGATTGAAAAATGGTGGAGACAGGTAACGAAAAATAAAAGAAAAAAATATGGCAGCAAATAAAAGATGTCATGCAAACAAAATAAACACCAAAGAGAACAAAAATGCGAATAGACAAAACTTTGACAAGATCAGTTATAACGTAAAGAGAAGAAGTGGTAACGATGACCAAGAAAAAGAAAATATAAGTATAGGAGTGAAGCAGAGCCAATAAAAACACGAATTGGGAGCCAGCAGAGAGAGTAAAACAAGGCAGACCCAGATCAAAGTTAATGAAGAAGGTAAAAACTTAACAGCAGCAGGAACTAGGAAAGCGAAAGAAAATATGCAAACAAATATAAAAAATATACATTATGTCCAATTAACCATATGGGAAACTTTTTTATTCTTAGTTTTATGAAAAAAGTTATTCTTTATAAAATGTTGTGCATAGTCCAATCCAGCTTAAAAATACATATTGTTTCTAAACAAATTTTCCAAATAAAATTTTTCTATATTTTTTTAAAACAAGGGTACTTTACTCTTGAGCAAAATTTATATTTTTTCACTCCCCTCGTATACGGGTAAAAAAATGTATTATCTGATGGTTGCATTTTAGGTTGTAGACCATGCACAACATTTTATAAAGAATATTTTTTTTCATAAAACTAAGAATAAAAAAGTTTCCCATATGGTTCCGACTTAATTGGACACACTGTATAATATATATAATTGAAAATATAAATATGGTAGAAGATCTTTAAAAGGAAAATAAAAAGATGTTTCTCGGTCTTATTTCAAATTTCTTACCAGGGGCATTTGCAACAGCAGCACCACAGTAAGCAACACGGTTTTGGTCTGAGCGAAGAACCTTGAGCACTCGATTGGGGACCATTTTGTGGAGCATTCGCGTTCGCTATACTGCCTCTGGAGTTCGGAGAAATTGCTAAACTTGAGTTACTAGCGCCAGTGCCTCTCAGCCTGCATGCTGATCCTCCTACGGTGTTTGTCCCCGCAGGACCTGCTCCTCCTTGGGGACCCACAACTGCCGCTCTATTGTCCGGGACCCGCTCAGTAACGCTACAAGACATCTGCAACAAATTTAATAAAAAACATTAGAATAAAAATAACAAATCTATTAGCCACAATTTAATTGTTTTAACTTTTTAAAAAATAGTACTACTATACAGTATTACAGAAGATATCATTATTTATGCTGTGTTTGAGTAGAGAAGATACATTTCTCTCCTAGTAGGAGCTAATTTTTCATATCTACTAGTAGGAGAGAAAAGTGAAAGGATATAAGAGAATATAAATGCAATGTCAACAAATTTATCTCCTACTAGGAGCTAATTATCTATTAGTAGGAGAGAAAAATGAAATGACATATGAAAATGATTAAATATTTTAGTAAATGAAAAATTAGCATATAAACCACAGTAGAGAAAATTTTTCTCAACCGAGCTTTATCCCGAGATGTGAAGCATCGAGGAATAATAATTTGCGACTTGTATCGTTATCCGATTTTATGTCGTTTGGCCGGAGCAATCACTTAAAGTTGAAAAAATGCGATTTTCAATTATCTATAACGTCAAAACTATTTAGTTTATAGTCTAGGTGTAATAGGTTTTTGAAATCAGCTTCTCAAAACGAATATAAAAATGTAAAAAAATACAGGGTGTTCAATTTAAAATAACAAAGTTGGTCGTTATGTTCGTAACACCTTGTATAGAGTGAAAGTTGAAAATATTTTCTTAAGAGGCGCCAATACCATATGTTATCTTGCCTGAAATCGTTTTTGACGAGTGCTCCGTTAATATTAAAGATAGGAAGCTGCGGTTTTCACCAATCGATTCTGTAGTTAATTCTTTAGAGCGCGTCTGTGGCACTTTTTTTAAAATAGTTTTAGTAAAAGTGATACGACTATCAACTTTTTTCTCTAGACAAATTTGAAAAATGTAGCACAGACGCGCTCTTTTCATAAATATTTTAAATACCATGAAAAAAAACCGCATATTTTTAGTTGCTATATTAGGCGAGTTCTCGTCCAAATACAAGCACATTTTCCTTGGGTAATTTTCTAACCGGCAAACATAAATGTCACGTGGTGTGTGGGCCTCTTAAGATCTGTCACAACGACAAACCCTTATGTACAATGTTTTATAAATATTTCAATATACAGATATTTTTAAATCCATGACACACCCTGTATATGTACTGACTGATATTTGTGAATAATATTTATTTCAAAATTAATTTATGTATATTCGTTTACGACAAAATAGGAGCTATAGCAATTTTCATTAAATTAATTTTCAAGCATTTTATGGCATTTCCTTTGCTAGCTTCTCTTCGATGTTCTTAAATCCGAGCATAATTTTTCAAAGCGCGACAAAAAAAAATTCGCGACTAATTTACGACTATTTTATGACAAATTCTTAAATAATTTTTTTTGTCCCACGCCAATTTCGGATAATTTGCAGTAGACTTAGATACCCGACATTGAAAATAATAAAAAAAGCCATAATATTTACACAATAAAGAAAAAAATTAAGCTACATTTACAATGTCATTATTACTGTCATTTGAGATAAATAAATAAAGTAAGTTATAACACACGGGTGGATTATGACTTACAATACACAAGTAAGTTATCAGAAACAATTATAGATGACAGTCATGTTTTATAAATCTTGCCACATAGCTAGCTGTAACATTATGTCAATTTTTTACTGAATTTTAATTTTTTCCATTATAATTTTTTATCCTAATATGGTATACTGGCTCGAACGGCAGCCCGATGGGCCGCATGTTCTCGTCCGCCAGCTTGGAATCGTCATCTTGAATTTATTCATTTTGACAAAAAATTCATAATCTCGGTCCCCAACATACCAATTTTAAATAGAATCTGCAAATAATCATAAATATCGTCCTTGTAGTCGTCATCTTGATTTTATGAATTTTGATAAAAATATATAATAAGGACATTTTCCTTGAGTAAACAAATTATTTTTGTATATTTATAATATACAATCGTTTATAACACATATTCGATGAATAATTGTTGAAACTTTCTAAACCGAGTGTTAATTTAAATTTTTATTAAAAACATTATCAATACTATCAGTTATAGAGGGTGATTCTTTTAGAGGGCTAATTAGAAGTTTCAGAAGAAACTGAAAATTTGGGATATGAGGTTTATGTTACGCCCAATCGATCTAAAATATTTAGAACAACCAGCTACTTCCCGTTATATCGGAAGTTGTATTTTTTTACATTTTTATATTCGTTTTGAGAAGCTGATTTCAAAAACCTATTACACCTATATTATAAACTAAATAGTTTTGAAGCTATAGATAATTGAAAATCGCATTTTTCCAAGTTTAAGTGATTGCTCCGGCCAAAACAATATAAAATCGGATAAAACGGTTTACATGTCCCCATCTTGACTTTTTAAATTCTACTTGGTAGCATATGAGAAAAATGTACACAAGGTTAACAAAAGTACGCAAACTTTGACCACCCTGTATATTTTTGTTCTTATGTCACCAAGTAAAACACAAAAGTTAAGATAGGGACATGTAAATTATCCGATTTTATATTGTTTGGCCAGAGCAATCACTTAAACTTGGAAAAATGCGATATTCAATTGTCTATTTATAAACTACTTAGTTTATAATATAGGTGCAATAGGTTTTTGAAACCACCTTCTCAGAACGAATCTAAAAAATGTAGCTAGTTGTTCTAAATATTTTAGACCGATTGGGAACACCTGAAAACATCATATCCCAAATTTTCAGATTTTAATTCCGCCTACTTCTCCTAAAACCTCTAATTAGACTTGAATCACCCTGTATTAGAGTTACACATGTATGGTATATTTTATTAGACACCATTTAATCAAATTTAATTTATTATTATACCTAATTTATATCCTGTAACATTATAAAAAATGGGCAGGTACGCTCCTGGTTTTGGAAAAATTCGGAGTGCAACTACTGCGCATGCGTTGATGTGTTGCTTTTTATGAATTTATCTTTGAGAAAGACTTGTCATGTTTAATATCAAATATTAGGAAAAAAGTTAAGTGAAATTATTGAGTTTTAGTGGGTTTGTCAGTGAATATGTGTCAAACAATAACTGTAAGTATAATTTGATGAGTATTTTCAATTTACTTTTACAATATACTCTTTTTATGCTTTTGATTCTTGAAATAACTACATATCTACCTATCCTACCAGACTCTTTCTAAGAATCCTACAAAGTGTAATTTTGCTAATTTTGAGATTTAATTAAATGAAGTTTTAGTCTGTTTGTAATCAAATTACGAAATAAATCCAATTAATAAAGAAATCCAAATTTCTGTCAACGGTTAAAAGCATGCGCCATTTGCATATGTGGTTTCTATAATTTGTTTTGATTTTGAACTGATGCCGGTTTGTGTTAGTTTAGTTGATTACACAAACATTTTAACTAATTTCTTCAGGCAAGCGAATGAAATTTCAGGAGAAATATAAACATGAAAGAAGCTGTTAATTTTACCAATTAATTCAAAGTGATATAATGCATAAAATGGATGGTAATTATATACCTACCTACTTAGTTATTTTCCTCATAAACATTACGTACAATGTTGCTTGGAAACAAATTTTTACTTGTAATTTAGATTAAAAAAAGAAGTAGGTAGATATTTTCCGATTTCCCTATACGAGACAATGTAATTATTCTTAGTTTATCGTTATTAATTGCTAGTTGGCGGGTAGTGGCTACGCTTCCGCATACACGCATATTTAATTTTTTATTTTATAACGAGTCTATTGTTTCTATATTAACTGATTTTATAATATCTAATTCAAACGTTAAAACTACCTCCTGAGTAGCTATAACATATTATTTAGTAATATTTAATAAAAATAATCCATACGACATGGATTGTTTTTGTTTTTTATACTGAAACGGAATCTGCAATGTCGGTTAGATAATGACTATAATTTAAGGTCACCTGAGAAAATGGGGTTAAATCGCCGTTGCTTTCTCCCGTAGGATTCGTTATTTTGTAACCCGATTTTCGATTTTATGGATCAATTTTTAAAAAAAGAGACCGTCTAAAAATCAGAAAAAATAGTTAAGATCGGAGATCAATTTTTTCTTGTGGATAAAACAAAATTAATGAACGAAACTATTATTTAAGCTATAATTTGTTGCTCTGTCTTTTGAGCCGGTTCAATTAATTTATCATGTAGTATAGAATTTAATTAATATTAAATTTCACTTTAACCCTTTTTACCAAAAATTTTTGTAATATTCGATGAAGGATTGATTTTACACTTTTTATGACACTTGTACAAAGGATGATAAATTTGCTCTACGTGTTTCGTTGGATTTTAATTTCTTATACATCGAGGACCATTTTACCTGTGTATCCTTTTATTACATTTCTGGTACAAGTGTAATTAATCTATTGTGCAGCATAAAAACTGTGACACCACCTGATACAAAAAGTGAAATCATTTTTTTTCATTAATTTAAGTTCTGTTTTCCATATTTTGATTTATACTTATAAATATTAATAATTGTATAGGTTCAATCAAAATATTGTCTTAAAAAAAATAAAAACAATATGATTGTTTTAATAAAAAATAAATTCCAGTTTTACTTCTTATAAAACTGGAAATAAAGGCAAAATTATTGCCGTTTTCAATTGTTTTTTTGCTAATTTAATTTTAAATTGTTAATAGATTTTTTGCCTTCCCGATTTTTCCTAGATCGATCTTTTTGTCCAAGATTGGAAATAGCTTGACCACATTTAGTAATTTCCACTTTTTCGGTTTTAAAAAAAAATTCGTACAAAAATTCAGTAGAGCAGAAGTTAGTAGATTATTTGCCTTTATGAATATGTTCACTATTCACATTCAGTTGACTTAAAAAAATATGTAAACAGGTTGTATGTAAAAAGTAAAAAATGCTACTGGTTGCCTAAACGCGTGTTACATTAGTGGTTGCCTACATAGTAGGTATTAATCCAATGTTTAACCAATATGTGAAACACAAATACATGAATCATCAGTATTGCTTGTAGACCTGATGTTTGGGCACCAAATTTTAGTGCTATATATTACATTATTTTCAGTAATAAAATACCGGTTGGGTTCTATGAAACTAGAAAATAACAAATTAATTTTACAAATATTAAATCACTACATAATTTTTTTTATTATCTTCCGGTAGCTCTATTTCTTCATACTGCCCTCTGCCTGCTGCTTAACTGTCCTTAATGCCCGTATTTATGTTTGAATTTAAGTTCCTTTCAAGTCAACTCCAAATTTTTATTTCTACAGCCTTTTTGCTTCTCTATTTTATAATATTATAGTCCAATTTTGCTTCTTTATTCCTTCTTGATATATATTTTTTATTTCCGGTTTCTTTTTTTTAGTGTTAGTAAATTTAATTATATTGGTATATAAGTTTATTTTAGTTCTTCTTTTCTTCTTTTATCATAACAATTTTATCTTTTCACAATATTTTTTGTTGTTGCTATTGATCTGTTATTTTTCTACCTTAACATTTTTCAACCACTAGATTTTTTTATAAAAAATAATATTTATTACTATATCTACTATAATTTTCTCTCCTACTTCTTTTTACTTATAAATTTTCAAAATTTTCATGATTTAACTTTGCTTTAAAATTTTTCTAATGATTTTCCTTCCAATGTTATATTACATTTTTACAAAAATGGTGACAAATTATGTAAAATTTTAAATTAGCTATGAAATATGCCTTTAAAATACCTGGAATTATTAGAAATTAAGCAACTCAAACAACTTAATCTTCGTATTTCACACTTTATAATTATTTTTAAATCAATTTTCTTCAATACGATATTTTTATTTCAACTGTTTAGAATAAACCAACATTTTTAAATTCAAACTTTGATCTTCCCACACTAATATGAAGTTTTAATGTCAATTATTACAGGTATAGACGTTGCAAAGAAATTTCCGTTTGATTTGGTCACAGACACGTCGATATTTTTTGTATTATTTTATTAAAACAAAACAGTTATTTGTATAACTAGTACAAAAAGTGTATATTTGTTGCACGATGCATGAACTTTGCAGCTCTCGACTTCGTCTCGAGCTGCAATCATGCTGAGACATTTTTTCTAAGATCAATTTAAATTTTTTATTTAAAATTTTTTTCAAGAGTATTTTAAAATACAAGAAATATTATTAACTTTATTTTCATAAAACCATTAATTTTTTGACTGAATTTCAATTTTAATCGCAATTAGAGCAATTAACTATGATAACTGATGGACCAACTTAATTTCCAGCGATTTTTTGAATTTTTTTTGCGTACTTTTTGCACTAGGGCAAAAAGTTAAACTTTTGGTACATCAGTGCAAAAATAGTAACTTATCTTTTTTATCAGTTTTTATCAATAATCAGTTTACTTTTAATTTTTATAGCAATTTCAAATAATTCAATTTTTTTCTCAGTTTTAGTTTTTAGTTGTTTTTAATTTTTTAAATAAAGGATAATTACCAATATTTATGTTTATATAAACTTAAAACAAACAAACAGAGAACCTGCCAAAAAATGTGAAAATGTATATTATTTGGCAAAATAATAGCGTGGTCGTACGAAAAATATTGTACATCACTGGTGCGAAAGTGATTTTTCACACTTGTGGGATTGTCGCACTCGGCTTCCACCTCGTACAACAATATCCCCCACTCGGCTTACGCCTGCTTCAACAATATTTCCCACTTATGTGAAAGATGTCACTTTCCCCACACGTAATGTAATATACTTCGCACTCTCGAAGGAAATTCTATTCTGAATTTGCTTCAAGGCAACAGGTTCGATTTAATCTCAATTTAATTAGTTTAGAAAACAAATCAAGTTTTAACTAATTATTACTTAAACTCTTCAAACCCGTAACCGATTGTTAAATGTGATTTATATAGACATTGTTTTCTGAAACCGTATCAGAGTAAAAAATCACTTGTGTGTATCAAAATCAATAAATGGTAAATTATTATCAATAATAAATAATTTTCCAACTGATTTTCGACGTTTTCCAACGCAGCCCTTTTTACCTAACATATGTGGGCTCAATACTATTTGTTGTTGGCCATTGTAAATAAAACCCTATTATTATTAGATACCGAGAAAAATCTGTTTAGGGGACTCGCGACTAGATTAATATTAAAACTTAAAATAATAATAATAATAATGATTTAATTTCATATAAAATTAAACTTCTATAAATAAGTTCTTATAGAGATATTGACTTTTTTGATATTTATACTAACTTAATTTTTTTGAAAAAATCACTCATAGTAATTTTTAATAATTATTTACCCCAATTAATTTTCAGTTTTAAAATTAATTCTACAAATTGTTATTGACAGGTCATTATATCCTTTGTTCTTTTTGTAGACAGTCCATGAAATATTGAAAAATTTTATTGCCTTTAATATAAACGTCAGTTAAACACATCGGCGTCTATTGGCATTTTAAATTACGGAAAATTGTTTATATTGAAAGCCAATGCGCTGTATCCAATAAATCGATCAAATTTAATTACCAGCTTTTGATTATGACTGTGCCAGTCACTGATCCTGGCTCTAATTAATTATTTTATCACCCTTTTAACAAATATAGGGACGCAGTAGCACTATAATTTTCTCTTATTTTTATTTAGTATAATTATCTAATATCAATTTTCTTCTTGCTACTCATATTATTATTATAAATTTAAAATACTACTTTATCATTTTATTTTTTATTTTTGTAAAGTATAAATTTGTGGTAATTTTGCGAAATCTTAACATTTTTTATATAATATATATTGTACATTTTTGTTCTAATATTATTTTTTTTGTTTCAGGTTAGAAAATTAAACGTTTTTCGGATAAAGGCATGAATGTGTGGAGTGTTTTGAATGATAAGTTGCTGATTTTATTAAATCTAGTTAAAATTAATGACATTATGTGAAATCATTTTCATTTCTGCCTAACAATAAAACCATTTGACATCGGAAATTTTCATTCTATATAATTATTTGTGGTTTATGCTAGATTTAATTTCTTGAACTGTTTTTATTCTCTGATTGAATGGACAAGGTAGCAAAAATATTAAAATGTTGAAATTCATTATCTATAAATAATAATCGTTTATTATTGTAAAATAAATTAAATTTTAATATGGTAATAATAAAATAATCAAATATTATTTATTATAATATTTACTATAAGATAAACAGTCAAGTACTGAAAAAAAATATTCCTATAAATTTACTAAACATTTTTAGCATCAAGATAAAATAGGACAAACATAATAATATATTCCATTGCTTAATTTTTTAATTAATTTTGGCAGCATTTCAAACAAAAAAACAACAATAACATTTTTAATTAAATTAAAATTATTTTAACCGGAACAATCAAATCCACTTTCTTTCCAGGCACTCGTAAATTGAAGCGAAGGAAAGGATTTTAATAATCCCTACCTGTAAATTACAGCGGGAGGTCAAAAGAGTCTAGAAAAGGAACCAGAAAATTGTACGGGGCGGTCAAAACATCTCATTGTAATTGGAGGGAACCATGATTTTCAAAAACATAATATAATGAACATTACGGTACTTTCTGTATTAAAACTTTTTCATGAATTCATACATAAAAAAACACAAATATAAAACAAAACTAAAAACAATAATTCTTCTCAATTAAAACTACATCTGTTAATGGTTTTTTCCGTTTCTTGTTCTTTTTCTTAATACTGATTCTCTACAACCTTGTACATTTTCGTTGTTTGTACTTTCTCAATGGACTCATCCCGTGATTTTTTTTTATATTTTTATTTTATAATTTTGGTCTACCATAACACATTGCACCGGGTCCAGCCGTTCTGAGACCGATCCTGCGGCTGTAATTAATTCATAAAATTTGAATATCGGGGCCCTAGTGCCTTGTGACGTGGCCCAATTGAAACAGATTATATGTTGTCATATCGATAAAACTGGCAACTCTCGTTGTCATTTGCTATGATTAAAAGAAGGAAAGAAGTATGTCAAATTTTTCTACAAATGAACAAAGCTAGAATCTTGGCAATGCTGTAGAAAGTAAAACGTTAATTATTAGCCAAGAAGCAGCGCCACTTTCAAAATATATTAATTACTTTTTATTGATTTTTATTAAATAATGAATATTATAGGAACAATGAAAATCAACATAAGCAATTAGGTTCTTTAAGCTATTCATTCATTAATATAAAACCAATAAATTCGTTCCTACTGGATAAGTACATTGGATAGACACTTGTTTCTTTCAGTTTGGTTTTTTATTAGTATCTTCTCTTCCTGTTTTGAATTTCTATAATACAATATTATTTTCTAAGATCCACTACCTTGTATATTATTTTCGAAATCAAATCCAGATTTGACAATTTGATCCACATGTCTGAGAAAAATGGATCCATTTATGTGGAATTTGTTTAAAAGCAAATATGATGATTTTTGTAGCAAACTCGACGTATCGCAATGAGACGAATTCAACAGTATAGCAGTTGATATCATTATTGTTACTAATTTTTGAGTTATTTTATGAAATTACCGTCTTATTTAATAATCTCCAAATTTCCACATATTTAATACTTGTATAAAAGTAGCTGAAATACAGCCTCAGGATTAGTTTGTTGTTTTGTTTTTAAATTATTTTTGTATAATTAACAAACATTTTTTTTGTAGTTTGTCTTGATAATGGAAATAAAGATTTTCCCAAAACTTGACGTAAAATCAAAGTTTTACTTAACTTTGTTCAAAAATGTCATTACTGCAACCTTAAAAAAGCCGTTTTATATATTTTTTTCTTGTTCTAAAAGAAAACCCTTCGTAATGTGACATCCAAATAAATATTTTTTTTAACATATAGTGGTTGTTATGTTATAGCTACATTTTTTAAAAATCAGCCAACCTTTTAGTTCTGTAACATTCTGTGGTGTTTAAGCGTTTGTTATCGTTCGAATTTTTTCAGGAGTTTTTTCTAAACTAAAATTTCTTCCTAATTAGATCCCTGAATTCTAATTTCATCTAAAAATATGCAAACACCTTTAATATCTGATAAAGTATTAGAAACATTAATTTTCCCTATTTCTTATTTATATTTTATTCTTTATAATTGTTAAATTAACACCTTTTAAGAAGGTTTTGATGATGGCTTTGTAAGCCGAAAACGCTCAGCCAAATTTTTAATAAATGATTTACATTTTACACACTGACGTACTCTTTCCACTCTCTTACATTTAGTCTGTACACCATCCTCAGTGTTTTATTCATTAATATTAAGATCTAACATAATTTTGGCAGATTTCTTAAAGATTGTGGTAAGGAACAAACTTTTTTGATGAAATAAAATTCTTTTTCAAAAGATTCATCTTGCTTGGGAAACATTAATTGTGTACTACTGGTACTGGATTCTTCGAACACAGTAATCATATTCAATTAATTCTAAGTTTTAAAATTCTTAACTCAAAAGTTTTCACGTAGTCGTCAAAAGTATTATGTGGTTTATTTAGTTAAATTAATTTTTACAGCCAAACAAGATTTCGTAGACCACTAATAAATTGCTGTCTTTAATGATCATTAAATGTTAGCCTGACAAGAAAAAAATTCAAATTTACAATGTTTACCGTTCTGTTAAATATTCAACTTTATCAGAAATACTTTCTGAAAAGGGTTTTGTTCGGCAATAATACTTGGTGTAATATTGAATGTAAATGTTCTTTGATGTTTATCTAATTCTCTATAAGAAGTAAGAATTGGTTAATGGGGACTCATTTAACGTCATATTTTTGAAGGTGTTTTAAGGGTTTATGTTTACAAGTCACCTTTTGCTTATGAAATTTTGAAGTATGAATTTCATGGCTATGGAATCAATATTCTTTCAGGTATGTACCTCTTCGGTAGTACATTTTCTTTTAGTGTAACACACAGCTGTTTCTCCAGATCCATTTTTACTCGAAACTTTTAAATGATCCATTTTTACTCGAAACTCTACAGTTATAGCTTCTTTAATATTATTAAATAATTAAAATTTGGAAAAAACTCAAAAACTATAAAGCCTTATATCTAAATATGACCATCCCTTGCAATTTATGATTTTTATTGTCATGTGTAGTTTTGGGAAAGGGATTAAAAATTGACCGGCCGCTGCAATTTACAGTTCAGATAAAAAGGATTAGAGTTTTTATTACAAGAAATGTAAACCTTTTGTGAAGGTAGGAGAATACATAATATGTATTATCATTAATAAGTGTATTTTCTTCCCTTAGATCATTTACTTGTAAACCTTCTTCAAGGGAGGAAAAGTGGCACTTTCCACTCCAAAAATAAAAAAAGAGTAATTTTCAGACAAAATTTCCTATTTTTCAATATCCAATAATTTTATTAAATTGTACCTTATAATTGTCCGATTTTTTGTTGGAAATATTTATTATTTTACGTACAAGAATACATACAGACTTTTTTGATATATTGTTTTGATTAGATTATCAATAGGTTATAGAGAAATGATATGATTGTTTAGAATTTGTTTGAATGAACTGTCGATCTCGCCGGGTACAGAAGATTTCCGGAGTGTTGAATTTGTTGTTTAAATGAACTGCCGTTTTTGCCGGGCGCAGAAGATTTCCGGAGTGATATATATGGAAACGGAACGTCAAATATCGGAAAAAACTATTTGTCGATTGGAGTGAACTCATGACCTCGATTGAACCAGGTTAGTGCATTTTCAAACCAATAAACTTTTATAAAATATTTTATTCTTTCTTCAAGTCTTTGTACTCTGCTTCAAAATTGGTAAAAGCCAGTGAATTTCCAAAATAACGGTAAAAGAAATAATTGATTTTTGAAACTGATAATAATTTAATTAAAATCTTACTTCTAATACCTTTTTTGTCCGGAAGCTTTTAGTATTTCTGGATTTTACTAAATTTATATGATTGTTAA
The DNA here is from genome assembly GCA_963243735.1 of Neocrepidodera transversa. Taxonomy (NCBI): domain Eukaryota; kingdom Metazoa; phylum Arthropoda; class Insecta; order Coleoptera; family Chrysomelidae; genus Neocrepidodera; species Neocrepidodera transversa. Next base: position 6,804,901 of record OY725339.1, read on the forward strand.
TTTAAAATTTAAACAGAATGAAATTGTTTATAATACGTAAAAATAATGTAAAATTGCTTTTTGTGCAAGTTTAAAGTCAGATAGAGTCCAAATAAAAAATAAAAAATGGTACACGCTCGTCATCGGCGCACAAACGCGTTTGTAACCATCATATCCCTTTGCTAGATACATATAGACTGTGTAATTCGGTACTTATTTTAAATGGATTTTTTTTACTATTTATTATTATTATTATTTGTGCAAAAATGATTTTATACGACCACAGATCTTATAATTTTGGGATTTACATATTTTCATACGAGTTTAGGAATGATGAACAATAGTTTTGTTTGTAATTTTTTATTCTTAAACTAATGTATTTTCTCTGTTATTTAAATTTTCTTTCTTATACAATTATTATATTTTCATATATCATCTCAATACCATATTTATGTGTTTGACTCTAAACCAAATTAATAGCTTTAGAGAACAAACATTTAAATAAAGGAAAATTTAAATAAACAAACATTAAAATAAACAAAAAGTGACATAAGCGCCAATACTTTCTTACTTTGGTATCAGAAATAATACCAAAAGTCTGGAAACGATCCTGGAATTCAAAACCTACTAGAGATAAATTGTCAAAATTCGGGATTTAGTCTTTTATCACATTTTCATGCGCTTCAACATTCATTTGTTTTTGCTACAGGTGGCCATCTTGAATTTGTTTAAAAGCAAATATGATGATTTTTGTAGCAAACTCGACGTATCGCAATGAGACGAATTCAACAGTATAGCAGTTGATATCATTATTGTTACTAATTTTTGAGTTATTTTATGAAATCCATTCAAGTCCCAAAAAGATTGAAAATTCTGGAAGCGGCCCTGTAATTCAAAAACGTTAAATCATTCAAATTGGGGATTTAGTAATTAGATGTATTTGCGTTTTGACGTTCCTTGAAGGGATTGTTTATTAAGAAAAATAAAATTATTTATCAAAGGACCGTTTCCAGACTTTTGAAAGACCATTTAGATAATATAACATCTACGACTAAATCGTACTTATTAGTATTTTCTTTTCGCACCACCAGAGTCGCCAGATTCGCTTTTGTACTGACATGAATTGAGTGTCATAATTACATGTGAAGTAAGCAACTAAATATTTATAACAAACTAATCAAAAAATCTCAATTAATATAATATTCACAAATATTTTGCCTTTGACATAATTATAAAATGATTATAATACGTTGTGTACATAACCTAAAATAAGATTTGACATTTACTGACAGTCTTACGATCATTAAAGTAGGCGCCATTTTGGTACAAATGGAACACAATTGCCCTCTTATTTTGGGAAATTATTTGTTTACATGGAGATCGTGCCCCTTGTATAGTCTCCATGGTAATACTATCCAGCGTAGGCCCAGTAAATCAATAGGAGAAATACAACGATAAAAAATAATTGTACATGATTGGTTCATATATGTCCTTTTCTATATTAAATAGTAATAGTTATCCAATGTAAATCAATAATGTGCTCACTAAACACTTATTTGTCAGTGAAGATAAGGCCGGATATGGTTGTGATTGAGGTAATAATATACTTCATCGACCAGTTTTTTCTGGTTTAATTAGAAATATATTTTTTTCCAGTAAAAACGGGCATTCGTTATATGTTACAAACGTTACTTTGCAATTTAATGGGAAATTAAAAATCAGTTATTTTCTTTTTTTAATGATAGCATGTTTCGTTAGATTGGGCGTTTCAAGCATATTTGTACACAAATTGTATTAGTCCTTCGAGAAAATAGAGCAGAGAAAATTTATCGCATATACGACAACCCTATGAGAATAATGCAGCGCTTTAGCTTTGAATTTAAAAAATCGATGATGTTACTTACTGTGCTTTGTACAACCGAGGTGAAAATCCTGGGAAATGGCTTGACTCATTTTCTACACGCAAACCAGAAATTACATAATAAAAACATTGAAATTATTTTGTTTTATGGTTTAAAACATCATCATATCAAACGGAATTATTTAATGTTCTAAAACAGTGCAGTTGCGTGTACGCTGTTTATAGTAAAAATGTTTTAACGAGATTTTCTTTTATAGTGGGAATTTTTTGTTTCATCAATATTCATGTTTAAAAAAGCTTCTAGAAATGAGGTCACCTGTACATTAATTTCTTTAAAATACATTTTTGCGGCAATTTAATCAAAATATTTATAGATTTATATAGGTGCTCTATAAACAAAAACAAAATACGTTAAAAAAAGATTTGTATAAACGCATCCTTACGGTCTTTTAATTAATAATAATTATGAGTTATTATAAATATTGCTCCATATACGGTCTATCACAACATACATCATTTACAAAATTTCAGTAAAAATATATATTTTTGATATTGAAATTAAAAAAAAGATATTTTAGAATATACATTTTTATACAATATAACAACAAAATAAAAAAAAAGTAACATTTGGAATTCATGAGAAATAAATAAAATTGAAGTTATAGAATAAAATACAAAAAAAATGTTAGATTGTGAAAAATTCAAAAAATCAAACAAATTTGTACAGATTCGGATTGCATTTTAAAACATTTTTTTTAAACTCGTATAATTCTTAAAATTATAAATTTAGCAAAGCAACTATTTAGCAAATCTAAAAAAAAAAAATTATATATTTTTAAATTTAGATGTAAACAAAACAAAATTTGAAAAAAACTAATCTCGACTTTTAAAATAAAACTGGTATTATAGAAACATTTGTAATTCAATATAATAAAATAAAACTTCAAATCATGTACCACCATATAACTAGTTTCGGCTTATAGCTATCTTCAGGCCAAGTCAAGTATAGTTAACATTAAATAGTGAACATTCGTTAACAACGCTGATAAAAGTGAATTAAGGAGGAAAATTAATGGGATAGGTACATGAAACAACGTAAAAAAAGGTAAAAAATTATTGAAAATTGAGTAAGGAATCCATTGATTCAAATAAAAAATTCTTATAGAATTTTTCCTAAATATAAAAAAACAAAATAATTGAAAATAATGATAAAATAACCCTCTACATAGCAACCCCCAATATTTAAAACATATTTATTCCTATTTTAAAATCATGTACCTGTTTATATTTTTAATTATTTTAGTCGCAAAATAAAACATTTACTAAAAAAAAAACACAAAAATATATTTTTAATATTACTTATTACTTAGAAAATAAAATAAAGTGACTAATAAAAATCACGAAAATAGGTTTAAGAAATAAAGTAATTGATAAAAAAACAGCAAAATTATTTAATTCTTTTAGTTAAAAAATGAAATAAAGTTATTAATAAAAAATACGAAAATAAATTTTTAATTCTTTTAGTTACAACATTAATAAAATTAAACATGAAAATACATTTTTTAAATTCGAATCGTTGTCGATAACTATGATTGTTTCCGCTATTAAAAAAATTGGTTTTCGTTCTAATGTAATTTGCAAATGATAATACCAAGAAGAAATCATAGCGTGGAGCCGAAATCGAGCAATATATTAAAGACACAGGTAGTTTGGCGCCGAAATCGTGACCGACCGATTGGCGCACTTTGGTCGAAATCACTTAATTCATGGCATTGATGTTAGTAAGCTAAACTAATTCAATATGGATAAAATGGCGCAAAAAGGCGCAATGTTTCATTTAATAACTTTTTAGAGAAATAATTAAAATCGTTAAAAAGAAAATTCAACAAGCTGGGCAATGAGCGGAACTTATTAAAATGTTGAATTAAAGTAAGTTTTTTCAAGTAAAATAACAAAAACCTTGTATTATTATAATTTTAATTTTTTATCTGCTTCAAGTAATAAATCAATAATTTCTAATTATTTCATAAAATCATACCTATAGAATGTGTCGTCTCCATGTTTTACAAAATGATTCTATTAATGAATGTTAATTTAAAATAAGGCTAAACATCAGAAATTTATAATACAAAGACACCGTAAAGACAGATACCCACTAGGCGGAAAATCTGCAGGCGGATTTTCTGTATCCAATTCTATTGGCCGATTTCGAAAATTAATTCGAAATCAACCAATAGAATTTGGATACAGAAAATCCGCCTGCAGATTTTCCGCCTAGTGAGAATTCGTCCTAAGAATAAATTTCTTCTAACGTGATTTTTCGCGTTAAATAAAAATAAGTGATAAATGTCAAAGTCACAGCCAACTATTTGTGTTGACGCCATAAAATGTTATCGGGTAAATCTAGTGGCGTCCAAGTTCAGACTCTGCCGATCCAATTTTTTTTTAACATTGAATATAAAATAAATTTTAGTATAAATTGAAAAAAATACTTGAATATTTTTTTATACTTTAATAATACAGTGGTGCTAGTTACAAATTGATTATAAATTTCATACACGAATACTTCAAATTTTTTTATGAATTACTTGTCTCTATAACCTATTTTTTAGATATCTTTAAATTAAGGAATTTCTTTTATAGTTCTGAACTGTAGATTCGCTAAACGGTGTTTTCTAGACACTTTACCAAATTGACTTTCATGTTAAACCACCGTTTTAACCACCACTTTGCAAAATTTACTACAAAGTAATCCTTTGTGTGAAACGAAATAGGAGATGTGGGGAAACCGGATAAAGTAAAGTTTCATAGGCGATAGTGGTTAGTTCGTATTCCAGATGAGATATCATTCTTTCCTTTTATAATACACATCCGTCATTTACAGTTTTAGGTAACTCAGAAAATACTTCAAGTTTAATTATGGTTAATAATAAAAAATATTGGGTTTTAAAATAGAACTATCAACGTGATAAAGGAGGATGTGAAATGGTGAAAAATCTATGTATGTTTTATTGAACTTTCAGGTACACTTATATAAACAATAAATGATTTATTCAATTTTTTTAACATGATTAGATACTTACACTTTGCATTCAGTAATATGTTTTCTTAATTAGAAAAATCATGTTGGATCACCCTAACATAACATGAAACATTTAACTAAAATCATTTGGAACGCTTAAATTATAAGGTCATGACCGAAATAAATAAAATGCTTAAATATCGATTAAGTATTTTTAAAGTAAAGTAGTTTACATTTTATTCTACGCAGACGCCGTTTCTATTGTGAATACTTTGTTCCGGATATAACAAAAAAAATCAATTTGGATAAGTGAAATTCATTTTCCATTTCTTTAGCCACCGTTCAGGATATTATTGGTTTATTCAGCGTCGTACGCAACTTTTATAAAATAGAGATTTATTTAATCATTTTTTTAAATATTTTATCCTAACAAGCTACTTCAGCTTCATAACATAAGTATATGTAAAAAATTTATTTATTTTTGTACTGATATTCGTTTAATGCGGGAATTGATGCATTTACACCAAAAAACCCGCATTAAGTAAAATGCATTTTTCTTCAGTCGCCTCGAAAATCGAACTTTATGATTTATTAGAGCGAAAATACAGCTTTACACAAATCGTACGATTTTTTTATTCGGAACGATGTTTTGTACTTGTATCATTTTTAAAATCTACGTAGGCAACTTTAGAAACACATTTGACTTGATTTATATTTTGAAAACACTTGTCAAAAAATTGTATATTACTAATATTATTTTTAAAGTTTACTAAGCGGCTGCAGAAAATATATTGTACGTATTACGACCTGAAAGTGATTTTACGGGACTCATTGGTGGTAAAATGTCACTTTCAGAATTTGTTAAGTAAATAACTATTTTTTGTAAAATAATATTTATGTACCAAGGCTATAAATAGATCTTTATGCCCATGAGGGTCATAAAGTGCACTTTATTCCCGCGCGGACCATAAAGTACACCTTTATGTAGTTGGTAACAGCAATAAAGACAATAATGACAACTAGTATGACATACAATAATATTTAGAACGCTGAAAGCAAACTATAATATTAGTTTTTCTTATTTGATTTTAATTCGTTTTTAAAATAAACGAATAGGCTGTAACGATATTTTTGTCTTTCTATATTTTCTGCAATTTAGCTCAAATAATTTCTGGGTTGGTCACCACGAATAGATCATGAAATATACTAAATCGTAGAATATTATTAAAAAAATGAAAAGAAAAAAAAATACGGCCGCCAATCAATTAGGTTTTTTAGTTGGTATATTTTCAAAATCGGTCTTCTTTCTTTTTTGTTTGATTGAAAGAAAAATAAATTAAAGTAAATATTAAACTGAATATATTTATAACATCTACCTTTTAGAAAGAGATTTTTTTTAATTTTTTTTAATTAAAACTTAGCTTGATTTCTTTTCTTGTGATCGTCAGAAGGCAAACAGGAATGTTAGGTTTCCAGGAAAAGATTGTCCCCAGGAGAAAGCCATGCTTCCAGACAAAACAAAATGTTGCTTAAATTGTTGTTCGCAGAAAAATGTTGCTCCGAGGAAACAATGTTACGTCGGATAGACCTTATTTTCAGGAGAGGTGGATAACGGACCAGAAATAAAAGTAAATTTGGGTTTTAAAATATACACGGCGAAAAGAAAAATTAATTATAGTATGGCCCAAGAAAGTAAAAACGTAACAAGGCAGATTTTATGATTTTGTAAAACATCCAATTATTCGTTTAGAAATCTGGTTTTTATTAAAGTTCGAAAATCAATCGCCTTGGGGGTTGAAAAAACAATATTAATTTTTATACTTGTATCAATTTAAAATTGTAATAAAACTGATATGCGGAATAAAACAAGAATTTATATTTAGAGTGAAAAGATTTTTGTTCTTTGTAGCGATGACGAATGTTCGGCCCAAATATGAGGTGGAAAATGAGAATTTTCACTAATGTAATTGCCAACAAGGTAGCTACAAAATTCCGTGAGTTTCCATTTTTTGACTTAATTTCTGTTAAATCAATATCAAACATTTCTTGTATATATTCAGGATGAAGAAATGGTAATCCAAAGTTAAGAATTTTTGGTTTTCTAGATTTTTAGCCAATTCTAAGAAATCGCGAAAGTTTGGCAACCTCTATAACAAATTTATACAGACCGTACAGACCATAAGAGATACGAAGATGGTCAAAAAGTTAACTATTTTGGAGAACATTATATTGGTCGAAAAAAATCTACAGTGACTCTCGCCCTTCTCGAGTTACACAGGGAAAACTAAATATGCGATATTTGGTTTTTTGCGCATATCATTTTTATTTCAAAAAATATAAAACAATTTAAAATGAAAGTTTATTTGTATGTGAAATTTTCTACAAGAGTGCACTAATAAATCTTTAATACGACGTTTCGTGTCTTAACTTGTCATTTTAACGACATTTTTATATAAAATAACTAACATCATCAGTGACAATTTTTTACGGTCCTGTCGTAGTTCTTTGGCCAGTTCGTTATACGGAATTTACTTCATTAGATTTTTTGGGGGGATACCTAAAGGATAAAGTTTTTTTGACTCCTACTACAGATATCGTCCATCTCAAACAAAAAATAAGGGATGCACGTAACTTGATGAACTTCAAAAAAGTGGAGCTTGGGGGTTTTGTAAACAGACCATTAAAAACAAGTCCTCAAATTTCAATCAAAATAATAATAATTATTATTTCTTTTTGAGTTTACGAAATACTACACCCGGTTATTTTTGACCCGTTCTAACTTCTTGTGTTATTACAATATTAAACCAATAAAATTATTTTAATTTTAAATAACTAATAGTTACAGTAGAGCAGCAATAACTATGCTGTATTTTATTTTATTCTGATTAAATTTTTTAACTTATTATTGATATAAACATTTAAACAATTTTAAAGTTCTGTTATCGAATGTATTAAATAATTACTTTACTTAAAAGTTCATGTATTATATTTATTATTCGAATATAAATACATAAATTTTTGAATATTCCTTTCGTATGCCTAGTCATTTAGTTCTTGCATAGATTCCAGATGGCGTGTCTCTTTATGTTATAAATGGATTAATAATAAACAATATACGATTATATACACACACTTGAGTAAAAATACGTTTTTAATATGTAAATATTTTTTTTAATTTGTAAAAAATAGGATAGTTTCTATTAGAAGTTCTTACTTCAAAAAATTCATATTTTAAAAATGTAAATTTTGGTTCATTATAAAAAATTAGTTGCTCTTTTTTTGTTTTTTTAATTGTAAAATCCGTAGAAAGTAATTAAGATGTTTTCCGAAGAAATAAGATCTAGAAGCAAAATTAGTCTGTGGGTTTCATAAAATATTAAATAGATACAGTGCGGACGTAAATTATGTTCTCCTCATCTCGCTTATAAATGCGTCAAAATTTTTAATCAAATTATAGGGTACCAAACTACATCCACTTTAAATGCAACAAAGCCATTTGACATTTAGATAACCGCTCAATATAGCGCTTTATGTATACCTGTAATTTTATATTTTTATTTTGATCCCAAAATAGCGTTCCAAATTTTCATAAGCGCCATTTTGTCAAAGACTAAAATACAAATATGAAATTATAGGTATATATTCTACCTTTCAAATGAGGTATCACAAAATCCACATTTCTGTTTGAAAAAAAAATTAATGTGGAAATGTTAATTTATTGAGAAATGGATGCAGTTTGTTAAATATTAATTTCATTAAAATATGACACATTCAACCGACAAAGGAAAAAGAAGCTTAATTTATATGCTTAGATACAGAATGTCTACCTAAATTGGAATCATATGGATAACTTTTATTATCTATATTAATTTTAAGGAACAAAGTTATGCTTCAAAAAAATTTCTGCATGGTTTAAAACCTAAAATACAACCATCAAATATCGCAAAAAAAATTGTGGTACTAGACTTGGAGTTTTATTACTTCAATTTTCAATATTGTTAATATAAGGGTACTTTACTTGCACATCTTACATTTGTGATTTTTTACATCTCATGATTTCGTATTTTAGACTATGCAGAACTCTTTCTGAAGAATAAATATTTTCCTTAAAATTAATAGGTAATAAAAAAGTCAAAACACAGAATACTGTTAGTTAATCCAAAACAATAATATACAGTATACCACAAGGGACTGTCTTAAGACTTCTGCTTTTTTCTCATTGAACATAAATAAATATATAATAATAAAAACTTTAGGTAAAATAACCTGTCATACGGAAATCTTTTATGCTTGGCCAGAACATAAAGAAATTTGTAGAGCGGGATCTTAAGACGGTCGCTGAATGGTTTGGTAGCAATAAACTAACAGTAAATTTCGACAAAAACTTTTTACATACCGTTTACCAGCTAGAAAACACATCTTTCCCCCATTCCAATCTCTAAAAATAAATACAAATTCTGAGTGTAATGATTTACATTGCAAAAATAAAATTAAATATTTTAGTTTAACACTAGCTATTAGGAACTCATATTAATAACATAACTAATACATTAAAAATGATAGCGATTACTGCACTAGGAATTAAAAAAAGTAGCAATAAATATGTTAACTATCATTTTCCGAAGCCTTTAAAAAAAAATAAATAAAACTTTCACATTTACATTTAAATTAAAACTTTATTTAAGATGAGTACCTCCTTTTCCACTTGATAATAATTGGTCATTAAATAGTCATGGAAAAGTAATGAATCTATCTCTGGCTTCTTAATGTATATATGGTGATTATCTAAGGGAATTAACTAGAGAAAGATATAAGAAAGACACACAAAGACTAAAACGATCAATCATTTTTTATTTACAACCCACCAATCAGAAACACAGATAATAAACTTCCAGATTTGCAGAACTCTCTTCAACCAAATGATCTACATGATTGAATTGAATCAATTAAGACAAGATGTGACAATTACATCTAAAGAAGCTGTAGATGAGATTAAAATCAATATTATTAAAAAAAATCCTGGATTACTGACAAAATATTAAAGCAATTTCGGGCCAAGTTCATATCTTCAGAACGAATGAACGGATTATTTTAAAATTTTGGGTGGTCGTTTTAGACCTAATTTTTAATTATGTGACAAAAATCCAAAATGGCGAACTTCCGGTTTCTTTGAAATTGTCGTAAAAACTGAATTTTCAAATTGAACATCCAGTACATTTTTACGTAAGTCAAATTACGTGTCAAAAATGATTTCAGCTATCAAAAATAAAAATTATTTTTTTATCGAAATTTTTGTTTTTTGAATTTCACAATGTTTTTTAAAAACCATTCCGACATTTGGTTTATAATTAAACCGTCAATTTAATGACCAAATGGCCCACCTGTTTCCCATTTAAACCAATTGAGTTTTTCATAAAAAACGGATGTGGAGTAATTAAAACACTAATAAAATAAAAAAATATTTAAATGTAGAAAAAAATAATGTTTTTTAGTAACATCTGGTCACATTTTGAGAGGTTTAGACTAAGTCGCAGTTTCCTCGATAATTTTTAAAAATAATTTTTATTTTTGACAGCCCAAATCATTTTTGACATATCAATGATACATAAATTGACTTTTAGAATCCAAATATATAAAATATACTGGGTGTTTCATTTGAATATTCATTTTTTACGCCAATTTCAAAGAAACCCGAAGTCCACCATTTTGGATTTTTATGTCACTTAATTCAAAATTGGATCTAGAATGACCACCCAAAATTTTAAAATAATCCGTTCATTATTTCTGAAGATATGAACTTGGCCCGACCCCCCAAGCCACTCGGTATAAGAAACTACATTCACAAGTATTTCCGAAAACAATAAATTTTAGTACACATAGCCAACAAGCATTACGGGCTGAAGGTCAAATACTTAACGCCATTGAAAAGTGACTGTCAAAGACTTGCCAATAAAGTTAGAGTATCCCTTTTTATTGCCTCGCGTACACTTGGAGAATACAAAATTAAAATACTGAAAAAAATACAATAAATTGTAAACAATTTTTTTTTATAATCAGTTATAATTATAATACAAATACTATAAATTATAGTATGATTGGCAACAGTGCGGATCTCTAAATATAAAACTCAATTTCAACATGACCTACATCAACTTCAATTGCGTACGCCTGAATGGACAATTTTAGAATTTTTTTTTAATTGATATTTGAATATAGAAGGTCTAAAAATATACTATTTATACCACTTTATTATTTTTTAAAGAAAACCATTAAATCAATATTTTTAAAAAAGGAAATGTATTTGGAGTGGGTTTTGTTTTGTAACCGAATTGATATGTTTAAGATTAAGTGTCGGTATATTAAAAATCCCAAAAATTTTACTTAAAATCGTCCATTAACATACATTTTTAAAATGTAATTACGCCTTTAATTATAGGTATTTTTTTAAATAATATTTTTGCACATTCTAGGAGAGTCTAAAAATTAACCTGTTTTGTATTTTAATAACACCCTGTAAAAATTAATTTATTTTCGTCTCACTCTGTATGAAAGTTTGTTAACATATTTTTTATCTATCTATTATGTTTTTATTTTATTATTTATTTATTTTTATGAATATAGAAGCGTCTACTAGTTGTGGATAAATAATTATTCCATTATTTATTATACATATTTTTTTCATATATCTCAAAAGAAAATTTTAAATACATTGGTCGCGGTTACTGTACGAGAAATAAGAAAAATTTAGCATACATCCCATTTATACAGAAATCAATAGAAAAGCGGGTTTAACTTGGCTTATTCTCAACATTTTTAATGCACTTCCTTCCTGATCTCTTCAAAATAAATTTGTTTGCCATCAACTCGCAAAGACTTTTTTCAAAAACAAATTAAAACTTTTACATTTAAATTTAAATCAAAACTTGTTTAAGAGGAGTGCCTTGACAACATATTCATTTTGTAAATAAATCAATAAATTTTTCTTCTAATTAAAATATTAAAAAATATATATACTGGGTATTCTAATACTCCTGTAACTTTTCAGATGAATGGATTTTTTTAAATTATACTAAATATAACTTCCAATTTTGTGAAGTTTAAAACGATTTGACTGGAAATTACTCAATTTTTTAATTTTTAAATAGCAATGAATAACTTTATGGTATATAATACGTATGTTCTAATCGTCCAATGTCAGTTTAGTTGGCTAATTTTTTTTTACTTTTAAGCGTAGCAATTAATTTATTTCTTTAGAAATCTATGTTTATTTTATACCTATATGATTATTATCAATTAAATTGTAAGTAGGTGTTTATAACCTGTCAGTTTTAAATTATTTTATTAGATAATCCCTGTTCGGAAAGATAGTAGGTTGACCTATTAAAACTATATAGAGTGGGGAATACATCTATTCTTATGGATATATTCGGGATTTTTCGTTGGTTTACACAACTGTTAAAATTTTGGAACGCTGGTTCAAAGATAGAAAAGTAGTCATTCAAAAATATATGCAAATTTAATATGATACCGCTGAATTATTAAAGGTATTTGGGACATCTTGTTTTAGAATAATCTAATAGAAAAAAATGCCACGATGACTCCAAAAATGCCAAATTTATAAAACTTAAATATTTACATTTTCGATCACGAGAGTTGTCCCTCTTGTCATGAATAGCTGTGTTTACCTCCCAAACAAAAGTTCTTTAGGGGCTCTTACAAAAATTACGAGTTAATTATTTTATTTTAAAACATTAAAACAATATTTTTACATCCAGGAATTTTTTAAACTTAAACGTTTTTCTATTAAATGTAATTATGTTGAATGAATAAGATAAAATGGAAATTAATTAATACAGAAGTTATCTGGAGATATCAAATATTTAACATCGAAAACCTGATAATAAAATTGTAGGAATCTACCAAAAATTTCTATGGACTGGAACAGTTGTAAATGAGTACAAAAAATACGTAATGGTGGTAATATGAAAAAAGAAACCAAAAAATGTTGTGTTGTCAATTATCAAAAATTCCCGTACGTCAATGGTTATATATTTAGAATTTATTTAGAATTTAGAAGAAGAGAAAATTCATAAATTTTCTCTTAACTAGTCTAATTTCTCTACAAATAAAATAATTTTAATATTTGGTGTACAGACCAGTAAACTTTTAAAAAAACTTGTCTGTTATGGCATTTTTAATTATTGAATAAGCGAAAAACATTTTTCGGGAAAATGTAAACAGCGAAATATACCCTTACTTCTTCATGTTCGCTTTGGAAGGTACAAATAATCAATTTTCCAACTATAGAAAGTCACATCGTTAGACTCAACAAGATGGAGCAAATTGTCACAGCTTTTTATTAGTCAGGGAATACTTGAACGACCGATTTGGAAACAGATGGATTAGTCGCTATTTTGCTTATGCCTGACACGCAAGATCCCCCAATCTGACGTCCCTAGACTTTTTCTTTGGGGATATCTCAAAATTAATATTTTTTAATGTACATAATTTATTCTCTAGTATTCCTCCCACTACTGGTAGAGAAACAACTCATCGATTCCAATACAAATCCAGTAATAGTTTATATTATAAATCATCTTTTTTGCTTGCTAAACGAAAATTGTTTTCGATTCCAAAACAAAACTTATTTTTGCAATCGTTTTGGTTGCTCAAATATTAACTCAAAGTGTTCAAGAAAGTGTGCCGATAAACATGGTAAAGTCTAAAGCATGAAACAATTTAAATTTTAAAATACCACGCGAGGTGAGATTTTTTTTGTGAACATTTTGTTGTTCTTTAAAAATTATGCGAATTTCAGTAAACAAAATCATCGCGAAATACAATTCGAATAATATCTCATGGTTCTTTAAGAAGGATTGTGATGCATAATTTCCAAAGAAACACAAACATTTTTTTGGTATTACCCTTAAAAATATTCTTGATTTTACAAAAACTAAATATGAACAAAACATACAAAACGTAAGTAGGTAAACTAAAAATAATAAAGACAAAATGAATAAAAATCTCAGTCTACGGTTCATGTTGGTCTTGTTCAAGACGGTAAAAGCAGAACATTTGTCAAAAGGATTAATAAACATAAAATATCGTTTCGATACAAATTATTCTAACCATTTAATTAATGAAAATCGCATTTTTACTAATTTAAATTACTACATATTGAAAGTAAAGGGATATTAGAAATTAATAAACTCAAACCTATTATTGAATGACTACTATGGCTGATCGGGTACTTTGACTAGTGTGAATTCTTGTAGAGCACACATCTATTGAATATTTTTAACAGTGAAGATTAACTTTACATTAGTTGTGCAGTTGATACATTTTCATTAGATGTAACTTTGCCAGTGCAAAAAATATTTGAGCTCACTATGACAATATGATTATAAATCTGTTGGAAGTTTTCTGTTCTTTGCTTATCAAAGAAAATACGCAAGTTTGCTACATATGGAAAAAAAATTATTAGTTTTATTCTTTACAAAAAGTTCTGCATATTCTAAAACCCAAAATTCAATCATCAGATATTAAATTGGATCAGTCGTATACGAGGTTTGTCAAAAAATGTGATTTATGAAATGAAAAGATTATTACAATTGAAAACTACGTTCAGATACCCAGTTTTCAATTCTAAATAACAGTTCTTGATAGTGTCAAAAATAAAGGACTTTACTCCTGTAAAAAATTCACTTTTGTCACCTTGTATGCGACTAAAAAAAAATTATATCTGATGGTTGTATTCTTTGTTTTAGACCATGCAGCACTTTTTATGGTAAACCTAATAATAAAAATTTTTTCCATATATATCCAACTTATAAATTAAAACCAATGTTTAAATAAGACGTTTAAAGTAAATGCACTTGTTTTAACTACCTGGAATGACCAATAGTACTTTGACTACTCCACCTTGTGGACCAGAATAACAATAATAATCTAAATATTTACTCTCTATTTTAGGATTGTGTTCGTACAGTTCAAATATACAAAAGTATATAGTGTGTGCCATTTAAAAATCGAAAATTGGACTAACTTCCGGTCAAACCGGATGTCAGCAATTTTGTTTTTTAATGAGCTAAATTTAAAATTAGGCCTAGTATATCTACCACAAATTTCAAAAAATCCAATTCAAAGTTAGAGTATTAAATATAGTTGAGTCACCCGGTATATAAATGTATTGTTTGCAAATAAAAGCTTATTAATTTATATTGTATGTTCAAAATTCAAGTATCCTTGAATATATTATTTATTTTGGTCGTTACTATTTTTTTTAATAAAAAATTTTCTTTGTGCTTACTGCTTCTGCGTAATATTTTTTATATATTTCTTAACTAAATTTAGTATACTATATGTATGTAGTATATATTGGTTTTATTACTTTTTTGTGAGTAGACACCTAATGTCAATATTCTAACCAAATAAACAATTTAGATAGGGCCGCAATACAAATAATATGTTTACACAAATATTATTATCTGTTGCCAAAGTAACCAATCAAAACTTCGCTTCTAGGAATAATTACTGGTCAGGGTTAACTGGTGGATATGAGGACGACAATCTGATATTTGAAGAGTTAGTAAGAAGCAGATAAAATTACTCAGAATGACATGATAAAAAAGTTCTTTAGAATGAATGAACAGATTTTAAATTTTTTCGAATGAAGTGATAGAAAAATTCAAAATGATGCACTTCCGGTTTCTTTGAAAATGGCGCAAAAATTGAATTTTATATTTTTACATATTTAAATTTTGTGAGTTAAATTACATATAATCCATATCGTCATTGTAACTAGCAAAACAAAAATTTATTTATATTAATGCAACAATATTTTCTACTTTTTTAGTTCTAGTCACCTTTTGAGAGTTTAAGACCAAGTCGCAGCCTTCTAAAAAAATTTTTTTACTCATAGAATCTAAATATGTAAAAATATACTGGGAGTTCCATTTGAAAATTCAATTTTAATGTTAAATTGAAACAAACTAGAAAACTGTCATTTTAAGATTTTTTGTCATCTAATTTGAAATTAGGTCTACTATGACCACCCCAAACAACATAATTCGTTCATTCATTCATGAATATATGAACTTGGCCCCTGGTCTATCTGCTATATACAGGGTGTTTAATTAATAATATATATTGTAACGAGAAAATCCTGGACACAAAATATGACAATTTGATATAAAACATTCCTCCTAACCGATATAATAATTCAGTGAATTAAAAAATTGAGTTATTAAAAATGTTTTAGTTTTTAATTAAATTTATGATGTTTATGATATATTATTTTATATTCTTAAATTAATTTTACCTATTAAGGTTTTATCTATTAGTAAAATTTTCTATTTTTTAATAAAAAATTAGAATATTAACGAAAATAGAATTCAATACGGTCAATCACCAAATTTTACTAAAACTTTCGGATGAATGACTTTAAGTTTGTTTCGAAATTATCAAACACACAGAATTTGCATTTACGGGAGATAGAAGGGGCGGTGTTTCACAAGGATCTATGTTTAAATTATGAAAACTGTACTAAAATGGTTTTAAAAGGTATATTTTATGTATAATGATTTAGAATTAAATAAATTAACAATTAATGTTAAAAAATCATCATTTATATAATTTAAAAAAAGCTTGTTTAATATCATTCAGTATTCATCAAAATCATTGCATAACAAATTATTAAACTGTATTGATATGGACCTCCCGGTAAATCAATGGCCTTTCTAATATTCTTACTATAATATAAAAGAAAATTTTGTAAAAAAAAAATACAATTTAATTAATTTTACTTTACTTTCATCAAATTACATATTTCCACTTATTCCATTTCTAGTCTCACATTTCACCTTCTGATCAAATAATTTAAATCTGTTATCGAATTCTATCCCTGTTTCAACCTTTTCTTACTGTATATGTCTGTCTCACATGCCTTTATCTTTTCTATCTTCTAACTAACCTTCCAATATTATATTTTGTATTTCTTTATATATTTTTTTATGTATCTATTTTCATAATTTTTTTTATTTCTATTTTTCTTCGAACATTTAATATAATATTCAAAATTATAGTAACTGTTTCTTAATACGTTTTTTTTACTTTTGATAATTTAAAAATTGCAATGAAAATTTTATACCTGCTGTTTTAAGCCAATCAGATGTGTTGATTTTGACAGGTTGCTATGACGACAACCTGAATTTTCTGTAACCTAGCTGCAACATTAATAAGTGATAATTTCCCTGACTTGACAGCTGTCACGTGCAGATGCCAGAATAACAGAAGCGTAGATTATTTTTGATAAATATTTATTCATTATTAATTTTCCTTTCTCTCTAGTAGTAGAAAATTATTTATGGTATGAAATAATGTATTTATTTAAGACTCTTAGTCCTATTTTTTTTACTTGGGCACAGGGAAAGTAAAAAATAATTAAAACTATTTATAATATAGCTATAGGTAGATATATCAAAAAAGGAAGTACCTACTTATAATACCTATCGTCCAATATAACACAGATTTTCTTTTTAAAATAATTTTTGTTATAATATTTGGTAAAAAATTTCTCTCGGTTGCGATTTTTTTTAAGAAAATATCCCTCGGCTCGCGCCTCTGGAAATTTTCAAACAATTCCCAACTCGAAAAAAATTTCGGAAATTATTTAAGCTCTAGGGAGATTATAACTGAGAATTCTTCAAAAACTAAATAATATTGACAAATCTCTAAATCCTTTTTTTACCACTTGATTAAATTTTATTTTAAATTGCCAAACAATAATTTAGCCAGGACTGATCATCTTAGATATGACATCTGACATGATCTGACCTTTTTAAATTTAAATTTTTTATCAGTATATTATACAAATATAATTTTTGAGTACCAACAATATATATGTATAAGCCACATAAAATTTTAAATATTCATTCTATATTTCATATTTATCAAGTCTTACTCACTCAAAAACACTAATTTCAAACTTATAATACTAGAATTATCTTATAAGAAACTGTAATAAATATCATTTCTTTGGACAAATTTAATTATAATTTTGACAAACATTAAATTTGAGCTGTAATATTCATTTTTTTTTAGAAATATTGATACAAATAATATGAACGAGTTGAGTTTTGCTGTTGAATTAAAAGTTTTTATAGGTGAAAATATTCTCGTCCAGTCATTGTTTACAATATCGATTAAATGTAAACATTGCAATAGTTTGGAATTGTAAAATAATTATCACTTTGTATACCAAACATAAAAAATATGTATAATTGATGATCAAAAATCATAAAGTATTTAGTGGTGTAAAAATTTTTAAAAAATCGTGTGTAGTTACAAATAATATTTTGTTTATTAATATCTGCATTTAGATACTATAGTTACCGTTGTATCCCGAATTTTCCTGATATAATTTAATTTAATGTACAAATCAACTAAATATTATATTGTTACAAAAATAATTATATATTTATTTACCATTAAAAAATAGCCAGTGTGGATTAAAAATAACCAATTTAGCAAATGTCCAATATGTTTTGCACAATTTTAATCACAAAAACCGAATATTTTGGGAAACTAACGATTTATATTAAGTATAATTTATTTTAATGCTATTTTGTGATAATTTAATATCAACTTGATACACCCTGTAGAATAATAATAAATACATTTTTCATTAAAGTATATGACTCTTTAATTTTTCTTTAAATTTTCTAAGAACAAAAGCCTAAATATTTTATAAAAATAGATTATTTACTTAATAAATATAAATATATTTTTACAGATGTTAAACACAAAAAATTGAGAACCCAAAAGTTGAAAATTTTTGGAGAATATACGAATAAATATAACTTTTTATAATATATTGAACAAAAGTTCAATATTATTCAGTATTTATTTATATACAAAATATTTTTCATTGTAATATACTTATTATTATTGAATATTTAAAATTAATGAATCTAATTTTATACCTTGTCTTTGTTTTAATTAAAAAATAATGCAAAGTGAAAGATAAATTAAAAATTGGAGTTGATAAATACGGTCATTTCTTTGAATGATTCACATTGGTTGTGAAGCGTATTTCTGTTGTATTTTTGCGTGGGGTGGTTTATGAATGGGATTTGTGGATGGGGGTGATCGGGGGTTTATGTGTAGAAAACGGTGTTAGATTTTTCTGAAGGAAGTGTTAAGGAGATTGGAGCACTTGTTGCGGAGTGCGGCTTTGGTGGCTCGACCGGGAAGCAGATTTAGGAGGCTTGTTGGTGTATTGATCGATATGAAATGAGAACGTGCAAGAGAAGGGTGGTGCGGGTGTCAAGCAATGGCACTAACGGCATGGATGGACTTGACGTCATTGCGTACCTTTATCAATGGCCATGGAGGAAGCTGACGGCACACGTGCCCGCTGCACTCTCTGCAAACCGGACCATGGCACAGGGTGGCCGAATCGACCACCTGGTGCTGCCCAAATAAAATCTAATGTTCCAGACACATGGCAAGAGTTTTAACGATGAATGATGTGACTTGTTTGTCAGGATCAAGGGTTGTTGACTCACTCACACATCAACACAACTTCTCACTGTTGTCGACTCCGGATTGCTTGATGCCCATCCACAGTTGACCATGGTGGGTTTTGTTATGCCGAAGCCGACGGCACCGGTTCCGACCCCGTAACTCCTCTACTAGTCACAACTTGACACAAACCGTTAGATCGAAATTCTTATGGGCTCGGCTCGGCCGTACCGCGTTCGAACTGCAAACAGTAAACCAGATGCGCTTTATGTCTTGCGCGTTCCCAACATTCCAGGGACGCGCAGCGCATGCCGCTACACGGCGCCGACGCCGACATCCGACGACGCCCGACGCCCGCCACCTGATACCCGCGTCCTCTTCAAAATTTCATCCATTCATTCACATCGTTGCCAAATCGACAAAATGACCAAAACTTTTACGATAATTTTTTTTTGTTCATCATGTGTCTTATTTTTATTAAAAAAATCATTCTTCTTCCCCTTTCACCTTGATTTCTTGTTTTTTGCTCAACTTTCCGGTGCTTCAATACCTTTCTTATTCATTTTTCTTTTTGTTCTATTATTTGCTTCGCTGACCCAGAAAATAAATTAAGAATAACCCAATTTAAAAAAACTGTTTTAGTCAATTTTTATGGTTTTAAATATTGTACCGTAGTGTTACAATTGATTTTCCAATTTTTTTTTTGATTGAATACAGATGATGCTAAAAACTTAAAAACGTACTTTTAAAAATTGTAAATCTTGTTGCTATATTAAAATAACTACTAGACTATATTTGCATTAAATCGAAATTATTTAAAAAAATGTTTTTTGCGTTTGTTCCCATATCTTCTATTGTAATTTGAACATTAAATAACGGTGTAATTTGTAAAGTGACTTTTGAATGTTTTTCTTCACTTTAATTTTACTTTACTCTTGTTAATTATTTTTTACGAAACTGTAGAATTTAAAAATATCCTGAAAATTGCCGATTTTGTAGATTAAAGAAAAAACAATTAGTTTCTCCCAATTAATTGAACCAGCAGGCAATAGCTCTTAATAAGGAACAATATTAAGAGGTCAAAAAAAGGAAAAAACTGGAATAGGAAAATAGGAAAGAATCATCAAAAGATTAACACTTAGCTTTGTCCTTTCTCTCGTTTCCTATGCTCGCCCTTGCCAATTTAGTAGTCTTTTATTTATCTTATTGAAATATTGTTCTAATACCCTTAGAAGGTGGTAAAAAGCAACTCACTCTCCAAGTAATGGAGCCTCTGAGCACCAGCAAAAAAATGTTCACCAGTTTAGGTATTAAAAAATAACTCGGTATCTTATTATTTCTATTATTATCAGGGTTCAGACATAAACCAAGCCTATAGAATTAGAGATTAATCGAAAAATCGATAAGAGGACAAACAAGTCTGGTCTACTATCTTCCTTGATGTTACACATGCATTTGACAAAGTGTAGCATAAAGGACTAATTAATAAAATATAAATATTGTTATTCAAACATTTTGTGGAGATGCTTGGATCGTACATATCAGATAGATTATTCCGAATAAAGCACGTTTAAGAACATTCCGATCTTAATTAAAAATATACATAGGCCTTTGTTAGTGTATTAAGGTAACTATTCTATACGTGATGCACACCTGTGATACTTCACAATCAGCTACTGTTGCATTTGCGAATGACACTACAATATTAGTAGTTGGAATATATATACATATATAAATAGTTACAGATAATATCTATCTAGCAAATACTCAAATCTGTAATTAGACAAATAAAACCAGCCATTTTTTAGAAATATTTTCATAAATTTTTTGTATTTTTGTAAATGCCTACTTCAAAAAATTACAAAACACGTGGCAACGCTGTTTACCGATGCTTTTCGCTCATCCACCGTCAACGGCCGATCCCACGCCAATTCACAAATCCACACCACCATGGGCGGGGAAATAAAAGCATAGCCGGGATTTTCTACATATGCATGAAAGTCTATTTTACGCATCAATACATTTAGCTTTTTTTATATAAGTTAGCGGATTAATTTTGTCAGTAATTATGAAATTGTATTGTACGGGAGTGAATGCTGGGTTATGAATAAGAACATATAAAGGAAACTGGGAACAAGTCCTGAGAAATTTTTTTGGAGCAGTGAGAGTAGAAGAGAATGAATAGAGAAGAAGAACAAATGCCTATATGGTCACGTAAAGATCAGCCAAATTGTCAGAGTAAAAAGGTTACGCTTGTTAGGACATGTGAGGAGAATGCCAAATCAGAGATGGGCCAAATGATCTTTGTTAAGGGGAGAAGAAGAAAAAAAAGAAGAGGACGATCTCGTAAAAAGTGGATAGAGGCATGTAAAGAGGACTTAAGGAAAGTGAGAATCAATAATTGCAAATAAACTGCCATGGATATAAACAAATGGAGAAATATGGTTAGCGCTGTATTATAAAATTAACCCCCGAATATGGCTTGTAGAGCCGCACTATTGTTCTCGACTAATGAAAATAAATGCATCAGAATTGAACAATTAAATTACTCGTGCGATTATATGTCAATCTTCTATTAATTGGTGATTTCATGGATTAAGGCTATTATTTATATTTGTAAGGTATGAAACTCAACATAAAAATAAATTATACTACATTGAAATGGTAAATACTGAAGAACAAATGGTAAATATTGGAGAAAACCAGTAAATAGATGGGCCGCTTGGTTGGTTTTATTTTTTTTTAAACCCTATATTCATCCTAAAATTAAAACCTATGATATTAAGATATATTAGATGAAGAAATATGCTTGAGATGGTGACAATATTCAAGAGAAGTTATAACTAAAGAGCTGTCCTCGTTTACAATTATATTCAATAAGTTTGGCATCACATATTTTCAAGAAGAAGTCTGTTTCAAGATATTTCGATCGCTTTCTACCTACCCCAATAGGATTATCAAAAAGGTTGTAAATTCCGCATTATAAAATAAGGAATAACAGATCCTTATTCCTCTTTTCTATATAGGTATGAATAGAAAATCGGGTTATTTTGGGAAATTTCGAAAAGGATAAAAAAGGATAAAACTAATGAAGTTGCTATTAGCTTGACCTATTAATACATTTAAAACTGATAAAACCTTACTTGATTTTTGCTGCTTTTCAAATTTTTTTGTTTTTCAAAAAGTACATGTTTGCTTGTTAGCTTAAAACTAAGATTTGTTGATTTCTATGGTCACTGTTTGGTATATGCCATCAATAAGAATAATTAATTTCGATTTTAAGATCCTTATTTTTATGTTAATGTTCAAATTTAATTTATACGATTGAATAACGAGAAATACAATGAAAACACAATCTTAAGATCAAGCACGATTCAAGGGCTGTTTTTATAATTTAGCAGCAGTTATTTTACATAATTTTAGTCCAAAATGTTGGTGCCTAAGAGTACTAATAGGATCAACTCATACGAATAATGTGTAAATTAAACTAATTATTTACAATATTGCTAAAAAATTTTTCAACTAAAAGCTTTATATTTTTTATTATAAATGTTACAAATCAAAGGTTTTTGAAGTATCACAACAGAATATACAAATGGTAAAAAATCAGTATAAAATCTACCGTTTTTAACATTATTATTTTCACAGCTATCAAAGGGATAAAAATCGTATAAAATAAGTGTATAAATCCCTGACGAATCGCAATATTAAACTCTTAATAAGCATAGAAATAAAGCAAAATAGGTAGAAAAATTTACATTATTTTATGGGATACGGTAATGATTAACTTTTAAAGGATTTTATAAATACTAATAATTCGAATATTAATTAATTTATTTTAAAGAATCAGTAAAGGGAAATTTGTAAACTATTTATCCATTATTATCGTTAAAAAATACAACTAGTGCTTTTGTACAGTTTATTATTCATATTTGTATAAAAAATATTTTATTTTAGTTTTGAGAAAATATCCCCGCCACTGTGCTACGCGCTGATTGCCTTGGCCCACATTTCATGTTGAAACTGGGAACATGTTAGGGTCATATGGTGAAAATTTATTTTATTTTTCCGGAAATATGTTATGTAAAATAAATTAAATACATATCTTGACTTATTCCTGCATACATGTCATTGGCGTAGTGCGAATAAATAAGGAATAAATATTATTAATAAATTTAAAAACGCACAATTTTTTTTTCACGCCGAGGACTAAATTAGTATTTTAGTCACACAAGGGAGTAAAAAAATTTAGTCCAAAGAAAGTAAAAAAAACTTCAAGAAGATTAAAAGTAACAAAAACAGTCGAAACCAAATAACCAGTTTAGTTTAATATTTATTCTGATATATGAAGAAAGCAAGTAAATTATAATTATAACAATTTTTTAATTTGCAATAATAATAATACTTTTATAATACATAATGTATTATTATTATTTTCCATAACTAGGAAATCCATAAAAATCCAATGATTCCAAAAATGTTTTAAAAATAGATTATGTACATTTATGGTTTTATTATTCACCTGATTGGCCTGTTGACTTTTTCAATGCCATTAAAAAAATATTTAGCTGAATAAATAAATATATAGTAAAAAACATCGAAATATCCAGTTGTAGAAAAAGTACAGTGTGCGTGAGATTTTTTTTCAATTGTGGTTCTTATTTTATGAACAGACTTTTTTGTATCTGTCATTTAACGTAATTTGATTCGTTTTCCTGTTGATTTGGAAAATTCATACCTCCAATTTGTTACAAAAGTATTTACTCATCACCTCATCAATAAATAAACCTAATAATTTTATCGTAAAAGGCTACTTAATTTAATCTGTTCTAAATGTAATTAAAGATATGCTATTTGAGCAGAATTGAACCATTTGATTTATCTTCAGAAAAAAATATTGTTTTCCATAAATCTTAATAATATCAAAAATAAGTAAATTGATGTCCTTTACACACACAACAAGAAATAATTTTAATGATTTAAATATTTGAAAAGAAAACTCTAATTTCTAAGTGTGTATTTACTATTAATTCTTTAATACCAAAAAATAGTAACCTAAATTAAATTATATTTTAAATTTATTTTTTATGGTACTACATTGTTTTAAATCAATTTTGACAAAAAATAATTTCAGATCTGCAACATGCCTAAAAATAATAAAAAAATAACATATGCCATTTTTTTTCAAAATCTTGAATTTGGAATAAATTTAAAAAAAATAATTTTCTTTCCATTTAATCTCCTTTGTAAATTTATACCTTGATTCGTTATAAAAATGATAAAAATGACAAATATTCTGATTAAAAAAATGAAGTGACTTCTTTTTACTACTTTTTTGTTTTAAGTGAATTCACAGGTACTTTACTTCTGATTTAGTTGGAATGAAATATCATTAAGTATTACTTGTCGTCTTGATCCTCCACATTGATGAATCTGAAGATTTTTCGATGCCGTCACTGGATCGATCCTTATGTAAAGAAAGAATAGCAGTTTCATTTAATCTGTAAATTGGAACACTACCTTGTGATACACCTGAAAGAGAAATTTCTTTCTATCCAAAAGAAATGATATCATAACTAGATTTATCGCTGTCAGTTAATATTTATTAAAAATATAAAGTATGTTAATTGTAAAATCGCGAATCCGCCATAATTCGAGTAAAAGTACTCCACCATAAATTTAAAACTTATTGAATATATCCATGGTTGATCGGCAATAATGATTAATTTATTTAAAAAATATATTTTTTAGTTGGATTTTTTTATGATCTAATAAATATTTTATTTAGTAATTCATTTTCTTTATATAATTTTGTTTTTTAAAAAATGTGGTTTATAATTAATAACAGTTATAAAATAAATATAAAAGTAAAATAAATTATTGAATATAAACTCACTACTTTTAAGTTTTTGTACAATACACCTAATAGCCCATATAAAAGTGGCCACTAGAGGCAGCTTATCAGATATCTTACGTAGCATATTTTGAATTGGTTCCGGACAAAATTATAGATTTCTCGTATGCACCACCATTCATGTAGCACACCGTGTAGGTGTATGTTTATTACCCTCTTTATTTTCGTCTTCATTTGTGTTTCTCTCTTTGTTTTACGCTCGGCGTCCGGATCGTACCTACCCTCGCATTCTCGCCCCTTCCCGTTCATTATAATTTCGTTGCTTGGCAACCCCCACGACCCAGAAATTTCCCCTTGATTTCGCCCGCGTACTAGACTTAATTTTCTTCTTCTCTTTGGTTTCGTTACTCGATATCCTTTTCCTTTAAGTTGCGTTTATCTCATCGGTCGTCGGACGTTATCACTGACGGATACTTCCTGGTTCTAATTTTTTTTTGGCTTTTGTATACGTTTTAAAAGTTTAGCCAACAAATTATAATAGCCGGAAAGCTCCACTTTATCAGATTATAAGCATAAAAATATATTTTATTGAGAATTGATGCATATACCTAGATATAAATATTTTGTTGCTTTTGTATTTCTTGACTACAATAAATTATTTATATTTTTATTTTTATCTTCAGCATTTTTATGTCAAATTAGACATAATTATATATTAAAATGTTGTAGGCATGTATTAAAATACAATAATAAAGAAACAAATATAAATTAAAACTATATTTGCATAAAGTCAATAAATAATTATGTTTTATTAATTAAAACAATACCACTGATGAATATGCGGTTTTTTCATGATATTTAAAATATTTATTAGAAGAGCACGTTTGTGCTCCATTTTTCAAATTTATCTAGAGAAAAAAGTTCATAGTCGTATCACTTTTACTAAAACTAATTTTCAAAAAGTGCCACAGACGCTCTCTAAAGAATTAAATACAGAATCGATTGTTGAAAACCGCAGTTTCCAATTTTTAATATTAAAACCATTTCAGGCAGAAAACGTATGATATTGGCGCCTCCTAAGTGTTTTAGGTTATCGATTTTTACGGTTTTTTTACGATTTTTCATGATTTTTCACGATTTTTTACGATTTTTTATGAGGTTTTAAAATTTTTTAGCATTATTTACGAAATTTTACGACTTTTTATTAGTTTTTTACGATTTTTTTACGATTTTTTACGATTTTTTACAATTTTTTACGGTTTTTTTTTCTAGTTTTTTACTATTTTTTACGATTTTTACGGTTTTTTTTCGATTTTTTAACGTTTTTTTACTTTTTTT
The DNA here is from genome assembly GCA_963243735.1 of Neocrepidodera transversa. Lineage (NCBI taxonomy): Eukaryota > Metazoa > Arthropoda > Insecta > Coleoptera > Chrysomelidae > Neocrepidodera > Neocrepidodera transversa. The sequence goes on from OY725339.1 coordinate 6,831,478, forward strand.
TACGGTTTTTTATGGTTTTTCCAATCTTTCTCAATTTTTTAAAAATCCGTAAAAAATCGTAAAAATTAGCAAATTAAATTTATAAAAAATGAGAAAAGTCAAATGACCCGTTTCGATATTTTTAAAAACGGTGGAAATCTGATTTTTTTTGATATTTCAACCCCCTCCAGTTTCACCCGCGTAGGTCTGATAAAAAAAATTTTATCCACATTAATTTTATAATAAAAGTTAAGATATGGCTGATATGATTTTTTCCAGTTCCACCCATGATGGTCAAATCGCAAAAAGTTTTAAGCGAATTAATTTTATAATAATTGGGACATGAAAAAAGTCTTATGACCTTATGAATTTGTTCGAATAATTTCAACCCCCTCCAGTTTCCACCCCTTGCAGCTTGAATGCCCAAAAATAATAGGGTTCCTCTCGTAGATACCAGAAAATGATTGGCGAACGAATTTTTGAAATCGGACTACTGGTTCTTTTTCACCTAATCGTGCTCTGGTTGGTTCAAAACGTCCAGAAAAGTAATTTTAAGCAAAAAAAATTTCAATTTTTTTTTTATAATTTTAATACTTCGGTCCTGACCGAAGTAAATTAGTTATATCATATTTACTCATTACATGTTTTATTTTTCTGACAATCCTTCTATATAAGGTAAATCAACAGATTTACTGTAGGGTTGCTATCGTTTTTGTTGTTATGTGGAGCGTCTGTACTATTATTGTAAAGTTTGTATGTTCTTTGTTTTGAAATTTTTTTTATTATTGTATCTGGATAACCATTATTCATTAGTGTTTTCTTTACCTTATTTAGAGTGCTTGGTCTGTTTTCCGGAGGGGTAAGTTTAATAGCCCTGTCAGTCAAGACATTAACAACATTTCTTTTGTAAATATTGGAGTGGTGGCTGTTTGGTTTGGTTAGTTAATATATCGTTCAGACCACGTATTTTTATTGCGTAATATTTTCACCATTATTTATTTGAATATTTTTACTTGAAAGATATTAAAGGATGCCAATATCTCTTTAATTTTATTTTCAATGGCTGTTTCCTATATTGTATGTTTTTTGTTTTAACTTTACAGATTTGTTTTGGTTAAAGTATGTATTTTTACCAAACAAAAATGTAGCATAAAATATTAAAAAAAAAAAACCACCGTCAAAATTTCTCAATATATTAGTGTAGATCTCGATGGCCTCGTTCAAAATTCTAATTGGTAAAAATGAGTAGTTTTCAAAATATTAAATACTTAATCTGTAAAATATTTTTACACACCTTATATTGTACCGTTGTATTATTTGGAGGCAGACTAAAACAATTCTTAATTACAGGGTGATCTAAGTTGAATTTACAAAATGACAAAATCAAAACAACAAACAGTTGCCAAACACTAGAAACTTACTTTTTACTTATTTAATAATAAATCCTACGTTTTTGAGAGATTTTACATATAAGGAACAAAACAAGAGTCATACATTAGGTATTCAATTAAAAAAGTTTATAGTTCGGAAATAAGATTTTTTATTTACTTTCATGATAGGTGCATCTTTATAAGACAAAAAATTTTTTCCAATCCTTTCTGCATATATCGTAAAGATAAATCTTAGTATTGGACTTATCTCTAAATTATAAACTTTTTTATTTGAATAATATATGACCCTGTATAAGGTTTTTTTCTTATGTGTAAAATTTCTCAAGAACATAGGATTTTTTTAAATAAATAAAAAGTAACTAGTTTTTATTGTTTGGCAGCTGTTTGGTGTTTGTTGATGTTATCATCTTATAAGCTTAACTAAGATCACCCTGTAAGTATAAATATTTTTATTCTATTTCTAACTAATACAATGATACAATGGAAAGTATGTAAAAATATTTAATTTACGACATCTTTTATACGAAAATATTTTTTATTACTAAAAATAAATATTTTACTAATTAAATATTTAATATTTGGAAAATTGGTCATAGTATCTGATTTTAACTATAATAATGTTAAACGAGATCATTTAATATTGAGAAATTTTGGCAGTGATTTTTTTCCATACTTTATACTTTATTTTTGTATGGTAAAAATACATACAAACATACCTGAATAAGTAAAAATATTTTGATGTTGATAATTAAGTATATATTGTGGCTACATGCATTAGTCAGTAACTTCCAAAAATATTTAAGATGGACCTTTTGTGTCGATTTAAAAAAAATCTGGATTTGTAATTTCAACGTCCTGAATGTTAAAATCTAGACATAGGATAGGATTGTGTCCATAGACATTTTAAATCAGAACATCAAGTACTATAACATAAAAAAAAATCAGATAATTTGACCTCCCGTTTGCTTAACAAAAATGCGGGATCCTTTCAAAAATTCCAAAAATTTCATAAATCAATTGTTATTATTAATCTAAATCTAAAATACAATAAAGTAATTTGTCTATATAATCTCAAGTGGTTATAAATAAATAAATCACATTCTTAAACAGTTTTTCCATATTTATTTTGAAATCCCTCTTTCGCAATCGATTCGTGATCTTTTCGCTATTTTGCGGCAACTGATCCATAAAAGGATGAAAATAATATTTTATGAAGTCTTTTTCGATCCGTCGTTTAACGTAATTTGATTCGTTTTCCTCCCACAAATTTCGCCACGAATGTCTTGATTCGAAAAATTCATGCCTCCAATTTGTTACAAAAGTATATTTACTCATCACCTAAAATTTATTGATCAATAAATAAACCTAATAATTTTATCAAGAAAGACTACTTAATTTAATCTGTTCTAAATGTAATTAAATATATGCTATTTGAGCAGAATTGAATCATTTGATTTATCTTCAGAAAAAATATTGTTTTCCATAAATCCTAAAAATATAAAAAATAAGTTATGCGGACTTCCCTATGGTTAAATACGTTTTATTTTCCCGACCCACCATCCGAGAAGGGAAAGTATTGTGAACGAGCTAAAAAAAATTTTCGACATAAAGATGGAAATATCATTCCACGTTAGAGGCCACACATTTAATCAGATTGAACTGAAATTTAGTATATGGGTTTGGGAAGGACAGTGACACTGTCAAAAAATGACAGAAGCAATATATTATGGAATTAGACTTGCAATATGTCATTTGAAAGCTCTTGGAAAACTTTATTTAGAACAGTTAAAATTATTTATCCAACTGTCACCTGTCAAAAATAAAAAATGTCAAAGTTTGTAACTTTAACAGTAAATATCTGAAAAAGTACTTCATGAATTTGGGTTTCGGTTAATCGTTAGAAGAATCAGTTAGTTTTTGATCGACATCTGTCAATATATCACGGAAATTGACTTGCAAAATCTCATTAGAAAGTCCTTGAAAATCTCTATTCAGAACAGTCAAACTTATTTTTCCAACTGCCACCTGTCAAAAATAAAAAAATGTCAAAATTTGATACTTTAATATTATAATATTAAATATCTGAAAGAGTATTCGGATACTCGTCAGAAAATTTTTGGGGCGACACAACCGATTTTTTTTATGGTAATATGTGTTCTATTTCATTGAAATGTAATAATGGAGTAATCCAATTTCTTGCCATGAAACACAAAATGAAGTCCTACTTTGTATGCAGAATAATACAATTAAAATATTAACTGGAAAAATAAGCAATACAAGAAATATAAATAATATTTTAAATAGGATTTTTTGACAGTTGCTGATTTAATTAATTCAAATGAAAGGTCAAAAATTATTATGTTGAATAAGGCCTGTTGTATTTTAATGAGGTACTCTAATTTTATTTGTTTTTATTAATGTGAAATTCTGTAATGACAGTCGTTATTTCGTTTATTTCCCTTTTTATGTTTGTTACTTATGAAAACTAATAATTAATCCATTATGCTTTTATATCATTTTATTTTGTGTTATTCCCATTATGGACTTTATCTATAAAATTTAATTTTTTTGACAATATCTGATTGATTAAATCGCGTTGTCCATCAGTGTATTTTATTATTTATAAACTTTTCATTACTTTTTAGTACGGTTCTTTTGGCGCAAAACTATTTCTTTAGACATTAACAAAAATTCTACTTGGAAAAAAAGGTTACTTTATACTTATTTGACAACCTTTTTTTCTGTTTCGACCTTAAAGGCCATTCGCATTAGCGGTTCATTTTTTCTACTCCTCTATTAGTAAATTGCTCATTATACACTGTTTATTAGATCAATAAATTCAGTAGCACAAACACTGTTACGTAATGAATAACACGTAATTTTTTTTATTACGTAACAGTTGCAATTTCGAATCACAGTTGGTTACTATTGTCATAGTAATGCTAATGCTGAACCACGGATCTTGAACTCGACATTGACCTCGACCACATCATTGACCTTGACATTGATATGACCTTCACATGACAGTAACGTGAACTTGGCATTGACCTAGACCATGTGCTAGGCAAATACGAACACCTGAACGTTAAGCTTGAGGGAGCCGGAGCATAAGGTATATAAAAACAGTTGACGCAACTTATTAATAGTATTTTTGCTGTGAACGTCGCTTTTTATTTAGAACACAATTTAATTTTTTATATATACTGTAACAGTTTAAACACAGAAAAAATAGTTGTCGTAGAAAAAGTATAGTGTGTAATTTTAGGCTTATTTCAGAAATGTTATTTTACTCTCTAGTTTGTGTAAGAGATTAACACTTTATAAAAAATCAGTTACATTTTGAAGGTTGCATGTAGTACCTAAAACTTGTACGTTTTGAGTCCATCTTGATCATTTTTGGAATTTTGTCTAAACGGCTCAACCGACTTAGATGAAATTTTTCATACATGTTTATTGTTGTTTGATTTTGGTGATAATCGAAGTTCAGCAAAATTAATAAAACTGAATTTATTTTAATTATAATTTCTAACTTTATATCAATTAATTCTTGAAAAAATGTTAAATACCTAATTACACTAAATATTAGAATTTTGTTTAAATTCTTATTATTTTGCCACGTTGGCATCCAAAAAACATTTAGGATGTATTATAAGATTTTCGAAAAATATATATTTGTGCATAAAATAAAAAGTCTTAATTTAAAAAAAAAGATGTTAGACAAATAAAATTTAGGGTGATTCTCAAAATAACCCAAATCGGTACAAAGTTGAATGGGGCCCTTTATTATTTAGTCACATTTCGGCACAAAGGCAATTAACAGTAGGCAACAAAATATTTTTGCATTTGGCTCAGTCTAGTGCTTTTTTTTTAATTAAATAACTAAAAAATGAGGGGGTTATCCCACCCAACTTTCCGAACACTCCTAGTAAAGTAATTGTTTAATCGATTATTTTAGTTTTTCTGCATCAAAATACATTAATAAAATTAGTTTACAAAAATTAAAAAAAACTGATTTTTTCTAAAAAAATTTTTTAACTTTTTATAATTTTGTATAATTTCTATAAGTATTATTTTAAAATTATGAAATATTTCACACATAATTTACTTTTTGATCCCTTCCGTATGTACTATTTACTTTTTTCATTTGTTTTACTATTCTCGATAAAACAAAAGAAAAAAATTAATTTTTTTTTATTTTGTTTAAAAGAATTACAATGTTAAATTCGAAGAGACTGAAATATTTTCTAAATTTAGAGTTTTATGTTACCTATCGAATGGTATAAATCCCATTTTAATAACTTTAATATTTTTAAAGTTATTCAATTTTTTTTTAAATTATATTATATTTCAAAAAAAAATTATGAATTCTGCAATTTTTTGAATAAAATTCTGAAATCATAATTATAGAGTTTTTTACTACAAATTTAATGGTATTTTTTTTTATTTTTTAATATTATTATTAACCTTAAAAAAAATAAAACCTATTTTTGAATAATTTTAGTCAAGAAATAATTAATATCTCATTCAATTATTTTCAAAATGGGAAACAGACCTTTTTTTAAGGTTTTCTGGATCAAAATCCATTAATAAAGTTAGTTTAGAAAACTAAAAAAAAATCAAATTTTTTGTCAAAAATTCATGGGTCATTGAATTGTTTTAACTTTTTTCATTTTTTGCTGTAACTTTTACAAATACTATGTTAAAATTATGAAATAATTTACTCACATAGTACTTTTGGATTATTTTCGGATATGCTATTTACTTTTTTCATTTATTTTATACTTATTGATAAAACAAAATTACAAAAAATTAAAAAAAAATTCTTAATTTTTTCCATAATAATTACAATTCTAAATTTTAAGAAACTAAAATACATTTTAAATTTAGAGTTTTATATTATCTTTCGAATGGTGAAAATCACATTTTAATAACTTTAATATTTTAGAAGTTATTCAATTTAATTTAAAATTGTATTAAAATTTTAAATGTTCCTTGCCATTTTTTTAAAAATTCCACAATTTTTGTAATAAAATTTTGAAAAAAATGATAATCATAAAATTAATTATTACAAATTTAAAGATATTTTTTTTTAAATTTTTAATATTAAAATTGAACTAAAAAATAATAATTTAATAAAGATAAAAATTAAAATAAAAACTAGCGGCGAAACTATGCGGAACTCGAAAAAAAATTAAAGACAAAATTTGTAGAAAATTTTATGTTCTACAATTTCCATTTTTTGTAAATTTTCATAAAAATCCATAATTTTGTCTCAAAATCTAAAAAAAGTCGCAAATGTCTATATACATTATTTTTCACGCCCTCCAGCGACGAAACTGTGAGGAATTCAAAAAAACGGTAATGACAAAATGTGTAGAAAATTTTATGTTGTACATCTTTTATATCCTGTAATTTTTCATAAAAATGCATTATTTTGGTTATTTAAGAAAAATATGAAAAAAAATTACTTTTTCATAAATCTGGCAACAATGGCAAAAGTTTTTGAAAATTTTAAACATTCGAAATTAAACTATAACGTATAAAAAATATATGTGTAAAACTTTATTGTCATCTTGTTAAGTAATGACGTCATCACTTATAGCAACTGTCACTTCCGGTTGTCCGATTAACTCCAAAATCTATACAGGTCGTCTCCTTGTTACCCTAAATATGTATATAAAATTTCATCTAAATCGGTTCAGCCGTTTAGACGCTATCGTGTTCACACACACACACACACACAGACACACACACACACACACAGACACACACACACACAGACAGACATCATGCTAAAAATGGTATAAATGGATTCAGGTGACCTCAAAACGTACAGATCCGTTAAAATCTGGGTATGGTCAAAATATCATGATCGCAATACTTTCCTTCTATACAACTCTGCTGTTCGGAAAGTAAAAATAGTTTCTGGTTTATTTATATTGAGGAAATTATGATAATTATGTTACTTTATGCCCAAATGTGATTTTTAAACATCCAATTAAATTTCAGCTTTGTACTTTTTGTGCCAAAAATTTAAGCAATTTTGGAAAATAAAACCGCCTTTGGAAAATAATTTAAATCGAAATGTTGATATTAAAATTGAATTAAAATATTGAAATATAAAAAAGAAGTCAAATTAAAGTTAAAATAGAATTGTACTATTGAAAGAATCTCCAATTTTAAATAAGAAAAATTCAAATTATAAAAACTTAAAAAAAATCTGTATCTATTATAAAATTTTGTTACAATGACGTTGTATTAGACTAAAAAACATTTTAGTTTTTTTTTAATAAAAAAATGTTTTATGAGTAAAACAAGACAAAGAACAAGACAAATATATATTTTACTTCAGGATGATTAACATTTTCAGTAAGTTACCACAGTTGCCAAATTCAATAAAAAGTGAAAACTTTAAATACTTTTTAAATTAATAATGTATCTCAAAGAAGCCGAGATTCTTGATAAGAAGGAAACATCTTTTCATGATTTGATTTATGGTTAGCGACCTCACAAGAATTATTGATTCTTTAGATATAGCTGGGGATAGGGCGAAGTAAAATCGCAGAATTTTATGGTTTGATTTGACAACGTTCCAGCTTATATTAATTAATACATACTTCATTATATAGAAAAATTCATGATATTAGTGACAAATCAATTGTATGAGTGTTTTACTTAAATAACAGAGTTTAAAAAAAATCACAAATACAAGAATTATAACTTTACTATGCAATGATTAAAATCCAAATTTTCTACATAATAAAATAACCAGAGCCTTTTAAAATTTTCAGACCTACGTTTGTTTGTATGATCCGAGGTAAAAGGATTTGTTACCATATATTAAGTCAACTCTTATAATCTATCTTATAAATTTCAATTATAAAAATCAATGTGGCCAATAACTACAAATTTCAAAAGTTGCGTTGATTTGATATTTTTGTAAATATTAATGTATTGTTTGTATTCATTTTAATTAATATTTTTATTATTTAAATTTCGATATTTTGTGTAATTATAAATAGAACATTGTTTCGAAATTGTTAATATATTCTAATTTTTGGTGTGGTGCCCACAATTTCAATGGGTAAAATCTGAAAATATTCACACTTTTACAACTTTTTATCTTCTTTTGATCGGTATAATATCTGCAGTAGTTTAAGAAAAAGGTTTCTAAATATTATGGTTGGTTTTCGGTATTTACACTGCTATTGAAAAAAATCAGACTTAGGTATAGTATTTTCAATTTAATATCTTGTAGTTTTCTTCTTAGGTGGGTTAGAAACAATTTAATACCATTCAGAATGAACTTGAATTAATTTTATGCAACAAATAAAATTTCTTCTACAAATTATATTATGATTTAAAAATTATTTTTTATTAGGATTTAAAACGGTATGAAGATCTCAAATTTATAAACGTTTCATCATTTTAAAAACAAATGGCCAAACATAGTAAATAATTATGTATTTTAAAACTTTTTTGCTCTGACAAATTCAGTGTAAATTTACAATAATATTCACTAGAAAATACCTGAAAATCATTTGTTTTTTGCTACTCGTAACGCTAATTTGCATGACATGCCGTAAAATACGAATCTGTTATTAAATAACTCCCAGCTGAGTTATTGTGTATATTATGATACCTATATTTCATATATTCTCTTAATATAATGGATTTTATGCGTCCATTGCAGATAATTATTTTGCGAAATATTCGTATCATAAAAGAATAAAATTAATAAATCTGGTTAATTCTACAAACATCATAATAAAACGTAGTAAAAAGATTTTTATTATGGACCAAAATAATGTCATTAAATTTAAATATATTGAATTTAATAGTGATTTTCTGACTAAAACAAATAAATATAGAAAATATTTAAGGGTAAAAAAATGATAGTAATTTATTTATACGCCATCCAGACAGCTGAGTTGCCAAATATATGATAAGAAGTACAGAATAATTTTAAATTTTTAACATACAAAAAAAAATATTTATTATTATAGATAAAATACAAAATACGTAAAACATTATTGTCATACATTTAAGTTAAACGCTAAAGAAAATAATTAATTGGTCTTGCAATCGAATCGCTATAAAATCAGAGCCAGACGTTAGGTAATTCCAACATGACAAAAGAGTAGTTTCTTATCATAAAAAGGGGAAGAGGTGTATGGCAACGTCGCGGGGCGAGGGATGTTAGGTGGGTGTTTGGCAAGGGTAGTCGGGTCGGGCGCAATAGTGGGGTGGTTTTGGGGAGGGGGAGGGGGGTAGGAAGCCCTAGGCGGGCAGTGGGTGCCGCAGTATTGGGTGGGTCAGACATCGTAGGAGTAAGCGTTTCATGCGTTTGCTCCTGTTCCAATATTTTTGAGTGCATTCCGATAATTAGTGTGCAATTATACTGTGAAAATCAATCAGTGCTTTAGTTCTCTACGACAGGAGATGCTGTCATGTCTCTGGACACATTGTGTACCTTTTACAACGTGGTAAGTGTCAGTGTTTCTTTATATTCTCTTTAACATGACATTGGCAAACCGAAAACTGTTTTGACAATTACTCCAGTAGCGCAGATTATGATTGGTCTCTACGCCGAAATGTTTTTGACGGTCGTGATCAATCATATGAGATAATGACACTAATGACAGATGTCATAGCCTAAAATCAACACTTTTTGTTATGACAGCTTTGATGAAATTTTCAATATATAATTTAATACACAAATCAAATCATAAACGAACTAAAACCTATGTGCTAATTAGTTTTAAACTAATCCCAAGGAACGAACGTAAATAATTAAAGTAATTTATTGTTGTTTGTGAATAAATAAAATACCTAGACTCAAATAAATAATTAATATAGTGTTATTATTAATGTATATGTCAAAACAGAACGTCTGCCAACTTTAAAATCACTTAATATTTTTTATTAATTATTACTTTGATATATCAAAAAAAAATTACCTACAGTAAATTCAATCACAGTTTCTGAAATACACCATGCTGATTTATGGTAACTTACTTAAATACAATAAAAGTCAAAATAATAAAAACTATTTTTTGCTATTATTCGAAAACGACTAAATATTGTTTGTGAAATTCAGTACAATGATTTAGAACTTCAAGAGCGATAATGTAAGAAAATAATTGTAAAAGCGTCTGCTCCTTTAACATTTGTAGAGGGTATGTCCCCCTTCAATCACCCTTTTTTTTACCTTATGAAATTAAGCCAGCAATTGTACTACGCCTCTAAAATTTCATAATTATTTCAATTGTTTTTATATATATTTTATTTTTGTGCATTGTTAATGCAATTTTTAAGAAGACGGTTAAAATAGTTTAAATTATAATTATTATTACTTTTCTAGTTCCCAAGAAACAGAAATGTTTATAATAGTGTACACTAAAAAGCAGAGTACTTAATAGTTAAAAACAAATTACTTTAATACTAATAATAGAATTATACAAAAACCTTCCTTTTGGAACACAGAAATATTAACTAGATAAATGTAAAAGCTAGTTCTACAATTACAAAACTAAGTATATCTAGTTCAAATAAGTTTAATGTGTATTTTTTATTGTACTAGGAAGTTTGTTATACCTATTCAAATTTACCAATATTATTGAGTGATTTTTTTTTCAATTAATATTTTGAATCCTATTTAATGTTTTCTATTTTCTGTTCTCAGCCAATATTTACATAAGTGGCTCGATTATTTCATGAGTGATACCCAAACCAGCTCAATACGATTTAGTTCTCAATAGGCTTCTCATTTGTTTTATGTTCCGTAGATAATTTCTACTCCATATCACAATATCCCTTCTATCTATTAAAATAAACTTGGATTGTTTTTCCAACGAAAAACTATTTCTTTAAAAGTTTCCATAAAATGCTTTGGCTTATTTTAAAATAATCTCTATCGTCTCGAAATGAGAAAAAACAACTTTATCTAATGTTGGATATTTTATCGTTTGTCAAAGTCTTTTTTTTTAATGATCTTTCCGAAATTTCGATTTTCCCGGAGCTTTACCACATTTTTCTTTGATAATTCTTAAATCGTTGATTCTCTAACACCGAACGTAGGTATTACTAATTCCAGTGTGGAATCAACAATTACATAAATTTTTGTTGATAAATGATTTATAACAATTAAATATTAATGTTCTTTCATTAAATGTTAAAGGACCGATTTTCCGACGTTTACGTGGTATTTCCTGTAGGAAATTGAAACACAGAATTATATTTTCTGTGAAATTTGTTCGAAAGATATCTACAGGTAAAGTACCTAATCGGATTACTCTCAGCTCATTTTGTGCTATGGTATCATATTGAAAAATATATCTTCATAGCAAACATTTCTACAGAAAATGACCAAGAGATTAAAAAGTTTTGAAATATTCGTTAAATTCCAGAGGCGTACATTTGCTGCCAAAATTTTATGGGATGGTTAAAGAGGGTCACAACCCTGATAAAATTTGGAATACGATCTATATGTTCCTTTTTGTGGTATGATTAAAATAAAAGAACATTAACCGGGAACTAAACCACTATTTGAATACAAATCTAGTTAGACACCGTTGTCAAAACTACAATTTTTGACCATATAATATGTGACACTAAAACCATAATAACCAAATATATAGCAAACTGAGTTTGTAGAATTTATAATTCATACACACTGGGTTGCTAAAATTTTTAAGTGGCGTATAACAACTACATCTTAAGGATAGTGCATTCGCTTATCATGGAATTAACAACGAAACACTGATTATTAACCTCACGATGTTAATTTTTTAGAGATTGACAAAAACGAACATTATTTGTTCAAACAAAAATAGTTTCGAAAACGAATACTATTTTCCAAAGCCAATTTTAGTAAAAAATAATATAGTATGTATGAAGCATAGAATCCTCAAACTCGGTTTGCTACATATTTGTTTACTAAGATTTTGAAGTGCCACATTTTATATCGACAGATTTTGAAAATGGTGTCTGGTAAAACACCGAAACGTCAAAAATAAAATTGGTTTGATATTATAAAAGTGGTTTGATTTAGAATAGCAAAAAAATTAATTTTATTTTTTTACTTTGACTCCCTGTAACTTTTTGTGTAAGAATATTTTTATAGGTAAGTTACTGTAAATGTTAAGTTGATAGTGATTCTTCAACAAATTGGATAATTACTTCAATTTTTGCATTCAAACGTAAAATGGTAATTGTAATTGTCATATTTTACTGAATTTGTTTATTTATCAAATAACATTAAAAAAATTTAAATTTTAATTAATATCATAATAATTAACTGAGAAATCAATATTAATATTTAATGTATCTAAAATTTTCATAAATTTGTTTATAACATATATTTTTAATTACATATTAGTTTGTGAATTATCTATACAAATATTAGCAATATTTTTCTTTTGTACTAATAATACGTTGCATTTTTTACATATAACATATATAAACTGATATATAACTTTTAGGTTCTAAAGCCTCCAGTGTGGGGCTGATCCGTCGAAATGGAAGTGGCAATGCCTATGACAGGCAGTGCCATCGACTGCTATGAAGACATGTTCAAAGAAATCACCAGGAAACTATACGGGGAAGATGGTTTACCTGATCTAAGTGCCAACGACCGAGGTCCTTCAACAAGTCAAGATCGGGGGCTTACTTCCCTAGAGTACGAGGTTGATAACCATATATTAAAACCTGACGAACATCTAACAGCTTTCGGTTTAGCGGCTTTAATGCAAAATGGATTTCCACCAAGTGGGATACTTAATCCAAATTTTCAAGTTCATAAACCACCTACTACTGGAAACATAATCACTAATGTTTATGAGGATAAGTGGATAAATAATGAAGAAACTCTACAGTGGACTCAATCCAAAATTGCTACGTACAATCCAGCGCAAAAATTATTTAGATGTACCGAGTGTGATTGTGTTACCTCCCTTCTAAGAGTGGCAGAGCATTGGTTGGGTACACATTCCAGTTTAAGAGCTTTTCGTTGTCCACAATGTCCATATGAAAGCGCTTGGGCTAGATGTGTAAGGGTACACTTAAATAGGCAGCATAATATCAATACCGATGAGTCTTGCGATACTTTTACCAAAGATAATCCAGTACTTCAAGAACTTGTAAAATATTTGCAAAAACTAAAGAACAGGTTAGAAAGTAACTGTGTTAAATCTACTAGTACAGTACAAAGCGAGGATTATCATACTCAATCTCTTAGTAATACATCTTCAAGTATTCCAGGAGTTTCCCAAGTAATGGGTAATTCTGCATCTACTAGTAGTGAACAAACTACATCTCCTACTAAACGTTATAGTTGTACGTTCTGCCCTTACGCTACTGACAGAAGAGACCTTTTTACAAGACACGAAAATATTCATAGGGAAGAAAAACCATTTCAGTGCTACGTATGCCAGAAGCAATTTAACAGAGCTGATCATGTTAAGAAACATTTTCTTAGAATGCATAGAGACCATCCTTATGATTTAAATCGAATAAGAAGACATCCTCCGAAAAACGCTTCAGGAATGTCTTACTACCAAAAGTATAATTCCAATATAACAAATCAATCTAACGATCTATCCACAATTAGTTCCTTATCCATACCTGGTTTCAACAATATAAATAGATCCCCTCAAATGAACCCACGTGTTTCACAACCTGATTTAAAAACAAACATCAAAACCGGTAACCTCTCTCGAGGAAATGCCAAGAAAAAAGGAGAGAAAAGATTTACTTGCTGTTATTGCTCGTGGTCGGGAGTTGATAATTGGTGCCTTAAGAGACACATGAACACGCATTTGAAGCCTTTTGTGTGTGGTTTATGTGACTACAAAGCTGCGAGATCGGAGAGACTGGCCACTCATGTTTTGAAAGTACACAACAAGAGGGCTTGTAGCAAATGCAATTATCTGGCTGACGATTTAACCCAATTAGCTGTACATCAGCAGGAGCAACAGTAAGTTGGTTTATTTCATCATTTATGTTATTATTAGTAAAAATATATTAATTTGATTTCAATATGTATGATAATACCATAAATGTTTGCTTGTACTCATTTACAAACAATTATTAAAATATATCGACAATCCTAATTAGGGTTTCTTTATTTTTCAGTCCTTTGGAACAGAGAAATAGAACGAGTAGCAGTAGTAATATTTTAAGAACGAACTCATTTAATGGCAGTGCTTCCACGTCGACTTCCAATTCAATTAACAATCCAACTCCAGTCGCTTGCAGGTAACAACCTACAAATAATTATTTTAACTTACCTGTTTTTAGTACTTTGACAAGTTTTTAGTTTACCTGTTTATAATTTTATTACTGTTACTTTTAATATGTAGCTTTATTTATTTTTTAGTAGTCAAACACACCAAAGTCTTCTAAAATCTCACGATTTAAGCACGGCTGCGGCTTTACTCCAACAGACAAATCGTTTTCTCCAAACCGATCCAAAGAATTGGAAACACCACATCCCTAAGCAACATGGTGCAGCTCGACTTTTCAGCTATCTAGAAGCAAGTGATGGGTCAGATCCAGAAACGGAACCACGAGCAGTAGCCGAAGATATGAGTAGAGTGAATTTGACCCACAGGATTCAGTCGGATTTTCCTGAGGCGGGAGATGTTGGCAATCAGGCTGACGAGGAAATTGGAGAAGAAATGGAGCTTCCCTTGTTCGTCTGTCATACGTGCGGTTGCGAGTTCGAAGATGATCATTCTCTAGAAACCCATCAATTAACGCACATAACAGCATCTCCCGCAAAATCTAAGGATTCGAAAGAACTGGATCCTGATTTTAAATATACTTGTAAAGTATGTGGCGCAGGCTATGATACTCAGAATCACATCATTGCTCACATGACTATTCACAACGTACTATGGGTAAAATTTTCAGGTCCACCTCCCCCTCCACCAAGGACTAAACCTAGAAAGCAATACCAACCAAAAAAAATGTATTTACCTTACTGGGATCCAGAAGAAGTTGAGGTATTAGGGCATCTTAGAGGAAAATTAAGAAGATGGCGTGGAGCCTTGTTATCTTCTAGTATGTGCATTAATAGATTAGTAGATAAGTATATGGCCCAATTAGTAACTAGGGTGAGTTTATCGTGTTATTCTTGTAAAAATTTAAACGTAAGCAGATATCACACTAAGGCTACTTTAACTCTACATCGCTATTGGAGACATAGCAGAAAAAAATTTAAATGTGAACATTGTGATATGGTTTTTTTACATCGATATCAAACTGTGCTACATAGCAGTCGTGTACATACTAATCGTTATCAGAAGTCTCAGTTCGTGCCTACGGTGCTTCCTCTAAAAGAACCAACGCATTTAGCACTTAGTGCTGAATCTGTATGCTCTTCTCAGGACACCAGTCTTTATTTTAACAATTCTCATACTGTTTATGTACCTGACGCAACAATGTCAAATGCACATAAGTTAGGAATGTCGTTCTTTGATCATTCCTTCATGCATCCAAATAACCCTATGAATAACCATATGCCAATTATTATACCAACATTTCCGCCTAACTAAGACCTGTCTAATTAGGAGGATATCCGTCGTCTAAAGATATAGTTAATTAAATATTTTATTATTCCTTTGATAATATCATTTTACCCTTGTTAAGTTCTCGTGAAATTTAAAAAGATATCTAAATTTACTTATGTTATTTTCTAAAATATCATGGAAAAAATCAGATATACAAGGTGGACCAAAATTACCTAAATATAAGTATAGATAACTTGTAGTTTATTTAAGCAAACTCTAAATATTTTTAGGTTTTTTCACTCCTAGAAGTATAGCTCAACAGTTTTGGTCAACATTGTTTATATAGGGTGTTTTTGAAATACACTTATTAAAAATGTACAACGAATGGCATTGATTTTATCGTGAAATTCTTAAACTTAAATTTTTGGAATATTACCCTTTTCAGATTATTACTTTTATGTAAAAGTATTTTAGATTAAATATTTCAAATTAAATTAAGCTGACCCAAAATTATTGTTACAAGTTTGTCACATACTTGGTACACTCTATACTCGACATGAAAAGATGTGCCTTTATTAACCGATTTTTTTAATGAAAATAAAAATAATATTCCTAAAAATCAAGAATAAAAATCACATATTAAAAAAGTCAAAATCAGTAGTTTTTCAATAGTGTGAATAACAATTCAAACTTTTTATCTGTTCGTGTTGCAATAAATTCGTTACATTAATCTAAATTAAATAAATCCTGGCATCTGTTTTACTGTCAGTTTTCAAAAATTTATATATTTCAATTACAGGTATTTTTTCAAAATAATACTTTTCTGAATTCTAGGACAATATTTTAATATCTACACATATTTCAATAACACCCTGTATATACACACAATTTTAATTACCTATACAGGGATATCACAAACGGCAAAAGACACAAAGTCGGTTAAAAGAGACAAAAGATAAACAGCTGTAAAAACAATCTAATCATATGAAAAAGTTAGTCGATATCAGGGACGGTTCTCGAGATAACTTAAACCAAATAGTGCCCAAAGTTAAGTTTTGTTCTAGCGTTATTATTTGTGTGAATAGAAAAAATGTATTTAGGTTTTTTTGTTGGGCATTTTTTTTGTACTTAAACTACTGGGAAGGTTGGATTTTTCGGGCATATATTTTTTTAATACTATATATTACACAATATCATTTAAATTAATTTTCTTACACGTCTCATCATCCGAAGATTTTTTCTTATGGTCCTGTATATAGAACCACCGTAATGTGATATTTGATTGCAATCACTAATTACCATTTTATAATGCAATTATACGATTTATTAAGAATAAAACTATCAAAACACATCCCATATTCTATATATATAAAAAAGAAAATAATAAATATTTAAAAAAAATTATACCATTAAATTATTTATAATAGATGTTCGAAATAGAAAAAAGTCCTTATAGAAAAAAGGGTTGATGATGCCCTTCAAAAACGAAACAAGAAAGAAATGCCCAACGAAAAACTAATATATTTTTTCTGTTTTTATAAATAACTTAAATTTGAGTACCATTTGGTTTGAATTAAATATCTCGAAAACCGTCCATAATATCGACACCTTCTTCATATGATTAGATTGTTCAACTTTTGTCCCATTTAACCCATTTGTTAGATCCCTGTATAGGCAATTAAAATTGTTATCATCTTGAATTAATACAAACATTTTAATAGACACCTTCAAGCTATTCAATTTTCGAAAAAAATATCTTAATAATCATGGACTTTTGTTATTAATTTAAAATTATTACACCGACTTATTAAGTACCGCTGACAGCCAGAGTTTACAAATTTCTTCCTGAGGTTAATTTCTAATTTATGAAGCAAATTTTTATTAAGTATTTTATTGTCCATGCACTTCTTTTTGAAAAAGTTACTGATTGCGTTAAAACCGCATACTGTTAAATTTATTTTATTTGTTGCTGATATATAGGTAGGTACAGTGGGTGTACATTTTCTTATGAGCCATGACCTCGATCAGTTACCCATAAGAATACATGTAAATATAGTCAAGGTCATAGCCCATAAGAAAATATACTACCTCTACTAGTGTTTTTTTTCTTTAATAACTAATCATTAACCTATGTTGCGTTTCAAATTTCTGAGGTACCCAATAAATTGGTGTAATTATTTATAATTAGAAAAAAAAACATGGCATTTTCTAATCTGAGCGACTTTTATTAGACTTTTTTCGAAAATCAGTTAATTTGTGGGAATATTTTATCCATGATGTTCGGAAACAACCAAAATATATATTTTATATATATTTTTTTTAATTTTTATCCTTTCAATATAATAGGAATAAAGAGTACATCATGTACTGTACTAAAAAAATATTGTAAATTGGGGGATCTTACAAGGTGGTAATATTATTAATTAAAAAGGAGGATGTTGTGAAGTAAAGTTGACGGATACACTCCTCAAGAAAGTGGCCTTGAACATTTTCTTTATGTAATTTTTGCTTGGGAATCAAAGATTTTTTTTATTATACAAAACCATTGTAAAATGTTTAATAAAAGTTTATAATTTTATATATAATATATTCGTCCTTGGCGTTTTACAAAACTGAAACGTGTGCAATATTCGTTTATTTGATTATATTTTGTAATTTATCTAGATATGTCAGAAAATACACAACATATTCTTTAAAATTAATAAAAAAAGGAGCATATTTAGGATTTGGAAAATAGGAAAAATAATTTAAAGTGGTTGAAAATAGTGAAATAATTTAAATAACTGATTTTCATAATTTATTTTAAATGTCTAGCAAATGAATATTTTTGTACAATTTAGATGTTGAAATTTTTGGAAAACAGAATGTTTTGAAAAATATCAAATTATAGAATAAAATTAAAATATTTGAATTCACATCAAAATACTTATAAAAATATTTTTTTATGAAATCAAAATTACACAATAAAACATTTTGGAAATTTTTAGATGCAGATTTGATATATATTTCAATTTTCCAATATTTATTTTTGTAAAAAATATAAACAACTGAATGTAGAGGACTAGAACCAAAATTGACCAGTGCCGTAGAATTTTTAGGGACAATTATTAAATTAAATAATTTTAACAATTTTCAGTTAAAATTAAATTGTATATTTTTCAATTTGAAAGATGAATATTTTTGAGGTCTGTTATTAATATTAATTTTAAATTTTGTGTTGTGTATTTTTATTTTTTATAGGTACCTATTTACTGTGAAGATGCAATATTTTTCATTATATTATATTTTAACAATTGTATGTTTTTATGTTATCGTTTTTTTATCATTAAAATGATATTTTGTTTTTTATTATCTGTCTTGTACCGTGTTTTGTATTATTATTGAAAAAATAAACATGAAATGTCATAGATTTTTATTTAAAAAAAACTGTACCATAACTGAGACATCATTTAAGATTTGCTATTTTTTACATTTTTTTTTTAAGGAGACCCATAAATACATATACACATTGGTGCTTTTTTGATAGATTTAAATTTTTACAATTTAACATAAAATTTAAAAAAATTAACTTCTCTGACCTAAAATAATTTAAAAATGAATCTTGGTATGTATATAAATTTTGCTTGAACAAACCTTGATCATATGTTTCAATAATTTGTATGATATTTTTGGAAAATGAAATTGGCCTTCTATTTGGTTCAGCTATAGGTTTAGTATCCATCTTCCAGACACTAATTGTAAAATATATGACCTCAAATGATAAATAAATCTACAGCACTACACCCCCTTAGAATTGGTTTCTTAGTTGTGCTCAGTAATAGTAGTAGTCATATCAGAAATTAATTTTAGAGTTTGATGACATGTGAAAAGTTACGGCCCGACGTTTGATTTGTTTAATTAATTGACTTTGCAGGATCTTAACTTAATATTTAAAAATAGACTGCCTTTGGATCTGGATACTGTCCATTGGATTATTGAAAATAGAGTGCTTTGTGGGATCTGGATGATATCGACAAGGACGTAGATAACTTTTTTCCTAGGGGGTAATTAAACTTTTAGACAAATATGTTTGCCCGTTTCTACTTCATTTCGCATATTTTATTTCTTCTTTTCGTGTAATTTTTTGGTATTATGGGGGTGGGGGTATCGATTGGATTTTTGAAATTTGATTGTTTTTTTGCGGTGATTCGAATAGTTTTTCATTTATTTTTTGACTAATTAGTTTCCGAGAATCGTGTTCTGTTTATCATAACTAATGGATATAATTTTTATGACCACGTGGAGACCAGAGAGTTATTGATTTTTTTTCAGAATCAGGTAGCACATAAAAAATAAGGTTTAAGGGATCAAGATCATAAAATTAAATTACCCAAATATTTTGTCACATGGCCAGGCTCAAGGGACAATGGGGCCAAAATACTTTAAAAAAGCGTACATAAAGGGATCAAATATTTTAAAATTGGAAGGCGTAAATAGTAAAAGGATTAAATATTTTTACGTGGCAGGAGTACGGGGCAAAAGAGCTACATATTTTTACATGGACAGGCTAAAGTGGTAAAAGGTCAAATATTTTTACATGGGCAGGTTTAAAAGGTAAAGGGAAAATACAATGAATTAGTTCACCTGGAAATGCCACACTTAAAGTATTCTCAATTAGTTTTTTATTTTTGAGTTATTAAAGCAAAACAATAAATCGATTTTAACTGAATATTAGAATTCAATTATATCTATTTATAATCCGAGGAACGTCTAAGAAAATATAGAAATAATTTGAATGGGATAAATATTTGAAATTTTTGCCGTTATTCTAAAATTCTAATCCAGAGATGGACATGTCACACTTACCCAGACTAGCTTTTCTATCGCTTATAATATTCGTCATATTATTTAAAATTACTGTAATCAAAATTTTTTAAGATTTAATTTAGTGTTTTTTAGATAATAACAATATATTTGTCCACTATGTTGCTTTAAATTTTTACAAATCTTATATAGCAATTTTAATTTTAATAAATATTGATTAACTAGCTGGAACGATGGGCCTGTTCTCGCCTAATGCGAAATGAATAACATACAACTATAACAACAAAAAAGATAAAACTACTGCTCCAAGTAAATCAAAAACTAAAAGTCCAGACAAAATTAACAGACTATTTTTTACAACATCAAAAAAGCAAACCCAACAAAAGGCGCTCATAAACTCCCCCAAAAGAAAGCTAACCCGGAGCAGCCAATCAGAAAGCAACTAAGTATGTGTGTTTTTATTCAAAAGATGGATATTAATATTTCCAATTTTTTTCGCCATTTATAAGTTTTAAATTTTTAGTGGTTATGTTTTTGAAAATTTCGGTTTATGTGGTCAGCTAACTAAAATTTTCATTGTCATTGAATCACTCAAAGCCGAACAAAATTTTCCATTCGAATCACGACAAAGAAAGCTCACCTACGGGTGGGTCACTTTGATAATAAGGATAATAATAAGTGTATTAATGGTATGAAATGAAAAATAAATATGCTATTATTTATCTATTTTACTCAGTCTAGTGATTTGTATCTTAGTAGTAATTTTTGTCAACAAATGTTTGTCAAATATAAGCAATATCAACCTGATAATCTTATTTGTTGTTGTTCAAGATATCGTTGTGATATTAATAATATTTTTTTGTTATTAGTTATTCATAAATACTGTCTTTTTTTTAATTAATTTAAGCCGCCAAAATACTTACATTTTACTTCTATCAATAAATTTTATCGTGTATCATCATGTCGAGTACGAGTACGGTTTGCGAACATCCTGGCAATTTTGGATCAGATTTTAGTGCGTGTAGGTGACCAATAATACACTATTACGTAGTTTTAGTTGTATAAGTACCAATTATTGTATTCAGAATTAGAAAATTGTTATTTTTCACATTTTTTTTTGAGTAAAAATTCTCATTTTAACCTCTTTAGTATTTAAGAGTCGAGAAACCTAAAGTATTGAAATAATTCCTTGGATATTCTGACATTGTCAAATCGGCTGGATTTGCTGTTATTTATTCGTCAAACATTGATTAAAAATAATTAATTATAATAAAATTATCTTCTAACCATGCTTCAATTAATTATCATTTCAGCTAGCTTTGCTGTATTTTGATTACCAAATAACAAAATTACTTTATTTTTGTTTTATTAACTCTTCACGATTACAGAGTATTTTCCTTTTTATATAACTTTGTGTTATTTTAAAAATTAAATTAAACTACGAAATATTTATTATCTGTATATATTTTTATTGGTATTAAATAAAACAATAATTACGATAACAAAACTTTTATTTTTTAACAAAACATAAATATCTTATTGTACATGATATATATTTATATATAATTTATTCTGCGTTTTATAAGTGTGTTCCCCAAATATTGACTCGATCAAATAATGAATATTAGGACAAAGTGGCATTTAAACAATATAAACTAATATTATAATTGGTGTATATTATTAAACGCGTCTAAACTAAGTCTAAATATCACCAGGTAATGTAAAACATTGCATAACTGAAATCATGAATTAATATTTATTGCATTTAGATCACATGAAGCCCATATTTTCTAAGTACATGCAGTGGTGCTTCAAGAAACTAGACAAGCAATGGTTTACAGACATTTTTCCTCCTGGACACATTTTTATTTAGACTACATTTTTTTTTGTAAAAAGTCTTTATTTTTTAATATTTTATTATATCCTAACAAGCAATGTACGATATCATATCTCTCTACAGTTCAAAAGCGGCAGTTTTAGTGTTTTATATTAATACATATTAATATATTAAAGAGCTAAGAGATTTATAACATATAAGTCAATACTACATTTCAGTTTTTATTCGGACATCATGTTGCTTGTACCACACTCCAAATCAGGTCTGTCAGCTTCTGTCACAGACCACAGCAACTTGCTTTATTAAGCCTAGCGGAGTCGAGATGCACTTGGAGTAAACGAAATAAAGTTGTCAGAAAAAAATAAATACGTATTTACTTTATTATTTTGAAGAGTTTTTCTTTATCCGAACTATAATTCAAAATCGTTAAAGAAACAGGTACAGGAAAACTTATTGGAAATTCTCGATCACAGGAGTTTACTTTATTGCTTTATTAAGGATATGAGATACTGTAAGCCCTGTAGAAGAACTCGATGTTTGCTTCGCTCATTCTATTATCCTTTAATGCTATCTCGCCTTACACTAACATCTAGTTACAGGTTGGTAAATTTAACTTGGCACTTGAGGATGCGCGAACAAAAATATACGAAATATTTCTAATTGGAAATTTTCTCTGCTTGTGGTATAATACAAGACAGAATGCGCCTGGTGCCAGGATAAATTTGCTGACTTGTTGAACCCAGCGTACCTTAATTTAAAGACATATATTTACCTCATTCAAGACGCACATAAGGTAAATTAATGTATGATAAGTTATAGAACAGGTGTTCTTGGAGCTTAGTAATGCATTTTATTGCAACGAAGTGTGCTTAGTTGTAGGGGATTCCAAATATATTGCGGAGCAAATAAAAAATCCTTAATCACTATAATTACTGGAGGCTCATTGGATGTCTAGTAAATAGATCGGATTTGTGAATAGAAGAAAAGCAGAAAATAAAAAATTAGTATATATTTATTTAAAATGGAAATTGTCCAAGAGTTAACTGTCTTTAAACTAGAAAGAACACAGAGGAGATTCAAATGCCGGAAATCTTTAGGTACAAAGAGAAAAATTCAGGTACCTTACATTATGTTTCTAAATTAGTGGAAATCAGTATACATTGCTTTTATGAGTATCAGAAATTTCGCACAACCATTTTTTCAGTATTGTAATGGGAACCTATTCACTATAACCATTCTTTATACGTGTGCTTAATACTACTACATTATTAATTAGGATCATACAAGTGATAAAATTTGTTCATTTTCCAACACAATTTTTTGTACTAAAATTAATTTTAAAAAGTAGTTAATGCACAAAATGGTTGATTAGGAATAGGTCATTATCATTTTTAGACTAAACTAAGAGCGCAATCACTAAATTTCGTTTTTACAGTTTCCATTGATTGTGTTATCTAATTTTTTCTGAATATATTTCATTGTAAATATCCAAAACTTCGATTTTATATATTTAAAATACCAGCAGACGTTTGCAAATTATGCTGAAAAAATCTATTAATTTAATCGAAGTCGTCAACAATTAAACCGAACACTTTTTTCATTTCAAGATTTACATGTTTCTTTCAATTTTTAAGTGAATACAATTGACATAAATCACAATATACCCGGAAGCGCTATTTGTTTTCTCTATGATAAAATACAATTTGTGCTAGTTTTTGGCACACACAAACATTGATCTATTTCTATAAGGTGACACTCTTCTAAGTAACATTTACTTTTGTTTACTACAATATTTAAACATTAGCACTTGCGCCACTTAAAATATGTCAGGATCAGTGTACTCTCTTTTCCAATAATCGCCGTTATATTCCCAGTCATCCTGTTTGGTATAGGGATTTATACCTTGGTGGAACCATCTAAAATTTATTAAAAATATTCATGTTTTTTAGAAAATTGCTAAGAAACCTAGTAAATGAGATTTAAAAAAAAAAGCAGCCGACTCAAAAAATAATTGCAAGTTAATAGTAAAATATATGGAAAACTTGAAACATGTGATAAGATTTGAAGAAAGAATCATTAACAAAGTGATAATTATAATAAATTTATAGAATATATTTATTTAGCAATACAAATATCGTTTATACATTTCTATAAATTCATTAAAGTCAAAGTTAATTAAAATGCTTTTGTATCTGGATTCAGTCAATCTGTTATGAGTATTATTTTGTTAAATGATAATTTACAATTACCAATGTCTTAATTTTTCCATTTCTTTTATAACCCAAGAAATGACTTTAATATTTAAAAAATGAAAAATATAGGCTGAGATTATAAGTTAAGAAAAGAGTGTGTCTTCCTACTTAAGTATTTACAACTTTTATTTAAAAATTAAATTTCAAAAACTTTTTAAAAATTATCAAAAATAGCATTAGGTTCATTTTCCAGCTGCCTTGTAGATGTAGTATTCGAAAATAGAAAATCCACAAAAGGAAAATTGTGATCAGATCCAATATGATAAACGTTGATAATAATTTTTATAAAAAAAAATTAAAACTAGTTTCTAAGCAGAACAAAGTTACTAATTTATTGTTCTGATTTTTCCAAAAGGATTAAACTGTACTGCATGGCAATAACCGAAACTAATTTTAATTTTTTTTTATTCTTTCTAATTGTACCCCTAAATAATAATAATTTTAACTAAAGATCTATTCGTGTTTCGGGCGTCACGTTTCGTGCAAAACCATAAAAACTTCTCGTTTCGCGCGTTCTAAAATTTTTTTCCAGGAAATCTTGTTTGTTTTCCATTTTATTTTTATTCGAACAACTTTTGGATCAAATAAAATGAAAAAAAAAGATTTACTACTTAATGTAAACTAATACTATACTGCTTAAATGTTGCTGTAGATAGTAGAATGTTGCACATAAAGGTACATAACGTTAATGGGAGAAGGGATTAAAGTAATTTCATTATAAAAAAATTAAAACAAAAATTGTGTTAACGCACCAAACGAGAAGTGTTAAATGTCAGAACCTTTATTGTGCCCGAAACAACAACGTTTCAGGTAAAATGCGATGCCCGAAACAATAAAATACCATTTATACTAATTATTTAAATATAAATTTAAAAGAAATATTCTGATTATCTGAAATTAATTATATTATTAATTGTTAAAATACTTTCCTGGGGATCCATTCAGCAGTTTTTTTATTTTTGCGACTCTTGTTCGCGTCTCTTTGTTTTTCTTCCAATCTAGTTTTTTCAATCGCAGCTCCATCAATATCACCTTGCTCAAGTTTCCTTAAATCAGGCCTTAATCTTGAATCAGTAGGGCATAAACAACCTTGCATTTCCCGCTCAATTTCATTTAAAGACATTGCAAATTGTGTAAACTGGTAATACTAGGAATAATAATGGACACTTATTAATATTTATATGGAAGACATGTTGAATTATTTTTATTTACATAAATATTGTAAAGTAACTGATACTTACGTCACTGCTTTGAGCTGGCCTAGGATTAACATGCCAGATGGAAATAGAATTAGGGATATCTATGGAATAGGTAGACTCACTTTTTGGAACTGAATTTTCTCCTAAGTCTAGGCTAGAGTCATCTACACTCTACAAAAAAATAAAATATTTTACTACAAAATGGGATAAGTATATTGGCTTACTTCTGATGTAGACATTGAATTAGACTTGTTAAAAGATCCAACTTTCAAACTATTGAATTTTTGAAGCATTTTTCTGGATGTATGAGAAGGAGAGTCATTGGGGCTCTTGCTTTTAGAATTACAAGAAAATTTTGAAGAATTATCTCTTACATATTCTTCATATGAATTTATATCTGTGCATTTAATGAATTCCGTCCATTTTCCATATATAAACTTGATTTTTTGTTTGCTACAACCAAAATATAACATTTCATTTGCTACCATGGTAAAATGTTCATACAAATACTTTAACGGGTAAAAGTATTCCTTCAAGTTACCCGATATATGAAAAAATATCGAAGTCAAAATAAAAAAAAGAAAAATATAAAATTACATTGACCAACCAACCTTAGAATTATTTTTCTTAATTTACAATCAGTACATCAATATACTTATTGCGTTTCAAATCTCTGAGGTTAGTGATACTCAACTAGTTAGTGTAAAATAAAATGACATCCATTATCATATTTAGAAAAAAGATAAAAGGGTTTTTTTTAGAAATTTTTTCTTGAAAGAAAAATAATTAATAACGTTTAATAAAAGTATAATCAGTTTTTTTTTCTTCTAAATTACCTGCTATTGGATTCAAAAGTATTGACTCCCGAGTGTGAAGCCAAGTAAAACTATTTTTTTAATTTAAATGTAGAATTTTCAAGATTTCAGAGCTTATGAACATGTGATTGATTAAAAATTCTACATTTGAATTGTCCATTTTTGAAAAATAATTTTAGTTTTACGTGGCTTCACGCTCAAGGGGAAATACTTTTGAATCCAATATATTCTATATCATCCTTAAAAGAGTATATTATTTTTAATCTAAATAAAAACAATGTTTGACTTACGATTTATCTAATAAAAATCCTTCCACTCTGTGAAGGTCCTTGCTGTTTCCTCCAGCTTGCTTAAAGGTCAATTGAGCTTTGTACCCTGAAGAAAAACTGGTTATTTCCATATTCCCAACTTGTTCCATCCATAGTTTGCCAACAATTATGTTATGAACACAACATTGTACGTTAGTCCAGGTATAGGCTTCATTAAGTCTACAAAAATCTATAATAAATCTCTGGTTTATGTTCCCTTTTTGCTAAAGGTGTGGCTTTCAAGAATATAAGTGACAATATTAACGTTCTATTGTGTCTATTAGATTTTACAATTAAAATTTTCGAACCCAAAAAAATATTTTCGAGAAAACCACACCCTGTAAATATTATTACTTCGGAAATTCGACGGTAACGATTCCTTTAGGCTGTATCTCGACGCTCTTTCCCCAAAACTTTAATTTAGGATGTATAGATCCATGGAAAATCCAATCTTCACTCTCAGCATGAAAAGCTGATACAGGAGGATGATGGCTAACTTGTTCGCAAATTATTTTGAATTCTTTCCTCTCCAGTTCATACGTTTCGCCTAGCAACGGATTAAAAGGCTTTCCCAACCGCTCCCAATTTGAGGCCAAAGCACTAACTGCAAATCCTAAATAGAAACGGTTCCAGAATTTATTACAGTGGATTTTGTCAAGATCCTAAACTTTTAATTGAAAACTAAATAAACCAACCATCTATATTAATAATAGCAATTATTATTATTTCTAATTTTATTGATGATATTTAACATCTTAATACACATTTTAAACTATATAGAGAAACCAAGTCCTATTCATGTTTTTTATTGTTCATTTTTATATCTAAATTTCGATATTGGATGACTTATTGATAAACCTTACCGATCACATATTGCATTCTAATAATAGGATCCTCCTGTTGGGAAGCTAATCGTAGTAGATGAGCATACTCCATATATTCCGCCATGCGTTGGAGAAAACTGAGTGGTTCATTGAAAACGACTGGCATTGTGATTTTGCTTAATTCCTTTCCTATGCAATTTTTTAACACTGACCAAATGTTATAGTCGGTGTGGTACATGGGAACAGGCAATGAATGACTAAAAAAAACCCACAAATTTAGGTAATGAAATATTAAGAATAACTAGGCTGGAACTAAACTGGTCGACAGGTTAAAAGTCACAAACTACAATTACTATTTCCTACTTATATATAATTATATTAAAGACCGAACATACATTGTTTGTAAAATAGTATATTATTTAACGAGCGGTAATGTAAGTCATAACTCACTTGATAAATTACAGAACTCGCCTGCGGTTCGTGCTGCAAACTTCATCTGCGTGAATTATGACCATTACCGCAAGTTGAAAACTATACTTTATCTACGACTATAACAATAAATACTAAGATGCAAGTGACATTACTCCCCCAAATGACAATAAAGGACTGTTCTACTTCGGAGAATCGGCTTGTACAGTGCCACCTTGGTATTCGGTTCGTAACTAGTGTGTAGTAAATTCCAAGAATTTTTTCGTAATGTTATAAAATCTTTCAAACATTTCTACGCCAATGGAACGTATTTCTCGGCTTTAAAATTTCCAAAAATTTACTGCACACTTTTTACATAACGAATTATTGTAGGAGGCCAGCGTGAGTCATAACTCATGCTGTTTGGTTACGCATACTATGTTATAATAACTCACTAGTGAGTTATAATAACTCACGCTGTTTGTTTATGGATACTATTAATTGTTCAAAAGCCGTTTAATAATTAATAAGAGTAGATAAAGAAATAAACTCTGTTCATATTATTTTTTTTATTTATATACTCTTATAATAGATCGAGAGCCCACTGTAAAAAACCCGTAAGCAAAAGAAAATGCAGCAACCGGGCTAGAACTGCAGAGGGGAGCATATTATAGAAGCCTATACGGGAAGTGGGGGAAATGTCATTTGAATTTTTTCGTCCTTTTCGGGTTTGGCACTGTGCTTAGTGCTTTGCTAAGCACTCTAAGCATATTTGTACTCGGGAGCACATGCTTACAACCACTTTTTACAATCGGTTCTTGGTGCTTAAAACAGTTTATGAAAGTGTGTTCTCCAAAAGTGCTCGCGAGCAGTTGAAAAGACTCGTGAGCACTCCAAAAGGATCGCGAGCACTTCAAAAGGTTCGTAAGCTCGAAAAGTCTCGCGGACACTAAGCACTACGCCCTTTCGTTAACATTTTTGAACTCACACTAGTAAATAAATATTAGTCTAATTTGGATAAAAAATATTTACTATTTTGAATATTTAAAAAAAACTGATATTACGATAAAATATTACATCGAACACAATGGACATAATAAAATATAAAATTTCATAATTTTTTTCTAAAAAAAATTTTTCAATGAAGTAGACCGGTAGACTGAAAACCAAAAGACCGACCCTCTCCCAACAGACCAAATCCTAATAAACCGAAAGCACTCTCCCATTAGACTGAACTGTTAACTCATTATGATCTATTAAAAAAAAAACAAAAACAATAGGCAGCTGTTAGTATCCATTGATCGTTCATTATTTGGTCTATTGGTTTTTCGGTCTACTGGTAGGTCGGTCCATTGGGGAAATTCAGCGAAAAAAGCGTTCGGATCAATAAGGGGAGCCCTTTTATTTTATTAATTCTATAAATTATAATATTCTTTTTCTAAATTCCAATTATAGGTAGTTTTTGTTGAACTTACTCCATTTTTAAAAACATTAAGTTAATCAAACCCCTTCCACATTTAAATTTTTAAAAATTGCTTGAATGGTGTTCGCGAATTTAAAGCATTTTTTTAGAGTGCTTAGTGCTCGCAAGCACTTTGGACAATGATTGTAGTATTTTTTCTATTTACTAATTTATACTGATGTAAAGTAAATGTTTTGCTCAATTGTATTATGTACAGAGTGTTCTAAAAATGTATCCTGTATAATAAAAATATTTTTAATATGTACTATTACGATAACGAATGACTCTACGTATAAAAGTTATTGGACTTCGTCACCCTGTAGGTTTTATCAATAAGTGTTTTATACAAAACAAATTCAGTTATTTCAACACTTCAATAGGTAAACGAATCAATGAATAATTGTTTTTAGAAACATTATTTTCTGAATTATATAAACGATATGGTATCCAGCTTTAAATTAATATTAATAATTAATAATACTTTCAATATATTTCACCCCCTAACGAATGAACACCAGAAGCCAAGGCTTATGTGGGAAAGAGATGTCTTTTATTATTATTTGCCTTGGTGGGGTGATTTACTGATGATTGATGGTGCCATTTGAATATAGGGGTAGGAAAACCTCAACACCATAATAAATAAATTGAAAATGTCAGATTCCATTTATACATATATCAAAGGATTATTGATTGATATAGTAACCATCTATACTCGATAAAATATAATTGAAAATTACTTACCGATATTCCTTTTCGAATTCCATCCTGCTACACTGGTATGAAACCCCCGGTGGATGTCAGTTAAATAAACGAACATTTGCCTCCCTCTTTAAAACACATTTAACTCATGGTCTCTATAATGCACTAAAAAAATAAACCGTTAATATAGAATGATCGATTTCCAAATTGCATATCATAGAATATAATGGAAGAACTCACCGTGAAGTGCAATACCATGAATCGATCTTATTCCGCCCCTAATTTATCAGTTTGTTGCTGGTGTGGAAAACAAAATATTTTCAGTTCTGAGCACTGGGAATATGAAAGGCAAAACATTCACAGCATAAAGGAGATTTCCACAAGGACTTTCTATTGCTCATGCGCTTACTTGCCCAGGAACATTTTTAATGCAACTGTTGAGAGTATAACAGGTCGTCGGATTCTCCTAGAACTAGCGCGATGGGGATATTATTTGTTTCAATTTGCTTTTCGTATCTTAATGGATATGGACACAAATAAACTAATATTTAATTAGAATTACAACACAATGGATTCTGATATGAATTTTGTTCATGTTAAATAGATAGTAAACATTTTCTAATATAAACATTCTTAAATAAACACAATATCAATATCTTTTTGATATCTAAAATCTACTGATAATGACAAAATAAACCTATAAATTTAAAGACATTTTATAAATTATGAATTGTAATTTGATGTTAATTATTATTTAAAAAAACGGTATGGCCGACGATATTTAGAATCATTTTCCAATAATTTTGTAATTACTCCATTCAAGTATCGCTTTTTTAATGATGAAATAATTATAATAATTAATGATGTCTTAATTTTTTTTTGAAGCATTGGTCATTTTACTATTATGATGTGTTTTATTACGTGTTAGTAACTGCACATATTCCACCAATAACGTGACTGCAGACTGACATGGAAAGCTTGCGCTTTAATATATTTCAATAACATCAAAATCTCAGAATTCGCCTGTAGATATAAGGTCAAGGATACAGTAAAGTGGAAGAAGTTCGTTATTGATTCCCTTCACTTTGTTTGACGCTGTTAGCCTGCTTATTTCATATTATTGTCCATTAATTTATATATTATTTGTGAATTCAACAAGTTTTAATACTTTATTAATTAAAATTTTGCAAAATGCCTACTAGGTAACCAGGATCTTAATCATCAATTGAACTTGAGTTTTAATTAATTAAGGCTAATTATAGAAATATCTCAGTTCAATGAATTGGAAACAAGAATTGCATCTGGAGAACATAAAAAACCTCATTCACAAAATCTCTCTACTTTGATTTATGAAGATAACTTTGATTTATTGATTGGTTCGATGTATCTGACTAAAGTTTGGACCTCAAAACTGCTACCCAAATACTCTGTCAGTTATATTATTGTTAGTAGATGAAAATTTTTGTTTACTTTATCAGGGTTAACAGTCTTTTTACCAGATTTACTCTTGAAAGAGCCTCCTGTGTGTTTTCTGCACACAGGATATTGTAAGTAACTCTAGTGTACAAGTTCTTGACATTCTAATATGTTGTGAGATGCTGTTTCGTCCTTCTTATCTAGTAATGGGGTCGTTTTGATAAGAAGTGTCCGGTAATTAGTCTCGTGATGTGCTTTATTTATTTAATTCCTACATATCAGCAGAATTTCGATCGCCAGTGTATTTGATGGTGTTTTTAGTTGTCTACCTAGTCTGCTAAAATTGAACTGTGATTTTTGAACACCAAAAACATGCGCGGAGCCGGTGAATTTGGTCGCTGAGGCTTTTGCTAGCTTTCTCGTTATCTATTATGAGTGTTACCTTATTTTCGTTTGACAGAACAATTAGGGTTTATAGATACTTCCAGATAGTTTTGATCTGATTTTATTGCATGCTAAGGCAACTTGACTATCATGACTTCAGTAAATGAAGATTTTTTTCGATGTTTTCGGTTATTCATAACACTATAGCAATTGTGCTTGGAATTCTGATCCATTTTTCCCTAGTGGTCAACTATCAGTTTTGGATCAATAGCTCATACCAATATTGCAAATTTAGTTCCTTTTGAAAGAGAAGACCTATAGGAGTGTATTTTATTTTCTAACTTATTTTTCATAAGCACATTAGAGTATGTGCAACAAACCAGTTAAACTTTGTCTTCGTTATTTGAAATCCATAAACCAAATAAAATAAAAATTGTTTAAAATTGTAATTTATGCAACAAGTGTGGATTTTAAAAAAATTAAAATTTTTAAATTAATTTTTAACATTTTTGAAAATTTAGGTACACGGTCGGTTTTTTTTTCTAATTAAAACATAAATTTACGAATAAATTTATTGTTATTATTATTATGAATATATAAGTAACCCGGCATTTAAGAAACAAAGTATAAAAATTAACAAAAATTTTAATAAACAAAATTATTATTTCCCTTCTTCTATACAATAAAACTGCAACAAGATTTACATATAGTATTTTTTATTTTTTTCACCACTAATGTTTGATTTTTATTTTTCAGGTAATTTCTCACTTCTAAAAAACAATCAGCTGAGTAAGTACATTCATTTTTTTAAATTATTTGCTAATTAGAATTTGGATCTAGAGGCAGTACTTTAACTATTTATTTATTTACTTAAATAAATGCAAAAAAGTATTCGAAAACATTTTCTTTTAATATCCAATACGAATAATAATTATAAATCCTTGATGGATTTGATGTAGGAGGATTTTTGAAATGTGTACAATATAATATGTTATTAAGTATTGAAGATATGCAAAAAATAACTTTATTGTAATAATGTTATGTTTTTTACTTAAATATATGAAAAATACACATGCTATAAACTATTCAAAATACATTTATTATACAGTGCAACTCAAAAAGTCTGCACCATATGGGAAAAATGTTTATTATTTATTTGACAGAAAATTTTATTCTTGATAAAAGTTGGTGCATTGCGTAAAACTGCTATTGCAAGTGTCAAATTTTCAAATTTCTAAATGGTATATAGGGGCGGGCAAAGAATAGTAATTTTGACCAAGAGTAAAGTACCCGTATTTTTGACAATATAAAAAAAATATTTAGGAAAGTTGTTTATAATTAAAAATTACACTCAAATTTAAAAAATCACCTACGCGAAAAAACATTTTTTTAATGTTTTTAGCCTAGCTCAAAATAATATCATTTGGATACACTTTAGGGGCCTTCCTTCAATCATCATAATACATTTTGGTTAAAAAATTTGGTTTTCTTCGTTATTTTTACAACATTCTCGGTCTTCTTTTAAAATTTTTATGATTTTTGGTTTTTTCTTGGTGAAAAGTTGAAATTTCACCCTGCAGACATGTACATAAAAACGACCATTATGATTTAATTGAAGAAAATGGGTAAAAAAAATGATACCCAAAAGTTTTTAGTACCAAAATGTAAATAACATTCACTTATTTAGCTAGGCTAAAAACATAAAAAAATGGATTTTTTGCTTAGGAGGCTGGTATGTTAAATCTGAGTGTAATTTTTAATTCTTAACAACTTTTCTAAATAAATTTTTTTGATATTGTCAAAAATAAGGGTACTTTACTCTTGGTCAAAATTCCTATTTTTTGCCCGCCCCTGTATACCGTTGTTTAGAGATTTGAAAGTTTGACACTTGAAATAGCAGTTTTACTCAATGCACCAACTTTTATCAAGAATAAAATTTTCTGTCAAATAAATAGTAATAAATTTTCCCATAAGGTGCAGACTTTTTGAGTATATGTAAACGGAAGTAAAATAATCAATAATCGATATCTTCAACAAAAATTGTACTAAGGTGTTGCAAATCATTTAATAGAATATCTAAATTGCATAGTTTAGATTTATTTTCTTTAAAACTATTTTACCTTAAATATTTTTTTTTTTATGTTGATTTTTGAGAAAGAAATATCTTTGTTATTTGGTGCTTTAATTAAAACATGATATTAACTTAAAACATTTCAAAAAAATATTACTATGTAAGAGGAAAGTCAAAAAAATATAAATGTTGTTCAAGAGTTAAGTACCATCTTATAATCTAATACCGTGTTAACCGAAGCACCCATTTTTATTAAGAATTTTTTTTTTCAAAAATAAATAAAAAAAAATTAAATGTATTGCAAACTTTTTGGGATAAACTATATACAAATTAATTAAATAACTATTTTTATTTTCTTTAATATTAGTGAATACCATTTTTTGATTTGTCCCATTTTCAAAAAAAATTTATTATAGATTATAGAATCGTTAATTTAATATAAAATTTAACAAAAAATAATGAAATATTTGAATAGCTAAATATGTTCGTCATTTTAAAATACCACAAGAATAAAAAAAAAATAATAGTTTTTTCAAACAAATTTCCATACCTATAAATATATATGCTTCGAACTGTTCACAGGTCAATTTATTATTAAATGTTTCAATTAAATTTCGTGAATTTAATCTAATGTTATTGCATGTCTAGTTCTCGGAATCCTAATTGGTGAGTCAAGAAACTTTTCACCAGTGTCACTGTTGTTTGTAAGGTGTCAGTAATCTCATTGTCGTCTCATTCATGTCACCTAGACACTCCTAATTTTTATTTAAAAAACCTTGATTGTAAATATCAAAATCTTTAATTTTTGTTAATTGATCAGATCTACTCTATTAATTAAAAGTTCCTGCAGCGCAAAAATGAACTTCGTAATTAGTAACCTTGACCGTTTACATATTAGTTCACTACAGATAGTTGTCTGAAGATTTTTTATCTTTATATAGCGATACAATAGGTTTATTTCGTTTTTTAGATAGTTTGGTAGCAAAAAATTTGATTCCTTAATTTTTCTTCGATAAAAAAAAACAAATTATCTATGTTATTTCAAATTAGAGAAACTATTATCAAGTTTGGAAAATTGCTAATTTAAAAATATTACAAGGGTTAAAAACATATGATGTTTTTAGTACTTGTGCCCGAGAAATTCACTTTAACATTAAACATCAGAACTATACGCACAGCGAAATTTATGGACATAACGCAATGTTGACATTTTGGCCTTTTAAATAGATGTAATCAGAATGACATTTTTTTAAAAAACCCGGGGTGTGGTGAAACTGCACAAAATAGTTTTGCTTTTTTTAATATTTCAAGAATGGGAGTACCAGAAATAATAAATGTACAGACCCCAAAAACAATAGGGTTCCCCTCATAGATACGAGAAGAAGATTGGCGAAAGAATTGTTAAAATACTACGACTGGTTCTTGAGTTATGATCTTCATCCATCCATCCAGACGAGCGGACATGGAATTTTTTCATTTAACTGTGTTGTGGTGGCTTGAAACGCCGGGAAAAGTCATGATTTAAATACTTCCGGTGATTTTAAATAGTGATGGATCCGCACAATTTATAAATAAAGGTACAATCACTACCTTAAGTAGACACTATTAGTACATCGAGGTGGGACTTACCTAGTTCTGCTAACTAAAGTTTTAGTCTAGGTAAACATTTAATTTAATTAAAAGTCGATTGAGCGTTACTCAATCAAAATAAAAAACGCATTATCTACTCTACTTCAAGGTAGTGTGGAAATGGTTATATTTATGTTATGTAACTTCATTTTCCATTCTTTATATCTAAAATTCTACAACGTATAATTTTGAATAGTCATTTTACAGGACATTTGATAAACAAATTGTTGTGATATTTGGTCCTAAATGCGGATTTGTAATTGCATAGTGTAGTGGTCTAAATGCGAGTAAGTACAAACTTAATATGTAAGATTTACATTTACTTTCGATGTGTAAGCATGCTTGATCATAACTTAAAAAAATTAATAAAAATTATTCGTCTACCAGCACATAAACATAACATCATTTAAATCAGGTTTTGTGCTCTATTCGAATATAAAAATGAATTTAAAAACTGAATTATATAGGATCTTTTTTTCAGGGTAGAAAAATTTGTGAATTTTATCTGCCCTGGATTTCCTTACATTTTAATACGTCCGTATATTCGATTCATAAAAATCTACAGGGTGTTTCCCATTTTATGAGCAAGGAAATGAATCAACAAAATCGATATATCTGTTATAAAGAACGCAATATCCATTGTATTGGGGTTTTTTACAATCACCTCGTTGATGTTAATGTATATCCGTTTCCCATTGAATCACCCTGTAGAATTGTAATTTGTGAAATTCACAGCCAAAAACCGCCCTTCAGATTTCCCACACCTAAAGCGGGCGCTGATTGATCTTCGTAAAGCTAAATGTAGTTAATAAAGAATAAAACAACTCGAAGTCATACCACAATAAATTATTTAACAATGACGACATGTTTCGGTCTACAACGACCATCATCAGGCCTATAAGAAAATGGACATTGTGAAGACATCAATAGTAATAACAGACTAAAATAACTTACTGATTAACAAATTGGATCCAAAGAGTAGAATTTTAAAAAAAATTTTGGTATGAAAAATAAACTAACTAATACATTTTTGTTATCAGGAAGTTATTTTAAGTCTGTTATTACTATTGATGTCTTCACAATGTCCATTTTCTTATAGGCGTGATCATGGTAGACCGAAACATGTCGCCATTGTGACGTTATGTCGTTTATTGTGGTATGATTTCGAGTTGTTTTATTCTTTATTGAATACTTTACCACATTTGAGTATAGGTAATATTTTGTTTCTAAATATAGTTGTTTGAATTTAAAACAGTATTTGCTGTAATTAATTTTTATTTCTTCCCTCGCCGTCTCCAAAATCACCATTTTTTAGACATGCCACTGCTCCGGTTGTAAAATATACTAAATCAATATTTATGGGAAAGGATTAATGACTGAAAAATAATATTTTCTATATTTATCGTGATTGCGTTGATTTGCCAAAACCAAGCCCTGCACTTTGAGAATTTATGCGATCTTGTTTTTAAAAAATAATTAATGTAACTTTGTGAGATTATAAAGTAAAGATAAAGTAATTAAAACTAATCGAAAAATATCTTCTCCATGACGTGTAATTATGTAATTATAATTCTTGTTCATGTTTACAGAATGTCTGAGCACTTTAACAGTCCTCGTTGAAAATTGTTATTTATTATTTTACCAACATAGTATTGTATAAATAGATTATTACACATCCACACATACTTTTTGCTGCTTTTTATGTTTGTGTTTTGTTTTTGATTCCCGAAACTGCGCTTCTAACCTATTTCCCAATACTTAAATTGTCACAAAAGAATTATCACTTACATATGAAAATATAACATATTGAAGCAATATTACAAAGGGATATGAAAAAAACTATATTTATTAAAGAAACAGGTCCAGAAACTCTTTTATTAAAAATTATACAATGATTTAGGTAATAGCCAGTAAAAAGAAAAATAAGGTAATAATATTAAAAAACCTATTTAAATTTTGCATTATAAATTTGCATAATAATTTTTTTCTGTATTTTAATTCCCTTCGCTGGATCTTTATTGCATATTTTCTACAATAATGTGTACTAGTGGTCGCCCAGTGGTCGAAATTCGACCGTAACCCATTAAAATTTAAAGTTTATGTCTATAGCTATTTTTTTCAAATTTTTCTCCATTTTTTCCCTATTTTTTGACTATTTTTTCCTGTTTTTCCCATTTTTTCCTATTTGTCTCTGTTTTTTCTCCAATTTTTCTATTTTTGTCCTATTTTTTACCTATCCAAAAATCGTCCAACGTGACTAGAGAAGTTTTCACTTCAAAATTAAAATTACAATAAAGAAAAGTAAAAACTTGTTTCTAAAAAAATAAAAAAAGGTTGACAGGGTTAGGATTCAAACCCACGCCTTCTTGATATTGGCATATCAGACTCTTAGCCCATTCGGCTATATTAGCGATAATTAAAAATAGTTTAATTTTTAAGATAAAAAATAAATATTATATTTAATTTAATTTATTTGTAACAAATATAATATAAATTTTAACTTTCTGCACTTCTTCTGTATGTAAACTTTAACTATTCAAAATCTCACACTTCTCCGTTCGCTCATAACGCTTAAAAAGAGGTCTGAACTTTTCTCTTTGTGTATCAATATAGATAGTTCAAGATATTAAAAGTTTTATCTTGTTACGGATAATCTTTACTACGATTTCTAACAAACCATATCTAATATACAAATGTTGATAATTGTGATACAACTCATATTAGTAGCAATTACCAATCTAGTGGTTTTAGTTAATTATTAAGAAAACCTCAAAATAATGTAAATGAATCATTATTGTTATCTTGTTTATTTAGTAACAATAATAATAAAATTAAACTTTTGTCACTTTAAAGAGGAATTAGTTTAGTTTTAACATTTTTTCTATATTTGATTATTTTTCTCGCGTCAATAAACTGACGCGATAAAATTTGATGTTATTGTATCATTATTATTAGTTTAAATCACATTTGAAAAATAATTGGGCCATTTTTTTTAACTAAGACACGGCTTTATTTGTTTTATGAGGTCAATTAATTTTTTCTACATATTTCGTTCGTGGGATTTAGACTCCCACGAAGCTAATCTGTCACATAAAGCTTTTAAGCGGTTGGATTTTTTCCCAAGATAATCCACATATTTTAATATTTATCTTTTGGAATTTCTTTATTCTTTTTGGTTCGTGATCCGGAATCGTTACTATAATAAATATGTAAACGAAATAGTATACAAAATAAATTTCTGGTGGTAAGTTGGGATGTAGTTTGGGAGATTATAACGATGAAAAAACAGTTTTGATTTATTTTCTAGTGAATCAAATCAAAGACCAATTTTAATGTGCATTCGAGAAAAAGCTATGGCTTTAATTCAAATATTAAAGTCTATACGAAGTCAATCTGAACAGCAAAAAAAGTCTTATGTACCGGATCTGATAAATTTACTATAATTTACATATAAAACCTATATAAAATTGATAATTAGACCTCGTATATCACTCATTCAAAGTGGGCCCGCTGTATGCTATATTGCTTGGACACACAAGCAAAATATGAAGGTCAAAAAATGTCTGGTCCATTGTAAACACCTGGTTTGCGTTTTCGAGTGAATTGTCAGTGCTGCTGCTTGGGAGCTTGGGTTAGTATTTATAAAAGTAGTTTATTCTGCGTTCTTGTGAATTTTAGCTAGTGGATTGCATTACTAACAGTGCTTCCGCACTAGGAACTATACGAACGGTTATTAATGAAGTAAACGACAGTGATAAATGGCTAAAATGTGTCCAGAATATAGAAAAGGAGAATAAATATTGAATTTTACCTTCCATTGATCCCATTGTTATAACTCCAAATTAAGATTCAAGCTCTAAAAATTCAGATAATGAATCTTAACTTTTTATTAAATTCTAATGACAGGACAAACTGGTGTTTTTTTTGCATTATAATACTAATAAAAAAATATCCGTGTAGGTGTATAAAAAATAAAATTAATTTTGTTAATAAATTATATCACGCCGCCCATGCTTTAGAAAGAATTGGCCAACGGTCGTTTTTTATGCCATTCTAACTGACTTTGTACAGACTATATTGTATACTTATTGTGACGTATTCAAAAGTTTAAAAGCCAAATAGGTCAAATAATGGTTAGGTATATGGTGTTAGTTTAACCCCGTAAATAAATAACCTTACAGCCTAGTTAATATTTTATCAAATCAATTTGCAGATACACCCTTGACCTATGCATCCTAAATATAATTTTTTATTATACAACCAGTGCATACACATATATTATGTAACGTATAAGTAATGTTTCCGGCACCCATGAGAAATAAATTTGTTAAAAAGAGAAGTATGTTTGATGACGGAATTATTTTTACTTACACAGTTAACTACTTTTTTTGAGAAAGGAAATAAAGTACAAACCAGACAAAAATAAAAAATTGAAAATGGTTAAAATTAAATTGGATTTAAATTTCAAAAATTCCAAATGACTCCAGTATTACGTAAGACACAGAAAAAAATTTTCTTATAAAATTAATAAAATATTTTTAATTTAAAAACATTAAATTATAAAGATTTTTTACTCTGTTTTAAATAATTTAATTTCATTATTTTTATTTTGTTATATTTTTAAACCATTAATAATAATTTTTTTATGTACCACAAGCAAGTATTTAGCATTATAGTTTTGAAAAAATAAGTGCATAATAATATGCATTCCTGAAACTAATACTAATACTTTTGAGACAGTTTTATTGAATAAATTATATTTTTTAAAGGTTAGTTTTTTTAAATGGAAGAAAAAATTAAAAGGAACACAATTTTTAAGGACGGGAAAAACATTTTTTTTTAAATAATTTTTTTTTGAACGTACATTTTTTAAGAAAAAATTAAATCACTTTTAATAAAAGTATTATATATTTTTCCCGCAAACACCATTAATGAGCTTTATAAAGTTTTAATTTTATTTAAGAGCCACGTCAAAAATTTGGCATTTGCAAACTTGTCAAAAACTTAAAACGTAGATCCAACATGACTTCCATGAATATTAGAAGAAAAAATGAACAATTGTACATATAAATATTTTTTGCTTAGTTACTGAAAAACTAGTACAGCCGCAAATTACGAAATTACGGAAGAAAGGAGTAGATATCACTATTAACTTTACGATAGCATTTTTTAAATTGTTTGTTACATCTATAATATTGTTAAACTTTGTTAAATCCACATCTGTTTAAGATTTATTTTCTACTATTTATATAATCCAATTATTCTGTCACCAATGTTTCAGTTAAAATTAAATTTTCTACGTTTTTTTTGAATAACGGTCCTAAAATTAAAATTCCATCAAGTAACTCACCGGAGACCTATTTTTATATCGGACATTATTTTTGTTTTTCTGCTGTTGTTTATTACGCCTATTCATATAATGACAAAGATTTGTGTTGCATCTTCAATCAGTTGAGAAATTTCGAAATTTCTTCAAGGGCAGTAGATCAAGATCAACAACAACAAAAAAATTAGAACACGCAAAATATTTTTGTTTTGTAACCATGGTTACAAATAATCTATCAGCTGTTCAAATACTTATATACCTCCCTTTAGAATTTACAAACAGGACCGTACTAATGCTACGTAAAATATTTAATTTTCAACTCGCAGTATCTTGTATATTACAAAGTGGAGAATTTTTACCTACATATAGAAAACATTTACAAAAAAAAAAAATAATTTAGATGCTGATAGTGAACTTTATTTTAGTCATGCACGTTATTCAAAATAGTTTTCTTTTAATATCACTATTTAATTTAAATAGAAAATTGGATTAACATTGTCTCCTTTTAAAGTTGTCTGCAGAAATTATCTTCTATAATAAACTAATTATAATAGCTGTAGTTATTTTTTCGCTTTTAAATATAACCTACTACAATCAACATTAATGCTCTCTTTATTTAGTCTACTTTCAGCAATTGTGTTTATTTTTGTACTTGTTTTGTCAACAAATAAAGTTTTATGGTCAAAATCAATTAAGACCAGGTGTTTTTGCAATATGATATTAATTTCAACAAAGTACGTACCTTATTTATAATTTTTCAACAAATTAAAAAAAAAACGCAAATCTAGAATTCAATTACTTTCCCGACCCACCTCCTAGAAGGGAAAGTATTGTGAACGAGCTAAAAAAAAAATTCGAGATAAAAACAGAAATATCCATTTTCGTGTCCCCTGAGACGATTAAGACCATTTCCAGATGGAAGTCTGTCTGTCGGTCTGTGTGTGCGTGTATGTGTGTGTGTGTGTATTCTTCCACGATAGAGGTCACACGCTTAATCCGATTGAGCTGAAATTTGGTATAGGGGTTTGGGTTACCCATCGCAAGAACCCATTTGTTTTTGTACGACATCTGTCAAAAGAAAGTACCACTATCAAAAAATGACAGATGCAATATGTCACGGAATTGGACATGCTATATGTCATTTGAAAGCCCTAGAAAAACTCTATTCAGAACAGTTAAAATTATTTCTCCAACTGTCACCTGTCAAAAATAAAAAAAATGTCAAAATTTGAAACTTCAGCATTAAATATCTGAAGAAGTATTGATCCGATTGAGCTGAAATTTGGTATATGGGTTTGGGCAATTAGTTTTTGTACGAGATCTGTCAAACGGAAGTATCACTATCAAAAAATGACAGATGCAATATGTCACGAAATTGGACATGCAATATGTCGTTTGAAAGCCCTTGAAAAACTCTATTCAGAACAATCAAAATTATTTCTCCAACTGTCACCTATCAAAAATTAAAAAATGTCAAAAGTTGAAACTTTAACATTAAATATCTGATAAAGTATTCGTGGATACTCGTCGGGAAAGTTTTGGAGCGACACAACCGATTTTTTTTATTTTACTAATAATACACAAAATCGGATCTGCACTGATTAACAACTGAATTCTTTTCATAGAAAATCCCCTGAGCTCAATAGGTCAACTTACTATTTTCGAACACACGTTATAAAATGGCAGATTTCTATTTTGGGTTAGAAAATATATAAAGATACTACAAAATTAGTATATTGTTAATACTTTATTTTTTGTTGATTACATTTCTGTCTGTAAAATTATAAAAGTTTTGTTAATAATTATTAGTTATTGTTAAAGATATTTTATAGTTCATATAATTTTATTTATTCTAAGAAACTTTGACGTTTATAAAAATATATAAAAATAAAGGATAACAATACATAATGTATACAATAAACAATACAAAATACTAAATATACTAAAAACTAAAAGTATATTGAGAATGTTTTTATCCTTAGAACGTAAACAAGAATATTTTTATAAAATAAATATTTTTGATTTTTTTCTCCCAAGTTTTTTATAGGCGCTTTTTCTTCATCTTCCTCTTTTCTTATTAAAAGCATACTCTCTCCATGCTATTTGTTTTGATATTCTAT
This sequence comes from Neocrepidodera transversa, assembly GCA_963243735.1. Lineage (NCBI taxonomy): Eukaryota > Metazoa > Arthropoda > Insecta > Coleoptera > Chrysomelidae > Neocrepidodera > Neocrepidodera transversa. The sequence continues at coordinate 6,874,914 of OY725339.1, forward strand.
CATTCATCATCCTTTTCAAATGTCCCAGTTACCTCCTATTTTTTGTTCTCGATATACTATATACTTCATTTTCAGTTGTTTTTAAGTAACTCTCTTCCATTTTTTTCTTCTATTCTTCTCTCCCATTTCATTGAATTATTCTGCCATGTTCCAACTCGCCACGGCTCGCTAAAACATATTTTTGGATGTTCTAACTCACCACGTCATATTTTAATCATTTTATTTGATCCAAAAATTGTCTTCATAAAAATAAAATGAAAAAAACATGATTTATTACTTATACATACCGGGTGATACAGGGGTATGGATCACCCCTTTAATTTTTTTATTTATAAGCCGATTTTTCTGAAATTTTAACTGGATACAAGAAGAGTAATTTAAGATTTTCTGACTTGTACGGAACTGGACCCAAATTTTGATTTTTAAATGGAATACCCTGTATATTTTGATAAATTTTGAAAATACATGCAATCCACTAGTCAAATGTCAATTGACAGAACTCTAATTTTTTTCGGTGAAAGTGGCTGTAATTTATATTAACCTACACTATTCATAGCAAAAGTCAATTTTTTTTCTATAGGCAGGTTTCTTTATTACTATAAATTACAGCTGGAACTTTAAGTTTCTTTTAATAATAAAAAAAATGCATAACAGAAATTGGTTGTACAGCACATCATTTTATTCGTATTGAAATAGGCCTCAAAAAAGCCCAGGTGATCCAAGGGGGTTACATTAAAAAAATAAGTTTAGGAAAAAAAGCGGTTGATATTATAATAAAATTGTAATAAATCAGACAAAAACTGTTTTTTAAAGGAAATAACATTTTTTGTGAACTTCTCTTTAATTGTTAATTGATATTGTAAAATTTTAGCAAAGCACACAGAGAAAAATATTTTATTTTTCAATAAATGAAAGTTCTGTTAAATTGATATTTGATTATTGGATTGCATGTATGTTGATCCGTATAATCCAAATTTATTAAAATATATAGGGTATTCCATTTTAAAACCAAAATTTGGGTCCATTTCCGGCGAAACCGGAAGTCGGCTATCTTGAATGAACACGTCAGAAAATCAGAAATTGCCCTTACTATACTCAGTTAGAATTTAATATTGCCCTTACTATACTCAGTTAGAATTTCATAATAATCGGCTAATAAATAAAAAAGTTAAAGTGGTGATCCATACCCCTGTGTTATCCGGTATAGTTACTTCGGTTAGTCATTTTTATTTTTAATTGATTTTAAAAATATACTTCATTATTACAAAAAAAAACAATAATTGTGAATTTAACCACTGTTTTGATACAAATCATATTTTATTTTTGAGGTTTCGGTGTCTAACTAGACACTATTTTATAAGTTATACGTTCAATTATATCATCTTCAGGCACATATAATTTAAGGAAAAATCAACTTATATTTAAAAAAATTCAATCCATTACTATATTATATCAAATATATTGGTAGCTCAGATAAGTTCAAAACCGGCTCTGAATTATGGATAATCGAAGAAAACTTCATTTTATCACACCAGGGGCGTTTTCAGCCTTTAGGGGGTAATTTAAAAAAAAAAAAACTTAAATATTGTTTTTGCTCTATAAATACAAAACAATAAGTCAATGAAAAATTCTTACGGGGGGAGATAATTACCCAATTACGCCCCTGAAACCGCCACAATTTTATAGAAAAGACAGGAGTTTCTTTAGTGACATTCTTAAATTTCAAATCACTAAATTTCCTATCAACTAAACGGTCATAATTTCTACAATTTCTAAATAGGTTCGTGCCAAAAACGTATAGTACCTTACTCTAAATATTCAAGTTATATTTGGTAACTTGGGCAAACAATTTTCATGGTGTTTGCGAATAATGTGCAAAAGTTTAAGTGCATGAACTAAATAAAACAAAATTCCTTATTTACAAAGTTTATCAATTTTTTTATTTATCTTTTTACAATGCATATATCTAACAAAACCCTGTATATTATGTTGTCGTAAATTTTTTGAAATATTGTGCATCCCTTCCAAATAATCATCTCCACCTTATTATGCAGCGGTCGTCAAAAGATTCCTGTATTATTTAATAACTCCGTACTTGATAAGCTGGTCAGCGTTAGTTTAAAAGTGTATGAGGATGAAATCTACTCAGTTTCATTAAATGTGAACAGCGCTAAGCATCTTACCTCGAACATGCTCGCCGACAAAAAATTGTCTTCCGATTATAATTCATTCGGTGTTCAAAGAAAAAGTCCTTTGAACTCTTTTTGCATATATGGTGTTTCCTTCTTGTACGTTTTTGTACTGGGATTATGTGTCTTTAATTATCTCACGATTACCAGAGTAAAAGTTTTGGAAAATGAAGTCGAACTTTTGAAAGAAACTCTTTCTTCGGTGGGATTGCTGGATGATAATCTGATTAATGATATAATTCAATTTGAGGATGAAGAGGTAAGTTGTTATACTTTATTATTATTCAATTCATTTTTTATTAAACCAAATTTTAATTTTTGGGGTTTCTTTGGTTTATTTGTTTGCATCCACCAAAATATTTATTAAACCAAATAAATATTAACCAAAAATAACAGTTTAATGATCTTGATAGAGGTAATCTATCTCTCTTACGGTATAATGTTAAAAAAATGTAACTAAATAATTTCTGTTTCAATGTAAATATTTTGTAATTGTTATGTACTTGCTCTAAAATGGACACCAAATATTTAAATTTATTACTAAGAAACTGCATAGTTTATGCAACAGTCACATGGATACAAATACATTTCAAATTTGTAGTCACAGATTTATGCGTAATAAAATTTTTATTTTTCTTCTAATTTTTAAGCTCTTAAAAAGTATTTTTAAAAGGTAATACAGGGATGTGGATCATCTTTATTTTTAAATAAGATAACAAAATTTATTGATGATTGTTTAATTAAAACGAAACATTTTTAAGGTAGTCACAAATTTTGAGAAAAATGATGCAGGTCCGTATTTAAAAAAAAATAATGAATATAGTGGGACTACAAAATAGAGTTAAATTGTTTTTTTTTTAATTTTTTTCACATATTTGGTTTATTAGGGTCCTCTCAATTTTATCAAATATCTTGGTAAAGCATTGCGTATTGTATAATTTCGTATTATAATTAATAAAAAAATAATTTTTATTGAACTTAAATATGACTAGTATTATTAATAAATTCAAAAATGTATTAATTGTCAACTCAGATTTGTAGGTAAATGATGTATATATTGTTGATAATTAAATTAAATCGAAACATTTTCATATTAATTAATAAAAAAAATTCAAAAAAATATATTGAAGGGAGCACTTAATGAAACGTCTTATGGAAAAACTAACTAGCTTTGTTCAAGACGTCAAACTAATTAAAAAAACGCTAATAATATTTTTTATTTTTTTAGTAACAAGAAGTAGCAAATTTTATTTTTGTTAAAATTACATACTTCGTTCTTGCGTGGGACACATTATATATACAGGGTGTCCCATAAAGAATGATAATTATTGGAATAGCATCTACCTACCAAAAATCTACGGCACTAACTATAAATTTTTTCGAACAAATATCATTTTTGTGAAGTGAAACAAGAGTACGATATTTACGAAAAAAGTTTCATGAAAATCATAGAAGGAATTCAGAAAAAGTAGAATTGCCGTAGAATTTTTGAAGGAGATTCTACTGCTGTCATGTGCCGTACGCCCCTGGTACTAATTTTTCCATAATTATATGGCTCAGTAAAATCTAGTCGTAAATTCATAGGCAAAAATCATTTTTCAATTTTTAAGTTCATTTCATACATTTTCAAGCAAAAAAATATTATTTTTAGCCAAAGAACTTATAGTTACAAAAATACCATTAGTTATTAGAAATATTGTAGATATTAATTAATCTTAAAATCACAATAAATGATATTTGTTTCATCTTCCTACATAAAAATCAAATTATTAATAAATATATAAATTTTACTTTATTTTGAGAACCACTAATTTTTTTAGGGTCGGAGTCAAAAAAATAAAACAAAATAAAAAGTGCTTTTAATAATAGAATCCAGATATAAAAATATTTTAGACTACACAGAAATTGGTCATTTAAATAAAAAAAATAAATTTACGTATTAAAATATATGTATATAAATAAAGTGACCTACACCCCTGTATCACCAGATATAAGTTTTGTTTGTTTATTATTATTTTTATTAATATGACATTTTATGTTTTTAACGGAAATTAAAATTTTGTTACTGATACACCCGCAATACAACTGATAAAATAAATAAATTACAGAATTTATCCGTCAAGTCTTAAAACTCATTAATAAACTTCAAGACAATAGAAATAAATACAAATTATTTTATTTTGTAAATTTTACTTAAAAGGCAAAATTTTAGCTCAATCGTGTTCTACCAATTATCTCATTGCATAGAAGTTTTCACGTCAAAACAAAGATAACATGATGTTGTATACAATTTAAAATATAAATAGTAATGTTGATATTTTGTTTATCATCATAGCTTAAAATTTTTGAAATAATGAATCTGTGATAATAACCCACTGAGTTATAAATTCTTTAATATGTCTCTTAGAAAATATATAGATTCAAGGAATATAAATTCTATTTTTTATTTTATTTAATTACATATTTTCATAAAATTATACATTAATAATGGGTTATTCTTTTGATAAGACAGTGAAGTTAAACAATTAGATCATTATTATGTACGGAAATCATAATCACATTATCCTACGTTAAATAAAAAAATATAGTCATTTTAATTAATATTATTAATTTTGTAAAATAACACTATGAAAATTACAGTTCGTATAATCAAAACAACAAAGTAGTAAATTCTATATTAATCATGCCATGTTCCTTTTGCTAAATTAATTGCATCATTTAGATGAGGAAATTGTACATTAAATTTGATTACATTATCCAGTTTTATTTTTTTGTCGTATATCCAAAATGATTAGATTACTCTATCAACGCTATTTAAATAATTTCCAATTACTTTTATTTCAAATTAAGAATTTTTATTATTATTTATAATTTCACTTTATACTTTTTCTTAGGACGTTGAACCTTATTATTTCGATCAAGACCCAAAATTAGTAGTTGTATCCGATGGCAATATTAACGAATATACCGATTATGAATATTCCGATGATAAAAGTAACGAAACTAATACGAATCTCGATGAAGACAAGTTTAAAAATCTACTGAATAGACTGACCAAACAAGATACCGAATCCGATTCAGTTGCTTCTTTAACTAAAGATGACGAAGAATCCAGGAGAACGAAAAGAAATATTGTTGCTGCTACAAACGATGGTGTTATTATTAATTCCGAACCATATGCTGAAAAGAAAGCCAAAAATGTTAGTTCTAGGTATAATTTAAAAGGAGGCTCAGTTACACAGTATCCTGCAAGACCGTCTTCGTTGGGGTAAGATTAAACATTGTTTATTCTTATTTTAAATATAATTATATTTTTAGAACTCCACCTGTATATCCTTATAGTTATTCAACTGCTGCTTATGCTAGACGTAATAAAGTTACTAAGGCACCTAATGTGTATGTTCGAAGTTCAAGAGTCAAACATTTTGAGAACAAATCAAGAGCTTTTAGGCAAAAAGTAAAATTGTCGAATTTGAAATCTTTGGACTCGTATCAGGAAGAGAATGTAAGTGCAATTCAAATTTATATTTTTATCAATGATATATAAAATATACGCAATAAAAATCTGTTTAAATGCTTTTGCATTTCTCGGGGCAATCAGATAAATTTTCCGTTTGATTTCGTCCACTTTTCTCGGGAAAATTTCTCCCTTGTGGAAAATTTCAAATGCTACTAGTCAATTTATTAACCTGCCACTCTTGATTTAGTTGAAATTGGGTTAGGCTTTCAATGATTTTAGAATTTATCGATTGTAACTGAAATTAAATTTTAATTTAGTTTGGTCGATTATTGCATAAAAACAAAAATTAATAATAATACCCTGAACTTACGAATGTACTCTAAAAATTTGTGAGGTACAACTATTATAATTGACTATGGATTGAGGAAACGCAAAAGTGTATTTATATATTTGGCACACTGTAGTTTTTGAATGATAAACAAAAATATACCATGACTAATAGTTATATCGAGAAAGTAAAAATGTAAGTAGATTGTTAATATTTGTCATAAAGACCATATATTCATTAAGAATGTGCCCATAGCATTTATTGATGTGAAGAATTTATTTTATTAGTCCGAGTTCAAATGAATTCTCAATCTTTTCTGATCTCATATCCCTCGCTCCCACGTTCTAGAAGGAAATCCTTAGAATTTTGTAGTTTTGTACACATAACCCACAAGCAATTTTAAAACATTAACCCTTTAGGAACCGATTTTACAGCTTAATATTTGGCCCGTCCCCATTTACTATGCATTTTAAAATTTAAATTTTCCTGTCACGTAGCCAGCCATATATTACCGATACTTCAAAGAAGACTCTAGGCAGACATCTGTATTAACGACAATATTAATTGAAAATGACCAAGCAAAATAATGTGAATGTACTGTCAAAAGGAATACAAATATATGATCTTCTTTGGTTATTACTTCCAACTTAATTATATGGAAACAACTCTACAGTTATCCAATGAGAGACAAAAGCGGAAGTTCAACAAAATCCAGATAAAACAACTCGAGACTACTCACGAGTGATGAAACGAGCTTACTAAGCGCCAAAGGAGGAAAGAGACTTCATCATAACTTCTCGGACAATACCTATAAAAGAGATAATTGCCAATATAGAAGCCGAAATTGGAAAAATACCTATTGATGTCAAGGAAGAGGTACGGAGTGAATCGATAAGAATTCTAAGAAAATCCAAACCACCAAAAAGTAATATTTCAAGAAGTGAGAAGAAAAGAAGAAAAAAAGATGAAAACATCATAATTCTTCCAGCAGACAAAGAAAATTCAATAGTCAACAGTAAAAACACAAGAGATTTTTTTTATCGGATAAATTTCTCTTTATAACGAAAAATTTTGCCAATCAGAAATTTTACGAGAAAAACTGACATGGAAAAATCGCGAGACCGGAGGTCGAGCGATTTTGCCAAATTTTAGTTTTTCGACTAAAATTACTGATGGAAAAATTTTGAGTTTAAAATAAATTTATCCCTACAAAAAAAGCTTAAGTGTTTATTGGCAAGATAAATTAACGACAAAATATAGAATGAACAACAACAATAGTTATCTATATTGATACAATCAAATTATTTCATTATTACTATTATTTATTATTTTATTATTCATCTTCCATATTTCAATATCAACCAAACAAATAATTTTAACTGACAGAACTAAGGTTAAAGTGACGTGCCGACGCGATTTACAGCTACTAGATATAGTCTGATTATGAGGAACATGCATTTTTATCGCGAGGAACAGGCATTTTTATCGCGATAAAAATGGATGCACCTCGGACTACAAGAGCAATCTTAATGATCTGGCCAGTCAAGACACTTACATAAAATTACCGAAAAATTCAACAGATAAGATCTTAAGAAAAACTACCAAACTGATAAAACAATAGGCATTGCCACAGGAGACAAAGAAGCGAATATTCAGTACTGAAGCTCTACCACCTAAACTATATGGACTACCAAAAATTCACATAATGTACTTTTAACACAAATATCAAGTGCCATAGGATCACCAACTCACGACCTGGACAAGCATCTGGCGAAAATTCTTTAAACAGACGTGGGCAAAAAAACATCGTACGTTTGAAATTTTTCCAGAGCACATTAACCTTTTCCGACACTCGCTCATAACAACATAATTTCAGTGGAACCAAACATTCTATGAATAAATTGACGGAGTCGCCATGAGAAGCCCACTCAGCCCAGTTGTGGTCAATTTTGATATGGAAAAATTTGAAGAAAGAGTCATCAGCACTGTTGAAAAACAACCAAAATATTGGCTGAGTTATGTAGTCTGGAGTCGTGGAACAGAAGACCTGATGAATTTCCTAAACCATCTGAACAGTTTTAATCCTAAAGTCCAGTTCACCATGGAAATAGAAGAAAGCCAACAAATTCCTTTCCTAGATAAACTAAACCATAGAGTATACAGAAAGAAAATACACATTGATCGATACCTACAACCATCATCAAAAACAAAAACGGACGGTTGTCAACACAAAAAAAAATCGGTTGTATCGCCCCAAAAATTTCCACCAATACTTTTTCAGATATTTAATATTAAATTTTTAAATTTTGATATGTTTTGACAGGGGAAATAATTTTTACTGTTCTAAATAGTTCTTCAAGGGCTTTCAAATGACATATTGCAAGTCAAATTACGTTTGACAGATATCGTACAAAAACTAATGGGTTCTTCCGACGAGTAACCCAAACCCATATACCAAATTTCAGCTCAATCGGATTAAACGTGTGGCCTCTATCGTGGATGAATACACACAGACAGACAGACTTCTATCTGAAAATGGTCTTAATCATCTCAGGTGACCTCAAAATGGATATTTCCACCTTTATATCGAAATTTTTTTTAGCTCGTTCACAATACTTTCCCTTCTCGGAGGTGGGTCGAGAAAGTAAAACACTGAACTTTAATAAAATCTGTTCAATTGAGACTAGGTGAAAAAAATATGTAATATAATCTTGAATTTAAACACTAAAAAAAAATCATTGGCTCTTAGAAAGTGCAGTCTTGCTTTAAACATATGGAAAATATTGTTGTAATTGTTAACCTGATATAAGGCAGGAATGTTTTATATACATTCCCTATCTTATTGTCTTTCATTGTAATTAGAACCTCATTATTAGCTGGTAACAGTTTGCTATATGTGTTCACAATTCCCTGCAGACGTGCTCTAGTTCAGATCAATAAATTTATTGCATGCCGACGTTTATTCATTCAAGATCAGTACCTCCCACGGGACCTAAATACCGACTTTCCGATGACGTTAACGCTCAAATATTTTGAATATTTAATAACTAATGGCAAAGTTTTTTAATCACATGAGATTTCAATTTAATTATTATTATTTAGAATTTGTTTAACTAGTAAATTTTGTTCTTTTGCGATATTGATAAATTATTAATATAAAAAATGTTAAAATGTTACTTGTTGATATATTTTTTATGTGAACTTATGTGGAATCTCGTAAAATAGGGAGTGCAAAAATAATCCTTATTATTTTCCAATCCTTCCTTAAAGAATATTTCGTACCTTCTAAAAAATTAACAATTAATTGCTGTTAGAATTATTCTCACATTAGATTTAGTATTCCAGTGGCGTGCAGTACAAGTGCAAATATAATGACGAAATATTGATATTGACAAAGCAAAAGACGTACTTAAAAAATGAAAGCCTAATATGACCATAGAGAAACAAAACTTCGTATATAAAATCTAGTCACAAGTATCATGTGTCGTTTTTTTTATGTTTAAATGTACTAAAACGGGATTTAAAACATTTGATATAATCTTTATAAAAAGAGTAATCATTTGGTAAATAATAAAATAATGTCTTGATTCATTGTATAATTATTCGTAATCATCAATTAATGTGAATAGTGCTGAACATCGATTTCTATATTTTATCTCATTTCTTATAAAATATAAAATGAAAGAGATTCATTTTTCTATCTTAAAAATACTTTACCATTTTTTAAATTCAATATTGGTTCGAAAATAAATTATTTATTTTTCTATTAGAGAGAGAAGTTTAGTTTAAAATATAATCTTTATTACAAAGTTCAAATATCATCAGTAAACGCTAATTAATCCTGTTTATTTGCAAAATCCGAATTTCAGAGTTTTTGATTAAATTCTGGTATGAATACAAGATGGCGTTAATTAAGAAATTTAAAATAGTTTTGTTATGACACCAATTTTTTTATATTTATTTACATAGTCAGATGGATTCTCGATACAACAAATTTTTCAATATCAAAAATTCCATAAACAAGCGAGTTATATGAATGAATTAGAATTTTTATTTTTCGCAATTAATGTAAAAAATACAGGTTTTTAAAGCTTACAGTAAAAATAGCTGTCATAAATCACAGAAAATTAAAACCAACTTTTGTAAATGAAGAATGTTTTGTAACTATAACATAGGCTTTTAATTACATTTCTAAATATATTTCCCTTTAATAAAATAAGTAATTTTTATTTTGTTGATACCTATTAAGATAGTTCTTGTTGTAAAATATGTTTTTCTACCAAATTTAGTAAATGAAAAATATTGGTAACTTAGAATAGACTCCTAGTTCCAATTTTTTCAATATTTTTCTTAAATAAAATTAGTATTTATATTTATTATATTATATTAATTGCAAGTCAGCGAGTATATATATTTATATAGAAAACCCTTTGGGGAATCAGGGAAACGAAAAGTGTACTCTTTAAAGTTATTTAATCCAAGCTTTCGAGTAAGATTTTACTCATCATCAGGGAAGCTGAATTCACTATTTTTGTAGCTTCCCTGATGATGAGTAAAATCTTACTCGAAAGCTTGGATTAAGTAACTTTAAAGAGTACACTTTTCGTTTCGCTGCTACCCCAATAACCATTTTTCATTATATTTATATATACAGTGTGACTCAAAAATTCTACACCATATGGGAAAAATTTTTATTATTCATTTGACAGAAAATTTTATTCCTGATAAAAGTTGGTGCATTGCGGAAAACTGCCATTGTGAGCGTAAAACTTTCAAATTTCTAAATGGTATACAGGGGCGGGCAAAAAATAGGAATTTTAACCAAGAGTAAAGTACCCTTATTTTTGTAATTATTATATTCTTTGTTTTTATTTCAATTTTAAAAAGCTTAATCTTATTTAGTTTAGGTTTGATTTTACACCTTTAAGATTAATAACCATTATTTTGTAATTTTTATTTTTTTTTTATTTAAATTTTCAAAGCTTCATTTTGTTTGGTTAATTACTTACATTTTGGTACTAAAAACGTTTGGGTATCATTTTTTTACCCATTTTCTTCAATTAAATCATAATGGTAGTTTTTATGTACCTGTCTACAGGGAGAAATTTCAACTTTGCACCGAGAAAAAACAAAAAATCATAGAAGTTTTAAAAAAATCTGAGTGTAATTTTTAATTCTTAACAACTTTTCTAAATAATTCTTTTTGATATTGTCAAAAATAAGGGTACTTTACTCTTGGTCAAAATTTCTATTTTTTGCCCGCCCCTGTATACCGTTTAGAAATTTGAAAGTTTGACACTTTAAATAGCAGTTTTACTCAATGCACCAACTTTTATCAAGAATAAAATTTTCTGTCAAATGAATAATAAAAAATTTTCTCATATGGTTGCAGACTTTTTGAGTCGCACTGTATATATATTAAATTGACAAACTATTATTTTTTTAATTTTAATGAACAGATAAGACAGGATGAAATAAAATATCATACGATAGACGTCCGTTAGGTGTTATTACAGTACACGTTTATATTTCGGATTATAACGTAAAGTATGTCCTGAATCTTACGAATAATATGATCTTGCATCTTTGCTGTAGTATTGACGTAGATTTTATTTTTTAAATGAGTCCAAATAAAAAAATCGATATGTGTTTATTCCCGAGTCATCCGAACGGGGCATGTGTCCCAATCTAATGACTAAAAAATAAATTATTTAAAAATAAACATTCCAAGCTTCATCAAATATTTTTAATGTGACATATCATTTTCCTTCGTGCAGCGATAACAAAGTATGTTTATAAACATTTTCATACAAAAATAGATGAAATTGTTACAGTGATATACATACCTGTTTGTATAAAATTTTTGTCTCGCTGGATTCCTAGATATTTTCCTCGTGTCTCGATGGATTCCTAGATATTTTCCTCGTAGACATTGTTTAATTCGTATCGTCAATTACAAAAGCATATCCTCAATAACACATTGACATTCTCTAAATTGTTTCCATTATTTTACAATCCTAGAAAATTATTTCTGGGCACGATATATTTTTTAAACATTTTTTAGGTTATTTAGTCACGTCATTATAAAAAATCAATTTGATTGTTTTTTTTTTGCCATTTTATTCCTGACACATTTTCACGCTCGTATATAACTTCGGCTGAAAAATGTTACCAAATTTTTACGTTCCATATTTTCTTATTTATATATGAATTCTATATTAAGTATATTTTGAAAATTTCATTAATTTTAAACCAGAAACAGCAACTTTCTTTTGTTTTGAGATCAAAGGAACAAAAGTTATGGACGTTCAACTTTGACAGTATTAAATTAGCAAATATTCATATTTTGATTTCACTATTAAGACTTTCTATTATTTTGTTGCTCTGGTTTTGTGGTTCCATTTTTAGAATATAAATATAAAGCATAAATTATAGAGTACTTTTTTAATATTGTATACGTATAATGTTGAAGAAAAAAAGTAAAATTCCAAAAGTTGGTGTAACTTTGAGTAATATTTAAATTGTTGTCAATTTTGAAAAATAGAAAATAATAAAGTCCTCGAAATTTTGTAAGAAATCAAAAATATATAAGAAAATCCCATATAAAATAAATTTGATGAGTGACATGAAAAATACCATAAAAACAAATTTATTAATAAATTCTCCAAAAATTTTCTAACAAAACAGAAATCTATAGTAAAATAATATAAAAAGATATTAAAACTATTCCCTAATAAATTTTCTGTATTAAATTCCTTAACACCATGATAAATAATTTTAAATCACCAAAAATAATCATAAATTACTAATATGTTTTGTAAATTTTTGTAAAAATTTTCAAATTTCTTGCAAAAATTGATTCGTAATCGTCTGGTTTACTATTTTTTTCTAGGAAGATACGACTACTTATGCCCCACCTATTACTATTGTAAGAAACTCTGGTTTTAGAAGAAGAAGCATTAAACATTTACCTTCTGTTCATTACAGCGGGGATACTTCAAAATATATGTTAGGAATACATGACAATTTTTATGGTAAGAATCATTCATTCCCGAAATTTTATTTAATTAAAAAAGACAAGAAAAATATTCACGACTTTTATATTTAAAACATATGTTCTTTATTTTTATATTTAACATCTGTTTTGCGAAAAAAATATATATAACACTTGTTTATTTTTTTAGGAAATGATCAATTAAGACATCTTAACGAAATGTTTGTCGACTGGAAACCTACAGAATGGGTAGATACTTTAAAAATGCATACACATTTTACCTTAGACAATGGTTATGTAACTGTTAAGCAAACTGGATTATATCTAGTTTATTCACAGGTATTTTTGTATTTAATGTAATGCTTTTTCTTTTAATTTTAATAATTGCCGTTTTTCTTTATGCCTTACCAGGTAGAAAAAAATATTGTCCATTATTCAGAATATTTTTTTCTGGTTAATTAATAAATCAATATTAATTTAATGTAAGTTTTTACATTCTTGATTATTTTAAACTTTTAAGTACTGGTTCATACTTTGTATTTTTTTTTTTGGAAAAATTCAAAAATAAGCAACTACAACATAATCGGGAATTAGGAAAGGGTTCCTTGCTACAAAGTTTTTATCCTGCTAGATTTAAAAAAAAAAATGAATTGTTGAAAATATATTAAATATAATGGATAATGTTTTTTTAACATTTTGCTTCTAATTTGGAAATATCAGTGTATTTTTTCTTTGTAGATATATTATATGGACACTCATGATAGGGTAGGCTATAAGGTCTTTAGAAACGATCAAGTAATTCTTGAATGTGCTATGACTTCACCTTCAATTGGCGGAGGTATGAAAAGTAACACTTGCTTTACAGCCGGAGTTGAACACTTCCGTTCTGGTGATAGACTTTGGTTAAAAGATATTGAGCAAAGATTGTCCTTATTTGCTAACGGAAAATCGTTCTTTGGAATGGTAAAGCTGGGAAATATCAGTATATAAGTATTCGAAAGTAAAATAACTCTTAGGGTATTTTGTTATTTATTAAAATGATTACTAATGGTTGTTTATGAAGTGCCATTGAACTGATGAGCTCTAAAAGTGATTTTTTCCTTAGATTGTATATAGAGGAAGCTCTAAAGATGGAATGAATACCAAAGTTTTTTCGATACAAAAATAACTTTTATTTAATGCATCTGTTAAGAAAATATTATTATGGTAAGGAAAGTTTGCCAAAGATATGTGCCATAGTCTCTTAAATGTCTTGTTATATTTTTATATTTAATTGCTGGTTATATTTCTCCAGTATAATAATAAACATTACCTTTATATGAGACTTTTTATTTTATAACTAACCCATCTTATTTATAGGTACTTGAATAATACTTTTCATAAGAAAGTTAATGCTATTTTTTAAATATATACACATTACAATGACTGGATTATTTCAAAATATAAGACTATTTCGATTAAGTTTTACTAATAATACATCGTTCCTGATCAAAACAATTGTATTTTATATTATTAAATATAAACATTCATAAAATTATAACATAAAAACAATTTCCCAATTTACTTCTATTCAAATATTGTCTTAAAAAGCAAAAGAATTCACGATAGCATAGCGGAAATATACGACGTTGATTAAATTTTTTCCCGGAAAATATTTATGTTGCTGTAAATGAAAATATGTTATATGCAGTGACACGAAACAAACCATATTCTAAAATTAGAAACTTTTTATTATTGTTAAGAAAATACTTGCACCATTATACCGAACTACTAAGTGGATTCGTAAAAAGTATAGCCACATTTGAAGCATATGTTAAATCATATTGCTGTTACGACTACCAGAAAAATGTTCAATGTAAAGTAGTTATGTCAAAATTTTCTATTTGACGATATCCAGTAAAACATAAAAACTTTCATTTGTACTAGAACAAGTATTTTGAATAGTAATTCTAGAGACGCTCAAACGGTGGTACACCGTTTTGGGACTTCGGCCCATCGAGCGAACACTTTTTATGCTGTGAAGCATTGGTGCTAAATACACTATTATACATGATCTGACGTAATTTCCTTTTATTTTGCATTGTAAAAAATTTTATCCCTTGAGAACATGATTTTTATGGATCGTTGTGGGGCGAGTATCGGGGAATATTATGCATGATGTGAAGTGGAAAAGTTCTAAAGGGCCGGTCCGATCCTGCTCAAATTCAATAGGGTTCTTCCTTGAACAAAACTAATTCGGTAAAGTGAAAATTGGAACTCGACTGGAGCTTTCGCTCAAAAGTTACAGTGTAACTCAGGGAGCTCGGAAACGTCGAGAAAAGTGATAAAAAGTGGGGTAAGAAATTTTTTTCGCCATCACGAAACTAATACTGAGGCTTTTGGGCCTCAGTCATTTTATTCTGTATGCTAATCACAATAGGATCAAATATAACCGGAATTGATTTTTCACTAAAAAATGTTCTTGATGGTAGATTATAGTTTGGAGCTGTGGTATTCATAAATCCTGTATTTTGCACAATACAATTGAACAATGCATTCATTTTATCTTTATAAGAATATAACGATTTAGCACATTTGTCGTCTTTTTAGATTTGCCTACAATATCATAATTTGTTTGTTGTGATTGATAAGATTGCATATGACTTCTACTAATTTCTGAATTACTTGCCTTTGGAATTTCTTTTTCCTTTTGCAAATTTTCAATTTTATCTTTATGAAAGGGTTTAACATAATTTGAACAAAAAGCTGTCGAAGTATTTTTACCATTTCCACCTAAAGTGTAAAATTTTCAAATATTGCTTGTATTATTGCTTGTATTATCATTAATTGAACTTATAATGTAACACAATTTGGGAGGAACTAAAAGATAAATTGTCGCTACGCGTCTTTCGTTAATAAAATTTGATGGTTCTAACCAGTAAACTCCTGAATTTCTGATTTTGTAAATACTTTCATCTTTCTAAAATCTAACGATTATTTTGAATATCTGTATTACGATGAGACTACATGTTTAACCGTGACCTACGTCACGATAGAAATAGGATTTCTGGTAGATATTAAATCTATCGTAAAGTTGTTGAATACAGTTTTTTCTAATGCAGGGATAAAGGCGCAATCACGAATAAACGTGATTTTTGTAAAATAATGTTAGCTAAATGCATACTTAGATACTTTAAAGTGATTACATTGCACGATATTATAATTTGCAATTAGATATTGCAACATGACTTGTTATTCTTTTAGAATTTCAGTTTGTCGAAAATTATGTACAAACATGTTAAACGCAAATCGCCCACCCATATTAAAATGTAATTAGGAATTTTTTTCATAGATGTTATCGACCAGATTTAAGGCGCTTGCGCGTTCCTATAAACAAACCTTTATTTCGATTCCGGGCAATATTCCCTCAGTTGAAATCTCCAACGTCATTTGGTGTTCTCATAAATTTTAAGTTAAACATATTTATGTTTTACTAAAGGTAAGTTGATGATGATCTATAATAAGAAGTTAGAAACTAATGGGGTTTGTTATGTTTAGTAATATAATAATTCTTGATTTAAAATCGGAAATATGTTATACGAAGATTTTTTTTTCTTATTAATGAAGTTTTTATACAATGCTTATCATCGTATCATCATTTTATAAAATGGTAAATTATTTTAAGAAATTTTATTCAACAGGTTAGGGATGATTTTATTGATTTTTGGCTTGTCTGTTTTAAGAATATTTCGTCCTTTCATTACAATTCAGATCACCAGTGCGAACATGACATTTAAGATAATTGCTTTTTGGATTGTTAATAAACTTATATTAAAAATTATAATCATTAGGGTATATGTATAGATTTTTTACAATTAATTTTTATTATTATTATTTCAAATATTACGGCGTACCACAAACATATTTATTTTCATGCAGTTTCACGATTATTAACTATATTAAATAAAAAAAACTACATACGATTTATTCTTATCATATATATAGAATAACAATATTATATGCTATAATGTAACTATGAATACAGGCAAAAGCTTGTATTGTCAGACTAATTTCAAGATGGTTTTAAAATGAGAAAAACCAACATTAGTCATCTTTGACGTAGTGTTGCTCTTTTTTCTCTTGTGAACTATGTAGAGTCGACTTATAGATTTACTGAATATTTACAGCACTATGCATATTGTTGCATGGTTAGTACTAGTCATTTGCATTTTGAGAAATTCGAATGGGCAAGATGACTCCTTACGGAGTGCTGTAGAAGCACTAGGTCAACGTCAACGAGAATTAGACTATGAGGATAATTCTGAATATGGCTATACTTTGGAGCGGCCAGAAGATCTTGTTTTTCTTAACCCATCTGGTTATGGAAGAGGTAAGGTAGCATAGTTAAAATTCAATTAGGGTGACATATGTTAAGTTTAATTTTAGACCGAAATTATGAACGGCCACTCAACTTAAACTATTTAGATGATCCGGAAGTAAGTAAAAGAATTTCTTCTGCTTTTCGTGAGCGAGTGGAAAAGGATAACCAGCGACAACTGTTAGAAGAAATGGCTGAAAATCTGATCGACAACAATGAAATGATTGAAATTATTCAAGAATTATGGGATAAGAATAGACGACCCAATAAGGTGTATGCTACTACAATAAATAAACGATGGATGGTACCTAAATTTGGCTTGGATGGCGTTGGATTGAGAAAAAGAAGTTCTTATGGCACTCCAGGTGGTGAATACTATGACGACACATACGCACCTAAAGCTGATATGTACGATGACGATGAAGATGAATATCAATATTTAAGAAAGCGTTATGCTCAGAACAAGTTTAGTAAAGTTAGACAAATGTACGCTAATCCTTATTCCGGAGCTAAACGATTTCCAGTGACAAAAAGAAGCAGCGACAGTAAAGAGCCACCCCATGAACATAAACGCTCAACGATTAAGAAACAAACTGATCCAAAGGTCGAGAAAGAATTAAGCAATATTTTTGGCAGTGTGAAGACTGAAGAATCTGCAACCAAGGAGCCTGATTCAAACAAAACCACAACTATTAAAAAAGATAGCGACATCAAGACTACAAATGGTACTAAGAAAGTACCTAATGTTAATAAAGAACAATTTACTCCAGTAAGTGCTACCCCTTCAGAGAAATCTTTGCAAATAAAAAAGAAATCAGTTGATTGGTCTGACTACTTTGGTTTGGACAGACGCAAAAAATCCTCTGATCCTAGTGACTTAGACAAAGAATGGTTAATCGAAAGATACCACAAATCTCTTAAGATGTCTAATAAAAAAAGGAACGCTGATTTTCCACTTTCTTCTTTTCGCAACCACGAGGATCCAAGGAAAAAGTCCTCAGGAGGCGACGTAGATAAAACTTTAACAGAAGAACAAAAAATTAACGACATGGACACTAAGTTACAAATGATGGAGGATAAAATTGTAGACGATGCTTTAAAGTTCACTGGTGCTCATGAAGGTGAAAGTGATCCTAAGGAAGTCCAAGAAATTAAGGATAAAGTTATTTCACGCCTTGCAGCTGCTTACAGCTTAGAGAAAATGAGAACTGCTTTAGGAGAATATAGACTAGCTGTGGCTAAAGAGAGAGAAAGGCTGAAGAATCGACATCCAACGACTGAAGACGATTATTTGTTTTCCGAAGAAAAAAGAACTGCTGTCCCGAGAAAACACGTAATTGATAAGGACCGTGAAGATAACCAAGAAGTTGATAACAATATTAAATGCTCTGAAGGAGATGAAGACTGTCATGAACAAAATTATAAGACACCAAATGAGATTATTGAAACACATTATGGAACTGGTATGTTAAAATAATTTATTTACCTATCACCGTCTTTCATAAAATATTTGAAAATATAATAATTTGGTTGATAGTTTTTCCATAAAATACAGATTTTTTTCAATGTTTACTTGTTAGTTTCATTTAGATCTATAAAGATGTATTTGAATATACACATGTTAATGCTTTGAGATAATATCTTTCATCTGCGATTACAAATTGTCTCGCAATGAAATAAAAACTAAAAATCTTGTTAAAAGCATTTATAATAAATGTGAAAAACGATCAACAAGTTAAAATATTTTAAATCTATTCTTAAAATTTGTAGAGGTATGTCCAGTTATTGTAAGAGTATGTGAGGAAGGAGCTGTAATCGCGGGAGAATATAGACAAGCCTTCCAAACTGCTTGCCATATCCATGAAATGTGTTTACTTTGTGTAAGTATTAACAACTGAAATACTTTTTCTTACTCTGTGTGTCTTTTTAAACATTAAAAATAATATTCCGAGCGTCACAATTTCGGCGGTTACTCCACGTACCAAATAAAACGTGGCATCTGTGAAACAATCAGGGGTCGGTTGGAGCATGTGTTACAATTTATATTAAAAATGAAGCCAGTAAGCTAAAAGTATCCAAATAGTTCAGCACTATCAAGGGTGTCATTTAAAAATTTCGAAGTCGTTGCGATTTTGAACGGTTGTAGTTGACTAGGTCACTGAAAATAGTAGAGCTAAGGTGACCAGCTATCGATTGCTGAAAAGTTTTAACTTTCGAAACCTTACTCGAGTTATCGCTGGGATAGACAGACATTGTAAAGTCAATAAGTAGCTGAGCTAATCATGATTTTCAAATTCTAATTCTACTTTTCCAAAAAGCATAAAATGGTTTTGCCATTTTCATAGCTATTACAACATATACAAGGTTAATAGATCAGCAAGTTTAAATAAAAAAATTTCAAATTCTAATTTTATTTTTCGAAAGAACGTAAATTATTTAATATCATTTTCATAGTTATGTTCAATTAGAAACGATACACAGCAAATATTGCATCATTAAATAAAAAAACTTTCATCGCTGGATTTTGTTAAAATTAGTTTGAGTTAGAGTAATTAGTGCATAAATATTAAATAAAAAAAATTATAAAATTACAATTTGAAAATTCTTTAAAAAGGTTCCAACGACGAATTTTTTATATTTAATATTTATGCACTGATAACCAATTTATGATTTTTAAAGTAAAATTAGAATTTTTTCTTAAAAAAAATTTGCAGCACTAAAATTTGTTATTTAATATTGATGTACTATTTACCTTTTATCATTCTTAACAGATCGTAGCTATGAAAATGCCAAACAGAAAAAATATAACTATTTAAAATTAGAATTTGAAAATTATGATAATTTTTAAATGCGTACTGAAATCTTAACTTGGAATTTAAAAAATTATTTTACCGGCAGCATTTTTTGAACCAAGTTTTTTTAATAGAAAATATTAAATATTCTACTACTTTATTACTAAATGTACTACAGTAAATTATTGAGGCACAAACATATAATTATTTTTTATTCCTTTCTCATTGATGAGTTATGTTTATAGCAAAGAATATCCAAGGCAAGAAGCAACTGTTGTGGAAGAGTTTAACCGCGTACAAAATAAAAATAAGGCCTTCAAATTAATGCTTTGATACATGTTTGAATTTATGTCAAAATGTCACATTTACACATCGTTTAAACTTTCCTATTATAGAGTGTTTAAAATTTAAGAAAAATTTATAATTCTGGAATATTGAACTCACTTCAAAACTCTTGATAAATACAAACTACAGACCAGTATAAGTCATCTGTAATGAATTGAAATAATATACATACACTCTATTTTACTAAACAATAATTTTAGTAAATATTTTCTATTTCAAAAAATTTCTTCGCTTTTATCTTTATCTATTCTGTTTTCCGTCGATTTCTTCAGTTTTGTATTATTACTGTCTATTTCTTTTTTTTATTATTATAACTTCATGTGTTCTTTATTAATTTTAGATTTAATTCCATACCTATTTATAACATTTTTTTTATATTATTGATGTTCATATTTTCTTTCAAATTCTTCCTGCTCATCTCTTTATATCTATAATTTATTATTCTACTAAATTCTCTGGGTTTTCTTCATACACATATCTCTATTTCCTTCTCAAAACTTTGTATATCTTTAATCTCGCATTTTAAATGCCTAATAAATAGATGTTTTTCATATTTTCATCCAATTTTAGCATATTTATCATCAATTTCCTTCAGATACTTTAACTATATTCATCATATACACATTTGACACCAGTTATATACTTTTCTCCTTACATTCTTTTTTCTGTCATTTTTACTTCGTTTTGTATTATAGATATGGCAGTTTGGATTATCCGTCGGAAGAACCCATTAGTTTTTGTATGACATCTGTCAAACGGAAATGTCAGTGTCAAAAAATGACACAAGCTGTACGTCAAGTAATTTAACTTGCGATATATCATTTGAAAGCCCTTGAAAAACTCTATTCAGAAAAGTCAACATTATTTCTCCAACTGCCATCTGTCAAAAATGACAAATGTCGAAAGTTTGAAACTTTAAGATTAAATATGTGAAAAAGTACTTTATGAGTTTCAACCAATTTCGGTAAAATGGGTTTCGGTTAATCGTCGAAAAAAAAACTGTTAGTGTTTGTCCAACATATGTCAAACGAAAGTGTCACTGTCAAAAAATAACAGGAGCTATATGTCACGGAATTTGACTTGCAATATGTCATTTGAAAGCCCTTGAAAAAATCTATTCAGGACAGTCAAAATTATTTCTCCAACCTGTCAAAAATAAAAAAATGTCAAAGTTTGAAACTTTAATTTTAAATATCATCTTTTAAATCTTGATCCATCTTTTATATTTTGATCCATCTTCTGTTCCAACTGTGTCTTTCGTGATATAATGCATCTTCTTATTATCCCTCTTTATTTCGTCTTTTTACTCATTGTTATTCATCATTGTCCATATTCATTAACTTTTCCATTATCATTTCCATTTTAACCTCTTTATTATTTGGTCTTTCTGTTACTCTTTCATCATATTCAATGTCATTATCTACTGGATAATATGGATCCAAATTATTTTCTCTACCGTCTGGTTTTTAATCGCCTCTAGTTATTTTTATTGAACAATTATATATTTCCTTCTTGTTCTACTTCTATTTCGTATCATTTTGTGTTTATCATTGTCTCAAACTGTCAAAACACATATTGAACACGTCCTTTTATTCTTTCAATTTCCTTTGATAATATTGAAAATTTAAGAAAAAAATTATTTTACTGGAATGTTGAAACGTGTTCAAAACAATATAATAAATACAAACTTTTAGACAAAAACAGACCAGTATAATTGTATTCTTGTCGCCTAATGTGATATTCATAATTGTCAGTTTGTAGTATTATTCTTGTTTTATTAAAGAAATAAAAAACAAATTTATCTAAAATTTATAAAAATATCTTTCAATAACCAAAATAAACACAGTTTCTCATAAATTGTTACCAGCTTTTGGCTCAATCGAAACTCAAAATGCTACTCATACCACGCTGAGCCATGCATTTATCAGCAAATACCAAAATTCATTAATAATACTTTTTAAGCGGTTGGGCCGTAAAAACATAATCTGTAAGCAAATAATTTGATTGGATTTTTAAAACCTTATTCGGTTAATGATTGTAAACGTCATTTCTTGCTTTAAATATTCTTTGGTTATGGTGTATTTTAATTTGTATCATTGGCTTCTGTAAACAGAAACTTTGTTTTCAGTATATTAAATTTCGCGGTATATTGACTTGGTGTTTCATTCTTGTCATTGCGTTTAATTAATTGATTTATTCAATAAAATTACATTGTGTTAGTTAATCATTTACTGATCAAAGCTCCAAAATCGGTAATTAAATTTTAGTTCATTCATAATAAGCGGAAGTTGAATTTAATGGGATTTTATTTTCAATTCAGAGGCTTATGTCCTGAATATGATTTAAAAGGATGAACTTTGACGATAAGAATGTTTCCTTTTTCGGTAATTCAAGATTCTGTCAAGAAAATTAGATTAATTAAAATATTGAATATGTTTTGGTGATAAAAAATGCTGATTCTATTTATTTTGTATTTCGGATTTTAGAGCAACAACAGCTGGTTCCCTCCTACTCGTCAATGTCACTCCCTATTTCTAGCGAAAGCATTCGATTTGTGCAAGGGTAATCCAGAATGTCAAAAAGTCACCCAACGTTCTGTTCGCTATTTACTAGACGTCACACGGTCCTTGCACACTGAGGATCCGTCAGCCATCAGTGACTGTGAAATGTCTTGTCCAGAAACAGACACAATGTTGGAACCTATATCAAGATAAATATGTCCAAGTACTCTTGATTCATTTTGTATCCATGTGATTTTACATCAAACTTTAGTATCGTGAATTTATTATTATGTATCCATTAAAACATTTTTTTAAAAATTACTAAAAGAAGAAAACAAAAATTACTATTTACTTTGTAGCTTCATTTTTAAATGCTTTTATCAAAAAGGTTTTAATTGACAATCATTGAGAAATATCGTAACTACTTTTACTGTTTTCATTTTTTGTTGAGATATTGTAGGGTAGATATTTAGTTTTGTAATTTAAATAGTTTTCTCGATTTTTATATGCTGAAAAATTTGACAATAAAATTATCACCACTTGTTCGAACGAAGGGAAAATGGTTTTTATATTAAATTTTCCTTTCAATTAATTTTGAAGTTGCAGGTTGTTGATAAGTTACTGATTTTTTTACAACTTTCACATGAAGATGCAACCATTTTTTGAAAATATGGAATTGGAGTATTACATTTTGTATGTGACAGTTGACAATAATTGCAAAAAATACGAGTGGAAAAATCGAAAAAAAAAGTATTTCCTTTACAATTACATAACCTCTTTACCGCACATATCATACAATTTTAATTTTTTATCCCAAAATATGCCCTCATTATGAAAATATTGTTAAAGAAAAAATGGATAACCTAAATATTTATCATAATTTTTTTTTAAAAAAGGTGATGCGAGTTTTGTGAGTTTGATTTAAAATTACATGGATCCTTATGTTTCCTGAAAAAATGCAGACAAGCACTTACTTTCCGATCTGTAATAAGATACTAATGTACAATCTTGTATCTGCCAGACGTTAAAAAAACGTTCAAGCTATTATCATTGTAACCTTGTATGTACCTATAGTTAAATGTAGCTTCAGAAGAAGTATTTAAAAGTTGTTGTTATTTGATGAAGAATATATAACCTAATTGTATAAAATTATACTCAGTTACTTTATCTTTTCAAATAAAGAATTTGTCTTGACTCCTTAAAGGTTTCAGATTTATTTTTATAGCATCATTTAATTACTAAAGTGGCGTTTTAGTAATAAAAAAAAATGAGTTAGAAGTTTAGTTGGCACTAATGAGAATGTTTGTTCGAAAATGCTACTTTAACCAAGAATCTCTATTTTTTAGTATTTTTCATAGCTGGAATTACGTTTGTCCAAATATTTTGTAATGTTAAACTTTTATTAAATGTAACAAATGCATAAGATTTTAATTTCTATTACCTTTTTACTGATATATTTTAATTTATTTAACCATATATCTAAGTTTTATTTTTCTTACCTCAAGAAAAAATTTCCTTTCAACTGTTTGAACATTAAAAAGAAAATTATAGTTCGCTTTAAAAAAGGAATACAAGATTCTTACTTAAAAACTTCCCTTTAACAAAAATATTTAAGAAATAAAAATTGTGGTTAAAATTAGTTTCCTGTTTAAAAAAAGTTTCCTTCAAAATAACCCATAAAAAAATAATGGATGACCTCTCTAACCCTGATATATACTTTCTCCACACATTTTAGAAAATGACGGCAAAAATCGTTATTTCAAAATAATAATAATTTTATCTCATTTGAATAGAGATTAATTGCCTTATAATGAGTATAAATAGCAGTTCAAATGACCAAAAGAAACCCAGTCTATTTTCAATTATCAAGTCGACAACGTCAAGGTCTTGCAAAGTCCAATCAAGCCAACAAATTAATCGCCTCGGCCTTACGCTCTATGTAATGCAGCTTTATCTATCCTCCAGACCACCTCGGCGCTTTAACGGTCTTGACCCTTTCGCATGTTTCATCCTGAAACACTTGACGGCATTTGGCCTTAAAACATTTCTGTCTACGACGAAATATAATTAATTATCTTTTTAAAGATAAATCTGAAGTGAATTATTTTCACCTAACAATATTCGAACTTGAGTATCTTAAATGATAACACATAATTTCTTGTCGACCCATAAAACAGTTGATTGTTCAACGAACAATCGCATAGGTAAATTAATATAAGGGTTGCTTCGCTGATATTGATCTGACCATAATTCAATAAGGTATCGCATACAAAAAAAGAACAAGTACAAGGCTAATTAAAGAAATTTTCAGTACATGTTTGTTAGTAAACGGCCCACTAGTGGGTATTTTATTTACTACACAATTGGTTAATTATTCATAATTAATATATTCAATATGATAGTGGTTGTTTTCAGATTTACCCATGCCAAATGGAACCATCAATTATCAGCAAGACGCCCAATCTCATTTTAATATCTGCAGTAGTTTAAAAAATAGATACGCAACCTAAAGATTTCGGATGATTTTCGCCATTTTACGCTTTTACCCACAATTATTTATAAAAAAATTTTTAAATAATTGTCACATAAAAAAATTGAAAAATTTGACCCTTTTATCTATTTTCGTTTCTTCCCACTAAAATCCGCAAACATATTTTTAAAAATTCACATTTGCATTATGTTTATGCTCTTTGAAATTTCAATATTTCACGTACCTTTTTATTGAACGTTGTGCCGTTTCGAAAATTATAATATAACAATATAATTTTACTGTGGTGCCAACAGTTTTAATGAAAAAAATCTAAAGAAATTGTACTTACAACTTTTTATTTGTTTTAATAGCTGCAGTAGTTTAAAAAATAGATATGCCATATAAAGATGTCTGATTATTTTGATATTGAAACGCCCCAGATTTTACTATTATCTCACAGATATAGTTCCAGCAAAACAAATAAAAGGAAAATATATTAATTAACATAAACTTCAATTTCTGCCATAATTATTTTGTGGCCTGCCTCCAAACTACAATCCTTGAAATAATTAATTTTGTACGTCTGTGCTACACTGCATTTCAAAATATAAACATATTTATTTCTCATTCATAGAAATTGATCTTACCACTTTCGAAGAATCCGGGGAAGAAAATTCATATTTAGTTTAATTGATCTTTCACAGCCGCTCGCCTTTGTGTAGGCGAACTGTTAAGTCAGAATTCTCATTTACCAATTACAATAATATACAATACTTTACACGAGAAAAATCTGTGTTTTTATGAGTTGGTCAAGATTGTTTACTATGTCTTTTAGTAAGTTCCGTTTTTGAACAAAAAAAAAAGAATTCATTTTTGGGATGGTTAGGAGGTAATGTAATCTCCCCTTCCCGTGAAATTTTATCCATAAGGGATGTCGCAGACGGCTGTAGACCCGCGGGCATCTTTAAAAATGAGAGCCCTAAAAAAACAATTGTTGTGGTCTTTGTGGATCAAAATACGCCAGAAAAGTGATTTTCTTTTAAAAAAATAAATAAATCAAATTAAAAAAAAAATATTTTAATATCTAATTTATATTGAATAAGTATACGTCTGCACACTCTCTCTGTATTAAATAAAATCAGAAAATCTTCCATTATCACAAGTCTTTAATGTCTCAATAATATTGTTGGATTTTAGTAATAATAATTTTAAATTATTTAAGATTTAGACTTTTGGAAGATTATACATTTTTTTAATGATGTCACTTCTGACAAATCTGTTTATTTTATTGACAAAGAATTGGAAAAATATTATAAGCTGAAACAATGTTAACATTTACTAATTTGGATAGATTAGATAAATGATATCTATAGATAATAAATAAAAACACTTTAGTGTATGTGAGGGTGCTATCCTACTTTATTGTGGTTTTAAAGAAATTATGGAAAATGATAACATATATAGAAACATGGACGGTAAGTAAAAATCCTTTAAATTATGAAATTAGAACAATTTTTGTTTTAAAATAATATCGGAAATAAAAAAAATGTATTTTAATAGTAAGATAAAATAAATAGTAGATTCATATTTGTTTAATTAGCTACATATTTTGTTTTAGATATATCATTACACGAATTTTCGATGCAAACAAATAATGAAGGTAGTATAAATAAATAATTTAACTTTGATTAAAACTCTAGTTGCAAATTAATATTATACAACCAAATATCAATTTCCGAGAAATAGAGTTAAATAATGAGTCACTGTTCAGAAATTTAATTTGCCATTTATCAATTAATTGCAGAAAAACTAAGTGTAGATTTTTAATTCTATTATAGTCTAGAATCAACTGTAACTATTCTGTTACTGGAACTGAGTATTATCGAACCAGCTATAATGATCACCGGTCCACTTAAGAAAATAATTAATAATAATAATTAAAGAAGTAAACAAAAAAATAATCTATAAATCTTTTAAAACAAGTAGTTGTTTAATAAAATGGAAAGGAGCTGTGAATTTTATTTTTATTTTTCTTTAACTAATTAATTCACAATATCACCTAAATTACGAAATGGCCCCAATATATCTAAAAACCTCACAGTGGAACAGTCTCCAAGGCCCCCTCATATCGCATCTAAAATATCACTAAAAATAATCCATCAAAATTCAGATAAGATGATTCATTTACCTCTAATAAAAACGATGATTGCGAAATGTTTACAATAGAAATTAATTAAAGTATAGAAAAAACAAATAAGTCTTTTATAAAGAATCTATTATATTTGATAAACATCGTGTATATTTGTCGCCTTAAACATTATATTTCAAATTTAGCTATTAAAATAATTACATTCAGTACAAAAAGTAATGTCAATTTTTACCAGAAAATACATTTTTGATCTTAAGCCAAGTTATAGATTTATGAATAAACTTGTTAAATATTTAAAATATTTTTTTCAGACGAAGAACCCGCCATAACTAGCCAACCGAGAAATAACGGTAACTTATATAATTTTGAACCGAATAGTAACAGGACAATTATCAACATTTTGTTTCAGATTTTCCTGGCTCCCGCCGACCTATTCCTGTGTCGCTTGTTGAAGAAGATTATAGACGAACTATTGCTCCAAATTCTGGTCTTGGTTTTCTTAGAGACGCAAACCAACTAATAATACAACAAACCATTGAACTCGCTGATTGTAAGCATATAAAAGTAATTTATTATTAAGTGTTAAAAGTGGCATTTTAATTTATAACAAGCGTAGTGAACCCGAATAAAATAAAATCACTTTTAACATATTTTATCTACAAACATCGTTAATAAAGTTACAAAATCTATCCGAATGCTAGATAACCTAACATACAATTTTTTCAAACCTAAAAAGGTACTTTCAATATAACTTCCAACAATAATAATAAAAGTAGAACAATCAAGACTAATATCCATAAAAATAGAGATGGAAGGAAAAACTCCACTTATTACAAAGATATTGATAAGAAATAAACAGAGCAAAGGATGACACACCTGTGAAAGAGCAGAACCGAAGAAAGCGACGAGAAACACAAATTGTATTTTTTTTATATTTTTTAAAATTTCTTATATATTGAAAATCTTAGCATAGGACATCTTGTCTACCGGGTGGTCCATATCAATATATACATTAATAAAAGGAACAGAAGAAGATAAAATGGTTCATTGCTATAGAGAACTACAAAGATGTATATATTGTAATTAGTGAAAAAAGATGATAAAGATTTTGAGTAAAAATGATCTAGTTATACGAAATTCATTCCACTCATATCCATTACAGAACAAATACACATTTATTATAATTTATTGCATAGTATATACCAAGAAACTTAATGACACTCAAGAAAATATACCAATCAGAAGTGGGAAGTCAACGTAGATAAGAAAACGTAAAAAAAATATCAAAAGAGAAAACAAACTTCACCAAAATATCAATGGAGAAGATCAGAACCAAAGAAAATATATCGGCATACTAAAGAGAAACAGATAAGGCTTTCAGAAAAATTTGTAAGTCAAAATTTAGATAGCAAAAGTCTTATTCCAAATCACTAGTTTGGATTTAACTGTAAACACTCTGCTCTAGATCAAATTCAAAAAGTTACTTATATTATAGAAAATGTCCGAAAAGAAAGAAATGTTTGGTCAGTAATATTCTTAGATGTGTACAAACATTTGAGTATTGCTTAAATCATATTCTGATATCATAAAATGATACTTTACGATCAAACAGGATGATACTTACTCTGGTCTTAAAGGAATAAAAGCTGGGGTCCCTCAGGGTAGTGTTTTGAGTCCGGTCCTCCAAGTTCTCTACACCAATAGATTACAAAATGCGATTAATAAATTGTAAAATTGGATTAATAAATACACCTGGTACATCCAAATCAAAGATCTCCATAGCGACCTTAATAAAATGGAGAACGTACAAAAGTATGCAAGAAGCCATAAAGGAAGACTTCACCAGAACGAAAATATAAAAGCTATCCAGCTGCTGGATAACCTAAACTAGGCAGAAAGAGGGCTATATCTATGTGTGTAACAATTGATGAAACAACGATGAAATATTTTTAAAGAAATAGTATGCAAAGAAACAACGAACATATGCGGAAAAATGACTATCAGAAGAAAGAAAAAACGAACAAGATGATGGGCGAAGAAAATCAGGAAATCTAACAAAAGAAATGAAACAATAAAGAATATAGAAACGGATACATCAATTTAAGGAACAAAATAAAAAAATAAGTAAATAAATTGTAACACAAATAAAAGAGAGAGATGTAAAAACGAAAGAGAATATTGATATTGAAAAGACCTAAACCAAGAACAGATAATCTAGAAAGTAACCAATAAGAAAACCTGAATCATCTGGTCAGTAGCGTCCATCTGAAGGTCCAGTTTAAGCGTAATTAACGTATTAAGTTGGACTAGTGAGCAACACTTTACTTTTTAAGATTTTATTGTAGTCAATTTATGATAGATTAAAATTAATCATTGATTAGACAAGAGCGTATACAACTTTTTTTCCTGAGGGGGCTAATTACACTTTTAGACAAATATATGTTTGTCCGTTTCTACATTTCATATACTTTATTTCTTCTTTTCGTGCAATTTTTTGGTATCCTGGGGCTAATTACCCCCTTTACCTCCCCATACATACGCCCTTGTGATTAGATTGTCATTATAGTAAATGCCCGCGTTAAGGATGTTTAAAAACGTTTATTTTTAAATGTCTTGACAATAGTTCATTTACTTTTAACACTAGTGAAATAAAATATTGCTTTTGACACTAGAATGGCATACTAAAGTCTAATTTTAAGTCTTTGTAGAAAAAAAATTTTTTTTTTGCGCAAACTAAAAAAACCCATTATTTTTAGTAATTTCCAATGTGTCTTCTGAAAATCGATATACCGTAAAAATGCCAAGAGGAGATACTTTATATTACGCTACCGAAAGTTCAGAAAGTTTTCAAAGATCCTGTTTTGGATCAGGTCGGGCATTTAATATGAGATTATATGATCGAACTCAGCAGGAAGCTCTTATACTAGAGAGGAGGTTGGGTTGTGGGAACTGTACATTCTGGTGTTATCTTCAGGTGAGAATTGTATCAGATTTTGAATTTAGAAACGTGCAATTTAAATTGTTTTTTTAGAAAATGGAAGTATGGATTCCTCCAGGGGATTTAGTAGGAACTATAAGTCAAAATTTTTCATTGGCGATGAAGATTAGTTTTAATATTCATAATAGGCATGGTGAATTGATATATAGAATCGAAGGACCAGGTTCATTTTGTTGTATTTTGAATAAATCACAAAATTTCCAGGTATGGTTTACATAAAATTATTTAAACAAATACTGAAGAAATAATTTTTCAGATTTATAATTTTGATGGATCCACTCAGATAGGAAGTATTATTTACCAATGGGACCAGGTCCAGATATCTTATAATATTTTACTTCAAATGCCAAGTAATATTAGGGAAATTAGACATAAGGCTTTATTATTGGGATCTGCGTTTCTTTTAGTGAGTTATACATATATTTTTTAATTTTAATTAATATTTACTATATGTTCTAGGAGTATATGTTTTTTGAAAGCAGCAAGAAAAAAGGACATTGTAGATGTATCTGTTAGATATTTTTTAAGAGGTTGTAAGGTTCGTTATAAAATAAATAAACAGTTGATTCAATATTTTTATTTTAATTGCTTGTAGGACCACAGCTACAAATAAACTTTAAAATCTATCAAAATATGAGGTTAAAATAATTTAATGTAAACAACGAAAATGTACACATATATATAAAATATTTTTAACTATTTGGATCTTAATTATATAAAAAAAAACAACAAACCCATATCGAGTAAAAACATAAAAAGCAAATTTTTTTTTTTATAATAAGGACCAAGAATTATGATTCTTTTTGTATTTACATATTGAATGTACAGTTTATTACAGAATGACCAAAAAACTACCCCTAAATTGATCAAAGAAGGTTAAATTCACCTGTAAACCTTAAATGCGGTCGTAACCCTATTTTAAAACAGTACTTTCCTACTTTTATATTTTTATCTCACGGAAACGAGTTAGTAGCTACTTTTTTGGCCTGTTCTGTTTATTTTGAATCTGACTATTTAATTATACAGAATGTAAAGATATTTAAAGCCTTTGTTTTGCAGAGCTCAAAATATATTTTTTAAGTTATACAGTTTACAACTTAAATACAATGATTTAAAGTTCCTAGTTTTGTAATTATTGAGAGATAAATACATTACAAAAGATAATAAATATTTTACAGTCAAAAATGTATCATAATAAATATATACGGTGTTTTTAAAATATACAACTGAGTTTCAATGTCATGATATAAGAGTCACCATATTTTTAGCACACTTTTAAATAATTATTGCTGATAAGATATTTACTCGGATTTCAGTTTGGAAACAATATTATTGCTTTTTATTCGCAAATTAATTGGGTGGAATGATTGAATGTTGGTGTCTCTTATTCACTGGCGGTACATCGTTGTTATAATTTGAAAACTCGATTCTTGATTTGTATCTTTAGAGCATTCATGATTAAACTTGATTGTAGTTGACGTGCGATGATTCGTTTGTACAAATAATTTAATATTAAAAATTAAAAGTTGTCAGGTTAATATAATACACTTCATTACATATAACAAATTGGACAGATTGATTTAAATTGGACAGGAAAAGGTCTAGTATTTTATTTTGTTGACTGGGATCACTGACGAGGCCATGAGAATGATAAACAAAATTAAAATTGTTAATGGGCAGCTCAACAAAAAAATCTGCTTAAATCTGAGCATAAATCTACAATTAGCAGGAGCAATTTTAAAACTTAAAAACTTATCAAAGCAGTTGCATGAAAACTAGAAATATAGTAATTATTAGGCACCTAAATAATTTCTATAAATTTTCAATTAAAACTGAATTAGCAGAAACTTAAGTGATGAAAATGCAAGCTCTAAATATACTGCCTATAGTACATACTCAGTAAAAATGTATTAAGTTGAAATATACTAAGCTACATAGCAAAAATCTAAGCTAACTTAATTATAGTTTTATATCGGTACAGATATTGCTAATATCTGTTACGATACATCCTACATCTAAAATTTCGAAAAAAATCTGAATATCTAAGCATTCATGTGCTATAACTCGTAACTTTTAAATACCACCTGTTCTAAGCTGTGTTAATTAAATTGACAATTATCATTCTTATACCTTCAGTCACAGTCAATGGACGACTAAACCTTAATATCGCTGAGCAAATAAACCACAGAGACTAGAATATATTGCAACTCTACGATTAGTATTTTTTTTCTGGAATGTTCACTTTTTTGCGCAAATAAAACTGAATTGATACAGGAAATTCCAGGATTTTAGCTGCGTATGGAATGTTTAAATATTAAATTGTAAGCTTTGGTCATAATCTCAAAATATATCACTAATAGGTAGTCTATTGGTTTAAATAAAATGAAAAGTACTTATTTTACTACGCTTTGTCTAATCAAATAAAACGTAATGATGGTTTTGACATTGCGTTTTTTGTCCCTTTACTTATAAGTTTTATAAATTAATGTTCGTTAAACATCGATATTATAATTACGCTCTTTACTTTCATATATTCACCCTATTATCAGCCAAGGACTAAACGAGATATATGATCAATTATAGTCACATCTGTATACTTCTGTCTCCCATTTAACATTATATATTTTGGATTTATTAGCCCTGAAAAAACAGTCTTGTCACAGCGTGGAGTTACAAAACATATACAAAAAAACATCTGCATTTGGACTCTCTTGGTTTATAATAATGTACCATTCAAAGTACATAAAAAGGGACGAGATTTAGCTTCGGGCTATTCTTTATATTTGGACGGACATCTTAACAGTCAGCAACGAAATATGACAGACTACCCATAGTTATATAACACTCAAATTTTGATTGTAAAATAAACGACAAATACCTTATAAAACCCAACCTCTGGTTAGTAATGTTATAAGATCATCACAAAAAGAACCCATTAATGAGGATCACATATCTTAAATGCATGTGTCTGTAGATGTAAATTAAATTATGAATAAATGTTTGTCTTGTCAATACTTACGTGATCCATACTATCACCCTTTTTTCTCAAGTTTTTCAGAGAAATATATAAAATTAACTAATTGTGTGAATCAGTGCATCCTAGTGTGTTACTAGTCAATATGCAATGTCCAAATGGTAAAAAAGTGTAACTGCTGTGACAATGTTCAATAAAAAATATAAAATAATGATGTTAAATGTGGCCTTTGCGATTACAATCATAAATTTAGTTAAAAACTATTAATGGACAACCTCTAAACAAAAGAAAAAATATTTATGCATGCCTGAAAATATTCTCTAAAATAAAGCAAATTCAAATGGAGAGGGAAAACAGAATAAAATATGTTAAAAAAAATTCTAAATTTACATTATATTTTCGATGTGTAACGAATGGTGGACCAAATTGTGTTGAAAAATTTATGGAAAATCTATATTTTCTTACTAGTTAATGCCAAAATCTGTAATTATAGCAGCAATTATTAGAATATATATTTTTAGTTAAGCACATGAAAACTAATAAAACTTCATTATTACCCTTGTGCTAGATAGAATATGATAAGTATATAAAATAAAAATCAGTCATTATTTTCGGTTACATAAAAAACAAGTTGGTAACCAAAATAGATCATCACAAGCTTAAACGCAAAAAGAAGTTATATTTAAAATCACATTGATCCCTTCGTAGTTGGCAGAATATTTTGGTAAGAAATTAACTGTATCAATTGCAGTTTTTTTTTAATAAAATTAGACGGTCGAAACAAATGTTTCCAACTATTGCAACTACGTTTTTACATTAACACTACATTTTTCTAAAGCCACACAGAAGTTAAATACTTGTAAGCTACATGTTGTCTATTACAGTTACATATTCCTATTTTTAATTCTGTTCAAGTATACAGCACGCAAAAAATATGTATTAATTCACAATATTAGAACCAAGGTGCTCTGTGTACACTAACTATATCACAGAAAGAAATGCTTAAATTATAAATACAATAATAATGTTGCATAGAGGAAACTAGACAACATATTTAGTGCGTAAGACCTTATCATATGCTCTGACTCCGTTATTTCAAAAAATAATGTGCAGAACTCTACAGAACAACCCAATCAACAAGTAAATAAGAACTACATAAGTGTCGTAAACTTTACTAATTAAACCGTTTTTGATTGTTTTACTTTCTCGCATATATACCATCCATTTATTTTATTGTTAGAGGGGAGTCAAAAATAGGTGAATTCTATCTTTTATTCTAATAAAATTTGTAATGAACACACAATATTTAATTTTTTGTTAGAATCAAAGTTAGAAATGACCAAACCCCAATAAACTTGATAAATAATATATTTTTTATTTTTATTATACATGATAATTGATATGCGAGAAAGTCATATTTAATACTTTATTAAAAACAAAACTAGGTTTAACCATAAATATATATAATATGAAAAATAGAGATACATCAAATTGTTGAATGGTTCTTTTCTGTATGCAGAAATGGTGTTACTACCAAAAATGTAGACATAAAGTAACTATTATAAAAAATACATTATGTATATATAATTATTAGCATATTAATATGAATATGTCTATTCTGTTTTCGTGGTAACACTTCTAGCATTTCAATCACAGCACTATTAGTTTGCAAAGTTTCCTTTAAAATATGAGTGAAAAAAGATGTTTGACGATCTATGACCTGAAGATTGATTTTTCAGTTCCTGGACCACATGCAGGAGGTAGATATTTGGCTAAATTTATATACTCCTGGTGTGCAACAGAGCTTAAATTTGTAAAACGATTTTCTTTTCATGATTCACAAGGTTACAGCGAGAGATTGGGTATAAAATTATATCTTTTTTTCAAAAAATATAGTGAGGCTCGCTGCAACTTTTAACACATGAAGGCATTTACGTGTAGAATTTGCTAGAAACATTACTAAATACCAAGCCAAGTGCTCGCTCTTTTGAAAGTGCAACAGAATACGCGTACTAGTCATCTATTACCGAGAATTCTTGAAAAATAAGATGTTTGTGTTTCAAAATTTTAATTACTTTAATAGATGACCCTGTACAGTGAGACACTATGTAGGTATATATGAAATGGCAAAGATAAATAACACTACGCCATGTAAATGGACGGCACACAGTTTGTGTCGCTAAACACGGCAAAATGGCAATAAATAGGGTGGACTAATGAAGAAATGGATAAAAATGTTTCCTGTTCTATTTTGCCTTCGAACTCACTCTGGTACCAGCTGTATTCAACCCATTTCCTCGAGACCGTGATCGTGACAGTGATTCTAAAAAAAATGAAACAATGTTTAAACCTGCAGCACATTTTTTTTAATCAAATATTTAATTTTCGAAAATAAGACTCACCTTTACTTAATGAACATTTATTGCTGTTGGCAAGAGCTTCAGCCTTATCAAGTCTCATAGCACGTCCTCGTCTGTCGAGTATTAACTTGTCAGCCCTCACGAACATGCCATGTTTTGGTTTGCAAGTAAAGTAACGAACACCCTTTATACTGCCGTCATTCTTGCCTACATAAATTTAAAATATACTGACTTAGGAGACGATAATTACAAAAATAAATCAGAGAAATTAGAAATACAGCAACTTCATTATATCTACTCTTCACTGGTAGGCAAGATATGTGTTATTAGTAAAAATGTCACTGTCAGATTTTTTTTATTTATAACTAGTTTATTTTTAGGCAACATTCATATCCATTAAAATTTTTATGTGTTTAAAAAATTCTATTACCTTTTGGAGCGTCAAGTTCTACTCCAATCCAGATACCACCCGAGAACTCTGTATCGCCAATGTAAGCCACAACTCCTGACGTATTATAAGGTCTAATAAGAACACTTTCACCTAATACCACCCAATCTGGGACGGGAACATCATGAAATTTTGAAAGATCAGGGCGGGATCCAAAACTGTTTTCTTGATCATCTAAAAAAGTTCAATTAACAAGTCAATACAAGAAACGGTAATAAGTAAATGTACTTCGTTACCTTCTAAACGATCTGTAGAACTGTCCATACTGTCTTCTTCGTTAGAGAGTACTAAGTTATTCTTACTACCCAAGTTATAAGCCGATTTACTTACAGACATAAGCGATCGACCTTGTGGAAAGGATGCCCTATGAGATTGGCTTCTTGTGCTTTGTTTTTTCCTTCGGACTACCCTTCCAGGTATTAAGTTTGTTTTTACTACAGAAGTTGATTCGTTAAGGTCACTTCCTGTTTGATTTTGATTTGAATCGCTATCACCATTAACAACGTCATCAGAACTTTCATCGTGATTAGCAAAGCCCTGGTCCTCTTCGATACATATTCGCTATAAAAATTTTTATTTTTAAGACATTAAAGTATACGAGAAATATCGTTGTCCTACCTCAACTTCCTTTGATATATTCGTAATTTCTGTCACTGGTTCCAAATGGTTATTTATTTGACGTTCAATATCTGGAGTTTCGTCAACACTTAAACTTTTTAAAGACAGGACATCGTCATAAAGGTTGGAAGTTGAAACAGCCTGTGATCCATATCCACTTGAACTTGAGGATGGAGTGTTAGGTTTTGGAGCAAATTCTGTCAAAGAATCCAACGTACGTGACATTGGTAATGATTTTTTCGCGTAAGTCTTCTTCCGTTGTACAACATACTACAAAGAAAAAACAGCAAAATATAGTTTTGTGAGATTACAATGATTAAAAATATTGAATAGGAGCAATCCCACTCAACTTTCCGAACACTTTAGGTAAATAAATTGTTTAATTAAATTATTCTTTTTAAATAACAGAAATTAACCAATTATTGTTGTTCATCAGTAGGTGAATATGATAGGAAAATGTTTCCACTTGATCAGAAATCTTAGTTTTGTTATTTAAAAAAATATGTGACTTCGAAATTTATGAATTAAAGTAAAAAAATCTATTGGGGATTGAACCCAGGCACCTGAAGCGGTAATGTTACGCTAAACTTACTTTAGTTTTGTCTGCAACCAACAATGTGTGGTTCAATTATGACGTCATTACACTTCCTGTTGTTCGATTAACAACAAAACTATGCAAGTCATTTCCTGGCAACCATAGATATGTGTGAAAAATTCCAAGATTTATTTTTTTATTATTTAGAATAAAAAATATACAAAAATAGTAAACAACATTTATGCTAAACATATTTTTTACTTAAAATAAAAAATAAATAGTATCTAAATAAAAATCTGAAATCGACAAATGTCAAAATTATTCCAATAATCACATTAACAGAACGTTTGATTTTTTTTAATGTATGCAGGATTGTGCAAGAAATTATGAATGTGTAGGTTTTTTAGGTGTTTTGTCCTTTTTAGACTTAAGTGAAACACTGGGTTACTTCATTTATATATTATAATGTTTCGGCTGGAAATGCCCTAGCCTTTCTCAAACTGGAATGAGAAGGAAACACGTAGTTTTTTTAGAGCATATATTACATTATATCGACTTACCGAAAATACGTTAAAATATTTTTATCATAAAACATAAATTTGGACCAAAATAAATAATACATATTTTAATGTCAAAACCAAACAAAGGAATAAATTTACTTCTTGATCAATTTGCTGTAAAACATCATTCCAAAGATGGTCGAAATGGATTCAGATAACCTCAAAAAAGAAAACATCCATTGAAATCCGGCTATCGAAAAAAAATTATGATTACAATACTTTCATTTCTATTCAACTTTTTTGTGTTCGGAAAGTAAAAAGTGTTAGGGTTAAATTTGCCGTTACTTTTATTTTAGTTCGTATCGCTAGATATTGTTGCGAACGTGGCCTTCGCTGTTGCGAGTCGATTAGCGGCAATAAAACACGTCTCCAATTTTGTATTGAAAACTGAAATATGATACATTATACTTAAACCCTTATATTCATTGAGTGGCAGGAAAGTATGAAATATTTTAACATTGGAACCACACTCCCTCGAGAAAAAAAAAACGGTGCACGAGGTTTAACTTCCCACATTTAAAATGAAAATTTCCTATACAAGTGTCACTCAAAGAAGATAAGGGTGGTACTCACCAAACGGGTTTAATTATATTATATCACCATTCGGTTTTGAATAAAAAATTGGAGACACGATACTAGAATCGCAAAAGCAAATGCCCTACGTTCGATATTCACGGTGGCAGGTAGGCAAAGACAAGCGAATGTCAAATTCGCGAATGGATATTCAAAATTTCAGGTAGTTTGGGAGACAATACTAAGCGATACGAAATAAAAAAAACCAAGGAAGCTAATAGAAGCAAAAGGATAAAGAACCAAAGGACATTAAACCACTAAGGAAAACTTAAAGGTCAAATTTAAGTAAAAAGTGCTTCGCTACATACATGTGACTCTGTTTTTCCAGTATATCCCTCATCTTGTTCTTCGATTGGATCATCCATTAAAAGATCAAGTGAATGCTTTCGAGGTAATGCTGA
The DNA here is from genome assembly GCA_963243735.1 of Neocrepidodera transversa. Taxonomy (NCBI): domain Eukaryota; kingdom Metazoa; phylum Arthropoda; class Insecta; order Coleoptera; family Chrysomelidae; genus Neocrepidodera; species Neocrepidodera transversa. The sequence goes on from OY725339.1 coordinate 6,913,966, forward strand.
TTTAGTTGGTTCCTCATGTAAAGTCGTCATTCGTAGTCCCAACTTTGTAGTAGCTGGAGATACCATTCCAGGGAACACTAAAGATTTTAAGAGTTGGTGAATAGAATAAACGAAAGGTGGGTTATCAAAACAAAAAATAAAAAAGAAAGAGGAGCTACGTTTTACGTGCTAAAACTGCTAAAATACCAACATTTCTATTTATTCAGTTACTATTTTTATTAAATTTGGTCAGTATAAATAAATAAGGTCAAAAAATTTAACCTAATGTTAAATATTTAAAATATTTCGAAACTATTCTGTTTACAAATCTTTTAAATACAATTCTAATATTTTTTTATTAATAGATATAATACTGACTACTTATGTTACCTTCCTAAATAAAACATAATGACTCAATAAATAGCAGTGACTCATTAATAACAAAAATTTTATAACAAAACATTATTTGAATGAATAATATAAAAATGAAAAATAAAATATAGCACATGCTTGCTAATATCCTGATTTTCAACATATATCTCAAAAAAATAGAATAAACAATAGTTTCTTATTAAATCTCACTATCAATCAAACCAATCTCTTAATCAGTTCTTCTTCAAGCATATCCAATACATTTAATATTCAATCAATCAATTACTTAGAATTCAAAAAATCGTAACTCTGAAATCGATGCCAAATTTGGTTTTACCCTACTAGAAAAAGGAGAGGTGTAAGTCATTAAATATGTTAATCGAATAAATATAAATTCCATGATTTTAATCGATTCTCTAAGCTCCCTGTTGAAAAATAAGAATTGAAACTTTGTTCAATGAAATTTCAGATTCTAGAAAATAATAAAAGGATGTGGACAGAAAAGTGGAACACTTTTAACAACAAAATATATCAAGTAAATACTGACTTGACTATGCCACGAAACCATTTTCATTTTAATCAGATTGAGACACCCTATACTAGCTAAAAGACGGAAGTAAAATCTCTATAGAATATATTTTAATCCAATATATCTATAGAGACAAAAGAATTAAAAACAAGATTAGGCAAATCCAATATATCTATAGAGAAAAAAGAATTAAAAACTAGATTAGGCAATCTTATAAAAGTGTTTATGTAAAATAAAAGCGTGCTGTTCAAGTTAAAAAATAAAGTTACTACGTAAACAAATATACGACAACTATTTTCATTATCCATTTTTATTAACGTACGTTTAGCAGCAGTAGTTGGTTGTTGCAATCGTAGTGAATTCAAGTTTAAGGTGAGGTTTAAGAACGTAGGTCGTGCTGAAATATTAAAATAATTTTTATTGCGGTTTTATAGATAATGGTTTTACGTGCGCCGACATATCGTTTCTACACCAAGTCAGAATATTATTACAAATTGTTTAACATGTTTAAAGCCACAAGAGACGTAGTTCCAATCTAACAAAAAACAGAACATGCAGGTTAGCCAATTTGAAAATCGGTAAACGGATCTAATTTTTTTGTTTAATCACAGGACTGTCGCAAGATTTTTTTATTAGTCTGATATTCAAATTTTATAGAAAATAAAAATGAATGTGGTTAAAAAAACCTTAACTTGACAAATAAGCCTTGTGACAATTTTAAATTTTTTCATGTCTATGTCCACTACACATGCTCACGATGCATCCGGTTTGTTTTTGGGAGTTGTTTAGAATAGTCTAGGTCTCTGTGACTTCATTACAGATAACAGAACGGTAAACTTTGTACAAGTAATCAATTATCGGCCATTACTGCCTTTTAAAAGCACAGTACTCAGCTATCTTTCAGCTGAATTTAGTTAATTCAAGCTAAAACTAAAGTGGCAAAATATCCATAACATGCTATATATTCATATCTACAATTCTTCTAACTACGTCTTTAACACAAATTTGAGATGCAAACGACAATCTCAAAACTTGTTTTGACTTTTAGATTTCAAGCAGGTGACTTTTTTCAATTGTCACATCATCATCACCTAATATAGCAATCTTAGTATGCAAGCCTCCATTTTACCTGAGAGAATGGAGCCTTGTGGTTGCACGAAGAAAATTCAATAGAAAATTAGTCACAATTTTGAATTCTATTTTTATACTACTTTATATATTTTCACAAACTTCTAACTATTCTGCGAATAATTTCTTAAATACCGCAAAAAATTTATTTCATTGACCAAAATTATTACCTAACTAGTATTTCATAGCTCTAATACACTTAAGTTGTTCATTTTAAGATCATTTTGTTGTATTAAATCTTTTCAAATACAATTTTTTGAAGTTATAGTAAAATTATATTTCGTCGGTTAAGAATCTATATACACTGCTTTATTTTATTTTGTCAACTTTACAGGAGACACCTTCAACTATTTATTGTTTCCATTGTGGAAGTGGGGAAATTTTCGCCACGAGCTTCACTTGGATTTAAACTACAATTTAAAACTATTTAATGTATAATTCATTGGGTATTTGACTGCTGATTTAAAAAGACCCTATTTCTAGCTTTCCAAAACATTTTATCCACATAAGACAAAATAATGAAAACAAAAAATATGTAAAAAATTTTAAAACCGTATCTAGCATTGATTTTTTAAACATTTTATCAATGTTTTTTTACAAGTTTAATCAAAACTTAGTCAAAAGTTGTTCAATTTTTTAAATGGAGGCGAAATTATGCCTATCTCTGTATATATATATACTCTTAACGGACAATTTATTTGAGACAAACCTTCCTAGAATTAATGCTGATCTTTTTCAAGCACTAGTCACGTTGTACCCTAAATAAAAGTTAAATAACCATTTTGTTTTTGATGAAATTTTGTTATATTACAATACCATTTCCTTCGCAATTTATCCAGACTTAGGATTGGAGATAAAAAAGTAGAGCCCACTCACAGTAAATATTCCCAACTTTAAAAGAATCGTAGTAGTAATGCCACAAGGAGTAACAAATAGATCATAGCTAGATTTCTAAAAATAGATTTTAATTTCAGTTATGAAAACTAACTTATCAAGAAACATTAAACGTTTGAAATTTTTTTGTAGAAAGGATTAAACAATGTTAGTGCCTGCCATTAGAATTTATTATTTTTATACATATTAAAAATAAACTGAAATTGTCTCAAAGACTGGATGACGTCATTGGAAATTTTTGTATGTTTTATCAATTGACGAAATCTCATCTTTGTCACGTGGAAAACGATCATCTATGAAGGCACGTATTTTGTATTTTCACTATAGCAAACGGTCTTTTATACATCAAAAAACAATTCAAAAATAGAAAGCTATAGGGTTTTATATGTATTTTATTCAAATGAAAAGAATTAATCCTTTTGACCACAAGGATGCAAAATTTGAAGTAAAAATAAACTGGTATAAAAACTAGTTTGGCTTGTGTTTTCTATGGCTTGAAAATGTTGGTATGAGTTCTGAGAAGGTTATTCTCGAATAAATATAATTTCACTGTACATTCTCCTACAGTTTCCAACCATATTATAACATTTTCCATAATTGGATCTATCTAGAAAAGCTTTAACTTACATGGCTAGTGCAAATATAATTACCATTGACTGTTCTAATATATCAATAGTTTAAAATCTACCTAATATAAATTCTTAGAAATATTTTATCTGTAAGGTTCATTAGTTCATGTAAAAAATTATTAGCATATAAATTTACCTAATCCTCCATATTTAGTTGGTGTTACTTCGGTATCTTTTCCAAATGATGGACGGCTTCTTAAAGGCCCCAAACCAAGTTCACTATTCAGTTCTGATACACTTTCTGATCTAGACATGTGAAGTGATTCACTACTGAGATCGAGTCTCATCAACTAAAAATAATAATAGAATTAGCAATGGAAATACGATAAGTTTCATCTTCACCAACATGCTTGCATAAAGTAATAACTTTTATTAAAAACAGTGTAATATTATAAGCGTGATCAACATACCCCGTTTTTATTTTCCAAAGTCTAGCAGCCAAAATAATTATTATATTAATACTTAAATCAACACAAACAGGTGAAAATAATAAGCTCTGTTTTAGTTTGTTTTCTACTGTATTTGAAATATAATATGGAAAGCGAAATAGCACTAAAATTTGATTTATCTCAAGCTTGCATAAAAACAGAATTTAAAACGTGTCTTAGAAGTGAAGAAGCAGATTATTATAAAATTAAATAGGTTTAAATGTACAATAAGTGTTAATATGTAAAATTTTACCTGAGAAAAGTTAGGTACACTAACTGTCTTTCTCATAAGTGGTTGCCCTCTTGCTTGTAATAACTCTTTAACAGCTACATTTTGCCTTAGTCGATCCAGAGTCAAAATACTTTCCACAGCGCTTACACCTCGGGTGTATTTTTCTATATCAAAATGGAAATATAATTTTTTATGTTATTGACGTAATGGAACAAACTAACTTACCGATATACGTTTCTCCATCACACATTGAAGAGTTTTCTCCAGAAGCTGCTAGTTGTGCTAAACTTTCTCTGCCTTCTAATTCTTCACTTGCTTTAGGTACATTTGAAACGACTAAATATGTTACACCGCAAGATGTAACCATGTCAGTGCGGACTATTTTAGATTTTATCTGGTTTTTGATTATGTCTGTGAACTTTTGACGTTTGTACACATTTATCGCTAACCTCTTTCTGAGAACAAGGTCCATTGGAGCTGGATGAGAGAGCCGTACTGTTACACGTAGGATCATATAGACTCTTTCATTAGCTAAAAGAAAAAAGAAAATTAAAATAAACGTTAAAAGATAAATATATTAGTTTACCTTCAGTGACTTTATTTAAATTTGGACTGTCATGGATTGAAGAATCCCAACCTGCAATAGCGCAAACATCTTTTTCTAAATGACTGAGAATACGTAAGCTATAAAATTCTTTTCCATCTTCTTTTGGTAAAATTGAATTAACACCTGCGATTGTTACTTCTTCGCCCGCTGGATTTGTGGACAAGTCATCGGCTAAAACCCAAAGACAAAGATTTACTCCTAAAGTGAATCAATTTATTTAATAGCTTACCGTTTAGGTCCAAAAAAAGAACAGGTACATGAGGTTCCATTCCAGCTTGTGGACTCCACATAGCTGGTGCACCAGGTATGCCTGTACCTGGCTGAGGTATATACACAGCGTTACTTTCTTCAGTCAAATTCACTAGCTGCTCCATTAAACTTTTTTCTCTTTCGACATCCTGTTCAGTTTTGTTGATTTTCTCAGAAAGGTGTTGCAGCTGCTGATTTAGATATTGTCTCCTCTTTTGCAACGCATCACTCCATTTTTCTCTAAGTACCGTCAAGTCTTCTTCTTGATATGAGTCTAAGGGTTTTTGTAATCTGCTTCTTACAACAACACCACCCACTTCAATTTTAATGATCTCTTGGCAGATTATGGGTAGTGTTCCAGAGTTTTGTACAGGTTTAACTCTAACTTGTATTCTGCGTTGTTGGCCTTGTCTTAACTGATAAATGCCTCCTGTTAACATATCTGTTCTCATGGCAACCTCCACAGATCCATATTCCCCTTGATCATTTAATTCCTGAATTTCCACCCACAACTCGATCTTTCTCGTCAATTCTGACCATCTGTCCAATAAAGACCTAGCGGTAGCTAGTTGTTGCTCGACAACCTCCCACCCAGGCTTATATTTCGAAAATCCAGAACTTCTATTGCCCCATACTTCTATTGAAAGTGCTCCTTCCGCGCAATGTTCTATAAATTCCTCAGAAAGATTGACTGTAAAGTCTTGTGTATGGTCAAATTTGACAGTAGTTGGTTGCCCAACTACATGAGGATCACTATCAGGTACTACAACAGCTTCTGGATGTCCCCAAAAAGAATACTGACAAAATACATAATTAGCAAGAGATAAAGGTAGACCTGACGCTTGTTTGATGCTGATACGAATTGTGACTTGTGTACTTGCTACTGGCTCATCATCTTCATGACTACATTCAGATGAATTATCCGAAGCAGCTTCACATATTCTGTCCTGAGGGAAATTTCCGGCTATTCTACTTAACTCTACTTGTAATCTTCCTGCCACCTCTCCTTGCTGACTTATGATAGGCGTGTGATAATCTAAACTAACATCATGAAACAAAGATTCAAGAAATATATTGGCTACTCCTATTAAGTTATGTTCCTCTTGGGATTCATAAAATGGATCTGCTCCTTTTATTTCATTATTATTTTCTTGATCATTTTCTATATCTCTATGTTCCTCATAAAATTCTCTCATATCTATTATCTTATTTTCTAATTTTTCCATCGACCATACTTGACTAGAATTATTTCGTTTAACTAAAATTGCTGGCTCACTAACAAATGCACCTTTCTGAAAAATTAAACAACAGCCAATAACTAAGTAATTATTCTTAATTACAATATACTTACTCTTCTATTAGGACTCAAATTAGCTGGGGGAATCTGTAAGGTAACACTAAACTTAGTTTGTCTTCCCATATCTTCGGCAAGAAAATTGGCTTCCTTTACTAATGAATTTGCCCTCAGTATATCCTCTTTTAATTGACAAATACTTCTCCTAAACGTTTCATCTCTTTCATGTGCCCATCTCTCTACTTTCATTTGCGTCGTAGGTGTGCACGGAGCAGTCTTACTTAAACCTATTCTAAGAGGATCGTAGGAATACGGGGAGTAAGGAGTTGATGGTGATACCATGTTTCGTAATTGCTGGAATTGCCTTTCATACTCAACACGTTGCTTTTCCAGGGCCACTAAAAATTAGTATAAAATAAGTCAATCAATGAAGACAATCAAATAAGAATAATATCAAATGGTTTGAAACGTCGATTGGGCAGGTTACAGGCACAATAGGTTCAAATACTTTTCCACATTATTGGAACGAACTATTGGTAAGTATTGATAACGACTAATAAGATCAGAAGAGACTCAAGTAGAATGCGGATAGAGAAAAAGATAGATCCTAATGTAATTGAGAAAATAGAAACAAACTGCAAAATCAAAAGGAGTGTTTTAACTAAGACATACCGAGGAACTAATAATAATTAAATATTAATTTATTTTAAATTAACACACCTTGCTTATCTTCCTCGTGTTGCTTCTCGAGACGAGCAATGGCTGTTTGTATGGGATCGTTACTCAGTTCATTTGTCATTAGTTCATCTCTGGCAAAATTGTAATCGATGTTTTGTGCTGGTGTTTGAGGTTCTGAAGCTGCTGCTTAAAAATTTAATGTTAATGAATTCAAACTATAATAGTTAGGTTAACTTACATATGGATCTAGGACAATTAACTCTAAAATAATGGTGATTTCCCCATACAATCCTATCACCATGCCGTAACTGTGTTTTTTCACTAACTGGGGATCCATTTACGCAAGACCGAGCGTTGGCAAGTGGTTCAAGGAATAAACCGTTATCTTCTATTGTTATAATACAGTGAACAGGTTGTATGCCTAATCCTGAGAGTTGTATGTCAGGTTCCTTCCCAGAACCATTACTACTAGCACCTACTACGGTTTCATCTTTTAAATAGTATACTAATAATTCGTTTAAGTAAGGATCTGCATTTAAATTTACTAAGTAATATTTATTTTTTTCTACTTTTATACCCGAATCTTGCACGCTAATACCCATTTTTTCTAAAGCTTGCTGCCTTTCATTTTGTATTCTTTCCGTTTTCATTAGCTTCTCTTCCCAAGTTTGTGACATTTCCTTATACAACTTTTCGCTTTCACTTAATTTTTGATGGATATCTACTCTTTGGACATCGCCAACAGGAGATCCCTAAAATAAATTTGTTTTACATTAAAATCAAACGTAAAAATAAGGTAGTACTAACCGTTGCATGTTTCAGCATTTCTCTTAAAGCTTCTACTTCTTGAGTCAACTCTCTAATAATTCTAGCATTTGGATCTTCGTTGACAACAGCGTGATTAACAATTCTCTTTGCTCTATCAGCATATCTCAAAGTAGATAATGTTTCTTCGTAATTATCAGCTGCCGGTGATATAGTAGCAACCATAACTGTTTTACTGTTACCTCCTAGATTATCTTTGAGTAACCACGTTAGAACGGAATCTCGGTATGGCACGAACCTATTATCTTTATTTTTGCCAGATGATTGATCTGCTAATTTTGAAATGACTAGACCTAATGTCGTTAACGATTTATTAATATTAGAGCCTTCTTTGAGCCTATCTCCAACCGCTCCTGTTTTCACAGCCCTTTCAGAACCCGCTAAATCTACAAGTGACATTCTACTAACTTTCTCCCCCGTCACGCCAGTTTTGTGGTCTATAAGTGTTTGGGTTAGGATTACAGTGAAGACTGCATGAGATCGGGATGATTCACTATTCATATTTGTTGCAGCAACTGTTCTAGACTTGTTGCCTTCCGCCATCAAATTGTCAATGTCCTATAAAAATATAACGTAGGGATTATTTGAAAAACTAATAGTTTTGGTGTCTTTATTACCTGGAATGCTGTTACGGCCAATTGCGATAATCCATCAACATAAGGACCAAGGACATTGTGTTCTCTGACTTTCAGTGATTGTTTGTTTGTTTGAGGATCTAACAGATCATGTACCTGAAGGAAATAACCCAATTATAAAATAATACATTATTTTTATTTTTACTGAATGTGTTTTAAATTTATTTAATACATAATCGTTTGTAATATTGAAGCAGAAACATTATGTGGTTTTCTCTCACCTCATAAATAATTATATTTACCGCAATAAAACGATATAAAATCAAACATAAAATGTTTAATCTATGAACCGTTTTTCCGCTTTTAGTATTTATTCCTTTTCCTGATAGCAAGCAACTTATGGTGCTAATTTACATATTATTGATGAGTTTTATTTCTAACTGACCTTTTCATTGTATATTTCCATATAACTAACTTCAACTTTGTATGTTAATTCGGAGCTTTGTTGTTTTGCTATTAGGCCAAATAACGAATCGCATAACCTTGGAATTATTCCTTTGTTGTCCTGCGAACCCATCATCGTGTAAGATTTTCCTGATCCTGTAACAAATATAGTTTTTTTAAGTTTTTTCATACTTTTTTTTATATTACATTTAAATTTTTTTTACAATTTTCATGAAGGATTCATTGATTATTTTGAACTGTTTTAGTAGTTTTATTTGAAATTTCCATTGAACGTATAAATTGTTTTATCTTACATATTGAGACGATCAATGTATAAAATCCTTTGCCGATAAAACTGTCTACATAATTCAATAGAGATCAAACTTCCATTAAACTTTACTCGAAGAAAGATTCAATGAAACTATATATCGTTTCAATGTTAGAAATTTTAATTTTACTGTTCTTGAAAAATTAGAAAAAAAAACTTGTATTGAGATTAATTCATTCCATTTATTGTAATTATATGTGTGAATAGAGAATTTTAATGTATATGCTGTAAGTCAGTCATTATGATTTTTATTGATGTATACAGAATATCGCTTTATGAATCAAAAATATATCATGCCTGACAGGTGTATCAATATCGCGCCTGACAGATGCGTCAATATATATGACAGAATTATAAGTAATAAGTTTGTTATTTACTTAATAAATACATTGTAGCGGGTTTCTACATCAGTACCCAATACATATACTAAGTATTACAGTAGGAGTTATCGTTTTTTTTAAATTCCACCAAGTTCCAAACGTATATTCAATAATTACTCGGTTATTTACAAAGATATTTATTTTTGTATCTGTATAAATAAGGAGTTGTAAAGCCTTTCCAAGAAGTTATTGCACTTTAATAATTTTAAAAACTTTAGTAGGCGCTATATATTTTTTAAAAATCCCAGTTCCTTAAATGTTTAACACATAACGATCGATTCCTCCGTTATTTACAAAGAAACATTTTTTTTGTAAATAAAATATTTTAAGTTCCAAAAAGGAAAAATATCTTAAATAGGTATACACATTTGCTATTAGATATTTAAATATATTGATAACTATATGAAATTAAATAGTACTTAAATGATATCATTCCGAGAATTTTGTTTTTTAATATATATATTTTTAATCGTACATTGTTCTCCTAATAATATTGTTATTAAATATTTGTCCAAATATATTTAATTTTTTCTACGCAATGAAATACCTTCTTATTTATTATTAAGGCTTAAGTATGATTCAAACGACATATATTAGAAACAAATCACACTGCCAAAATATTTTTTTCTATTTTTTACTTTACAGTAAATAAATATTTAGATGAGTATTCTGGAATACGAGCACAAGCAGTTTTCTTGACTAGTAATACATTTTTTTTATGATTCATCTACCACAAATTACAAAGTATGACGATTTATAAATTTTCAATTTAACAATTTTATTGACAACTAGGCTAGGGGTTTCAGTGATATTTATGACAATAATTTCAGGTTATGTATCTTCTAATATTGCAAAAAGTAATATCGAAAAATAAAATCGATATTAACTATGAATTCGGGATATTGATATTTACATTTCATCGGGATGAAGGTGGGAAATGTCAAAATATAAAATAGTTTCCTGGCAGATTCAATATCCCTGATATTTTCACGAGATCAATATAAAAGCTTATATGACTAGTCCATCCTTTGTCGATAAATACGAGGGCATTTTATTTGGTAATCAACATAGCCATGAAAGGAAATATATTATTTAGCAATGTATATAAATAAATTTAAACTTTCAGCATTGAATGGTTAAAATACTAATTTAATGAATTTAATCAAAAATTATATAATGAACTTTATACATAATTCTCTAAAATCCGAAATAATGAACTTTTACTCCAACTCTAGTTTCAATTAATTAACCAACTTTCGCTAATAATATAATACTGTTAAATTACTATTAACGAATAAATTGAAATATATTTAGTATTTTTGAATTATATATTATCAAGGATGTGTTACTATGACCTAACCTAACGTGGTTCGAACTTCGTAGCGTTATCATATTTATCGACTTTGATGATTGCATATTTATGTATAAGAATCAAGAAAGCCACATTTTACGTTTACCAGACATATTTAATCCATAAATAATACTGTAAATACTTAATAATGGTATTAATTAAACTTAGCAGATAAAATATAATTGTAACTGCCCAAGATCATCATAGTCATATCAGAGTAAAAACAATATGAATTTATGATAGTATAAAAGAGGCAGACAATTATAAAACGAACGTAGCAAATTAAGCAACTCCACCAACAAAATTTAACATTATTATTAATAAGATTTAATTTTATTTAAAGGTTACAATTCGGCATTTAAAGAAAATGCACTAACTTGGGTAACCAAACGTAAATTTTTGTTAAACTTGAATGGTAGTTACAAAATAACTTTATAAAAAAAATTGAAAAGAAAATCAACAATTGTCTATTTAATATAAGTATTGCCAGATAGTTCGTATTTTTTTAATAATAAAAATATCATTTCCAACCAAAATTTGGCGTCAATATATATGCAGTAATATAAATAAGGTGATTTCACAAATTTATGACAGGCAAAATGGTTTAACAACATTGCGTGATTGGAAGTCTGCCCGTAATGCTCTGATTGTCATTATTAACGTTTAGCAATATTGTATAACTACTTATTTAATTCTAGACGACTTCGGAATTCGCAAGACAATTTTATGAAACCCAATTTCCTGGTTTTTGCTTTAATAATAAAAAAGTTTTTAAAAGAATATCATAATTATTTATAAACATACAGTAAAAATTCTGGGGTCCGATTCTCCAACTTAGTAGAGAAATAAAATTATACATTCAATCAAACCTAACAAAAAGATATTTTTACTACAATCACACTCAGTATTTTTGTTTTCTGTTAAACCCACAACATTAGTAACTTCAATTGACTTATCAGTCAATACATAGTTGGAAGCATTAACATGCTTTTCTTTCAATATTTGTCATAAAATAAAAATATCTTTTGATCTCTATAAATCAGTTTATTAGCTTAAATTCATTAAAAGAAGTAATTTAAATTTAACCATGTTACATAGCTGTAATCGTCTTAGGACCCACGTTGTGCTTAGTAATATTAACCTCGGAAATTATTTTTAGGTTTGGTAGCACGTGAACGTGAATCAAAAATCTTAAGAATAATATTTATTCATACAGAACAATTACTGTTGCGTTCCGGAGTATCTTATTGGAAGAATATGTTTCTTTAAATATTTTTTTATATAAACTTTACTGAATAACGAACAGATCAATACCAGCGAGGCAATACTTATATTTCAGGCCCATATTTCTACAGATATTGTACGATTGAGACAATCCAACCCTGAATCACACTACGAATATTTCTTAGAAAAATAATTAATAAAACGCAAGTGAGCTGGATGCAAATATTCACCGAATACCTAATTATCTATTTTACGGATCGGCGAAAAATCAGCCTAATTTTGTTATAGTGATACGAAAAGTGGAAATCTCGTAAATACCCAGAGATACACTGGCTCACTATAAGTAATCTGATACTTTCAAATATGGTTAGGTGAAGATTTATTTCTAAAATATAAATATATTTCGTTTTATACAGACAGAAAAATTTTAAGGCCAAATAGACATTGCCGTCGAAGTGTGTAGTACAAGTGCAGACGGGCGTTAAATTGGACGTCTTGCAAATAATCCGTTATAACGTACGTCACTGAAATGTATTAAAACAAATGAAGATATGCATGCACATGGGCACGTTGCAGTAAAAATGCAGTACATTAAGTAAACGACCGAATTTGTGTACGTTATGAATCTTTACAACCGACGATAAAACGTGCGTTGGACGCTGTAGATATTACATTAGTACTGATTGACAAGTGCATACGGTTGACGTATAATTTACTGCATTATACAGGATGGATTTGGATGCTTCCATCGGAGAGGTGCAAAAGCGTCCGTTTCTCTGGGACACTTCAGTAAATGATTACAAGGACCAGGTGAAAAAATGAACCATGCCGTGATCATTCTATGTAATATGATTATTAAAAAAATTATTGGATCTGCTCTAAGTCGAAGAAATAAGCAATAGAATATCCATTCGCTCTATCGAACATTATTCACAGGATGTATCCACCATCTACGATTTTTTACCCTTTTTTTATGAATCATTTTTGGACATAAGTAAACAAAAACCACAACTTCAGCGTCATTGTCCTTGCTGTATATATCTCATAATTGCTGTTCGTATCTATTTATTTAGGTACCCGTATGCACTGCTGGTGCTATCCGTATGAAATAACGGACAGTACGTACAATAGAATGAGAAATGTGAAAGGGATAAGACGGTTAAAGCGCCCTTAAATCTTAAAGGTGACAGCTTGTTTGAAAGATGGGTAAAAAGAAGCGCGGGCGTCGTGACGTTTGATTTGTTGATGAACTTGAAGGGTTTTGTTTATTTCTTACAATCATAAATAAAGAACATATTATTTTTATCTCCGACGAGAGTTCTCAACATGGTCAAATCTTTCATCTTTTATATCTGGAATTATTAGAGCAACACAATAAACCTGGCCTAAATGGTCATTGTATTTTAAATATAGACGAACGTCTTAGAACATATTAAAATAAGATAAATGAAATTTCATTTTTAAACATCGAATTTGCTGATTTTATTGTGCTGTTAATCTCTGACGTCTCATAAAATTGTTAAAGTCAGCATAGGGACTGTGTTATAATATGTAGTTTCTGAGTGGTAGATAGTTTCAGTGCATGTTCTCATTTCATTAAAATATTTATAACTGAGCTCTAGGAAATTTGTTTTACAATTTTCCATATACAGTTGTTACTCTTTTATTATTTATTTTCATATTATACAAAATGTTAGTTTTAGTTCACCCCAAAGTTTAATTTTAATTACGATGTATAAAGTAATAATTATTAATAATTTTTGTTTCGTATTTTCTTCGTGATTAATATCTATTGCACACCCAAATATGGTCACGAGTATTTTTTTTTCGAATTTTTATCGATTCAAATATTTTCCTATATTGTCATACGTACTTGTAATTAAAAAATAAGATTGTTTTTAACGAAATATTTACACAGAAAAAAATTACAGGAACGTCTCTGCGTTTAGGCATAAATCCCCTGTCAATTATTTTCCAAGACAGGTACAGTCGATATTTTTAAAGCCGTTATATTAAAAATGTAAAGCTATTGACATCTGTACCATATTTAATACAAGAATTAAATTGTTACATTCGATTTTTTCTAATTTGTCAGTGAATAATTTTGAACACTGTAAAATTCAATTTATTTTAAAAAATTTTGATGTAGCTGAGTTTTATTTAGAAATGACTATTTGCGGTTTCAATATTCTTTAGAAAAGGTGCTAATTACAACATCCCATGCTGCGGAAACGATTATAACATCGCTTTAAACTTGTATATTTTAAGAGGATTATTACTTTCGATAATATATTGTAAATGGGAAATAATACGGATTAAGAGGATTTAGAATTCCGCAGCTTAAAAGCCTATCGATTTTATAAAGAACTTATTTAAACATATTAATATATGATACATTAAATTTGACAGTTTTTTTTCATATTATTTACTCATAGACAGTTTTGGTAAGCACATTTTGTATTAGAAACATAATATAAATAATTATTAGTGAAGTTCAAGGAAATGTATTAGTGATAAAGAATATAATAATATTTTTGGGTATACAAAAAATACCAAGAATGGATTTTATTTGTCAGTGTACTTAAATATTTTTTCGTTCATTTTCACATTTGTAATATTTAATATATTCTTAATTTGCTTATTTTATTATATAGTTACTTGTCTAATCCAAGATAGTATCTACTTTTGTGTAATCCTTTATTGAATTTAAAATTTACCTGTTAATAGTTCTACATAAATTTTATTTTAGCAGAAATTCAATTAAGTATATTTCTATAATATAAATAAATGTGTGATTTTGAAATTTCATAAAAAATTATTAATATAATCAATTCGATAGGAGCCAAAACAAAATTACCCCACAACGAGCAGACAAATAACAAAAATATACTGAATGCTTATAATGGATTGCACACAGATGATTTTAAGGAATATTTTTAAAATAAAGCTCCTAAAACAACAGTTTAAAATCCTATAAATGGGAAACAGAGAAGAGAGTTGATAGCGGAATAGACTCTTGCTTATTCCAGTAGAATAAAATATTCCAACGATAGAAACGATTAGGATCGAAAGATAAAAGACATGATTTTTTTGTTTAGAGAAATTTCTAACAAATGTATTTAGTTTGTTCAAATCTTTTAGTCTTCTAAACCAATATACAATTTGTTTCTTGATTTACTTGTAGATGTATTTTTATATATTAAAAAAAATCAAATGTTATTCAATTAGTTTCCTAATATTTATTCTAGTGCTTTTGCTTTGTGATAATTTTTTTCAACGAATTTGAACTTCACTATACTTATCCATTGAATGGTACAACATATGAAAAATTTTGATATATGAGAAATTTTAACAATTATATATTTTTAAATATCGCTCTAATTTAGCTGGTAAAGACAAAAATTAATGGGATTAAATTCCTCAACCGTTAACGAATTTTTTGGAATGTCCAAATATTTTCGTATTGCGGAAACAGCAAGATCATTTGTTATGAACTGAACTCTTCTTTCGTTTAAAGTGTTTTTAAGAGAATTTCATTTAATAACAAAACGCTTGTGATTTTTCAAATAATTTAAATTTCTCACAAAGAACCCGTTGTCAAATCGTATCAAGAAACAAGAAATATTCGAAATGATTTGTAGATATCAGTTACGTTTCTTCTGTTAGAGAACATTTATTTCATTAAATGATTAGGAAGGTCAGTTTATCGATGAAGTTAACTGCAATGCTGCAATGCTTCGCGGTACATTTTCCCAACGAATTTGAACTTCACTGTAATTAAGCATTAGACATATGAAAAATATTGGCATACCTATGACGAATTTGACCAAGTAAATATTATTTATAACAGCTTGTTTTTATACTCATATTAAATTCCGTTCTAATTTAGCATGTGAAGAAAAAATGTAATGTGATTAAATTCTTTAAACGTTGACTAATTATTTTGGAACTTCCAAATATTTTCGTGTAGCGCAAACACCAAGACCATTTGTTATGAACTGAAGTCTTGTTTGGTTTAAATTGTTTTTAAGAGAATTTCATTTGATAACAAAACGCTTGCGATTTTTCAAATAATTTGAATTTCTCACAAAGAACCCGTTGTCAAAACAAATTATTTTCAAATCGTATCAAGAAACAAGGAATATTCCAAATGCTTTGTTGAAAGCAGTTAGTTTCCTCTGTTAGACAGCATTTATTTCATTAAATCCTTTATGAAAGCGATGCTCACAAAAGAACTCTCAGTTGTCTTTAACAATATCTTTTGAAACCAGAAACGGTTGTTATATAAGTACTTTATAATCACCCTGGATGATTATTACAAATGAGTTTTTGTGTCAAGCAGAATAATAATTTTACGAACGCTATAAACAAATTTTTGTGACCTTCACTGCCGATTTTAACATTAATTGATATATACATAAAATTTATGGTAGTAGACATCAAACGAATTTAATAATAATAATTTCGATAGTATGTCCATATTAATATATGTATATAGGATGATACATAAAGAATGGGAAACGGATCTTGGTTGGATCAAAATAATAAGATTTAACAAAATATGCTGTAATAAAATATTGCTCCAACCGATTTTTACCAAATTTGGGATAAAGGCAGTTTATTGGAATGTAGAATATCGTCTCCAGTAATTATTTGAGCGGTATCATCAGCATAAAAAATTAAATGTCCTAATATTTTTACTTTCCCGACCCACCATCCGAGAAGGAAACGAGCTAAAAAAAAATTTTTCGAGGGAAAGATGGAAATTTCCATTTTGAGGTCCCCTGATTTGATTAATACCATTTCCAGATGGAAGTCGTCTGTCTGTCTGTGTGTATTCTTCCACACGCTTAATTCGATTAAGCTGAAATTTGGTATATGGGTTTCGGTTATCCATCGGAAGCACAGATTAATTTTTGTACGACATCTGTCAAACGAAAGTGTCACTGTCAAAAAATGATACAAGCAATATGTTACGAATTTTGACTTGTAATATCTCTAAAAGCCCTTGAAAAACTCTATTAAGAAGAGTTAAAATTATTTCTCCAACTGGCATCTGTCAAAAACAAAAAAATATCAAGTTTGAAACTCTACCATTAAATATCTAAAAAAGTATTCGTCTCTAGATACTCGCCGGGAAAGCTTGGGGCGACACAACCGATTTTTTTTATTTTTGTTATTTATAAACAAGGAATAGTATTTAACCCAATTCGGTTCCTTGTGGTATACCCATTCGCATTGTTGAATCAGAACTTATTTCATCACAAATTTTAATCATTTCAGTCCAAGGGCAAATTCACGTAGGTACTTAATTTTGATGATTCACGTTTGAGCTAGAAAATCAATAATTATTGACTTTCTGTTCAAATTTTATGTTTCTGGAAAAAAGAATCCTTTTTTTAAAGCTTGCTCAAAAATTTTAGCAAGGTTGTTTATACTTGAACTTATACTATAATTAGAAGGTAGATCAGGATTATTTGATTTAAAGATTCATTTGATGATTGATATATTCATAATTTACTCATTCAAAGATAATTAAAATGACAAAATGCCTCCAAAATTTATATGGTTACCTTTATTTGAATTTACTTAAAAAATATTTGGCACTGCTTTTTAAAGATACTTTTTGCTTTGTACAAGACGGTGCCAAATCTCATTGTACATTATCTATACGTCAATGTGTAGATCAACTTTTTACATAGTAGAATTTCCTTGGCCAGCACGAAGACCTGATGTTAGTTAGTTAGAAATTTTCCTCTGATGCTACATAAAATCATTAACGATACGAATATGGGACAAAATCGAAGCAAGTGCAAATTCAATTTAAAATGACCAACAGAAGTTATTAAATGTAAAAATATATCTTAGAAAACGATTAGCTAAATGAAGGTCACTTAGAAAAAATCGTTTGAAAATTAATTTGACAATTTATTTTTAACAACTTTTTATTTATTGCTTATACATAAAATTATACATAAAATTTGATAATAATGTAAATAAGTGAATAAATTTTCAAAAAAATCGACTATATTTCTTTAAATATCAAATATTTTACTCAATAACTTTCATCACAGGATCTACTATAATCCATTATGAAATATCAGATTTTGTAACCAAAACTTCTAACACGTTTCATCAAAAAATAGAAAACAATGTCCTCATCTGGTATGGCCTATGTGGCGCCCTCTTAAACAAAAAGTGGTGTGACACACAAGTATTCTTTCCCACAAAAAGTGTCTTCGTCGCAAATATGATAACGGTCGGCTTAATTATTAACAAAAAATGTTTTATAGCTACATATTTGAAGGCAAATTTTATTTTAGCACAAAGAATCTGCCAATTGTACGAGTCCTATTCTTTATGTCATACATTATTATTACTCGTAAAGAGACGGCTGACTAGTTTGCAAAAGTTTGTGTCATAAATGGTGAATTCCCTTCCATTAGTTAGATCCCACGACAATAATATAAAAATATAGTAGCAACAAAAACCTTTACTTTTTCTTTACCTCAAGATATTTGACAAATTTAAACTACATATTCAAAAGTCAGCTGCTACGAAATCTCGTTTAAAATATAACCATGTTTCATGTTCATAATATTAAGCCTCTGTATGTGACATTAATCATATTCTTTTTAAATGTTCCAACAATAAGAATGAAATAGACGTGCTTTATAAAACACAATAACAGCCAACTACCAGTCACTTACTTTCACTTAATAAAAAAAATATCTTCGAATTAATATGTAACTTTTTATTTAAAGTAGATCAAATAATTTTAACAAAGTAATAAATTTAATTCCAAAAATCTATGTGCCAAACTTTCGATATACATAGATTTATATATTTTAAAAACTATATTATAAAAATTTTCCCAATTTTAGATTAACCAATATTGTTTTTATCCATAGGTTTATTGATATTTCTATTACCCTTAAATTGTCGCTTATCACCTGATACTTATCTAAGTACATACCGTTATCATATAAATATATTTTTATATTTTTTTGACATTGATAGAATAAACGTTTGCTAGATTTTCTAACAAATTCCGGTTCGTTGTGTAACTAATCTGGTAGAGATTAAAAAATACGAGAGTTTTATATTTAGTAATATTTAAAAGGAAGTTTGTGAAATAAATGTAACATCAAGGTATTAAAAATACAGCTCATTAATTGCGTTATTATTAAAATTTTACTTTTCATGTCTGATCTCTGTTCTGCTATTAAGATTAACCTATTTGATTTAAAACGATATAGAGTAAAAGTTGCATAAAAATGATCTTGTATTTAAACTCATGTTCAAACAATTGCTTAAGTAACGAATAAAAAGAACATAATTTATTAAAATTACAATTTTTTTTATTTGGTTACCATATTTCGATCGAACTTAAAGAACAAAAGAAGAAAAATAATAAAAATATTTATATGAGCCACATATTGCAAACTTTAAAAAATATAAAAATTTATCTATGAACTATTACTTTGATATATTTGTTTTATTTTGTAAACAACTGCTAATTGTTTGTAATAAAAAGCAAATACTCTGGGAAAATATCAAAAGCTCGATTGATTATTTTTATTACTCCAGTATTATTTTACCAATTAAACGAAGCTCTCTGTTTTCTTCATGCTTTCAGTTTCAATGGATCATATAAAACGAGTTTATATTTATAGCATATTTTTATTGACATCCGTAAATATGAATGAAATCTTTTACAAATAACTTAAAAAATAGTAATAGACATGCAAATTATTAATCTATAACGGTATTATTCTTTTCAGTATCAGACGATTCGTTTTTGTCACGAGAAAGTTAATTGATATTTTCTTCAATGGCACATCTGTTTATTTTACTTTGGAAGTTCATTAACTTTGCGAGAACTTATTTTAAAAATAAATGCTTCTCAGTATCTGACGTTGGAAAAGCAAATTATAAATAAGCAAGGTATGAGGTATGTTAACCAAATGAATTTAAAATAATATAGTCACTTAATATTTTATAAATCGGGAGTGGTAGAAAGAAAATAAAGTATAATAAATAATGATGCGATTGCGAAACATATTTTAGAATATGGAATAACAAGAATATCTGACACTGACAAGGCAATATACGTCAACCCGGCTAATGATTAATTTTCTGAATATAACAAGAGCGAATAATATTTGTTTTTAATTGTAAATGTTTACGGGACAAAAAGTTTATTTTTGTACCCGTTTCCTTACAAGATTTTTAAAACTTTTGCCCCCCTTTTTACCCCTCCAAGTGGAGTTACTATATATCAAGTATTATATCAAATGAAAGATCATTGTTTGCAAATTTTAAAACAATTTTTTTATGATCTTATTTTTTTTTTTAATTTTATGTGACCTACTTAGACTTTTGGCGAAGTTTTCAGGTCGAAGTAATTAATTCATTAGGTATCCAAATTTAATAATTTTTGTGTAAATAAAAAAAAATCTGAAATAATTCATACTGATAGACCATCTATATTTTATAGAAATAATGAAATTAAGTATCCAAATTTAAAAAAAAATAACTATTGAAGTTTCAATTTTAGCTGGACGGACCACCGCTCTTGACCTGTTTTTTTTTGTAAAGAATAGACTCCCTTGAAAATATCAAAAACTGAAGTACATGTTTGTTTATTTATCAAAGGAAATCTAAATACCAATTATTAGGTGCATATTTTTTGTATGGTATCACCATTAATAGTTTTCGAGATATTCAATATTCAATCCAATATTCATCCCAGAGTTTGAAAAATATGGGAAGGAAACCGGTATCAGAAAGAAACTTTTATTTATTAACGCCGCCGAAGTCGCGGGCAAAAGCTCGATAGAAATTCACATTGTGTTTAGAACCAAGGTAAACTCGGTTTTAGTACTACAGTCCATTTAAAACGCGGATATGACGCTCGAACCGCCACATGCAACGAGACTGCTTTTACTACATTCCATTTGGGACGCTGATAATGAAAAACGGGGTCCCGCGACTCTAAAATGGTTGCGTCATCCCTAAAATCGTCAAAAACCGCCTTTTTGGGGGGTTTTTCACAAACCCACAAATAATGCTCTGTAATGTGCTAATTGTGATGAAAAATAGTAAATTTAGTACGCCCACAAAAACCAAGCAAAAAGTGTATGTTAAGGGGTGACACTCACCTCGTACAATTGAAAGATGCTGGAAAAATTTTTTTTTTTAACTTTTTATGTAGTTTAAATAAATGGAGTCCAAAATTAACAAAAATTGTTTTCATCCCTACGGGCGTGAAAACTACCCCTTAATCGCTTTAAAATCCGATTAACGCGTAGACATTGAGTTGAGATAAATAATTTATACTTTCCTTTCTATTTCTAATTAAATTATTTGGAGACAAATAATAATAAATATTAGCAACCCCTCAGAGGGGAGAACCACCCCTATATGTACGCAAAATCGGAAAATAAAAAAAAATTGAATCATAGCCAAGAACACTCTCAATCAAGTCACCTTTCAAACAAAAAATAAATCAAAATTGGTTCATCTGTTTAGGAGCTACGATGCTACAGGCAGATACACATGTTAAACTTATAACTCTTCTGATACACAAAAAAATCCCGAAACACGTTTTAGCTTATTTCTTTAGGAATCTACGTACCAATATTTATTGCTGACCTTTGATCCCAATTTCGAACCCCTCAAAGTGCGAATTTTCAAAATTCCTGACTTATAAAAGTTAGAGTGAGCACAATGAGGCCTAAGAAGCATACAAATGGGATAGAACACTTAATAATGAATCATTATATATTTATCCCTTGTTACACCCTGTACAACAAGTCTTAAGAGGCCAGCAAACCATATTCTAATAAATTGCGTTTAAAAATTATTTTGTTAGTATTTTCCAGTTAATGTTAAGTAATCCTACCCTCTAGTAATTTTTTTCTGCGACATACAAGGTAGAGCGCCACAAAACATAATTATTCGTTTTTGGACGAGATCTCGCCTAATACAGCAACTGAATATATGCCGTTTTTTTTTTCATTTTTAAAATATTTATTAGAAGAGCGCGTCTGTGCTACTTTTTTCAAATTTTACTAGAGAAAAAAAAGTTGATAGTCGTATCAGTTTTACTAAAAAGTCCAAAACCGATTTCAGGCAAGATAACATAGGGTATTAACGCCTCTTAATAAACCATTTTAAATATTTGATTTGCACTTAAATTACTCTATAAAAAATTCAATATTATCTATAATAATGCTAAAAAAATTTTAAGTGACAGTTATGAACTCTAAAACTGGAGGGTAAAAAGATGAAAAAAGTGTTAGCGCGTTAGAAGTCTCTGCGGAGATTATTTTTTTCTAGTAGGGGATCAAAGGAGCTTATGTTTCTTACAGTGCAATCACGACTAGACCCCGGGACGGGTATTCAAAACAGGGTCAAATGAAACCTTTGGCTGTGTCATAGCGTTTTAGGTTGGTATAAATTTCTTTTATCTCAACGAGGCAATTCTGTTGCTAGTGAGCCAGCCCATTTTCTCAAATTATCACGCTACGAGAGGCTGTTAAGTTCAGAAAGTCGAAGTCTAGTTTCAAGTTTATAAGCGGAATAAATTCTTGAAGCTCGTTCCATGTTCGTGGCTATTACGCTGGCAAAGAGGTTATTGAAGTTGGGAACTTAATTGGATATCGGTGCTATATTTCTAGACCTTTCTTCGGGATTAGGTTGTAAATATTTTGGTAAAACCGAGAACAGACAGTAAAATGATGTATAACTTTGTAAAGTAAATTTCTTGGTATAGTTACAACTCTTGAATTATGAATTCGTAGCTAGCAAAAGTTATGTTATGAAATATCATACAAAATTATTATATAATAATTTTTACATATTAATTACATTGCATTTATTTCGTTATGCTAGAAATAAAATTATTTGCATACTTAATTAATTGTTTGAATTGAACAGTTTTTAAATCTAAATTTTATTTAATTATGAATAAATTAGATATTAAATATTATCTTCGGTCGTAACAAAATTGAATGTACTGAAATATGGATTTTGCAAAAATTGTTATACCGACAAGAGTGGCGTAAATATTTTATCAGTTTCAGAATATTATTATTTATTTCATAAAAAAAAATAACATAGAAATATAAAATTATGTAAAAATATTATTTTTATGCCTTTTTGATATCCCTTTTCAAAATATATTTTTTGTAATGGACAAATATAGCTACTTATATATTATTACATTCAACAAGTAAATAATTTTGTCGATATGTATTATCAAAGAATGAAAAAAAAACTACCAACAGTCGATGAAATCCACAAAATAATTTTAAAAAATGAACATTTTTTTTAATTTTTACAAGAAATATAAAGACAGTTTTTTATTACGTGTCAATTTTTTGCTGAAGTTTTTCTGGAAGTTATTTAACAAAATATGGTGGCTTATTAAATTGGCTAATAACAAACGGAATCAATCTTAAAATATTTGCGACATTCGAAACTATTTCGCTATTACGTTCTCTTTCATGAAAAACTATTTAGTTTTTTTAGTAATAAATTAAATATAGCCTACTATTTATCGTTAGACAAGGTTATAACAAATGTCTAACGAGACTATGCGGAGTAGGAGAATAGGAAGAAGTGTTCTTCATCAAAAATAATGTGAACACATTTAAAATATGCTGGTTTTGTTGGACGGTTAAATCGAAATATATGATAAATATTGTTTTTTCATTGCATTATATTTACTTTGACCAAATAATGATCCACATAAATGAATATTCGTGATTTCAAATAAATGTTTTCGTTCCTCTATAAAACCAATTACAACTCGTAACATTAATTCAATTCGACTGCAATAAATATCATGGGGATTCTGCTAGTGAGTGTCCAAGTCAATTTTGTTGCTTTCCGAGAAAATGCGAAGAAGACTCGGGATAATTTTCAAAATATTTTAGTGCTTGAAAACATTTAAAGTACTAATTCAAGATCTAGGGTATTATAAGTGAGAAAACATGTAAAATCTGATTTTTCATAATTACCGGTAAAATCTTGAAACGGCATCCAAAAAAAATGATGGTGATTCTAAAGTACGAATTTCGTCTAAAATATGTTTCTCCCTTCCGAAAGTGATTATGTAGCCAAAACCAGGCAAACAATCTAATGATGAGAAATCCATTAAATTTAAAAAATTCCTTAAAAACCAGTGATTGAAAATAGAGCGATCCCAAGGTAACAATTTGGTTTCAGACAAAAATCATGTTTAGTTATAAAAAAAACTTTGAGACGTTTGTAAACGGATTTATTTTGGTTTATTTTTCCCAATACGAATAAAACGCAAGCAGACTTAGAAAGGCAGTAAACATTGATAAAGTTGCAGCCAATTCTCGATTCCTTTCAATATTACACAAAATAAAATAAAAAAAACTCTGTTGAAATCCGATCGACCGTTACTACTGCAATATTTCTTCCGATATAGATACTCTCTTTCAACTAAGCCATTTTAGTTTTTAGAATTCGAATGGACATTTTTAATTAAATAAAAACAGTCAAGTTCAGTTCGATGAACAGGAGACTTTCACGTTACAATTAAATTTGTTTGCAATGACAGAAACGTTCCAATCACGCAAAGTCGAAAAAAAGAAAAGAAATCAATACAAGTACTTCTGTTGGGAGATATATCGGACGGTCGGAAAACACTTGGACACTTTTCTTTTATTGCTGATCTCATTTATGATTCATAGTTCATTCGCCGTAAACCGTTCACGAAATGCTACAAAGCCGTGGCAGTCACAATAATCCGAGAAAATTCTGTTCCGACTAGTATATTTCATTATTATAATCTAAGACTAAACTAAAACTTGAGAGTGCGCAAGCTAGGATTGCAAAGACGAACTTTTAATATATAAATTATCTTAATAATATTGAAGTTTATTAAACTTAATTTAATTATTGCATAAACTTTATAAAATTTTAGATTTAGTTTATTAAAAATTCTGACCGCTATGATAGACAAATATAATTCAGTAACTAACTTTTTCAAAGTTTGTCGAAAATAATTATCACTGATAAAAATAATAAGATTGAATTCATCATCGATGTAAGTGAAGACAGACAATGCGAAATTTGATGTGGATGAATCGGGTGAGATTCGGCAGGCTAACGAAAATTTAATAAATAAAAATATATATGTTTCATGGGTTTAGAATAGTAGTTTGTGCAACAAGTGTAGATAGGCGTCGTGCTCAAACTTCGGCCGCGTGGGACAATCCACACTAGTACATTTTTTCTACAACCCACGAAAGGATAAACTAAAAAATATTATAATTTTTTTTTAATTAAAAAAAGATTATAGTCACAGGGTTTAAACCGATGACCTTCGTATCTCAAAGCGAGAGCGTCAGAACTGCGCTATCACGGACTTATTATAAAATCATATAAAACTATAATATCTGGTGAAGTACCATTTATTAAGTCATCACTGGAATTACTCATTTTACAAATATTTTTCTTTAAAGTGTGCATAGAATCGACAATATGAGTGAATCAATGGAAAACAGTGAAAAAAAATACAAGAACTATAAGTGAAGCTAGGTTTTATGTTAAACCAACATTTGTTTTCGAAAAGAACGCAAAAAAATATAAAAACATTAAAAATTGGATACTGAAAGAAACTAAGATAACGAAACTATCGGCATTATGGCTGACTAAGGAGAAAGCCTACGTTATAGCCTAAAAAAAACTACAAATGTAATAATAAAACTAAAAGAATTAAAATACAAATAAATATAGTTGATATAAATAATTATGGAAGATAATTGAACCAAATGGAAAATTAGACAAGGAAAAAATGAATAAACCTGTTTCACCTAGTGTATATGTTGTATGTTCCAGAATGAATATTTTAAGGGTAGTAATTTACTTTATAAATAATACTACATTTTCCTGTATGTAACTATATTGTATAGAATGGGTTGAACAATCCCGACTACCGATTGCACGCCATTGTCGATGCTTTTATTCAAATAAATAATTAAACTTTCTGTTGTCAAAAGTTTCATTCCCACAATTAAACGTCAGAGTTCGCTATCTCTATAGGAAACCCACACATTTCACAATTTTTGTTTGAAAATTTTGCATACATGTGGGTGTCCTTCAGTTACCATAAAAAATTGTACAGTAGTTGTGTCCTATATCAAAGATATCTAACAAAGGATTAAAACAATGGATACTGCATTTGTAGTTTTTTTAAATTCGACATGCTAGTAGTTTATTTAAAATACGAGGGAATGTTAATGTTTTACAAAGTGACCAAATAATTCGTGGTTTGGATAGCTTAATATATATTTATAAATATACATATTTACGTCGAAGACGACAAGTTGAGAATTATCTCCTCCACCCACTCCACCATATTTGTATAATAATATGTCCATCCTGATCACAAGCCCTAGTGAAAGGATCTCACTTCAATTTACGTTCAACCCCGCAGTTAATCATTTCGACTTTGTCCGAGTTGAGCCAAAACCATATTTTCGTGCCGTTTTTTACCAAGTATGGCAGTAGTAAATGCCTGGCACATCTTCTTGAGATTTAATAAAAATTCTGTCCCTTCTATACAATATAGAAAAATCTGAGAATGAGCCAGCCGTGTCAGTTTGGTGCTCTCTGGACATTTTACTTTTCTATAATTTGAATCTACTAAGGAGATAGAAAAATGATGTGATTATATTTGATACTATACATATGGAAACAGTTATTTACGTACCATGTTTACACGATTTAATGTCTTACTAATTCATTATTGAGTAAATAAAAATTTAATGTGAACACTGAAACGTCAGATTTAAATATTTCATATACCCCAGAAACCCTTTACAAAAGTAAGCGTTGAAGGTTAGGAAAGATCAGTTTTATTTGTGAATATCGTATAATGATATTTATTGATATAAAAACCACCTTGTATATAGTGTAAAAATGTTAAAATATAGAGATACAGAAAAAGTTTAAGTAAGCATCATGTAATATTGATTACAAGAAATTTTAATTTAAAGTTTATATAATTTTATAAAAAATTGTGTTAATGTATGAAAATACTTTTTTGAAGATTATGAATGTTAAAGTTAATGATTAATAAATAATTTTAAGATTAATTGGTACATAACGATTAAATATAAATTGAGAGGAAAATCATTATAAAAAATTTTAAAGTAAAGTTTAAAAAATTATAAGTGAATAGAAGTAATATATAGTAGATATAGTAATAGGCATTAATAATATTTTTTTAAAAATCTAGTGGTTATAAAAAAAATTTAAGGTAAGAAAAATAAACAAAGTATTGTTAATTTTTGTAATTTTGAAAGAGAATATATTGAATGTTATAAAAATATAAATATTAAAATTATGTAAAAATATAGTAAAAAAAATGTATTTAATTTCATTACAATGAAAAAAAGTTAAATAAAAATCTAAGCTATTTACTGCTTTCCCATAACTTAATATTTTCCAACAATTACCCATTTTCTATTAATTTATCCTCCTTGATAAATTAAGATTTTTTTTTACTTTTTTTTTATTTTAGAAACATATTTGGAGGAAGAGTAAAATATTAAATTATAAAATTTCTGGAAATGCAGTAAATAAAATAAGAAAGAATCAATCATTTAGCGTAAGAGCAGTAAAAAATGTTTTAATTAACAGGACAAATTAAAAGTTTTAATTTTATGATATTTATTATAATGTTTATTATTATTCTATAGAAACCACCCCAAAATTGAGATTTCAAATAATATTACTGAAATAATGTAATTACAATAGAGCAAATGTGTTAGAGATGATACATTATTACTAAAATAACATTGATTTAATAATGTGATTTATAGTTACTTGATAAAATAATAAAACTGAGTTACTGTTTTTTTTAGTTCTTTCTTTAGCATTTCTTCGATACTTGGGGGATATGGCTCACGCCATACCCACGAAATCCTTAATGCTTAATAACATGAATATATTAAATTTCTCCAAATACCACATTTTATAGGACAGGTGCAAATATCTTTTGATATTTTTTTATTGCATTTTAAATTATTAATCAAAGTTAAGACGTTACGTTTAATGCTACTCATTATTTATATTTGAGAATAAATATTGACAAATAATGGGCGCATACAACTTCGTTCGAGTTTTTAGATGGATCAATAGTTTTCTACAAGGTATTTGTTACCAGATTTAATTATGTGGACTATTTGAGCCGTTTTGAGTTAAGCGGAAGCAGCCTTTCCTTAAAGATCGATAAAGAGTATAAAAATTCAGTACAATTGACTACTTTGTAGTTACACTGATAGAAACCCCGTGGCGAATTCAAATAATATTTATTCTTAATGGTGAAAGTTAATGTATTTTTAATAATTTTTTGTAATTTTCTGGCTAGTTTTCAAAATTTTTACAGAATAAAATTTTTACCAAAAAGTTTAGATAGGATATTTTAAATATTGTTGTAATAATTTGTTTTTAAATCAATATGAGAGTTACAAACATTAGAAATTTCTTATGTTATATAAACTAATAAATCTTTCTTAAAAGAACATAAAATGCTACACATAAATAGCGGGAAACTATTATGTTGTATTATATTATATATAAAAATCGAATCAATGAAAATTTCGGAAAGGTAATTGAAATGTGGCTACATAAAAATGTATATATAAAAATTTTAAAAACTAAAACTTATATTTATTATATAATTTATAAATAAAAACCAGTTTTATCATGGTTATATTATTCAATAAAAACTTAGAATGACTGTTCATCTTAAAAAGTTATTAATATGCATACTAATTCTTAATCAAATGGGTTTTATTTTTAGAAATCGCTAATTTTTAAAATTTTCTTACACATGTTGGTATCTCTATAAATACATACTTTGAGGTGGTCTATATCATATTGTACTTAGTTAGAGTTGCACTGAACATTCCTTCCTTTACAAACAAAAAATTTCAAAATAATATTCATCGAGATTCAGCTAAAAAAATGTTGTTTAATGAATACTACTAAAACTTAAATCAATTGTTTAGGTTATTTTGACTGATTTGGTGATATGGGAAAATCGAGTTAAAGAACAGAACACATAAAATAAATCTCAGATTTTTATTAAAATACCGAATAATACCTATCAGCAATAATTCTCAAAATTATAATTTTAATGACCAAAAATGGTACAAAAACATATCTATACCTCTAAATATTCAACCACTGAGGCTTAATAGCGAAAGAAGGAATGAAATATTTATTGTGGGTTACATATATTAATAAACAAAATAATGTGTGGATTTTCTGTGAGGGTAGCACTGATTATATTTGGAAATCTATTTTGGTTTCTTTCTAAAAGATATGTTGAAGAGGAAAATATAATATGGTGGGTGCACTGTAAGTAGTATATTACAGAAGTGCAATTTGGCTTGTTAGGTAAATAGCTGTTGATATGTGAAATACGTATGAGCAAATGCCAGAGTTGAAATGCGGGTGAAGGTTTTAATATTGTTAGCGGTTTTAATATTGTTAGCATTTTTTAAATGTGTAGTTTTTGATCTCTTTACTAATACAATATTTTACTCTTTAGTAACGTAGTTTTAACGTATATTTTAAATAAAATGAATAATATAATAAAAAATAGAAAATTCAGCTGCAATAGGTTAAAATCGAATATTTCATTATTTAAATTGTTCAACCTCCACCTTTTCCCTTCTTCCTTAATAGTATGATTTAAGGCAATTTAGTAGTTTCACCGTATTAACATTAGTCAGTTAAAAATCAATATTTTATCTTTGTCCAGACTAACTCAATAGTACGAAATAATATGGTAGTGTATAGACCATGTTTTAACTTAAAAAATGTTTTTCTTTAATGGTTAATTTCTTCTCTATATCATAATATCTATTAAAAAAAATTTCTGGATTGTTTTGTCCAATGAAAATTTATTTGTTTTAAAAGTTTCAATAATGTTATTTAGGTCTTTTCAAAAGCTCATTAGGCAAAAACTATGTCTAATGTCGAAACTTCTTTTCTAAAGCATTCAGGCAATTTTCGTCTTGGTCTTTTTATAAAATGATCTTCGTGGTCTTCGAAATTTACCACATTTTTCTTCATTGATAATTCTGTAAATCGTTGATTTTCAAACACCAAACCTACTAATTCAACTGTGTCATCATCACTTTTACACCCACTGTTCCATAAACGTTTTAAAACAATTAAATATTAATGTTTTTCATTACCTGAAACTTCTATGAGCTTTTACGAAAGTTTACGAAATATTCATAATAATATTTCAAAATGACTGTATTACATTTTGTATTTTGCATGATTTAAAAATCAGATTTGTTACGTCCAGTGACAACTATAAATAACAAAATGAGTTCAATAATTCTTCTACGATGTCATATCTGCCTGAAGAGGCTCTAGTCTAATCTTATTTAGGTTGTAAAATTAACTCCGTTGCAAAGTTAAATCTTCTTTAAATAGGATTACTATATAGATTTAACGATATGTTCAGTTCTAAAATTATTATTAGTTGTCTTAATATTGTTTTGTAGAGGACCCCAAACCATTACTTTGAAATTCAAGTACAGGTGGATCCAAACAGTTACTATTTTATTGTGATAAAAGTCATATCAATTTTATTCACTCTCAATTAAATACGTTTAAAATATCATATTAAAAAAATTAATTTGAAAACATTAAAATCGCTAAAATTTAACTTTTTAATTAACGTAAACTATATTTGTCTTCCTTGATGATATTTAGAAAAACTGGGTATTTTTTATTTTGAATGATCTCACAATTTTTCTGAAATTGACGAAAGTTATTTTTCCTTCCTACCTCAAATCGTATTAGCCTGTAGAACAGATTTAATTTTGTGAATGAATGTATCTGGTTTCAAACATAGGGAATAATTTACTGATTCGTGGTTTTGTAATTTTAAACCGATATGAAGTATATTATTTTGTGCCTTACATACTGCAGGTCTCCATTTCGTTATTTGTTTTTCAAATATATTTCCATTGAAGATTATTATTTCATATATCTTTGTGGTTTTTAAGACTTTTGAAAATTCTAAATCGTAATTTTGAATTTTGTTGCGAATTGTTTGTATATATTTACATTGGATTTAACATAGGTTAGTATATATTTTTCCATTGTCAATAACTCTATGACAAAATTTTATGTCTTAAGAAACAGGGCTAGATAGTACTTTTGATACGACTTGAACTCATTCCAGCCCTCTTTGAATAGGTTTACTCATATTTAAAATAATGAAAAAAATTAATGATTAATTACGAACTCTTTTTGGTTGTCGAAAAAAGCCACACAAATTAGGCAAAATTATCATCCACGCATCCAACATCGCCTTCTTATTTAAAAATTTGAAGAAATATATTTATTCTTATCTAAAAAATGTTCATATTCATAGAACAATTTCTTTACTAAAAGTGTTGGGAAACGTGGGTCGGATTGCCCCTTCTTTATTATGATTGTAGCTGTTTTGTTATTCATGCTTTCGGCCTTATAATATATTCAGTGTTCGGCTGTATTATCAGAACATAATATACATAAATGAGATTACCAAAAAAGGCGTGACTAGAATATTTTTGATACTGTCATTTAAAATGAGAAGATAAAGATAAACGACTTAAAGTGAAGTATACTTTTTCAGCTTTTTCATTAAGTGAGTCGTTTTTATTTTCAGGAATAAAGAGTTACTGAAGTCCTATAAAACTTAGGTACGCTTTCTTGGAAGATTCTTCCATTGTGTTTGAATATGAAAAAAAATAAAAAAGCTTACTTTTATATTACCGAAGTTTGTATCGCCGCGAGAAAATTTTACATTCTCTGCTTATTTATCAACTCTTTTATTAGAGCCTCTCGAAGTTTAATATAATTTTACTGCTTACGGTGGCCTCTATTCGTACCTTAAATGCCAGTCTGATGATTACGACCAAAATAGCGCCATAATTTCGATTTAGATTACCCTCTTAGAAGTTTAAACGAATCAAACGATAATTTTTCAAGCATTAAAAGTTTTCAAAAGAATAATCAGTTTTATAATGCGGGTTTCCTGTACTCATCAAAATTAAGAGCTTTTTCGTACAAAAAAAAATAAATAAAGTAAGTAAACTTTGAAAGGCCTATAAAAAAGGGAATATAATGCGGATATAATTATTTTAAATTATATTATATATACATATATATGTCATGGCAAATAATAATAACCGTCCCTTCCCCGCGCAAGCCTTTGGCTTTTGGGGTTCGCGCGTACAAGGGTGACATATAGGACATTATTATTATTATTTATAGTAAAAAAGAAAATATCATTATCAAATATTACTTTTCCTTTTTTTTGCATTTTTTTTTTAAGTTAACGATCTACCTTAATTACATGAAAATAAAATAATCGAATTTTAATTATCTCATATAAAAAGGAAATCGTATAATCTTGGCACTCTGGTTTGGGAGATTAAAATTCCGAATGACAACGTATATTAAACTTCTTTTCGAAGCAGAAGTCCACACAATAAGTAATTTTCTTTAAAAGAAATTTTGAGGGCTTTCGTGACGTCTTTTGTTATATAAGATTGCGTTTTTCCATCTTTCATCATTCACTTGAGTTGTATTCGGTTTAGTAAACTTAAGTGAGCCCTTGGAAATAGAAATATTTTCAGATTGGAAAAAGCGAAATTTAAAAGATCCTTTTCTGAATTTAAATCCTAAAAGGTTCGGATAGGTAATACCGTAAAGTTTTTCAATAAAACGTTTTTTTTTATTTATTCTTTTGCTTCAAAAACTCGTTTAATAACTTTCAGAATGTCGACGTGTTTTTCTTAGTTATTTATCTACATTCCCCATGACTTTTGGTCTGTTAGCATTTTATTCATCTCTTTGTTCAACTTTCCTATTTTTCACGTTTTTCTAGGTTTGTCTTTCTGTTATGTTTTCATTTCGATTATTATTGATTTGTTTAGTACGTAGTATATTTTTTTTATCTATTTCTAGAAACATTCTTCTATCATACCAATTTCCACTACAAAACAATTTTCAACAGTCCCTAAGTACATTTTTGTTTTGTTGTTTTCTTCCTTAAGAATTTCTTTATATATTATCATCAGTATTTACGTTATCTTCTTCTACGTCTTCTTGCTTCATGGTCAAAATTTTCTTAAAAATTTTGCCTCCATACTTCTACTATCTCTTCTAGTATCTCTTTTAACTGTCAGATGATTATCAATGTCTTTATTGACTATTTATTTTATTTTTCTGCCTTTTAGTGTCTTGATTTTATACCAAAATACAGTTTGGAGTAGCATATTGTTTTTTCAATAGCTAACAAATGAATATCTGTAGCTTAATGTGAAATATAATACTTTCTTATTTTATGAAGCGGTTACGTAATTCTTGGAAGTTAACAATGAAGTAAGGATAATAATATGATGAGTATATCTAATAGATAAAAACAGGTTTAAATCAGAACATTGAGGCTTGTTCAGTTGGAGATAATTGCTTAACAAAATGCCATTTTCGTTCCAACGAATACCTACTGAATATTGTTATGATTACATAACGACCAAGCTAACTGCATCAATTTCCAAAAAGTAATAAAATAAAATCCTTTATATTTATTTAGCTTCAGCGTTGCGTAAAGCTGTTTGTTACGCATTTTTTTGCAACGACGCAGTAGTCATGATCATAAAGACGGGGTATCGCGTGTGCCATATTAATTTATTGAATAATTTGCGTGTATAGGGTTTTGAAAAAGGTTTTATCATGTACACGTAATTACTACCACAAGGGCAAGGCTGCTGCTCAGGGATTATTCATTAATATATTTAATCAACTTTTTACGCTGCCAAATGAAGGATGATATGCAGGATGCAGAATTTTTGTTTACCCAAAAATATAAATATACAGTGCTTGCAGCAGCTATATATTCTACGTAAAGTATATATTTATCAGCCAAGTATATATTTTCTACAAATGGTACATATTTTTCAATTTTCCGTTAGTTTAAATGGCTTAAATTCCCAACTACTTTTACCCGTGACTAAAGCAAAAACGTTCTACCTTTGTTTTCTATCGTCAAATACAAAATCCTGCCCAATTTATAACAACTAATAGCTTAGGTAACATAATTAAAATGACAAATTCGTCACCATTAACTGTTGACACGAAAGGTATCTTGTTCTTGTGATTAAAGTTTATATAGCACCACAGACTAATCAACCTTCTCTTTCTATTTAAAGTCTTATTTTTAATCGCTTGTTTATTATAATAAAACATGCAAATAGTAACTAAAAAATGTTACAGTGTATTCATTATCTAAACCATCA
Organism: Neocrepidodera transversa; assembly: GCA_963243735.1. Taxonomy (NCBI): domain Eukaryota; kingdom Metazoa; phylum Arthropoda; class Insecta; order Coleoptera; family Chrysomelidae; genus Neocrepidodera; species Neocrepidodera transversa. The sequence continues at coordinate 6,948,476 of OY725339.1, forward strand.
TTATTTTTAAATAATTTAAAGATTTTGGCGCAATATTATTCATACTAAAACAATACAGAACTCTTTCCTTGTAATAATAAAAGTTATAAGGGTTGGACTTTCATAATCCGACAGAAACGCTGATGTGGAAAAGAGTTTTTCTGCTTAAAGAAAATACCCAACCATGGTATATGATTTTATTAACTTTTCCCAGCATTTTATAAAATATCGCAAAAATTCGTCATTTTGAAATATTATAATATATACAAGGATAAGACGATAATTCTCTTCGGTCATAGACATTTATCTTCCTTATTTATGACGCTGATAAACTAACAGAACACGGTTCCTCATGGCGGCAATTACCAATAATGAGCATAAATATGGGTTCGAATCACCGCGAAAAAACCATTCTATATTCTATTGACAACGTCCAGACCCCAAGAAGCCAGTCTAATTTCAAAAATCAAGCCTTCAAGATCGTGCCAATGTGGCTGTTTAGCCTTCAACATTTCTTTTAAAGACAAAAATCTTGGAATGATTATGTTTACAATATTTTAAATTATCAGACTTCTTCTAGTCGGTAAGCTAGGGGTTAAATATGTATCAACGGAAACATCTTTCGAGATTTCCATCTTTTGTAGGGGGAAGAGGTGGAGAGGCTTAATTAATTGTACCACCATAAATAACACATGCATAAGAAGCGCTGGAGCCGGGTGTATTTTCTTGTCAACCCATAAAACAGATTTGGGGTCGGCGAACGTTCGAATCCGGCTACTTGCGTTTTTATCAATCACTTTTCTAATAAATATTGATAATGTCAAGTTTGGACTATCGCAATTGCTTTATATTTTTTAAATTATGGACCTATCCAAAATATAAAGGTTGCCTCACGGGTATTGAACATAATATAAGAACATAATACAGAGAGAGCCAGATCAAGTCTGATTACTTTTACTCCATTTAAAGTAATAAATAAACTTTCGTTAAATATTCATATGTAAACAGTCCAGTAGTTGGGGTGCTTTTGTAAGCCTCAATATAGGCCTGGGGGTTGGTTGGTTACAAGCACGAGCATTAGACTGTTTACTGCATGTACAAGATAGTTTAAATAAGCCAGAACTTGTTCCGATACCTTAAAAAAATATTTAGCTAGAATATAAACAATAGATTTGAAAAATAAACAATTAAAAATTTAAAATGAGGAAAAAGTGCTGGAACAACTAAAAGAAAAAACAGACAATGATAAAATGGAAAAGAAAATGAAGGAGACCTCAATAATAAAACGAATGACTAAATAATTCGTTGGGGAAATAAATATTTAAATTGCAGGGAAAGATTTAATTCAAATATCCATCTAACAATCAATGATTTGAACCCGTAAAAATGAAAGAGGTATATTCCAAGGTAAAACAAATAGAAAAAAGCAAGAGACGGATTGAAAAATAAATGTCTACAATGTATCTTTAATTTAAAAATATTTTATTTATTTTATCCTCTGTTATTTATACCAGAATATTTTGTTAACTTGAAAAATTCTTATTTTTGTAAACTTAGTTTTAATTAAATGTATTTTATTTTTTATCGAAAATACTGAAATAAAACGTCAGATTTTTATTTGTTATCAACTAAATATTTTTGTTATCTTCTTACTGTTGCGAGCTTTGAATTGTATCGTGGGTGTATTTTTTGAATGAAAAGAGAATTTAATTGTTCTGATTGATTTAAACGTAAGAAATACTTGAAATTAGATTAAATTAGTCAAACATTATTGATAAATATAATACTCGTAAACAATAATCGACAAGAGGGTACGGAGTAAAGAGAAATGAATTATTTAATTTAATTTAAGTAATTATCTAGATATGTAATAAATTATTTAATATGCAACTACTAAAAATTTATTGAATCATATTCATTTACTTCTGAAAGTAACAAGTTTTTATAAATTCGTTTCTCTTTACTCCATACTCGATCATAGTTTACGAGTCCATACCAAATGCTCGGCTTAATAAAAAATTGAGATTTGAAAATGAGACCTATGTCCAACCTATTGTTTGGTATAGAAGCATGCAAATTCACTCAAATAGGTGGACCAAGTCAACAACGAGCTTTTTTGTTTAATACTATTTTAAAATCGATTTGTTTGTTTTGTGATAAAGTACGACTTACCTGTTTGGCCATAGGCGAAAATGCAAGCGTTGTATCCTTGAAAGGCGTTATCAAGGATATCTCTTCCCAAACAATCGAAAACAACCTCCTGTGATGCAAAGTCCTTTTTACTAGGATCCACGGAATAAAAGCAATGGTCGAAAGCGAAACTCTTTGGCTGCTTTCTGTAACAAGATGTATTTAAAGATTATTAAGGGTCTGGGTATTAAGGAAAACATTACATTAGAGCACAAAACGGACTATTAACACAATAGAAGAGATGGGTTTTATTACGGTCTTAGTGGTCCCTTAAAATATATTATACAGATCTGTAGAAAATTAACTGGACGAGAATTCTAGAAATATATTTTTTATCCTACACTAGGTAAAAATCTGATTTTGGCGGTTTTAATGGAATGAGAAACGATGCATTTACGCGTTCAACCGAGAAAAATGGTTTAGCATAGCTTTGCCATAAAATAATTTTTTTATACTCTCACCATAATAAATAGCGCACCAAATATCTCTCATATCATCAGCTGCAATTACTATATCAACATAGTCTATAATGTAACATGTATTATATGTATCATGTTTACAGTTGTCTCGTTTTCGAACTATCAATCACGATATACCAGAAAACAGTTACGTTAGGTGTGTTATACATGGAAAATAAAGATATATTTTTCTTTGCGTTTGTTATGAATGGAATTTTATTGCATTCCATTTATTAGAATAGACAAGTTGTTAGACTAATAGATATGTCAAAATGACAGACATAATAAAAATGACGTTTGAATCATCCAATAAAAGAAGAAGTGAGCTTTCACTTGCCTCAATCATCAAGTTCCACAGGGGAAAGCACGCCGCATCACAATGTGCGGGTGCTTACCATCAGTTTATTTCAAGTAGAACATTGTCAAGTTCCTACATTTGAGTACTTGTACAACAAGAGTTCTAGCGCATTATCAGCAAAATCTACATGTAAATCTCCATAAGAAAGTCCAAGCTCAAAAATAGCGAAATTTGTCCACATTAAGGTAACGCGTCACCGCTCTCATCAGATTAGAGCCAACGTCGGCTCTGGTCTTCAGGTACTTCAGCGCCGTCTGATCAGAGCCAACGTCGGTTCTGGTTCATGACAGAGCTGAAGACTAGACCAGACGTAGCTAAAGTATCTGGATGACCGAACTGGGCGGAGGTAACTGAAGACCAACCAACCATCCACCGTCATCTCCAATCTGATAAGAGCGGCGACGCGTGACCTTGATGTGGACAAATTTCGCTATTTTTGATATTGGTTTTTCTTATTATTTACATGTAGATTTTGCTGATTATATCACTCTAACTGTCAGTAGATAGAACGTCCTTTAACTTTAAAGACTCAATAAGTAAAGGCAATGACGTTTAGAATAAAACTTTACAAGTTGATTTCTTATACAATTGTCACAATCTAAACGTCATTGTCATTAGTTATAGAACCGTTAAAGTTAAAGAACGTTCTATCTACTGACACATAATGTAATAATGTCCTATATTGTTACTTGTTAACTGATAATCACACTTGGTACTTTTAATGCTAAAAATCTAGTAGGTATGCTGTCAGCTTTGTCATTGCTATTGTACTGTAAATGTAAATTATTGAGCTGTCAAATTTTTAAAATGTCATTAATTCGTGATATAATGTATTGAATACAACTCGTGGTATCGTGTCTATCGATAATCCCATAAGTTAATGCACTCAACGTGTTGTCAAATTATAATTTACGTCCTGCAGACTCGTGAAATTAATATTTGACAACACGTTCCGTGAAATAACTTATGGAGTTATCGATAGTCAAGATGCCACTCGTTGTATTATATATGATAATGCGCTAGAATTCTTGTTGCACAAGTACTCTTTTGTCGATCGAATTATAAGCAATAAAAATATTCCATTGAGAAACTTATTTTTTGGTTCATACGGGAATAGAAATAGTGTATCTGAAAGGCATTGAAATTAAAAATATATTTTTATCTCGTAAACAGCTAATTTTAGCATAAAGAAAAGTTATCTGTGTTTTTAATCATAATTAATTAAGGTATCAAAATATAATCAATATATTATGTCCGTTAAGATGGCCCCTCCATTTTCGAATTTTAATAAAAATTAAATTGTGCTGTATTGTGCTATGTTTGTGCTGAGTTGTGCCGTAAAGAAAAACATTTTACTATATATTTTTCTTCTATCATTTTTTTTATTTTTTAATTTTTCTCCGTTAAGTTGGCCCCACCAGTTTCTCCGATTTAAAAAAATCGAGACGTGCTGAGTTATGCTACGTTGGTGCTATATTGTGCCGATTTTCTTTTTTTTACATTAAATTAGCCGAGAAAAGTTGAAAATTATATTTCAAAGTATCAAAAAAAAATCATTGGTTGTGCTGAATTGTACTATATCATATTGTATTTTTCTTCTTCAACTTTTTCTTTTTCATTTAAAAAAATTGATTGGCCGTGAAAATTTAAAATTAAAAAAATTTTAAAAATTGAAAAAATATTTGAATTTTTTTTTATTTACGACATAACCCAGTACAAAGATAGCACAATTTTATATTTATTAAAATTCAATAATAGCGGGGCCAACTTAACGGACATAATTAGTTGGCTTAGTTTTGTATTTTGTTATTAACCACGTGACTGGCGTAGTTGCCCAAGAAAAATGTGCTTGTATTTTAATAAATTGGGTGTAAAATTTTTTTTTAGTATTTTCCAGTTAATGTTGGTCTAGGCCAATTTTTTTCTGCGTAGAATAGGGTAGAACGCCACAAAACATAATTATTCGTTCTTAAACCAGATCTCGCCTAATACAGCAACTAAAAATATGAGGTTATTTTCATGATATTTGAAATATTTATTAAAAGAGCGCGCCTGTACTACTTTTTTCAAAAACTAGAGTCACTTTTACTAAAAATAATTTTAAAAAGTCCCACAGACGCGTCCTAAAGAATTAAATACAACATCGAGTGAAAACCACAGCTTCCTATCTTTAATATTAATGGAGCGAGCGTCCAAAAGCCACTTCAGGCAATATAATATGATATTGGCGCCAATTATATGCCAATACAAGAGATATTTTGAAGATACTAAGACAGATTACTTGATCTGAATTCGTTTTATAAAACTGAAAATTTACTGTTATTGTAAGAATTAAATTCAGAATTGGGTTTTAAAAGGCCTAAGCTACCTTTAAAAAATTATAACAGATTCATTTGACATACCCCGTTAAAAAAACTTTCGATGCCGTAAATTATATGGAGTTGATTCAAAATGAATCGATCGTTTATTTTCGGATGAAATTATTGTTGTTCAAATGGAATTAAAATGTAAAAATCAAACTTGAGGTAATTCAAAGAAAAAACTATTTACAGTAATTTGCGGGTTTAAAATTGTATGAAATAAATAAAATTAGAAATTGCAGACGACATTAAAACCATATATTCTTTGAGTAATGAAACCTTGAAAGCGAAAAAGAACTAAAACTTGTTCGGTTGAGTAATCATCAAACAATTAGATATGGCGCGTTTGTAGATAAACCAAAAAAAATTAAAATTTCATGAAATTAACATTAGAAAGCATATTTTTTTGTTTTTATTTTATTTACCTGTCATTAAAGTAAAACATAACTAAAGAATACAGCAAAGGATTAACTGAATTGGTTATTAAATTAACCTTTAAAATATAAATTACAATATTTATGAATTGCTTAAATTCGGGTGTTTAAAAGAATATTTTTTACATAATTTTATTCCTCAATAATTATTAGTAAACCTTTATCCAAAGGTAATTAGTTTCGCATCAGATTTTATTTAATTGTTATGTATAATTAATTTGACAGTAATTTAGCCAGTCTGGGCGAAGTAAAAGTAATTTCTCTTCGGAACAGTTTTTCCAATCTGTTAAATAATTTTTTTTATCTTAATTTCCGTGATTTGATGCAGACGGAAATAATGTTATGCGTGTGGTTAAACATGGACAATAATTTTTACATAATATGTTGATATCGTTTCGTGTGCAATTTTTTTGGCTATAGAGTCGATTTTTCAATTTTCATAATAGTGAATGAATTGAATTTTCTCATATCATGAATGTTCCAAATTTTTTCGTGGCATTTAACGCATTTAGAGAATTGCTAAAAAATTCAGGAATTTAGGTATTTCAAGTAGATAAAAACGGTTTTACTATGTGCTTCTATGAAAATAGCAAATAAATTGTAGATTTTATTGCCTAAAAAAATGCGCTATCCATTAATTTAAAAGCACAATATTTTAGACCATATTATTTAAACCGACTCATTTGGTATTAAACAAAAATTTTAGTAATTAAAATAATAAAACCAGAAAGTAAATAATTCAAAATTGTAAATAATTCAAAATTGTAAAAAAATAGGTAAAAATTTGATAACGTTATAATAAATTAGAACATCCTTGAAAATTAAAATTTTTAAGCCAACAAAAAATGTTTATCATTAAACTGAGATTACTTAATATTCTTTTATAAAAAATGAATATTTACTATAGATTAATTACGATTAAAAAAAAACATCTATGCACTTTTATACATGTCCAAAAAAATTTGTATTTAATCCAGAAATCTAAATACACACAATTACTTTTTTTTTACTTTATCAGCACACATATTATCTAGTAATATTATTTAACAGGTTATATGACTATGATATACAGATCTTTGATCCTTCAATAGATTTGACCTTATTTCAATTTATATTTACAAAATAATATAAGAGAAAAAAATGCTTTAGTATGTTCTTTTTATGAACACATGATGTTTTCTTGCTATAATAAATCCGCGTTTGTAGTGTAATTAATGATAATACAATATAATAAATATTTTAACAATTAAACATTTATTACCTGTCCATTTTATCCAAGGTAGTAGGTTGATGAATGATCGTTTGATCTTTTTCCATCTCCACTACACTTTGAGCCCTCATTTCTAGTTCTGAAACAGAAATAAACAAAAACTTAATTTATATATTGCAAAAAATACAACGACGATTTTCTCAAAACGCCAACCTCTTACAGTAAGTTATTATTATTATTATTATTGGGCAAAGGAATAGTAAGAATGAAAAATTAGAAAAATGAGACGTTTAAAAACCACAGATAAAGTACGTTTCTAAAAAAACCTTTCTGGATTTATGTGCTCGGTCTCAAACAATATATTTTGCAGGGCTACGGGAACATGTTATATTGCCGGCACTGAAATAACAAAGGAATAGTGAAATACTTGTTAAATAAAATTTATTAGATTCATTTTGAATATTCTTTATTAAATTTAAAAAAGTTCAATATATGTAAACAATATTTATTTATCATAAAACATCGGATATAATGCATGCATATAATTTTGAAAAAATATAAGAAAAGCAGTTTGCAACTAATTGTAATTAATGAATATGTGCCAAAATTAACGATGTATTTAATGACATATTAATTAATTTCAGATATTGCAAAAATTGCTTAACAAGTAAAAAAACTAAATTATCGTAGCGGAAATTTGCTCAGATGATAGATATCGTGTATCATCATTGCATTAAAGGTGGGTAATAAAGCTATATGAAATTTTGCGAGAAACAAAATTAATCAGGCAATTTCATTACGCTGAGTGATAATAAACATTTAATAAAAAATAATTAAAACGTCTCTAAAAATAGATAGATGTAATTGGAATGTTAAAGGGGTTGTTTGGTTGACTTTTCTGTTTTATTTAAAATAATAATATTTGCTGTTTACGCAAGAGTTTATATCATGGTAAATTTCATTGTTTTATTATCAGCGGTTCGAAGGACCAGTACTTTAAAGTAAATTCTTTTGTTTTTGTTGAAGGTAGCAAGAGTGAAAGCTATTGTACTCTAATTTTTATTTAGGATGGCAAATATTTTTATGTGTTTGGAATATTTCTTGAAGATTCTTATTCTAGAATAATGAAAGACAAATAAATTAAATACTTGTTTAAAAAGGTATCGATGTCGCAATCATAATATAGCAGTGAATCATCGAAGGTAAATCAGAAGTCAGTGCCAATTTTCAGGATGAAAACAAAGCTTGACAGTAAATCCAGAGAAATGAAAATGATTTTGGGTTAATAAGGTTTTATTTAAAAATAGAAATAAGTACCTCTTCTGTTAAAAGGACGGAGCCGAACAGCAACTTTAATTTTGTCTGTAGACATTTTCGTTTTGTTTCACTAAAATTTACAACAGATACGTATATTTACACTATTATCACACTTTCTTTGTATAAATAATTGCTTTACTATCCATTTTCAAACATAGTAAGTCACAAGGTAGCACTTATCACAACACGTAAATTCACAACTATCGCCATATTCGAGAACGCAATATTGGACATTGCGCTGTAACACTCATTTTCTATGGACTGCGCAAATTTTGTCTATATTCAGTATTTTCATTCTTAAAAGGCCTTCTTCTCAGAGACCTCTGCCCCCTATTGATTGAAACTCCCACTTAACGCCCTCTAAAGCATGTTTGTAAAAGTTACCGTCACCGTCAACCTTTAGCCACTACAGCGACATCTATGCAACGATCATAAACGACATTACATTCGATTATTCGAAACTCATACCGCCTCTTTATTATTTTAGAAATCCCTTTCAGCACTAGTGACATCTATATATGAAGAACCGAAAGAAAAAAGTTATTTTTTATGCTTGTAATAAATAATCGTTAGATGGCGCGAAGATCTTCAAATCCTATATTTATGTATAACTATTATAAAATATATTTTTCAATATTAATTTCATTCTTTATGTTGCACTGTATTTAGGTGGTCTAAATATTAAAAATCTTTTTTCTTAAGGTTGTCATAGATGAACAATATCTTATGATCTTTGATTATCTTTTTTATACATATGCCTTTGTGGTAAATCTTTAAATAGATTATTAAATAAGTTTCTTTAATTTTAATTTCATTGCACTGCATTTAGGTGGTCCTATCAGAAAAAAATTAAAAATTGATTTTTTTACCCGATTTCGCATATAATATATAGATTATGATACAGACCTTATCACCAAAGCTATAATACAAAATTCCAACGAATGTATCCAAAAAACAAAACCATCTAAAACCGATAGAGCTGTTCTACGATGGAACAATAAAATTCAGTTAGCTATCTCTGAAAGGAAAAAGTATATAACCGCCAAAAAAACAACCAACTATGGAAAAAGTAATAGCTTTTAAAACATCTAGAGCTCTGGCCCGCAAACCTATTATTGAGGGCCAAAAACAATCTTGGGAAGAGTATTTCTCAACAATAAACTCTGACACCGAAATACGAGATGATAATAATATTATCAGAAACCCTACCAAAATTTGTGAACTTTTCGCCAACCATTTCGAACAAAAGAGCAACAATGATAATTATACAAAAAATAATCACCTCAACTTTTAAACTACTGAAAACCTCGTCTACAATTTGCCTTTCTCAATGGAAGAAATGAAACATGCGTTAGAAAGTTGCAAGATCCTAAATTTATATAATATACAATTTGAATGAATAGAATATTTCCAAGTAGATGGAATATTGCAACGATTATTCCTATCCTAAAACCAAACAAACTTATTACAGATCCTAACATCTATAGACCGATCTCTCTTAGCCTTAGTCAATGCGAGACTTTCTTGGTGTTTAGAATCAAATTTCAAACGGGTTGCAGACCAAACCTATCAATAGATACTCTTGTGACTTCAAAAATGATATCAAAGATGCCTTTTTGCTCAGGGATCACCTTGTAGCAGTACTCTTCGATATCCACCACGCACTAGTGGGGCCTATTTGGTAAATTGTCTCTTCTTCTCCAGAATTTTCTCTCCAACCGCAACTTCCATGTTTACAGTCTACGGAAAAAACACTCCAGATTGGGATCTCTCAAGCCTCGGTTCTTAGCGTTACTCTTTTTGCTATAGATCAATTTTCTCTTAGCAAACCAATCACCAAATTTTAATATCCTTCTATATGTAGATGATTTATTAATAACATGTAGAAAAAAAAACCATAGAAACATTTATAATGTACTTCAAGAGGAAATGGACAAATTAGATAACTTAGCCACATCACATGGATTGTGTTTATAGCAGGACAAGAAATTATGGTTAACGATAGTATTACACTTTTAAGTATGACTTTCGACAAAACATTACGCTGGCTTGAACAACTTACAACGAAGTGCAAAAAAGCTCTTATTTTAATGAGATGCATAGCAAACATTCGATGGGGAACAGATAGAGACACACTATTGAATCTGAACCAATCTCTAATCCAAACAGGGATCGACTACGGAAGCATTGTGTACGCATCGTGTAGACCGTCTAAACTAAAAGCTCCTTTATTCCGGAAATTGCGTCATTAAATTTCAAAAAATATTTCATTTTTCACAAAGCTAAAGCACTCAAAAAAAGTAATCATTTCGCCATAGATCCCATAGTAAAGACACCAAACTCACTTTTGTGAATTTACTCCCACCCGCAAATTTGATCGAAGTGTTTGATAGCTCAGTTGAAAGGTTTCGATAACTGAATATTTTATTCCGTAAAAAAACCGGAAATTGCATCAGAAAATTTCAAAAAAAACATTTTATTTTTTAATTCACTACAATTCCTCATTAGTATTTCAAATCTGAGCATATGGTTAGCTAAAACTCTCAAAAAAGTATAATTTTAAGTAATCATTTTGACATAGATAGTACAGTAAAGGCGTCACGCCCACTTTTGTGAACTTACTCCTACCAGCAAAAAAAAATTTGAAAAGTGGCCTCCTTAATACTAGAAATTGCGTCAGAAAATTACATACTTGAAGTTGCCACGGGGCTTTATCAGTGTGACCACAAAGTTGTCAGCTCTATCGGTTTTTTTGTTGTTGTCTTGAGACTCAATATTTTATGAACTTTTGACTTTCTTTTTTTACATTTGTCATAGTGGCGTTCAATAGAATACAAAGTATTTTTTAATTTCAATTTCACTATATTAAGTTTAGTCATCGCATTTAGGTAAAAATAAAAAACAACAACCTGTTTTTGCCTATTATAAGAAAAATTTGATTGTGATCCATGTACATATCTCTTGATTTTTAGCTTTACATATGCTTTTGTCGTAGAGCAAATCTTTATGCTGTAGATTATGAAATATTAGTACTTTTGTTTGTTTTTTTAATTTTTTAAAAACGGAAAATTAAGAGATTTTTTAAATAATTTTATTATTTATTTGAAACAACATAATCTCGAACAATATTTAAAAATCTAAAACAGAATAACAGCGTTCATAATATCCATACCCAATCACATCACATTAAATTTTTTATTAAATACAATATTTGGCTTTTTAATATAACAGAAATAACAAAATGCAACTATATTTTTTGACCTAAAAAAGACACTTCAGCTTTTATTTTAAGTCGCCCTAACAATATTGAAACGATAAAAGTACAGTAGCAGCCTAATTTTTTTAAAAGGGTAGTTTAGATCTAAAATATATAGGTACTACTTGGTTTTTATTGCGTTTCTAAAAACTCATAAATCCTAAAATTCATATAAAACTAGTTTAATTTTTTTTACAAGAAGTACTGGTTCAGGTTATTTACAGTCGCTAACATCTAGGGACAAGTAGTTTATCTTTTTAGAAGTGTCATATTTTATAATTTATTAAGATTCTATTCGTCCCTAATTTACAAAAAACAAATAAAAATTAAGTCTACAATAATTTTTACAAATTTAGTTGTATTTTTAATTACAAATATCGCTGATAATAATGAATCGGAGCGCTATTATTATTGTTTTGATCAGCGCTGTTGCAAAAAAAATATTTTTTAAAAATATTGGTACCAAGTTACGAAAGATAAAACATATTTCTTAAGTTAACATATAAATATAAAAAAATCACACTTATTTTAATACCGTATTTAGTGTCGTCGATATATTTTATAGGTAAATGTGGTAACGAATAAAAAAATACCTGAAATAAAAATAATTTTTATAAAACCATTTTAAAATTTAATAATATCTGTATAAAAACCATTAAAGGAATAAAATTATTTACAAAAAATTACTAAAATCGCGGAGTTCAGAGTTTGGCTATTGATTTGTACAAATCAGGAAATTAGTGGTGATGCAAATAGCGCTCTTCAATAAGTATTTTGATCCGGAAAAATTAAATTAATGCATTTTAAGAATCAGTTAGCAATACATGCTCGACATACATAATACCTATCTAGACATATAATCTAAAAAAAATACTACCAAAAGAAAAGACTAAAAAGTTTTGGACAAATGAAAAACAGAACACCATAGGGGATACTTCGCAATCCACATTCTTTTACATTAGCCTCTAGAATATGTCACACCATATATTAATCATTTACAATTAATATAATTTTTTTTGTAGAAAAAGTTTAAGCGACGTCGAACAAAACAAAACAAAATTGCCTAAATGGACTGGCGACCTTGTGTTTATTGATTTTTTGAGATGCTTTAAATACGGGGAAATTTACAGATTTTAGAAAACACTGAATATAATAACTATTAACTACAAAGTTTTTTCCATGTTTTTTTTAATAATGAACAATTAAGTGACGTATCTATGTTGATGCAAATTTGTTTTCTTTCTTCTCAATAAATTATTAGATTTTACTTGAAATATTATAAAAATTTAAAAAACTTTAATTTGATTATTAACAAAATATCTTTAAATCCAATTCAAATTGAATAATTAAATTCACAAAATTGTTATTTCGAACTAGAAAATGACAAAAAATTAAAATCAAATTCAAAACAGATATTTCTGAATGTTAAAGTTGCTCAAATGATTAAAGGTAACGCCGTAAAATTTTAGTCAGGATGTTGTAATCTGTACACTAAGTATAAATGTTAAATTAAATATTAAGCAAAATTTTCTATAAAAAATTCCAAAATGCTTGAATTTTTTTAATTTCGAATTTCACTCTGGTGTTTTAAATTCAAGAGACCAATATAAACGTTTTCATCTGTCATAGTCTATATATCAACAAATATATCACTATCCACTATGCTATCATATCCATATCCAGCGTATCAACGTCTTGGTCAATATGACTGGTAGGTATAGGCGTGGGAAGACGTTGTTCACAAAGAAGAGGATCTCCGGAACCGGGATGTGCCGGAGACGATAAAAGAGCTTCTGTTTGTAAAGCATGAGGTGAAGACAACATCGGATCACCGTTTACTCCATAGACCAAATCATCGTCATCCATACCTTCTTCCATAGCAGACAGGTTTAAAGAAGCCTCAGATAAGGCATCTGATATCACATCTGGCATCTAAAAAAAAAATTAGTGTTATACTTTGATATTTTTTAATATACCAATATTTTTCTTTGCAAATGAGTTCTAAAAAGAAACTGATGACCTTCAATGATTATAGATTTTTTTATTATAACTATAAATAATTTAAAAGCAATACATATATTTATTTTTTTATTACGATATTATGTAATACTAATAGCCTTTTAAAACAAATTCGTTCTTATATTATAATTTTTTATTATTTACTTACTTTTCGACAAGGATCCGGTAAAACGATTGGAGGTATTAAAGCTGTTACAGAGGGATTTTGGTGATTGTTGTACGAATTATAAGGGGGAGGTGAGGTAACTGAAATATTTTGCCAATTGAAATCGGACACTGGAAGACCATGAGATTTTGCCTGCCTCTCAAGTTCCTAAAATAAATGAAACTTGTTACTTTTGACTATACCACTTTTGTTAATAAAAAGTTGGGTTTTTTTTTTTAAATTTAATTTCACCCCATTTAGGTATTGTAAATATTATAGCTTATTGCTTTTTTTTAATGAAGGCTATTTTTTAAGTTAAATATTCTTACTTGCACCCGTAACTGGAGTCTTCTGTTCATGCTTTCCATTTGTTTCTGTCTAGCCTCTTGTTGTTTCAACCTGTGAACCTCGTTTTTCAGACATTTTATATATTCGACAGATGATTTTAAAATCGTGCCTTTGTTGGGTCGGACGTCTCTGACGATTTCGTAGTAGGGATCATTATTTTTCGGTAATAACGTACCAAGTTCTTTGATTCGATCATTTATGTTAAATCTTCTCCTACGTTCAACTAAAAAAATTAATTGATTAACAACATGTAACCATATATAGGCATATTTTATTTGTAACCTTACATCATAGTTGCATGGGATGATCCAGATAAGAAAAATAAAATAAGAGTCATAAATAAAAGTAATTAAAATTGGTAACTGATAATTATTTAATATGACACAAACACCTCTTTTTTAAATTAACTAAAAATTGATATACTTACTCATATTATGATTATCTTTCTTTTGACGGTCTTTGGCGAGAGCATGTAATTCTGCATCACTAAGTAGATAAGGCTCGTTTTTGATATTGAGATCACTTCCGGTGAGGGAATTATCCGTTTTAAAGCCATCAGAAGCTAGGGAACTGGTTTCTAAAGATAATAGGTCGTCTATTAACTCTTCAGCCTGAAACAAATAGAATGCTAATTACTTTAAAAGAATTTTGTAGTGTGAAATTTTAAATTTAATAGACTGTGTTTGATTAAATAATATATTTGTCAATGAATTAACAAATTATAATAAAATTGGGAAATTAGACACAAGTAATTAGAATATAAAGTGAGGTGCTTTATATAATGTAAACTCGAAGAGGATAATTATTGTTTTCCGTAAAAGATTTATATAACTGTTTTCACGTTTTGACAACATTAAGTTAATTTTTATACTATAATTATCTTAGTGTTAAAAAAACTGAAGGTCGTTTATTAAGTGATCATTTTAAATATTTCTAGATATCTATTGTTATTTTTTAATTTATAAATAAATACTAGAGGATCCTTTTAAATTATATTGTTATGAAACTCATTAGAGCCAACTTGGAAAATTCGGTTTTCATGCGGCTGAAAAAGATAAACTTACTTTACATAAAGTAGATTTTAATTATACTGATTAGGTGCCTTACAATACGGATCCCAAGAGTGCAATTTTTTTCTATCCTATAATTTTTTATGAAGTAAATATAAACTAAAGAACTAATTAATAGACTACTACCAGCAAATTAAAAGTGAAAAAAGGTAATTTATAATTAGCTTCATTCAACCAAGAAATTTTATTTTATTTAATTTTTACATTTTTCGTTCTTTTTTTCTGTAGTTATAATTTTTTTGTTCAATTAATTGTAACAAACGTGTGATTGTTGATGTCAAAAATATTATTGATTGTAAATTTGATATTCATTTTATACTATATATATTTTGAAGAACCGATACGAAGCCGCAGAGAAGAAAATTGTGCAACGTGCATTACTGTATCGAATTAAAAATTATGAAAATAATGAGTAATTATTAGCCGGACAATTTTGACCTCGAAAATCAAAATATGACCTTAAAACACATCCTAACTAAACAACAATGAATGTATTGCATATCCGTCATCAAATGTAATTTTTTCAATTACATATTTAGTTTGTATCGTTTTAACAAAAATAACAATTCTGGTATTTGTATTGTCAGTTATGTAATATTACCTGGTATTGAAAAGTTATTTTTGATCGAATAACTAGAGTTACTAGAACCGAATAACATTTACGACCACCGAGGTTACCACGCTTACTCTGTGATTACTGACATAGAGAATCAACTTTTAATAGGAAGTACTGGCAAACGTTGCGAAATCGCCCAACACGGTCAATAAACAAATATTCATTTTTTATATCAAGATTTGAAATATTTTTTGAGGTTTAAGATTTACACTCTGCTGGATTTTTCAAATTATCGTGATGTAAAGTAGAGGATCGGTGTTCAGAATATTAAACATTATTTACATGGGCCGCACCGAATTTGGCCAGAAAACCGATAATCGCTACCACTATGAAAAATCTGGTAAACAATATAAAGAAAACTGGACAGGAGGAACGAATTTTTTATTTATTTTAATTTAGAAACCAGTTGAAAATGCGCAAGCTTACATTGCCAGACGAACTCCTAAATTGAAAGAAGTTGAATAAGAAATAACCAGTAGAAATTTTCAAAGGTGCAAAGGACCCCGCACGGAAACTGGCCCTCGGTTAAAATGTTTGATACTCTGAGATATTATCCCAATATCGATGCTGATAAAAAGTCCTCTCAACAGGTAATCATCTCAAAGTTTTCAGCATATTATAGATATAAAAGCGGAAATGAAGAAAAGAAGTCAAATATGTCAAAAAGAGGTATACCAATACTCTGTCATATATATTTCCATAATTGAATATTAAAATGCTGTATATGATACTGTCTACAAAATACACTATAAAAACTGTTCGTAACTAATCTAATGAAAAAAATACTAACCCACATATAATCTAAAACTGATATAACGTAGAAACATAAAAAAGAAAATATAAATAATAATAATAGTGAAATAAAAAATGAGGGGGTAATCCCACCCAACTTTTCGAACACTCCTAGTAAAGTAATTGTTTAATCGATTATTTTAGTTTTTCTGCATTAAAATACATTAATTATATTACCTATCGAATGGTATAAATCCCATTTTAATATCTTTAATATTTTTCAATTTTTTTTAAAATTATATTAAATTTCAAAAAAAAAAATTAGGAATTCTACAATTTTTTGAATAAAATTTTGAAAAAAATCACAATTATAGAGTTTTTTACTACAAATTTAAGGGTAATTTTTTTAAAATTTTTAATATTAATTTTAACCTTAAAAAAAATAAAACCTATTTTTGAATAATTTTAAAATCAATAAATAATTAATATCTCATTCAATCTTCTTCAAAATGGGAAACAGACCTTTTTTTTAGGTTTTCTGGATCAAAATGCATTAATAAAGTTAGTTTAAAAAACTAAAAAAAAATCAAATTTTTTGTCAAAAATTCATGGGTAAATCCATTGAATTGTTTTAACTTTTTATATTTTCTGCTATAACTTTTACAAATACTGTGTTAAAATTATTTTTTTAAATTTTTAATATTAAAATTTAACTAAAAAATAATTTAATAAAGATAAAAATTGCTTAAAAATTAAAATGAAAACTAGGGGCGAAACTATGCGGAACTCGAAAGAAAAGTAAAGACAAAATTTGTAGAAAATTTTATGTTCTACAATTTTGATTACATGTAATTTTTCATCAAAATCCATAATTTTGTGTCAAAATCTAAAAAAGTCGCAAATGTCTATATAATGAAGTGAAGTGAGACGCACGAAAGGGTGGTTTAGTCATTATTTATATATAGACAAAATTATTCTTTAAAAGTTTTCAACAAAATTACATTCCGTAATTTAATAACGTACCCTTACCTTTCTTTTGGCTATTTCTGTCAATTTATTCATCATATTAGTTCTTTATAGCACTAAATAGTTCGTATATACTATTAACCACTTATGAGACCCGCCTAGGTATATTTTTACATGTGAAAAAAAATATAATAACAATATATCAATTCTGTAATGATCTAAGGTTGTAAGGAATTTAAGGAATGGTTGAACACTGTTTTTAATATAGATGAATTTTTATTAGTCAGTGATGAGATTTTATGTATAAAAAAATAATGTTTGATTTTAAACGGAATTTATTCAAAAAGGAGATATAAAGGCTAACGAATAGAGTATAAAATATTAAATTTAAATAAATTTGGAAGAGGTGATTTGGTATAAAGAGTGATTAAGAAATGGGTTGAGAAAAGAAGTTGCGGTAGAGAAAAAGTAGTTGGTAAGATAAGTGATTTCTTTTCTCTTTGTCATAATTAATTTTCTTGTAAACCTGAAATTTTATGGTAGTAAAAATTCAGTACCAAACAGAGTATGATTTTCCAAAATTTATTTTTTTTTAATTTTTGTTGTGATTACGTAGAATAAACAGATTTAAAAGTTCAAAGTTCTTACAAAAAAAAAGATTGAATTCATCTTGAGAAAGAGTCAATTAGTTCTAATCCGGAAGATAAAACAACCGTGTTTAGTAGTACTGTAATTTTAAATACAATATATTGGTTTCATTCATGTTAGTTTAACACAAAATTTATGACAGGAGCAATAATAATTGTTTATATTGTTGAAAATATCAAATTTAATATTTATGATTAGAACATAACTAATTGTTTAAAGCCTAAAGTGCAATAAATTACATGAGACATTATTGGTAATAACATTATTAGGAATAATTTGATATTTATTTTAACTGATGAAAATTTATGATCTTCAAACGGCTCCTGCTATAATAAAAATTTCTACGTTACACATTTGTACAAAAAAATTACAACCTGTCAGTCATAGTATTACGTCAAAGTTTTCCAGCGCCGCACCACATTTATTTTTATCTTTATCAGTCAATAAAAGGAATAATATCTAAAACTCATAAAATTATTATTTGCTTATTTATTTTTTTATGATTTTCTACTGTTATAGTAACATAAATTCCAGATCACACACCATTTCTTTGATTGCACTTTAAACTACAGTTAACCTTTGCTTCTTCTGTGTCTGAACGTGGTACTGTGTTTTTTAATGGTATCATTTCTATGCATTTTTTATAATAAATACAAAACTGTACTTTTGTTTTATCATGTAGATACTATTATCATTTATTAAATTTTATTTTACTTTAGATTTCATGCTTTGTTAAAAATATTTTTATTTAAATTTTTAAAACGTGTCTCATAAAAACGATTTATTTTATTTATTGTAGTATTTTAATAACCGTGAAGAGCAAACTCACTTGTCCGTATGATGTTTATTACACTTTGAAATTGTCGATTAATAAAGTAAAAATTAATATTTTCAATCGTGAACTCTTTATAAAAGTATTTAGCCTAAACCATGTCTTATCTAAACTTTTCTTTACTATAGATCAACAAATGTGTAACATATTTGGCGATAATACAATATGCCATAATATTAAGGGCAGATGGAAAGTATCCCAAACATTTCTAAACGAGCTGTAAATTATGTCGTCTGTGTATTCAGTGATAAACCTAAAAACAGATTAATTTATTACATGTATGTTGCAAACTTATCTACTCTATGAGTAAAAAATATAACCTACAATAAAGTATGAAAATACTAAATGATATTTTAAGTCTAAAAAATATGCATTACATAATTTTAAATACATTACAATATGAATATAACTGGGATCAAATTTGTGTAAGAATTAAAATTTAACTTTTTTTAAATGTAAACCAATGCGCGATGAAAAATTAATAATAGTTTTAAAATTCTTGAAAAACTGTGTATAAATTAGGTTAACATTGTTCAACAAATAGCTCTTGAATACGTAACGAGAAATATTCCCAAAGGTATATTGAGAACGAGAGATATTAATAATTAAAAGAAGGGATATTGGAAATATTAATTCAAGGAAACAAAATAGGATTAAAAATTAACAAAAAAAATATAGTCAAGTAGGTAAAAACAAATCAAGGTAGAAAATCAGTCATTTGAAGAAGTGGCAAATTTAAATATTTCGGAGTTTTATAGTCAAATGATGAAGAAAGAGAAGGAGATATAAGAGAAAAAGTTATAGCAACAAACAAGGCACATAATGCAAACAAAAATAATAATAATAAAGAGAACAAAAATTTGAACACATAAAACTCTGATAAGACCAGTTATGATTTATGGAGCAGAAGTAATACTGATGAACAAAAAAGAAAAAGAAAATTAAAAAAATAGTAGAGGAAGGTTTTAAGAAAAAATAAATTGCAAATTATAGTCACCCTGTATAAATTTTTCACGTATCCCGCCTTGTATTAATAAATGTGATTTTCAGAGATATATAATAGAATATAAGTGCAACAGGTTTTTGAAATCGCCTTATCAGGAAACATTTAAAATCTCAACAATATACAGGGTGTTTCATTAAAAAAATACTTGGATTAAAATAAGTAATTAATTAATAAATTAAGTGCAATTTTGTATTAAAAAATTATGAAATTATATTATTTGGTATTAGATAAAAAATTTTGTCTAAGGAAAAGTCTGTATCTTATTTCGTGTATGTCTACATGAATTAGTTTCTCTCTGATTTTTTTTAACAAATATATTAAAATATTAAAATAAACATTTGCCGTAGCAACCTTGTAAATCGTTAGAAATATTTTTTTAATTAAAAATTTTTTAAGGTATTTCTTACGCAGAGTAAATTTGTAGATAATTAAATAAAATGTGTTTCAATGAAGCGTATAAAATTACCCACGTTATATTAATGTTAAAAATTATCTGTCTGGAAGAGGAGTAACTCAGAACTTCCTTCACAAGATCTATATTACAATTATACTTATATATTCGTGGCATTGCTGGTTAATCGCTCAGTAATTACCAGTTAATTTCATGCTTATTAATGGTATTCACATAATAACGTGTTAATTAAGTATATATAATCAATGAATATTCCTTAAAATTTTATTTGTTGTTTTGTCTTCAATAAGAATATTTAAATTATTATTTTTATGAATAAATTAGCCGCAGATTAGCCATTCAGAAATGTTTAAATATTTTTATTATGTTTACATTTATAATGAAAACACTAGTAGTATTTTAAATTATTGTTATGTTTACATAGCATAATTATAAATAACCATTTTATTTTACAATACTTTTTAATATTTGTGCTTAAAAAAAGCTTAATAAGTCGTTAATCATGAGAAATTTTAAGCATAATTGGATCGACCGAAGCATTTATATGAAAAAAATAAAAGGGGATAAGCAATTTGACCCGTATTTGGAATAAGGTAAGTGTGTTAAATTCGCGTCGAAAAGAGTCTCAAAAAAATATCGTTTTATGTGCATTCTTAAAATTTTGCGTAAAATAGTAGTATAGTATTTTATGTTTTGTCAACTAAATTGCCAATCAATGTGATGGGTTACGGTAACAACCCTTAAGCTTACTAAGTTTGAGACTATAAACAGAATATTTTTTCCATTGTGTGTCTATTCTCTAAAAACTTACTATTCTATTAATATTTTGTTTAGAAAACGAATTTATTATGACAACACAACAAGTATTAACTAATATAACACACTAATTTTGCTCTCTGTCTCTCTCTTTCTGTTCATAAACAAAATAAACTAGGTTAACGATTTTTTTTTGTGTTGAATCAAGTTAAATGTTGTTACTGATTTTAGTTATGGTATAGAAAATTTGACATGAGTAACGTACATACATTATTAACCAACTTCCATCTGATTTTTTCCGCCGCAGTCACAATAGAAACGATCCAACAACATATTTGTTAACAAAACTTGTTTTAAATATCCTAGTTAAATATATAACCAGTATAATTTTATCGTCTGTAAAAAATTAGTAAAGTAGATTTTATAAAAAATTTCTAAAATAAAGTTAAATCGTAGCTTATTTTGTTTTTCATTTAAAGTGCAGATCCGGTTTTTAGTAATAATACTAATAATTCGTAATCAACTTTTTACAACTATTACACAACGATTAAGAAAGTTATCTTATTTATTTACTTATTTAAAAAACAGAAACAGGTTTTATAACCTTTTTATAAGGGTGGTGGTAAGTATCATTAATTATTGTATTACAAAAGTTCATCCTAAGAGGTCTGGTTAATGATATTACAAACTTATAATAATAAGAATAATAAAAATAAATTAATAATTTTTAAATTCACCAAAAATCCATGTAAAACACAAAAACGATCTTTTCTTATTTTATATATTGAAATCCGCTATATATCCATTAATTGTTTTTTTATACCTTTCAAGTAGGTGTCCAATCAATTTATTTAATGCTGTTTATAACAGTTGCTAATTTTAACATAGTCTCATGAGGGAACATACTGTGGTTCTTAATTTATAGGGAACTTTAGAGGGATTTTTTTTGCAGCAAGGTACTTGAAGTGGATAAATTATATGATTTTATAAAAAAAACACCAGTTTACGTCTACTTGTTAATGAAATAATGTTAAATTCTGCCCTTATCCTGGATGAACCTACAGTTGTTTAATCTGGCTACAAATCATATTTCTTAAAATATAAGCATTTAAGAAACTTGTTTTGGGTGTTTTCAATTGGTTCTAAATGTATTTGTAGTGGATCTCCCCACAAAATAGATCCAAACTCTAATTTAGGCTTCATTAGCAAATTGTATAGAATTTCAATTCTTTGATAGAAAAATAGAAATCTGTCTAAATAAATGATTCCCAGTGAACAATTTATTTACTAATTTATTAAGATGTGAAGCAAAACAAAATTGATTATCATATATAACACCAAAATCCTTAACTTTATTCATTTTTTTTAATTATCCAATCCAATTAAATAATAAAATTTATTATTAGTTTTTTACGTTAGATGGACATTATACAACATTTATTCAAAGGTAATATACCAAGACGGCTATTTTTGTTGCGTCTAAATTTCGAGAATATTTTAATATCAATCTAGGGCTTTAATCAGATTATTAATGTCAAAATTATGTTTCATGAAATTGTAAAATATTCGAGAAATTTAGCAACACCAAAAATAGCAGAGCATTAAACAAGGTCGTGTTATATATTTAGGAAGATTATTTCACGTGAAAATTAAATGAATTGCGGATAAGTAAATTAGAAAAAAAACTTTATTAACAGGAATACAACTAAAATAATAATAAGAAATTAATTAAAGTTGAAAACACCCATTGTTTGAATACGTCAATGTGATTTAACAACCCTAAATTATTTCTATGAAGTTATTTAAAAAACATAGTATACTAAGAGAAAAAACTAATCAAAATAAATCTTGCTTAGATTGCTCAGAACGTGAGAAATATCAAGAAGAAAAAAGCTACAGAAATTCAATATTATAATATATTTTAATACGACGTCATATCAACGATAGGGACTCCACTGATATGAAACAAGTTATAAAATAGTAAAGTAAATTGTGGGACATCCAGTATATATAGATTAATAAAACTTACACTTGAATATGTCGTGCAATGCAATATCTGATATCCATTCAAAATGTGCAGCGGTGGTTAAATTAATTTTAAATTTCTCAAAACCTACCTCAATTGAATTTAAATTTTTTTATACTGTTGAATATAAATTCTAATGGAATCACAAATTAACGTCTGCGACCATTTTTTTAACTTTTTGATCATAAGGTAAATTGCCTCTAGGTATGTATGTATACCAAATGAGTTCCAAGTTATTAAATTTAAAAATTAAACATGAGTTTTTGTTGCAGCTTGAAAGAAAATATTTTTTGAAATTTACACGAAATTTTAGTAGATATACTTATTTAAAAAAAAACATACCTGTCTTTTATGTTTTTAAATGGGTTGTAATCTCTTTATCTCCCATTTGTCTTGAAATTAAAAACAAAAAATAAAATATTTTAATATCAAGCAGAACATAAATTTTCACAAAAAACCAATACCAATTATACTAAATACATAATAATGAGTGTAGAAGAAAAATTATCAATTTTGATAAAAATCTGAATGTTTCCAAAATACTCAGAACATGTATACAAAAAAGAAAAGTATAATTTGAGTATCTTTTAAATTGATTTATGCTAATAATGGGGAATGACAAAAATATTACAACTCCCTTAAAAGCCTTATAGAATAAATATTTTTTCATTTTTTAATTTTCGAATATTAATTTAAAAATTCTAAATCTTGCATACATTTTTATGCCAAATTTTAAATTGACAAGCCTGTTACTTTTTTGGGGTAGACTTTTATAGAGAGGTAATACTTTAATACCCTTAGGGAAAGTATTAAATTAAGTAAAACGGATATCCTTAACTCCCGTCCAAGCATGGTGTCGATATAATATTTTGCCTCAACTCCGGTCT
Source organism: Neocrepidodera transversa (assembly GCA_963243735.1). Classification (NCBI taxonomy): domain Eukaryota; kingdom Metazoa; phylum Arthropoda; class Insecta; order Coleoptera; family Chrysomelidae; genus Neocrepidodera; species Neocrepidodera transversa. The sequence goes on from OY725339.1 coordinate 6,972,501, forward strand.
GTGCGTCATCGGTCTAGAGGGATTTCTTTTAATATAAAATTAATAAGAGTGTTTATAAAGTATATATTTTATTTAAATAATCTAAAAATATTAAATTTACAAATAATATATCCTAAAAAAGTATTCGCGTATTTATAAGAAACATATTTAACAAAATTGTATTACGATATTCGATCTCCATTCATTTTCAATATTTTTCTGTTAGTAAGTTTAAACGTTTTCTAAGTTCTTTATTTAGTATGCGTTTTTGTCCAATGCTGTTTAATTTTACATATTTGCATGGATTTTAAAGTTGTCATAAAAACATGAATATTAGGGTGAGGTGACATACAATAAACATTACTGAAATGCTTCGTTCTCGAAAGACAAGTGTTGGCTGCCCAAATAACAGGTGGAAACTTCGCTTCTTCGCAAATATTACGATTGTGTCAAATGAAAACGACAACCAATAATATAGGGAAAATGTCTGCTCGATGAATCGCCATTTCAAAATCAGCGACAACCTTTTTCAGATTCTACGAATAACCATATTCCTCAGGTTTCTTTCAAAATGAATTAGAATATCTGATTAGTTATTGGGTGCTTGTTTTTCAGTAAACAAAAACCGACAGGAACATAATGGCGAATTTTGGACAATAATCAAATATACCTACCATCAATGTATTGTCACATAAAAACTTTAAATTTCTCTTTGTAGAAAAAATAATAATGTTAGACATTCTATCGTTAACACATAAGAAATCTTCACTTTTAATTGTCTTAATTTTAGCGTAATCAGGAAAATCGTGGATTTCTTCTGTTGACTGTGGTAATTTTGGTAGATATTTGAGTTTCATCCTGCTAACAACATTCCTTGTATATTTAATATCTTGCTTATTTAATGTGTCTTGTTTTGATGAGTAATCTCTCGATGAATCAATTTGGATGGTTTTTAGATATATCTTCTGTAGCTTTCCGTTTTACCGCATTACTCACTTTTATCGATTTAATACATATTTAGTAATGTTTTCATGAATATGAACAAGTTTAGTAAAATTAGATTAACTTTACAGTTCTTATTTATACAGGCGTAACAAACTTTTATTTGTAAAACTTAAAATCTTCGTATATTAACATCATTTTCCCTCTCTGACTTTACATTTCTTGTAAATCCATTTTAGAGAATCTGTTGCTCTTCGAGAACAACTAATAAGCCAAAAAAGATAAAATTAAATGTTTTTGGAAATCCCTAATTATATTTTGATGTCTCTTTATCTACCGCTAGTGTTTGGACCTGAGCTGATGCACGGGATTAAAAAGTACTTGCCACCAAATATATCTGACCAGAAAAGGGTACCGGTAAACATGCCACCGACCAAAAGGGTTCTTTAAAAATACACAGATATTTTTGCCACTAACGATTTTATGTAATGCAATAATTTTTAAAATTCAGAAAAAAAATATTCGATCTTTATGTTCAGATGGTTAAATCGAACATTACCAACTATTATTCAAGACAATAAAAATTATAAGGCTTCCCTGTATTCTCTTATACTTGCTATTATTACTTTGACTATTTTTTGTTCTCGATACATGCATCGTTTTTTCCTCCAAAGATTCTTTTCAGAAACCTTCTCTCCCGTCGTATTTCCTTCTTTTTGTTTTTTTTTTTTAAACCAATAATATAGTCTGTTGTATAATAAAGAAGGATATTTAAAAAAAAAACGAGGATTATCATCAGAAATAAAAATTCTCTTTATATTCCGTACCATCGCCATCGATTAAAAAAACACAACCACACAAAGAATTTCCAGTTAGAAAATTTATAATTCAAATAAAAAAGCAATTATTATTAAACTGTCTTTTATAGTATGGATGAGTTTTTTGTACAATAAATTATTTTAGAATAGGTAAATTTTTTTAGAGTTTATTATTTTAGAATAAATTTTATTATTATTTGAATATCTTTATCTTGGTACCTCTAAATCTTGTGATTTTATTGTATTTTTTTCCATCTGTTTCGACAACCTTATAATGTATGTGTACATAACTTGGGCAATAAATTATTATTATTAGTATTAGACAAATAACTTAAATTTTATTCTTTAAACTAACTACCCCTGAAAAAAAAAATACAGGAAAATGATTCATTGATATTTAAGTGTTTATTTAACTTTAACTTATTAAAATGCCGTGTAATATCTAAATGACAGAGTATTTTGATTTCAAGAGAACTTGACTATAGTATTTTAATACACATAGCCACTCTTAAAACCAATAATCATATATTATCGCTTCGGTATGTAATCTACTATTCTTGTCACTTATCTTATCAGTAATCTTTGCTTCTACCCTGTCAAGTAGATTCACTTTTCTCTGGTGGCATATTTACCTGTGCAATTTGATAATCCTAAATTCGTAGCAGGTACAATTTTACTGTTGGTGGCAAGATTACCTCCGCCGATGCCAATAAAGCCTTTCCGTATTTTAGGGTTACTTAGTACGACTCATTAAAAACTTTCATTGTTGTTTCAGTATCTGTAATTTTCATACTAAAACACATATTTTGTACCTATATTCTCTTAAAAGTTGAGTAAAAATTATTTTTATTGGCTTATCTTATATCTATGTGACGACACATTTTATATATTTATATACGGTAATTTCGAGATTGTTTAGTTAGCCATTTTCTTGGACCTAAATGTCTAGGTACTTCTCTATACTAAAAGTCATACATAATAGAGTCGCACAATACTAGCCTTTATGTTATGATACGTTACTATTATTTTCGGCCACGGGTAATTTTTTTTTGTTTTTACAATAATAAATCCATAATACAAATTATTTTCTAATCAGGGATAGGTAGCCAGACGGTGGTTAGTGTTTTGGGATGCACTTTCTCTGGTGCTGAGTTAGCCCATTGCTTGTATCAAGTTGGCCTGTACCCAATTTATCGTAAGTCTTCAAAACCTATGGTTAAATTTATGACCTTTTTGTTATACCCTGTACATTACCTAATTATAATTGTCGCATCTGCATAAAAATTTTGTGATACTGTAATACATGTTAAGTAATGTTATATTTACAATTTTTTTAATAAAAATGTCTTTAATAACATATGCAGAAATGGTGACTATCTTGTAACATATTTCATTACAGTACAACTTTAATATTATAGTCTATTACCCATGGAAAATGCTAAAAAGGTTTATGTAAAGAACTTAAAATGATTTGACCTCGTGTTATATTTGTGAAATTTGTACATCCATCTTTACTCAGAAAAGCAGCCTTACTATGCACATATTTTATTACAATAAATTTAAATAATATGTTTAAAGGTTATCTTTATTAAAAAGCTAGAAGTATTAATTAAATTCCTGTTAGTATCTATAAAAAACTGCATTATAATAATCTTGGTAAATTTATTATTAAGAACGCTTCTTTGAACAAAGAAAGGTTTTTACCAACGCCATATTGAAGATTATTTCTCATTAAATGGGATTTACCATTTATTTAACCGTGGTTAAATAACTACACGATTAGCGTTTAAGTCTAATGAAGCCATAAGATTAATACCTATGTCCGTATGGAGCCTTGAATTTTTCGATAAATGAAAATATTTTAAGTCTATATTCTTATCCAAGTTCACGTCAAAAATATTTATAATGTTTAACACACTCATTAACGTCACTATTAAAACGTTATTTCCTAGTAACATAAAAGAAGTGATCTTAATATTAATAATACACATTTTCGAAATAGGATACTCCGTATAAATACAAAACTTTTTATATGTTTTAATACTCAGGAAACAATTGCCAATAATTAATTTCTTAAAATATATGTAACTATTTTTAAATGTAACACTGGCACAATGTATACATCTAAAAAACAATTAAAAATAATTGTAGTTTCTACTTGTAACAAACTTGGCCAACATTATTACGGGGATCAAAAATGACGGTAATATTTTCAGAATAAAATAAAACTTTTCCGAGCTTCAATTCCTTACGACATATTTTAATTCTAACTCTAGCCGTAGACTCAACTCCTACACTTACAAAAACAAAACAGGAAACAATAATTATGAATTTGAAGTGGGAATTTAACTTTAAAACGCCAGAAAACAATGCGCAAAAAATTGCTTGTTGGTAGTAGCTAATGAGTCTAGAATCAATTAAAAATTAAAATTTTAAAAGGGAAATTCAGGTTTGTAATATTCTTTAAAGTGAGGACATGGATCTGATTTTTTATTACGTGAATTGCAAGTGGGAATTCCCATTTATTTTCATACTGATTCACTTGTGAAGCAGCTATGGCGTAGACTCGTTACTGGTTGACGTACAGGGACGTATTTAATTTAAAAAAAAATATCATTGACTACAAAAAATCAATTATTAAATGACTGATTTACATAAACTGATATTATGTAACGTAACTAGTAACAATAACAACATCCTGTGAATGAAAACAAATTCTCATGAAAATTATATTTCAATGAATATGTAATTAGTGAATGATTTTTATACTGAAAAGGCCTTGACTTACAAATAGACTTGTTTTAAAAAAATCATCGTTCACATTTAAGAAGATAATGCAAAAGTTATTAACCTACATTGCAAAATGTTGATCATAACGAAACCTGTTTGTTTTTTATCTGAATCAGTGTCTGACAAGTTCCATGTCAGGATTTGCAACCGCTTTTATACTATACCCATATTATTATTGTTTAACACCACAAATACAATATATAAAATTAACAATGATAACATGTATTTGGTTTGGAAGAGTTTTGAATTTCCATTAAACCAAGTTTCTCGAATTATAACATTTTATTCTAATTAGATAGAAATAAAAAATTTAATAGGATTGTAAGAACTAACATAACTAAGCTAACATAAATTATAAAATCTTCAAACATTATTAAATATCTTTATGCAATTTCTATACAGCCAACTTTATACATTTAGGAATATCTGCCTTATGCAAATATTGTAAAGTGATTTTAAGAATATTTTAACTTTTATACACTTTTATACGATGCTATAGTCCGTAAGACGAAATATATGGTAATTAAAGAAAGCACCAGAGGAACTATCATCTAATCTACTTATTAATTCTTCAGGAAAAAGTACATGTAGAATAGAGAAGGTGAAGCAAACTAAATATCTGGGAGTAACATTTACATGTAAATGGGATGAAAAGAAGAAGATAGAAATATAGAGACGATTACTGAAAGGAAGCAATACCAAGGGAATTTTTTCAAATATTTTAAGAATAACAAGAGAAACAAAAATAATAGTATACCAAACAATGTTAAGGCCAATGGTTACTTATGCGTGTGATACGTTTATAATAACAAAGAAGGAGAAAAATTTTCTGGAGGTGTGAGCGCGAAAAATGTTAAGGAAATTTTTGAAGAAATTCAGGTTCAGAACGAATTCAGACTAAAAATACACAAAGAATTAAAGAAGCTGTTCTAGTGGCGAAAACACAAAGAGCTAGAAGGCTGGGGCCCGACATAAAGAAAAAAGGGGGGTTAAAAGAATATTAAAGGAAGAAGGAGTGGAAGAGGAAGACCCAGGAAAAATGGCCGGAGGAAGTGATGAAAGAGCTGAGAGAAGTAGGAGTTGGATAGTGAAAGGTCTAAGTCAAAAGGAGTAGTTTTTTGATCATTTTCATTTTTCAAATCTGGTGTCCTTGTTTTTATAATTAGGAAGAATATGCGATGAGTTTTTATGCTTTAGATTAAAATCTTCTAATTTTCCGATTTTCAAATTTTATCTGCGATGTTTCGGTTCTAGAATTTTTGCTACTAATTCAGTTAAAAATGTTATAGTGCTTATAGCTATTTATGGCAATCGAGTGATTTCCGTCGTATTGCACTTATATTGTGGACGTTAATTGGAATTTTTTAAAATATGATTATAATTTTTGCTGTGGTTCCTACAATTTTAATGGGACAAATCTGAAAAAAATCACACTTTACAACTTGTTATCTTCTTTCGAATGAATATGTGCAGTAATTTAAAAATTAAATGTGCCACACTCTTTTTACCATTGTACAATTTTCTACGTATATTTTTTAAAAAATTCACCCTAGAAAAGTCCAAAATTATTGTTCCAAAATATTTGAAAAAAATATACTTAAGTTTTTAAGTAATCTAACTAAAATTTAGATAATTTGCATAATTTGTAACAAAATGTTAATTCGTCGAAAATTTTGATATATCTTTTTAATTTTTGACTGTTCCCAAGTCCCTAGTCCCAATTTAAAACCAATAATCCCAACTTAACACGCTATTGAGACACGTGTTATGTTTTTGTACATTAATCAATTTCGCCAAATAATTCCACTAATAAAAACAATGAGAAATCTAATATGGATAATGAGTTCTTAATAGCTTCCTTTTTTAGATACAAGGTTTATACCACATACTGAATGTAACTTCAGGCATACAGCAGCAAAATAATCGTATATCATAAGTTAAAATATTTAATATAAGTAAAATAAATCTGTATTATTTTCATCAAATATGTAATTATAGTCTTTTTACTAAAATTAATTGCTTCCCACTATTTACAATAATATCGTACGCCTAGTTACTTTTTTAAATTATCTGTGTTTCAAGATTTATATTTTGGTTTAATCAATTTAATAACCTCTTTTGTCTTCTCACATTATAATTTATAACAAAATAAATATGTCATTAAAATTTTTTTCATGAGAATTATATATTATATAACTGACAGTTTTTATAAATGCATTTTGAAGTTAATGCACATATATATGTATACAATTTACTGAACAAAATTAAATAAATAATTTATACCAAATAGTGTAGTAAAAAGTGAAATCAATTTGTACATATTATTTTAAAGCGTTTATTGTTCAGCATTAAAAAGGTATTAATAAGTCAATGTCAAATTAATATAATTTTGTAACAAACTGATTGTTACAATGGAGAATGGAGTCGACCAAGCACAGAAATAGTATGTTTTTTATTTGATTTCCTAAACTAATAACTGCCCTTCAAAAGTATTTAGGTTGTTTTTCCAATTTTCAGTGAACGTAGAAAAATGTCACTGAAAACCACGAAGAAAGGTCAACCACTGCTTTGATTAAGTAGAAATTGTTACAGGTTATTTGTTATGCACCGCTAAAAGGACGTTTATGTCAAATAGGTTAATGATTTTTTTTCCTAATAAAGTAAAAATTTATAATAAAACAGCAATTCAAAATTAATTCCAGAATTAAAAACAAACTACTTTCAATTAAATGCTCGCATAAATCTTACAAACCATAATTCATTCTTTAACGAAAACTAAAGGCGCAAACTAGGTTAATAGAGTATATTTAAATAACTAAACCTTCTTGACTTGTTCAAAATGATAAATATTCTTATCATCGTGTAATACATAAAGGCGTAATGTTTTTACAAAATTCTTAATCTTATTAAAATCATCAAACTGACAATATCTCCAGAAAACTATAAAGCAAAAATATATTCTTTATTAATGGAACTAAATCAATAAAAATCTGTTTATCTTTATTTTATATTTTACTCATAAAAATACTTCGTAAGAAGATAATACAATACGATAAAATCTCCAAAACAACAATTACATAAACCAATATTCCAAGTACCCAATTTAATCTTGATTTCAGATATTAAAATTAATAAGCAAGCGTCTTCTACAACAATTTAATAAAAATCAGACAATGTCTATACTTTCAATTTGTGTATGGACAAATATATCATTTTTAGTTAGAATTTAGTATTTTTTTCATATTAGCGATTGATTAGCGTTCCAGAGCATTCTAGTTGCCGGCTGTTTGATTAAAAAATTTATGGCAGGTTTACCTTCATGATTTTTAAAAAATCAGCTATTTATTTCCTAAAATTACTTTTTCTATTATTCAATTTTAAGCTTAAAAGTACAAATTAAGGTCTAGAAAATATATGATAGTGAAGAGAATTTAATAATAATGGCTGATCTAAATGGAGGGGTTGGAAATTTAAATACAAGAACAAAAGAAATATGAATATGAAAAAAAGAAATATTAACGAAGGAAGAACCAAGTACAAATGAAAAATTGATAGTAGATTATTTTCTCATAAACAAAAATAGATAGAAACAAGTAAAAGTTACAAGAAAAGCAGAAATAAGAAGTGACTATTGCGAAGTAAAAATGTAAAATGTAGTAAATAGAGAGAAATTAGATAAAAGAAGAGAAAAATAAAATGCTTAAGAAATAGGAAAATATTTCAAAAATATTAAATAAGAAAATTTGTAGAAAGTAAAGAAATTGAAAACAAATGAAAATAATTTGTTGGAGATTACGAAGTGGAGTTTCGGGACAACAAAACAAAAATAATAAATAGGGATAGAATGGTGAAATAAAGAACTACAACAAAAAATTGAAAAGACAAATAGATAATATCGAGGGTTTCGAGTGAAAACCAGTTAACTAATAAAACGCTTCTTTCGAGATAATTGTTTTCGTCTTCGTCTAGAACAGTTAAAATATAAATGCAAGCTATCTTTTCTTTTTGTTTTTAAATACACAGGTTTAATTTGGCCAGTCAATACCTTTTTTTTAATAGATAAAAATAATGATTTAAAAGTTCAGTCTATTGGGAGAGTGCGTTTGGTTTATTGGGATTCGGTCTGCTGGGAGAGGGTCGGTCTAATGGTTTTCTGTTTACTGGTAGTCAGCCAAACTTTTATCACTAAAACTTAAAACTACATTATTAGATAGTTAGAAGCGGCTGCCCGTTAGCAGATACGTGACGACTTCCAAACTCGCATTATCTCATGAATCATAAAAGATATCTAAAATCTGTTTTCAAATATGGATTCAGCGTTAAATTTTACGTCGTAATGCTATTTTTGAAATGGGTAGTATCACTTCCGGTTCTAGTTGGTAAAACCAGTTTTGAAACCGGAAGTCATAAAAATCTGAAAAATCAATTTGGGAGCGATTTAAGGTATGCTGAGTTTATTACAGTTAAACGTTTGTCTCTCTCTTTTCGTTTTTGAGTTATTTAAAATTATTTTAGTAAGAATCCATTTTAAGCTTAAAATTGTCAATACATTCTCTTAATATACTTAGAAAATACCCTGTATAATTATAAAATACAACCGACAGAAATTAAAACGAATATAACACTTTTGTTCTGAAAGAAATACCTGTTACAAACTTGTTTAGTTTTCTTTTAGCGTCAATGCATAACCTAATTTAAGTTGTACGTCTACAAAAATCTGCACTACAAAATATAACATTTGATATATTATATTTGTCACTTCATCAATACCAATTATTTTTCTACAATTGCATAATAATATATATTAGCTTGATTACCGTGAGAACTGTTTCTAATAACGGCCAATCAGGTCAGATCACACATACACATGCACCAAAACATTTCATTAGTTCTCATAATTTTAATTAATTATTTTCGTTTAATTAAAATAATAGTTTAAACAACAGAAAAAAAATTATTTTTATGTTTTGCTTTTTCACACCAGTGTTAATCAAATAAAAATTAGAAGTTATTTTGTTTGCATTTTTATTATGTGGTTTGGATCTAGTAATTGCGTTTTATATTGATATTAATACGACTAACACTTCAATATCAATGTTTAATTAATAGCGCTAAGGTCTTTTTGGCATATAATCTAAATTTGCCTTAGATATTAGGAGCGATCCGTGAAATGCAAATTAAAGAACGTATGCATGCATCCTTCAAATGTGTTAAATATTTATTAACAGTAGTACGAAAATCAAAACTCTCGATTATGACTATTGATTATATAAACAAACTTTAATGGATATCTGATATGAAGCAATTGAAGGTCTTGTTAAGAGTATTCTTCTTAGAGTAAATATCACGTCACCATTTTTAACACTTTATTAATTTCAAATTGAGTATAAAAAAACAAACCAAATAAATTTTGGTTTGTCTAGTGCATACATACTACGATTATTAACGTAAATAAATACTATCAATCTTCTTTAATTTATTTTACACAGGAAATATCACTGTAAAATCACGGAAATATAGTATGTTGAATTATTGAGATTTCTATGACAAGTTGTAAGATCCGTTTTTGTTTATTATAGTAGGGAAATAAAAAATCGAATTCTGGATTTATGTTTAGTTGAAAAAATTTGTTGTACAGATAACATAATATTTGTTAAAATAACAAGCACAAAAATATACACATAAATACAAATGCTGAAAGGGGATTAAAGAAAGAGATTAATGCAGATTGTATAGTAGTTTATATTTAAAAGTCGAAAAAATATAGTTCTTGTAGTTAATTTATAGTTGAAAGAGACGTTCAGGGTGGGAAAAATATTATTTATTCTAGATTTAAGCCCCTAATTGATTATAGAAAATCCCTGAAGCTTAATAGTTCAACCTAATATATTACCGAATGACAAACTATATTAAGAACTAAATAAATAAAAAATGGCGGACATTATAAAAAATTATGTGGATAAAACCTCCGTTGGTTATAATCGCCAATGAAATGGTATTGCGAATGGTATTTAATAAATAGAATTGTGATTTGTTTGATATAATGTGCATCCGCAATCCATTACTAGAATTCCAGACATGAAAATGAAAACGAAAAATTGGAAAATCAATGGATACCACAATAATTTTACAAGCTTGTTTATTTTTAGATTTTTCCATTAACAAATTTCAAATGGAGATAAATATATTTGTATTTATACTTAAGCCCACTTAATGAACAGATCATTAATAATGTTACCAGATATATCTAGTAGCGTTATTAAACTATTATTATCTTTATATACACTTGCATTATATTCTGTGTAGGACAAAATAGAAAAATATTAAAAAATTCGAAGCCTAGATTATGTTCTTATTGCGCGGAAAGATAATTGTGACAATTTATTAATAAGAACTTGTTAAAACACTGTTTAGTCTAAAGATTGTCTAGTTTACGCTTACTGATTTTACGAATAACTTGGATTCTCTATTACTTTTACCGTAAAAATCTAATTTAAAACATTTTTTTGTCAAAATATTAATTATTCACTTTAATTATATTTCATAACTAACTATGCGTCAAAACCACGAACTACATTTGGCTACAATAATAGCTATAACTTTCTACATGCAAAGAAAAACTTTCATGGTTTGGTGAATATACTAAGTAAAAAAATCAAAGCCCAAAGTGAATTTTCTGGCAATACTGTTTGTAACAGTTAAACTAATCGTAAAAATAGTTTTTTCGCACGTAAAGTACCACCTATAAAACATTTATGATCGATTCAAATATATTACAATAGTTAAGTTTTTCTTTTAGCTTTATTATATACAATTATGAAAACACTGCATATTAATCAAAATATTATCGACTATAGTGAAGCTAATAAAAAAATTATTTATTGCAATAAACAAATGATTCTTCTAAAAAACAAAATAAAATCTCTACTCTAGTACAATCGATATGTTAACGTTCAAAATATTTATATAATCTCTCAAAATAAACAATTCTCAATTGTTAAATAATTTTAACATCCTGTTAATACAAACAACTCCTTATTAAATGACAATTTGACTGTTATGTAGACCACCCAATAACTTATCCTACGTTGCGTGCATATAAATGAACAGCTGATCTGGCCCAAAAAATATCAATGAAATTGATAAAAAGAAGCCGACACTTGACGTAATGATAGTATGTACAACTTCTCATTTTAATCATTCACACATTTGTAAATAACATAAATTCAACGGTGATTCATCACCCACATTTTCACAATATTATCATGAAAAATTTCTAAATAAATTTATTCCGCAATGCATTTATCAATCGTAACAAATACAAGTCAACATATTAAATAATCTACGAGCCATAAAATTACAAATCAGTTCTCAATCATTTGTTTCATTTCAGCAATGGGGAGATTCGCCAAATTATAATAACGAATATAGTAATTAAAAAAAAAATAAACAAAATGAAAGCTAAAAAATAATCTATAAGCTATAACGTACAAAATTGTTACTTCTGGCTTTGTACATTTGTTTCATAAAAGGATAAAAGATTCAGAAATATTTTTAATCTTTTAATCGAGGACTTGGTCTAAACTTGTCAAAGGGGTAAATAAAAAATATGATTTTTACATGTATTAATCTTTAAGTTATTTTTTATGGAAAGCTTTTATGTTTTTAAATGGAATACATTCGTTCATTAAATTGGTAGTTTAATTATAAATTAAATGACATGCATAATGTCGATATGGTTTTTGTAAAACATTGTAAAATTGAAACAAAAACTGAAATGTTTACCATGGTAGGTATGTACATTTTTAATTTACGGTTTTTTTAAATTTCACAATTCCATGCATATCATTTGATTTATAATCAAACCGCGAATTTAATGAACGAATGACCCACCATGTGTTCCATTTAAAAAAATTGGCAACGTTCTATGATAAATTTTAACCGCGAAGTTAAGAGACTTCTCTGATTATTATAAATTCGTTTCAGATTGTCAGTGTTTATTATGGTTCAAGAGCCGTACTAAACAAATGCATTGTATATAAACAAAAATAGCATGAGCATGTCAAAGAATGATTAAAATGCTTGAAAGATATTTAAAAAAAAAGCAATCCTAAAAATTAGCGATCAAGTGTGATCTTCAACTTAAGAGGGGTTTAACCGTAAAATGATTGTTAGTAAAACAAGGTACAGCAAAAATCGAACTACTCGGATTGTGGTTAAAAAATTTAAGATATTTTTTTAACTTTTGGGTTATGGAAGGTTGGATCTAGGCATCTCTCGAAGTACTTTTTTAAAATTTGGAGAAAAAATTGACAAAATGGGCCAGATTCACTATTTTTTATCTCACAAAAAAAATTTATTTCAAAAAAGTACTCTGAGAGATGCCTTACTTACATTTGCTTGTTGTCGATAAAAAAATTAAGATCTATTTAAAATTAGACCCGCAAAAGTGATTTTTGCCGAACCCCTGCAAGCTTGCACTTTTATATGAATACTATGAATTACGGAATGAATCGCAATTTCATTCATAAAAATAAAAAAACACTTAAATACAAACAGGAGATGAAATCAATAGAAGTTGCAAATGGGTTTATTGCCTTTTCGAATTCGTACGACATATTAGGTTATATGTATGTATTATGAGCATAATCATTGTCATAAATCCGTTAATTGGGAAATAAAACAATATTTTTAAAACAAATCTAAACTTATTTTTTAAATTTTTAAATTTTCAATTTTTAAGTGGCGTATACCTGGGTGACTCACTTGTGAAATTGAAAATGAAACACATTCGTAAAGACGTTAGGTTTATCATGAAATGATCACAAACGAATACTCATAAACTTCTTGGAAATCTCAAAATAAAACATTTTATAGAGTTAAAAACTGTAATTTTGAAAATGGTGTAATGGTGTCTGGTAATATAAAAAAAACGTTAAAATGGTAGTTCTTATTAATGTTATTTCATTTTGGTAGTGCTACAAAACAGAACATATATAAATCATTAGAATCGTGCTATATGTTTTATTTGATAACCACCTTCTAAATATTTCATTATATACCAAACGTAATCAAAAGAAGTTGATATCCAATAAAATAGATTTAGCTATTATTAGAAAAACCGCTGTTATCTTTTTTGTCTAGTCTGCTTGAACTGTGAAGGTGAAGTGATTGAACGAAGAGCTTTTTTGCACCTAGAACATGTTTATTCTTTTGGCGGCGGCTCTTTGTTCGGCATTTCCTTTGACACAATATTAATAAAAAACAGTACAAGGTATTAAATCATCAGACGAACTGCGAAAAACTGGACCTCGAAGATTACAACAAGCAGTTTCTGAATACCTCAAAACAGATTCCAGTTAACAGTCAGTGAGAAGATAAATATTGAAGAGATAAAGAGAAATCAGGTAATTCGCAAATATTTGCCAAATCTATAAAACATGGGGTCGAAAATGAAAAAAATACAATAAAGCAATTAGGGACCATTTGCGAGTCAAAATTTCTAAATGTGGTTTATTCATCGACTACTACATTGACTTCATCGCTGCAGGCCCTGATGGAGTTATTGAAATAGCCAATAAAGCTGTTGTAGAAGTTAAATGCCCTTATTTTCCAAGAGATGTGACACCTGTGGAAGGTATTGCTAAAGGAATAACAAAATGGAAAGTTCAGGGAAAACCATGACAGTATTTTCAAGTTAAAGGTCAGTTATATTTGAATTTTGTTATTTTTTGGCATGGACATATAAAGGTATCAAAATTGAAATAATTTATCCTAATGATACATTTTGGCAAAGTAAAATTAAATCAAAATTAGTCGATTTTTATAATGCTTGGCTACCTGAAATAGATACGAAAAAAATATTTTTTTTTAATTATTTTTAATAAGTGATTCTAATATCAACTTTTATTTTTCTAGATAAATTTGAAAAAAGTAACACAGACACGCTCTTTTAATAAATATTTAAAATATCATGAAAAACCCCATTTATTTTTAGTTACTATATCATATAAGCTCTTAGTTGTAGTATATATTTTAGGATAATTTTGTTAATAATTTTAGTCTCATAAAATCGTTATACAATAAAACATGTCACTAACCATTAAATAACTTTTGTTATATTTTTTTGTGGAAATCATAAAACGTTTTTTTTATTGATCTATTGGAGTCTATTTTAATATATTATTTTTTTTAATGAACCAGTTAAAAAATTTTCGAATATTTAGATACTATTTTTATTCAAAAACTTTGATATCAAAATATTTCCCCTTCACCTATTCTTCTTATAAGTGAATAAACATTGTAACATTCAACAGGGTAAAAAAAATCTCATTTAAACCCTGATATAAATTACTAAAAATTGAAACAAAAGCTACGCCAGCCATGTTTAAATATAACAAATCGATTTAAAATACCATTTTTTGGTCAGCCGGGACGATAAGTGGTCACTACAAAGGACTTCTCGAAATATGTTAGTAGTGATTTTATTTCGACTCAGTAGCACATTTACAATAATTTTACTCAAAAGCCGTTTAGACTGAGACACTAATATATTTTTCTTTCCCATCAGGCCACGCCTTTATTGCCCGGTATTTTTGTCTCTTCTTTCCCACCGCAATTATACTATACTATACTACCTTTTATAAATGGTTCACCCCTTCTTAAAGAATGATAGTAGAATTGTATTAAGGTAAATAAAATGTAAGATAAAGTAGGTAATGTAAGATAAAGTAAAATTTACTTCCTATAATGAGCAACTTTTTCTCAGTATATGCACGTATTATAGGTATTTAGATGTCAGACATGTTGAATTGCAGTGGAACAATCTTTAATTCTAATTGTAAACAATCTGTTATCAAAACAACGGAATATTTGGGGAATTTTTCGTTTTTATTAACAATATACATGTTATCACGATTTTTTTGTTTGCGATATATCCTTCATGATTTTTTCTATAGACTCATTGGATCATTATAAGTCAAAAATCATGATAACATTTTTGAGACCATTTGTCTAGCCTCAATAAACATCGAATATTTTGGGATACAAAGTGAAAAGTCATTGATTTTTTGTAAAATAATATTTGATTAGATGAGTACGAATTTTAGTTAAAAGTGGAACGATTTTTACAATAAATTTATACTTACTTTTATTTTTAATTCAATTCAGCGTTATAGTAACACGTGCGTGCACACCTTGCTTATTTTGTTTAAATATTAATATTTTAGGATTGCAATAAGTTATTATTTTGTATTATGATAATTCGATATGTAAAACGAATTGTTGCAAACCATGTGTATAAAAATGTAAATGCATATAGGTGGAAAAAATGCGCGTAACCTTAGCTTCGCGTAAAGTGTCCAATTAAAATAATTAAATCTTAAATATACACTTTACTAATAAAAACAATTTGTAAAATTAACATTTATTATTTATCTTGAAGATTAAATATTTTACAATATATCTTTATTAATGATAATAAAACCAAAGTTTAAACCGTTTATCGTGATAACATTTTTGATACATAAGGAAGATTTAAAATATTTTGTCAAATTGGCAAGCTCAAGGGGTGAGGGATTTAAATATAAAAAAAGCAAGTTTAAGGAGACAAGTTAGTTTTAAATTGATAGAGGTAAGTGGTAAAAGGAACAAATATTTTTATATGGTCAGGAGTAAGAGGTAAAGGGACTAATATTTTTACATGAGCAAGCTTCAGAGGACCAGCAGGACTAAGGGCCAAAGGGACCAAATATTTTAACATGAGAGGTGAAGGGTTTTTAAAAATTTAAAAAAAATTCAATTTTCAAGATTTATAACAATTTTAAGTACAATTTGGGTTTAAAAGGGAGTATTGGATTTTGAGGAGAAATTCCCGACTGGCAATCCATATACATGATCATTCATAAGTAATGGAATAAAATATTATTATTTTGTTTAATAACAGGCCTTCAAATGTTGCTACCAACTGAGGTACAAAGTTTTAAGTTAAAAAATATTGATTTTTTGCTTTAACTTTAAGACTGCTTATAGATCTAAAATCCCACACATTGAAAAAATAATTTATTCACTATTGCCAGGGGCGTCAGTCCCAAAATTTTACGGCACTGGTCAAATCTTTTTAACTTCTTATTTGAAATTTATGAAGATTTTGTACTTAATACGGTACTCTTGTTTCACACTCAAATTGATTCCTGCTGAACTTGCGTGGATCTAGGT
Source organism: Neocrepidodera transversa (assembly GCA_963243735.1). Taxonomy (NCBI): domain Eukaryota; kingdom Metazoa; phylum Arthropoda; class Insecta; order Coleoptera; family Chrysomelidae; genus Neocrepidodera; species Neocrepidodera transversa. The sequence continues at coordinate 6,989,246 of OY725339.1, forward strand.
ATAAAACTAAAAAAAAATCATTTCAGTGATGCAGCAAAAAGGAACGTTAAAGCAAAACTGATTCAGAAGCGTAAATAAAAAAATACTAAAATGATAAAGTGACAAACAAGGAGACCAAAGAAAACAAATCTCATATGTTAAGTATTACATGCAAAACATTCATTTATCAATGGTTCCTGTTTTCTGTCCATGACACATTTTATTTGAAGCAACTTTCTGTTAATATATAATAATAATAATAAGTCATGTACCATGCAGGGACTGCAAGAAAGAGCCCAGATGAAGTCTGCTCACTTAGTATACAAATAAGAGTTCTCAACTCCACCTGAATTCACTGAGTTATACGTGTAATAGTATTGAGGACAAAATAAACCCATGTATTGAATAGGGTTTTTTAGGTCTTTGTGACACTAATAGGTTCAACAAAATTTAACAATAACTATATCAGAGGACATTTCTATCTTCTTTGAAGTTCATAGTTTAGGATGGGGGCACATATGCTGATATACTGGAGTTTTAAAATTGGTTTCCAACATATTGCAAAAAAACTTGCATTTCGGAAAAAACTATAGAGGAAGAAAAGTTCCAGTCGTAAAAAAATACATTTTAGCATCAGTTTCTAATTTTTGTTGAGACCTCCAAACTTTCACATATTACCGATTAGGTCGTAGAATTTCCGAAAGCACTTTGTTATAAATAATTGAAATATATTTATATTATATATTAGAAAAAAATATGCCATAAATACTGCTTCAATTTTTTTTAATTATGTAAACGACTAGTTGCTATACAGTTTTTTGTTGTTTAAGAAATACACTTTTGGGCTCAAATATAAAACCTGAAGAAGTTGGGGATTTTTTGACCCCAGAGTAACAAAGTATATTTTTTTGGTAGGTCAGAAAATTATTCTTTCCGCCAACAATTTGGGCATCGTCGTCTTCAATTATGTGTCGTACCACAAACGTCTGTGTCTTTTCATTGATATTTTAATAGTAGCTTTTCCAATAGTCACCCATCACTGTGTATTTTTATTAAAACATTACAATTTGATTCCTTTATTTAAATCAACAGCATAAGCACAAAAAACAAATGCAAATACTAAACATAAATTCAAATTTCTAGAATCAAAACTTTAATTGTACTAGGAAGCAAAACACAATTGATAGATTTATTTTTCTTAAATTGACGTGTTTATTATTTTCTAAATAAATAAATAATTATATTTAACTTTTTTTTGATATAGGTGTAAGTGTATATTATATACATTATTGTATTATGTTTTTATATGTCATGGTTCAGCTACAACTTACCATGGACCATTTTTAGCATCCCTGTTACTTTGCTACACTTTTTTGAGCAGCTACAATTTATAGATCGAGATTATTTAAATTGTTTTCTTCGCTAAAATTTACGTGTACCCAAAAAATTGGCTGTAACCTGTAAACAAACGATTTTACGAAAAATTACTAAGGTATAAAAAGTTTAAACATAATGGTTTATGATTAATCCATAGACTGTGGGGAAAAAGCTACTAAAAACCTCAAGATTCATTATTTAAATCACAATAAAACATGTCTTTTTTTATTAGTTTTTTCCTGTATCTTTTATTTTTTTAAAATTACACCAACCCATCCTCTGTCTGCATTTATTTTTTAATTACAAAACTAAAAAGCGTTATTAACAATTATTTTTGTAGATGTTATTACAATTTTTGAAAGATCCTGTATTCCCATTGCAATAAAAAGCAAACATATAACGACATCCGAAATGAAACAATCTCGCGGAACAAGCTACTTAAGTGAATAAACGTCATGGTAGCGCCATAGAGCATCTCTTTACTCCTCGGGTTTCGTTCTTAATTGATAACGTATATACATCACAAACAGTGTTTGCAAGGACACCGACCGTCTTAAATGTTGAATAGAATAGTCTCTATCATTCCAATAATCGTGTATTTATCTTATTAAAAATGCTTAATTTATTGCGTTGCATGCATTGTACTTCAATTGATACTTATTGATATTCATAATAAGTCATTTTTAAAATGATTTTATTGATAATATAGATAAAGAAAATTTGAAACAATTATTTATGAGGATATTTCCAAAAATACTTGTTATAGTGGACAGAAAGTGAAAAAGTTTTTCCTATGTTTTAAATAATTTATTAGATGATATAAAAGTGACCAAATGTATAATTTTAACAGTAACAGTAAAAATTAATTTACAAAAAATTGTTGTTCCACTCAAATCAATTTACTGGTATTCATTTGCGTTTATATCATTTAGTTTAGAATTTCATCCATTCTTGATTTTATACAAGACCATTTTGTCCCCAATTAAGATCACAAAACACAAAGTTGTTGTTGAAGATAATGACAACAATTTTGCTTGAGTAATGCTCTACATGTCTTCTAGATATTCATTGTTATACTTATTTTGCCGACTTGCTTCATTCCTTGGTGTTTTATTTTTAATTTTTCATTTTCACAATCTTCTTGAACACTGTCCTTCGTTTTCCTTTAATTTTTTGGTTCCAGACAGTTCATTTTTATTTGCGTATTTTACCTTTAGATTTTTGTTTTCATGGCACATATTTTCAGTTCTTATATATATTTTTAGTTACTATTATCAATTTTATCATTTGTCGTGTCACTTTACTTCGTTTACGATTCTAAGGTAAAAGAACTTATTTCTGTATCGAAATTATTTTTTGTATTTTGATGAACATGTTACAAATTGCATCTTTTTGTATATCTAAAATTCAGTTAATTTATAACCATTTCATAGTATTTTTACTTTTATTCACTCCCGAGCTATACTAATTCGGATACATCTAAATCATGTTTAAAATTAACTACTCCTGCTACTTGAAATGAACGTCCTACTTTTTTACCTTTGGGCGAAAAAATCAATGTTTTCTAAAGCCTTTAGGATTTTTTTCATTTTTTTATGTATTTTTATTAGATCTAGGCCCATATGAAAAATCGGAAGGCATTGGTTATGCAGAACTGATAGATTAATGATTAGACAAAATTCCGTCCAATCAAATTTTCATTGTCCTTCTTATGCAGTCCTCTTATAAAACAAAAAAAATAATTTCCGTTTCTGTTTCTAGTATTAAATTGATAATATGTCCTTTTATGCACAAAACAAGAATCAATTTATTTATAAAATAATTCTACTTATTCAACTTTTTCATAATTCAATTCTCAGAATAAGTCAATTTTTTTTTTTTATCATTCTACTCAAATAACAAATAATATATAAATATATAATCGATATTAATCCTTTAATAGTCAAGAAAAACTTCTAATTAACAGTCAAAAATTAAATAAATAATCAAATTCGTTTTTTGTTAGATGATAATAGACTATAATCATTTTTTTAATTATGAAAAAAAAACTTGTTTAAAAAATAATACACTCCAATTTTTTTTTTTAAATTTAACTTATCTTATGCCAAATTTTCATTTCCCATAATCTTAAATTCTGAACATTCATTGACCCTTACAATTTAAATTTTCTTTTATTCCAATTTCTGTCATAATTTAATTTTCTTTATCTTCTCTTTCCCTTGACCATTTAATTTTACTTTTGCGTTTTTAGTATTGCATACTTTTTATTATTTATAATTTTTTTTTTTAAACCAAATGGTTCAACGTTTTCTATTCTTTTATTATATTTATGAAAAATTTTTAAATCCAAGAAAATTTAAAATTATATAATTTTTTTGTAATATATTTAAAATTAAATAATTTTTTTATAATATTGACTTCAAGAACAACCCAAAAATTTTTTTTTATTATTAACATGAGAAATCACCATTATTTACTTCATTTCTCTAATGAGAAGTAATATTTATCTCCATTGTCTATGTTTTTAATGAATTGTTAATTTGACAACTAAACTCCCAGACTACTTGATATTTCGAAATAATTGAAGAATAAATAGGAAATATCTTAAGCTAGGTTTATCAAAAAACTAATTAAATCAAATACGGTAATGTATCAGTATTACTAGTAAGAAAAATTCTATATACACTTCGGTTGGGAAGGTCATTATAAACCTCGCACATTATATCCTTCGGCGTTACGCGCTCGTTAAATAATAGCTCACTTCTCAACCTACGTGTATAATATATTATTTTTGTATAAAGTATGGGAAGGATTATAAGGATATATAAGGATTCTTTTTAACATTTTCGAGAGTAGTAAAACAATTGTAAGAATCATGCATGAATTTTAAGCATTTTTGAAAATGATTCAGAATCTCACAATAATTTAAAATCGGCTCCCTAAATGTTTCGACGATTTTTAAAAATGTTTTAGGTAATTTGAGACACTGTCAAGTTTTTGTTTCATATACAGGATTTTATTCCAGAAGATTTTTTAGATAGCCGTGGTTTATATACTATTTGTCCACTACTAGAACATATAATCATCTTTACAATGATATTTTTGGGATTTTTTTTTGGTATTTAAAAGGAATTTAATGGAAAAGAAACAGTTTTTAACAACAATTGAATGAGATAATTCAATAAATTAAATTGACATTTCAATTTGTTAATTGCACATTTCGAATTTTAAAACTTTCAAGTAGCGATGAAGACATGAAGAATTCGTTTCATTTGACACTTATATTTTAAAAACTAGTAAATTGATTTTTAGGTTACTTTTATAATAGGAATTATTGCATAAATACCACTAATGAATATCAAAATATTTTTTATGTAACCTAAAACTATTGCAAAAGGAAATGTATCTGATAAAGAATTACTTACCTCTCGGTTTTATTTGATCCGGTCAAAAATTCACTTGAAATGACAGAAATTCAAAAGAAAGTGCTTATTCGCTGTCGAATTTTTTATAATAATAAAAAAAACTCTTATGGTAAACGCAATGACAGTTGCGTATAATCAATTGGAAAGATTTCCTAAGATCGCCTACCTCTGACATCACGTTTAGTCTTCAATTGTTTTTATTATCTACTAGTTCTACTACTAGGAAATAATGAAAAATTATCTACCAGTAGGAGAGAAATTTATCTTCTCGACTTGAATACTAATCCCCGCCTGAATTTTGGATGTAATTGAATTATAGATTTTACAGATCTGATAGCTAATGCACCTCCGAAATAATTTTGTTACCAACGAAGGTGGAGTTTAACAATTTTTTGATTTAAATATAAAGGGATCTATGTCTTAATAATTTTGTGAAAGAAGTTTGCATCGTCTATTTAACCATCCAATTTTATTAAGATTCTTTTATGTAAGAATTGATATGATAAATTTCAGGTCTGTATTATCTACTGAAAACCTGACCAAACCACAGGTTTGTATTATAATCTTGGGATATACTGAATGAGTAGTTCGTGAATGTTTATTAAACATTTCAAATTAGAATGACTAATTACTAATAATTGATATATGTAAATTAAGAAATTATTTGTTTAAAATGCTTCAACAATGTTTAGTTCGTCGTATCTGAAGAATTGGCCCCGTACTTACCGTTCTCATCAGAAAAAGAGTTACGTTATGAAGTACCAGATTACCATAATGTATATTATTATTAATTAAATATATTTATTATTTTTACAAACTGGTAGCGGTCCAGATAATATTTTCTCGCTGCCAAAGTGATTTATGTTTAGAATAAAATAAAATTATAAGTTAATAGCCTATTATACTTACAGTCATAATAAATTTTATGATTTGGTGCACTAATAGAACAGAAAATTATTTGGTTTTTCAAACTTTAGGTTCTATTGTTTTTTAATAATATTAAATAAAAGATAAAAAAATTAACAATATATTAAAATATCGTTTATATAAGGTTAAATAAAATTGATAAATTAAAAATGAATTTTGAATCATATTCCAATCTGTAAAATCTTGACAGATCATCATCAATATTCGAAAACCTATATACTAACCGAATTTTATTTATACATGTATATTTTTTCTCTAATTTGCCTCAGCTATTTTTTAATTAATGAGGATTAAAATTACAAAAAAAAACTAGACAAAAATGTTGTGTCTATTGTTAATAATTTGTTTATATGCCTACGATCGGCAAATCTAATCAGTTTATGTTTTTTTACTGAAAATTTCTGTGGTACCATCTTTTTGTTATATTTGTTTACAAGGTGGATACAATAAACATTACAACACCACTGATTGTGATACAGCTCTGATTTGATAATAAAATCATCATTATAATAGCAATTAAACGTATAAAAGTAAAAAAGTTCGTATTATCAGAGTTATACACAGTGGTGCACTTAAAGTGGAATCCAAAACACTTTAATCGTTATCTTTACGTGTATCGTTATTACTTCAAGATGTGATAATTATTTTTTGTTTTTATACAATTTTCGCACACGAAACTTACAATATCGTTTATTGTTATTTGTTTTTAAATACCATAACATCAATTTATCACTGTAGTTTTATTTTGTTATAAAGCACAAACAATTTATGATTATTATTAAATAATAAAAATTTTTGAAATACATTGATATTTGTACATAAACCTCTATCAAACAAAATTATAAGGGAAAAAAGATAAAAGTACAAACAGGAATATATTTTTCAATAATATTATTTTTTTCAAAATTGTTTATTATCAATAAAGTAATGGAAAGGTATGGAATTGTTAAGAACCTTTAAAAGACAACATGATTTGCTGGCAGATAATAAATATAGTCTTCTAATTCATAAATATAAAAAATGCTATTAATCTTATGGGTAACCACCAAAAAGAAATTAGTTAATTGATGGTTCTTGCTATATATTAATAAAAAAATATAGGTATATAATTTGATAAAAAATAGTAACAATTCCAATTGATGTACAATTATTTAATAAAAATAATCAGTTGAAATCAAACATATACAATCCGGTAAAATATAAAAATCAAATTTCAATTTATCATTGTTGAATTAAATAAGTTATTTATATTAGTGTTTCGTTAACCCATAACTTTTTTATTACACTTATGAGTATTTGATTAAAAATCGTCTACACAATAACAATATAATTAAATAGCCAGACTTAATATGTCGAGTGAAAGTTGTCAGTTAGGTTTAATTTCTGATAGTAAAATTTAACAACGGATATATGAGACATCGCAGTGTGCATTTACAACCCACTTTACGTCATAGCCTTATCATAATTCGTCAAAATCTAAAAAACACGCAGACTTCTGTCACATCATCGAATATAGGATCGTTTCCAAAATTATTAAATCCATGAAAAATAAGGTCGCGTTGATGTTGTAGTGATTAAGTGTGATATACTTTTTTTGTTTTCTGTGATCTAATATCAATATTCCATGTCAATTTTCGAGATAACTCCTTTAATAACCTCGAGTTATTTGTTGATGAAATTGCATTAATCAAAATTATTAAGTTTTAATTCTTTTAATTTTTGATAACTAACCTTGACCTCATCCGACTCCACTAGATTATTATGTCAAATTTTTAACAAATTAGTGGCTTAAATAATTTAGGAGCCGGGTTAATTGAAACTAATATGTGGAATAGTAAAAACAAACTACATGTGCGTGGTCACAGTTTCCATACGTTTCATGACAATAAATATATTTTTTTATCTTTTTTAATGAAAATGTACAAACATGTGACAATCATTTCACGAAAACGCAAAACTATAATTTTATATTAATCTAAACTGAACAATCGGCATTTCGTGAAATATTTAATTAGTGCTTTTCTATAAATAACCGTACTTTTCGCGTTGTAAACTATTTATGAAAACTACAATAGCTCAATTAAGCTAACTGTTACCTTTGATAAAACGATAGTTGATTGATTTTTTTTTTCTAAAAATATTCTGCATTATTATTTACACGAACAGTGCTTTAACTAATTTTCTTCCTTTAACCTTCATTATTAGTTTTCGTATTTTAGGTATATTAACATTATGATTATGTGTAACTATAAATATTTTAAACCTTGAATAAATACGATAAGAACTTTTAATTATACTCTATTACCAACAATAAATTTTTGTCGTTTATAATTTTTTCTTTATTTGCAAAAGTACATTATTATTAAGAATATTACTGTGTAGCTATTGTAAAAAAAATTCATATTTATTCAGAGTTTAGTTAAAAATCTATAAACATTTGCAACTGAAATTACCTCAATTTGTTATCATATTTTCTATTTCACAATACAAAAGATAACATTGTCTATTTTTTTTAAGTTTACGTAAAATATTATTAAAAGGGTAAACAATTATTTAAATTTTTTATATACTTTCAATATTTGTTTTAACTTTATTTAAAAAATTAAAGAGCAAAACTATATCGTTAACAAAAGCTAGGTATTCTTTTAAAGTTTTCATTTGTTGTAGTTTTCGAAGTCCATAGCAAAAAACTACTAAATGACAATAAGAAAAGAGCTTTAAAAGAAAAATATTATAAAAAAATTAAAAGTAAAATAAAATAAACTTTGGTCTATCTAGAAAATGGAAAAATACTGAATCTTATTTTATATTTCTGTTAATGCAACTCTTGACCATCTTTAATCATAATGATCATAATAATCATACCGATAATGATGATATATACATATCTATTAATTTAAATTGGCAATTTTATACGGTTGTTGTTTGCATTAGTTATAAAACTCTGGTAATAATAATTAATCTTCTAATTGGTAAATTAAAAAAAAATGGGAAAATTATAAAGACTGTACCTTACATCTCCTTGTGATGATGTTATAAACGGGCATCTTTCTGTGCCTGGATTTCCTAGTCATTCGATGCGAATTATAAAAACTTTGGCAAACCTAGCACCGATTGTACGATGCAAAATTAAATCATATTCCTTAATTGGCACATGAATACGCCACTTTACAGTCTATACCGCGAAGTGTCACTTTAAAAAATAATTTAATGATGTTAATGAAAATACCGAAGAGAACACGAAGATTGTAGTTGTATTTTTATAAGACAACTTTTCTGGTATCAATATTGACTATCACGCGTAGTACTGAATATGAGTACTCGACTCTTGCTGTGCATATACATAAGCACAACCTTTTAGAAACGTGGATTAAATTTTGGTGCGCACGCAGCACGTGCTTGAGTAGCTTGAGAAACAGTGGAAGTTACTATGCCGACTCGATCCTTTATAGAAGCTTTATGCTATAAAGTGTTTAGAGAAAATTATCTATGTTGTCATTGTTGTCGACACTTTGATAACAGAAATTTGTGCGTTCAGCTGAAGACGTAAGAAAATTATGATCATAATGACCACTATTATTATTTCTGTCTGAGCTAAACTGAGAAGAAAGCGTGCAAAAGCAATTTAATTAATTTTTTACTGTTTTCCAACTAATTTTGTTGAATCCTAATTTTTCGGATACGACTTTAAACAATTGAAAAATATACAGAAAGTGATTTTCAATAAAAAAAAGTAATCTAGCAATTATTATATCGACAGTTTAATCTGAATTGAGAGGATTCAGAGATAATTTGCAATGCTATCGGGATTCTTGATTGTTAATCTCGTTTATGTATTGGTATATAATAATTATAATAGAACTTCGTAGATTCACATAACCAATATACTTTATTTTTATATATAAGAGAGTAATCAAGCAATAAAACATGGGCGTAACAAATATTTTAAAAGATAATAAAATAGTTTTCGTAATTGATATATTAAGAAATAACATTTTTTATACAATTTAGTATTATCTCATTGAACCATATTTTATTCAACAACATTTCAGATAATATATGCTGAGACAGAAAAAAAAACAGATGTACTATTAAGATAGTCAATCCGAGCTGGAGTGAATCCTGGGAATTTTAAAATTAAAAAAAATCAGGTGGGAAAGGAATTTTTTGGGGAATGTGTCATAAAAAGAACTAGCGTCTGGGGAGACACACAGAAAGACCTGATAAATCAAAAAGAGGTGGGATTGGGATACTCAGGCGGGAAGGTTTAAAAATAGGTCCGTTATTAAATTTTTAGTACCTGAAAAAAAAATAACGAGCAATGCCAACCAGTCGTTATTTTTATGTAATTTTTTGAAATTCTAAAATTATACAAACAATTTACAATAATTTTTGCTATTCATGAAAATAAAAAACCTCGGTGTTCTATACCATTCAAAATTATTTTAGGTACCGAAGCCGAGTCCTATAAAAAATAACGGTTCTTTATAAGTTCTTTGTCTTGACGAATTTAATTTTTGAAAGTTAAATACATCAATATGTGCTAAATATTTATCACAATGGTATTGTATGTCTTCAGAAGCTTAAAAACGAAAATAATCCTGGTTGTCATTTATTTCAACGAAATAATTAAATTATAATAACATTTTCACATTTGATTTATTATGTGCCATAACTTGTATGAGCCATAGCTTAAGTTTGCATAGCCTGTATGAATTTTTTAGAAAATTTTATTTCTAAAAAATGTCCAAACTTCAATAAATCGTGGCAAAAAATATCAAAAATGTTATAAGATGAAGCACAGAATACGTAAATTATAATTCAAAATAACACTTTAGTTTTCATACCCTATTAATTTAATAGAAAAGGCCAACTATTTATTAATTATGATTAAGTTTAAGTTGTACACCATCTTTTCTTACATAATAAATAATAAGATGCAAAATATAGTTATCAGTTAGCATAGTCATAGTAAAAAATTGGACTGAAATAATTTTTGCAGAACCGGAACCGGACCTGAACTGAAATTTTTCATTTTATGTAGAACCAGAACCGAACCGGGTACAGGTACCTGATTACTATTGGAAATTATTTGGCCAATCTTTTTTATTGTTCTACAAACCGTATATTTATAAAAAGATCCGAAACTTTTAATGGCTCATTAATGTCTTAAAGTTAAATGTAAGTAGTGTTTGTTTGTATTTTTTAGTCGGTTACTGAGACTGAGATAAGGAAGCTAGACACTGAATATAAAATTTAGATTTTTTAAATTAGAATAGAATTTAATTTTTTTAATAATATTCAGTGTTTTAAAATGCTAAGGAGAAATAAGGGTTTTTGTTTGTTACAATCAGTGAGCTAAAAAATGTTGTTTTGCGAAATGTCTTTATAGAAATAACAATAGCCTGTTTAACTTGAAGCTCACACCAAATAATTCTAGTAACGTGTTTTCGAGTATTTTGTTTACCGTTAAATATATCATTGTACAGTTTTGGCAAATTTTATGTTCTTCGGGACAAATGAATTCGCAATATTCCAGTAGTTACTTCCAATTTCACAACTAATATATTGATATTCACAGTTTGTTCTCCAATAATTAAGTAATTATTTCGACACATTACTGATCCGAATACATATGAGTTTTATTATAACCTACTTACAGTCTTAATCGTTATAATCTCTTTTAACTAAAGAAAAAATCTAACCTTAATATTTTCGAATTGACTGGTCAAGGAAAATTGCAATGCAAAATTAATTTTCTATGTGACAAAATCTGGACTTTCGCAAATTAAGTACGTTGTACAATTTTTATTTGAATAGATTGAAACTTGGGATTCCGTAATCCCACCGATCATTTAGTCTTAAGTTTTAAAATTAGATGGGCTTCTTTGTCACAGTGGTTATCAACCATAAAGTAACTTTTAAATTTTAAATTGGAAATGATTCCTTCCACAAGAAATAAACTATAACAGTAATAAACATAGACGAATATATTTTTTAAACTGGAATAACTCAAAATAGAAAATTACAAAAATATTATTTAGTCTTTAAATATTCCTATTTTATCTTCCTGAAACCATTAATCCAGCTTTCACGACCAGAAAGGCTACAAAGGATTCAATTCGGTTATAAATGACCGCTGCGCCGAAAAAGGTTCCACCCAAATACATTTTCTGTGAAAGATGAATTTTATTTAAAATTATAATAATAATTGCGTAAATCTATTTCTAATATATTTCCTGAAGTGGTTGTAAAAAATCCATAATTTGATACTTACAATTAAAAATTGTGTTTATTACAGTAATAACAGTAATTATTGAAAAAATCAATTACATGTTAATTATAATATGTAAATTAAATGTATTAAATTTTAAAAAAGCTCTTCATGGAACAGGTAGGTAATACTTAATTTTTTGATTATTTAATGTAGTGTTATATCTTAAATTAAATACCAACATAACGTACACGTTCGGAAAGATCCTTATAATATTTTAAGACACGATAAATATAAAGATTTACGTAGGTGACAGGGTGGTTATTATATTATCTTGTTATAACAGAGACTGAATCGTAGTAGATATTTTGCAAGTTTGTGATAAGATAAGGTTATTCAATATACCGGTGTAATGTGTATATTTGTATCTAATTAAAATTGATGTCAAGTGTAGAATGACGTTCATTTCCTAAACGACAAGAAAAACATAATAAATCCCTCTAATACCCAATGTAAATAGGAGATTAGTAAGTAGGTGTTATATTTTATGTAGTAACACTTAAAGACGTGTTATACAATTGATATTAAAATGAGGTAATTACTGTCTTCACTAACATATGACTTTATTTTTTGAGTAAATAAAAAAATATTTTTTTATAAAATTGTACCTACAGTACACCCCGATAATAAATATGTCTTAAATTTACGATGCCAAAAGCACCATCCCATTTTTGTTAACTAATAAGTATTGTTTTAACGTTATATTACAGAACGAAAATACCCATTAATATACATTTCTCTATTCAATCTGAAATAATTTATTTACTGTACTTGATTTTCTTTGTTTTACATTAAATGTGTGTATTTTGAAAATAATGGGCTATTTTAATACCAACATTATTTCATATCTTTAAAAAATATTACAAATAGATCGGTAAGTTAAAAAATAAAGCTGTAATTATAATAACCTTGAGTATTTTGTGCGAGAAACTGTGATTATTGTTAACAAATTAAATTAATTATTTTTTTCTGTTAAATATTGGGTCTAGAAGGTTACTTGTTCAACCGAAAAAAAAAACTAGTTACTAGATAGTTACATTTTAATTCGTCATTGTGGTATATAAATTTCTCTAGCTATTAATTTGGTTACTACAAACTTATTTTAAACAAACAATCCTATTGTAAAGGTCAATTATCATTTGTAAAATATTTCACCATATTTGTGTTCATAGAACAAACGAACCAATAGGTAATGATATCGGATCAGTCATGGATCGCGGGTTCCAAATTTCAAATCACACCGATAAACTGATATTCTAAGACATAAGAAATGTAAGAAAGCCGCCACTATTATCTAATCTGATTAGATTTGTTTATGATTGGGGAGTGAAGAGGAAAGCGTTTTTTTTTTAAATATTAGATCAGCGTCATGGTACAACATCTATTAGTAATTTTTATCTCGCTATTTGGAAGTATACTTCAGTCCATAAAATTTACTTTTGTATTTAATATTTTAGCTAAACCAACGAATTCTAGGCCTGAAATTTTTGGTAGAAATTTCAAAATTAAACCGGGTATGATTTTCCAGATATGAATGTTTTTAATTCTTTAGTCTGACTTGGTTATAACAACAAAAAAAGCAAGAAAATGAGCTCACCTTAAAAAATACCTAATTTCTTGTGCAAAATGGATTATTTTCAATTTTTCTGTTAACAGTAACTACTTGATAATTGATTAGAAATACAGGGTGTTTTGCGATTGAGTGGCCAAACTTTACCAGATGGTAGAGGACCATAATTATGAACATTTTTGCATTCTGATTTGAACTAAATTTGATATGTATATTGTACTGTACGTAATCTAAAAAATTCTGTGTCGTAAAGATCAAAATTTATTTTATCGCTGTCAAAAAAAATGTTTTTGGGACTAATAAAAATTTCACATTATATATAAATTTTGCCAATTTTCGATATCGATTTATAAACTACAATAATAACGAAATCAAATCAAGCACTTAGTGTTGTTGGCACATTGTTAGTAAATCTAGTTTTAATTCCTGAATTTTACGATTAACCGTTTTTAACTAACATTCACGCTTTTAAACCCTAGAAATATTCATAAAAGTTTTTAATTTTCAGAAATAAATTTCAATCTAATGTGTGCTGGAGTATCCCTCTATCCATTCCTTAAGATAGATTCTTTAATGATTTAAGAGATTTCAAAAATCTAACATGAGCAGTAATGCAATGAAGTAAGGGATAATCCCGATATGATAAGAGCTGGTGTAAATAATTTAGTGTTAGGATCAAGAAAATAACATTGAATTGAAATTGGAGGTGAACATTTCGAAATCTTGTTATTTTGTATTAGGTTTATTATTATGAATTAGTTTTAGTTAATTGAGTTTTAATTAATTGAGTTTTATTTCACAAACTTAATCTTTTATGAATATTTAAAGCAGGTGCGTACGTAAATATTATATTAAAAACAGTTAATCGTAAAATTTAGGAATTAAAACTAGAATTACTAAAACCCTAAGAGCTTGATTTGTTTACGTTATTATTATAGTTTATAAATCCATATCGAAAATTGGCAAAATTCATATATAGGGTGAAGTTTAATATTTATTAAAAAAAAAAAAATTTTTTTTAATAAATTTTGTTCATTACGGTACAGAATTTGGTAGATTAGTCACATTAGAATATATATAGTTCAAATTAGAGGAACCATTGCAAAAATATTGACAATTGAAATTTTTGAATATATATTAAATAAAAGATATTTGGGTCACAATAAAAGTCAATATCTACCATTTTGTAAAGTTTGGCCATTTTGTAAAGTTTCGCCAGTCAATCGGGAAACACTCGTATTAACAGAAAAAGATATAGACATAGATAAGTTGGAATTTTGAATGCATATGTGAAAGAACTAAAATACCATATTATTAGATAAATTATAAAATTTAAATTGATACTAAAACGAACACAAAGTAATTAACCTGAAAATGAGATAAGGACAGAACTGATAGTTACTGGAAGTTAAGACTTGAAATTAACTAATAATTGAGACAGAGACTGATCATGACGAAATAGGAAAGCAAGTATAATATTGGGTAGATAGATTATTCATAATAAGACAGACAAACAAAAAAGGAACTGAAAGGTGAAACAGAGAGAAGGTGAGATGCTGATATAGACAATCCATATCAGAAGATCCGAAAAGAAAGAAAAAGAGAAAACGAACCCGACTAAGAAATAAAATAATAATAATTTTAAAATTGTCTACAATTTGTATAAAATGTTTTTTCTTGCAGAAATAAGATATTTAAGTACAAACATTATTTTAACTGTTTACTTAAATATTTGTGGCGCCTATGGATCAGCCATGTTTTATTGCTTGTTTACTATTATGCATAAAAATAAAATATAGCTCATTGAATGAGGGACCACCAGAGGGGTTAAATAATTAGTTTTGCTAATGTTTACCGTCAGCATGTTATATTCTAATCACTTTTTTATTAGCAGAAAATTAACTTCGCGGCTGTTTTAATTCTTCCTATGTATTCGCCCGGTAGAAAATAGCCATGTCATCCGCAAAACCAATTATATCCTAAATTAAATAAGCCGTTAATGTTTATATTGAATAAGGTAGGGCCAAGCACATACTCCATATTCAATTACACTTGAAGTGTTAAGTAAATTATCGATTAGTACAGCTTTGTGTCTTGGTAAGGTAGCTTTTTAAAAAAAATTAACAACTCGGTTCTTCCAAGAGTTGTAATAAAATTATATAATTAAGAATATCAAAAGCTTGCAACAAATTTATGAATATACCCCATAGTTTCCCAAACAACAAGCTTAAATCTTTTATTCGCTGTATTAATGTTATTGTGCTGAGTAATAAAAGTAATAAAATATAGAGAAAATTCTCCCCTCCCCAAGATAAATAATTTATCTATGCCCTTGATATTCAGTCCAGGTTTTCTTTCTAAACCCATACTGCCTAGTAAGCTTACGTTTGATTAATTTTTCAAATATGTATAATTAAAGAAATCGGTCGATAGTTATTTATTTCTGTTTATCTCCCGTCTTATGTAGAGGACTAACGATGGAGATTTTAAAATTTGAGAGATAAACGCATATGTGTCAATAGATTTATAGTCTAGAGACAGTTTAATTTTATTATTTAAGCAATTATGTTGTCATCAAATGGCTTTTCAATTTTTTATATTAAGATGCCCGCACACCATGTCACTTGCGTGGTTGCCATTTAGAGAACTACCCAAGGAAAATGTGCTGGCATACTAATAAATTGGGAGTAAAAATTGTTTCTTTTTATTATTTTCCAGTTATTGTTATCCTACCCTCTATAGTAGAGCGCCACATAACATAATTATTCGTTTTTGGACGAGATCTTGGCTAATACAGCAACTAAAAATATGCTGGATTTTTCATGATATTTAAAATAATTATTAAATGAGCGTGTGAGCGCATCTGTGCTACTTTTTTCAAATTTATTTAGAGAAAAAAGTTGATAGTCGTATCACTTTTATCAAAAATAATTAAAAAAAAGTGCAACAGGCACGTTCTCAAGAATTAAATACAGGCTCGATTGGTGAAAACGGCAGCTTCCTTTATTTAATATTAAGGGAGCGCCCGTCCAAAAACTATTTCAGCCAACTAACATATGAAATGGGTGCCTCTTAATCAGATATGATATTTTTTTATTTTTGAATGTTCAATTTTTCAAATTATTTGTTCAATACGTCAAATTATTTTAATTAATTTCATTTGTTTGAGCTTTCGAATGAATGACCCTTTAAGTAACACTTAATGGTCTGAAATATTTTAATAAATGTTTTAATTTTACAAGTAAATCCATAAGTGTTCAATAAATAAAATAAAACTCGAAGTCATGTTCCACATAAATATAATTAAAAATTTAGGAAACAGCGACTAGTTTCGGCTGACAGTCATCTTCAGGCCATATAATATAATCGAAATTAACAAATAATTTAATAATAATAATTTAAATGCTAGGGGGGTGTTTGTAATTAGTAAAAAATAAAAAAGAAGAGAAGTATCAAAAGGAATATAATCAATTTTCATGTTCCATACTATTATATTCCTTTTTTCCACTTCAATAATCGAATTTTTCAGAAAGTGCGTAATGCACATTTTTTGATTGCTTAGTGTTCGCGAGCACTTTTTGTCAGTGCTCGTTACAGCTCTGATTTTAAATATATTTTTTAACTAATTTTAAAATTTAAAATAAGCAGGAGACGTTGGAACTATAATCGATTTTATAGGTAATTCATAATTATAATGAATTTAGAAAATAATTACATATTTTTAAAATAATATGCTAATGTGTGTGTGAGTATAGAAAGTATTCACAGTCAAATTTTCATTTATTAGATCTTATTAAAAGTGACCTTGGCGTAATAATAGCTAAGCACAAAATTAAATTTGTTTAACTTTATTTTCTCTTTACGTGTAAAATGGTGAACTTTAAAAAAATATATTTAATCCTACATTTTATACAAAATATAAGATGGGATGAGTTACGACTTTTTTTAATACAATTTTTATCGACCACCAAAAGTATTAAATACCGTAATTTTTTTATTACATGCGTCTTGCAGAATAAATAATACGCGATATCCGTAGGTTAGGTCAATCCAGCACCTCCACCACTAGAGACGAAAATTATTTTTTAAATATCAATAAGTTTTGTAGTATTTCTTATTAATTAGAAAAACATACTTCGATTTTACTTTGAATCTCATGAAAAATTATTCCAATTTTTGTTGAGAAATAACTAAATAAATAATAAAGTATATAACTTGTGTGGTAAAAAAAAATCGTAAAATGTTAACATTATTCACACTGCTAGCTCGGCACGTTGGGCATACGAGTGAATGAACACAAATAAAATTATATACTCATTACATATGCCATCCTTCGAACAAATTTGCCTGGAGAAATTTTGGGAGTGGTTGCATATATGATTTTGATTAAGCCATGCAAAAATATTGAAATGAGATCGCTCGCTTATGACTGGTGAAACTGGTAGATTGAGAAAATTTTTACGTAAATTTTTTCATTTCATATCACGTCAATATGATTTAGTTTAAAGGTATAATAGTCGATCTTTGAGAAAGATGACATGGAAAGAAGCAATTCCATTAACAATTTTAATTGAATCCCTGTTTGTTTTCCAAATCAGTCGATTTTATAAATGATTGAATACAAGTTTAATTAAATATTTTTTTAATTGTAATAATTCAATTTTTTATTTAAGATGAAGTTAAAAATAATTGCATCTTGTTATTTTGGTAAAATTTACGTGTTATTACATGAATACAAATGTTAAAACTGAATGGCGGGAAATCCCAAATTGTTTTAATTTAAGAGAAATAAAATATATAAGCGGCAAATTTCCAGAAGCAAAAACCAGTTCGGTGCATGGTATTGGCGTTCCCATACAAGTGAAAAATATTTTTACAACTCGATGGAATATTGTATTTCGTAATACAACAGTGGTGGTATAAACATTATAATAAACGTTCATTTTATAGAACCAATGGCGTATACAAGAGGGAAATCATGAGGTCTTTGTCTTTTTTATTTTTAGATAAGGTGACTTAGTAAATATCTAAGTTGTGATCCTCCAAAATCAAAGTTTCTATACGTCTCTGTCTAAAACATATTGTAAATTTATGACACAAAAATAAAAAAGCGTTCGATCTGTTAGTTTTCGGTTACTGAAGATAGACCACAATGGGTTAGAGAAATAATTGTTGAATAGCGAGTGTCATAAAAAATGTAGAATAAACGATGTATTTGATATTTCCCCACTTTGGGAAACCCTAAGGATTTCGAAATCACAAATTGGGTTATGGATTTTTTAATTTTGTCAAATTCTTGATAAATATAATAATTACCATGTATCATTAATGACGTTTTAAATTGTTATCTTTTACATACATTTTTATCAATTTACATCCTATGTTTAAAAAGATATACCTACTTCTATGATTGATGAATCATATAATATTCAGTTAATGATGTTTTACAAAATCGTTTAAACAAGAAATATTTTTTATATTACAAAGAAGTGCTAATCTCAGAATAAATGCTTATAACGTCAGAAAATTTAAAAGCAATTAGAATTTTATAAAATGATACGTTATTTACAGATACTATCATAAAAACGTGTATTCAAAAAAATTATCAGGTTGGACTGGAATGATTGTGCCAATTAACGAAGCAAAACGAAGGTACTTATTGACTTTACAATGTCCGTCTATCTGTCTGTCTGTCTGACACAGCAATAACTCAAGAACGGTTTCGAACTCTGTTTTCAACAATCAATAGTTTTTATTTTAAATCAAGCCTTAGAAGTAGGTAATTTACGTTAAAAGAAATTAATAAAGCTTTTAATGATTTCAAATATAATAGTTATTTAACTAACTTGTTTATTATAATTTTTTTATTAAATTACATGAATAATTTGGTTACGCTATTATTATAGTTTATAAATCCATATCGAAAATTGACAAAATTCATATACCGGGTGAAGTTTTATATGTATTTAAAAAAAATTTTTTTTGGAGGCATTAAAATAAATTTTGTTATTTAGGGTACAGAATTTGGGAGATTAGCCGCATTAGAATATACATACTACATTTATTTCAAATTAGAGAAACCATCGCAAAAATATTGTCAATTGAAGTTTTTGAAAATAAACGTAAATACCCTGTATATATTAAACAAAATATATTTGGAACACAATGATAGCCGATATGAAATCACTTTATCTGGTAAAATCTTTTTATTAACTTATAAATTATTTATATTTATTAGGGTTTAGGCTTAGCTGAAATGTTCGCTTTCAAAAAAAAATGATATCTAAATAATATAAATAAATATTAGTTAAGTCGAACCCTATCTTTTTTTTTAATAACTGATTTGACATATTTTATATTTTATTTAGTTTCAATACCTCAACCTATCCACACAGAAATAAAATGCCCTTAATCGAAGTTAACTGAAGGGTAAATACTGATTTTTAATAATCGTGAAAAATATAGTGTGAAAAAATACAAATTATCACGTTGAAATTGTTAAAAATTAAGCAGATCCGGCCATGTATTATTAAAATTATTGATCTGAAATATTATTATTTAAATTTTGAACATTTCCTTAGAAAAAGTAAATCTCAGTGTACGTATTTGTTTTGTCTCATTATCATTTATCTAAAGAACTTGATTTAAAAATAAAGAAATAAAAATTATTATAATATAATGTGGCTAGTTCAGAAGTTGAATACTTATGTAGTCTATTTAGGTAATATAATATAAAAAATAGTAATTACCACAAAAATACTAGGTATTGAGTTTTATTAGAATATCTTTTACAAATACTCTTAAATTTTGATAACAGATAAAAATCTTAAATTCCGAAACAAAGCTATCAATATTTTACTTATCTTAATGTGAAATTAATCAGGTAGTAATTATCTATAGCCTAAATAATCAGAATAATACAAACATAAATTAATTTAATTTTCTATATTACATTTTTAAAAATGTAATGTCATATTTGGTGTTTGACGGGGAATTCTATTTTGATAAACAATAAAATCATTCAGTACCTAGTTGTAACTAAAATTTTATTCATTACTTCCAACCTACAACCTGTGCCGGTATTTCATTAAAAATAACTGGATTAAATTTATATAAGGAAATATTAAAAATAAATAAATTTCCGTTAAGAGGCTTGCATGGTTACCGTTTAGAGAATTAACCATTTAAAAATTCTTGTGTTCTAATAAATTGAGTGTAAACATTTTTTTTTTTAGTATTTTCCAGTTAATGTTAAGTAAGCCTTGCCTCTAGTTCAATTATTTTGGTGTAGAACAGGGTAGAGCGCTACAAATCATAATTATTCCTTTTCGGGCCAGATCTCGCCTAGTATAACAACTAAAAATATGTGGTTTTTTTCATGATATTTAAAATATTTATTAAAAGAAAAAACTTGATAGTCATATCACTTTTACAAAAAAAAATTTGAAGAAAATGCCACAGACGCTCTCTAATGAATTAAATACAGAATTAATTGGTGAAAAGCGCAGCTTCCTATTTTTAATATTAAGGGAGGGCCCGTCCAAAAACTACTTAGGAAAAGATAACATATGATATTGGCGCCGAAATCTATTTTTATTTTCAGAATTTTACGTTTTTTACTACTTATTCAAATAATTTCGTTTTAAATGTACTTGAAAATCATGTTTTAATCGAATGAAATTATTGTTTAAGTATATTCGATTATTAAATACCGGATCAAATTAATTAGATATGGTAAGTATGTATAGAATAAACACAATTACAGAAAAAAATGTGTCAATAGTAAAATGCTACTACTAACGGTCTGCATGAAATGTCTCTTAAAATAAATAATATTTCTTATAGAAACCCTTGCTTAAATATCAGCTACTTAGTGTTACATTTTTTTAATTATCAAAATTTTTATGTTTGTACGTTTCTCAAGAATCTATTCTAATTTTAATATAAATCAAAATGTAATAAATTTATTGTTGTGGTATAAAACTTTAGGCAAGTCACTGGTGTACCTTTTTTAGTAAAATAAATAGATTTTTTTCAAGTTGTATAAAACTTTTTGTTTAATTCAAAAAACAGTGACGGACTGACCATCGTGGCGCGGTGGCGTTCGGTCCCAAAAAATGTTGTGAATTCCCTTTTGTCCTCTTACTAAAGAAAAAAGTATTCTAAGATTAGGTGCATATGAGGTTCTGTGTTTTTTTATATATTGACCGCTCTCACAAATCGCCACAATGAAGAACTAGTGTCAGTCCGTCACTGATTCAAAATTGAAATGTCTGAACTATCCGTAACTGTACAGATGCTCTGACAAACAGAAAAAAACAGACTATATTATACACTTTAAAAAACAACAAAAACAAACCAACTTATACTTATATCAAGCTTCGTTTGTCGGAAATTGGTCAGAGAGATTTTCTTTTGATTTTAAAAAGATTATATTTTGCGGAGTATACAGAATACAAAAGAAATCATATAACTGAGACTGTTAAGCTTTCTTTCATCTTTATACAAAAAACAGATATGAGATAGATCAAATTTAAGAAGAAGCGGTGATATAAGAATTTTGAAAAATGAAATTTTAATTGAATTAAGATGTTTGTAGTAATAATAATATTATTCGACATAGTAAATATGAGATTTTGAACCAACAAATCCTCCCCCCGAAATATTCTCCTGGCTACGGAATTAAGAACATTGAAATCATAAATTACAAATTTTGAGTATTTCATAATTATTAAAATATCGCTGAGCATAAATTGGTTCGCAACTATGGTTGTTTTACGATCAAAAATAAAAATATGATATAGTCACAATCGGTAAATTGCCACGATAGACAACATAAATATATTTGTTTGCTTGTTACTTTTTTATATATTTTGAAGTATCTGAATTTACAAGAGCATATAAAAATGATTTGTGCTAAATATTAGACAAAAATTGGTGTCTAGATTTTTCATGTCTAATTAAATTAAAACTAGTTTCAGATTTGTGAATTATAGGCACTAATTTAATTTTTTACTCTTTTACGTAAAGAATAATTTTTATAAAAAATAAGTGACACACATTAATCATTCAGGACATGTTAAGAAAGGACTTTTTATGGGAAAATTTCGCTTTTTCCATTTATATTATTTTAAATATCCGTTTTTATATATTTTCCAGATTTTTAAGCAGCAGTTATTTATCCTCTCTATCTCTCGAATTTCGCAGGAAAGATGAGAAACAAATAATACTGTTTAAAATCTCTATTAGTAAATTACACTGGTCTGCAATGAAATCCTCCTTCAAATAAAATTATCATAACCATGAAGATTTCGATGCTCCGAATCTCCTCACATTGTTCGTTTCTTGCTATCACATCTAGATTTTGAGAAATGCATAGTAAAAAAGTCTGTGGGTTAAAAATGTGTCTAAAGAACCTTTAATGCAAATTGGAAAAAAATTCTGACACCACTCACAAATCCGAGAGATCATGAAGGACGAAATTTTTAATACGAAATTGAATAAAGTAGAAAAAAGAGCATGGGCAGCTTTGATAGAAGTTTATCATAGTTTTCTCGGAAACAAAAAGTTGATAACTACCAAAAATCATTCAAAAACTTCTTATTGCTTATAAAGATCTGAAGTGCAACATGTCTCTCAAAATTCATTTTTTGGATTTGCACTTAGATTTCTTCCCTGAAAATATTGGTGCTGTATTAGATGAATATGGTGAAAGATTTCACCAGGACATATTGCATACAGAGAGGCGCTACAATGGAAAATGGTCTGAAGGAATGCTTGCCGACTTTTGTTGGTCAATTCGACGTGATACTCCAATTGATCAAATGAAAAGAAAAAAACTACAAAGTAGCTGGAATTATATTACTAGATAGATATCCTACTGATTTTACTGCTTAAACTATTGAACTTTATAACCTTTTTATAATTATTATTATCATTATAAGTATTTGATGCTAACTTGTAAGAAAAAATAATAGATAAAGATTATACGTGTTACATATTTTTTTTGTTAAATTTATATTCAAGAGATCCAAATATAATCTTATGTATAAGAATAATAAGGAGAGAAGAAAAAATTTGCTTTGCAGTGCTAGTCAAGCATACCCATTTATACCGATTTTAAAATATATAGATAATAGTAAATTAAAACTTCCGGCAATCAGGAATATTATGTGGGTGTCGTGTATTTGCAAATGTTCTAGGCAAATACTAAAGTAGTCCCATTGTGAAATATTGTGAATTATCTCGAAATATCCCTACTCCTACAAATATGTATTTTTGATTTAATTATCTAAATTTGCAAAACCATAATCTATCTTTTATTTGCTTATGTGACGTCGATTAATATGAAGTATTAAAATCATCGTCGCCAATATTGTATAATCAAATACGTAAAATTCGCTAATCATTGGTTATTAATACTGTACACATATAAAATGTATAAACCAAAGCGAAATTTTTTAAACCAAACCAAAAAAAAATTATATGATTATATGATCGTTTTAATTTTGTCAAATAGCCACAAAATAATATTTATTGGTAAAAAAATTATTGTAGCGCTACGGTGCGTCAAACTAATGGTTGCACCATTTTGGCATACAGGTGTAAGGAAACCCGAAAAACATATATTGAATATAATAATTAAAAAAAATTATAGCGTTGTAAAAAATCAATAATTTTAAAATCCCATTATTGACATCAGCCTGTATATTATTGATATTTTTGTATAAAAATTTAATAGAGAATACTGGATTTAGAAACTTTTATCAAAAAGAAAATTTTCTGACAAATTAATAATATAAACCTAACTATAACAGACTATACTCATCTCCAATGGTGTTACATGACTTGAAGGTCAGTTTATTGCTGCAGTTGACTACAATGCTGCCAATTTTTAGGGCTTTTGCTTTGCGATAAATTTTTGCGCCGAATTTGAACTTCATTCCCTATACCATGTGGCTAACACTATATACTTTTTTAGACTATTGCTGTTTACTTCTAAGTAATAAAAAACAGACCACTTGACTACTAGTTCTATTAAAATCTCTTTGCAATTTCGTCAATTTACATAAAAAAATGATTAATCAAAAAAAAATGATGAACTTGGCATCCTAAGTAGATATTTTATGGCAAACTCCCAGACTTTATTTTTCATCAATCTCATTATTATCCCAAGTCCTGTTTAAAATCCCTTTAATCAATGCATTAAAAAAACTGACAAATTACTACTACTGTAAATTATTTTCCGTACATTGTATACTTTAATTAAACTATTTTTAAACGGTACATCCTACGCGCATAATCTGTTGCGCTATACATGCGATTTGAAAATGGGATGTAATATAATTATATTTTTTATTTTTGAAAATTAGTCATTATATCTATTAAGCAAAAACTTTTATTTTCCCAAAATTGTTGCATAATTAACAATGGTAGCAACCCCAACCCATCATTTTTGTTTTAAGTTTTTAAGTGCTATATGCCCATTTTAAACCTTATTAAAACAGAAATAATTCATTATTTAATTTTCGTTTTCTTGAGCTAAAATTTTCAGCTTGAAATTTTTTCATTTATCGTTAAAAACAAAAAGTATCTAATTCAATTTGTAATTAATTGCTTAATTAATTATTTGAAATAATTTTGTGTAACAATAAGCTGAAATTTAATTTCATATTACAAAAAATAAAGTAAAGATCTGAAAAAGGTATTGCTATTAATACACAAACCTCTAAATTAAGTTTATAGAATTTCTGCAACACTTCCATAGGAAATTTGTGTCAAAACCACATGAAACACAACAGGCAAAACTATAGAAGGAAAAGGTTTGAAAGTCCTCAATAAAAAATGCTTAATCCTTATATCTTGACAAAATAAAAGAAATGGCTAGTGTTTGAAATGAAAAAGAGATAAAATAATCATAACGAATACAATTCTAGTTAAAATTCATTGATAATTATACTCAAGTATTGCTTCTAAGTGATTTCAGGTATTGATTCACAATTTTTAACAATTACCAAATTTTATTGATTCAGTTATATCACTTGAGAAAAAATAAAAAAGGTCAATTCTTGATCAACTAAATGAACAATGTTGGTCGACTGCAGACGATATATTTGCAGCAAGAGACTATTTGATAGTTGAAATATCGCACATGACAGTTTATCAGTAGGTACTTATTAAAACTAGACTTATGATATATGAAAAATGTGGTACTCACTTCAGAAGTACAACTGGTAGCTTCAGAACTTAACGCTGGTGACAAAATATCATAATTAGGAGACACTTTTTCTTGAGGATAGTATCCCTGAGAACTAGAAATATTTGTCGTACCATTAAATTGAGTGGTGCCCGTACCACAAGTCGGAGCACTGTGAGTTTGAGTCAATCTAGAATTTGGAGACACAACACTAGGAACTTGAAACGATTCACTTAAGTACTGCTTCACTTGGTTTTTTTGTTTTTGCATCACATGGTATTTTGTAGGATTCGCTAACTTGGTTTGGACTTGTAAAACTTGTGGAGGAACTTCTGCTATGCTATTTAATGGCACTTTTACTGGATTTTGAATGTTATTTCTGGTGTGAATTGGTGAATTTTGGGGATGAGGAGGAGGTCGTTGAGTTTTTTCTTGATTCTGCCTTTGTTGTTCGAGGAGGGCGTGATCTCTCATCAGTTGCAATTTCAGCTGAGTCCTGGATACTGGGTTGATGGTGTTCAAGTTCGGTGTACTAAAAAATATTATTATTTAACATGCAGAAATTTAGTAACATCTTTTATATAATGCGCTATTACTTTTACTCTGTTTTAAAGTTATTATTCAAAATATAGTAATTAAATTGTTACGGATAAAAATATAACGTAGGTATCTGAATTAATAGAGGCCAAAATAAAAATAACATATAGGAAATCGTTTTTTTTTATACAGAATAAGTGTGTTTGTGTGTTAAAGGAGCTTTTTTTATTTTGAATTGCATCGTACATTTTGTTGTATTTGGTTTATATTTCTATAAGAATTCAGCGTATGTTAATTATTTTATTTTGATTAAAGATAAAACAAACAAAACCTACAAATGTTAATTTTTATTTGTAATTAACTGACATAAAACTTTTGTTTTTTATCTCTCTCAAGATATGATTTTCATATTCAAACTGTTCATTTAATTGATCATTATCTTCCATTTCATCGTTATTTAAGTAACACATCATCACTTTAAAAGCAAGAAAATTACATTTTTATTTATTTTGTAACAGATATATTATGTAAAATAAAATTATTATGTTTTCAAAATTATCGAAATTCAATGATGATTGTAGTATATTTCTCAAAGGGTTAAAAATTCTTTTAACTCTTTCTTCCTTTTATTGAAATCTCACAAAAGCCTTCGATAATTTGGACATTTTAATAACAATTATATAAAAAGATTTACACTTTTCTCTTTCAATTAGGTCCTCTGTTAGGGTCTCCAAGAATATCGTCATTTTCTTCGTTATCTCTAAATATAAAGGACAATTAAAAACATTTCCATAAACAGAAATACATTTTTTCATTTTTATAGTAGGTACTTACCTGATTCGTCAATAAGACAAGTATCTATAGTTCAACTATTGGAGCTTTATAGATTGCACAGTTAGGTCAATGTGACGCCCACACCGGAGTGCAACTACTGAATATAATCATTTTACTGTACTGCGAGTTTTTTTCTCGATATTGAATTGAAATGGAGTTCAAAGATCACTCTTCATGAGATCATTGATTATATATTCCCGTATTTCAGGAGAGGCTTGGTTATGAGAAAAAATTGGACTATATTGGAAGTGTTGATCCATTCATCCTGAAAGCATCTGATTTTGATGCAACCTTAGACGAAATCCCAAAGATTTCGAAGAACTTCATATTGGATTACTTCCTCCTTATTGTGAACCCTATTTTTAACATATTTTGAAATAAGAGCTTGCATGAGATTGGATGCATTTGAACAGTTGGCATGGATTGAATCTCTGTGTGCCAAGAAGTTGAATAATAATTTTATCATCGTTGGTAAGTGAGAACAGGTTCATGAATAGGATTAAAACCTAATGTATACCTAAAAAAACTTATCGATTTTTCACCAACTTCTCGATTAGCTAGACTTTTGACTTTAGCATTTTTGTATTTCCGATGACAATGCAATATTTAATTAATTAATAGTACTTTGTACAACAAGTGCGCAAAGCGTCACCTTTCCCACGAGCTCAGAAGTTTATGGTACACGAGCTGTAAGGCGAGTGCCGCAAATCTAGCGAGTGGGAAAAGTTCTTTGTGTACAAGTTGTACACAATATTTTTTCTACAACCACATTTATTAATGAAAGAAAAACAGTAACTTGTCAAAAAATGTTGACAGGTCATAGCTGTGTTTGACATTTCCGTGGGGAGAAGTGCCATAGCGTGTACTTTTCGCACTCTAAATTATTACTTTTCCAACGGATATCAAAAAATTAAGAAAAGGCCTGCTTAAAACTTGTGGTTGTAGAAAAAATATGATTTATTTTATCAGTGTTATTAAAATTGTACAGTTAATATTTTTTTTTCAACCGTTACAAAAATGGAACTTTCATTATGATTTTTTTTACTTTCTGAACAATTTTTTGTACTTTCGAGACGATTTTTAATTTCTATGTAGGCTATAGGCCTCCTTGTCCCATAATTATCATTTTCGGAACTTGTTATGTAAATAACTATTATAATGCAGTTAATATATCAATATTTCAATAATACCTAGAGTAGTTAAGTAAAAAAGTTCTCACCTTTCGCACTTGTGGTCCGGGTTCAAATCTCGCCGGATACAAAATTTATCTTTATTTTTTTTAAATTGAATAATACAATGGTGCTAGTGACAAATCAATTATAAATTTAATATGCAAAGTAAACTAATAAAAGTGTTTTTTTGAATTACTTGTTTCTACTTAAAATACCACTTACGAAGGTAGTAGCGATCAATTTATTTTAACATTACCAGTTAAATATCTTGATAAAAGGATTAACTAAAATCCTAGCTGTTATTTATTGAAATTAAAATAAGGAATTTTATTTTATTATATTATTATTAACTGGAAAACAGAACTTTCAACAAGTGGCGTAAATCCTGATTTTTTTCTCCCGCCCGAATCACCACAACCATTATAACCAAAATAAACAGCGTATATACAATATTGACAATCAACTGGCAATTATTAGATATAAACTTGTAAAAAACAAAAAACAATAACATTTAAAGCGGTCGTAGTATATTTCAAAAATGCCATAAGGACACTTCCAAAAATGACATAAAGGCATTTCCAGAATATCAGCAGATAAACGTATTCTCCATTGTCATTATCACAAAGACAGGACCGTAATTGTTTTTATCTTATATTATAAATTATTTTGATTATACAAGTTTTTTTTATAAATTTTACCTACAGGCCAAAGGCAAATAAATAAATATAGCTTATAAAATATCTTAAACGACGTTTAAACATTTAATCAATCAATTTTTATAAGTAAAAAATGAGCCATAATGTTAATATTGCATCAAAAGAGGTATGTAATAATATTTAGACTTTGCCTATTTTTTTAGTTGATACGTTAGTTTAATTTAATTTGTCTTAATTAAAAGAATATCTTTAAAATAGTTCAAAATCAAATAGCAGCAATTTAACTTTAAAATCATTATTACTGATTATATTATTACATAATAAGGCCCTAATAGTGGTTTCTTCTTAACGTTTGATACTAATGGATAACACCGAGACATGACAAAAGTAAATTACAAGCTGGATGTATGCAAATTTGTATGTGTAATGGTTTAAAGTAATCCGGAAAAAAGCATGAAAAATTTTCGAAAGACGTTTTAAAATTAAGCTGGTTTAAAAGTTGCCTCGTATACTAATACAAACAAGGCGATTTCACTTTATTAAGGTCATATCCATGAGTTTATCACATGTTTTGTTGCCACTGATTGTTGATTGTGCCACTGGTTAAAAGCAATAAAGACTATGACGTCCAATAAATTAAAAATGAAATATTGAGTTCATTTTAGAAAGGGCTGTTAATAAAATATATTTAAATTAAACCGTTTTTTTTGCCGGGTTTTATAGAAACCCCCGTACATATTTATGGCTCTTATATATATTTAAATCTTCAATTTATGAGGGCAGTAGAACTAAAACGATTAACTTCGGCATTAAAATAATATTGCATACAAATTATTTTTTTACTGGAACACCCTGTATATTTCACTATTTTTAACAAACTAATTGCCATATTTTCATTCATCATCCACACAATGATAAGTTTAAATAAAATACCTGGTGGTCACTTTTTAATTTAAACATAAATTGTAAGCCGTAAATAGAAAAAAGTTGTTTATCAACGGCGGTTCGTATTTACAATAAACTGAGGTCAAAAACGAAACAATGAAATAAAATCGAATAAAGGGAATTAAGGACAATTACCAATCAAATAGAAAACTTTAATAAGGTTGTTTTATACTTTAAAATAATTAATTAAGACGCTGCAAACACAAAACAATTATTGAAAAAAATCAAATCTTGTCATTTCAGTTAACTTGCAAAATTATAAAAAAATATATTATCAAGTTTTTAGTGCTATTTATCTTTTAATCGAACGTTTATAGAACCATCCTCAATACATTTTTCCATTTAACCGACTCTCTATTACAGTTTAGACGTTAGTATAGTCGGTATCATATTATATCGGAGAATTAGTCAAATGGACATTATGTTCTAATAAATATGCAGAGTTTTAAAATTATAACTTCAAAATTAACAAAGATACCATCCTTGTCGCCCGGTATATATTGTTGTGTTGTGAGTTTTTAGAGTTAGTCTGTCCGTCTGTCTGTAGCGAGATTGAACTCAGAAACGGTAATAGATAGCGACAAACAGACAACGGCAATCGATTCAGCATCGTTAAAAACCCCTAAAATGATATTAATCTTTAACCTATTTTCATATTTCTGCTACATATACTATTTATACCTACTATAGTATATAAGGTATATTGTATATAGCAATTTGTTTTCTTGACTATAAATTTTCGAAAACTCGAAAAAATTACGGCAAAGTATTGCCGGTTTTGACTTGTTTATTTATTGTTTTAATTATTTTTTATGTTATTTTTGTTGTCTATTATTTTTTTTACCCTGTATATGATTTTTCCTTTTTTATTAATTTTTGTATCAAAACTTTTTCTGTGGATTTCTTGTTTTTTTTTCTTTGAATAATGTATTTTCGATATCTCATTATTTTACTAATGAATTTCAAACAAAAAAAATAGCCTATTCTTAAATGACTTAATTAAAAGTGTAATTATTGAATTTTTTTTTGAAAACGCTTTTTATACTTTTATGTCATTATGGTATATTATTATACCCAGAATTTAACGACCATTTCAAAAATGTAATAAACATTTGTGACGTTCCATTAAAAAAAAGAAAAGTTTTTGGGTTTATTTCCGGTAAAACGGGATGTGACAAAACAATAGGTACATAAATATAGGTATAAGCCAGGACCTGGTTTAGTTAACACCCTAAAAAAGTTATACGGTTTGTTTTCTTTTGTTTTTCAATTTAATATATCTTTTTTTAACTGAAACCATTCATTTGTTATAATAAAATATTCTAATGTTAATAATTAAAAATCGCAGGGAATTTACTTTATAATTTGAGAAACTCCACCATTTTAAAGAGTAATTGTTAATTATTTCTTACTTATTAAAAGTTGCAACCTTTTCTTTCGTATTTTTTATTATACTCCCTAGAAATTGTTTTTCGAATGGAAATGTGTCCTTAGAAAAACTCAGCTAGCGGGTAAATGGAAGCAAACTTTTTAACTTTTTCCTTTTAACCGAGAACGAGCCGCCCGTGCTTAAATGGGATATTTTACACTGTTTTTAATTGGAAAGGATGGAAATTTTTTAATTTTTTTATACTTATTTAATGAGGAGTTCCTTTATTAAATAATGAATCATCATGTATAAGGTGTTATTTTTATATAATTATATTTTTTATAAACTAGGTAATTATAGATTTATCTAGTAATACATCCTTTTTTGTTTTATATTAATTGATAGGTTTGGATAAATATTCTATTGTAATAAACACAACAAATTTAATGTTTATTATATATTACTTTTAACCATTTGATACGTAGAAAACTCTTTTAAAATTAAAATACATTGTTAATAGTGTTTTGTTTTCACACATAAAATTTGTTTTTTTAATAATTCTTTAAAGAAAATTATAGGTAAAGAAAGTCTTAGTAAGAAAATACTTATAAAAATGTATAATATTATTATAGTAAGACAAATTTAAATTCATTCTTAAACATATCTGCAAACCTTCAAATTAAAAATAGTAAACTTATTTATATACCTACTACACTTTTTTAAAAGCGGTATAGGAAAAATAACTTGATTATTCGTAGTTTCTGAAATAAATTAATTTGCATGGGTTTTGTCTGTTGGAACTGTTCCAATATTTTATTAACTGTTACTAAATAATGGAGTAGGTACGTCAAAAATTAGACAAAACTATTTATGAGCAATTAAAATGCCTATTTGTCTAATTATGTCTATGTCCCAACATGACATAATACTAGAAGCATATACATTATCCGTGAACTCTTGAAATAATTGAATGAATGAAAACATTTTGAAATAATTCCTAACCAGATATAGAAATTATATAATATAAAAAAAAATTATAATATTATTGATTTAATTAATAAATTCGGTTTAGTAATATGTATTTTTACTACTAATAAATGTGAGACTTACTTTCAAAATACAACGGACTTCGATGCAGAGTTGCGGGCATTTAAATCTGAGGGCTGCACCAATATCTCTTATTGCTTATTTTGTGACATACGAATATTTTTAATTTAGCTTTATAGGTAATTATACACACACGAACACTTTCATATTGATGATATTTTTGATTACTCAGATATATTCTGTTTCAAATCGATAAAATTAACGGTTTTATATAAATGTGCAAGTAGCCGAATTCTTCCACCACAATTTTTTTTATTGAAATTAACGTGTCTCGAAATCGATGGTCATTCACACGAATAAAGTACACTACTTACCTATTTATGTACCAAGGGCATTATGTAGGGACGACTTACAAACCCTACGGCCAGAGGGATAATCAAGTTATGCCCGAAGTACATTAAAAGTTTTTAGTTCTTACTAATTTATTATTGATACATATTATTTAAAACACATATTATTGTTTCACTTTTGTTTACAACTTCTACAAAGTCGTTTTTGATCATTCCTTTTTTATATTGATCCCCTACAGTGGTCCCAGAAGTATTGAAAGATATTTGCGAAATGCATATTTTGGATAAAAAACACTTAAATATGCTATAAAGTTGTCTTCTAGGACTCTCTTCAGAGTTATTCACCCTTAAAGGAAAAACAAGCAAAAGCACTGTTTTTTCAAAAGAGAGAGTAAGTTTTTGATTTAATTGAGCTAACAGCGCCAAGTTGTACTTGGATAGTCGCTTTTACAAAAGGATTTTATCCTAATAAGTGCCTGTGTGCGTGGTACCCATCAATTTATGATAGATGGTATTATACTATCTATTATTTTTAATTGTCACTGATTTTTTAAGGCTCTATCGTCCGCTGATTTGTTGGACTGATTTAGGTGTGTGTCCAGCTCGTGCTGGATTATAGTAACATATTTAATTTTCTACTTTATTTCTAAATATTCTTGGAATTACAAAACATAAAGCTAGGATTGTATACAAGTCAAATTTAAAAAAAAATAAAAACGAAAAAACTAGGGCAATTTAAAAACTATAAAAATACTACAATTTCCTGGTAACTTTTACGGGTTCTGAAAAATTATAATAACATTTTACATGCATATAATCCTAAAGTTAACCTTAATCTTTAATCTAAAAAAAAGAAAATTGTATTTTTTTAAAAGATAACCGAGCCTTAAGGAGAATACAAATTTGTTGTCAAATTAAAAAAAAAAAATAGAGTGCTAGTCCACTTCTGTCCTACTAAAAAATCGAAACTTATTCTAACAACATCAATTGGTACCACGCACCAGCTCACCTTCTCGTTTTTAAAATATGTATTTTTGCAATTAAACAAAAGCGATCTTATTTTAATTGAACAATTAATAAATTCGACTTCTACAGTTGCAAAAGACAATAATGTAATTAACACCAATATACAAATTTATTTATAAAAGCATGTTGTGCTGAATTAAAGTAAAGTTTCATGAGTTTTCGATTTCATTGTTAAAAAGGTTATTTGCAATTCTTTAAGGTTTTTGCCCTAAAATTTATATGTTTCGCTGTCGCGATGTGATGTAGGGGACACATTATTTATGGACTAAAAATGGTAACAAATTCAATTATTTCGAAGAAGCGATTGCAGTTTTCTGCAATTGCATGTAACGTTGCTCGACAAACTATAACACAGATTTAATTACGATGTTGCTAATGTTTAGCCCTTTTTATTCGACTGTCTTTCAGTTATATTTCTTTTTTTGAGTTTGGTTTATTTATACATTATAGTTTTTCATTTCATGTTACTCTATTTAGCATAGTTCATTAATTATTTAAACCTCTTTTTTGTTCGTACATACATATCATTAGTTTTTTTATTTCGGATGTTTTTTCATTATATAATCAGGGTAAGTTGAAGTCTGCTTAAATCGTTAAACGAGCATTTTTAAAATATTTATAGGCTTATATTTAGATAATTAAAAGTACTATGCAGTTTACAAAAAAAATCCAAACATTCTGTTCATTTATTCAGAATATATGAACTAGGCCCTATCTCCTGACCCAGCCTCTTTATAGCAGTTATTTGATGAAAACATTTCTTAAAATTTAAATTATGTAAAGTAAAGAAAATTGACTAAACCTATACCGCAGGCAGATAAGTCGTCAATTGCTATTCCTATTCAGGTAAACATTTACGGAGTTCCCAGTTATGAAAATTTTTCCTAGAGTCACCGGTTGAGTAGTCCTAGGTTGAGAATATTCTTTTTTATATCCAGTAAAACTAAAAAAATGGAATTGTAATTCTTTATGGATATCAACACAGTCCTTAACAACATATACCAATCAAAAGAAGCCATTCTTCAAGCATATTTTCCTTAAAATGCTTCTAAAATCGACACATGATTTTAGATTCATGATGTCGTTTAAAATACGAAATAACAAATGTCTTAAATATTGTTATACAAAACTAGTGTTTTTTGTGTGTAAAAATATTTATCTGGAAGTTCGGGTAATTTAGAATAGATCTGGCAACATATCATTCTCAACATTGTGTGCCACAGAAATTACAAATTACAAATTTTAAAACAATCGTTTTCTCACTGGAACAGAAATAAATAGCGCCGATTTCAACCGTACTTTTTATTTAATGTACAATATGGGATTGTTCACTGAACATAGATTATAAATATAAAAATAAGGTAATTCGTTATTTTATGTAACATGAAAAATTTTCAAAAAATTATATTGGGTTTCTTGCTTTTTCATCATTATTTCTTAAAAAACTGAATAAATTTAAATGATCAGCTTTGCGTTTTATACTTGGAAATAGTCATTTTTTTTATTTTTTTCTACAAGAAATTTTCCTGGCAAATAAGGATTTTTCTTAAAATTCATAAAAGTACTGAGTACTTAAAGTCATGTGTTACACAATTTTTTAAATGTGTAGTAAATTTTTATCAGGATTCACATAAACCTTAACCAAATCACATTATCTTTAAAACTGTCAATTTTATAGATTTTAAAGAAGGGCTTCTTATAAAAAGATTATCTGAAAAGTTTCATATTTTAATAAAATAAAAACTATTCTTGTAAAATGCTGAAATCTTAAGAATATAATATACTAACTTACAGAGAAAAATTAAATGCATCATATTATAATTTTCCAACATTAAAAACATATTTAAAGTATTGGCAATATTTTGACTCCCTCTTCTCTACCCGCTTTTATGTTATTAAGTTCAGATACTCCGTATATATGTAGCCTAAGAAAATCAATACCTAGTGTCCCTTTTAACAAGTTTATTTTGCATTCCCTACCAAATGTAAGTTTAATTCGGACTACTGGACGTAGGAAAATGCAATCTACCTTATCATACAATATTTATTCTAGTTTCCACAAAGCAAAGTATCTGTTTTACCAGTGGCGCACAATAGTAAAAATAATGAATATGATGTCTATTAATAATGTCACTCCTTCTATGTCAAGGTTTTAGGTGTGTTTGAACCGTATAGTATGAATTTATTTTTACGTTTACGTTTATTCCAAGAAGAAAAGCATTCTATACCTTGGCCTACAATTTTTTTAAGGTTCAACCATTGAACTTGCGCTTTTAAAGCTGGTTTGTTCAGCAAGAAACGCGTAAACGTTCGTAAAATTATGTGTAACGTTATTTGTCGACCCCAATTGAAAGTTCAAATATAATTGTAAGTAAAGTTTATGGTTTTAATAAATCAGATTGAGCAGCTTACGAATCAAAGCGATATCAAAAATGTTAATTGGATTATACAGGGTTTTCCGATATCAATTCACTATTTGCTATGTGATGTTTGGAAGTGCATAATAATAATAATAAATAAAAAACAATTCCTTTAAAAGTTACTCTTGAAGTAAAACCTCAAAATTCAAATTACATCAAATTGTAATTTTGAGATGCATTTCATCAAGTTACTTTAAATAGACTTTTTTATCATCAGAACTATGGTCAAATGTATGATTTTGTTGCACCCTATATAGTGTAGTGTGTTATGTTATAGGTACTAAGGTAATTTAAATATAAAAACTATAGATTGTCTACTTGAATTCATCGACAAATACAATACAAATCTTCTTGTCATTTATACCTTCTTCATATGTCAAAATCGACTATGACCAGACATATTCTATTTTAATGGCGGTATTAATCAGGTAATAAATATTGAAAGTTATCGTTAGTTTGAATTCCCTGGCCTCGCAGGTATTGATCTCTTGCCAAAATAAAAAATGTAACTATTAAAAGGACTGAGATCGCATATTCGGTTTTCAATTTATTAATTAGACTAGATAGTTTATTCGATCGTTCCATAAAAATGGGCATGCAAATTTACTTACACATCTTACTGAGTTAGCATTAGCAAGTAAGATGTCGGAATTTTGTCTCTTTTAAAAAGAATTTTTAAATATTGCAATAACCCCAAATTCTCAATCCAATTAACCAATTATTGATCGAAGCTAAGACTCTTTTGAAAATGGATATATGAATGGTTTGATTTGATTCTGACCATAGGAAAAACCGTTTATCACTGGCAAATACTCAATTTTTTTCTAACATAACCATTGTTAGATAATGTTTATTATAAATACTAGATATTAGTGTTCCAATAGAACAATTTAAATTTATAAAATAAAAGAACGTCGAAAAAAATTAAAAAAACCCATTTCTTTTTAAAGGAAAAATATTAAAGTAGCGCCCTTGGATTGGCGTAAAAGGGAGCAAGGTTATTAAAACTTTTAATTGGTATATGCTAGAAGCTCTCAAATTACGTGTTAATTCATTGAATGCGTGGTTTATTCTCGGAAAATATCAAAACTTTTCCAGATTTGTGCGTAGTTATAAAATACTTTTAACTATCATGGTCTGAGTGACAAAAGCAAATTAAACCAGAAACGTTGTTTTAAAGTTAAATTGTATTTTCTGTATTTGTCGTTTTAAGTCCCATTCAGGGAATTTGGAAATAAATGGGGAGAGAATATGGGTACTAATTTTGTAATTTATTTTTTACAAAAACTGGTTGTGCACAAATTTACTGTATTATTTTTTATTTGAAATACTGTGAGGAGACAAAAATCTGGTCAAACTCAATTTTTTTCCATAAAGCGCAACCAATTTAAAATTTACTTTAAATATGAAATTCATATCCCTAGAACTGAACTTAACGTTAAATAAATTTACATTACATAAATGTAATAAAGTTTACAGGAATAAATATGTAAACGCGTACAAAAATTATTGGAAAACATATGTCAAATCAGTTAGGATATGAGCACACTGATTTAAATTCATATTATTTTTAATATGCTATGATTGGGCAATTTTAAAATAGCAAAGTGGAAGTATTCTGTTTGTAAAAAGACTAAAACTGAATTTTTGGCAGTAAATCAAAATTTATTAGATTTAAACTAGTGTCTAAAAATAGTAATGTTAAAATTAAATAAAAACGTATATAATCATTCTTTGTCTTATATGTTCAAATATGTTAAACATAAAAACTTTTTCGTTTATTGCAAAATATTTTAAAATTAGACTCACTTTTTAGCTCGGGTAATTTTCAAAAATATTTTTTAAGTAGCTTTTTAAAACAAAAATTCGCTAATCTTTTACTATAGGGCATTTCTAGGATGTTATTGGCTTTGGCATCTATAAGATAAAAACTACAGAAACAGCCATTGTATTTTTAATAGTTTAGTAATATAAACTTTGCATCTCACAAGCCATTATTTCTATTTATATTAGTTTTCTAGAATTTGTTTTAAAATAGTTTTTTCTACTTTTAATGCTTTTCTAAAAAATTAAATAATAGTAACTTTGTTATGAAATATTTCGTACATAGCCTCATTTAAAAAAAAGTTGTTAAATAGTATTTCCTTTAGATTAATTCATTGCCTCTTATATGTATGATGTTATTTACATAAAATCAAAGGTTTATGAAGAAAATAGCTAGACCAAGAAGAGCTACACCTGTAGTCAACAAGTCCTGGCTCACCTTTCTAAAACAGGCATAGTTTTGGATGTCAGTTCATAAAATTCCTTGTTTTTTGGTGTTCCTAAGAGATCGTCAAAATCTATAGCACTTTCTATATCAAAATCTTCAGAGAGAAGGGCAGAGAGATCATATCCTATGTCGATACCAGACTCAGCCATATTTTTTATCACAGATTTGTCACAGCTCGTTAAATTTTTGAAAAAGCAGTTGACATTGCGGGCGCCTCATTTTACTGGCCTGGCGCTCACATAGCCATGACTATTAGCTCGAATGCAACTAATTTTTCTATTTTCCGAAGTTCAGACAGCGCAATGTCAGGGCCAAGCGTATAGTACGCTCTCGATCTGAGTCTGAACATCCGCACTTAAGTTAGTTTCTGAAATAGCAAACTAAGTAACAAAACGAAAATTCACTCGCAAACTACAGATCGCGACGTCGCGTAGGACATACGAATTCATCTCGAAATACGCGGCAACTGATCTGCGCGCCGCCGATATCTTCAAAATCTTGGCATTATTTTCAATTATTTCCCTTGAAAATTTTCATGTTAATACATTGTCCAAACTAAACAAACATAACAAAACCTAATTATACTACAAGATTTACGAAAATATTTCAAAATATTCATTATAAACTAATCAGGGTACGAGGCTCTATGCTCCAACAGGATACTGCGCTTATCGATCAAAGAAAATAATTAAATACTAGAAAAACTCGCATAAACTAATTTGAATGAATTAGATCAGCAATATTTAAATACACCAATACTGCAATATTGGTCGAAACTGTCAGAATTATACATACTAGCTTAACATTTATTAAGTAAAATCAATTTTACTAAAAAGTATCATTTAATATAAAAAAATATGATAATAACAATAACGGTCAGAGAGGGGAGCAAAGGAAGGATGGAACATAAGAAGAAAAATGACTAGATATATTTTATACCTATTTTCATTTTGTACCTCATACAGGTTTTGATAAATTATTGCGTTTCTTCAAACAGAGTAGGGGCATTGATATAGTTTTAAATATATGCTGTATGTTTTATTACAAAAAAGTATTTAATCAAAGTATGGAGGTAAACAATGTATGGAGGTAATAACAATAATATGGTAATTAGAAAAAAAAAACTTTTCGTATACAAAATTACGAATGTGGCCATTTATATATGGGTCAAGTTTAACATATCAATGAGGTTTAACATGTCAGAAAATGCAAATTAATATTTATCTTATTAAGAAATCTTAATAAATATAACTACTTATCTACTGGTTAATTTGGAAATTACTAAAATAAAGAATAAGAAAAGTATCAAAATGTTTAATTATTTCTAGGTCTACTTATAGTATGAATCATAAGAAAAATATTTTTATTATTAATTGTAAGGAAAAAAGCCATTCTTCATTAAAAGTTCTGCATGGTCTAAAACCTAAAATATAATCATCATATATCATTTATTTTAGTCGTATACGATGTAGGTCAAAAATTTGATTTGTGAATTTGAAATGTGCAAGTGCCTTATGCATTGGGCAATTGTGTAGATTTTGTTTAATAATTTTTTTAAATAAATTTATTAATGCATTTTTTAAGGACTTATGGTATTACCTCAGATTAAGATTATTACATGCAAACAATCAATCAATTGATAAATGAACCAATTGACTTAAAAGTATTAGCTCTATCTGTTATCCCATCTACACATTCTTTTAATAATTAAAGAAATTTGCAATTACAACTTTTAATGTTTAGATTTAACATTTAAGTGCCCAGACAATCCTGAAAAATATATGCTATAAATTAAAATTTTTGCTTGTATTTATAAAGGAGTAGAGCAAAATGTATAATAAAATGAATAATTGAATTTTCCCGCACAATTTTTATTACATACATATGTATCAAGTTGTTAATATAAATAGACAACACGACAAAAAAATTCTTTATTCAGCAAAAATTATTATTTTATTTTATGACTGTTAACTGAATTGCAAATGTAGTTTCAATAACATCCTAGCTAAATAACATAAAAATCAACATGATTTATTTTCCAAATTCAATCATATTTGTTGTTTCAATTAAATATTGTCTCTCGATTCTTGATTACGCTGATTTTGAACCATATATGAAGGAGATCGATTTAGATAGAGAATGGGATGTATTTAAGGTATGATTAAATCATTAAATAATTTTCTTATGTACGAGATCAATAATTTAAATAAAAAACAATATTTTTATATAAACTCCGTAACTTATTGTAAAAATAAATATTAAATGATATTATAAAGTTTAGTAACAATTTTTTCTTTTCAGAGAAAATTTAACAAGAGTTACTCGAACTACCAAGATTGCACTAGAAGAAGAGCATGGGAAGAAAATTTGGAGAAAATAAGGAAACATAATGAAGAAGCGTCAAAAGGACGCCATTCGTATTTTATAAGAGATAACCATTTATCAGATATGGTGAGTTTTTTAAAAGTATATTATCCAAACAATATTTTCTACCATAACGTTGTTACGGGTTAAAATATTCTAAATTGTAAAACTTTTTGATTTTCGTTTTTTGTTAAAAATAAATCGAAATATGACAAAAGAAATTTTATTTGATTGGATGTAGATTAACATTAAATTTATAGTAAGATGTTTTGTTATTTTTTTTTGAATATAATTAAATCTTTAAATCTTCTGCACTACAATTTTTTAGTCCAACTACCACTATTTACAAAAAATGGTAAAACTAACAAATAGCAGACACCGAAAAGTTGAAGCGGATAGAGTTGGAGATATTTTCGAAAAAATAATGAATATTCCCGATTCCGTAAATTGGGTAGAAAAAGGTTTCAAGACACCTTACTACAACCAGAAAGATTGCGGATCATGCTATGCTTTTAGTGTTGCTAGTGCAATTCAAGCGCAAGTATTTAAACAAACTGAAAAGCTAGTACCATTAAGGTAAATATATATGATCTTATTAATTATATTAAACATCAATCGTTATCTTGACATAACTCAAACTTGTGTTTTATTTGTTACACTATTTATGTATTCATCCTAAAATATTTATAGTGTTTCTGTGTTATACATTGTTCGGTGGTTATACCATGTTTGCTGCATGCATTGTGTAAATATTGTCAATTTAATTTAAAGCTGCGTTTATGTTTTGTGTAGTTTGATATCAAATAAAGAAGTTAGCAGTAAATTCAAATGGAATTTCTGGATATTTTAAAATATTTGTAATTTACAACCTTGGTCTAATAACATTGGTAAAATTTTAAATGTTTGCTGCTTTTTCGGCAATATTTTACTTACACCTTTTGTTTTACAAAAAAATATACGTAATTTGTTCGAAAAATTGTTTTGTACCTGTATAAGAATATTTTAATGCAGACTTGAACATTTATGGTAAAAAAAATCCTTCGCGATGTCCCTTTCCATAAAAAACGTTGTATTTTATAGTTACATAAATCCACAGATTTCTTCCAATAATATAGGATTGAACCATTTAGTTATTTTTTTAGCGAACAACAAATAGTTGATTGTAGTCTAAAGTTCGGGAACTATGGGTGTGCCGGAGGGTCTTTGCGGAATACAATGAAATATTTGGAAGCGGTTGGAGGACTCATGGCTTATAGTGACTACCCGTATATATCTAAGGTGACTGACTAATTATTATTATTATTAATTTATTAAATTATTTCCTATTTACTTACTATACTAGACCCATATTCCTTGTAATATGAGTTGTATACTTTGTACTTATGTAATCATTTGGTTTTTTCTAGCCATATACCAGTTAGGTGTGGTGATAATGTAGGCAACCAATATTACAACTTTCGCTAGTTAAGCACGTTTGTTGACTTTTATTGTCCATTTATTATTTAGTTAATTTAATTACAAGATATCAGAAATAATTAACATCAATTCAGTAGGAGGGGTAATTGTATTTGGTAATTTTAATACATAAGTCCAGTATATTTCTAACTGTAGATTTAAAGGTTTATGATCTGACCTACCTAACTAAATATTTTTTTTGTTAGAAACAAAAATGTAAGTTCGATAAACACCGAACTTTAGTTAATATCACAAGTTGGGCTGTTTTACCAGCACGTGACGAGCGAGCCCTAGAAGTTGCTATTGCTAAAATAGGACCTGTTGCTGCTTCCATAAATGCTAGCCCACACACATTCCAACTCTACCAGTAAGTATATCAATATTTGAGAATAATTATTTACCTATTTAAGAAGCGCCAATAGTATATGTTATTTTGCCTGAAATGGTTTTTGGACAGGCGCTCCGTTAATATTAAAGATAGGTAGCTACGGTTTTAACCAATCGATTCTGTATTTAATTTTTGAGAGCGCCTTTGTTGCAATTTTTTTTAAATATTTTTAGTAAACGTGATACGACTATCAACTTTTTTTCCCAGATAAATTTTAAAAAGTAGCACAGACGCGCTGTTTTAATAAATCTTTTAAATATCATGAAAAAATCCGCATATTTTTAGTTGCTATAGGTATTAGGCGAGATCTCGCCCAAAACTGAATAATTATGTTTTGTGGAGCTCTACCCTGTTCGGCGCAGAAAAATTGGACTTGAAGGTAGGATTACTTAACATTAACCGGAAAATAATAAAAAAACAACTTTTACACCCAATTTATTAGAATACAAGCACATTTTCCTTGGGCAACCATAAAAGTCACATGGTGTGCAGGCCTTTTAATAAATAACAAACAAAATGCTGTTTTTACTTCTTTGGCAATTACAAAAAAAATATGTTTTGTCGACTAAGAGATCCACATTCTTACTGTTGTAATTTTGCTCTACTACCATTCCTAAAGTAGTTATTCCACACATCAATCTTTAATTTAAATACCTGTATGTAAAAACTCTTATACAACGGCTCTGTCCATCCGTTCATCTGTGACAAGATTCAACTCAGAATCGGCAATACGTTAAACAGACAATTGCCGTTTTTCACTTATTATTATTCTGTTTATTATATAAATCCTGTAAGTTATCCATAATCTAAATGTTGGTCAAAATATGCAACAATAAAAATCAAAAACGGAGAGTTTTTGAAACTATATCCTCCGACCATTACCATACATCTATCTATCATTTTTATAAAGTTTCGGTTAACCAACCATCATCAGACCTGAAATAAGATACATTAAAAACATGAGAAAATATTACAATAATAAGTTGAACTTAACGTTATTAAAAATACAAAGAGAGAGAAAGTTGTCACAGAGCGAAATTCTTTGTGAAAAGGTAATTAAAAATAAGTAAAACCTTTACGACAAACAGTTGAGGGGACGACTGGACCCCATCAACATATAGAAACGGCCCTTTGAAGGCGCGGCAGTAGCAGTGTCCTGAAGAAACTGATCGGAAAAACATATACTCTCTGGAAATAGGCTGAGAGGAAAACTCTGCAGCAATGGAAATAAGATATTCCTGGGTTAGCTTACTATAATGCGTTCATAGTCGAACCCTATCGCAGATCCTAGAATAGTTTCACCTAAGTCAACCATAGACTTCGTGGGAAAGTGTGGGCTGTATGGTAAATTGTAACCCGTAGGGGTGAGCCCACAATTGGCCTCTGCTGGCCGCAGTGGAGGGTCTTACTCACATTGAACCTATAAATAATACTTTTGAATAAAATAAAAAAATATAAAAGTCAAATATAAACATGTCGAATTCAACCTATTTATAAATTTAAAAAAATGGCAATGCTCCTATAATCTTTTTAAATTTGGTAATGGTGAATTTATAATTTGACAAGTATTCTAAAGGATTGATCAGAAATGCACATATCGGATCTAATTATCTCGCCATTTTTTTTTGTGAATATTGACCTGACATTTCCGGGAATAGCTAGAAACAGGTA
Source organism: Neocrepidodera transversa (assembly GCA_963243735.1). Taxonomy (NCBI): domain Eukaryota; kingdom Metazoa; phylum Arthropoda; class Insecta; order Coleoptera; family Chrysomelidae; genus Neocrepidodera; species Neocrepidodera transversa. Next base: position 7,033,500 of record OY725339.1, read on the forward strand.
GACGTAATGCTGGTTGCAGCACTGAAAATATCAAGAAATATTTTTATTCTACTCTACATAATTTTTTAATATGTATCAATCCACAATATTTTCGGTGTACACATATTATATTTTTCGTATATATACACATAATTTTCACTTCGTCCACAAAGTGCTTCCTAAATATGTAATAATTGCATTGATCCTTTAAATCTTTATATAACAAGCAAATAGTGCTTCAAAAGTTAGTTGGTTAAATCTATTTTAAATCATTAAAATGATATTTGTTTAAATATTTTATTGTTCATTAATTTTTAGCTCCGGCATTTATGATGACTCATCCTGTTCTTCTGATCACGTCAACCACGCAATGCTTATTGTAGGATATACAAAAGATTGCTGGATTTTAAAAAACTGGTGGGGGAAACATTGGGGCGAAAATGGTTACATGCGACTAAGAAAAAACAAGAATCGGTGTGGAGTCTCTAATTATGCAGCTTATGCTGTAGTTTGATATTTTTTCATGTACTTTTTATTAAATTTGTATTTAAAAATCTAAATCTAAATAATTTCTTTTTGCAGAACAGCAAACAGTGTTTGCTTGTGAAAAATGTATAAAAGCAGAGAAAAATCAAAAAACAATACTGACCGTAAATCAAGTATCATAGTGCATTATTTTTTATTTACAATACTATGTTTATGTTTATAAAAAATGGGTCAACAATGGTACTCGGAATATATTTTCAGTTATCTTCCTATGACAACCAGATTTATCTGAACAAATTGAACATATATTTTCTCATATTTCTAATACATTGGATTAAAAAACAGATTAAATATTTTTATCATTTATTTGAGATGACATTCAACAGTATAAGAACAGTTTATTACAAATTTAAAAAATACTTTATAATGAAACCTCTAATAAAAAAAATCATATCATACATACAAATTAACATACAAGATACATACAATCTTTCATACAAACAGTACTTCATCGTTTTAGAAAACTAAGTTGCGACATTTTGATATTGATTAATTTTAGTCACATCGTTTGTAAAAACAATTACAATTATTGGGAAAAATTTACAGTGACGATTATACAATTGTTTTAAAAATAATAAATATCAAAATTTAGTTTTCTCCAATAAAATGATTTTAACTCTAATTTATGCATGTTAGTGTAATCAACATTTAAACAATCGCATTGGTACATGAATGGACACAAAAATTATACAAGGCCTATTATCAAAAACATTAAGAAACCTTTCAAAGTATTTGAGAAAGTGGTTTCCATAAGTGGCAAGTCCATTAAACATTTTCTAATTATTGAAACACCGAATTTGAACTATTGTAGTTTGCACATTTTATTAAAAATTTCCAGAGAACTATTTTCTGAATGTGTAAATGTTGAAAGCCATTTGAATTAACTTGCTTCATCTCTTCCCATGACGTTTATAGATGGTCCCAAAAGAACGAATTAATTGACTATTTTTAAAAGTATGCTTTTAAAAATCAATCAAATAATTATTTCTATCGAAGAAGATAGAATTTGTGATGAAAATATATGAGATTAAGCAAGTTAATACTGAATTACAATAGCTACAAATATAAAAGTATATTACACTGTCGTTAGTGCCTTATTTTATAAATACAAAAAATACTGGAATAGACCAAAATAAATAGTAAATATTTTTGTAAAATGAAAAATAACTTACTACTCACGGGTAATACAAGCTTCTTTATAAAAGAAATATTATTTATCCACTGGTTATTAGAATTTTATAAAATTTAGGCCTTCACACTGCGAAAACGCTGATTAAAACAGAATAAATGCTTTAGATTTTCAATTGGTTTATATGACAGTAAAAAGAAATTAGTGAAAAGAATTAAGAACTGTTGAATTATCAATTATTTCAAAAATTGCTCTTTAAAATTCCAATGCATTTACATCGATTATAGAGGCATTAAAAATTGTAAAAAACATTCTAGATATGGTATATCAATTTTAATATAAAATATTTTGTATAGTTTTTTACTCCATTTAAAAATATAAAAAAAATCTAATAAGACTCTGATAAAAACCGCAACTTAAAATGCCACGGATCTACACACACTTTGGATCTATTTTTAATAGAACACTTCAGGTAGTCTTTTTTCATCACAACATATGCTGAATAATTTTAAGAAAAATAAAAAATATTCATACACTTTTAAGGTTTACCTTAAAAATGCAAGCAGATTTTTTATCCATTTAAAAAAATTATTTCTCGACTCAAAGTTTTGTGACAGGCCCCAGGCTTGCTTTATGTAACAGCTGTTCTCTGATACATACACAGAAAATTATCTTATATATGATACAAACCAAAATCTAACTCTCATGGCAATTATGTAAAAAATTATATACCATGAAACAATTTTATATGCACAGGGGGGGCTATCAAAATCTTTCGAATCATAAAACAAAACAAAATCAATATTCAAAATAAAATTAAATATGGCACAACTAATTAAATCAAATATAAAAATCATGGTTATATAAAAAAAATAATTGAAACGACAAAAAAATATTTTATACCAGAAGTCAAATTGAATTAAAAATGGTTGATCAAACTAATCCTATTGTCGCTTTTAGTGAAACCAGTCTATTTATTGTTAATACAAACTCAAAAATGATATCTGGTAAAAAAATACGGAACCAAAACATAATAATTCTTAAAAAAATAATATATATTATTTTATTATAATTTTTCTTTTTTCTTAATATTTATCTAGAATGCTTTTTTTGTAAAAAAATAAGCAAATAAAATACCAGGTAAATATTTTGCAGTGTTTCATCACCACACACATAAATTGAAGTTTTGTACATTAGTGTGATTACCAATTTTTTTAATAATTGGAAGGAATTTGATAAAAACACGAAAATTTTCATTTGGTAACCAAACTATAGCAAAAACTTCCTCTATATATTTATATTGACTTGATTATTAGTACAGATCACTAGAATAAGTAAAGAGACTTCCAGCTTTGACAATTACAGCATAGGCAAAAAATCTACAAAGTACTGTTGGTCCTACAAAAAATTAAATGATATAAATACTGATTCTTATAACATTCTTAAAATTTCCAGATAATAAGTAATAATATTGTTACTTATATTATTATGAAACTTAATAAAGCTAATCAATAAAACTTGATTTGCCAAAAAATTATAAATAAAATTTTATAATTTTTATTTGGTTTTTGCAGAAAAATAAGTACGTAAAATCATTTTTTACTTTAATTTTGTACGAAAGCCTCAAATAGATAGTGGAGAAGCAAAAATTAAAACGTTTTTCACAAAAAACATAAAGCCAGGCCATGGAATCGAAATTAAAGACTTGAAAGAAAAAAACCGCTAGGCTTAGTGTTAATGGAACTTTATGGAATAAAATAGGCAACTAATTAAATTGTATGAAATGCTTAATTTAATTATATGACCTGACCAATACAAGGAAACAGAAATAAAAATACAATATTTGTTCTCATTAATTACCTATACTCGATTTGGAAAAATAAAGCACTGAAAAAAAATCTAAAAAGTACCTGAAGGGTGTAATTTTCCGAAATTACTTTTCTGTAAATATTTATTGAATTTAAATATGACATAGTTTGTTTCAGAAAAAATGCTCATTATTTTCTTAGTTTTAGATAATTTGTATAAATATAAAAAATAATTTAAAGAAAAATTTAAAAAAAGAACAGTCTTTCTGAATCAAACTAAAAACCAGGAAACGTGAAGAAATCTAATAATCATTAAACAGATGCAGAAAATTAAAGAGTATTAAAAAATAACTTTTTAGTTTCCTTGCTAAGCTGTCGCTGAAGGTCTCAATGGTCACTGGAACATTAATAAGCATCCCACAATTTTGTCGCTTTGGCAGACACTTTTTTCGCGTTTTCCATTTATGGTATTCCGCCAAAACTCTAAGTACATGTGAAACTCATCTTTAGTACACTATCACAGTCATTTTAACCTGGTGTTGAAGCAAAAGAGTTCATCCAATTGTAAACCAGTCATGTAAATATAAATTTTATGTATATATAATATATAATACATAATTTAATAAAAATTTGTTAAAATTGTTTTTTTTTCTTCATAATTATCACCATCACAATATTTTAATATGGGAATAAAAAAGTCACAGCAGCTTTATATTATCACAAAACTCTCATTAAGAAACATAAATGGAATTCTCCCTCTCCCGCATGTAGTTTCCATTAGGCGCCCAAATTGGATTGGCTAAAACAGTGTTAAGAAGGTCGTTGTGAATTTCCAGAGAATTCGTCGCATAATGCAATACCAAATCCTTTAATGTGGGATAAATATTGTAAGGTTCGGTGAAGCCAAGACCTTTATTTGTTTCATTAATAATACAATGGTTGGTGCTGCCATTGCATACCACAGAAAGAGCATATTTATTCATCTGCCTCGATTTTCTAACCAAGAATGTGCCATCAAGTTTACCCTCTAAAAGTCTCTCAGCATCTGTACGTGAACAATTTAACATTAACCAAGTATGTTCATCATTATGTGGGAGCGTATCTGTATCTACTTCACATCCTTCTGAAGTTTCTTCTATGTTTCGATTAAGAATTTGATTGATTTTGGCCACAGAAAAACCTCTTTGTTGGAGCCATCTGATGTGCTTGTCCCTTTCCCTTACCAAATTGTGAATTTGTGGTTTTAAACTTGTTAATTCTCGTTCTAATACCTTCTTATATGCTTCTTTTTGTTTCAATATCTCTTCTAATTGTTCACAGCTTTCGGACATCAAATCTAAACGTTTCTTTAATAATTCGGAATTTATTTCAAGGCTTTTAATTTCGTGAGGTTGTGCTTCGCTTTGGAATTTTTCTTGAATTGTAGTTTGATCTCTAAATACTTGTACTAATTCTTTAAGTGCATCAAGAGCATGTCTTTTTGTTTGTACTTCTGTGGATGTTTCATTAAAGTCTTTTGAAACTGTTTCCGATACCTTATTCTTCTCTGCCAAATTTTTGTTAACATTCACAAGCTTTTCGACAAGTTTTTCAATTGTTTCAGTCTTGGCTAACTCTTCTTCTTGATTGTTTCGTGAAACCGGATAGAGCAATTTGATATCTAAAGAAGCGTTGTACTGAGAAAGTGAGTCATTTCTAAAATGGTTGATTAGATCAACAACTGAAGGAAATGTATACGGTTCTGTAAAACCATACATACCGTTCCGGTGGCATATTTTTATCAATTTGTTTGCCCCACCCTTTCGAAGAGTGAGAGTATATTCACCACATTTATTCGATGCATCCCTTACTAAAAATGTTCCATCTACAGTATCATTTAGCACTTCATTCACTTCTTCACGTTTGATGTCACCCCAGTACCATTCAGCATCTTGCAGACTCATCACAGCATTGTTTTTTTCCTTTTCTCTTTCCAACATACTGTAATAAATACTACTTCCCATTCGTGATACTTTTCTAGGTGGTATTGCTGGAGCCGACGCAAACTCCGGTAGCTTTTCTCCCCAATCACAGTAGAGCAACAACAATTCCACTATGCGATTGTGTGCCTGTGTGTTGTAGACAACTTGTCTGAAAGAAAAAACATATTTAAAAATTATTATCTCCTTGCTGTGTAACACAGGTTTTTCCTGCATATTTAAGACCCTTATCTAATCTTAGTACACAAGTCTGATTTGCAGTATCAAGTTATCATGCTTGATATACTTTTTTATTTGACTTTATTAGATAATAAATCGAAATTTCTAGATCAAATCTCCAACAGCCGCAGAAAATTTTAAATATATGAAGCATATAAAGATATAATTTATGTTTAATAATTCACTAGAATTATAGACGAAACATTTCTTGCTTTAAAACTTTCAACCACATTAATTTTTGATCAAAAATTACGTTCATTTTTTTATTTACTTGGTAATTTAATGTGCAAAGCTATATAGTATATAGTAAATTTTGTGATAAAGAAATACGAACTAGTAATTAAAACAGCATGTATAGGAAGCATATAGAGACGTATTTTAATCTGTTAACAAATATTAGAATCAATTATCATTAGGTTTTACCAATGCATTATATGCTTTTACTTTATAGGCAGTTAAATTTACAAGGATTTAAAGTAAAAGTTATTAATAGTTTAAACTGATGCTGATATTACCAATTCATAATATATATTTTCACAATTCTTGAAAAATGCCAACAAGAATGGTTACAATAAATTTTGTATATATTATTATAATTCTTAACAATTAAAGTTAATTTAATGCAATAATGATATACATTTTAAAAGTTTAAAAGAAATGAGGAGAACAGAAAATTTTAATAGGAATATTAAAAATAATTGGCTCATCAAAGATTTAATCGAATTTGCAATGGATTATTTCTTTTAAGTAAAATAATTTATTTTGAACCAAAAATGTACGCTTATTTTTCTTTTTGGACTAGTAATTTATTTAACCTTATAGTAGAGTAAATAAAATGATAATAATTAGAACTCCATATACACGGAGCTTGTAAATGGCATCAACATATTTTAATATTAAGCAAAATTACAAATAACAAATATTAGAATCAATTATCATTAAATTTTAACCATTGCATTTATATATTCATTGACTTTATCAGTAATTAAACTTTCAAGGATTTAAAGTAAATGTTAATAGTAGATTAAACATTATAAATTGATATTAATATCACAATACATATTTTCAAAATTCTTGAAAAATTTGAACTAAAATTGTTACTCTTTTTTTGCTTTATATATAATGTAAAGTTACTGTGATTATATTAATTTATGGGGAAAACAATAAAACAATCAATTTTTATAGCAATAATCTACGTACAAGCGATTTTGTTGGAAAATTTAAAATCCTTATTATTCGATTTTGTTTTTTTGTTTGTTACGGTTGTAGCGAGTTGTAGTTGTTGAAAGAAAAAAATTGAAAACTTGAAGTTTGTTCGTTACGGTGTTTAGATGAGGGGGAAATCAATTTAGATTTTGTGGCCATTTGAAATTTTGTTGTTGTTATTAGGCGAGAAAAGGCGGCCCATCGGGCCAACGTTCGAGCTAGATTATAATAATTGGGTCATCAATGATATATACAGTCTCTGGATTATTTCTCGAAATGTAAAGTAAAAAAATGGTTATAAATCTACTGTAAAGATATATTAGACTATATTTCTTGCAGCTGTTTGTAACATATCTGACACTTAAAGCAAAAAAGCTTGTACAAATGTTTCATGAAGCACAAAGAAACTGAGCATTGTTATTCAGATGTGGTTTAAAATAAGAACGTAAAACTTGGAATACACATACATTTTCATGTTCCTTCAAAATTATTTTAATTTTAACCCATTTTTCCTTAAATTCCGTTTATACTATTTTTTTCAAAAATAATCTTTAAAAACGAAGCTTCTGTTTAAGAGATTAAAAAAAATTGTGGAGTTTTTGAATGTTTCTTTCTTATTTTTGAATTTATTAACATAATAATATTAATTATGGTGGCTACGAAACGAACATAAGTGATGTTTTGGTCTCATTTAACAAAAATTAGTTGATAAAGTAATATTCTATTAGGATATAAGTGAATTTTGGTACAGATAAGGTACAAACTGTTCTAAAATTTACATACATCCATTTTGCTCTAATAAGATATCATTTTAGCTACTTATTTTTGTACCTAGGTGAAATGACACCAAAATATCACTTATAATAATTTCTGCAAGATCCCTTCAGTTGTAACATTATTAAAAATTAAGATAAATAATGTGCATTTTAATTTGTGTACTTACATTATTCGTTCCCATGGTGGCCTTAGAAAGATGTGACACATTACTTGTACAAGAACAGTAGGTGGACTCTTGTTTCCTCTCGCATATTCTAATTGACATATTCTACAAAGATGACCCATGATTAACCTTAAAGTTGACTTGTGATGTTCAGGCAACTCTTCTACCAATTGTCTCAAGATGGAAGTACATTCTTCATCATTCCTTTTCTTAGAAGCTTCTAGGAACTTATCATACCACTGCACAGGGATAAGAGGATCTGGCAATTCCCTTAAATATTTCTTAAAGACACTAGCGATGCATACAGGACTGAACTCTGACAGATTAACATTATTGGGGTTTTCTTCTATTTTTTTAATAAGAGATTGCAGCTGATCTGATGGTGGAGTAGCGCAATATAAATTATAAAGTTCTAAGGATTCGTTGCTCTTTGCGCGTTTCTCTAGTTCCAAGGCGCAATTGATGAGTAGCTCCGGAGCCGGTGTTTCACTCAGTTTAAAGTGGCAACAGAGACCTTGGCCGAAAAATGATTTAAATTGGATAAAGTGCGACCTCTCATCCATTGGACGGTGTGTGCACGACGGAAGTTCAGTTGCAGCACAAGTACGATGGGCGACCAACCCACAGTCTTGACAAATAAACCCCTGGTGGAGCAAACCTCGAAGATATTTGTTACATTTATCACATCTCTCAAGCGAGCTGAAGCTATGTTGAGTTAAATTATGTATATAGTTTGTGCCTGAAGTTACATTTTCCTCTTGATCATTTCTTAAAGTGAGATCATCTTCCGGTTTTTTAAGAAGTTCATCTATGCACGATAAGATAGCTTTTTGGTGAAACTCGTCTTTTATACCCATAGCCTGCAAAAATAAATTTACATCAAATAAATTTATTTTCGTATTTGAAAAAGAAAATTTTAGCAGAATTAAAAAATAATGAGGTCAAAATAGTTTTCTTTTTAAATAAGAAATTCAAAGAAAAACATAATTTAACTACAAAAAACTAACAAAAAAAATAATTTTTGATACGTATTTGTATACTTACAATTAGTTTATCACGGTCAAGATTGATTAGATCTACACCTTTGATATCTTTGCATCTGAAGACGTCTGAATACGTGTATAGATTGAGAGCCGCCATCCATTCTATAACATTTGAGCATGTCCACTCAGAAATTGGCTAAAACAAAAACAAAATATAATTATTTTTTTTATAGTTTAAGCTCTTAAATTATATTACAGAAAATATATAATAAATTGGTATAAGATTTTTGCTGCAATAAAAATTAAATTTATAAATTACATATTTTTGTATCTACGTTAGGAACCAAAATTAAATCGTGGAAAATTATATTATAAGTATTCGCTGACGAGATGTGAACAATAAATGAAAACTCGCTATATTGGTAAGCCTAATAAGTAACACAAAATTGTCCTTCATTTAATTTTTCAATGGCTTAAATAGATTCTTCAATCACATAATTGGATCGTTTTATAATTCTCTTTATATATAAATAATTTATTATTCAGAACCGTACTTCAATTTTTAAATGTAACACTAAACCGTTGTAAACACTACTGTTTGGCATACATCAATTATACAAAATCTTAATTAAATTGACATTAACGTTTGCGATATTATGAATAATTGCTCATATTATTTTTCTTTCATAGTTTAAACATGCATATATACTTTTTAAATCATTGAAACAAAATGAACTTAAAATAAATAAATGAATATTTTGTTAATTTTCAGTTTCACTCTTTATTTTTACACTTTAGAAAAAAAAAGTGGCGCTTGCAGTTGACAATATAATAAAATAGACCACATATATTTTGCCTTCTACGAGCTAATTGCTCAAGAAATATTTTTATTACTTTTTTTATTATGATTATTATCATGCCAATCCCCTTTTTTAGCACCGACATATAATTAAAATTATATACACATAACAATGCCTTGAGTATATTGATTTTTCGTTGTAATGATTACTCGTGTTTGTCTATAGTAAAAAATGTATGGGTTAATATTTTTAAAACCGCATGTCACCGAAAAAAAAAAAAAAATTTATTTAAAATATATTCGCTTTTACCTAGTTCATTCAACTCAAAGCAACCACTCTATATTTACAATTTATATCTATTTAACTTTGTATCAATAGTTTTGTCGGATCATTTTAGAAGTAAAAAGTAATGGTAAAAATAAAATAAAGCTGAGGCATCAGCTGTATTCCATTCTACTTTATACCTATATAAAAAGTAATTTTAGATTTTCACTCTACAACTTGGAATATGCTTAACTGAATTAATGCAAGTTAAAGGAAGGAAAATTGTAACACCCAGTTTAATTTAGAGTATATAAAAAAATCAGCATTAATTGTTTTTTATTGGTAAATTACAAATAATTTTTGACCGAGGTAAAATTATATTTTAATAAATGCACATACAAATGGTTGAGTGACCAACCCACCCAGAAATTTTAAAATTTATTGTTACCTAAAGATCATATTGGGCCTTATCTTATTTCGGCAAATACGGACTATGCTCACTCCTGTACGTCTAGTAGCACTTCTATTAGGCAGCGTTGCCAATCCGTATAAAAGTAGGTCACAAGTAACCAGATTCAAGAAAACTCGCATTCGATTTCTAAAAATACTGCCGACCGTAATATATACATAAAAAGTTTATCGAATCCAATACCACCCAATACCAATAAGAAACTAATTTAAATTCACAATATGATTATTACAAATTAAAAAAAAGAATATTTATCGCCGGTAATATAAAACAAACCCAAGAGGGATTCTTAAGTAGTTGCGAAAATGTCGGAATATATTTACAAGCAACAAATAATCTATTTATCCTATGTCGTTTAAAAAAATTAGAAACACAAGTTTTATGAAAGAACAAAGAAACAGAGTTCTTTTTCCCGAGGTCGATTGATAACTGATGAGTCCTGACAACATCGTACAAAGTAACGAGTGAAAGAAGAGCGAGAAACGAAAAAAGAGATAGGAAGACGGTTATACGACCGCATAGCAACGTGCAGGGCCTACTATTGGAGGACAAACCACCTATCGAACAGAACAGTACAAAATCGAGAGTGTCTCTACCGGAGAAATAATGTACATGGTGTAGGTATATCATGATCCAAAACCAAAATTTTAAATTAGCGGAACACTAAAATTATATTTTAGTTCGATTCAAAACCAGGGCTACGTTTATTATTAAACTTAATACAGTTAATCGGTTTTAGCTTCTAAAAAGATACAGGGTTTTATAAATCATAACTTTAAAAATATCGGATTAAAAAAATATTCGTAGCGATTTAATAAAAAATGTTGGTAAAACAATTTTAAATACACATTAATGTAATAGGCATCGAAAAGAAAAATTATTAGTATGTTTAATTAAAATACATAAAGATGGGTTAAAAATATTTAATATTTTTAGCTGGGTAAGATGATTTTTGATATCATCAACCCCTGATGATGCTATTAACATAGCCAAACGTATGTCTATTATTAAAAAAGTATAGTTTGGGTCAATGGTGCGATATTCTTCAATATTGCTGAAAACCAAAGGTTCCAAATTCCCATTACAAAAAAATATAATAATTTTTACCAGAAATAAGTTATGAAGAACGCCAAAAATATAGGTACTCCAGTTTTTATTAAAAATAAGTTTTTTTAGTAATAATTATGCCTTCTCTAGCACATCGATTTTAGTGTTCCATATACATTATAGAAACACTCTATAGGTACAATTAGTATATCTTTATGAAATGTTTTCAACAATTTTCATTAATATTAATACACACAGTGTAAGAAAATAAATACTATACTATTTAGCTGTTCAAAATATATTTGATTGAAAATTTGACTGGACACAAATGTATCATCATGTAAATTGATTTACCAAGTAAAGTGAAAAAAGTATTCTCAAATTCTCAATGATTTTTTTATTGCTTTAATTTCATTGACGTCAGTTATTTAAACAACGTTTTTTATGAAATAAGTATACAAAATAAAAATATTATTAAAAATTCTAATACGAATTTATAATTATTGACATATGACAAAAATAGTAGTTATAGTTGTTGAAATATTTTTTTAAACAATTAAGATTTAAATGTAAATTTCTTAGTAAAAACGTTAGTGAGAAATATTGCTGATCTATATATTCATTCTTTGGGATTACTAAAATTCAAAAACATTAATAGTTTTGATATAAATCAAATTTAATTTTTGACACCGTTTTGAAACGTTAAAAATAAAATAGGATTTGTATCAAAATAGTAGTTTAACTCCCATTAATGAGTTTTAATTGCTAGTTTTGTGCCGGGTTATATATAAAAAATAATAAGAAATTAAATATGGTAGATATAACTCTTTACTGAAAAAAAAGTATTGGAAACAATTTTATTAAAATAACTAATACTAATTGATAATCAATATTGTATAATTTCTGTTATTAAATATTATAAACAGTGTTTGTTATTCCAATTATTATGACAAACAGAGTTGTGGTTGTTGAAGTGAAACTAAATTTTTAATTAATATTTTAACAAATAAATTAAATGTATTTTTAAATCAAGATAATAAACAGGAATCTGCTATAGTGGAAATATTGCTAGTTATGTACCGCCCTTATACATATTTTTAATAGCAATTAAAATAAAATTATCAACGTTAATTATTTTCTAATGAACTTTTTTCACAAAACTATAAAAATGTTTTATTTTTCAAAAGGAACTTGAGTATACCTTTAAAAATGAATTCATTAAGAAATGGTCAAGTGAGATCTTTTTAAGATATCCTAAAATAGAATTAAAAGTGATTCCAGTAGCAAATTAGACAAATTACAAAGATTGATATTAAATGTAAGTATGTTACTAATTAATTAAGAAATGTCAAGGGAGATCTTTTAAGACATCCAAAAATAGAATTAAAGAGTAATTGTTACTACGCATTACAAAAAGTTAAAATTAAATTTATAATTTTATACTTCTAAATAACGCTATTTATATAGCCGATTATAACTAATAGGCAGGTACTCAATAAATACATATATGGTCGTGCTATTCTTTCAAAAATGTTATTCTGTTTTAGATATTAAACGTTTTACCGCATAACTATTAAATTGAAAAAAATCATATAAATACATAACGATAAAAACATGAGAATTTGATAAATTATAAAAAGGCGCATACTCATTTTAATATGTTTATTTACAGTTTACAGAAACGGAACTACCGGAGAACTATTTTTACTTTCATTAGATTTACATTTATTATAAAATTATATACCACAAAAGTTGGAAATATAAAAACATAGTCGAATTCGCCCTCGGGTCGGAGATATAAACTACGATATGTCGTCTGTGAACTGTACATTTTGAAATAATGTACTATTTGAAATTAGTAAAAAAATATGAATATTAAATCTGTACTTTATAATATCTGCATTATTAGAACGATCAAAACAAATGTCTATTATACATATATAATTGTTTTAAATATATGTATATAGTTTTTACTATTGGCATTTGATTAAATTAACTTATGTTTCATTATAAAAATGGCTCTTTTTAATTAAAACAGGGTAATAAAGGGGTTTGCTTTATATATAATTTACTTAGGGTCACTCAGTACATGATTATCGGAAATATTGGATGTAAGGCATTCATTCCGTCTTTGCCCAGGTGTGCATATTCTTTTAAAACAAGAATGAGCACAACTTTTATAGGTCTCTTAATGCCTCTTGAAACGAACTTGAGTAGCGCTAAGAATAAATCTTTGATGTAAAGAGATCGCCTTGAAAATGAGGTTATGCGAAAACAACAAAATACATTTTTGAAAAGGCTACAACGCAAGAAAAGACTCTTCAACAAAGATTAATTTTAAGAAATTAAATTAATTCAGTACTGATTTTTAAATAAACATTTGCGAAGTTAGTTATACTTGAAATTGCACATTTAAATAGTTGAGACATATCCAAATAATTTAAAACTTTGTTCAAATATTATTATACTAAAAATTACTATTTTTGGAATAGATTTATTATTTAAAAGTGAATTATTTTTTCTATTTGCCATTGTAAATTTTTAATAATACATTTGATAACAAATAAAACTTTTGTTTTACGATTATTTATATTCGTAAATTTAGAAATATTAAAATAACTATACATATTCTTGTACTCGTAAATCTGATCAAAATTTTGGTTTAATTTTACTGGTTTATGCAGTTTTTACCCTCAGTATAATCTGAAATAAATCATAATTCAAAATCGCGTTCAAAAATAAACGATATATATATATATATAGGTTTAATGCGCTTACCTATTTTTAGAATTAATCTAAAACATAGCTTTTATCGACGTCTATAAAACACGAAATCTTAATTTTTGAATCATTAAAATCATACGGTACTTTTTGTATGAATTAAACTTAAGGATGTATTAATTATAACAAATATCTGAAGAAAAAACTATATTGATGCATTGAAATAAATTTCAAATAAAAAAAAAACAAATAATTCAAATCTAATCATATTTATTAAAAAAAGTTAGGGTTTATTGAATTTAATAGTAAATGCTTATAGAACTAAAGCTAAATATTATATTATATTTATTTTTTGATTAACTCTAATTACAAAATATGTAAATTAGGTTTAGAGCAATTTTAATAAGAATTGTGTCTTTGACAGTAATACAGATAGTTAATTAGAGATTACTGTTTATTTTTGATTGGATTTATATTCTTCTAAAGGAAACGGATATTAAAATTTATAACTGCAAGATTTTTTTATTTTTAATTTGTCGTTCGTATTAAAATAAACCCGAATGATACAATACTAAATTGTTTTTAACATTAAGCTTAGTTTATTAATTTTTCCATTATATGTGGGAATATTGCCTTTAATATAATTACATCGCAATTCGGAATTAACAACGGAATGCAAATAGAGGGTGGTAATGTGTAAATTACAAAAGTAGGGTAGACTGATGGATTTGCAGCTGCCCATCAAAAGTAATGAAAAATAATTCAAAAAGTACTTGTAACCGGATATCCGGATTTCATTTTAATACTATTTTTTCCGCACTAAAAATTTTCTGACCCGTCAACTGATTCTATTTAAGATTATATTCATAGGGTAAAATAATAGAAAATATATGTATGAATAATAAGAAATAAACCACTCCTAAATAGTCCCCTGTTACAGTTACAAAGATACGTATTAATATTCTTATGGCATATTACTATGCTTTCTATATGCACAAACTGTTTCAGAAATCATATCTAAATTCATTAATTGTTCCTCAAAGGACGGATCGAAATAAATCTTTGTGTTCCATTCTACCTAGTTAGAAATTCTAAATTCCACATTATTCAAAGCCGTGAGGGTCCTGACAGAACTGTTTATGAGTGGTGTTGTTCGAATAATGGAAGAGTGGAAATTATTTAGTGTTTAGTATGGCATATTAAAGCTTTTGTCATATCCCTTTCTATTTTCTATTCAGAACCCCTTGAACGCATACTGTATAGTAGTATGTACGTATACCCAGTGAAAAGCTTTTGAAAATTACACAATATAAGAATGTTCCGCGATCCAAAAATAAATTAATAATAATATTTAAAGGCGGAATTTTAAAAGCAAACTTATACATTGTTCTTTTTCATGACTGGGTAATTTTCACTTTTAACATGTGTAATAAGTTCATATTATCAAATTCAACACTAAAAAAATCATTTTCAACATCCAAACAATACGTAGTAAAAATATTATTATTGAAAGCACAATAAAATGTATTAAAAAATGTAGCTAATATAACAACAAATAAAATAAAAAATAAAACCAGAATAGTCAGTGCGTGAGTCATATATCATACCAAAGGTAGAAAATGAATTTTAAAATTTGAAAAATTAATATGAAAGAATGTTTTAAGTGGGTGTGTAAGTTAATTGATTTCACCCAATGTTGATAAGATTTACAGCAAGTAAGCCTAAAAAAAACTATAAATAGATGGCAGTGATTGTATATCTGAGAATTGAGAAAAGTAAACAGTTAATATTAAGGAAAAGTGAGCAAAAAACCTAACTGAGGAGAAATTGGAAAATAAAAATTATACAAAGCTTTTGTTCACAGGAGAGACGCTTTTTGGAACAAATCAATTTCAATAGAAGTTTTAACATATTTGTGAGTTTACTATATTGTGTATTATTGGTTTAAATCAGATTTGAATTACAATTTTATGTATACAATAAAGGAATAAGTTGATAAATATAAACGTTATGAACATTTTAAAAATAACATATTTATATCATGTCGAGATTTAGGTATGTACCGCCTAAAGAGTCAGGCATGGAATATTTATTGATTAGATGAACCTAATACAGACGTTTGTTTATATTGTCTGTAATAATACACAATATAAATGCTTATTTTTAATGGGTTATTTTTTTAAATAACATGAAGTTTTCGTATGAACACTACTGATTAATGAACGTTTTTAAAAGTGCCGACATTTAATAAACTTACGCATTTTTAACGCTCGTGCGAACAAGGCCTAACAATCATTAGTAGAAGTTCAAAGAAATAATTCCCAATTAAGGACAAAAATACCTTCGGTTATTTCCACTCGTTATAGAAATCAATTTCGGAGAGAAATAAAATACCTTCGATTCTGCTAATAAAAACGAGAAACTAAAACAATTTATTGTCAGTAAAATCGCTTCAAAGAAGAGTTATTATAGAATCAGTTTTAAAATAATGTCTTCACAATTTATTAAAAATAACGAGTAAGTTACCTTTGTTCAAACACACAATTAAAAATAAATTTAGTAAGTATATTATATTTTTCACTGTAATAGTTAACATTACCTTGTATATATTTTTCACAATTTTTAATTTAAAATTACAAAAATGTTACTTTTGTTCATACAATTAAAAATATTTAATAGCTAATCAATTTTAGAAAAGTAGATTACGTTTTCCAGAGTAATAGATAAAATTAACTTTACCGTGTATTTGGCACTTTTCAGGTTTCCCTATCCTGGCTGCTATCCAAAATGCTTATCTCAGAACAGACCAAACTGATATCTATTTGCATTTGGGAACGAACACGTGTAAAGTTTTAAACAAATTATTACTTATTCTCTGATAACGGAGGTCAATTTTTGATTTTTCTCTCTATTATCAACTTAAAAAACGTTCAACTAACTTATCGCATTACAGAAAAAATACAGCGATTCAGTTATAAATGAACTATTAATTAGAATAATTAATAAAGGGTATTCATTATTTTTATCTCCTGAGTTTCAATTAAAAATGAAGTTATCAGAATATGCATTATTTATAAAAATAAATATTTTAGAGGAATTAGATCATCGAGTATGAATAATTACACTTACCATTAAACCAAAAAAGTTTAACAGAGAAATATCATTTCAGAAAACAAATTTTGTCGAGAAAAAAGAAAGCTAATAATGTGAAGTACTCATTAAAAGTTTAGTAAAACCTCAACAGGTACATTTAAAAATTTTGTTACAAGAATTTGTAATATTGACTACTACAGAGTTTCTAAGTGCTTTTCTGTTGAAAATTGATTGAAACTTTTGTCAATGTAGAAAGTTATTTCAAGTTTATTAATGTACGATAGAGCACTCCACATTTTTCTAAATAAAGAAAAAATATTTCATAATTCCTATATTTAAACCACCATGTGTTTCCAAATATTTTTTACTTTGTTTCTGAATAATGTGTGGCCAATAAAAGTGACCAAAATTAGAATGTATACTTTAAATTGTTTAAAATGTTGTTGGCACGAGTTCGTTTACAAGTTTAGAGGTAGATAATTATTCATTTATTAAATTGTGTATGAAAGAAAAATGTACGTTCCGTAATGAATTCATAATAGTTAGCGCTATAGCCTAAAATACAACTATCAATTTTGACAAATAATGTATACAATGATTATATCATCGGTGATTTACAAGAACTCTATGAATTTTTATTAGTGAGATTATAAAAGAATTCAATTTATATTACAAAAATTGAAATATCTGCCATTTGGGAATAAATGCAGTTGAGGACGAATAAAAAAACCAATAAAATCGTAAGTAAACAAGCTTTCTAAACACAAAAATAGAAAAAAAATCAACAACTATACTAACTGATAACTGTATTTTGCAATGCACTATTTTTTGCATTTATGGAAAATGAATAAAAAAAAACATTTAGTTAGCTATGCTAACCGACAATTATATTTTGCAAACTTAAGTCATGGCACATACATAATATTGTTAAAATAAGTCACCGCCCGATTTTTTTTTACTTTTTAAGCTTCAGGATTCAACATACACCAAAAATTTTGATGAAGCACGAATTCGCTTTAAACTGCATTTATACCGCAACTTGTTTTAAAGTAATTGATCTACATAACCAAAAATTATCTTATTGTAAAGTAAGATTTTATCCATTACATAGGTAAGTAGGATCATAAAACAATCAATATAAAGTAATAGTATATACCTACTAGTAATTTGATACAAACTTATGCTTTGATTATTTTGTATATCAATATCTTCTACGTAACGCAGAGTAATAAATGTTACACTAATAATTAATATATTAAAAAACTGATAAATTGTCAACCTGTAAAAAAATTTTTGTTTTTTAATAAGATATTTTAGAAAAGGGTAGAATTTTTAGCATTTGCTTTAAAATTAATAAAAAAGTAAAGTAAGCTATTTGTACAAATCACTATCACCTGAAAGGAGTATATCTAATATAAATCTATATAATTATTTTATTTGTTAAAAAAAGATAATATCTAAATATAGTATGTTTTTTGTAATATCTATAGACTACAAAAAAGAACGTAGATTTCTCTTAAGATTAAACTTTTATGTATTTTAAAACAAAAGCATTTTCGCTTTAGTGAAATGATGAAGAGTAGTAAAATATTTTATAAATTCTCCGTCTCATTTTCCGCATGTTTGGCAACACAAAATGTTCCGCACGATTTGGCAACGGCGAAATATCGTAACAAAGCACTCTAGTAAGATTTCGGCAGGAAACTCAGAATATAACCTTGATGACCAATCCTAGTAGTCATCGCTGAATTTTAATAGGTCACCCTGAACCTGGACCACCCCCCCCTTTTCAGTCCCAAGATTCCAACACGACGATGTTGCCATGACGCGTTTGCGACCTAAAATACATTATGCGAAAGGGTCTCGAGAAGTTTATGCCTTCCGTCCTTTGTGTACTAAACGACTTTCAACCCCCTTCGCTGTGAATTGACGACCAACTCCCTTTTTAGAGCCCTTAAAATGAAACAAAGGAAACGGAATATATGGTCAAGATTTGTTACTTTGTGTTGTTCTCTATATGGACGAGAAAAAATATATTAGATAGGTATATTTCAAACTACCTATATATAACATTCTAACATGCATATTATTTTAGACAGCAACTTGGTATGTTGAACCATGTCATCATGCCAACTTAACAATTTTTGCTCTTACTAATAAAATATACTTTAAATTGCACCAATACGTATAATAATATTAAAAATAAAATCACGAAACGTTTAATTTTCAATTATACTTAGAATTACTGATTTTGTAGTTTTCTATTTAACCCGATCTACAACAATAGCTAATATATCAATAAAATCATATAAAAAAGGTTATAAAATAATTTGTTTACTATAAGTTTTGAGTTTGGCGTAGAATTTCGTATTACTCGACTCATTGAAATGCAAAAAGATAAGCTGCCATTTGTGAGATGGCTCTATCTAAAATATATTGATCTTTAGATCTCATGAAATTAAATTTATATGTATATAGATCCTTGTATTACAGGATGATAAAATTACGAAACGCGGTATATTGCAAAATGTATACAATAAAATAACAGATATTCCCACAAAAATTAAAAAAAAGACAAATCCTGTTTTAAGGCAGTTTAGTTTTTATATTGCCATTCTGTTTATACAAACAACAAATTAAAAAAGTATTTCTAATTTAAAAATATTCATTCAAGTAAAAATTAATAATCGTTCAGTATTTTACATCATTCTTAAAAAATAGTAAAATTTTAGGATGAATTCTCTGAAGGTTTGTACGATCGATTCCCTTTGCAACAACTTGTTTGGCCCACTTCGCAGTCAATATTTTAGCATACCTAATCATTTGTGTTGAAGTAAAGGTTATTGAAATGCAAATACGCTTAAAAAACTAATAGAAACCGATAACGCTGAAAATTCTGTGTTGTGCTAACAACTGAAATTTCCTGTCCATGTATAAAGAAGATCCAGATAATATTAAGACGCTTTACAAATATTTATGGTATGTTTTCAACACAGCGCTAACTGAAAATTGACAAGCGAAAGCACAATGCTAATTTGAAACTTCAGATGTTCTTAAGGATTAATTTTTTCATTGATTGATACGTACCACGTTTTTTTAAATACATTTTAACATTTAATTCTTTTGTTAGTTGTTTAGAGCTTTTATAATAATTCAATCTAGAACAACACTTGTATTTATCGTTGAGAAACGAGTGAAATCAGCTCTACAATACCCTAAAAATTATTTCAAAAATATACAGACTTTGTATATTAACAGGAAATTAAATTGTCTTAAAATTTAAGTTCTAGTTCTGAAGTGATATTTTTCAGTGAAATATTTTTTTTTTCAGGTAGATCATTATATAATTTAATACAGTTAAATAATTATAAGGCAATAAAATGATCTGTTTTTAATAAAACTTTCCGGTATAAAGATTGCGGTAAGAGTTTTAGAAGACTGAAGTGGTAATTCTGTAAAACTTTGCCATTTTAACTAAAAAGCAATTTCGTAGTTGTTCTGCTAATTAAACAAGTAGACCAAATTTTCTAAAAACTAGAAATTTTTGATTATATTAAATTTTCTAGAAAAAGTATTTGGGTAAGTACCTTTAATATATTGTTACTATCAATAAACACATTTTATTATTTATTAAGATTATTTTAAATTAAATAACCTATAGATCTTTGACAAATTTTAAGCAATACTTTATATTAAACGTATTATTGTTATTTTTTTCTTGGAAATCATGTTGAACTTATATTTAAAATTAAAAAAAGAGATTAATTTAGGGACATGTCTATAAAAAAAAGGTAGAATTGTATATTTATTGATGTATATCAATGTTAAAATAATCTTATGTGGGATTTGTAAAAATGTTAAGATTCCTGGTGCAATATTAAATTCATTGAAGGGCCAAGACAAGTGAACACGAGCAGATGAGATTTTAAGTATTTATCTGATGTCAAAAATATTGTGCTGAATGAACAGATAAACAATATTTTTAACTAAAGAACATAAATCCAGTTTATCAAATTATTAAAAGGAAATCCAAATCAAGAAAGAAGAGAAATGATAGAATATCTAGAAAAATGTAGACCCACTTATTTGAGCCTATAAGTAAAACTACTTTCAGACTATTGAAACCTTACGGAACGAATTGATTAAAAAGAAATAATGACATGTGCAACCATAAGGAACTAATTGATTAAAAAAGAAATAATGACATGTTCAGCGCTTTCTTAAAACCATTGGATTTGCGTACAAAACCGTCAGATTATTATGGAGAGTAGCCAAATGATTTCTTTAAGAAATGAATATATGCGAGGAATACAAATAAATATATTTAGATAGAAACGTGCATGAGTATATGAACATTATTATTATTATTATAGGTAAATATTAAAACATTTATAAATATATTCTTTAAAAACGTATAACAGTACTAATGTTTGTTTATTTCAAGTAAGTACGACCCTGTTCGTTTGTAATTCTATGGGAAGATTAAGAAAGGGCATTTTTATTTATTATCTAAGTGCAATTTTGTCAATTGTTAAGGGTTTTATAAATTTAACAATACTTTTCTCACCGAATTTGAACTTCACTGTACATGTATCTATAAACGGGGTCTGACCCAATATGGTTCATATCTTTTATAGTTTGGATTAATTTTAATTACATACATTATAATGATCTGCCCTTTCATCATGTAAAAATATCGTTACTTGATCGTAAATCTTATTCCAAATCTTTTATACTGAATGATTTTAAATTACTTTCCAACTATAAACAAATTTTATTTCTACTAAAATATCATAAGACCTCCTTTAGATTCAAAATTGTTGATTAAAAAAAATTGTTTCTCTATAAAAACCTTTCAAATATAATTTTTAGAACACCTATTTATAATAATAACAATAATAAATTAACTTCTATCAATCATACAAATTGATTTCATTATAATATGTATACTGTATAACAATTTCATTAATACGAACAGTTGACGAGTTTATGGTATAGCTATTCAATTGTAATTTAAAACCCAAACAAACTTCGTATTCACAACATTAACAATAGTATTTTTATTATAATTTTTGTTTCCTATATAAACAAAAAGTTCGTAGTACATTGTAATTACTTTTTTGTAAGTTGAAACTAATGTATCTTGACAAATAAATAGTGTATTATTATCCACTTAAAACTAAGTGAATTCAAGCACCAGCATTAAATTTGCGGTGGTTTGTCGAAATTAGATTGTGTTTAGTGAACTTTGTGGGTCAAGGATTTCAAAATTTAATTTGTTTAATATTTTATGTAATTCTAAATAGTCCATTAGCACATTCAGATATTTGTACTTTTCAATTAAATTCAAAATAATGTTATAATATGTATTAATTTAAATTTATAATATTCCAAGAGCTAGAAATTAAAAATATGCACATGCATATAGAACAAAACGATAGTTATTTGTTGAAAATTACAACTGAATTTAATTATTCTGAAATTTAGTATATTATTATTATATTATTACACATATTGTACATCTTAAAATTGGTTAAATTTAAACATTTGTACAATATTTACGTATAAAAACTGCACAAATTTGTGATACTTCAAAGAGAATTATTTATTTACTATAATTGTTTCCTTCTAGAAATAATTACATAAACTTCAGTACTTTTAGTCATTAATGTAAATGATAACACAAGATACTTTGTTATCTTTTTAGTGTTGTATGTGATATTAATAGATTCAATCACCAGAAATGGGTATTTATTTCGCATCTGCTTTAATACCCTCTGAGAAATTACTTCCATAAGTTAGAGTTTAACCGGGTGACAGGTTGTTGAGATGTTGTTAAAAACATATGGTTCGTTTTTCAAGAATTTAGACATTTTACGTAGCAATCCAAGTTAAACAAGTTGGGACACAATTTAGTTTTATAAATAAAAATATTATCATTATTTAAGGGTGTATTTGTCCAGCGTTTAAGTATTTTTTAACAACGATTACGTTATTTATCGTATTTTATATTTTAAAGACTAACTAATCATTTTCTATATAAATTACTTTCCTACAACCAACAATTCCAGAGTCAATTACAACTTACCCCTATTTTTTAATATTTAGAATGTATTTATTAATTAGGTATAATTATTTGTTGGGAATCAGCAATATAATTTTTATATAACCATGACGCCATGATACCAATCCGTAAGTGCAAACTATGCATTATCAAAATTTCCTTTATCAAAGGTCGCCATGTCTACTTTATACATTACAACAAACCGTTTATGTTATATACCAGGCTACACACAAACTTGTGTTAATATCATATCACAGCTAACAGCTTTAGATATGACAAGTAACGATTTTTAATTGTTTAACAAAATAATAGTCAATTAAAAATAAGTTCTTTTAATTTTTCATTACGTGATTGATAAGCCTTAAAATAGTGTCAATTTAATTAAGTAATTTCTTCACAATCAGTATTTTATAAAAAAATATAATTCCATCTCTTTTTGGATTCCTATCAAATTTAAATAAAAATAAATTGAATGTAGAGTGGAATGTTTTCACATTTATAAGTTCAAATTTTGTTTTAAAAAGGTTCATTCTTAATTTGTTTATTTAAATCATCAATTTGAGATTCACGTTCTGGAATTTTTTTATCAGAGAATTCATACCATGCTTACATTTCAGTATAATTTAAATTTCCTTTGTTTACCGAAAGTAAGGAATTTTATGTATTTCCCAGACAACTACTCAGAGTTAATTTTTCTAACAAAAGTATCGGTGAAATATTGAATTAACGCCCAATTCAGAATATGTTATCTCATTTTGGGTAATCAAAAACAAAAGAGTGTATGAAAAATTTATCGCCTTTGTAATCAATTTCGTCTTTGGCAAATGTTTTCCCACATATAATTATATATTTTTATCAAAATAAGTATTGATAAAACTAAAGCGTAAAAAAGTTTATACTGTGTCCCTGGTGAATAATTCAGAGACAAAATAATAACCTTTTTTATGTGTTACTGAATTACAGCTTCAAAAATTGAGGGCTAAAAATGACTTTTTATTTATATGGCATAAAAAACAGATCCATGTATTTAATTTGGCTCTACAAGTTCATGTACAATTTTACAAAATTTGTCAATTAAGAGATAATCCAGCCACATTTTGATGATATTGTATATTTATTTAACCTAACATGAAGACAAATTTTATTATAACTAAATGTCTACTTTGTCGGGGAATAGTTTTTTCGTGGTTTTTTCTTACGTTTTACCACGATATTGACAATAAGTTAATTCGTTTATTATCATTTCATGATGAACTTAACATCTTGTTACAAATGAGTGTTTCGTTGTCAATTTCATGATAAGCTTAATCGCAGCCCAGGTATGTGCCATTTAAAATTTTTAGTAACATCCGATTCATAAATTCTACAAACTGAGTTTGTTACCTATCTAGTTACTAAGGTTTTGAAGTGTCACATTTTATAATCAAACATTGTAATTTTAAAAGCAGCATCTGTCATTATAAGAAATAAATAAGAATAAACACAACAAAATGATATATTCTTCATTTAAGTGCACTTATTTCAAAACAGCAAAACAGTAAAATTATGTTTGAGAGAAAATAAAATATCTTTATTTCGATATCATTTACCCGCTTCTGAATAAATAACAAAGTGCTGAGACATTCTGGATAGGTGTATATTACCTACTCGCTATCGTACAAAAGAAAATATAGAAAACAGGAAATGGCTATATATATTTTGGTTTGCGATCGATGGTCTTTACCACAACCACAAAGCCACCTTACACATGCAAAATGATGTTTAATTAATTATTACACTTAAATATTATATGGATAATTTTAAACTTTACAATATTTACTTTTCTTAATCGACGATATTAAAAAAATGATTTTCGACAGATTATTTCGAATTAACGTAGTATTACAAATAAAAGTACACATCAAATATATTTACTACTATTTTCGTTCATAAATATAACCTATTGAAATATTTTTGTTAATAAATATATTACTGCTTCAAATTGGTTACGGTAATTGATTTGTGATTTATTTTAGCAAATTTGATAAGCAAATACGCACTTACACGAGTATTGTGACCTAAATATTATAGTAGAAATCTTAGTAAAATTTAAAATCTTTGGATAATCTAATAATCTTTGCGATTAGATGCAGAAGTAAAACAAAACAAGTTATCGCAATCGTATGATAGGTAGACATTACATTAAGATTTGTTAAATATTTAGAGAAAACAAAAACGCAGTATCTAGAGGTAATATGGGAATATCCCTTCAAACAGCGACCTTCGGAGTATCACGTACCATTTGTGTTTATTCTGCATCTATGAATTAACTAATCCATAATATAAACGAGATCACAAACACACCTTATAGGTAGTGCTAAATACAAAGACATAAGGAATTGAATTGAAGATTATCGTAAAGGAAATAATTCACTAAATAATTTTAACCCTTCTTTACAATCATAATAAATCATTAATTGATAACGCAGATAATTCGATATTTACCCTACTACAGCTAAGATATAAATACCAACTGAATTAATGCCATTTATGTGTTCAAATTGTTCGAGTTTCATATGTTGGTTTCAGCGTGTTTTGAGCAAGCACACGAAGCAAGGCTATTAACGAGAAGCCGTAGAATCAAACAAGGAGCAAATATTATAGATTTGATCAAACATGAAATAATATCCATGTACACGATGAATATAAAGACATATATATGACATTTGAGAGAAAATCGATAGACTAGGGGCGCTGTTTCCAAGTGGACGTCACTTCGTCGAAGGCAGGCAAGCAAGGAGGCCGTTCGCTAGGAAAAAACACTATATAACTGGATACACTAACATAAAGCGCGTTTTGTAACTGAGCAAAAGAATAATATAAAATTTAGTACTTACAGTATATTCTACTACGTGCGCAATTTGACACAAATTGAAAAATCCTAAAACTTGTTGCTTACGATAAAATAAATGATTTTTTTAATTAAATGATAAATTTCATATTTACCGGGCTCAAAAATTATTTCCGGTATATCAAAAATGGAAAAAAACACATTTTGAGGTTAGTATTGTCAGTGTTAATTTATTGCAAAGGTGAAGGGCATTCGGAATACTACAGAAGGCAGAAATTAAAGTTTTTAATAAACTGCAAGAAAACCATAAAAGTATAGTCATTAATTATACAACAGTCATTACAGACTGATCATAAATAAATTTTGTATGCTTCTGTTTCTATTCAGGATGATTTTTCACGGTATATAGTTATAAAATGGGAAAAACAAAAAAGGGTATTTATTTATGTCGATTGCTTTGATAAATAACAATATCTAGTAGTAAGTTTGATCATTTAAAACCAGACAGAAGCACGCAAACGCCATACAAATTTTACGTTATTACTTTTTATTTCTTTTTGTTCTCTCGGTTTCTGATTATAATAAAAAATAATGTATATAAGGTCTAATTAATATTCAACCAATTAAAATAATTGTTCACAGAGAACACAAATAAGAAAATCAAAAGATGCTACTTTCGTAAAAGGTAAGCATATACAGTGCAGCTCAAACTGGGTGAAAAAATATAGAATTTAAAAACCATCAATCACAATTAGTAACATTGCAGTTAGGTAATAAATAAAACTGTCCTTTCTTAATCTTCCGATAGAATCGCAAATGGACAGTTAATATTTACCTATAATAATTAATATGTTAGTTATATGTTCAAATAATTCAAAATAGAATCGTTTATCATATAATATATAATATTTACATAAAGAACTATTAAGAATAAGCACAAAAAAACGTATAACATACTCACAGTTTAGATTCAAATTCACTACTAGATTCAGTTGAAAAATAAAATAATTTTACAATTGCTTAGTTACGTATCATATATTATATATATTTTGAATATAAATGTAAAGCCTATACTAGAGCTAGTTTTTTTTCTTTTTGTATCAACACTCATGTATAAGATTTACAACAAATCAACATATTCACGATATACAACATATTTAAATTTATAAAAATAAATAAACAAAAAAAACCCTTGAAATTATACAATAAATTTTTTGTTATCATGTTAACACCTGTGTGTGCAGTAATACCAAAATATATTATGAGTTTAAAATATGTATGATACAGTCAATATTGACATGCGTTGGTTAGTAATATAATAGAAATATTGGTAATAATCCTAGTACTGGTAATAATAATAGTAATAACAATTATAATAGTAAATACATAAGTTATATAGATAGATACAAAGAGATATTATTAATTGAGTGCACCTAGGTACAAAGTAACTGTATGTGCACTGAGTATTACAGAAGTATACTTATTTAATTTTTACTGAAGTCGTACCTTTTATATTGATGGATTATGAATTCTTAGATATCAAATGCATGTTACTGGTGTTTGGTAGTTGGTGTAGATAAAGTGTTTAAAGTTTTTAATGAAAACTTTCTTAAGTTCTCCGGTGGATTTTAGATGTTATTATAGTTGGAAATTATCTACTGGCTTCTTTTGTAACAAATGGCGCAATGGCATTATTTCTAGTCTTATTTCTGAATATGAATGATCAGTTGTAATTTTCAAGTTCTATTATACGTTTAGATACTGCTGGAAAATATTTAAAATATTCATTTTCAATGTTAATCAATCACATGTTTAACAACGTTCATCCAATGTGTGGAAGTAATTTGCCTAATTAATTCTAAAACTTCCGAAGAAAATTTAGAAGCCATGTTGTTTTTCCTTTCTTTCGTTCACGTTTGCAAAACATTCCCAAAATTATTTTACATTTTTTATTGTAATAATAATTGCATTTACTCTTTGTGTAAAAATTGAACGATTTTTTTCCTAAAATTTTTAAACAAAAAGTAGAATATCTTGTTTTTTTTATTTGCGAAATTTTAAAATAAAAGACACATTCGTAATTGAGGATCGGGTTATAATGATAAGAAAAATAAGTTTAATTTACAGAGCGCAATAAAGTCCGATCCTGGTATTTTAAAAACTTATTATTGATTACTGCTTTATGGTTTGCAATACACAAATGACAATAAAGTATTGTTTATGATATCCTTAGTTTCTACAACAGTTTCTCACTGAATTTGGACTTCACTATACAATGTTATTTTATTCTAAATCGAGTCAAGTGCCAATTTAAATTTTTATCAATTTTATAGAAAAATGGATTTTCAAAATAAACATTCCTCAATAAATGAAATTATGTTCAGTACGTTAGAAAAATATGAAAGAGAGAAACAGATATAATTGAAGGGGTGGATTCTATTGAACAGATTGAATCAACGTATTTATGATTAAATTAAATTATCAACAGTGGAAACGCTTCCTAGTAAATTAAAAATATTAATAACTAGTATTTTCATAAAATTGTAAAATATTGTTTTAAATGAAAGCTGTTTAATGGTAAATTAAATGTAGGTAACCCATTACCACCATAAACTTCGTTTGGTTGAAGTTAAATTTAAATAAAAATATTTATCATGTTTTGAAATTAGTTAAGACATTTAACGTGTTTATAATTTGGAGACTTAAAATTTTCTGGTAAGTCTCAAATTTCATAACATTCTGTTGATGTTATCTGTGTTGTTACAATATAAACTATCATAACAAATAAATGTAGTAGCAGTAAAATTCAGTAAAAAATAGTTTAATTTTTAATAAATTAATAATAGATAATATTAAAGCATATCACTGTAGATAGTTTAATATGGGTTATCGTTATATGTTAATACCTTCTTGAAATATTATATAACTTTCGTCTAAAAATATTAATACGGTCGATATAACTGATAAGACATGTGTACTAAAATTATTTTACAAGATTATGGACCAGATGTAAAAGTTGTAGTTAAATAAAAGTTACACGAAAGCAAAAGTACTAGACAGTAAGTAAACAGATAGTATATTTGTTACAAGTTTAAAATATATTTCTTTACATTAATTATTATTCATAAAAGTATGATATTTTGCTTTAAAAAAATCAAAAGTTATAATTTACGACATGCAAGTAACCAGTTAGTTGTAACTTTCGGATTTTTATTATAATAAATTCATAAGTTTGCCCCCGTCACTGATAGCATAAATTTATCTGGAAGGAGGTCGTCTTTTTAATTTATTCTTATATTTGCTGATAATTTATCATCCACATAAATCATTACATATTTATTACGTGACTTTTAAAGCATACAGTATCCAAAAACTTTTTCGTAATGCTCTAATCAAATTGAAACGCTGATACAAATTAAAAAAAAACAAACAAATGTGCCAGTTATAGAGAAAATTATAATTTTAGCTAGAAAAGTGAGATATTAAAATAAACATCAGTGTTTTAGGATACATGATACGATGTATTACATCTTGTTACTTTATATTACGTATACAAAAAATAAGATTATTAACGATAAACAATAACACTAAATGCTGGTAATATACAATGTATAAATAAATATATTTCTTCGATGAATATAAATAGTGCTATAAAAAATGGTGACCAGCAATTTACTTTATCGAAAGCCGAAAAATTATCTACAAAGTTTCTTGGAATTTCTGCAAACTTTGTGCATTTTCTATATTGGAGTAATAAAGACTAACTGGTGCAATTACAATAAAACCAAAGACCGCAACATCTTTAGAGCGAATTTCAGCTTACCCTGGAAAGGAGAATTCCCCACAAGGGGATTATAAAGTTTATTAAATTAGTTTTGGCTCCTTAACCTATTTGGAAAATCACAACGATCGACCTGGATCGCAATATTTTATTAGTGGCAACTCATCAAATGTACACACATAACTTGGAAAAGCATACATAGTGGTTAGTTGTTTATATTTAATGCAAAATGAAGTCATTTCAAATTTTATGAATGTTTCTTAAAATTCCCTAAATTTATCTAAGCTAAATAAGTTTTGGGGTTATAACTCTACGTGGTCTAGAACAATAGAATGCGGTCTGAGCAGAATGAATGCTAGGAGGATTACAAATTGCACACTTATTCTAATTCAATTTTTTTTTAACAATTTATCCGGATAGCTAATTTACCTGGTAAATATCTTTCACACAAATTTC
Organism: Neocrepidodera transversa; assembly: GCA_963243735.1. NCBI lineage: Eukaryota > Metazoa > Arthropoda > Insecta > Coleoptera > Chrysomelidae > Neocrepidodera > Neocrepidodera transversa. Next base: position 7,063,814 of record OY725339.1, read on the forward strand.
AGAGAAAATGTATATATTTTTCATTTCTTACCGAGGACCAATTTATGTATTTTGGTAATAACAGTTTATTAAAATCAGTTTAGTTGTAAGCTGAAAACAGAATAATCTAGTGTTATGGATAATTTTGCAGCAGGTACCGTGTAAACTGGAAACAACGATTTATAGAATTATGAAAGAAGAAAAATGTGGTGAATTTCAAAGACTACACGTAGCTTCGAGAAAACCAAAATTTGAGATATATCACTTAAGAATTTCTAACATTAAACAGTTCTTGCCTTAGTTCGAGACTTGTAGAAAAATTACTACAACAAACTGGTCAAAAGTGATCTGCTGCAGAATTGGAGAAGATAAAAAAATATTAAATTTCCTCCCCATTCTTTAAGAAAAGAACTTTTTGCTTTGTTCACAATTTATAAACACAAACTTAAAACATATGCAATTGATAAACTGCAAAAAAATCGCGGGAGAAAGGCTAAAGTTTCAAGAAAATTACTTATTTTTAACTGTAAAAGTTTTTATTGTTATGATTTATAGGATTGGTTGCTCTTTTTCTTATTATGATATTAAAGAATTTTGTGGTGTTAACGCTACTTATGTATTTAATGTGAGAAACTGGACCAAAAAAGGTTCAAACAAAAGATGTTTTCGTATTTCCTATTTAGGTCAAGTAAACTATTTGAAAACAGTAACTATTATTTTTTTTTTTGAATAATGCAAGATGACAAATAAGCTGATTCTACATAATCTTAAGAGGCCTGCACACCACGTGACTTTCGTGTCTGCCGGTTAGAGAATTACCCAAGGAGAATGTGCTTGTATTTTAATAAATTGGGTGTAAAAATTGCTTTTTCAGTATTTTCCGTCTAACGTTAAGTAATCTTTCCCTCTAGTCCATTTTTCTGAGCAGAACAGAGTAGAGCGCCACAAAACATAATTATTCGTTTTTGGACGAGTCTCGCCTTGTATAGCAACTAATAATTTGCGGTTTTGATATTTAAAATATTTATTAAAAGAGCGCGTCTGTGCTACTTTTTTCAAATTTATCAAGAAAATAAAGTTTATAGTCGTATCACTTTTACTAAAAATAATTTAATGTGCCACAGGCGCGTTTTCAAGAATTACAGAATACAGAATTGATTGGTGAAGCTTCCTATCTTTAATATTAACGGAGCACTTGCCCAAAAGCCATTTCAGGCAAGCTAACATATGTATGATATTGGCGCACAAAATATGACTAACAATTTCTTTCATTTGTATTCATGACAAAACAAATTGCAGACTTCACTTTATTTTTACATTGAGTAAGGCTTCAGCAAAACTTTTTAGGTTACCATAGGTTAACACATTTTATTCAATGGTTAAAAGTAAAATATTTATTTTACTCAAAGGTAAACGATTAATACTCATAAAATTAGTTTATTATAAGTTGAGATAAATTTTTTAAAACACATTTAACACTTATTCGGTATTAAGAGCCTTGTACCTATCAAATAGTAATAAAGAAAACATAAAATGAATGAACAATTAGTATTTTTACGATATTTTCATGGCGTCGAGTTCCAATTTCTCAAGGATGAATTCGTCCGTAATTGCATACTAAATTATTTTAGAAAAACTAAAAATGTTCTATTTTGACGGCGACTATTTCCTGAATAGAAAACCTAAACACTATTATTTATCCGCATTGTTTTGAGTATACTTTTGAACTAATTTTTAAGATAATTTAATGGCAAAATATTTCAAGCACTCCGGCACGTACTACGCTTGTTATAAAATATATTTAGCAGCTAAATATACAATCTAGATGATAATGAGCAATTGTTGTATTTTTATTTTGCCGCTCTAACATGGTTACATAGTTACTGAATTTTGTCCTATAAATATGTAAGATGATTTGATTTATAAATCATGTAACACAAAAAGTCGTGTGTATAATTTAATTCCGCTCAATTCTATTTTTATAAAATAGGTCAAAATATTTTTTATTCAAAGTGAAATATTTTATTAATATAAAAATTTGTTTAATGTAATAAATTTGTCAAGCCACTTCGCATCGATAGTCTATATATCTCTGTTCTTTTTTTTTAAATATGTCAACGTTAAATAACTAGAACTTTTATATATAATATGAAAAAACTATGATACGGTTGATAAAATTCCATAGACCTTAAACTCAAAAAATGAATCTTATTTTATTTGCAACATAATGCAATTTATATTCAGATTTACTTTTTGAAACGCCTGAAAATATGAAGATATTTTTATAGAGCTCATAATAAGAAATTTATAGCTGTGTGTGCATTTCAAATCTGAATTTTCAGCCAACAAACATTTTATTACGTACAAAAATGCAGTAAATGTAAGTGAAATTATAAATTTAAAGTTGAATGTGTAAAGAAAACAACGCAGGTCAAAACCCACACCTACATTTCGAATTTAATTAAGAAATAATAATTTTAGCGAGGATTTTCATTTGACACGAAAGTAGAAGGTCACTGTAAGAAAATGAAACCGAAAAGTTGAAAAGTTTTTGGGAAAATTTAAATTTATGTTCATCGGTTCATTCAAATAAAGCACAAAATTGAAAAATGAAAAAGATTGCGATCGATTTATAAATCTACACTGATCCTATCTGATCTGTTATTTTGTTTATGGTATTTAACGGGTCCGGACAAAAGTGTAACAAAGTGACGGATGTAAAATGGAAAACCATTTATTTGTAATGTAATAATTCTAAATTTTTAAATGGTTTTTTCAGATTTAGAATGTACCTTTCTGACCTTTGGTGTGCAATTCAAAAATGGCTTACATAATTTAAGCGATTTAAAAAGTCGTAGAACTTTTCAAATCTCTGCGTATATCGACCACACCATTCCAAGAATGTTTTGTTTTCCATTTCATTATGAAAACACACGTACCAGCAGCGTTGTATGTTATAATTTATGCCAACGAAATACCTACCTAATGCAAATTTTATTTGAGTCTAGGAACAAAAAGCCGAGAAGAAATTGTAAATTTTACACAGTTTCTATGGTTTATAATAAATACGACGTAAATATTTTAGCCAATAATACACATGAGAGCAACACGATGTGACAACGTAGCATTTAAAACTACTTTCTTAATCGGAATCTTAAGTTTCTTAAGCAAAGGTGAATTGACTTGATATTTATGGAAAATATTAAAAACTAAATTATTTAAATAACAGAAAGTTTCAAAGCTTCTAAATCAAGGGTAATCGTAACAGTAATATTAAACTTATAATTTGTGTGTAAATCACGGATAACTTTATTCTTCTGTCTGAATTGATGTATGATAATTTTTTTATATTTAAATGAAAAGATCTATCCTTGAAATTATTAAATTAAAAACAGCTTATTTTAATTTTCCTTTTTAATTAACTTTGATTTTTTATTTGACTGGTTTTGAAACTGTTGAATAGAAATCGATAAAATATTTTATCATAACAACTTATTCATCGCAACAAATGTATTGAAAATCTAAGAATTTCAACAGTTTTCTTGAAATAACCTACGAATATTCAGAATTTATTTACCTTGACTAAACAAACATAATGTGCCAGAAATAAAGTTTACTTCAATAAATATTGCGATAATAATTATCGGTACCTTTCATACTTATAACAGTTGCAAACATTTTTTTGGGTTACAGAATTCCAAAAATAAACGAGTTAATGATAAAAAATCCATTTTAAAAATTGTATCTTAAAAGAATTAAAGATATGAAAAGTTATTAGAGTAGAAAAAGTCATGTCTGTTTACGCGTTTTTTTTTAATATTATTATTTCAAAAAATTTAAACAAAATTTGCGAAAATATTGTTGGAATTTCGGAAATATCAATACATTTATTTTGTAAAAATTAATACTTAAAAGGAATTTTCTGAAAAAGAAAAGTAAAACCAAATTCTAAAATAAGTAACTTATTTGTCTGTCAATAATTGATTCTTAATTTTATACTTCGGCCTTTCTGTAGCATTTTCTAAAATGTGAATTAAAATATAATAATTATTCTTTGTAATCAACTAAACGTTTTTATCCTACTAATTTTTTTACAATAAAATATTTTATCAAGATAATTTATTAATCAAAACAAATGTATTGAAAATCTAAGAATTTCAGCAGTTTTCTTCGAAATAACTCACAAATACTCAGAATTTATTTATCTTTAGTAAACAAACATAGTTTGCCAGGGATAAATTGCACTTCAATAAATAAAAGCAGTGTAATAGATACTGTGATAATCATTATCAGTACCTTTAAATATTATTAACAGATGTGAACATTTTTTTGAGTTAAATTAATTTAAGTTTATAAATAGAATTTTAAAAATATATGAGTAAAAATCAGTTTTAATATATATTATGTTTTTTTTTATAAACATTCCAAAAATTAATTTTAAATGTAATACAATTTTGTAAAGATTGATACTTTAAAAGGAAATAGCTAAAAAATAAAATAAAAGTTAAACCAAATTCTAAAATAAAGTTGAGATTAAATTATGAAATAAGTCCCTGAATCTTCCATTTCATAATATTTAACCGGAAGCCGAATTCCAACGAGGTTTAACTTTCGGGTGTATTTTTAATTTATTGCCGGTTAGATTTAAAATTTAAATTTCCTTTAACGAACATATTGTTGGATTGATACAAAATCCTACTAAAAAATAATATTATGTGTCCCGATAAAACGTATTTCAAGATTTTATTTTATTCAACTTCGTGGGCGTTTTGGCTGCAGAGACAAAAAATACACGTAGCTAAATTTTAATGAACTGAACATAGAAAGAAGAAATATTAATCTTTCCTAATGGTATTTTATATATGTATAAATATAATAATGACGTAATAGTTAAGTACAGGACATTCCCGTTATATTTTATACGCATTTAGAACCAGGAACAGGTGCTAAAGTTTCACATTCTTGAAGTATTTAAGAAGAGTCCTTTGACGAAAGTGTTGAGTTTAAAAATTAAATAATATAATTGTAAAAATGTTATAAATGTTAATGCATACAAATTTTTCATTTCACATTTTTTTTTGGACTAGTTTCAAATTATTACATAATCCTTATATTAAATTATTACAGTGAATCAGTAACAAGACATGGTTTTAGTAACAACTGACAATATTAAATATGCGCAGTAATATTTCTGGAAATACGGATATTGCATTTAATAAACAATGTTTAGCATTTATATATTTTTATATATCTACTTAAAATTCAATAGTTTGCAAACTAGCTAGATTATAACTATTATATCAGAATTCTAAAGAAAATAAAAGTAAAAGCATAACACAGTTTATGAATATGAAATATTACAATTTATCAGTCCACGTGCAAATACGCAACAACTAATTGTTTTTATGAATTTTTGATGACTTTTATAAGACCCGCAAAAGGCGTTAATTTTAACCTCGTTAACAATTATTGTGACAAAATTTTAAAATTCTCTGAAAAATGTTTTAATATTAAATATTTGGTCGTCACGAATCGTTGCGTACATCGATAAGGTAGGAAGGAAGTTCTTTAAAATTTCAAATAATCGACATCAACATTTCACCAACTCAGTAATACGCACATTAAAAAAAAAAAAACTTTAAAAAAGAATTTATCTTTCACTTGAATGTTTAAAAAATTATGATAAACCAAACGGATCCTTTAATTCGTTCGTTTGATCTATTTTAAGCGACGAAAAAATTTCAAACCAGTAAGAACGCTTTTTCGACACACAAAATAATCTTGCCAAAAAAAAACAATAAATTAGATAAATATCATTTCAACGTTGATTAGCTAAAGAAAATGTGTGTTTACAAAAAAATCATAAAAACTGAATTAACACACCTTGTACGAATTTTGTTAATATCATCCTACACAAAATAATTTGATAAAATTTTTGAATAATTAATTGTAAATAAAACCTATGACTTCAGATTAATTAGGAACGAAAACTAAAAGCTCCATAATAAAATAAAGCAGTATTGAAATTAAAACAAAAACAATTTTAAGCCTATAAGGTCGGATTCCTTGTCAAATGCAGACGGTCGCCTGAATAGCAATTATTTAAAAAAATCCAATAGAAAACAGATAAGCAGTGATCGAAAATCACTTTTTTTCAGCCACCTTTGGCCATAAAACGGTATCTGAGAAGACATAAAAGCCATAAAAGGGCTTAATGATCTAGCTATCCTAGAAAATCGTGAGGATTTAGAGGGCGTAGAGCCTAAAATTTATTTCCGCAGTGGTAACAAGTCACAATTTTTAACCGGCTTCACAACATTCTTGCTAGTCAAGGTCATTTAATAAAACACGCTCTACCATCCACATTTTCTATGCAATATATGGATCTCAAGTTTATACCTATGTGATTACGAGACGGGCTATTATTGCGTACGGCTTCTCGTTTCAAATTTTATTAACTATTAACGAAATATGAGTAGAAGAAGATGATACTAAAGTTAACACAGCTGTTTTAGATGTCTCCACGGACACATCAAGTATATTTTTTCACTCGTTTAAGATGAAAGAAAAATCCCTTAAATTAGGTGAAAAAAACCAAAAGACAAAAATTATTAGAAGCCTTGATAATTATCTCTAAATCCTAAAAGCATAATACTTATCTTCGTTAAAAATAAAAAAATAACATAAATATAAAATATTATGTTTTTAATGAACGTTGATTTTGATGCACAGAGTTTCTTGAATTAAATAAACATCATTAATTCTTTATACTAATAATTATTAACTATTTTAAATAATATTCTTTCCACATGTTTTCAAAAAAAAAATTTACAGTTCACTTTCTAGTTTACAGAAAAACTTCCCAACTATTTATTTTAAGTCAATCCAACGTGTTTAAGCCATTTTCCGACTTCAGAATTATTTACTAGTTCCAAATATTTATGTTGTATGAAGCTTGGTGCAGATGAAACTGAGTACGTATTCGACCGAATGTAAATTAATGCCTTATCGCTTATCAATAAAAACTGCACTTTCTATAAGTTTACTTAAAACAAAAAAATATTATGGTGTATATTTATAAACGTAAAAAAAATCGTAAATGGTTAAAAAAAATAAGAATCTTTTTATTAAATGTGGATTTTTCAAGCACACTCAAATATTTACAAAAAAAAAACAAAAAAATCAACAACTAAAACTAAAATCTTAAAACACTTACAGAAAAAATATATTAAGTATCTTTGGGTCATTGAGTCGACTTGGACTAGACTAGGCAAGTAACAATTTTAATTATCGATATATTTTTTTAATTTGTTTGATATTTATAAAATAAATTAATATTCGATGTATATTAGGATACATACCAATGATATATATCCTCGGAACGTGCCTAAAATTACCTTTACTTTACTCTATTATTACAGTATTTTAGGCTAGGTTTGTACTGTAATAGTAGTAATATATAAAATATGTACCTATATTATTTATTATTAAGTAATATATTTTTCACCCGATTTCTTCTGAAAATAGTAGTTTGATAATTTGTTGGAACATAACTATTTTTAAGGTCATTTGATTAAGATCCTTGTTTAAAATTCGTTTTTATTTTTCCATTGCTTTATATTTCTATAAATATTATAAAGTTTTCATATCATCCACATTCCTATTAATTTTATTTTGAATTGTTCCATTATATTGAATTTTAATCCATTGATTAATCAGGTTAGCTCTTAGAACTATTTTGATTCCGATATTAATATTATTTTATTAATACATATTTCATTGTATTTATATCTTTAAAAATGATCATTAGAATCTAGAATATAATTTTTAACTATTGTTAAGTACTGTTTTTAAATACTAGTTCAAATTTTTTGAAAAAAAAACACGTAATAATTTGTAATTATAGTACCGAAAAAAAAACGCAGCTAATTGGACTCTCACAAGATATCTCGGAAGATATTTAATGTCTAGTTTTCATTGCCTATTAATTTTAATTATCGTTACTTAAATAATATGAAAAGAGCTCTGAAATAATAGTTTACTTTCGCATTACTTAAATGAATTTTTTATAGATAAAGAAATTAAACATGGTTTGCAATTATTCTCGATCTACCTATCCATGTACCTTATTGTCTAGTACAAATTACTGAGGTAATTTACGAAAATTGAATTTATTATATTTATTTTTATTGTCAAGATAACTCTGACTAATAGATTTAAGTTTCTAGGCAAGTAGGTATTTTTAAAAACAATTATTTATTAAAGGATACCTAATTAAAAATAAATGATGTTTATTGATGAACCATTTAGCAAATAATGATACTATTATATATAAGGGTAGATACCAAAATAATTTGTATCTATATTAAAGTAAACTTTTGCTATAAAAAAATTATTTTTATTCCAATATATTGTTCGTTATATCTACTGACTAATAAATTTATGTTTCTATGCAAGTAGATATGTTCAGAAATTTTCATTTATAATATTTCAATATATTATAATTATCTAATTAAAAATAAAATTATGGAACTGAAATAGAAGATAGAAGTTAAAAACAAAACTCATACCAGTTATTTATTATTATTTATCAAAATATGAGCCAGCTTGCGTGAATACTCTCAAAATAAATAAAAACAGAGATAGGTACCTTTATTTTTGTTGGTAGGTACCATACAATCTCGTAGGTACTAATATAGGTATGACAAAAAATAAAAAACAACTTGGGTATATCTAACGAAAGTGACATTTTTCCGGCTACACCCTTCGCTCGAGACAAAGGATACAAAGTATTCGTCTAATGAAATAAGCTTATTTTTATTTAAAAATATTTATTTAAATTGCTAGTTGTTTCAGATCTATTAGAAGTAACAGTACTAAATAAACAGGAATCGATAAGAGTAATAACCCAGCGAATTCCGACAACAAATTATATAATCTCGTATCAGCTGTTGGTAAACGACCTAGGTAGGCATGTAACTTTCGATTTTCATCCACCCCCATGTCAAACAAAAGATTTCGGTATTTCACTATAGGGTTATTTAACATCGGTTTGTTAACGTTTGAATTTTGTAAGTTTAATAAATATATATTAAACATAAAATGTACAGTAGAATTACAATATAAACAGTGTAAATATAAAAAAAACCAACCAAGATGGCGGACAAAGCCTAAAATTACCCTTATATTCGACTATTTATATCTATTTGGTTAATTTTTTGACTGACAAATTAATGGAAATAATTAAGATGTTACTGCCGGTACTAATTGTATTTAATTTTACAGGCATAAAAACATTGAACGAAAAAAGAGACAAAGGATAAGGGGTTGATAGGGTAAAAATTAAGAATAATCCAAAATTTAGCAAAAGCAAATGTTGAATAAAATGAAGAGGAATTGTTTAAAATAGATATTATGCAGGTATTATTTATGAGGTGGTTTTAGTTAAAGACCGGTTGGAGTAGTTTTTAGATAATGTGCGCCCTTGGGAGATTTTTAAAAAAAATCAACTTACCTTGTCGTAGTCTAGGGTAACTGGTGGTAGCGCATCGGTGTCCTTCTGGCACAAGTAGTGAGGAAAATATCGCAGACAGTAGTTGTGGAAACAGGCATGACAATCTGCAGAACATAAAGTACTACATTTACAACAACAAGACATCTCACAAGAGCACAAGAGGTTGTGGAACGAGAGAATTCTAGCACAGCAATCAGCTCCTTCTTCAGAGTTGCCCCAACCCCAAAAAGCTTCCCTGTCGCGAAGTTTAAGATTCTGTATTGTGGAGATGTTTCCTTGATAGTTCATTTCTCCATCTGAGGCAGCACCCTCAGCTGATAAAATATTCTTGGTGGTAGCCGGCCGGCCAATTCCTCGCAACATGTAATTTTCGGCATCCACAGGCAATAAATTCGAGAACTTGTTTTCCAAAGGTCTTTTTAACATTTTGTTTTTACTAGACTCCTTGTCTCCGCTCTCTTCGGTTACGCTCATTTTTATTTTTCATTTATTTCAGTTCTTTATCTGTACAATTCTCCCACTAAACCTTTTGCGACATCAGCACCTTACAGCCTCACACTTCAGACTACCGGGTGGCAGAACTCGGAACTGGCCTAACTCGCACGACCAACAAACAGAATAATGGAGCATGCGCACTTAGCTCTAAGCATCATGCTGTGGATACTGCCTCGCGCCCCGCAGTCCGCAATTTGACTACTTTTGTTCCCAGTAGGCAGATCGCCTCACGTTATTACTTCAAATCAAAACCGGTCTCGACCCGAACCTCATTGTGCTCTCTCTTAAACTAATAAACTTTTATAAAAAATTTATAAAAAAAACTATACCTGAAAAAGATTTTTAAAAATCGATATTTTTAACTCATGGTTCAATCAATAAAATATACCTACATAACGCATTAACCTTTCTCTTGCGTAAATTAACAAAATTCAGTAAAATCTGGTACAAGGAAAGTTACTAAAAATTTACGAGGGTCATGCTGAAATTTATAATCCAAAAAACGCCTTACACATATAAATTTTAATATTTTTTAAAAACCAATGCATTTATTTATGTCTCAGATGTTCGCAAAGCGACATACTTTACCGTAAGTTCGCCGTGATTTTTTTTAATTTATTTATTTTAAAAACTGCTGCTTGGTTTATTACTAAACAATGCTTGAATATTAATATATTGAAAATTACTATATAGCTCTCATTTTGTCCTGAACAAATAGTAAAATAAATAATACTTACAAATATATGAATAATAAACCAAATCAATGAGTACTTATATGATGTGAATTAAAATTTGATCTACAAAAAAATAATGCCTAAAGCTTCTTGCACGACTAAATTACGATTAATTTACGACAAATTGTACATTAGAAATTAAACGGGTAATCTAACTTCTCTAAACCTTTTAAAACTACTTATTCCAAAAATGGGTAAATAAATCTGCTAAATTTACACTTTAAAATGGCTTTTGGATAGGCGCTCCGTTAATATTAAAGATAGGAAGCTGCGGTTTTTACGAATCTATTCTGTATTTAATTCCTGAGAGCAAGCCTGTATCACTTTTTTTAAATTATTTTTAGTGATACGACTATCAACTATTTTTCTAGATAAATTTGACAAAGGTAGCACAGATACACTATCTTAATAACCATTTTAAATATCATGACAAAAACCGCATATTTTTAGGCGAGATCTCGTCCAAAAACGAACAATTATGTTTTGTGGCGATCTATCCTGTTAAGCGCAGAAAAAATTGACCATAATCGAAAAATATTAAAAAAATAATTTTTACACCCAATTTATTAGGGTAATTCACTAACCGGCAACCACGAAAGTCACGTGGTCTGCGGACGTCTTAATGACCAATTATTATGAATTAATAATAAGACATACTTCGAAACAATTTTTTTTTATATGCCACATATACAGTGTGCACCATATGGGAAAAATTTTTATTATTCATTGGACAGAAAATTTTATTCTTGATAAAAGTTGGCGCATTGCGTAAAACTGATATTTCAAGCGTCAAACTTTCAAATTTCTACATGGTATACAGGGGCGGGCAAAAAATAGGAATTTTGACCAAGAGTGAAGTACCCTTATTTTTGTAATTATTATATTCCTTGTTTTTATTTCAATCTTTAAAAGATTAATCTTGTTTAGTTTAGGTTTGATTTTACACCTTTAAATTAATAGCCATTATTTTGTAATTTTTAATTTCTTTTTTTTATTTAAATTTTCAAATCTTCATTTTGTTTAGTTAATTATCTACATTTTGGTACTAAAAACGTTTGGGTATCATTTTTTTACCCATTTTCTTCAATTAAATCATAATGGTAGTTTTCATGTACAGGGTGAAATTTCAACTTTGCACCAAGAAAAAACAAAAAATCATAGAAGTTTTAAAAAAAGGCCGAGAATGGTGTGAAAATTACGAAAAAAACTAACTTTTTTTAACCAAAATTTTTATAGTGATTGAAGGAAGGCCCCTAAAGTGCATCCGAGATGATATTATTTTGAGCTAGGCTAAAAACATAAAAAAATGGATTTTTTCCGTAGGAGGCTTTGATTTTAAATCTGAGTGTAATTTTTAATTCTTAACAACTTTCCTAAATAATTTTTTTTGATATTGTCAAAAATAAGGGTACTTTACTCTTGGCCAAAATTCCTATTTTTTGCCCGCCCCTGTATACCATTTAGAAATTTGAAAGTTTGACGCTTGAAATAGCAGTTTTACGCAATGCACCAACTTTTATCAAAAATAAAATTTTCTGTCAAATGAATAATAAAAATTTTTCCCATATGGTGCAGACTTTTTGAGTCGCACAGTATAAATCGAACAATATTTCTTATTAATAAGACTTTGGATAATGATGAATACAAAATTTTATTACATGACATATTTATGAAGAATGAGAAACAAATTCTGGTAGTAATGGTTTTGTCAAAAAGTTTTTCTGCTCAAATTTGAGATCAATTTCCATTTTGTTTCTTTAAGATCGAATATATATGGGCGAAAATCATATGAATTTACACTTTAACTAACATCTAAGTTCAATTAGTACGGATTATTAATAATTAGACATGTAATACAACTAGTTTGGATTATTTTTGTATATGTCAGATCCAAAAAAGCATCGAGCAACATTTTATAACAAGACTTTTAATTATAATATACAAAGTATTATTTCAGGACTTAACGACTAATCAGAAGCAAATTATAGCTTTCATGTGATTTTCGAATAATTAAATTTAAACGGTCATGCTAATTTCAAATGAAGTTGGCTTAGCTATTTAATTTCTAATGTAATTTTTTTTGGTATCAATGTAACTCCTATTCTATTCTATTTGCCGTAAATTATATAGTACTCTTACTGATTTAATTTATTATTGATATATATTTGTAAGTAATATTGATTTCAAAACCATCATCATCAGGCAAGTTTATATATTTTTGGACGCACAAATTAACTTACATTTCAAAACGAAGAAAAAGTCATTAATTAATCAAATTGAGTAACAGAAGATGTTTAATCAGGCATTGTTTCATTATCTGGCACGAGTCCTGTGAGAAGTCAATGAAAGCTGTCGATGTGTCACGAAGACTATCGTATGCACACGTATAATTATTTTATCTAACAAGACATTCTTGGTTTTTACAATATTTTTAAGTTTAATTTCACAAAGTGGCTTAAAACAATATATTTTTATATACAGGGGGTGTACATAAGTTATATTAAGAATTGTCAACAGTTTAACTAAAATCACATGGAGTAGCTTTAACATCCACTATAAAAATTCAATTTTTTATCTTTATGTCATACATATACAAAGGTTAGCATAAATATCTCCAGTTTCTAGAATTTCAAGAATCCTTTGTTACCTGGTCTACATTAATACCTATTATAATTTCAAAGGAGGTAATAGTAAGGGTGAATAAATTCCCATAGGGTTGTAGTTTCCAGCGCAGATTATTTATATGTAGCGAACGTGAAACCTGAGTGACATTAAGCTTAACTTTTGTACTTTATAATATGTGTACTGACTGATAAATCCCAGTATTTAACAATTTGATAACAAAAAGAGCACTGAATCGGTATATAATAAAGGGTCAACATGTTCGCTGTGTAAATAGAAAATAGACAAATACTGTTTATCACCCTTGTATATTTTTTGTATAGATATAAAATGCACAGAGTAGTGGATTGGACTAATATAAAACGTTTAAAAATTTTTCAATAATAACGATTTTTGACAAAAAATTTAATTGCTGTAAAAATGAAGGGTATTTTGGCCTAAATTACATAAATAAATTCATAAGAATAAGAAAGTAAGTAAGAAACAGTTGATTTTTTCATCGTTCATTACTACCCTAATGACTACGATTTGCGATTATTGTAAAAGTAAAAAATTAAACGGGAAAAACTAATAAAACAAAGAAGGGAATCAATCGTACCATCTTGAAAAGATTAACCGAAATGGAGGTCGTCTTGTCGGCGACAAGTTATTGCGTAATAACCGAGAATCGGATATCCTCCTATAAGTGAACCCAGGTAGTTGTCTTGTCCAAATCCAGCGCAGAGAGCCAGCAAGAAACCAGCAATGAAACGACACAGGCCGTCCACAAACTGAACTGAAAACAATACTACTGCGTCTGTTACCAGCTACCGTTTCAACTTTTATTTATCATCATCCTTTTTCCCTGGTAAGTTTCTGAGTACGTAGTACACAACTTCCTAACATTTGGTTTACATATACGTACCTTCGAACCATTTAAAATTTTAATAGACAGAAACTAGCTCATTTTAATTAGTGACTTGAGTTCCACACGGTTGCCAAATTTTAATTTAGACTTAAAAAATTATCAAATTATTTTGAATAAGAACCTGATGTCCAATATTGTTAAAAAAAAATTAAATATTGTTTTAAAAATATTACTGGTTAAGAATATTTTAGCTGCAAGGATTATCAGTTTTTAAATAACTCAAAAATGCATTTTGTATTAGATTATCAACCAATCGATGAAATAAGATATAAAAATACGCGTTGCACGGGTATATTATATTTAAATTATTGTTTTAAAAATATAACTGGATTATTCTTTTAATAACTCAAAAATAATACTTATTTTTGGTGGTAAATAGATTTTCTGTAAATCATTTATTTTAAAAATATTACTGGTTCAGAACCAGGGTTTTAGCTGCATTTCTTGCCAATATTTTTAATTAAATCAAAAATTGGTTTTAGATCAAAAATAGCAAATATGTATTCTATTCTGTAAAATATTGTTTTAAAAATATTAATGGGTTTTAAGCTATATTTCTTGTAGATTTTTTTAAATAACTCAAAATTTGATTATAGAATTAGAACAATCGGTTGATGAAATAAGGTATAAAAAAATACTATTTGGTAGTAAATTATTGTTTATTCTAGCTGCAAACTTTTTAAGCAAGATTTTTGGTCAATTTTTTTTTTATAAACAAAAATGGTTTACTGAATGAAATAAGGTATAATAAATACTTTCTAATAGTAAGTACCTATTATTTAATTTTTTTTTACATATTATTTAATACAATCATTTTGGAACGTCTATCAACTTAATAAGACAACTTCGGAAAATTATAAGGGTATCTTATTAGTAATTTGCCGCTAATTAGTTGTGGAAAAAAATTTGCCGCTAATTAGTTGTGGAAAAAAATTTGCCGCTCTTTTTTTTATTAAAAAATAAGCATCTCGCTAACTTGAAATCAAGTTAGCAAGACAACTGCATAAATAATGAAGATGTTAAAAACTAAAAACAGGAGAATTTGCCGCTTTTTGCCGCTAATTAGATGTGAAAAAAAATTTGCCGCTCTTTTATTTTTATTAAAAATTAAACTTCTTGCTAACTTGATATCAAGTTAGAAAGACAATTCCATAAATAATGACGATATCAAAAAACTAAAAGCTGGAGAATTTTCCGCTTTTTGCCGCAAATTAGTTGGGGAAAAAAAATTGCCTCTCTTTTTTTTATTAATAATTAAACATCTCGCTAACTTAATATCAAGTTAGCAAGACAACTATGTGAAAATGACGATATTAAAAAACTAAAAGTTGGAGAATTTGCCGCTTTTTGCCGATAAAGCGTTGTTGAAACAAAAAAAATTGTCGCCTGTTTTTTATAAACAATTTCCAGGATTTTTATATAGCATATTGCTACCTATACAATGGGTGAAAAATAATATCCTTAATTCACAGGGTGGAAAATCTTTAATAAAAATAAGAGCGGCAAAAACTTTTTCCATAACTAATTAACGGCAAAAAGCGGCAAATTCTCCCGCAGTTGTCTTGCTAACTTGATATCAGGTTAGCAAGATGTTTAATTTTTAACAAAAAAAGGAGTGGCAGATTTTTTTCCATTACTAGTTGTCGGCAAAAAAGCGGCAAATTACTGATAAGATACCATTGTAATTTTCCGAAGTTGTCTTGCTAAGTTGATAAGACATCACTTTGAAGACACATTTCTTGTCGTTTTCTAAATACGTCAAAATTCATCCAAAGATCTTTATGTAGGGGTGTAACTGCGTATATGGGGTAATAGATTGCCGAATTGTTATTTTGGCTCAAAAATAAGTTTTTTGGAGCCTTAAATTACCAAATTTGAGTTACATGTTTTATAATTTTTTCGACATTGCACTTTTAATAACGATATATTCCATGAATAACATATTCTAATTCAATATTAATATGGAAAATTCCATTTACCATAAATGTCAATAAATATAACTATTACTCAAATATACAAAACTGTTATGTTGTTTAATTGCATATATATAAACAGGGATCTAAACCAACAAAGCCAAATTTGGATTGGTTAAGTCTTACAACTGATCCTACTTATTCAAATTACATTTTACACTTCGGTTTTAAATCCGTAAGACATTTATTTCGAAACTTAAATAAAACTTCTCTTATATACAACTATTAATGATTTGGTTCCTCTGTAAAGTGTTCTTTAATTTGAATACAAGTTAATTGTTGATTTGAATTTATATCAAAAGAAAATATCAAAGCTGCCTGTTTTGTGTTCTAAATATGCAAAATTAAAATGTATTAAGTCGTAAAAAAATAAAAGGCAGGAAAAAGCTGACATGATAACGGAAACAACCAGCTGATGGGCATTTAAAATTAAGGAAAGGTAGGTTGGCAAAATAATAATTACCTTTGTAACTATAAAGAGTATTTATTTGCAGCTGTTGTGGAAACATCTGTAAACTAACTGCTAGACAAAATTGAACAAAAGTTTTGAAAATACTATATACATATTTATTATTGAATAAGATTTATGTACGTAACAAATACATTGAATTGAGTTTATGAAAATTACATATATTTCCTATTTCGTCCAATGCCAATACATGTATATTATTTATTAGTTCATAATCTGTAAAAACTCATTTAAACAAAATGTGAAATATGGTATTAAAAATTATTTCTATTAAACGGAAACTAATTAAATGTTAGTAACTGGCCTGTATTTATATTAATTGCAACATTATTAAATTTATAGTTTTAAATGGAATCTACACAACCAACACCACTTAATTAAAAAAAATGTTTAATGTAACAATTAAAAATGTTTAATGTAACAATTAATGGTATTTTCCACATATTAAGTGTAGAAAGAAATTTAATACTTTGCTTGAAGCTGAAATACTAGGAAAATGAACTAAAATCATATTAAAATTTGTTCAATTTTATCAAAAGCTTGTACACATTTTTTAGTAGATTTATGAAAAATATTTCGAATTGAATTTTAATTTGTCGGTTTGGAAAAATCAAGTATGAAGGTTGGGACCATTTTATTTATTGCCGGTTTGATTTACAACCATAATTACAAATGATATATTTAGAACAAAATAAAGCCAAATTGTAATTATAATAAAATAGATAAAATGATTAAATTTAGATTTAAAACCATAATTATCATTCTAAATAATGTATAATAAAGGATAAGAAATAAAATCATTCTAAATAATGTATAATAAAGGATAAGAAATAAAATCACTCGTAACAGCGAAGACAAATAAATAAAAAAAGTTAAAAATGTATTAAACTTTTTAAATGTTCGCTAATATTGCCTAAAAAGTCGAAAAGTCATTTCCATAAAAATTTTTATTTTTTTCCATCTGGTATAATTTGTCTAAGAATGTTTAATTTGTTCACGTTTTATATTTTTTTATAATAGTTATACTTATAATGACTATATCTATTTCAGTATTTGAAACAATACATTTTAGTAGTACTACAATGTAGCCTTGGCACAGTATGAAAAAATGCTTCATATTGAATTATTATTATAAAATAATGAAGTTATTAACACCCAAATACGCCGTATATACAATTACATCATTTTAATAGGAAGAACGCTTAAATTGTACTTAGTAAGCAATAACCTAGGTATACATCGTATGCATGACGGTATCGTATTTTACACGTGTATAAATTATTAGTTAATGGTATCAATTCTAAACTATTTTCAAATTATTTTATTTTCTAACGGGTCAACAGTATTTTCTTTTTAGTAAATGGTTTATTAACGTAATATAAAAAAATAATCCAAAACAACTATTTTGCACGATCCAAAGCGGTTTTTAAAATTCTTGATCCATATAAATGTCATTTTTGTCTGGAATATGAAAATGAAAGAGTGAATATTTTCTATGAATGTTTAGCAAATGCTACTAATCATTTGTTAATTTAATATTTTTTCCAATACACATTTTTTTAAATAATTTTAATAAGGCAAATTTCAGTTCTAGATATATACATATTTTGATCATTGTAAACCTAAACCCTTTGAATATTAGGTATAGAATAGATTACAAGTCACCGCCTTGAGAAACGCCTAGTTTCAGTAAAAATATTTTTGTTTTAATACTCAGTACCAGTAGATCTGCTAACAGGACACTGCAGGCTCAACAAGCAGACGGACACAATGGACTTGGCAAATGGAGATATATTCACACTTTATGCCACTGTGAAGGCCGGAATAAGGTTTGCTTTTTTCAAGTAAGTGGTAGTAGCGCGGTTATTATCAAAGAATATATCACTATGTAGAATACCACGTGCTACAGTCACCATAAAATACACCAAACAGACCTTAATGGTTGGTGTAGACACAATCTCAAGACCGAGATTATAAAATATCAGTTTTCCTTATCGCGACTAGGGTTTCACTAAATTTCATAAA
The DNA here is from genome assembly GCA_963243735.1 of Neocrepidodera transversa. Taxonomy (NCBI): domain Eukaryota; kingdom Metazoa; phylum Arthropoda; class Insecta; order Coleoptera; family Chrysomelidae; genus Neocrepidodera; species Neocrepidodera transversa. Next base: position 7,082,532 of record OY725339.1, read on the forward strand.
GGACGATCGTCCAACCTCAGTCAGTAAAACTACGGATTGGAAGAGTTTCAAACTAGACCATCAAATAATTTAAATGTCAGCTTAAGATCTGCTGATCAACTAGAAGAAGAAATCGAAAATGTTGATAAACTAATTCAAATAGTAGCTTATAAAAATACCAAGATAATTATCCACATAACATAAGGGGTTAACTATCCAGTTGAAATCAGAGAATTAGTCAGGGAAAAAGTAGCTACAAAACGTAGACGGCAACAATCTAGAAATCCGACAGACAAGGCAATTTTGAATGACAAAACACAATTGCTCTAAAGAGATATCAAGAAACTCGAAGAAGAATCAGCTTTTGTATATTCAAAACTTTATTGTGGATAGCAACTGAAAACATTAACAGGCCTACCACATCTAATCTGCCCATTAGAAAAGACCTTGGTCCATGGACCAGGAACAAAGCAAAAAAGTCGACGTGTTTAACCAACGGACAAAAAAAAAATATTCCAGAGGAAGAATTTTCTGACAAAAGAAATAATATCTGGTGTGCCTTGGAGAAGTGTATTAGGACCAGTTTTGTGCGTACTGTACACAAGTTAACATACCATCAACAATGTAAAAATGGCTACTTTTGCAGATGACACTGCCCTAATTACAGTAGACAGCAAATGTTCAACAATCCACTGTTAAATTACAAAATGAAAGAAACTGAATGAGTTCAAATAAGTTCAAGTTAATTTTACTACCCTTTATATCAATGGAACTACCATATGAAAATTATGCGTTTCGGCATGGCACAACATGCAAAACTTTGCTGAAAAGAGCATGTCAAGATGAAAAAGACCTTAAATATAGACAATATATTGGTTGCTGAGCAGGAATTCAAGTGTCCACAATACATAATAAAGATTTGAGTTTCTTCATGTTAAAACACTTGGCCGAAATATTTTTGGATAAGGCAACATTTTTGAGTATATCCAAATCTTTGGCATATTTTGCACGTAGAGCTTCAACGTTGACTTTTAAATGGTATTATTAAATGTGGAATTTTAAAATCTCTAAATATAAATTATAAAAAAGCATTTAATAGGTACGTACCTCTATAATTTAATCGAAATACAATAAATAATAATAATAAATTTGTAGTAAATACTTTATAAGAATTTTATTCATATTGATTATTGATTGCACTCTATATATATTTTAACTATTATTAAAAATATGTGTAAAATAAAATCCAAATAATCTGCGCCATCAAATCGAAGACAATTTAAGAAGTCTGGCAAACATTTATAGAACGAATCGTGGAATGGTGTGATGAATGACCTTGATATTCACACGCGGTCGTAGATAGAAGCAGCGTTGCCACATTTAATTCAACTCGTCATGGTCGAACGTCAAGGTAATCAAATGACCGCCCAGAACGACATAAATCATCCATGTATCATGAAATTTTAATAACTCTACAGTTAACAGCCTTAAACGCCAGTTAATAAACGAATTTTATTGCAAGTTACTTTACTTTCACCGTAGAAAAACGAGAAAATCGACTGTTTCTAGTCTTCGCTGAAGACAGGACCGGCAAAAGGTATATACCTAAATTGGATTAGAGAAGCCTCGCCATGTACAATTGGCAAAAAAAAGATAATAGATTTTTAAGCCTCTTAAAGCATAATTATACTGTCAAAGAAATAAGTTACAAAATGTTTTTTTTATATTCGAGTTCAATATGTAAATGTAAATTTTCTTGATTGTTAATCAATGATGATCTAATATATAAACAAACAAAAAGTGGGTCTTAATTTTATATGATTTAATTAACATTAAATATTCCTATAAACTAGATTGTTTAACTTATACTGCTGGCAATTTGTATAATAGCATTAAACTGGATCTTAAAAATCTGTTTCCTTTGTCTAGCTGTTTTTTTTCTTATATTTGTTTTTTAATTAATATACATTAAATTATACTCATTATATCTCGCCACTGAATGTATACCAATAAATACATTTTATTAATATACTCCTGTTAGTAACTAAATTTTAACGATATTAGATATTAAAAATCGGTAAATTATTTCTATTTATTTATTAAAATTATTTTTTATTTACTATTCGAAAAAGAAACATTTTTATATATTATCAAAAAATAGTGAATTTTTTAAAAAATAATTAAAAATAGAAAATAATAATATCGACAATAATTCAAATTAAACTAAATTAAGTATAATTAAGTATAATTATGTTCGAAACAAGAGTTCAATTTGTCAATATATTCAATGCATTATAAGATATTTTTTTAAGTATTCTTAAAACATCAATTTTAAAAAATTTGGAGGTTTTTCCTCCTTATAGTTTTAACATTTTTTTAGCAACATAAAATAAATTTTTTTAAAGTATCAAATTAGAAATATAAAATCGATACTAATCAATAAAAAAAAGGAATTACAATCAATCTGTGAATGTTAGAAGCACACCCACACACTGTGTAAATTTTTTTGTGTGAATAAATTAAATGTATAAAAACATTAATAATCAATTAATAAATATAAGGAAATTAGAACTTTTAAATTCACTAATCCTCTTTTGTTAATTAAATCATTTGGATTACACAGATATTTATTTAAGTAAGGGATTATTCTGGACTCCTTCCTGCAAAGCCCACCAATCAACATTTTACTAGCATCTTCCTCTCGCTTACATGATTTCTGAGGACCGCTCAGGGAATGACCACGTTTCTAAGGACCTCGACATAATCACTACTTGGGGTTGGAAAAGCTTGGTGCGATTTAATACCTCTAAAACACATTTTCTAGAATGAATTCTCCTATTATTAAATTTTTAAGTCAAATCTTTATCCACTTGTAAAAACTGATTCGGAATCTGCAATATTTTTAACGAAAGAATTCATTTTTATTACTTTCTAATTCCAATAAACAATTGTCTTTTATTATTTAATTGAAATTATTATAAACTGACAAAGATAAATATAAAAAGATATCGACTTATATAAAAAATAATTGAAGTATATTTATTAGACAGATAACCATCAAGAATTTAATATGGAAAATAGTTTTTGCTTGATTTCTACTTCATTAACTCTTGCTCAATAGCTTAATAATTTTAAATTTAAATTTTTTGTATTGTTACGAAAATAAATTATTTATATTAAATATTTAATGTTCATATTTTTTACTTCTTCAAGAATTAATTAAATAAAATGTTATAATTTTTCCAGATTATTTAAAAAAAGTTCTCTTGATACTTAAAATGTTAATACATTGAAACACCAATAACAGTTTCCTGGTATTTAAATATTCCTAAACATTTTTTAAACTTGTTCCTGTAGCTCGAAGCAGGAGCGGCTTTAAATACTGTTTCACAGCCGTATAACGTACCTTCCAAATCAATAAAAAACACAATTTCCGTTTTTCCGATTACAATTTTACATTTAGGGCACATTTTCAGAGTTAAAATTGACGCAATTTTAACAAAATTGAAACACATTCGAACTTAAATTGGAAAGATTCGATTTCATCCGCTTCGGGCAATTTTATAATGAAACATTATTTCTTTTCTAATAAGATTTGCTTGAACTTCGTAATGATGAAAAAAAATTTAACTTTATCTATATTTAAAAATAAAAATATGATCATTTTATAGTGTTCATATTGCTAATTAAATTAAGTATCTTTGGTAATCGTAACATTTTAAACCAGTTAAACTCATTTGACCTTATTAAAAAGTAAAGTCAAGGTAGAGGTTAATAATATCTTCTAATTTTAATTACAAAACATGGAAATACAAATTACACTAAAATGTGTCGAAGTTTAACAACAAATTTATTTTTGATACATAATTCCAACCAGAGGTTTTATTACACTTTATCTAATATATTTCTCTACAAAAAGTTGAAAAGATTTAGAATATTAATAAAAACAAAAAATGTCTGTTAACGAAATTTTTTAGATTTGATAGTAGCAAAGTACCATACAAAAAGGCGATATCTACAATTTTAAAACCAAAAATCTGAAAAAAAATCAACTTTTTTCTTTCGATATTTGTTGTAACAATTTGGGTAATTGTCATTATTTTTGCGGAAACAATTTTCGAAAACATTTTACATCGATAATTAATTGTTATTTCATCAACTATTGCACATATATAAAAATACCCATAAAAAGTGAGTTTAAAAAAGTTAATGTCTTTATCCCATAGATTTTTTTATAAAATCTGATTTCAGATTCGACATAAAAGTAAACAAAAAATTGTATTACGAAAAATTTGTGCCTATTAAGACAAAAAAGTAATAAGGATCTAAGTATGAAAATTTGTGATTTTTTTTATTTATGTAAGATTTTAAATTCTGATATCAGCATAAAAAAGTAAACAAAAAATTGCATTATAAAAAGTTTATGCCTATTAAGACAAAAAAGTTGTAGGGGTCTGAAGTTTTAAAATTTGTAATTTTTTTCTTATGTGTAGAATTTAAAATTCTGATTTCAGACTTTTGATTCAGCAAAAAAAAATTAAATAGAAAATTGTATTACAAAAAGATTAAAAAGTTATAGGGGTCTTGTCAAACGTCTTTCTTTTTTGTGTAAAATTTAAAATTCTGATTCAGACTTTTATTAAACATAAAAAGATAAACAAAAAAAGTGTATTGTGAAAAGATTTTGCCCATTAAGAAAAAAAAGTTATATTAATCTGAAATTAAAAAAAAATATTTGTTTTTTCTTTTTTGTGTAAAATTTAGAATTCTGAATTTAGATTTAGATACAGCATAAAGATGTAAACAAAAAAATGTCTTACGAAAAGTTTGTGCCTGTTCAGACAAAAGAGTTAGAGGTCTGAAGTTTGAAAATTTGGGAAATTTTTTCTTGTCAAATTTAAAATTCTGATATTCAGCATAAAAAAGTAAACAAAAAATTGCATTAAGAAAAGTTAGTGCTAATAAGACAAAAAAATTGAAATTTTAAATTCTTTTTTTCTTATTTGTGTGAAATTTAAAATTCTAATTTCAGACTTTAATTCAACATAAAAAAAGTTATAGAGGTCTGAAGTTTTAAAACTTATCAATTTTTTTTCTTATTTGTGTAAAATTTTAAATTCTGATTTCAGACTGATTCAACATAAAAAAGTGAATAAAAAATTGTATTACAAAAACTTTGTGTCTTAAGATAAAAAAGTTAAAGGGATCTGAAGTTTTAAAATTTGTTATTTTTTTTTATTTGTGTAAAATTTTAAATTCTGATTTTAAAACTGTAGTATGAAAAGTTTGTGCCTATTAAGACAAAAAAGTTATGAAGTATGTTTTAAGATATGTGATTTTTTTCCTATGTGTAAAATTTTATAAAGTTTATGCAATAATTAAATTATTAATTAAGCTTAAATTTTATTAATAATAACAATAATAATAATGTTTATTTACGGAGGAAAATTTTTTACATAACATATAAAACACTATTAGCAAATAGACATATAATCATAGAAGTTGTAAGTACTCAAGCGTAAAAATAACTTGTATATGATATTAAATGGTTACTTCGTAATATTGACGCTCTAATCAATGCGTATATATCAGTATTATTCGGGTAATATATCTAAAACAATAATTTATATTTTTCAGTTTAGAATATGAGATATTTAAGTATATTTATTTATTATTACTGAAAAAAATATGTTCTTTTTTCTGCGAAATGAAATTAAATTATTTGAAAGATTGATCTGTTTTTTTGACATAATCCATTTTACTTTAAAATATTTTAGCTGTTTTGTGTATTGTATATCAACAGGTATATGATTGAGGAGTTTTGGAACCAAGTATGAAAACAGCGTTGACCTATTGTTTGTTCTCGTTTCGGTAAGTTCAATGCTCTATTTTATTTCTAGTATTATGTAACTTCTGTTGGACGTTGAAGAGCATTTTCATTTTTTTTAAATATACTAATTTTTTGCTTTAAAGCTATTACGTTCCCTAGTTTAAGCAAGTCATCACTTGGGAATCTGATATTTTTTCTGAAAATTATTCGGAATATCCATATTTGAACAATATTTTAATTTTCTAGAGATCCCATAACTAATTTGTCCATTTAAGGTGATGGCCAATGACAACGCCGAGGTACTTGTGTATAGGTCTATATTAAGAGGGCCAAAATTGGGGAGACCATTATAATATGATGTAAATGGCAGATATTTTATTTTCTCTATATTTATTGTTAGTTGGTTATGTTCAAAACAAGTCTTTAAAGTCATTTCCAGCAATTGTTTGAGATCGGTCCACATTTATATATTAAAAATTCATCTTAGCAATGCTAGTTTGCGCATTTTCAACTGTTTTTTTTTATGAAACGTTCTTAAAATATACGCCTTTCATAACATTTATATAGATTTAAATTTTGAAATATTTTTAGAGCTATAGCTAAGTCTTATGCGTATATTCTATTTTTATACATTCTAAATCTTTAAAAACGTCAATTATTGTTATTGCAAAAAGTATTGTTTGTACAGTATATTAGAAACGAAACTTTCGTTGATTTAGAAAATTATTAATGAAAACAATTTTAAGGATATGATATTAAAAAGAATACATACACACTACTATTCATTTTTTGTCGTAAATATACGTCTATTTCTAGGAACTCGAATATTTAAAATGGCTTAAATTCGCCGAAATGTCGATTTCTGTAATCGCGAGAAAGTAAAAATGAAGGGAGGGGAAACAAAAGAGGTTTTTGTGAAAAGTATGAGATATTGATTTTTATTGTGGCAGGCAACCACTTTTACATAATGACAGTGGGACATAAAATACAAGGGACCAACTCGTCTTCGATTATAATAGAGGAAACAAATGACAAAAAGAAAAAATTAAGGAGTAAAAGAGTCTGCTCGCATTTCATCAGATAAAATTGACTGTGTATCTCACGGTTCGGTTCATCATAATTTATCACGGTAGATATATACAGAAATTGAGTATCTGCCGTTTTTTTTTTAAACAGTATTTTGATGAATTTTTTTTTGTAATTTTTGTAAATAATTATAGTGTAAATCTTAGAAATTTGTTACCTTACTTAAAAAAAAAAATTGTTAATTCTTGAAGGATATCTCTGTTTTAAACACCATATATTTGATTTTTGACCATTCAAGGTTGCAACAAGTATACATAGAATCCGAAGTAAGCGCTAGGTAATTGATAATTTGAAATCAAAGTCAGACCGGAATATTAATGAATGAAGAATTTGTATTATGTATAACGATGTTACAAGGGATATTACGAACATTCCTAAAATATATTAACTAGAACTCAGCTCCTTAGTCTCTGAAGTGCACCCTTCGTTTTGCAAAGATAATCCCAACTATGAAATGAAAACATGCCTGTGAATTCCTGATTGTAATCTAGGATAGACATGCAACATATATTACTCGTGTCATAAAAATACTTTAATGCAATAAACAAAAATACCGTGTAATGATTCTATGATCCGTTTTTTACCAGCCCTTTGTTAGTAAGTGCAGGAAATGGGGGGTGAGATTTTTATTTTAAAAAAAAGAAGATTACTATTGTAAAAAGTAACTAGTCTAATCTAATCAAAAATATTGGTATAATTAATCTAACCTAACCAAAAAGATATACAACATGTGCAAATTGAAGTAATATTTTTTAATCATATTTAAGTATTATCATTCTGTATATTTTTATTGTCTGTCAGATTAATACTACAGAGTGTGCAAATTGAAAAAATGTGCAAACTTAAATCAACCAAATGTAAAATTGTAAAAGTGAATAATTTCGGATCTTTTTAATTTACAGATTTAGAAAGGCCTCAAACCATATTTTCTTTCCAAAATAATTTTCCTGTAACGATTTTTATCTCAGAAAAACATCAGTGAAATACGTTAGAAAAATATCCGTGAATTTTTCAATAAATTTTAGAATACAAAAACTTACTAAAAAAGATTTTTTTTTTTGTTGAATGTCAAGGACATCTTCGTAGATCTAACAAATTGAAAATATACGATAATCAAGAGGAGGCAATCCCAGCCAACTTCCCGAACTCGTTTAGTAAAAAAATTGTTTAATAAATTATTTTCTTGGTAAAAGATATATTAAAGCACAAATCAAGGATTTTTTAAATAACTTCCGATTACAAATTTTTTTCACTTCATGAGTATATGAATATTAGATGATCAGAAATCTCAGCTTTTTTTAATTAATTTATTTAAAAATTATTTTTTCCATCGGTGTCAAATGTTTATGAAATTTTTACTTATTTAACTAATAAAAATTTTGTCTGATTCATAAAAATACTTTTTCTGAAGCTTTTATTTTAAATCTATTAAAAATTCCTCAATATCTGTGACTAAAATATTTATGTAAGGGTCTCTTACTAAAATACTCGATTCATGAACTAAACTTTATTTCAATAATATTCAACACGTGTGCCAAGTCAGGCAGATTCCCTCTGAATGTCTCCAGTCTCTACCTGCTTCCCTCTTGCCTCTTCAAGAATGTCCCATATAAACATTCAATATCTATAACGAATTATGATACTATTAAGTGGCCCGATCCAACGGCCCTTGGCTTATGATAATAATTCCTTACATTCGGCCAACCTGAAAACAAGTCCTGTCCTCAGGACCTACAAATATATCGGTCTAGTACAAACTGTACTCTGTCAACTGTAAACTTTATAAATTTCATTTTATCATGTTCATCAACTATGAACTATTGCAAACCGCAAAATTAACAATTTATTGTTAAACTACAAACTAAAATTGTAACACTATTTGCAACTTATTTATTATTGTCGCCAGCTAGGTACCATCTCTAATATCATACACCACCTGTGGACTAAAGTATTATTGCCAACTGCAATTGACAAACACCACATCGATGACTGTTATTTTATAACTATATCGCAAATTAATTTTAAATTTTATCGCAAGCGGTAAATCATAAAGGTAATCGTAGACTATTACCAACTGCGAATTGCAACAATCGCAAACTGCAAACTTTAAATTTTATCGCTAACTGCGAATCGTAAACTTTCGCTATCTGCGACCTGTAAATATTAGGAACTTCGCAAACTACGTAACGTAACAATAATCGTATATACCAACTGTGATTTGTAACTATTGCCAACTGCAAACTTTAAATTTTATCGCTAACTACGAATCGTAAACTTTCGCTATCTGCGACCTGTAAATATTACGAACTTCGCTAACTACGTATCGTAACAATAATCGTATATACCAACTGTGATTTGTAACTATTGCCAACTGCAAACTTTAAATTTTATCGCTAACTACGAATCGTAAAGTTTCGCTATCTGCGATCTGTAAATATTACGAACTTCGCTAACTACGTGTCGTAACAATAATCATATATACAAACTGTGACTTGTAAACATTGCACACTGCAAACTTTAAATATTTTCGCTAACAACGAATCGTAAAAGTAATAGTAAACTATCGCTATCTGCGATCTGTAAATATTGCAAAATGCAAACTTCGCTAACTACGAAACAATGACCACAGGTTTCCACTAACTGGGTAACTTAACTTACTATTACTTTTTTTTTTAACACAAAACAAACCGCAATTAAATATATACATAATATTCATTAACAGCACCTGTACTTTTTCTATATGTTACCCAGTTTCCTCTTAAAGGATGTTTATACAATACCAAGACGCAAACCCGTAAATCAGATAAAAATGGGATCTTGTTTAAAATACCTATTGAATGCACTCCCATCTGGGGTATTGTCGATCTCGACAAACTTAAGATAAACATTCAAAAATTCTCAGGTTACAACGGTCTTCGATAACTCGAGTGCCCACTTATTAGATCCATATAGGTACCCTTTTAATTTTCTTTTATCACAGATTCGAGTTTTGGTTTTACATTGACACCCTACCCTGTATTTTTGTTCCGCTAAACATATACATTCATAGTGCAATATCACATTACATAAAACACTTAGTTAATCTTAATATTACTATAACACGTTGGTGTTATATTATTACTTTTATGAATCTAAAAATCGACTCCACTTAATAACTATAATCAGGTTCATAACATTTTTACATACAAGACTCGACTTACAATTTCAAACAATTTCATTTAAAAATCAAGGAGTTGAGTAACAACTCCCAACTCATCACTTTAGGGTTACAACCCTCTCATAAAATCAAGGAGTTGGCTAACAACTCCAAACTTTTAATTAATGCTACAAAATTATCGTTACTTAAATGTTATCAAGTATGGCTACAATCTTATCAATACTACAAAATCAAACATAATCTTATCAATACATTAAAATTATAAACTTAGGGTAGAATAAATTATAAACTTGGGCTACAATCTTATGATTACTTCAAACTTACCCATTAAGGCTACGACCTTATTATCACCTTAACTTACCAACTATAAAGGCTGCAACCTTCAGTACTCTAAAATTATCATCTAAGGGTACCATAAATTATAAACTTAGACTAATACAATCTTATCGTTACTTCAGACTTACCAATTAAGGCTACGACCTTATTATCACTTTTAATTATCAACTGAGGCTACGACCTTCAGTACTCTAAAATTCTAAACTTAGGCTCCAACCAAGGCTACGACCTCTCAAGTACTTCAAAATTATCAACGAAGGGTATAATAAATTACATTTTAGGCTACAACCAAGGCTACGACCTTTTAAGTACTTCAATATTAACAACGAAGATTATAATAATTTATAAACTTAGGCTACAACCAAGGCTACGACCTCTTAAGTACTTCAACATTATCAACGAAGATTATAATATTTATAAACTTAGGCTACAACCAAGGCTACGACCTCTTAAGTACTTCAATTATCAACGAAGATTATATTAATTTATAAACTTAGGCTGCAACCAAGGCTACGACCTCTTTAGTACTTCAACATTATCAAATAAGACTACCATCTTATAAATGCTTTAAAATTATCAATGAAGACTACCATCTTATAAATACTTTAAAATTATCAAATAAGACTACCATCTTATAAATACTTTAAAATTATCAATTAAGACAACTACCTTATAAGTAGGTACTTCAAATTTATCAAATAAGACTACCATCTTATAAATACTTTAAAATAGTCACATGATACTTCTACCTTATAAGTACTTCAAATTTATCAAATAAGACTACCATCTTATAAATACTTTAAAATTGTCACATGATACTACTACCTTATATAAGTACTTCAAATTTAACAAATAAGACTACCATCTTATAAATACTTTAAAATTGTCACATGATACTTCTACCTTATATAAGTACTTCAAATTTAACAAATAAGACTACCATCTTATAAATACTTTAAAATTGTCACATGATACTTCTACCTTATAAGTACTTCAAATTTATCAAATAAGACTACCATCTTATAAACACTTGTCACATAAGACTACTACCTTATAAGTACTTCAAATTTATTAAATAAGACAACCACATTATAAGTACTTTAAAATTATCAAATAAGACAACCACCTAATAAGTACTTTAAATTATCAATTAAGACTAACTTGTAAGTACTTCAAAATTATCAAATAAGACAATCACATTATAAGTATTTTAAAATTATCAAATAATACTACTACCTTATAAGTACTTTAAAATTATCAAATAAGACGACCAGCTCATAAAAGTACTTAGAAATTATCATTACTTGAAACTTACTAATTAAGGCTACAACCTTATCACTTCAAATTTATTTTTCGTGCAGGTCACGCATAACTAGAGGCTTCCACTATTTTTTAGAACACTAAAAAATATTTAAAACTTATTCACCAAGTTTTTTTTTCATTGCCACTCGTAGTATAATCACTTCACGAGTAAATTAAAACTATTTAAAACTAACTTATTCACAAAGTTTTTATTTGCCACTCGTATTATGATCACTTCACGAGTATGTATACATTTATACATTTTTTTTTTTTGGTAAATCCCACCGCTGCTATGTAAGGGTCTCTTACTAAAATACTCGATTCATGAACTAAACTTTATTTCAATAATATTCAACACGTGTGCCAAGTCAGGCAGATTCCCTCTGAATGTCTCCAGTCTCTACCTGCTTCCCTCTTGCCTCTTCAAGAATGTCCCATATAAACATTCAATATCTATAACGAATTATGATACTATTAAGTGGCCCGATCCAACGGCCCTTGGCTTATGATAATAATTCCTTACATTTAATCAGAAAAAACAGCACGAGTTTTGTTTTACTGCAAGATTAACTTTAGTATCACGTGTATCCAATTTCATAAAGAAGAATAATAGTGATATATTTTTTTTATATAAATAAAACATTTATAAAAGGGATGGACTGGAATTTTATTTCTATTATACAAGTCTTGAAGTGAATTCGTATTTTATACAAAATATTGGAGACTATCCAGAGCAAACGTACAAAAAATTATCCAAGGGTGACAGAACATACATAAGTATGCAATGATACTTGAAGGTGATGATTTCAAAGAATAACATTACATGGTAGGCTGATTTTGTGGTTTGTCAGCAATGTGAGTAAGTAATAGGATAGGAAATATATCCAAGATATAAAAAATGCAGATGTACCAATACCTGCTGATAATCTCAGTATCAGGTATGTCAATCACCAAATTTAGATTAAAAATAGCAATCTAAAGAATTTATTACGTAATCTTAAAAGTTATTAAAATGACAAAGAAAGCGAAAATTTACATATATTTGCAAAAGCTATATTTTAAAACTCGAAAGAAAAGTAGTTTTAACATTTTTAAAAAATCCTATGGAACTCAAATCTGAGTTTTTAAGCTCCAATAGTAATCGATCGCTATTTAATGACTTTGACATACCCATAATTCAATTACGTCAACAAACTTCGATCTATCAGAAATCGAGACAAAAATGCAAGTAAGGTCACAGAATTGTAATTTATAATATACTGACTAGAACGCGCATAGTCTACTATGCACCCAAATTTTGTGGCACCCCTATACGTCAGGCATGGAGGTCACCCGAAGAATAAAGAAAAGTAAGCCTTCATAAGCATACTACATGTGTGCGAGGAAGATAACCAACTAACCGTATGACGGTAGTATTTACATAATATATTTGTAAACATGACGACGTTGTTGGTTGACTTATTAGCATCGCCAAATGATTTTAATTTTTCCAGTTTTCCAGTTTTTTGTATTCGGTTTGGATGTAATCAAAATAATTAATTTTTGTTTTGTTTTGTCACATTACCTGCCTTGGCACGTTTAAAAACTTACTTATTGGACAAGACTAAATATGCATAGAAATATTCCAGTAAAGGAAGAAACAGATCAGAATTTGTAATTTAAATAAGTTGTGTTTTTTAGATTAAAACTTTTTATGTTTGTAGATCTAAAATTTAATTTGTATAGTACACCTTAGATAAAAGAATTTGCAATTATTCAAACAAACTTTAACCTGCTCTCGTTTAGTTGCGAAAATATCTAATGAAGGGCTGTATACATGAAACCAATAAGTGATTACTTCCAAAAATATTTTTAAACATACGTGGTAAAGAAAAGCTTATCATTTCATTCAAAGGTTATTTATATAGAATATATTTTTTACCTTTTTAGATTCCTCCTGAGAAGCTGATTTCAAAAACTTAATATACCTTTATATCTATAATCTAAATTCAATAGTTTTGAAGTTATAGACAAATGAAAATTGCATTTTTTCAACATTAAGTGATAGCTCTGGCCGAACAACATAAAATCCGATAAAATGGCTACATGTCCCTATCCTATCTAAGTAGTAGGTGGTGGCATAAGAACAAATTACATACAGGGTGATCAAAGAAATGCGTACTTTTGATAACCTTGGTATTCATTTTTCTTCTATGCTACTTGAAAAGTTAAGTTAGGTAAACATGTTTTTTATATCTCAACCGCCCCTACATAAGAAGGTGTTTCATTACTGGCTGCTCCAATACTCGGAGAAAAGAAAAAAAGACGAAAAATATATCATTTCATGTATAAAGTTTCTCATATATCTTCATATTATAATACACCCTATTTCCCATTGCAAGCAATGCCACTGGAAATGCTCCGCTACTGCCAGGACATAATAAACAATAATGGCGGTCAAATGCATGGGACATTTCGTGCAACTGGAAGCGAGTTCTTGTCAGTATATAAATTACAATTCTGTGGTTATAACAAAAAGAAGAAGATTAAAATTTAGGAAACCAATCTGTGAATACATTCAAAGTGAGGAAAAAAATAATAGAAATATTTTACCACTCTGTATTTATTCGAGAAATTGAAAGTTTTAACTTGGAAAATTATTAACTTCCAAAAGGGATTTTTAAATTGAAAATTTTGTGAAATAAAGTTCTTTGGGAACTCTCGCTGAAACATAAATATTAAAATTTCTTTGTAAACTACGTAGCCGTAAACAGAAACCATTATATTTCGTGAATTTTAATGAAATGAACGTTGGTGAAACAAAGGATGTATTCATTTTATTTTTTGTGAAATTATATATCGGATATAATAAAATCCGAAAAGTTGTACAATTATAAATTATATAATGGTTGTAATTAATTAGAAGAGAGAAAATACCTTGCCTGGGGCAACTAATATTTTTGAGGCCCTTCAAAATTTAAAATAAAATTGTGGACGAGAAAATTAATGCTATATACCGGATGCGCACATAACTTATAAACGGTTCAGAATAGAAATATGCAATTTTCACTGAAATGTTTTATTTCAGTACAAGTTTCCAAAAATTCGCATCTTTGTTGTAACTTCATCGAAATCGTCCGAAAAAATTCAAATCTCATAAAATCTTACTAAGAAACGCGCAAGCGCCGCCACTGGTTCGATTGCTTCAACGTTCGATGACTAATTTTATTTTTAGGAAATTTTAGAGATAAATCCTACTTTGTTGTTGTGCCCGCGCCTAAACTAATTAAAATAAAGGAATGAAATTTTGGAAAAGGTTGCATTTAGAATTATTATAAATCAAAATTCCTTGGTACATAACACCGTCTGATTTTTATACGAAATAAGGTAGGGGATTCCTCTTAAATCATCCTACAAACATTCTTCAATTTCAGAGGGATGGAGAAATACATGGTCAATGGTATCTTAAACTTTCGTAATTTTTCTTTCTTTTCGATTTTTTGGATTTCATCACTGAAGCAAAATAGGAGTGTCAAATAAAAAATAGAGTAGGCTTTTAAATTTACCAAAAAGAATTATTGCTAATAGAGTAGTCGAAGCCAAACCTGCTTTATAGACACGCGTAAAATTTATTGGCAACTAATAAATATGTCTTGCAATCAAAACATATTGACAATCAACAGATCTACTATTACATGTTTACTATTTAAAAGTAGTATTGGTCTTTTAAAGGGATAAAAATGAGTTTTCAATGATTCAGAATCGAATATTAACAATTTTTATATTTGGTGCGAAACACTTTTATCATAAAATAATAATCGATTTTTTGATCATATATAAATCAAGTCGTATTAAATTAACAAAATAATGTTTAGAATATAAATATATATATCTACAGCATTTGTACAGAAATATATATCACATGAAAATGTAAACGATGTTTAAACAAATAGATGTATAAAAAAAAACAGGCAAAAATTTCATTATATAATAATTAAGAATAATCTGGAAAACTTTACGTTTGAAGATAGTCAATGGACAATTTAATTTGGTACTTATGTTACTAACTATTTTTAATAATTAACAAAAATATTCTATTTTATTTTAGTTATATCGGTTCGAACTTCCAGTATAATTGTAATTAATAATATTGCACGATTACAAACCTAATTCGAAATCGATTACTTTTCTGGTCGTAATTAGTAACGGGTACATGATTGCTTATCAAAGCAATTGTAATTAGTAATCAATTAATTCTTTTCCAGTGCGGGGTACCAATTAACAGTTTTGAGAAAATGTAATGAAACCTAGAAAAACTCAATTCGCTTTTAATTGATGATTAGAATTGAGCCAAAGCTCAAATTTAGTTTTGAACTGACTAAAATTCGCCTTCAAATTGAGTCATTGCAGCAAAGAAAGAAAAATCTTTTTTTAAAATATTAAAAATCAAACTTTTTAACGAGTCAACGATTTTAAATTAGGATATTCTGTACACGCTATACATGTTTGAGCACACAGTTTAAATTTTATTAATATGTCCTCATACCGAAAAAGGATTGGCAAAATAAACTCAAATAATTTATTAATGCTTAAAAATTCTGAATGTAGCCTTGAGAGGCAAAGTGAGAAAAATTATGTAATATGTTCAGAAAGTTATTTTCAATAAATAAAATGTGAGTTATTAATGTAATCAATACTGAGTGTAACCAAATACATTCATTTTCAGTATAAAATATTTTTACTTTTGATTTTTCTTATAGTGCAGTTTTATTATCATCATATAATAAGATAATACGAAACCACTATGTGGAATACGGTATCCCTCCCCACACCTCTCTACCGAAAAAAATTGTTTTTATGTAATGATACCCAGACAGAAAGAAATACAGACAGAAAGAACAAGGGATAGGCCAAGATCAAAATAATCAGAAGAAATTAAGGAAGACTTAAATAAAGCAGGAATATTGAGAATAAAAGTAAAATATGGGAGTATAATAAAGTGGAGACTGCTCCACTCCGTTAAAATAGATCTAGAAAGATTCTTAGAAGCAGGGCAAACCACACAGTATAAAATTAACAAAGTCTTGAAATTGTATTAAAAATTACTTTAATTGCTAACTATGGAGACCTGGCTGTATCATAAACTGTGGAGTTTACAATCCTTTTAGAAAATGGCGATGCATGATTAATAAAAAAAACTCTGATAAATGAAAAATTGAGAACTCCGTTTTTCAAAGTAAAAGATGTTTTGATTTGGTCAGTAATTCCTATATCTTATTGAATAACAAAGTTAAGGGGAGGTGGAACTTTTAAGTGGCCCACCCTGTATATACTGCAACATCGCGCCATACATTACAGAATCAATATTTTAATAAAAACTTGTTAGGTTCCAAGTAAATAAATGTTTTCTTGTGAGTGTGTGTTATATAGTTAATTCCAGAAAGGTAATCCAAAAGCTAAATTTGTCCAATGATGTAATAAGCTAACAATCAACTGAAAATTGTTATATGACAAATGACAGGAGATAAACAACTGCTTATAGATTACCCAAACTGTCTACAGGATGAAAGCAAATATGGGAAAAGCATGATTCAAAATCATCACCATAGAAAAGAACAATAGAGAATATTTAAGGACAAAAGAATAAAAATTGACCAGGTAAAACATTTAAAATATTTGTCAAGTATTTGAGAGGGATTTTTTACAAAAAATCCAAATGACACACGGTCGCGTCGGTTAATAAATTAAACCATAGTGATAAAAACCTTTTTGGAATGGTAGTTTCTTCGATTTTGTGTGCCAAAAACGATCACTAAGAAATGAATTATGATGTTTTCACATGTTGGTTTCATTAAGTATGGATAATGTCACTTAAAGCTAAACGAAAAGCTGTTACCATTAACTAAACTAAACAAGACTTCGTAAATTAGTAAATAAAGTTCGAAGCTCATAAGTTACAAAAACATTAATGATATATTTATATATTACTAAAAACGGTTATGCCTTTTGTATTTGGTGACGTAATTATTTATCTTATCGACTAATTCATACTTTTGTCAGTTTTTTAGGTCAAAATACCCCGCATTTTTACATACAAAGTGAATATTTATCACCTGTTTTTTATTTTTGAATCATGGGTAGTATAAAAAACATTACTGAAAATTTGAAAACCAGTACTTGGGATTTCTGATCAAAATAGAGAATAAACTATTACCTTTACATTTTACTCCAACACGTCCCTGGCCCCAAATATAATCTTTGCCTGAAACAGAAAAAAATACTGTATAAATTTACGATATAGTAAATTAAATATTTATTAAGCAATATTTTTTATAGACAGCAATTTCATGTCCCATTCCTTTACTTAAAATTTGAGAAAAATGGATTTGTTAAACTATAATTAAAACTTTTTTTTCAAGGAAACTTAATATAAAAATCATATTCCAATCTTTTTATATTTCAAGGTGACATTCGACATTCGTTAATAAAACTTTTTTGTAAAATTAAACCACATAATGATTAGAAGTTATAAAAAACGCAATAGTCAGGTATTACTTTTCCGCGTAAATTTTAACCTACAGGTGATATTACATGCTTATTTCAAGAAGAGCACGTACCGATGTATACTATATAAAAGTTAATACATGCTCTCTATTTTTAACAAGATGTTATTCGACGTTAATGTGACCTAATATAATGTAAACTACATTACCCTATTATTTTATAATTTTGAGACTGAAGTCTGTTTATCAATAACAAAAGCATTTTATTTTTGTCATTTTGTTAAGTAACTTGGACTTTAACCGAGTATTAACCTAAAACATTTAAATAAAATATTTCTCCTAATCGAGATATAGGGTATTTTATTTATAAATAATTATTTCCTACAACTTTAAAATTCTTTTATATTTTGTACACACAATTGAACTGATCTAAAAGACACATAACTTCACTCTCCCTCTCTTACAACCGTAGTATATAACCATTTAACTTCCCCTTTTGTACGACACTGTTCTCTTTATTTACATAATATATTCCTGTTTTCCTTTTTTAAAGTACATATTTTTCGAGATATTCATACTTGAAGGTACGCTATTTTGATCGGAATTTTTATTCATTTGAAATTTCAAAATAAGCCTAAATTATTCAAAAAAATAAAAATTACAATCAAAGTACGAATATTTCCAAAAATATCAACTTTAAAGAAATGAAACAAGAATACATTATAACAGCATTCCCAAATTCAAAAATACGAGCAAAAATTAAAATTCAAGCAGTGTCGTAGAAAATAATAAGAAGGGTTAAGACTGTAATGCCCTGGTTAAAGTGAATTAACGATTTTTTTTGCAGTTATGTTATATAACTATATGAGAAATAATTATTTTTAAATAAAACATCCTGTATCACGGTTATGAGGAATATTTTATCTAAAGGTTTTAGGTCAAATCGTCATATTTTGGGTCAAGGATTCTCCAGTTACAATATGGATAATTATTAATTAAACACCCTGTGTATCTACCTAATTATCTTCTTAACCTACGTCAATGATAACACACCATTGTTAAAGATAAAAATAGTTATAAATGTAACAATGTTGCTATCTGCGAAGTCACATTAAATTGATAACAAAAGCATATAAGACTAACTATCCAAAATATTACTATAAACCAAATTCACCGTTTATTTATTGGTAAAACATTGAAAACGAAACATTTAGCTATTTATAATAAATTGTAATTTCAAATGATCTTGTAAAGGTTAAATCAACAACTAATAACACGAGCTATTATTAAACACATTAATTTAATAAAATTATACCTGTTTTTTCAACACAGTTTAAATAGCAACATTAATATTATTCGTATTATAACAAATTACTTGTTAATTTGACAAACCACTGACTATAAACCTAACTTTAGCACTGCCAGCCACTCGTGGACTACTCTATCTTTATAAGCTTGTACAATGTTTAAAGTAAGAAAACCGGATTATTTACTTTAAAATATAATAGGTTTATCCTTCTCACACTAGGGTACCTGGAATTCTATACAGAATTTGAAGAAACATCTAAACAATACAATCCCACTAGACCAACTGACTTTTATCTGAGATATGAAAATGAGATAAGTTCGTTTTTTATTAACAGATAACTAAAAAAAGCATATGTGACGATACTGTTAGCATACTTTTAATAATTTACTTTTAAAAATTTCCACTCGTTTATCTATTAGAAATAATCTAAAAGTTACCGAACCTCTAGATGCACTAAAACTTAAAAATAATGGTTAAAGATTCGCCTTGAAGTCAATAAACAATTTTATTTCGCGTTTTAAATTTTGGGCTTATTGAAATAAAGTCGGACATCATATAAAAATCTGGTATGCATGATAGATCATCTTAATGCGGATTTACATTAGGTTTGTTTGAGTTGCGTAATTTAAAATCATTATAAATTACTTCTTAACTGTTTATTCGCCCGTTTAAAATATGAAAATTATTCCTAATTAGTTCAGAATATGGTAAAAATGTGACAACCTAGAATTTTTCTGTCCTGACTGATTACTTGTGTCCGAGTGGCAATTGATAAGCATTCTTTCATCAAAAAAATTGTTCCGAGTGTTTCTCTTGGTTATTTCCCCACCTTCTTTATATCTTTCGGTTGATTGTTTTTTATCTATTTTTTTGATCGACTTTCCTTCCTTTCTGTCGCGTTTTCCTACGTCTACTCTTCTTTCTCTTACCCCATTCATATTATTCGCTAATCTGTTTTTATTCATCCTAATATGTCCGTTCCACTTTAATTATTTATGTTCAATTATGTTTGGAACTGAATCTTGTTTTAATAGTCTCCTTATATTACAGAGAAAAAAAACCTAGAGCAAAATATCAGCGAACTTATGTTCCAGGCAAACACTTTTTATAATCAACTAAGCAATAGGCTAAAACTAAAATTAAAAGTGACCATTCAATGTGACAACCAATAATATCTTTTAAAAAACCGCTTGGGCTAAAAATAATTAATATCTAGATAATAAAACAGCAGATATAAAACTCTTCATTCCCAAAGAAATCAAGGAAAGCATCTCACTTCTTAACAATAGAAATGCACATGTAATAAACCAGTTAACTTCTAAAATCTTAAGGAACCACCAAAAAACGGACTAAAGCGTGGAAGAGCATTAACTAACGCTGTCGCTACAGGAAAATAAACGTATTGTCAACAATTTCCAAACTAGTGAAAAAGCTAGTACTAGTCAGCACAAAAAACCATCAACTACACATATAACCCCACAGCACCAGTTTGGCTCCCGTCTGGAACACTCAACTACCTAGCAGCGCCATTAAGTAGAGGTTTTGAATGGAATTTGATCACTTTTTGCTCTTTTTAGTAATTTTCAAATATTTTCCCATAAAAATCATCCTGAAAAAATTTGTTTATTTGCAAATTCCACCTGACGTGGCTACTATTTCATGATGATTTTTTATAATAAATTTTTTTATAAAACCTTAAAACTCGCATCAAAAATAAAAAAATGAGCTTTTATTAGCTAAAATTTCGAAAAATGAACTACTAGGTATTGCTGGACATTTAGTCTAAAAATTTATGAAAAAGAATTCATGCAAATAATTCAACTAGTTTTTGCAGATCAGATGACCGACTGCAAGAGACACTGTCAGTTTTTTTATCATGTAATTCATAGGGAGATGAGATTTTTTTATATTTAAAATCCAAAAGGTAACTTCTTACCTAACTGCTCATAGATGCAAAAAATATTGTTCAGCTTTTTTTCAAGCTTTCAACAAATTCTAGCGCGAAAGATTACTATACATAATGCCCTCCTGCATCGTAATTAACATTAACAAAACCGTATTTGACAGAAAGATAATTCAGAATAAGAGTAAATGGAGAAACTCCAACTTATCAAAACTGTACCTAGTTCTCAAACACACAATTATAAAAAAGTACTTGTTTTTTACCTAAATCGTATGACCAACCAAAAAAACTGCATTTCGAAGGTTAAATCAGAAAATGATTTTAAAGTGCCTAAAACTACCTATAATTTTAGAGAAATGTCAAATATTTTTATTTACCACGATAGTAACAAAAAATGTATTAGATCCAATAATATTCTTCCTTATCTATTTTTGATCCTTTTTTAGAGACTACATTAAATTTAGTACTTTAATCTATAATTATTTGGCGTAGATTGAAAATAGACTTCGGTGGGACGTTATTTTTGTATACCTTCAATACTCATTTAAATTTTATTACCATATTGTATTATACGGTTTACAGTGTGGACATACCGAATGTCTTAAATTGGGATAAATTATTAAAACGTATTATATATATTTACGTTTTGAAGCCATTCTGTTTAATATTAGTTGTTTTTCCTCACCTTCGAATACATGGTATCAATGCCTAACGAATTGACTATAGTAATGGCTAAATGTTCTTTCTTAACAACCATATTTATCCCGACAAACTAAATATTCTGGAAAATCGACGATATTTTTAGAGCCAAATATCAAAACAGCTGGTTAAAAGTAAGGAGTAATTTTTCTCTGAGTGATTTTATAAATCTAACAATCAGAGTTCCATAAATAGCATAAACGACGCTTCGACTTCTGCGAGAGCACTTTACAACCCGATTGCATTTACTAAATTGACATTATCGCCCGAAGCAAGTGGAGCTGCTCAGAGTGCTTTATACAGGAAAAATCAAAAATTGCTCATCAGCTGTCGTACACGATATATTAAATCGTAAGTTCCTGTTCGTACTCTAAAATAGTTCTCTTAAAAGTGTAGAATACCCGACGGCCATATTGGCAAATATGCGGTTTAATTTTGGGGTTTTTTCTGATTAAAATGTTAGAAATATGTTGCTATCTCGTATTAAGACAATTGCTAGTGTCATGTTCAAGTTGACTTACAAATATAATTTTCAAAAATGCTGTTTTTCACCTCATCTTAAAATTAGAAAGAATTTTGAATATAACCTAAATTACTAAGGTTGCTTGAGTCTGGATATTCCCAGTTTCTAATAAATCTTGCTCACTACACTAGTATGGCTATATTGCACGATACTATACTCTGCTTTTTACTGATATCTACACAATTACAAAAGCTCAAAAGGATTAAACTGTTCGTCTTGATTATGTTTGTAAAGCCCGTCTTCATGACTCCTGGCAATGTTCTTAATTTTTTCATTCCGGACATACCAAGGATTATTAACAATGTCCAATTATAATTGCTTTCTTTGGTAAAGGCCACAGTGAAAGGCCGTATGCCCATACCGGTTTCAGTACTTTCTTTCTGAATGACAGCTATTAATTTCTTCCCAACAGCCAGTACGTTTTTATATTTAAGCTTGCTGTAAGAATAACCACTGGCTGAAACTTGCCCAAACAAATAGAAAATAAAGACTATCTATTACTATTAGATTTAGACCCAAGCAGCTTTTGCTGCTTCTTTATAAGGAATTTGGGTTGTTATTCAATTCCATAAAGTAGCAATTTATTTTTAAAGTTGACATAAACAGATACCATTTCGTTTCATATGCCATCTTCGGATCTTTATGTTTATGTTGCTTATTGCACCTTGGAGATTAATTGGTCTCATACGCTACCTTGGAAAACTCAAATTTCAATATTATACGTTCAGACTTTGCCCAGAAAAATGGGTGAGCATATTTTCTTTTCGTCCAGCCATTTTTCTAAGATATCTGTTATACGATGTACTCGATCGACAGTTGTCTGTTCATTTTTAAACCCAAACTGGTGGTCAAAAACCAGCTGTTTTTCTACAATTAATTTCTTCATCCTTGTCAAAAACATTTTTCAAATGCACTGTCAGTAGTTTTCATTTTTGGTTTTACCAGGTCGTAGTATTATTATCACTTCTGATGTCTTCCACAGGACTGAAACATCTTTTAATCTAAATGCCGCCATAATTAATGTCTAATTTTAATGCCCTTTCGTCGCAGTTCTTTTAGTATTTCCCCTGAAGTAAGGTCAACTCCTGGTGATTCCTTGGATTTTATTTTTTTTTGCTGTAACTATTTCTTGCAATATTTCTAGTTGGTTTATTTCTTCAAGTTCCTCTTTCGGTTGAAAGATATTTTCTAGATATTTATCAAAAAGCTTAGCCTTTTACTTGTCTCTCGCTCAGGTACCATTTTCCTCTTGTATGAGTGGGATTTGTTTCAACCTTTTTGTAGCTTTCTAAAGCGAGTAATTTGTGATTTTATCATCAGTTAGTTCACTTAAATAGCTACTGAGTGATTCATTTTTGATTTCTTGAAATTCCCTAATTGTCGGTTGTTTAATTTATTTTTATTTTCCCCTGTTCTGGATCTTTGCCAGACATTTCTGACTTTTCTTTAACCAAGTCCTGAATTTAGGTTAGTTGATTCCAGTTGTTTTTTTGGTTCATGTTATAATTATTCTATTGTATTGATAGATAGATTCAACTTAATTCTTTCTAATTGAAAATTTATTTTTTTGATTTAATGTTGGTCCCTCTCCTTCTTTAACTTGCATATATTTTATGTCTATGTTTCTTAAAATAAGAAAGTTGTCATAAGCGGGATGGCGTTTTTGTCAGTTTGGTGTACCTACCCCCTTAAGAAAATATATAAGAACTTTGGATAAAATTCCAATTCATGTTCTATTACTTGCGGTTTTTATAGAATAATATTTATTTTTAAACATTATCTAAAATGAAGATATATTTTAAAAACTCTCTAATCATGGTATAGTGCATTTAAATGCAAAAATTTATTCAGTACAGGAATTGTATGTGGGATCGATTGTTATAATATTGTTGTTTTCGCAATTTTTCTCAATCTCTTGTAATGTTGCGTGCCTTGGAATACTAACTAGAATGAATTTTATTTATTGTCAGCAATAAATGTTTGAGTAATTAGATTTTAATAAAAAATAATTTTAAGAAAACTGTCCATTGTTCATGGAATTTCATCTAACTTGGAATGCTGAAGCAATAAAAACTTTTATTTTGTAAAATCTTTTTCAAAAATTTGTATTAGAAATATTTAAAGATAAAATTTTTCAGTTAACAATAATTAATGAAGACATTTGTATACTAACTATACTATTTTTCAACGCAAAAATGTAATTTACAGAACTTAACATTTTTTAGTTCGATTTAAGTAAAGTATGTAAACTTAACACAAGGTTATATTGGTAATGGTAATGCATAGATTAAACACATATCTTCTAATAAATCAATCAATCCTTTGAATTTTAATGGAGAATATTTTGCGTTTTACAACATAATTTCCTGGTAATTTTTAAAAGTTTATAGAGTATTTAAAATTCCTTTTTAATATTTCTTCTTGAATCTTGCCGTTTAACTTATATATTGAAATATTACAAGCTTCATTTTCCATTCAAAGTAATGTTACATTTAAGAAAAATGCTATTAAAAATTTTCTTTTACAAGAATACAAGGTTCGTGCATTTGATATTGACTTTGTGAAACTTCCACCACAAGAATGTTAAGGTAAATGAACATATAAGGTGGTCCAACGAAAATTAAATATTTGCAATTTAACTTGTTTCGTTAATTTTTTTTATTATATACATTAAACACAAGTTAAACACTGCTGTTCTTTATTACAATATCGCGACATTTTTTTAATTGCGTAAATGTCAAATGGTGTCAAAATCAAAACTGACATAAACTTTGATTTGATTGGTGAAATCTGTCTGATCTGTTTTACATGTTCTACTAATACAAGCGCTAGTGATGACGTAGGGGTCAGGCATCACTGAACAAAGTATACCATGGATTTATGAAACGGCATCCCATTCCGAAAATCTGGAGGCACTGGATTTAGCATAAAAATGTAGAATAATATTAAAATTACCTGGTCACACAATACTTCAACCTTTGGACGTGTATTTTTTTAAACATTTAAGTTGTTTTTTTACTCAGGTCGTTAAAACTTGGTTGAGAGCTAAATATAGTCGAACAATAAGTCTCAAATGTCACAATATCTTGTTAAAGCTTATGGAAAAAAATTGCTTTAAAAACACAGGATATTGACTTGTTAATAGGAGTGTGCTTGGGGATGACAAATTGGCAGCTTTAAAATATTTGAATCAGTACCAATACCGATTCATCTGATAAAGTAGAATCTACAAATACGTCTATTGCACTGGAGGATACCATTGCTTCCCCAGATAATTTAAATATTATCTACCATCGATATAACATCGTCTCAATCAGTTATCCATAAAAACTACAAAGGAGGCTGATGAGAGAAAAAAGCTGCAGTCAAAGTAAAAAGAGCCATAAAAACAATGTTGAGTGTAATCCCAAGAGACTCAATTCCACTGTATTAAAAAAAACTGCAGGACTTTCTACAGGACTAAATTGACTTGACGAGTGTCTTTACCAAGACTATTAATGAAATATTTCTAAGTAATTTGTGTCCCTAAGAAATTAAAACTTGCACCTAAATCAGTTATTGTAAATGAATTATAGCTGAAATTTCAGCTGGCCAAAATCCTCTTGATTATTATAGAACCTTTCCACTCCATGTTATACTGACTAGACAGAGCTTTCTTAACTTAAAAGTTTGTGGTTCTTTCGGTTCTTCAATGGAATCATTTGATAATTGAATATCCTGACTCAATTATTATATCTCGTTAAGATTCGTCTTGGTAAGATTCATTTTCATACTTAATGTTGGGGTCGATTTGAAAAATCTCTTCTAAGATTCATATTGATTTTATAAAAATTATTACGTATGTCTTTAAGTGTTCTCATAAATATGCTACGAACATAAATTTCTTACTTTTTGGCTCTAATTTGTGTCGCTTTACATCAGAAATTGTGGCATATGCTGTACAAATAAATATTCCAAGATGACTTAATTTTCTAACCACTTCACGTTTCTTGATGTATAGAACTTTGGTTGGTGACCGGATTATTATATATCAGTCCAATCAGCCCAAAATCGTAGATCATAAAAACACCGTTTTGCTGAAGAATGATTTAACCTCGCCGCCATTACCGCTTCATAATTTCTTTATTTTTCAATTTGGTTTTTAAATACAAATTTATTAAACACTTTGGTTTTATTTTTTTGAAATTGTATAAAAACTTTTCTTCTATAATCATCAATTAGGCTGTAAAAATACTTGGTGCTCAGATTTTCATGGAGTGTTTGGTTAGAAAAGTACGAAGTGTTTTGGATTGAACTGTTTGGATTATTATTTTGTTAGAAGGCTCACTGCAACTCCACAGTTCTATGGAGCCTTAACGATATTATTTTTCGTCTTCTGCAATTCTCTACTTACTATATGAAATATTTTGTAGATATATGTTTCTTTTTTCTAATGTGGAGGCGAATAGTTTCTTTTTCTAATAGAGTTTCTTGTCGTTGTGGTGTTACTTTCCAACCTGCCTTTCAAATGATGGTTGTTAGCTAACGTACCGCTTTATTTACTTCTTTAGTTTCTTTAATCTTGTAGTTATCTATATTATGTGTCTATTTATAGTAATTATTATTGGACATCGTTAAAATAAAATATAATATACATTCATCTTTTCTTTGGAAAACATAATGTACTTCTGTATATGTCTTGAGTATATAAATTAATATACTTTTTACAATTTTCATTTAAAAAACATTATTAATAATGTACTCCAATTATCTGACAAACTTTCGATGAACAGCCCCGTATTAATATATTGCAATATTTTTAAAGGAAGGTAAACATGTTACATATTGTAAATTTAATATTTATAAAAACAATACCGGTATAGTTTATTCATAAAGAAAGGCTGCAATAATTAAGGTTCACAAATAACATTTTATTTTTGCTCATTAACATACTACTCTTGTTCTTCCATGTTTGTTGTCAATTTGATAATTTATACAAACGGAGAGGCGTGGCGTCTGTGCATAATGATTATTTCCACATTTTCTAAATGGTAAATTGTTCACTCGACATGGCCAGGTTATTCCGTTAACCATTTTGGATGGATTTTATTTTTCATAATTCTCTTGGCATATATATTTTTTTGTAAGAATATAATAATGATGGTGTGTGAAATTTGCGACTTCTTAAGTTATTTAGGGATTTCATTAGTCAAGAGCTTTCTATCATCCGATGTCTATACATGAGTTCATCGTTGTTATAAAAAAATTCTAATCACATTATACGAAAAATAATATCCTTAAAACTACTAAGACATGATATCAATACTGAATATACTACATGGTTATTTTTACGACACTTAAGGTCATTATGTACGAATAGGGAGATTTAAAACTTAATTAAGAAATATAATAAATCGATTTTTTAACACGTTGTATACTAGAATGAGAAACGATAGCAACGTTTTATTATGGGCGTTATAATCGAGTACAGGAACTCTCATTTTAATATTTATTTAATTTGACGTTTGTCAGTTTTGAAAATATAAGGTGAGTTCTACCTGGTTACTCTCTTCACTCGTTTTACCCCGTCCTTGATCTATCCGGTTTACTTGATCTATTTGGTTTACTCACACTCCACTCGTAACGCTCCCATTTCTTCAAACAGATTTAAATAACTATTTTTTACTACATATAACTTGAATTATCTTTACGCTTGAGGAAAAAATAGCATATATTACTCGGAGAAGAAAGCTTCTGCTTCTAGTAATATACTATTTTCTGATATTTAAATAATAAATTTAGGCTATATTACCTATTAATAAATATTAAATTTAGCAATACGATAAGAAGTAATATATATCATATTTACAGCTACGGTATGGCATGGGCGAGAAGTATGCTCAAAATTTATAATGGATTATTTATACAGAAATCTTATAGAAGCAGCAACATGAAGGAAATTTTAAAAAGTGCCAACCGAGCAATGTTTAACCAACGATTACATTTTCTATTCATGGTTTATCCAACTGAAAAAGATATTGTAGATATTGGAAACTTTCTTTATAAAAAATAGACACATAAAACAAATTTAATTATTAAAAAAAAACATATATTGTAATAATAATCAAGAAATATAATAATAAAAATAATTCTAATAATAATCGAAATGCTTCAATTTTCAGTAACTCAAAAAACAACTCATAAATTTAACATAATTAATTCCAATGAACACAAAATAAAATGAGAAAAACCTTTATATATAAAAATTAATATTAGCAATAAAATCTCTAAATCAAGATGAAATATTAAGACAACATTCAAAACTCAAAATAAATTTTATATAACAAAAAGATAATTTATAAAATAAATTAACATTTATGGGACACAAAATTTAAGTTGATTCAACTGTTTATCATTTCCGAAGAACCAAATAATCCAAAAAGAAAAATTAAAGGGCACTTATTTTATTAAATGAACAACAATAAGTTCTGCCGAATGTAGCCGAACTTGGTCATTTTAATTAAAAGAAGAAATGCTTCCAAAAATAACTACTTTATCAAGAATAGTATCGGGACTTTTTTCATAGCGTTTTCTCATGTTATATATCCTGAAATTACCATTGATTCCTCATTTATGATAAATACAACATCGTGGGGTAACGAATTAGTCTTCATATTAGAATAGTAGTAAAATCAATGTTTAAATACACCACTGAAAAGAGTTAATAATATAGTTTTTCACCATTCATTAAATCGTAAAATGGTGCTGAAATTACTAACAATGCCTTTACGGAACACAAAGAAAATACAATTCACTCGCCGCATAAGCTTGTTACAGAATTTCTGAGGTTACACCATATATTAAAAATAAAAAAATACTGGAATTACAAGTAGAAAAAAATTTAGTAAAAAAACTGTTTTGTTATAAGAAGTATAAAATACGGTTTTGTTAAACGAAACATTCATTGTTGCTATTATTAAATTAGAGCCTATTATTACAAACTGTTTACTAATTTAAGCCACGTTTAAACTAAGACTAAGATTAACACACACACGCACGCACGCACACAAAAACTTTCATGAAACAACACAATGAAATAAAATTTAATTTGTCAGTTGTCAGTTTAAAATACTGACTTAGGCAAACGAATTAAACCTCGTTCTTAAAAATATACTATGGGGACCGTTAAAGAAAGATAAATTGATTGTTTTATGACTCTAATCAAAATGTATACCTTCAAACAGACGCCAAATTAAATTTCAAGAGCTAACCAGTAACTATTTATTTACATTTTAATTATCTTTCAGCACGTTCAAGAAAATTGACTCTCAAATGAATTAATTTTACAAATTATAATTTAATGCAACGCAATTTTTAGAATTAATTTAAAAAACTAATGACTTGAAATTTTGTATCACATCATTTTATTGATCCATCATGATTTTTTTTTAGTTTAAGGTAAGTTGTCTTCTAAAACGAATATATTGGTTTGTTTGCTTTTTTTAAGGTAAATTTTTTTCAGTCACAATTTTTTTTAAAATGTATCAAACAATGGTAGTTTTGAACATAATCCTTCAGAAAAAATACATTCCGTAATTGGCATAATTAAAAGCCAAAAGTACTTCTTTTAATATAACATAGGTTATCCAGACTATTATTTTTACAAACAATCCAATTTTTATAGTATAGACACAAACACGTTACGTCCATATATAAAAAATTATACAATTTCTTAATAAATATTTTTTATTTATTTTTATGTAACAAGTGTACGACAAAATATGCTTAGAGGTTCAATGACTGATAATGATTCTATTTTTTACAATAATCAAATGTATCTATGGGAGGAGTCGGTAGATAAAACTTTTATTACTTTTATAGTTGTTTTTTCTATAATGTCAAAATACAGAAAATGGGCTTTTATAAAGATAAATTGAAAATTTTATTAGATATATTAATAACAAAATATTATTGGAATCAAGGGTTATTCAAATCCACAACTTCCTCATATAAACTGACTCATCAATGCAGAGCGCAAACCCCTGGACCTAGAAACATTAATTTTGGAGGTATCCTTCCCTCAGGACGCAGGAAGGAAGGAAGGGGGTTACACTTTTAACGTTATCTGCATAACTGTTTATGTTTAAATTCAGCCCATACGAACATAAATAAGGGATGAAAATAGCTTTTAGGCACATTCCAATAATAATAAATGTGTTTGTTGTTTGCTCTAAATTCTATGGATATAAATAATATGTCAGCATAATCAATTTTGGTCATTACTTTTTTGGATTGAAATTATAAACTAATTCAATCAAGAATATGTAATATTATTACAGAGAGTATAAAATTCTTTTAGTTTATATTTGCTCATACTTATGAAAAATGTTTGGGGCTTCACAATGATAGAATGTGAAACCAAATAAAACATATACATAAATATAAATTATCCGTATGTAATTAAAACCTTTTGCTTTTTAAGAAATATAGTTAAATTTATATTCTTAAATCTAATACCAGACTCACACGGCTGTCAAATAAAGTATAATAAACTTCTCTAGCAAACTCTGTAGATATTTAAATATTTTATATAATAACAAGTATATCTAATATATACTTCACACCGGTAAAATGACAAAAGAAATGAAAATAAAGGTAATTATAAATTATCTCTCTGAAATTGAAACTTCCTTTTATTTTTATAGTCTTAAAAAAAACACTAGACAGAATAGTGTCAAATAAAGAATAATAAACTCTTCTGGCAGACTTCTATATTAAATAATTTTTTCATTGTTTCGATTTTTTCCAGTACAAAAACAAAAAATGAGATGGCATCGAAATGAATTTATTGTATGCTTGAAAAATCAGTTAAGATGCTTACTGATCGATTAAAAATGAATTTTTAATGGTAAAAAAGTATGTTAATTACTGTTATTAATAGTTTTTTAATTTAATATATTTCTTCTATGTATATAAAACTAGTAAAATAATATTACTATATTATTCGATGAGTATCTGTCGTATATCGTCCATTGGCTATGGGTAATAAAGCAACTTTGATGAATTATAATGATTCATATTAAAGATTCATTATTAATGCGTAATCTAAACTGACTCGATTGTGTATTGTTGATAATTAAATTAATTTATGCTATTTCAGGTTATTCATTATATTCCTGTTCTAGAAGACGAAGTGTAATAGTGCTTATTAAAAAAATGGTGAGCTTTTGCTAAATTATTATCGAAAAAATATTTCGGTGTGTTCGCGTATTGAATTTAAAAAATCTATGTTTTCACATTTTTAATTTAATTGTAAATACCGTGCATTCATTTTAAAACCAGCCAGTACTAATAAGTAAAAATATAATTTTTTCTGCATTTCACATATAAATGGTGGATGATAGATATAATAGTGAAAAGAAAGATTTTTAAAAACAACTCTTTTAGAAGTCAAGACCAATGTATCAAAAAACACTGATGTCTTATTTTGTATGCACGCATCTTTTTTGTCAATCAAGGGTTTACGTATTGCTATATCTCAATGCAACAAAACTAAAATCTCGTCACGTTCCCATGGCAACAAGTATTGCTTACCCTCCCGATTTCGATTTGATAGCAGAAACACGTTGAATAAAACAACGCAGATTTTTTGCAGCCCTAACGATGACTAGGCGTCAAAAGATAAAAAGTGATAAGTTATCCGGACACTTTTATAGTAAAAATTTCTAAATTCTAAATATATCTCACAGAAAAATATGAGTCGCCCAAAGAACTCTTTCGTTTCTTTCACATTTACTAATATTATTTGACGTTTCGTATGTCGTATATAAAAATTAATGCCGTTTCCTATTCAGACAATAATAAATTATTGTTCTATATACTAATCACAAATTAATGTATTACAAATATTAGTAAAATAATACTTTAAAAAGGGACACATGGTATAAAAATTAGAATAAATTTTGCAAATTTAAAAATGAACCTGCCGTTTTAAATTTAAAAATACCATTCATGATTCATCAATTCTTAAAATATACAAAATATGTGAGGAATTGAACAATAGTAAATAATTCAATATGGATGAATTACTGATAATATACATAACACATACATTTCATTAAAAATATATTTGCATAATACGATGTTTATGCTATTTTTTGGATTGTCTCAAACCTTTTATTTCTGAAATTTACGCCTTGTTAACAATTCAAAAATACACAAACTATACATGTTATTTATCTTTTATATTTTCGAGCCTATTCCACTGCGACCGATTCAGATCAAACACTGATATCTTAATGGCAGATATAAAAACTAATCCTTATTGCTTATAGCAACAAACATAGTTAGAATATAATTAGCCAAACAAATATTACACGTAAATATAGTAGGATCCTTTATTTTTGAATAAAAAATCTATCGACATTTACCTTACTAATAATAGAATGATCCTAATGGGTATATTTGAGAAAATAATTAAAGAAATGTTAGCCATGTATTAAAGATTAGTAAACCAGATATAAATTTAGTATCCGATTTTGTTTCTTTTATTATTGCTATATTCTAAACCATAAGGGATACGAAGGCGATTAAATGGGCAAAAAGTTAACTATTTTGGAGAACGTTATATTTTCCGAAAAAATCTACAGGGACGTTTGCCCTTCTCGAGCTGTACAGGGAAAACTAAAAATGCGATATTTGGTTTTTTGCGCATATCATGTTTATTTAAAAAAATATCAAAAAATGAAAGTTTTATTGTACCTGAAATTTTCTACAAAAATGTACTAATAAATCTTCGATACGACGTTTGTCGTAACGGCCACCATCAGTTTTTTCTTTTAATACGGACCTGTCTTTTTTATTTCAAATATTGATAAACCGTTAAAATCCAAATTCAGGGATATATCATACTTGTCATTTTAACAACGTTTTAACCAAAATAACTAACATCATCAGTGGCAATATTTTTAATTACGGTCCTGTCATAGTTCTTTTGTAAATCCGTTTTGATTTCATTAAAACAAGCATAATTCGACGTTAGAACTTAGATAAAAAAAGATAGCATTATCAATGAAATAAAAAAAACAAAGTAGTAGAAATTAAGCAAGCAGAAAAAGTATTTATTTTATAACGAATTGATGTTAGAAAATGAAACGAATAAAGAAAATAAATAAATGACATATTATATTAAATGCTCGAATTGACGACCTCTTTGTTGAATGCACATTCAATTTTTATGGCAATTTTCTAACATGGTGGGTGTAATGTATCCCTTCTTTTTTCTTTGAGATGGTCGATATCTGTAGTCGGTGTCAAAAAAACTTTATCCTTTAGGACAAAAAAATCCGTTAACTAAAAATTATTTTCACTGATGACGTTAGTTATTTTAAACAAAACGTCGTTAAAATGACAAGTGTGATATATCCCTGAATTTGTAATTTAACGGTTTTTCAATATTTGTAATGAAAAACAGGTCCGTAATAAAACCAAATATCTCATTTTTAGTTTTCCCTGTATAGCTCGAGAAGGACGAGAGTCCCTGTAGATTTTTTCGACCAATATAATGTTCTCCAAAAAAGTTAGCTTTTTCGTTTGTTTTATGGTTTAGAATATAGCAATGTTAGCACATGATAAAAGAAACAGCCTGTATATAAAAATATATCTAATTTAATTACTTATAAGGAGGTGAAAATAACATTAATAAAATAATAACTCAGGTTTCATAAAATTCAATTTTAAATCATTAGTTAAGTATTTTAACAATATTTTGGTTATATGTCACCTTCGTAGATACAATTTCATTTATTAAAACTTAAAAACATTTAAATACGACTATCAAATTTGTGTACATTTTTTAATAAAGCATTAAGCAACTTTCTTAACCAGATGAATGAGAATTGCAGAATTATAACATTTATATATCTACGTCGCAGTTTTAGAGCAGTTTTAGAGCAACTTTTAAATTTACTTAAAAGGCTCGAACACCGCGTAGTTGCCGTTTAGAGAATTATACAAGGGAATGTGATTGTATTACTTATAATAAATTGGGTATAATTTTTTTTTTATTTTCCAATTAATGTAATCCTACTTACTCTCTAGTTCAATTTGCTCTAAACAGAACAGGGTAGAGCGCCACAAAATACAATTATTCATTTTTGGTTGAAATCCCGCCTTATATAGTAACTAAAAATATGCGATTTTTTTCATATTTAAAATATTTATTAAAAGAGCGCGTCTGTGATACTTTTTTCTAGAGGAAAAAGTTGATACTCGTATCACTTTTACTGGAAATATTAAAAAAATGCCACAGACCCGCTCTGAAGAATTAAATACATAATCGATTGGTGTAAACCGCAGCTTTCGATCTTATATTAAGGGAGTATGCATCCAAAAACCATTTCAGGCAAGATAACATATGGTATTTGCGCCTCTTAATACTTTTACTGTCAGTAGCAATTACTAAGGAAAAATATTTGTTTAACCATGTCCGATTTTCATAGGTTGTAACAAAAATGGATTGTTTAAGCAAAAACAACAAAAACTTTTTGCACGAGTTGTATAAAATATTTTTTCGACGTTCATATGCAAATACTAAAAAATATTTTAGTTTAGGTATAACACTAAGTGGACTAAAAATGGCGTCGATCTGAATGTTTATGCTCCCCAATTTTTTTAGTTTTAAAATTTAAAATGATATTACTAATATTTTTCAGTTCAAATACGAAATTGAATTTTTTTTATTCCTTTTTATTCCATGGGCAAAATTTTTGGCTAAATAAGGAAGTATTAAATATATGGACATGCTTATGGACATATGGCTTAGAAATATTGCGCTCCTCTACAAGTTGATATTTTTAATTCAATGTATATCTGATCTATCTATTTGATGCGTTTCTATGGTACCTGGTATTATTTTGAATATATTTCCTTTAGTTCAAGTAACCGAAATGACATTTGGAATAAAACATATGTCCATTTTTGTCACAATCTCTAAAGTCATTACCATTACTTACAAAATCATTAGCGTTAGTAATTGTTTTATCTACCTATTAGAACGTTAATATTGTTTATATTGCGCTTGCATTGCCTTCTGTTATTTGTTTGTAAATTTCTTCTTTGACTACTTTTCACCGAAAATTATTTTCAGATTCCGTTTGGAAATTTCATTGTATGCTCTCTTTTGTTCTTTGTAGAATTAGTTATTTGTTTCGTTATCAATTATTTCTGTTTGGGGCGAGGAAATTAATGATTGTTTAAAGTGTTGCCAACCTCTTTATATAAAATTATGCAGCTCTTGAATAAAAATAATGTGATTTTGATTTGAATAATGCGAAGTTTTTTGACACGTTTTTGTGTTTATTACTTCATCAAATAACTTATTTTGTTTTGTTTCTTTTTTAAAGCACACCAGGTTAAATCCGTTTCATGATTTTTAATGAAATTAGAAAAAGGATAGTAAATACATATACAAAAAAATAATTATTTTTTATTTTTATACTAGAATCGTGATCGAGCCGGAGTAATATATCAGTTAGATCAGGAAATATCATTTGTGGGTGCCATATTATTATTTATGGGGTACATAAAATCATCATCTAAAAATATATTATTATGAATATGTATTATTAAGTATTATTTCGGTATGTACTTTATTTAAGTTTAAAATAGTAACAAAAAAAATGATACAAACAAATACCCCTAATTTACCCAACCGTGCGCTCAAAAGAGTTTTAAAATGTATTAAAATAAGGGTAGTCTATTGTTATGTTAGACAAATCCGGGCAGCACAGGTGAAATTCATAAATTCACCACATCTTTCAACTGCGGGCTCTTTGAAATCACAGATTTTGTTTGAGTCGCCTGTGCTGTAACCTCCCATAAAATTTTAATTTATTAACACGAAAAAACAATATAATCCGTCTAGCAGATCCGTGCAAAATATTCAGATAAATCCCAAAACAGTTTTTTTTTAATACAATGTAATAGTGTTCCGAGTTTACACTCAAACATAATGGTAACAAGGCAAAGTGCGGAAATAATGCGATTTAATTTTGGTTCTAAAATTATGCGCAGGATTCTTAAATTATGCGGAATTCGCATAATTATGCGCCAATTGGCAACACTGGATTGTTATGTTTTGGGTTAGTTTTTTATTCGTACCAAACTAAACCTGTACCAAATCTTCAGCTTTGATTTCCACTTGTGAATATTATACAATATTATATCTCCGTGATGTTGTTTTGCTAAATTATCTATCTGATATTTCTTTTCGTTTGCTGGATTTATTATTGAGCGTTCTTCATACATTCCCTGCAAGTTTCATATTTTTAAAATATGTGCATCTAATTCATCTCTCTTGCTCTATGTTGTCTTTTATTAGTTTTTTTTGTGTATAAATACTTTTTCCCTATAGTTCATTGCTTTCATCATCACAAAAGTATATCAGTCCAAATCTTGAAGCTTGTTTATATATTAATGGAAAATTTATTTAAAAATAGTGAGTGTGAATTTCTTGGAAACTATATTAGACCTAAGTTGATGTGAGAAGACAATTGTAAATAAAAATAAACTATTGTTGCTATGTTATCAGAAACTTAAGATATACAATGACTTTTGATGTATTTGAGCTTCTTTATTATACATTTGTGGGTTAATATTTTTAACGCGAACAAAGCATTCATAGCACAGAAAAAGTAATGATAGCTTTATATAATGAAGCAAACCAATTTTAGACAAATCTAATATTCTAGCTGTAACATGTCTCTTTATCTACCAATTAGTATTGTATATACAAAGAAAATAAGCAACTTTTAATAAAAATGAAAACATACGTTCATTTACTAGACAAAAAACTAACATACATCTCATTCCTAGAAATCTATTGGAATTAAATGATTTGAAAGGTAGAAATAAAAGTGCCAAACTAGATGTAATAAAACATTTTAAAGATAAGTATAATGCATTTTTAAAAAAGTTAAGATGTTAAATTTTCAAAATCTTTAGAACTAATAAGCTATATATATATATATATATATATTAATTGCATTTAATTGGTTTGTGAAAAAAAGAAACTATTTAATACATAAAGTATAATTTATAATAAAAATTATAGTAGTTTGAGTGAAGTTGTTTCAGGTCAAAAAAATGTTATTTTATGTTTTCACTGTCAGTCATAACATTATAATATTAATTTGACAATTAAATGACCGATATGAAAGATAATTGGTGAAAATGTCAAGAATTAATTTTAATGTCTAACGAAAAAAAAAAACATTTTTCTCGCCTAGCCATACAAAGTACCATCTCCCATTCTTTTAAAAGAGTATTTTTTATATGTATAATTTACATATACCTAAATCATCAATTAAATGTAAGTAAAAAATATTTTTGAAAGAAATAGAAATTATAATTCAAATCTTATATATAACAACTTTTGTCATTTATATCTCTCTATATCCATTCAATAAATAGTGTATATTAATCTTGCTTTATTTAGTGATTAAATATATTTATAAAAATGTATAAATTTTATATAAAAATTTAGAGGTCAATTATAATGTGGTCACTATTATTATTTATACAAATCTTAGAACATACTTACAGTGTTTGCATAAAATCGGTGTCAGAAAAAAGACCTCATCTAGCTTGTGGTCGGGTTTGCTATCCATTTCTGAAAACAAAATAAACAATTGAAATTAGAAAGAACTGATAAATGTACCAAACAGCTATGCAGTCCTGGCAGAGCAAAGTAGCAAATAAATTTTACAGAATGCAGTTAGGATAAATCATGGTTTATAAGTATAATAAATCTAAAAATGGCGCAAATGGCATTAAATCATGTGTTAGTTTTTAACATGATTAAATGGGATTTTTAATATTGCTAACAATAATTCTTTGTAATATTTTTATTACATAGATTTCAATTTAGTTCCTAGTATTAGCAGCAAAGGCTTAATATAAATATATATTTTATACTTCATAATGTAAATTTTAATATTTTATCCTAATTTATTTATAGACTTGTAATAATCATATTTATAAAGTTTATATTTAGTAACTTATTCATTTATTGTATAACAAAAGTTATAATTAGAAGTTTATTTAAAATAACAATATGTAAAGTAGAAAAAAATAATCAGTTTACTAGTTTTTATTACTAATTTTTGTTGTAAACATATTCAATTTAGCATGGACCTACAACAACTTTTTACAAGAGTCAAATTTACATTAATAAATAAATAAGTCTATCTAGAATTTGAGTGTATTACTATATATGTTAATAGATTTGATAGTAAATAAATCACAAACTAAACATAGGCAATTATTAGCATGTGATTTAATCTCAATTCCTTATTGCTTCTGATAAGTTTGTAATTTGTGTACAAAGAAACATAATAATTGCAGATGTTCTATGTGTAGAACATTTCAAATGCTGCCATAGGTGTTAGTCTGCAATCAGCAGTTTATGATGTGTATATTAATTTCCAATATCTCCTGTAACTTGACCTAGGTCATAAAATATTCCTTAAATTTAAAATGAAAACCACTCGCATTTTCTTCTTTTTAAAATATTACTACAGTATTTTCCTCTAGCTGTGAATCTTCATTTTCTGACTAGAATGGATTCATTTTCAATCCTCAAGTTTCTTTTACAGATAAAGTACTATAGCATCACTGTACTTAATAATCTGTGTTAATTATTTCATTTATATCCCAACAGAATTATTTTGGTTTCATTAATCAAGCTTTCAAATCGAAAAATATCACTCTCTAGATAGTAGCCATAAGCTGATGATACAGATATAGAGAGATAATGGGCAACCAAATGTACTTAAAGCAATTTTTACAAGAAACGGACCACTATTTGGTTAAACATCATTTTCTCTCCTAATGTCAACAAGTAAAGCCTAACTACAACTAAGTCAGTGGATTGTTGTGGAAAGAAATCTAAAAAATCAATATAAAATAAATTTTATACTTTAACCACGGAAAAATTGACAAAACCATAAAAAAGTATATACTAATATATGTTAATAAGAAATATGTGGATTGAAATAATTTGCACCTAAAACTGCTTGTAAAAATATACGTCATATTAGCGAATCTAAAATGGCAAAATATATATATATAGGATTGTAACTTATATTAATTTCATTTTGTTGAAAATATGTAACAATTAAAATTTACATAAAAAATAATCCAAAAAACTATTTTAATTTTTAGATTTGGAAACTAGTTTTTCCAAAACTCATGTAACATTTACAGAAAGATAGTGTGTATATGAAATTAGATAATAATAAGTAGGTTTTATGGAAACTAATACAAGTTGCAAGTCCATAAGTTTTATTATACTTCAAACAATTAAGTTTGATCAGTGGAACTGTAGGTGTATGTATATTTTTTTTTTCAATAGGTATGTTAAATTTGAAAAAATTGTGAAGCATGATTAATTACGTCTTTTATTGTTGATATGATTTTGTTTAAATTGACATATTAAAAATATGAATATGATATGAGTCCTATAAAAATATTACTTAGTTTTATTTTGTCCGATAAAAATTTTACGTTCAAGAATTAGTGGCTAGACAACCTACATTTAAAAATTATATCATTTATATCTAAAGCTTACAAGAATTGTTTGGATTTAGGAATGTTTCCAATAAATTTTATATTTTTTAAAAATTTTAGAAAGGGAGAATGTGAACAGGTAAAAGCTTACAACATAAATTAAAAGACAATACAAGTTTGAAAAACTATCAGGTTTCACTTTAGTTATATAAAATAGCTTGCCAAGATAAATTAAAACAATTTATGACAAAAAGAAAAGCTGCTTTATTATTTATTGTAATTTATTCTTTAAATAGTTAACTACTAGAGTTTTGAACTCAGTTAAAAAATACCGAGATGATGTCCTGTGGGCAGTAAATGCATATCTAAGTCCCACCTTTTCATTGTTTTGGTTGAATAAAAATGCATGTACAAGCAACTGTTTTTGCATGTCATGTTTACTACTGTATAAGCAACAATAAGGGAAGTCAATTAAGTTACAAATGTTAACAAATTATAACAACGCAAAATATTATAGAATATGTATTGTTTTGTATCTTTGCAATAATTTTTACTTTCCGATATAATATAGTAATGAGATCTTTAAAAAAATAGATCTCTCGAGATTTTGACTATTCCTTTGTTTAGGTCCAATGGTCCAACATTTTTCAAAAACTTCATACTAAATAGCTCATTTATTCATAAGATATTGTTAGAACTATGTTAATTTTATGCTTTAAAATAAATTTATAGAAGTTAAAGTTTTTTTACCTAGTTTTGACACTTCTACACCACATGCTGAAGGATGATGTATGGTTTTCCCCACTTCTGATCCCAATAGTTTGACACGTTCCACTAAAAAATATATAATATAATAAGTAACTATTAAAAGATAAAGCTGATTTCATTTTATAATTACAGCTAAATGATGTCACAGAGAAATATTTTTATTTTGTTTTTTTACAATTAGATATTGCATACCAAAAATAAAGATCATTTATTTATTTATTTATTTATTTAATGAATCTTATCAAATATACTAATATTTTACAAAGTAATATTTACAATATTATTGATGGAATTAGTAATAAAATTAAATGCATAAAATATGTAATTTAATAAAGTAATAAAAAAGACTCCAATGGTGAAAGAAGTCAATTCATAATGACAGTAAACTAAACAAATCAGCTACATAACTAAAAAAAATTGAATGAAAATTTACTTGCCCTCGCCAAAATAAAAAAAAATAAAGTAATAATGTAGTTTATGGTAGTGCCAACATGAAATTAAATTACTATCATTGACAAGAACTCAGAACTCAGTGGCTAGTTTGCATATTCTTCACAATAAACATTATGAAATTTAATCTGTTATTTGTTTGTTTCTAAACAATTCAATTAAGCTAAACAGAAATAATAGATTAAAACAAACATTTCGATTACTTAATTCATCATCAATTGTAGTTATTTAGTATTAAAAATCTATTACTTGGTTTTAATCCAAATGAAATTTTGATCAATTTTAAATTAGACTGAAAAAATTTAGTTGTTTCTTATAATAATCTATTTTACATTGCCGGAAATTTTTTATGATAAAAATAGTAATATGACTAACACATTTCCTTAAAGTGATAACTGTACATTGTAATGTGGTAAGCTAAATTACAAGCTTCACTTATATGGAAATAAGTTCCTGTTTTAAATGAACAAATCAAAATTACATATATTTAATTTTGTGAAATAGAATTTAAGATGAACCACCTAGAATCATTTATTCTTTCATGTATTTTTTAACAAATAACTAAATGCATTGACAAAAACATTTCTTTAGCAAAAATCTAGTTGTAAATGATTATTTTTGTACCTGGGACATATCCTACTCCATTTGTCCTTCTACTATAGGCAAAAAGCCACCCAGGCCTATTTGACTGTGTATCTTCAAACGGACTTTGTATGGATACTTCAAATACATCTCCTTTTTGAAAATCTAGTTCATCTTCAGAAGAGGATGTAAATGATTTAATTGCTTGATATAACTCATAGTCCCCCATCTCAGGTTAAATTCTAACACTGCCTGACTAGTGCATATTTTTTGCATTACTTGTGATTCCAGGAAATGCTTAAATTTTTGGAATAGTTCCCAAAATTAGCACCCTATCATCACAACAACTAACAAGTGGTACAGTTTGATTAAACGTCCAAAAATCACTATTCATAATTTAATTATGTAAGTAGTTTTGAGTGGCAGTATTCTAATAGTCCAAATTTTCAAAACTACATATTGAGTAACACAAAAATAAATAAATATCAATGCAGGAGGGTGCCTTCTTCTTTTGGTTGTGACATCAGGATGTTTCTTAGTTTTTTCACTGTAACTTTATTTACTATTATCATGGTCTGAGACCTCTGCTAGGAGCAATTTGTATTTAATGGAAATCTTTTTGCTTCATTTTTTAGTCACACTTAAAAAATCTACACAAACAAAACACCAGAAAAAATAAAAAATGGCGTCAACGTCAAAAGATCTATCAAAATTCATGTTGCAAAAATTTTTAAATGTCAAAAGTACTACCAACCTAGAAAACCATTTTCAAACTGTTTTATATAGATTGATTATGAGACCAAATAATATTTTAATTAATTTTTTATTAAATTTTCATCATAGTATTAAAAAATATCTTTGCTTTTTATTAAAATTTAATATAAAAGTGGGTGGACTTAAAGTTAATGAAGAAGTTGGACATTCTGCTTTTTAATGCAAGGATCGAATGAATATACTTCGTCAATTTTTTAATAATACTTTGTCAATTTTTTAATAAGGTCCTTAATCTTTATCATATTTTTTACGTATTATATAAGCATGTAATTATTAGGTCATCAAATATTGCACTGTTTATTAGTTTTCGTTTAGTTTTATTTTTATTATTTTAAAGTTTTAAATATAATCGATTATTAGAATCGATATTTAAAATTTCCTTATTAAACGATGACAGTTAACTTAAATCGAATTAGATATTATTATATTATAAAATAAACCACCTTCAATATTAAAAGGTATTTGGATTTTTTCTTTTATAATCTTAAATAATACTTTATAAACATAAAACCATTTATATTAGGTTATGACACATCAAACGAAGTAAAATTTTGATGGCACATGGCTTGTTTTTGGTTAAATACAAAGGAAACCACAATAAATATTTTTACTACTGAAGAAATAAATAATGTAACTTATTATAACATTAAAGTTTCTGTTGGCGACTTTAACTGGACGGTGGCCCATCGTTATAGCGAATTTTACGAAATTCATAATCAACTTGTGGTTGACCATGGAGTGTCTAAAGAAATTTTACCATCAAAAAAGGTTATTCGAAACAAATGTCCTATCTTCATCGAGGGCAGGAGAAAAGGATTAGAAGAATATTTACAAAGAACTCTTGTATTTTTAAAGCGTACTATGCCAAAAATATTTGTAGATTTTCTACAATTCAATGTATATGATATTTTCTTTTTACTTCAAGATCTTTCTTCAAAGTTATTTTTAGAATCTGATCAAATACTTTCAAGTAAAAAAACATATTACTTCACAGCTTTAGAAGTAAGTAACGATATACTACTTTTAATATGTTGATTGACAGTTTTTTTTTTAGCTGCATGCTTTAAGCGAATTTTTAAGGAAACCTTTATTGGATCAAACTGAAACTAGGTTTGATATTAGCCCAGTGGTGGATTTATGTTCCCAATTAACTTCTATTACAGTTAGTGGTGATTCCAAACCACATTTACAAAGCA
This sequence comes from Neocrepidodera transversa, assembly GCA_963243735.1. Classification (NCBI taxonomy): domain Eukaryota; kingdom Metazoa; phylum Arthropoda; class Insecta; order Coleoptera; family Chrysomelidae; genus Neocrepidodera; species Neocrepidodera transversa. Next base: position 7,126,455 of record OY725339.1, read on the forward strand.
ATATTGTGTTGAATAAGTTACCATTTGATCTTACCCCCTTCAAAGTAGGTTAAATTTAATTCTAGTACTTGTACTCTCGAATGAATTAATAGTCGGGATCAATTTCTATATTTTTTATCTTTGGATTTTATATTTTTACTCTATGACATTGTATTTTTTAGGGTTTGAAATTGTTAAATTTAAGAAATGTCGCATTTGAGAGCATATATTCTCTTGGAAATTTAAGATACACTGTTCAGAAACTCTATGTCAATAACACAAGTGCTACAACTATTTCTAAAATTTTACAATGTGATGTCATTCATAAAGACAACATAGAAGGGAGTCAGGTAAATACATTTATATTAAAGTATTTAATTTTAACCCAATAAAGCCCTAGTTACACATATGTAACGCAATATGAACATAGTACTTATTACTTTTAACTTTTGCTACCACATGGCACCATTGATGAATCAACCATTTATATTCATTTGCTTTTTTAATTTTTTGTTTTTAATGTGCCATCCTTGTTCTCGCCTAATGGCAACAAAAAATCAAAATTGGTTTCCTGCACATCTAGACACCATAACGAACAATTACTTTTCAATAAGAGGTAAAATTTGTCTCTATTTTCATAAAAAGTTGGAAGAGCATATGTCGAAGACATAGAAGCAATCTGAGGAGAAGATTATTTAAATCGCCTCAGTAAGCGTCAGCGTCTGGCTAGTGTTGAAATCCGTTTTAATAGTCACGTTAACATAAGTAAAGAAAATATTGATATTCGAACTACAAATAAGTTTTATAGATATTTTGATCTAGTCAAAATGTTTTAGCGGTTTTGGAATGATGCGACGTTTCAATATTTGGTTGTTAAGTTGAAAATCACCTGGACCACAACATAAGCACTGATGAAATTGTCACTTTGATACTAAGCGGCTGTAACATCTGGATAATAAATTAGTGCAGAATGCAATGAGAAGAAGTTTTTCAATTTTTACAAAATCTGCATTAAGCTATTATACCCAAATAACAAAGCATTGAAAGTAAAACCAGTGAGGGACAAACTGAAAAAAAAATAATAGCATTATTTCATTCCCGAAAAATATTTGAACTACGAAGAATCAATGGTCATATAATATAGGCGAAGCAGTTTATAATAGGGAAGCATTAGATATGTTAAAACCAATAATATACTGACAGTAATCCCTAATAGAGGAGATGTGCAATGGAAGGATGTTCCTAAAGTGTCAGCTTCCTTTCCGTGCTAAGAAGTGTTTCAATGTATTCAAATATTTTTTATTTGTTGTTTTTAGAGTACCTAAAAATCCAGCGTTTAACACAATACGTAAATTATTCAGTTTTACAAAAAAATCAAAATTTCGGCTAATGGGTTAATATATTTAAAGGCTGCAATGTTTTTTATTAAGAACAAATTTTTTTTTCAGAAATGGAATACCCTAGAAATCTTGGATCTAAACAACAACAATATAACGGAAATTGATAATACTATAAAATTAGCTCCTAAAATAACAAAGTTGTCCCTAAATGACAACAAAATTTCTACTATAACAAATCTTTCTCATCTTCCGAATCTATCGCATTTAAATCTAGCTAATAATTTAATTTCATTATGTATAGATTTACACATAAAAGTAGGAAACCTAATGATATTAAACCTCTCACAAAACAATATAAGCTGCTGCAAAGGCTTTAGCAAACTGTATTCTCTAGAAACACTAGATTTAAGTTGTAATAAGATCAATAATGTTGAAGATATTAAGTTTCTAGGGGATTTGCCTTGTTTGGAAAATTTGGTGCTGACTGGGAATAATGTAGCCACTGCAGTTGATTACAGGGTAAAAGTATTAGAATATTTTAGAGATAGAGCAAAATATATTTGTTTGGATAACGAGAAACCATCTCAAGCGGAACTTGATAAGGTTTCAGTTTTGAGAGCGTTGAGGATTGTTAAGGAAGGCAAAACACCAGATTTAAATGCAGGATTTGCTTCTCACTAAGAATAATCTATGAAATATATGTAAAATGACATAGAGATGTATCAATTTTTTTTGTCTGAGATTGTTATATCTTATTAAGAGATTTTTAAATTTGTATTATATTCATATATTTTTTTTACGAAGTTTGTAAAAATTTGATGAAGTGTAAATATAATCGAAATTTTATTTATTAATGGAATTAAAAATTTTGTATATGGTACATGAATGCTAAAAGCAAAAGTTTTATTTTTACAAATTGTTTATAAAATATCTAGTTTTTCTGTAATGAAAGAAGAAAAATGTTAAATGATAACTTAATACAATATATTCATCAGTAAACTGTGAGTAATTTTTTACGATTAAAAATTCACCATCTTCATTATTTTTCAAAAATTATATGGATAGGACCTCTCCCGTAATTAAATCCATTGGACACACATGTACTTTAATTCTGGAGCCAATTTAAATGATCATTAATTTAAACATTGGATTTAAGCATTATAATGAATATTTTTTTAATAATCGAATGAACGGTATAAGAAAAAAAATGTATGTAATATTTTTCTGAAAAAAATTGTGGCAACAATTAAAACTAAAATGAACAGTCGTCAATAATGAGCTTTGAGCAGTGTAATGCGCAAAACAAACATTGTAATGCTCAAAATATTTATAAAAAAGCACGAGTATATAGGGACAAATATTTTGCTACACGATACAGCTGTAACGTTGCCAAATTGATTGTGAATAGTTGTATATTAAATTAAAGGAAAAATATCCATTGACTATAGTTATATTTATTATTCGTATTAGATATTAATAAAAATTTAAAATGGAAAAAAAATTCTGGCAATAGGAAATTGAACCTGGTTCCCGTGTTTTACAAAGTCGTGAGAAGCGATACGCCCTCTGGGACCCAATTCTAGAAATCGTAGGAATCGATTCTCGTGAGAAATTTACGTCATTTTCTCTAGATTTTGTAATATGTCTATTCTTGAAATATTTCGTAGGAAAAAATTCTCCAAAAATTATGAGAATTAATTCCTAATGTCATTGTCTGGAGAAACTTCAAATTCTCATGAGAATTTAAGAAATTAGAGTGTGAATTGTACGTATTTGACGTATTTTGTGGGAATTGAAATTGAACATTATTGTTTTTTTGTTGTTACCGCCATAAATATTGTTAAAATGAATAATTTTTTACTTCAAGCTATCGTTTTAGATAATTTAGAAAGTTGTTTAGACAGCATTTTCGTCTATCCAAACAAGCCTTTGACGATCTAATGGAGTATATTGAGCTTTTTCTGCTACCAACAATCAGAGTTGGAGATTAACCAAAAGAGAAAAAGTTTTAGTAGGGATCTTTCCTCTAAGAAGTTCCTTATCATTTTCTAAGAATTCTACAAGGATTTTTTTTGCGCTTCACTCACGAAATTTCGTTTGGCCATCGCAAATAAAAAATGAACAAATAACAAATAACCCATAGTCAATAATAAACGATAATGCACAATAATAGGATAATAACTATGTAAATTGTTTCAATTTGTTTCCTCAAAAATGTAAAATGTCAAACATATGGTATCAATGGCAACTGATATTCATTTCTGCGAACGTATTAAAATAATATTTGAGCACAGAACTAATAGTTCTGAGTATTTGATTGGTTGAGTTCATGAAATACTTGGATTTAGTAAAGACATACGTCACTTTTTTTAATTCACTAGAATTTCAGTTCAGACTTATTCAAGAATAGGACTGGCGATTCTCAAGAGAATTTTTTTTGGGGAATCAATTCTCTGGAGAATTAATTCCTACGATTTCAAGAATTGGGTCCCTGGTGTTGATATTAGAAATATCTTCATGACAAAGTACTTTGATGGCGTTATTGCCATATTAATCAGATTCGAACTTAGAACATTTACTATTAGACATCAATTTTCCATCCTTATATTGTCTTGAGAAGTCGATATCGAAGTTTAAACAAACAGTATCCAATATCCAAAATGAGTTGCGTTCTACGATAGGATAAAGTTTAGGTAGTACTTGCTAACCAGACGAAAGGACATTGAAAACATTGAGAACTATCAAATCGTCTAATAAACATACAATACAAAAGAAAAACGGCAACACTACAAGCGGATAATGTCGAAAAGTCTGATATGCTTTCAAATATTTCTGGTTCTGGCGCCAGACATAAATAGATCGTACCCATTTTTTTCTATATGTCTAACTGAATATAAATGTATGACGTAATTTATGCAAACGTGTCGTGAAAAATATCATGGTGTATTTTGGACAATCTACCGACCAGGTGCCAAGGAGCGCGTTCGTTGTTCAAAAACCTTCAACTTAATTTGGAATCTCGTTCCAAAACCTTGGTTGATTTACTTGAGTGTATGACTTTTCAACGGTGTTTAAAGTGCGGTAAATAGTTGGATTTGTTTCACTTAATGACAATTGACAAACAACATATAAAAATCCGTTTCTTTAGCTTGATTAGTTCAAAACGTTGTCTGAATAATGTTCTTTATACAGACAACGGTTCAAAATAAATATCAGTATTATCTTCATCTGAATCAGAACTGCTTGAACTCTCGTCAATATTAAATATTTCATCTATGAATGTATTAAAGACTCCCATCATAGCAATAAAGCTCTGCTCATCCATGTTTCTGCTTTGATCTTTAAGTAACCAGTTCCAAAAGCCATATCTAACTTGTCACCCGAGAAATACCAATTTATTATTTCACCCCTTAGACCATTTATTATTAGACATGCCTTGTTTACATTTTTGTATACAATGTTTTGAAGTCGACACATCTTGTCTCTTTCTCATGGTGCAGCGGTATCCGCCGGGAAGTGTTTACAAATATCAATAGAAGTAGCGTACGCCCATGGACTTACCACAAGTATCGTTTAAAATTTAAATAACTTAATAAAACTTGAGAAAATGGCTCGGTCGTAGAGTTACTTGCGATACTGTTTGTTTACGTGTTTGTATACAAATAATCTTACATATCACAACATGCTGTGCTTAGATATTGACTTCAAGAGAAGGATGGAAAATTGATGTCTAATAGTAAATGGTCTAATTTTCACCCCAACCATCGTGTAAGCACAGTAAAATGATTATATATATAAATATTTATTTTACTGTGGTGCAAGTTTTGGAACACGCTCAAGGACTTTAGGAGAGGATGAACATTTGACTTTGACATGACACGTGACTTAAAAACGAGAGCAAAAGCACGGAGTTGAGGTCTGAGCGGTCTTTAACTTTTATTTAAAAAAATGTTTATTTTACTATTCTAAAAAATATTCTATATGGGAAAAGATGACCGTGAGTCGCTTAGATGTTATATACAGAAAAATTGTTCTTAGTAAATATTTTACTAAAGGATGGGGATCGCCTGAAGACATATATAAGTAAGTAGTGCACTAAAAACAACATTAATAAACAGATTTTGAAGCAAATAAAAAAATTAAATATAATATTATTTTCAGGTTATTTGACTTCAGAAAATTGATGTCAAATAGAGAAACTTGTTATAAATTGGTGCCAAAAGAATACCCGATACAAATAATAAATGTGAGTTAAATTGTATTTAAAAAATTATTTGTGGTGACTCGATATTATTAGTGAACAACATATACATATATTATTAATTTTTGTTATTTGTATGCTTTTCATTCAGTAGTACGGATAATTTAAGTATAATTTATATTGAATTAAAAAACCACTTATTCTAAAAGATATCTAAACTAAAAGCAACTATCGCAGAAGCTAATTTTCTTGCAATTAGAACTTTCCTTCACATTGCAGATGTAACATTAATTTTGTGGTCTTTAATTGTCATGAATTTTATTTCAATTAGTACAATTTTTCTATTTTACAAATTTCAGGTAATTAAAAGGTCTGATTGTCGAATAATAGAGGGTAAATTCAGGAGCCCTTTTGCCATACATTTACCAGGTTTGGTTCGAGAAGAAGTACAAGACTCTTACTTTCAGATGATCCTTCCTATAAAATGGAAAAATAGTTATAAACCAATGTGTATTCATTTAGCAGGGACAGGGGATCATGTAAGGTCAAACTTCGTGAACCATGATCTTAATAATTTATCAACATCAAATGTTTCCAGTATTTTTGGCGAAGACGGAATATAATGGCTAAACCCTTAATTAGGGATGGTATTGGTGCAATAATTTTAGAAAACCCCTTTTATGGAGTTCGTAAACCAAAGGATCAGCTTAGATCTTGTGTTCACTATGTGTCAGATATCTTTATTATGGGAGGTTGTCTGATCCTAGAATGCTTAGTCCTTTTAAACTGGTGTGAACAACTGGGTTTTGGGCCTCTGGGAATCACAGGGATATCTATGGGGGGCCATGTGAGTTTTTAAATCTACAAATCTTTACATGAAATGCTTCTTTACATTATATTTTTTTTCATTTTTAAGCACATTGGTCTATTCTAAATTATTACTTTATGCCATGCATTTTAAAAGGTAAACTCAATTTTACGTAAGCTAGTTTTATCCATACCTGTAAAATTTTTTTACCAAACAAAAATTTGTAGTGTCTGTCGCAGACTGAAAAACTGAATTTTAACCCTCAAGACATTGAGAAAATGGCAGACAAAACTCAAATTTATTTATTTTTTTTTTCATTTGCCAAAGCATTGCAGCTTGCACATTCTCATCTGATTATTTATAAATTCATTAATAATCCTTAAGGCAACTTCATAAAAGCAATGTATATAAATAATAAAAATTGAGGCGTAGAATTTAATTTATTTGTTCATTTATTTTAAAAAGCACCTTTCTTTAGATGGCTTCTTTGGCAGCAACTAATTGGCCGAAACCTTTAGTGCTAGTTCCTTGCTTATCATGGTCTACTGCATCCTCTGTATTTACTGAGGTAAAATTTGTTTTAAAAATGCTTTTAGACAGATATCCATTCTATATTTTGTTCTAGGGTGTAATGAGTGATTCTATAGACTGGGACATGCTTCAAAAGCAATATAAATCCAATGATATGTTCTATTACACTCTCTCCAAGCTATGTAAAATTGTAGACAATCCTTTTGCATGTGACCTCAGCAAACCATCAGGTAATTCATACAATATTAGTTGAGATTAATAAAAATATTTTATTTTCTCAAAATTATATAAATAATAATATATGAATAAAAAGATTACAAGTGCGTCTTTTTAACTCTTAAAAAGAGTTGTTATTGCTCTTTAATAAAATGATTGTTAAAGTTAAGGCATTTCACTGATTTAGTAACATGAGTCTATACTTTTAGATTGCAAAAAACTACTTTAACAAGAATAAACATTTAAACAAGAGTTAAAGTTATCTAAATGTATTTTTGTTGTAGAAACTAAACTGGATGTACCAATTCATCTATTAGATGATTCTCAAGCATCCTATGTAACGCCGTACCAACTAATAAATATTTTAAATTTAAATCCAAAATGCCAATCTGTTCCTTATAGAAAATCTAGTCAAATAATTGGTTCCAAAGAATTTTCAATAATAAATCTATTAAAAGAACCTCCTGCAATAACAACTAGTAAAAAGATAAAACATATGAAGAAAAGAGACAGAGAAGCGCTATGGTTCATGAGAGGGATTATGGATGAATGTACGCATCTGAAAAATTTTTCTGTACCATATGATACTTCATTAATTATTTCGATTTGTGCTAAATATGATGGTTACGTTCCTCGAGGCGGGGTCTCAACTTTAGAGGACATTTGGCCTGGTGCTACAATTAAATATGTTGAATGTGGGCATGTTGGTGCCTATGTGTGGCATCGAAATATTTTTAGGTCAGTAAAAAAATTACTTTGTTTTATAGAAAAAATAACACTCCTTATTTAATATATTTCGGAAAATGATGTTGATTGTGTTAATTAATAAAAAAGCATTTTTATTGGGTTTGGTGTCGCTAAATATTAAATTTTTTATATAGATAAGAAGTTGAAAAAATGCTATTTTTTAATGTTAATTTAAATCTTGCAACAGTGATAACTTTTGACCCATCAAATTGATATCTCAAATTTGTATATACTATCATTAATTTCAATGTGGAAATATGCGAATACAGGTTTTTTTATTAAAATGTAATCACATTTAATATTTTTATCTGTAGGAAATGTTTGTATATTTTTAGAGTATTTGTTTGTAGGGAATCCATAGTAGAGGCGTTTGATCGAGCTATGAAAAAAATGGACCCACCATCACAATCTTTTATTGAAATTTGAAGATCTTTTACCTCTTAAAATTTTCAGTATTTTTCACCGTCTAGTGCCTTTTGCTCACGAAAGCTATATTTATGTATATTTTGTAATTATTGTACATTAACATTGTCCTGAACAACCAAATTATTGTGATATATTTTTAAAAGAATAATAAATAACCATTCTTACTTTACAAAGTATTTAGTTCAGTTGTTTGATTTTTACTATTGACGACATATTTTAGTTTGCCTTTTTCTGGCAAAAGTCTTTGATAAACACGGAGCTTAATTGTTATATAGGTAATATCTGCTTTCCAAGACGCTATTCCCTTTAAAATAAATAAATTAAAAAAATAATTACAAAGGTAAAATATTAAATATAAAAAAGAAAAAGGTTTAAACAATTAACAACCTATTTAAAAAAAATAATGGTATAAAATAATTTTCTACCTAAAAAAATATTTGTCAATTAAAAAAAATTAATAGTTGAAATAAATACACCACATTACTTACCCATTAAAAGTATATATTTTGAATTAAACGTATAAATTTGATATTAATAGATATTAATATTTGTGTTAAAATTTTCTTTCTTTCTTTAAACTTGAACTAAATTATTTTGCCTGGCATACAACTCTTACACCATATAAGGATCCACGAACCTGATGAAGAAAGGTTAAGTATATAAATTATAAAACGATTGCAAATAAGGTAAATATTTGTAAAAAAAACATTAACTTTAAAATTCTAAAATTAAATTATATAATTTTTCAAATAAAATAAAATTTCAAAATATTTGGCTCCCATAACGTGGGAATAATAATAATTTCAATTTATTATCAAATTGAAATATAATCAAAATAAAAATAGTTCAAAAAAGAATCGCTCTTATAAAATGCAGGTTCACAAATAACTTTTCCTACGATCACTACCCAAAGTAGGCTTTTGCACACTCAAATCTAACCGCAAAGTTGACGTTTTCCGTGATCTGTAATAATTTGACATTATTGTCGCTCTAGCGCGTACTTTTCCGCTCGCCTGTTTTCATTTACAATAAACTAAAGAAAGGTAGTAAATAACACATATATTAAAACAAAATGTAGGGCAGTCTGAATATTTTAGTTGAAATATTAATATTTGAAGATATTTCGAACGAAATTAAACTTTATTTTATAAAATTTATCTAGAAAAAATATAACAGTCAGAAGGTACACCTAGATACACCTAGGTACACCTATATGAAATAGTGATTGCATATTTAAGTATCTACTTACTGTTTTGTGCAAATAGTAGACTATGAAATTAATGAAACGTCATTATTTCATTTTTAGGTTATGAAGTGTATTTTCATGTTTTTTTTTAATTATTTGTCTAAAAATAATGTGATCGTAGAAAAAATCTTGTGTGCAATTCGAGCAGAAAGTGCTTTGCCGCTTTCGGCAGATTGCCCGCGCTCCGCTACGCGTCGCGCGGGCAACTCTGCCTCAAGCGGCAAAGTATCACTTTCCGCTCTTAATACACAAATAGCTATAATAAAAATGTAGGTTTGGGATCTAGGCTCAAAATATTAGGCAAATTATAGGAAAGGCCGAACCGCAGGGGAAAGTAGAAAAAATTTAATGGCAACGGAAAATTTGTTCTTTATTGAACAATTTAAAGTAAAAAACGTAATGAAAGTATTGCATAGGTATATGGAAATTTGTTCTGAAAATTAAATCTAATTATCCCGGCATAAATAAATGACAAAATCGGAAAAACGGATTTTCTTAAAAATAACTGAATTTTATAATATGTTACAATAATAAGAGCGCAAAACCTTTTGTGCATTATTTAAATATATTATAGGTATTCGAATAAAGAGGTTTTAATTTTGAAGGGCCTTATTTAATTTGCCCTGCGTCATGTATCTGAAAGGTCTTTTTAATCTAATGTAATTTGTTTTCGATGCACTAATTATCCTAGAACAACCTGTATATTTTATAACCAAATTAATGACGTACTTAATACAGTCTAGATATAAAAGTAAATTGAATTTCTGGATGTTACACCTGTATTTTTTATTGCCCTATCGAACTTTCAGTTGTATTATAATATGACTCACTTCGTAACTTTTTAGAAACAATCCATTTAAAAATATCATAAGGTGATTCCAAAAGATATAGTTAAAACGCGACATATCTAATAAACTTATTTTACTTAGTTTAGTCAAGAATTCGGTTTCATTAAATTACCTAAATTACAAATTTTCGAATATTTTTGCAAAAGTTTGAACCTAAACGCCATCTATTAGCCTGTTTGTTTATATTGGAATTTTTATGTGGGATGTGATTGGCGTATACAATCACGTGGTCGTCTACGCCATTGCTTTTTAGACAAAGATGAAAGCTTACTGGTTGTTGTTTGTTGTTAGGTTCAGACTGTCAAGTCACGTAGGCCGCTCAGAGAGTTTGTGCAAATACGTACGTAAAATTCCGCGTAAATAGTTAACAGAAGCAAAAGACAAACTATAAAGAAGTAACAAAACCAAATCTATTGATATTATTGAAGTATTTGAACATGTCATCTACAAAATCAAGCGTAGATGATCTTCTCGGAGGTAAGATTTATTGTTTATGTTCCCATCTGGTTTGAAATGTCACTTCTATTTGTAAATACGTTGATGTTTGTAAATATACATTTCACCTTCATTGTCTGTGTATGTTGTTTCTAATGTTCATACAATAATTATGAATACTATAAAACTTTAAGTAATAAAGTGCGGAAAATGTTTACTTTATAGGTACATTGTTTTCATTGCAACGGATTCCATTACATTTCTTTCTTTATATTAAAAATTAACAGCACAGAATCCATCATATAAATTGTATAGATTATAACAAATTTGCAGTAATTATTTAAATCAGAAACGGAAACAGACTCTGTTGTTTTTATTTAATGAATACTTTTGTTGCTAAATAATATGCATCACAAATCTTCTAAATGTCATTGACTTTATAAAAGAACATAAACAAGCAACATTTTTTTAAGAAGCCAGTCTCCAAGGATAATTTAAAGAATAATTAAATTTTATAACATTGCTCATATGCAAAACATTTGTTGCGTTTTTATTCAAATATTTAAATACCAAAATATTTTGACAACTAAGATACCTATTTGACTCGTCACAAAAATGTTCAGTCATAATCAGAATATTTATTAATATAATGTTATAAACAGAATGTATTTTTACATTTGTTATATGAATTTTTTTTGTTGGGATTTTTACCCATATTTGTAGTTAAAAAAGTCAACTATAGTCCAGGAGCTAAAAACTTATAAATAAAAATACTTCAGTAGCTAAATGATAACGTTACAATTATTAAATCTTTATTGCTCTGAAAAGTGCAACAGAGATAACTAATAGACAAAAAGTTGAATTTCATCTGTATTATTTTGTTTTCATCTCAATTCTTTATATGATTCTCTACCTACTTAGATAAATTATCTACAGAATCATGGGTAGACGTCAGTGCAGGTTCAACTTGTGGTTCACAGAATGGAGGAACTCCAGGTTCGATAACTCATACCCTGTCTGTTGAAGACTACTTACGTTTACTTAAAGAAGCCCAAGAATCCAATCAGTCGTCAGCTAGAGTATCGCTAGCTGGATCCCGACGAGATTCTCCAAGAAGCAGTCCGAAATCTCCCCCCAATAGTCCTGTCCAGGGTACTGCACTCAATCTTGAATGGCAATCTTATTACATTAATACAGAAGCTAAAGAAGTAAGACAGATCTAATTATTTTTATTTTGGTGTATTTTTACAATAAATGGTTCTATATTAACAAAAATCAAATGTGACACAATTTTAAACTTCCGCTTCAGTACGCCCACATACACCTTGACCAGCAAGAACTGGCGGATGAGAAAGAGATTTATAACATAACATTTGATATCGACACTAACGCTACATATACTATCTCGCCCACCTGTTTAAATAATGTTTGATAGACGCCTGTCTGTTTTACTCTCTAACCGCCAATTCTCCTTTGTCAAGATGTTAATTTAGTAGCCACACACTTACTTTTACAAATTTATATGTTAATAAAGACCAATTTATTTATATATTTATATTTCGTAATAGGTTACAAATGACCCCGCATTTTTTAAATGGAAAATGGCTTTCCATCAAATTTGCTGATTTTTGCATATGATCAAGATGTTGATGCCCTAAAAGCTTCCATGGCACTAACAAAAAATAATGATAAGTTGAAGAATCGATTTTTCATAATTTTAAGATTTTTACATGACTCGCATATGTTTGAATTAATGATCTATTAGAAATATATTTTGATTATAGTTTGTGTATAAGGGTTCAAAAATATTAACAATACATTTAAATTGCAACTATACAGGGTGAATCGTTTTGCAAAGAAAAGAGTTAGTTTCAACGGTATAAAATATTGTATAGTTTTATTAATAATAATCTAAACGAAAATAGACTTTATGATTGGGTTAGGAGTATAGTAAAAATTAAAAAAATGCGTTAATATAGGGTAAGTCAAAATCGATGGCTGTCGTTTATTTTAATATACATAATATTTTGTGATATTTAAAGAACAACTACAAAATACCATCCAAAAATGTATTATACACGTACCCTCTACAATGTATACACAAAAATATAAGAGGGTGAATTTTGTGAAAAGTGGCTATTTTAAAATAATACTCTGTATAACAAAAAATTGCGGGTCAAATTGGTTTTTTTTTATTATTATAAAGAAATTATATTCTAAAATAAACTTGCAAAAAATGGTGGAGAATAAATGAAGTTTTTTTCTACAAGACGTTTAATTTATAATGCCAACCAAAAGCTGTTTATTTTGTAGTACAGTTCTTGACTTCTAAATTACTTCAGATAAATTTTTGCAAATTTTTTGATTAGTAATTAATGGTTTATTTTCAACTTTTATCAACGTAAGGTGTAAAGTAAAAGAAGCACAGGAAAAATAATGTTCGCAACAGTTTTTAGAGCAGAATCTAAAGATCTATCTAGTATTTCCGGATAACGAGAGTTTTTTCCATCTTTTGCTTGTTTTCCTGAAAACAACCTTATAATGATTGAAACGTTGATAAAAGTTCAAAATATACCTATAACTTTTAACTTAAAAATTCAACCAAAAATTCCTCTGAAGTAATTTAGGAATCAAGAACTGTACTACAAAAACAGGTTTTTTTGAGAATAGAAATTACGAAAAAAAAACTTACATTTGTTCTCCACCATTTTTTTTGCAAGTTTATTTTAGAATATAATTTCTTTATAATAGTAAAAAAGAGACAATTTGACTGGCGATTTTTTGTTATGCAGAGCATTTTTTAAAATATTATGTATATTAAAAATATACGATATTTTTTTATTTTTTACCATAATACATTATATACATTACAATCATAACGTTTAGTTTAGTTTTGATTATTATTAACAAAACTATACAATATTTTATACTGTCTCTTATTTTCAAAACGATTCACCCTGTATAATTGCAATTTAAATGTATTGTTAATATATTTTTGAACTCTTATACAAGTATTCAAAATATATTGTTAATTGATAATTAAGTCAAACATATGCCACTCATTGCAATATTTTAAAATTATGAAAAATCGATTCTTTAACACCTTATTGTATCTCAGAAACATCATAATTTTTGGCTGGTGCCATAGATGAGTTTAATTAGGGCATTAAGATCTTCAACATATGCAAAAATCAAGCAAATTTGACCGAAATCCATTTTCCATTTAAAAAGTGCGGGGTCCTTTATTTGCTATTAATAAAAAAATATTTGCTCTCATTGGTTAATATATGCTATAAAAAATTAAGCTCGACTCATATTAAATCATGATATAAACTAAAAGGTTGTTGGAGTAAAACATAATTATTTTTTTAAATTAAAAATTGTACATATATAATGTTAATGTAATGCACATAAATTAATAACATTTAATAAAAATGTTCTCTATGGTTAATTTTAATTGATGATTAATCAATTGCATTTACGTAAATCACTTGGGTTGTTTTTATATTTTCACTGTTATTAATTGTAATTTACGTCATTGATTTTTTTTATTTCAATTAAATAGCAATTTTCACCAAAAGTCTAGGTTTCATTATATTTCCTCAAAACGTAATATTAAATTTTTTTTATAATTATATATTAAATAATGTAAATGCAACTATTGTTAAAAAGTGATTATGTATATTATAAAATAGTAGAGTACAAAATATTTAACAGTATAGTATATGCTTCAGTTCTGTGTAGCAATCAATATAAATGACTCAATAAGGGTAAATAGGTCTCATTTGGTAAATATTTAAAGAGAAAACAATGTGGTAGTTTTAAATTACAAGTGTAATATTACACACTTGCAAACAAAACTTCACTAGGAGACATTTAAACCATCAGTGACATAATTGAATAATTAATGAAATTCTAGACATTATTAGATTGACGCTATTACTATCTGACCTGCGGCGTATGTAAACTTAATATATTTTTGTGCATGTTTAAGATTAGACGCTCTCTGCTTGCCTCGTGTATTCATTCACATGTGTATTTTTCAAGGACAAGCTTTATTTACACTAGTTTTTGTGCCTAGAGGGGTAGTTTCAGGTATCAGTTTTAAATCTTGGTTTTTCGAAATATTAATTTATTTCCTAAAACTAAGTTTGACCAGTTTTTAAACATTTTTATTCTTTAATTTTTTCTCGGGATTTCGTTCCTCTTCTTGTATATATATATGTTAATTGTATAGGCTTGGACTTTGGAGATATTTTTTATTTAAAAAAAAAATCCAGACTAAGCAAAAAGACAATAAAAATTTGTGAACATAGGATATACGAAAATTGAAGATAATAAGATAAAAATTAAAAATACCTACCATCAGTTATTATTGTATTATTTTATTTTTAAAAGGCTCAAGTAGGACTTATATTTATAAGTGGGTTTATGTTTGTATGGAAATCTGTAAATATCCCTTCAATTTGTTATTACAATATCATGGTGTTTACAAAAACTGTATTTTAGATAATTAAATATTTTTGCTAGTTCATTTTTGGATCTAAAAATAAACAATTTCTTTTGTTTTCACACATTCGCAATGACCTTGACATTGGTATCTGATATAAATTAAATGCATTTGATTTTTCCGTTTTCAGAGATTACCAATATTTACCATCAGCTTTTAATATGTTTTTGTTTGATTATATTGGCCAAAATTAAAAATAGACATTTTGTGCATTCATAATGAAAACAAAGTCAATTGCTTATTCAATTTTAAACTATAAAATAGGAACATATCAGAGTAGTTCTACTAAAATACAGCACAAATTTTAGCATAATATATGCGTGGCATAGTAAAATCCAACCTTGAACTTCACTATCTATTATAAACTGCATTATTAAATTTATAAGATGAGCTAGAGTAATGATTAATTTAATTGAATACATATAAATAAAACCAGTTGAGAATTCGCAGGGTTGCATTGCCACTACAAAAGAGCCAAAAAAATTCAAAACATTTTATCTTTTTTGCAGCCATTTTGACTGTTCCTGATGTGATAGTATTATAGTTGATAAGACTAATTTTGTTTTACTTTTTTTATCTACGTTAAAAATATAAAATCCAATTTTTGACATTCTTAATTTTTTTAATATGAAAATTTCGATACCATTTTGAAATATTTTAAATACCCTTTACCCCTTGGGCCTGCCCATGTTAAATAATTTGGGCGTTGTAGTAATAGTTGGTCTCTTTACTCCTTATTCTTCCATCTAATTATATTTAGCGGTTTTATCTCTTAACCCTGTTCATGTAATAAATATTTAGACCCTTCCCCTTAAGTCTGCCCGTGTAAAAATATGTAGTTCCGTTACCCCTTATTTCCGGTCTAATTTTTTTTTATTTATTTATTCTTTTACCACTTCTGCCTTCCAATTGAAACATTTGGCCTCTTTACCCATTAAATTTGTTTTTTTATTCATTTTTGGGCTATACCCCTCGATCCTCCAATTTAATTGAATACCTTTTTGATCCTGATCCAGATCAGTTAAATTTGTCTAGTTAGGCACAATATTATTTTACCATTTTATAATGCTCAATTGGAAGAAATGCATAACAACTATAAGGAATATCACATTTCTAAATTGTTTAAGAGGGATAGATATTGTTTTTAGTACAAATATGTAAAATATACTGAAACTTCTAAAATGCCACTAAACCAGATAAAACTATAAAAAATTAAAACAAGAAATTAATTAATAGAGTAATTTAATAATGTATTAAAGAAATTATAAAAATAGCAGCAGGTGGCTAATTATGATATGCACTTAATTTTAAATTACTTTGATCAGTGATCTCTGAATATTTGCAAGATGCCAACTTTTAAGGAGCAATAACTTGATATTTAAAATAGAAAAAGTGAGATTGAAACACAAGAAGATGTTCATTTATTATTGATTTTACAGTTTATGTTCATATCTATTTTTTCATGTTTTTCTTATTTTTTTCCCCATTTTCAAGTTTTTTCCCCATTTTTCCTTATTTTTCTCTATTTTTTCCATTTTCCCTATTTTTTCCAGCTTCTCTTGCGAGTTTTTCTCATTTTTCCTATTTTACTTTATTTTTTCCAATTTTTTGTTGTTCTTTAATTAGATTTTCTTTCCAAATTTCTAATTTAAGTATAATAAATGATAATTATGAAAGAAAATAAAGTTTATATAAATATTTATGGGTTCTTTGTTTTTTTTTTTAATATTGTTTATTAAATCTTATTCTGCTATCTATACTTCTTTATGTATGTTTGATATGACTGGTAGCATCTATTTTTGGACTACATATATTAATTACTGGAATTACTTTAAATAAAAAAATAATTTAATTATTGACATTTTTAATTTTATATGTCTTCAAATTTTATCTGTTTAGTCTCACTGAATGTCAATATTTAAAATTGCCTTTGATAACTGATAATGGTTTTTATATGTATAAAGGTTATTAATCTCTGCTTACAGAAAAAAGATATTTGTCATATCTCATGTAAATACAATTTTCATATTAAAATTGGTTTTTCTAATCCTGAATTGATAAAAGACTGAGTGTATGTCTGTAATCTATATATGAAATCAAAAGCATACTAATAATTATTAGTAAACATATTTAAAACAGATTATCTTTTTATTTGTTAATAAACATGTACAGTCATAAAAACGATATTGGCTAAAACGTGTATGGCATTGAACAATTTACTGGGTGATTCATATTGTTTAATACTTTTACTTCATGTCTAGTAAATCTACTTACCTTGTACAGATTTATCGAACATTTCAATATTTAATGTGTTGGTTTGCGACACTGCGACCTTATTATTATTAAAGGGTAATTATTGTCAGTTTTTACTTTTGTCAAGCTATCACTTAAACATTTAAGAAATAAAATATTTAAATATATATTTTTAGCAATTATTTAATAAATCAAAAGTTATTTTTAAATTAAGTAGTTATTTTTTACAACTTTCAAGTGGGTGAAATTCTTTCAGTACTTTTTGTGAATTAATTGTAAATATCGTCGACGAGCAAATGTTATGGAAAACTGACCTATTACACCTTGTTTGTTTGAAAACTAATATTTCTTAAATTTTATTTATTATTATTTTGTATTTATAATTTTATATATATTTTATTAAGCAATATAAAGATAGTGTGAAATGGAATATATATGATATACGTCCATTAGGTCTTATGACAGTACTTATTTATATTATGGACTCGACTCCTACGTCGTTTCGTCCATAACACAACTCTTATACCCAAATACCGGACTTGTACCGTACATTAATATAATTGTTTTATGCTTCCACTTACATACAGGTTTGTAATTTATTTACTTATTTTCAGGAATCAGACTTTTTCAATGATTGGAGCAGTCGCCCTGACCAGTTACCTCCGAAAAATTGGAGTTTCCGTCCCCCGAAGAGAGACCTTCTTAGTATTCGATATGCCCGCGTAGGCAACAATAGCGTGTTTTCCCGTAAAGGCCTCTGTACCTTGTTTCTCACTAATTTAATATCCCTTTTGCTAGGTACAGGTGTAGGCTTGTGGTTAAGTAAATACGGTTTTTTCATCCCTGCCATAAAAGTACGTTAAAGAAAAGATCTTACGTCAGTGTTCCAAGCAAAACTGATAAAACAATTAATTGTAAGTTTTTTATATGCATATATTATTTGAATTTTGATCAAAATGAAATTAATAAGTAAGTTATTTTCACGCGTTTTGATATGTAGGAATCTTGTACACTAATGTTTAAATGTACAAAGTTAAGGCAGGTGTAAAAAAATCATATTTGTGCAAAATACCATTCAAATAGTGCACTCACTTTTTTCTGATCTACTACTATTATACAAATTATTTGACAGAGTCGAAGAGCATGCCAAAGACCGACTATCCACCTCTTCCATTATCATATAGCGTCATTTCATTCTCTGTAAATCATCGGTAACTTCAAAAAAATTCTAAAAAATATGTAATCGATAGATTAGAGAAAAGTAAATGGACTAATTCTACTTTATTCCAAATTGTGGGTTGTTTTAAACATACATATTTGACCTATAGATTAGAAATTTTTGGAAAAAAATTTTCTCTATCTAAGCATGTATTATCCCATATTTAACTTTGCTTAAAACGTTTCTAATTATTTCATCTGACTCACTCCTATCGGCATCCTAATGTTTTTCTAAGAATATCAAATATATCTTTTTAATTCGAGACGTTCTTTAACAAAAATTTAACTTTTATCAATAGCTTGTGAACGCTGCCTTGTGAATGAGACTGGGATTTTTCTACTATAAGTGTAGTGGGAATCGAAAATACCAATTTGCTTATTTTGTATCTTAGAAAAGAAATACTAAATTTTCTCTATTTATCTATTGTTATTTGTTAGATATAATTAATTTATATTACTAATGTTAGTTAGGTCTCCCTGAAAAATTTGGTTTACTATATTCTCCTATTCTGGAAAATTAAATCATTATTGTTCTTTAAATTAAAGAAAGCAACTTTAAACAAACTAGGAATTTTTATTAACACGTCTGGCAATATTTAAAATCATTATATTTGCTTGTAAAACATCTGAAATGCATGTATCTACAAAAAATTAATTTTCACATTTTATTTAAAAAATTATTAGCTGATAAATAACATCATGCTGGTCATGTTTTAAACTGTTGTAGATCCACCCTAGATTTTATTAATGAAGATAATGCAATTCCAAATAAAATTCCTATTTGTTAGCATATCAGTGCTGAACATAGATATATAGATTGTCAAAGTTCTAAAATATAGCATGTGATGTTTTCTTAGACTAACATACTTGTCAACTTCAATTTGTGAATCCTTATATTATTTTAGTTTTGACAATTTCTTCTATATCTATGGTGACGGGCAATAATGGTAAATCAATTAGGACAACTTTAATCATTTTAAGCAAATCAAGCATATTTTCTGAATATCTAATTTGAAAAATGGTTAATAAAAACTACTATATTACATTTAATGATTGGTACTGCTTAAAATGATCATTCTGTATGTATATCGGTGTCAGTATATCTCTGGCTGGTAGACCTTGAAAATTGTGAAATTTGTTTAGTTTTCTTGTTTTTGTAGTTTTCTACCAGTGTTTATGTTGTGTTATACTCTGGCTCAGCTAGAGATTTTTGAAAATTTACCTTTAGATTTTACCATTACTTAAGAATTTCGTGTTTTCAAGTAATCAATAAAATTTTTTTAACGGAAAAGTGTATTACTTTTATTTTGAAATACTTATTTATGATTGTTAGTGTATTTAATAATAGTAGAAAGATATGATATAATGTTCCGCAGTTTACAAAATATGTTATATTATTCGCAAAGTAGTAACAACTATTTTAATAACACTAAAACACAATATAATATTTGGCAATTAAACAACTGCAAAGCCAGCCAGTGATAATATACGAATTATTTTTTTCTACTATTTTAGAATATTCTATTCTCTCATAACAAGCTAAATTACTTGACAGATGACCCAAAATTATCCTTAATTAATTATACCGATTTAAACAACATTAAATAAACTCATCTGAATTTGACAACACTGTAAGACCGAGATATACTAATTATTTATCCATGTAGTGCGCTGTCGTCATTAAACGTATCCGTATGGTATAGTTTATATCCTTTAAATTTCATTACTTATTATAGCTCGTTTTAGCGTTGTATTCTAATCGGATAAGATATTCGTCAAAGTGAAAAAATAATTGTTCTTGTTGATTTAATTTATTCATAAAGGCATTGTCGTCAACTTTTGTTGCACGTCGTCCCCATCTACAAAATATTGTGGACCGACTTGTGTTATTATAAAAAAAGCGAATTTTTCCTTTATTACCTCGCAAAATAATTACTGTTAGAATAATTGCAAATCACGTACAATTACGCTCCTTGAGCGAAAAACAACAAAGTTGGCAACTTAAAATTGCGACATAAAAAGTCGACAACTTTCTTGAATTTGCGGTAACTTTGTTACCAACAATAGTCGCCGACAAGTGTTGCTTTGGTGGAGGCCCGACTTAAGGCTTGATCATTGGATGAATTTTAATATTTTTTGTTCAGTTCTGGTTTATTATTTTATTGACCACTAGTATCACTTTTTGTCGAGGTACTTTGTTTTTTCAACTTTTGCATTTCTTTGGCCACCACGCATCTTCTATGTCTTGCACACTGGCCTTCGCAATGATCGTACATTTTGTTGTATATTTGCCAGTAACACTAACTTGTATCACAATATAGCTGTGAAGCTTGACAATATTTACATTGAGGTATGTTTTGATTTTTTAAATAGTTTTCGCACTCGAATATGTCTGCGATCTCAAATATTTTATTAATCTTTTATTATCTTCATCTTGTCTGATGACTAACATAAAAATATTTAAAGGTTTTAGGTTTTGCATTTTATAACCTTTTTCTTGACTCAATAAATATGCACTCTAGTTTGCATAAGTGGTTAAATTTTTTTGCTATTACTTTTATTGTTCTGTTTTTATAAGAATGCCAAGTTTTTTTCTTGTAACATCTTGCCAAGTAATTTATTTGTAACAGTCTGCATCTGGTAATTTATTTTAATTATTTTGATCATTAACGATATTCAGGATGAGTTTCGCCTCTGGTATGGTTTACATACTAAGTTACTGCAGTACATATTTTAAGGGATTTCCGCATAAGAGGGACCTACCAGTGAAGCGGGGGTCCGTGGGTCCTTTCCCCGGTAAAATTTTGAGATTTTTAACACTGAAAAATTCAGGCTTCAGTTAGTGGGCGATACTTGTGTCGCCCATGTTATTTTATGTTCTGATTTACCGTGCTGCTGAAAATGAATCGTCGAGTATCCATCTCGAAATTGACACGGTACAAAAAAAATTAAAATATGGCACAATTTTTTGAACAAAAATGGGATTTATAGAAACCACTATTCAGTTTTAAAAATTTATTTACTGGACATTTCGTTGTATTTGTTAATACAAATGGTATATATTAAAAAATTCGTAAGACAAATTTTAAGAAAATGTATTTGATTTTTTAAAGACAAATTTTGATACAATTAATTTTATTGGGAATATAAAAATTATTTTCATAATTACCACACGTACACAAATAACAATTCTCCAAACGCATATTCTAATTAGTAAACATTTAATTATGTAATAGACCCTGATCGTCATTCAATAAACTTTAGCTTTAAAGTCTTTGAAATAAATGCAAAGTAGTCTGTTACTTCTTCAATCTGAAACAGACAATATATCATAGTATTAATTATTTACATAAGTGTTACAATAGGCAAAATTGATCACATTTAATTTTTGGGTTGGTTGCACCAAAATGTATTTTTTATTTCTATGCTTTGATTGGTAGAGTTGTATTAAAAACTTTAAATTGATTCTTACGAGTTTTGATGTTGGTTTTCCTGCGCCATGTCCAGCTCTGGTTTCTATTCTAATTAAAAGTGGATTTTTTTGAAACGGCGAGCTACCAGCTTTGTACTGCAATTCTGATATGAATTTCAAAGAATGCAACGGCACCACTCTGTCATCATGATCAGCTGTTAATAATAAAGTTGCTGGATACTGCTGCGATTCATCTACAAAAAAAGATATGTATGTAAAATTAATTCTATCCATCTATCCTAAATTACTAAAGAGTGTCAACATGTTTTGGGGTAAATGGTTTCTTAAGAAAATACAACTCTTCTAGAGAAAAAACTTATTGAATTTTTATATAGCTTACCCTGAGGTTTACGAATATTATGCAAGGGTGAATATTTATATAAGTATTTAAACTGTTCCATTTCCTCTGAACTTCCATAGTCTGTCTTCCAAGCATAACCTATTGTAAATTTATGGTAACGTAACATATCCAAGACACCAACTTGGCAAATAGCAGCCCCAAAAAGTTGAGGAGCTTGGTTTATACAAGCAGCAACTAAGAGTCCTCCATTTGAGCCACCCTGTATGGTAAGTTTATCAACTGAAGTATATTGTTCTTTGACTAAATATTTTGCGGCGCACTGAAAGTCATCAAAACAGTTTTGTTTGTTTCCAAATCTACCTCCATTGTGCCAATTATCTCCATATTCTCTAAAAAATTAAAATTTTCTTTATCACGTAGATAATACCTGATAATAAAATATCCTTACCCTCCCCCTCGGATGTTTGCTAAAGCAAAAATTCCGTCAAAATTATTTATAAATATCAGCCTACTAACACCAAAGGAAGGGGTTAAATTGACATTAAATCCACCATAACCATACAACAAGCACGGCCTTGAGCCATCTTTAATTATTCCCTAAAACAATAGGAATATTTTATCCTTTATAGTTATAAGAAAAAATATACTTACCTTTTTACTGACTATAAACATGGGTATTTCAGTTTCATCTTTACTTTTGTAAAAAACTTGCTGTGTCTCATATTTGGAAGCATCGAAATCACCTACTTTGGTTTCATGAAATACCTACATTGAAAGAACTTATAAATAAATTTCTTGAAATAAAGGTCATTAATTAAACTACTATTTTGGTTTTTATTTTATTCTCAACATTTCGACATTTTTATGTAGTAGTCCTCAAGATTTTTTCCCTTTAATGGTTCAAAATTAATGTTTATTGAATTATTATTCCAAAAAATAAAAACAAAGAATTAATTGTGGTCAAGAAATAGAAGGAATATATCGAATATTTAACAATTTTTAAAGCTCTCAAATACCAAGGAATACAACACGACATACGAATACAATATGACACTTCACAAATCAGCAACCGTAAGAGATACGAGAACAATTTTTGCAAAAAATGTTTCAGGTACATTAAAATGCTGTAAAAAGATTTTGATGGATTCTATTGAAAATATTTATAGAGATAAAATAAGCTTAAACCTTACCGTTTCTTTAACTTTATCTCCATCAAAATTGACCTTATAAATAATATTGGGTGTTAAAAAAGAGCAAAAGCTATAAAACATTTCATCATGGTAACGTTCACCAGATATGGCTGATATGGTTCCAACATCTAACTTGAAATCATACACTTTGTTTCCAGTCTTTAAATCGTAAATACTCATAGCATGCTAGAACAGATTTAAATAATTAAATATTTAAGGTTATATCAACAGACTAGGTGTGATATCGGGTAATTAGAAATTTCAAATATTTTAACAATGATATCAAAACAATTCTTGTTATTCATTCAATTATTATGCAGATTGTAAGCGTATATCAACATTCAAAATATGAGTATTAATTTTATCAAGTATTTATATATTAATGTCATAACGCCTAATTTAATAAATTTGGAGTGAAAATAAGAAGGTATTACAACTTTTTAATATATTATTTTCAAGAAGGTGCCAAACAAAACATTAGTTTTAACTAACCTTAACATCTCGTAAGTAGCCTATAACTATCATGGTTTTATTTATAACATGAGCCCAATCTAACACATCCTTAGGATGTTCTGGTATTAAATTCATCCATTCTGATTCTGGTTTTTCAAAATCCATTACTACAATCCTGTAGTTCGGGGCATTTTTATTAGTTCGAAATACAAATTTGGTGTCCATATTTGTGATATACTAAAATAAATTATAAAAAAAATTAAAGTTACTTTAAAAATTCATTTCTAAAGTATACCTCATAATCAGCATCCAATTCTGTAATAATAGGAGTCAACTGCAGGTTTCCAGTAATGTTTCTATCATTTGTGAATTTAGCAAAGTACAATAAGTTATTTTTGCATCCTTTGATTGGTGTCACAATTATATAGTTACCACAATGGCTTACATGAGCACCCCTATACATAAAGTGAAAATGTTTAAACAATAGAAGAACACATTTTAAACCATCAATTACTCAATAGTAACTGCTTACTTGACCTTATATGAAAAAAAACCTTTCACAGAGTACAAAACTTACATTCTCAATTGATGATCATCAAATTCTACAGTCATAATGTCTCGAGACTGATCAGTGCCTAATCTATGATAATATAGTTTTTGGTTTTCACTAGGTTTGGTTTCAGAGCCATCAGTCTTGCCAGTTTGGTGTAAATAACCCTAAAAAATGGTATTATAAAAAATCTAAAATAACATTGAAATAATTGGTCCAAAATATATATTTATTTATTATTATTATTCAGTTAAAAAATGTAAATACCCCATAAAAGAATCCTTTATTATCATGCATCCATGTCATAGGAGAATATTTCACTTTTTTAAGAGTTTCTTTGTAATCTTCACCTGCAAAGTAATTTATAAAATGTGATTTATGCAAGATTTGACATTACAATAAACGCAATAAAAAACCAAATGTGATTAATTTCCGTAGATACAGACTATCGAATATATGTACAATTTTTTATAAAATTCCGAAACTTACCCGTTTCTACATTTCTAAATTTTATTTCAATCCAATCAGACCCACTAGCACTTAAACCGTAGGCAAATGTTAAACCATCCTCAGAAAATGCTGTTCCAGATAGTGCCACAGTACCATCTTCTGAAAAAGTATTAGGGTCTAGGAATACTTTTGATTCTGATTTCAAAAAATCCTGTACAAAGATGACGCTTTGATTCTGCAATCCTAAAAAAAATAATAGTTATTTAAAAATATAAAATAATTTATCATAAGATAACAAGAAGACTTTAAATAAAACAATCGAGTTTTTGCATACCAAAATTAAAATATAAGTTACAACACTATATTATATTTTCAAATTTTATTTAATATTTGCAATCTGTATTTTTATTCTTAAATGTTGAAAACACACCACAAGTTATAACTTAAGATATTCTTTGAAAATTCCTAGATATGCCTTGACTAAGCATTCAAAAATGTATGAAGGAAAAGTAGTACGTAATCATTAACCTAAATATGCTATTTAGAAATTCTATTACAAACTTGCCTCTAAAAAAAACTGAGACACGATTTCATGAGGACAGCTTCTAAATTTTATATATAATATAGTTTTAATATACTTGCGTATTGTATTCTGTTTCTACTGATGACATATGTTTACTTTATAACTGATAATTGGGCAATGAAAAAAACTGTTTAGGTATTTCAATGAAGATACCTTTAGTAGTAGTACCTCAAATCTGATTAATCAATATTTAAAACTATCCATCTGTTGGAAATTAACTTACAACAGTCCAGAAAATTTACCAAAATTAAAAATTTCACTGAATATATTAAATCTTTAGATGACTTGTCATTAATTTAATTGAGCAGAATAAAAGATTGAACAAATATAAGTATGTTACATTGTTTGTTAGGAACTCTTTGTTTATGTTATTTTCAATTAATGTGGTGACTGGATCTTTTGTAAGAATTTTAGTTTTATGTATGTCATTAGATTTTTTATTGTCCAAGAATATAATTCTCATTGACAGAATAAAATATAAACATATGTTATCAATAAAAAGTTATTATTTTTATGGTTTCTATCAGCAAAGCTGAAGGTTAAAAAAATATTTTTGGCCAGGCTGTCATTAAAATTTGCAAGCATTAAATAAACTATGTCGCAGTTGTGCCCAATTAAAATGTTGATCAGGATCTATTAAAGTCACATATCCTGATTTTTACCTGTATTTCTGTATTGGTAATATTTTTTCCCATGACGATAGGGTGCAAAATACTTGGGGTAATTCCACAAATTTGTTATTTTTTCCTTGATTTGATTTTTGTATGGGCATTCATCCAAAAATGGCCTGGTGATTTTATTTTGAGCATTACAATAAGCTTGGGTTTCTTCAGAGTCGGGGTCCTCTAGCCATCGGTAAGGGTCGATAATCTTGAATAATTTAGAATTTGCATTTATTTAAAGCTGATAATAGTAATAATAAATAAAATAAAATATATACCTCAGTTCCAAAATAATTGTCTTTAATCGACTCATCTCTTAAAGCTTCTGGGTATTTAAATGCCATTTTTCTTACCAATAATTTTGCTAATGACGTCCTATAAATTTTATAAATGCAATTAAATTTTAATCAACATAAATCTTTTTACCTGTTTCTTATATGAAAATACATGAATTACAAAAAAATATGTTCAAATAAAAAAGTGACAGATTTTGGTTATCCATTTGACATTTTTTGTGTAGTGGCTAACTATCCAACAACGTGGCTAACGATCCAAAACAACAGACCACTAAGCAGTGGCTATAATTTCACAGAAGAGAACATAATTTCTTATGATTTTGTAACGGTATACAACTATTTTTTTATTTGTATATAAACTCGTTGCTTCAGCTATATATTTTTCTTTCCTAAAACTTACCTTATAATTTCAACAGATGTGTTTCTACAAATTTTTATACACTATAGAAGTATGTTTAAAACATTTTACATTTGATAAGATAGTTATATTTATGTAGGATTAAATTACATTACAGTATTTTAATAATTGAGACACTGAAAATGGAATAAAAGGTCTAAAAATTTAATTTTTGTCTAGACATGGAAGTAGGTGTTGGCACAAATTCATTTAAAGTCACGCAACTCCTTTGTTGAATTAGAAAGGCGCTCCTTAAAATTAATAATTAATTCAACCCTCAACATTTGTACACCTACTTTAAAATAAGACTTACACACACATAATGCATAATTTTTAAATATGGAAGTTTTCAATATTGTTGATCATTGCAATAGGATATAATATCAAGGACAATAAATTAAAAAAAAATATAGTTTGTAAAAAATTGTTCTTGCACTGGGAAAATTGTCTATATGTATATTGCCTAATGTGTAGGTTTTTAAAGAATTACAATATGTATTGGATTCATTTAATAATATATCCATTAAATAGTTGAATTCTTATTTAGGATATATAGTTTCTGTTTAGGTTAATCATCATTACTTTTAGGAAAATTTCCGTTGACCCTGAATTTGTTTCATTACATACTAAAATATTTATCGTTATCGTGATTGGGACTATTACTGTTTATATATTCTTGTTTAAATTTACCAGAATTGTTTTATACCTCTAATCGAACAAAGTTTGTCATTTGTTTATTTTTTTTACCTCTGCTGATATAATTTTTAATGAAAAATCTGATGTTTTTCTACTCTTGTGTTCCGCAAAAACGTCTAACGAATATTCGCATTATTAATAATTTTCAAAAACAATCAGTCTTAATAAATACCTAAATCCATTTTGCCTTTCTATATACTGTGCATTTTAATTTATTGCAACCGTAATTAAATGATATACCAAAGTTCTTTTTAACGAATTTTTAAATAGCAATGTTTGTGTTTTTCTTTATCACTTATCGGTTTAAAGGGGATTAATTTGCGATAATTTTAATAATAAAAATTGCAGGTCACCTTGACTTTAGACCGTTATATTTATATCAAATTACTGAGTTTTTTTATTGATCATAAATTTAGTATTAAATTACTTGTTCTTAGTAAAATTAATAATATCTATATCCTGTAAACAGATTAATATCACTGGGGTAGATACTAAATAAATAAATATAAATTGTGTAGAAACCAAATAGATTTAATTAATTTGTGAACACACTGATAATCCCAAAAAATCCAAGAATTAAATTCTTTGGAGGCAAATAATACATTTAATAAAAAATGTTTCCTATTTTAAGATTTTTGATTACACAAGTATTTTCCATGACTCATGTACTTTAGTCATGAAAATTTCCGGCGCCTCTAGAATTTAATATTGTCATGTACATTATAAAAAGTTAGGTCAATAATCTTGTCTTATACAAAACAGGAAACATATGCAAAGTGTCACACATTCCAGTGATAATTTCTGATAATCTCTGACTGTACAACAATAAAAAGAATTGTTTGTCTTCTGCTGTGGTAGATTAAAAGTTAATTAAATTAATATTAAAAACATGATTAAATTGAAGTTGAGAAAAATAGTAATACATTTTTAGTCATTTTAAATGTTCTTTGTTAAGATTTAATAAATGAAAAATGTTAATTCATAAAAATACTCATTGTATAATTGATAGTATAATCAAATTACTGTAATGCAGTATTTATATGATATACTTTTAATAATTGAAATCAAAATTATTTCTGGTTCAATTAGTAGTTGTCCTATAAAAAATATAATTTTTTAAATATATCAATGGATATATTCAAATACCAAGCAACTTTTAATATGACAATGGCAATATTGGAACAGCAAAAAATTCTTTTTATGTTTAATTTTTAACATTTTCAAATCATTCTTAGTTTCCTGTAAATTTACAACAGTGGTTTATATTAACAATAAAAAATAAGTTTATTACTCCATATTTTATTATAAAAGTTATCAGCCTTTTTTTGTAGAATAACATATAATATTAAATAATATTCGAAAAAAAGCACAGTGCGGACCAATATCAAAACAAACTAACATTAAAAATACAGTTGTTACAATTAAAAAAAAAAATATTATGAATAAATATATCTGCCTTTATATTGTAAGGAAAATATTTACCATTGAAGAGATGAAACATCATGGATGTATTCAAAATACAAAGTTACAATTAGAAAAATATTGTGAATATCTGCTTTTTTTATATTTATGAAATTTTTTACCATAGGGCAGATGAGAAACCTCCTGGAGGTACTCTAACTCTCTTTGGTGGTTCAGGTGTTGTAACTTTCTTTTGCTCTTCTTTGATCTCAGCTGATGGTTCAGTATTTTCATCTTGGGTAACACTGTCGTGATCATTTTCATCAATTTGAGTAATTTTTCCATTTGTTTCTAGAATTTTTGGTTCATCTTCCTTGGGTTTAAATTCTTCATGGGAAAAACAACTATTTATAGTCGATGGCGGTGGACCCCTTCTTTTATTGGGTGTTATAATTTCTCCACCTTCTTTAATACCAAATATGTCTGAATGTCCACCACCTGGCGGTTTTAACACCCTACTAGAATTTTTTCGTTCATTTAAACCAACGTTTATACTTGTGGAAGTCATTCTGTAATAAAAATAATATATAATAAGTATTTTTTAAGACAATATTCACTTATTCACTTAATTTCACACAAACAGAATTTACATTGTTATTTTTTCAGAACTTTCGACACGTGGAATGCTGCTATTGTCTGCAAGCCGGATGACTCACGAGCATTATGCATTTATGGTTAACA
Source organism: Neocrepidodera transversa (assembly GCA_963243735.1). NCBI lineage: Eukaryota > Metazoa > Arthropoda > Insecta > Coleoptera > Chrysomelidae > Neocrepidodera > Neocrepidodera transversa. The sequence goes on from OY725339.1 coordinate 7,156,405, forward strand.
AAAAGTGAAAAGTTGTTTTATATATAGCAACCGCGAGAAGTCTAAACTTATATCTAAAGAAACTGAAACACTCTATTTCTATGAAAATAACACAAGTTCATTACCTTGAAAATTTACGTCCAACTTCTTGCACAGCCAGAACCTTTCTAACTGTTCGAGACGGTTAAAATTTGTTTGGTTTGAAATTAAAGTGAACTTTCGACCTCGAACATATCTTTCTACTGCACCAATCACCGTCGGGATTACGCATAACCTTGCAAATAAAAAGAAATGAAAGAACATTGCCGTTCAGACATTCGCCAATCGGACAACGACCTCGTATCACATGACCTTAAAATTCCTGCGTTCGTCTATCTGTCGAGTGTCGAGAATTTGACGAGAACCAGGAGCGTTTTTTTGACTTTTGTCAATACCTTGAAAATGTAGGACATTTTAAAAAAGGTCAATGTACTAAAATGATTCTTAAATAAAATAAAAACTGGTTTGTTTATATATACATCTCGAAATCGAATACCTCGAATTTTTGTAACAGACAATAAGTATCTAATAAGTCAATGGTACAGCGGTATACCGTTTTCTACAATTTTTAATACAAACATCGACCGTGAACCAGTCTTAGTTTTTTAAATTGATTTTTAGTTTCTTATCTATTTATTTAAAAATATTTCGGTTTTTAACCTCATAATATTTTATTAATATAATCTTTTGTTCTTGTAAAAGTAAATCTTGCAAGGTCCAAAATCGTTTTAATTTAAAATATGAATTGCTATGAGTGAAAATGATAAAACACAGGGTACTTTTGTTATTATCCTTGTTAATATTCCGTCATAATGCGTATATATTAATAATTTTCACACATTTATGCTCTATTCATTTTTAAAATTAGTTATATATCCTTTTATTGGGTTTTTGTAGATTGAATTATATACTGAGCATGCGTCCTACAATTCGATCGAAAAGTTTAGACGCATGCCCAACGCAACTCACTTTGAATCAATATATAAACAAAATTATATACAGGGTGTTTATGAAAGATAAACTCCTAATGTAAAATTAGGTATGTAATAAATAATGTCGAAAAGTTTTTTTAATAACTCGCTGTAATACTTATTGTTGAATTTTTGTGAACAATTAAAATGTTAGGTCATGTTTAAAATAGAATTTTTAATTTTACCATTAGCATGCACTAGAATTTCAGAATTTCCTACGCCAATGGAATTACAATAGTTTTTATATTATTCAATATATTTTTACTCTTTTATTATGGCAAAATCAACCGTTTGCCAGATATTTCGGATACAAGTTTAAAGCATATTTTTGTTAATTATAATCAAATTTTATTATCTATTTAAAACAATTATGACTAAATAGATCAGAATTAGTTATTTAAAATAAACACGCCGTTATTGAAATTTTATTTGGCAAATATATTTTATTACCCAATAGAAATTAATAATAGAAATTTCCATTAGGAGGATATATCTGATATCCTTATGTATTGTTAAAAGGTAATTTGGATATTACTGTAATAGTATTTTTGAATTCATTAAAAATTCCAATACCAATAAAATTATGCTAATAAAAATACGATTTAAAAACTTTTAGGAAAGGTAGAATTAAATAAAACTACAATAATTATGTGTAGTAATGTTTATTGATTTCAAATTCAGTGTAGAGGCATTTACAAAATTCAAACATTAAAATTTTTAAACACATAACATAAATAAAAACTATTATTAAATAATGTAATACTCTAGGAACACACAGAACTTAAAATTGCATTCTTTATAATAACTGTATTTAAACTCATTGGATTGGGAATTCGAAAGCCTCTGGAATACTGAAATCAATCTCCAAAAAAAAAAGTGTAATCGATCAGCAGATCAGAATTGCATCGCATCTAGAGAGAATAACTAACTTATCACATTCCCTGACAATATAAATATATATGTGCATTTTGTCAGAAAATGGTTAGCAAATACTAGCTTTAAAAACGATATAACATAACAATAATATAGGTTAATATTAGGGTCCGAAACCATTATACTTGTAACAATTAATTCAACATTATGCTATTTTACTCACAATGTGGACACTTCAAAGTATTTCATATATGTGTTAAAATACCTACATGAAATATTGGAATAAGATACAACTAATAGAGTTCATGAATTATTTTTAAGTATTCTGTCAAATCATCTTATACCTATAAATGGTACAATATTTTTAAACGGTCTAAATTTATTATTCAGAATGTTAATAAAGAATATTACTGAAAAAATACTGGTCTATGTTGCATCATCTGATCAATAACTTCTTTTCACCCTTAACTTAAAAAAATATTTGATACTGTTAAATTAATTACTATGTAGTTTTGTAAATAAAATGCTATTCCTTGCTCTAAACTTTGGTGAAAACTCGTCAAGCAACTGATGCTGACAAATACAATGTAGTCCCCGCTTAATGCAGTGGTTTATAGAATACAGAATATCGTCATATTTGTTCGAGCCAAGTTCCACTAAAGAAAAATCGTCCAGTAAAATAAAATTATATCTTATTTTAATATTGTAAAAATACTTTTGCACTTTCTGCTGTCTCAAACCAACTAGAAATACTGACAAGTGACAAAAAATTCATGAAAAATATCGGAGCTTTTAAATAAAACAAATATGATATCCTAAAAACACGACATCTTAAAAATGCGATTTATTTCATTATTTTTGTACCTTTTAGTAATTATTAAAACAGGATATTTGACAGGTTATAATTCCATTTTTTAGAAATACATACATGTGAACATATTTAAAAAGATAATACTGAACTTAGATATATTTGTTCAAATAAACCATATACAAAACTTTCTTACTGTATTACTACGGTTTTTTTTTTTTAAATAAGTTCGTGTATTTATAAAAATACTTAAACATACTTCAGTAACACTGACATTATTCGAACCCTAAACGTGTACATATAGATACACGACTTACAATTTTGTAAAACCAATTCTGAACTACTGTCACCCAATTTCTTTTTCTGCCCACGAAAATGAAAATGGGTACGAGCACTGATTGGAAATATACAGTGCCGAAGCAATAACCAGAATTATACATAGATACATGAATTCATTTCATATAACATCATATGTTAATGAAATCACATGAAATAATAAAAGCAATAATTCGTAGTTATTTTTAAATATAAATTATGCAAATTTTTACATGGCCACATGGAACTCATGTATAACTGTTCTGTACCAATGACGGAAAAAAGCAGTCGCTAAGGGAGAGATGCAATTCTATAAAGGGGCCATTGGTACAGCCTACGCAGAGTTCAAAGTTTACTTTTTGACACCATTTTGGTGCACTGGCCCCTTATTAGACATAACCGGGGAAGTACTGAAACAGAAAAACACATCATTATAGCAATTATCTTTATACATGAACATCAGCAAATAGTCGTTTGAACCATGAACGAAAAAAATCTATTACAACAAAAGTCGAGTAGTTCAGTTATTATCATCTTATAATATAAATATTTTAAAATTAAGAATTTATTGGTATACACTGAAATTATTACTTCTTTACAATGAAAAATTTAACTCACTTGTCTCTAGCAGGGCCAGAAGAGCCGTCTTTCGGAGCAATATCAAGACCCAACTCCGAGAGTACTTTGAGAGCCTCGAGAGCAGCTTTCTCATGGGAAGCTTCTGTGGTAGGACCTTCTCCGTGACACACTTGAGGTGGATTGGTACTCAAAGATACCAAAGTCAGATACATTTCGTGATTTGCTTTTGGGAAATCCGAGAATTGAACTTGTATATTCATCAACTGGGCTAAATACATCAGTTTGTCTTTGGAACGCACACCCTAAAAAATATAATGAAGGTTACAAAGAATCTGGCTGGTCATCTGATATGTATTACCTGTATGGTAGAAGGAGGCTTTATTTGGGTCTGTTGCGCCTGTACTGGCTTGTCCATATTATCCTTTTGTTTTTGGAAACCAGACTGTTCAGTGACCAGCAGAACTCCTGGAACCAATTGTCGACCACCACTACCTCCAACTGATGGAGTTGGTTGATTCTCCTGTGCTTCTTCAACAAAGGTGACTTTTCGATTTTTGTCAAGGTTAGAATGCATACCAGATGCATCTTCCTTCTCCTTATTGAGTGACTGCTTTATATTGGAATTGTTATAACCCAATTCAATCAGTAGAGCTTCAGCAGCATTACGTTTTGCAACCTATATAAAAAAATATTTTAATCTTAATAACAGAAAAATATAAAAATATACCTTTTTATTGGGTCCAACGCCAGTACAAGAATGTCCATTTACAGAAGCTTCAATAACAAATTCTCGGCGCCTAGGAGCGCCACGTTCTTCCAGGACAGTGTATACTGGTTCTCTTTCTTTGTTAGCTTGCTGAATTTGAATCAATCGAGATATGGGGTTGATTTCTTCTGCCACCTCTGTTGACTTGTCTGTATTAACCTTGATCAAATTACGCGTTTTCTTTTTGTTTGTTACCCGTTTTCTCTTCAACTGTGCTATGTTGATAACATTGGGGAGGGGTGGAAGTTTAGAAAGCTCTTCCAACATTTTCTCAGCAGCACGTTTTTTAGAAATTTTTTTACCATTACCCTCTCCTTCGGCTAAAAATGTGCCCACGCGACACTGAGTTATAAACACTTTCATATGCGGAGGTCCCTTGAAAAATATTAACATGTTGAAAATTATCCTCATCCCAACAAATTCTCAAATAAAAATCATACTTGATAAAATAAAATAAGTAACTTACTTTTTCGCTAAGAACTTCAAAAGTTACGCTTAAATTCCTTTTTAAGGCTATTTCGTATACAAGCGAGATAGGTGATTTTAAATCGGAATTAATGTCACTAACGCTTCCTCCGTGCTGCATAGACTCATTAGACATTTGTTGAGAATTATCGGGAGATATGGTACCATCACTTTGGTCTGGATCACCTGTAAAAATTGTAATATTGTCAATCTAGATATTTGTTTAATAATTATTAATAAAATCAAATTCAAAAGTAGAATAAAATTTCCAATAAAATAATTATTAATTTATCAACAACACTAAGAAAAAACAAACTGTAACTTATTAAACATTTTCAAAAATATAAATTCTGTTTACCTAGTTGTTTAATATGTTCGATAGCTTTTGTAGCAGCATCATGTCTAGCTGCTTGCACAGTATACCCTTGTCCAGGGTATTCACGTTCCCCAACTCGTAAGCGCACTGTATATGGGTCTCCAGGGTTATGTGGCGCACCAGGTCTAATCTGGCCATAGTATCTGTTGTCATGATATGGATAATGCCCTCTAATGTTTCGTCGAGCGTCATATCCATATCTTTGAGGCTGCGTCTGAGCATTGTAGAGGTTATGACGAGGATAGTATCCTGGCTGAGTTAGGTAACCCTAAGGAGAAATATATTTTCTTTCCAGAAACATTCATTTTATTGATATAAGTGAAAATGCTCCTTTAGGATTTAAACATTATATATCAGTATTTTAACTTGAATTGAAATTAAACATTAATATTTACAAAAATACAAGCATCTCTCATGTACCAACTCTTGGAACAAGAATAAAAGTGAGTATTTAAATTAATGAATATAAAATTTATTTTATTTACAATTCCCCCAACTATAAATTATAGAAGCAAGATTGAAATATTAAAATTTCGCTTAAATATAAACTGATGGCGTTAAAGAATAGAATTTTATCAAAAAAAATCAAAATAAGAGTAAATTTTAGTTAGCAAAATATAATTCAGTATTTAAAATTAGTTTTAAAAAATGTCTAATAAAAACATTATTCACTTTTTCCAATATATAAGCAACAAACTAGTAACTATTGGTGATATACTGATATATTTTATGAAGCAAAAATGAAAATATACACAAAGAATGAAATGACACTCTAAACAGTAATTATATTTCTCCCTTTTTTTACGCACAAATATACAAAGTATTCTAAAAATATATTTATCATTTAAAAGTACTGAAATGTAATTAAAACTATTTATTTTCAATTAATTGATTATTTAAGAACACTCTGTATAATCTACATTTTCATCTTGAAATGTTTTCAGTTAATTAAAAAAAGAGTAATTATAGATCGTAAATTTTCAGGTTTTTATTTAATAAAAAAAAAAGAAGTAGTTAAGTGGCTATGAAAACCACAACTATTATAAATAAGAAACTATTGTACTAAAAGTGTAAAAATAAAAATTATACACATATCTAATTTAAAAAACCGTATAAAGAGTAAATTGATTAACTCAAAGCGTTCCCAGATATTTTAAGTTAATGAATGATATAATTAAAGTTACAGCAATTTTTATACACACATAAGAATGGGAATCCGCACGAAAATTTTAAAGTATAATTAGAATTAAGTAATTTGAGTTACTTAGTTTATTTTGCTGTTTATTAAAATCTCTACAATAAGTTTTTGAAAATGATAATACGTCAAGGTATTAATTAGTTGTAATAAGTTTTATCATATATCAGGCGAGTTTTGTTCAAAATCAACTGAATGTAGACTGTGATTGGGTGGTTGCTCCCTATATCAAGTGGCGCTAACTTAAATAACCGTGGTTTTCTTCATTTTGGTGATAATGTTCTATAGTAATAACGAAATATTTGACTTGTGCGGATCTCCATTACTTAATTATACATTATTTTCCCTACCTGATGTGGTGGAGCACCTCCATTCTCGACGACATAAACAGTGCGTTCTCCTCTCTTCATAGCAAGCGCATTCAGTTCCACAGTAGGTGTAACAACTCCTGGATTCGTAGGACGAGTCCCTGGTCGATTTCTTATCGTTTTTGGAGGAGGATGTTTAAATTCGGTTTTGGCTAAAGCTTGGGCAGCCGCCGAATGCTGCGCTTTTTTAATACTAGGTCCCTCTGCTTCATATTCTTCATTACCGAGTTTCAAGGTAACTGTGAATATTTTCTTGTGGGCAGGCCCTTGCTCCCCAGTGAGTCTGTATTGGTGTTGGATTTTGTTGTATCTTGCTTTAATTATTAAAAAAACAAAAACCGTTGAAGAAGCTTTCGCCAGTTATATGGAAGTTTATTTGAGTGTATAATAAATATAGTTTGGACTAGTGGTGAAGGAAGAATGCAGGAGCACATTCGATAGAAACCGTCAGACATCCTATATCTCATAAAGAGAATTAGCTGGGGAGCTCTAAACTTTGAGATATCTTCAGTGACCAAGTATTAAAAGGGGAGACAATAGACCTCGGAGGTGATTAAATTTAAATTCTTAATTTTTTTATAAAATGTTTTTTTCTTACCTTTATATCGAATTATAGCAACCAACATTGTATTTTTTGTTTGTAGATGACTTAAATAGAAGCAATAATTTTATTATAATGAAACTTTATTTAACCTAGACGTATTTGACATCTTATCCAGGTTGTTAAGTTTTCTGCAATATATTGAGAGATTAATAAGGCAGCCACATCCATAACGTCTGGAGCATAATATCAGAAGAGGATTCGAGATTGCCGTATTTATCTCTTCCGAGGAGCGAACACTTTACAATCTGTTTTTTTTAAATACAACTCACGTTTTTAGGTGTACTATATTGTTTAGAACTGATAACTGTGTAATGAATTATTTTCAAATGAGACATTTTTTTTAATTTTCTTTATTTTTGATAATAATATTTCGGCATATTGTTTCAAGTGATACATACCACTAATTGCTTTCATTGTCACTTTTCTGAGACTTTCTCTGGGAGAGAGGATGAAATATAACAGGAACATATTGAGGTTTTCAATGAGAAGGGATTTAAGGACAACGTGGAATCTAAAAAAGTAATTTACAGATTTATATGCAGATCCAATTCTGACAATTCAACTAAATCGGATGGCAAAAATAAAACAATATTTTGGTAGAATAAACTTTTTGTAGGTTTTTCATAATTTTTCACTCACCTAATTCATTCACCAAACACATTGGTGTTTTTTCTTTTATGTTTGCCAAAGTAGAGTTGGGCATAGACAAAGTATTAGTGTTTGAACAGTTCTGATGTTCTGTACTGTGTTGATCTGCTTCTGCAGGCTGGCCAGCATTCTCATAATGGTAGACTTGTTGCATATTTGGTTTCGGTTGTTGTTGTTGTGGAATAGAAGTTGTTGTTATCAGAGTTGGCCCAGGTCCAGGTGACATCGATACCAGAACACCTTTTCAAGCAAATAAAACAATTTTACTTGAAACACCAAAAAATATAATAAGACTACAGCTTCGCGAGTTATTCCTCTGAGTAATGGTAGATTCTTAATTTAATCTTTTAATAAGAATCCAAAATATGATCATTGATATTTATGATATAATTTTAAGATCAAAATTTAAATTTACTGTTATCAACAAAAATCTAGAATAAGTTTAGATCCTCAACTTGTCAGTAGTGCGAAAGTTACCTATATTTAAATCAGAGGTGTTCATAAATGCTGTGCTTAGTTAAGTACTCCCAAACATATTTGTAGTCAAGCACTTATTGATTTCGGAAATTGGGACTGTATGGATGAATAAAAAGACAACTACCTAGTCAATTAAGAACATTTCAATCAATTATTTATTAAAAAACAATTTCTTTCAAACAGACCAAAAAAATCTACTATGTACTATCAAAACCATAAACAACAGTTTTAGTTATTACAGGTTTTATTTATTTAATTGTTTGCAAAACAAAGCTGAACCGTGATGAATAAAAATATTGGCAAGTAGTTTTAAAGATAAAAACTTTGTCTTACAAATTCAAAATTTATCAAAAATAGTTAAGAGTTTTTAAAACGGGTAGATATATAACAAAATATAAAATAACTATGAAACAATTCTTATAAGTCAGCAAATGTTATAAATCATGAAAAGTTATGCTGTTGACACAAACCAACTTTCTATAACATATTTGAAAGGCAAATAACCTTGGTTTAGTCTAGAAAATTCAAAATATCTTAACATGTCAGTTATCAATCTGGTCAATTTGTTCCAGACATGTTTGTAGAAATAACATCAAGTTTTATTCACAAAAACACACAATTCAAATCAACAAGCACTAAATCTTCAGATACTTTACGAGACCTACGATTTTATGGAATGCATATTATAAACAAGATATAGTAGAGAATTTTTAAAGCATTTTCTGATTTTCAGATTAAACAAATTGTTAACTTATGATTAAAATTAAATTTAAAAATTCGTTACTATGTTGTATGTTGAAGAGTATCGTCACCACTAACCAAAACTAACTTTTTTAACACTCTATGTAGGTATGTGTTAAAAAAGTGTAGTTTTGGTTAGTGGTGACGATCCTCTGCAACATTGATGTTATCCAGGGGTTACAAATTTTCAATTTTAGTAAAGAAGCATTTTTCTATATAGTGACAATTTAAGTAAACATTGATTGATTATTATAAAAACGGTTTTTTATATAAATTTTTACCATTAAATTGCAATTTTACTGCAACATTTTCGCTAAAATAAACAAATTTACTGTGCATTCAGTAAACTGTGTCATTTTTTTCATATATTCATATTCAATATTTAGAGAATGTAGAAACTCCAGCTACAGCCCTAGACCATTTTCGGTGCAAATAAAAAAAACCTATCCTCCCAATTTTTTAAAGAGAAAAAAAGGTCTTCAGGTATATTTTGAAAACCAGCTATCCAAATTTTTAAAGGACCGAAAAAAGTTTTCAGGTTCTAAATATTAAACGACATTTTAGTACCCCTTTGGCAACTATTAATGATAATAGTTTACAAACATGGGAGAACTTAAAATCAAAAGGTTTGAAGATTGTTTAATCCACTCAATACTATTAAATCCTTTGAAATGTTATAAAATTACTTAATTATTTCTTCTGAATAAAATCTTTACATACAGGATCTTTAAATTACGTTTTTCTGTTCTAAATTAACCTGAAATTTGAAATAAAAGTCCTGCAAATCTGCACAATTAATGGGCATGCTGCACCGGACGTGACAAATGATCTTGACCAATGATATGATTTATAAATTATACAGCCACACAATAAATAAAAAGTTTATTACCAAGAACCAAAATATATGGATGTAGTGTATTTTTACGACCTTGAATTCGAATCCATAGTTGAAAAAAATTTACTGTGTCATTTTTTTTATGTAATTCTTTCTCTTGTCCAAGTTCTTTTAGCATATTGAGTTTGACATATTTAAAATACAGTATTCAATGTTAAAAAAGGTAGAAGAGACAAAACTGCTAGCGTGCGCTTGACTGAAGCACTCTGCATGCCTCACTAACAACTATTTTTTTTTAAAAACGATTAATTTTATCCATATCAAATGTTATAAATTTTTTTTACTAAATTAAAGAAGCAATTGAGAATTTTTTTTTTTAATTTATCCAGTGGTTTAGAAAGTTGGGGGCAAATATTTGGCCGTACCCAACTCTTAACACCAGTGGTAAAACTGTTTTTCTTTATTAACTTTAGTTTCAAAAGAACAGATATATTTGTCTATATAATTGAAATTATTTGTTTTATATTAATATTACTCAACATTACAAAAAAATAGTAAAGAAAAGAGAGAGAAAGATTAATAGACAAACAACTTTTTTTAAGAATTCAGTTATAATTTATTCTAGATAATGAGAAGTTATATTTTTACAGGTCTCAGCGAGTTTTAAGTAGATATAATGAACCATTTTATGAAATTTTGAAAAGTAATCCATTATCAAGAGGTAGGGTACCAAAAACAATTAAATGGTTGTATTTTCTAGATGAAACTACTGCTAACTGGTAATTTATTTAGCATAGCAGTTAATAATTTTTCACTTTGTTCAAGATGTGATGTGATGAAGGTCAATCAAAAGAACTAATTTTAGATGAAATTCCTTGTAAGAAAATTATTTTATGATTATCTCTTGGTATCCATCCATATGAAAAGCTCGTGAGCCGCTACTGGACAAAATTAGTAGATAGGTTAACTATTTTTTGTCAACATTGTCAGTTAAGAATAAAAATATTATAAATGATATCGAGTATTCAAATGTACAAGTTTAGTGGACATAATAAAAAAATATTTTTTGTATTGTATAAAGTGACAGATTAAATTTGAATTAAATGAAAACAATTTACCTGTATAACAATTATAAGAAGGTATATTCTAAAAATATTGATTGAAAAATGGGCTGACTAATCTGCATGTTTACCAAAAAATTTATGTATACACAATATTTTACAACATAGTTTTACGTATGTAGGTAAATATAAAGTTTTCACTGTAAGGCAAATATATGTAGGTATAAATAGAAAGACTTACCAGGAGCTGGTATACTCATTAGCATTGGCGTTCTTTGATTAGGGGGTGGCCCCATTTGTTGCATTCCCATTCTAAAAATATACAAAAAGAATTGAAGACAAACTTAAATTCCGAGGGAATAAACTAGCTATCGAATGAAAGTAGCGCCAATATTTACATAAAAAAATTGTGTACTGACCTGGCATTCCTTTGCATTCCATTTTGAGACATATGATGGTGCTCTTGCAACATTTTTACTCAGAAAGAATCAAAACGACGAAAACAGAAATACCTATTTTGACAATCTATATACCTCAATAGGGAGGAGTAGATCAACAAGACGAAGACCGGTTCAACTTATCCAAAAAAAATAGGTGTAAATGCCTGCCACTAATTACTATTTCTATCTATTTTTCTGCGTTTTGTCAAACTTAATTTTTAAACAAACACCACTACTAAATCTTTAACAAACGTTGGCAAACAATAAAGAAAAATCAGCAACTAACATGCGGCCATGTTAGAATAATCGCAAATGGTGGATGATGTTTCTTATGGACTACTTCCAGCGCTCGTGCGCATTGACCCTAATTAATATTTATTTTTAATACTTATAATTACTAAATTCGCGAAATAAATCGTTTATTTCTTTCATAATTACGGTTTTAAGTAATAAAATACATTTAACTCAATTCATGTTCCTCTAAAATGTTTTTCAGAATTTATCACAATCAATAAAGAATAGAAAATATAATCTATGGTGATATCGTAAACATTTAGCAGTGTCTAGCACTCCAGCCATAAGGATATGTAACTATTTGTCGGATGTTTAAAAAATACAAAAAATTGTAATGGTTACCATTTTTGAATTACAACTTTTTTCACCAATTTTTTTTTGTAAAACTTATTTAGATTACTTACAAATTATAAAAATAAGAGAGAAATACATACAATAAACGCATAAAAAATATGTTCTATATTTTAATAGAAATAATTAAAAAAAAAAGTTTTTAGATTTTATATTTTCGAGATACAAACTAGTTGTGTGCAGATTTACTATGGGAAAAAATATGCGTATTTTCAAGACCAATATTTTCAAAATTAAAATATCAATATACCAGTTTCCGATATATTTGATGGATCACTTTATTTAATTAACACCTTAATTTTGGCAAATAAAAAATATAAAGCTTTTTTATTGAAGGATAAATACAACTTAATATATATTCAATTTCGTCTTTGACCCCTTAACTATTTTTTGAATACGGACCTGTAACCATGTAAAACACACAATAAGAGGCCCCAATACCATATATTATCTTGCCTGGAATCGTTTTCGGACGAGCGCTCCATAATTTAATATCACTTTTTTTAAATTATTTTTATTAAAAATTATACGGCTGTCAACTTTTTTTTGTGGAAAAATTTGAAAAAGTAGCACATATGTACGTGCTCTTCTAAGAAATGTTTTAAATATCATGAAAAACACCGTAGGTATATTTTTAGTTGCTATATTAAAGTAAGATATATCTCGTACAAAAACGAATAATTATGTTTTGTGGAGCTCTATACCCTGTTCTGAGCAGAAAAAATTATACCAGAAGGTAGGATTACTTGACATTAACCGGAAAATACTAATAAAATAATTTTTATATACAATTTATTAGAAAACAAGCACACTTCCTTGTGTAATACTCTATAACCGGCAACCACGAAAGTCACGTGGTGTGCTGGCCTCTTAATATTTTTATTAAGTTTTAACAATGAACTGCACTTTAGGAATTTTGCTAAGTACGGTCCTGTTCCAATTCACTGAAAATATTAATTCAATAAAATTAATTAAAAATTGAGTATAGGTACTTTGAGCTTAAGTATATACATATATAATTTCTATTAAATATTCGAATTATTTTTTTTTAAATAACTATAATCAGAAAATTTATTTAAACTTCAACTATTGAATTATAACAGATAATTAGAAATTACAATTGTGAATTATTTTAAATTCCTTAAGATTTGCTCAAATTTTATTTTTTTAAATTTATGGTATTAAATTTCGATTTTTCATAAATAGCTCGGAAACCGGACCTGATATATTGCACCACCCTGTGTACCTACCCACTAGGTATAGTATATATACAAAAACTTAAATTTTTGAAAACTCAAAAGTTTACGGCACTTGTTTTCTATTATTGCTCGGCGACATCCCGTATATGGTAAAAAGGAGTAATAATTTAACTATCATGAACAAGTACCATGTATATTCGCTTTTATAAGGGTGTATGTACTCTCCCCTTATCTAGGTCATATGAATTTTCCAATACATGAGCGATACTTTTTTTAAGTATGGAACTACGGAAAAAATTTGAAGAAAATCCTTAGATCTCGAGATGGTTGGCGATCAAGGTACAAAACTAATTTAATAGTGTTAGATTAGATATGAAGTTTAGCACTTTCATTTTTTGTGTGGCTGTATTATTAGTCTATTTATTCATTTTGCGTTTTTCTTCAATGAGATCTGAAAGAATAAAATAAAATGCTCGGATTTAGGAAATATTTTATTTCTAACTTAATCATAGGTACAACTAGATACTAAATATCAAATACCACATGTAATGATATATTTTGTAAACAATTAAAAGTTATTCTTGTATAATAAATATAATTATAGAATTAAGGCCCCCACATTTTGCATATAAACATGACATATAAAAATACGGTGTTTTCCAAAACTTCAATATATCCTTGTACATGTGTTTCGATTATTATATGCAAAACATTATGGGTCGTTACATAATTCAAATTTAAAATAAAAGCTATATTAAAAGATAAAGATTTAAAAAATAAAGCAATATTCAGAAAATTGAAATACATTATCAAATATAAAAATTACCAGAAAAAGGGTCAAAATATTCACAATTACTAATGTATAATAAATGATGAGAAATTACAATCATAATATGTTAGTTCTGAAATCATCAGATATCGTGATGATTTCAATTTAAAGCAGTAATTGATATTTAGTAGCAAATACTTGATATTGTAAGTTCCATATATATATGGAAGTTCCTTGTTTACTCCGCCTAAATTAATATTACAAATTGTCGTTTGTGTCATAATTATAATAACTTTTTAGTTCAATTAACTTTGACTATATATGGTGGTGCGGTGGGGCTTGTGGCGATGCTACAGCGGCTGCCTGTGGAGAAGGGGGCGTAGGAGTTGTACTTGGTCCGGTTTCTGGAGGAGGCGTTGAGTGAGCAGCCTGAGGTTGCTGGGAGGCCCACTGACCCTGTTCAGCTTGAAGTCTTTGATGTGCTTGCTGTCTTGCTCTGAACTCTGCAGCTTTTAACTGTTCCAAATGAAACTGTTGTCTTTCTGTTATTAACTGTTGCCTTTGATATTCAAGTCCTTCTCTTTCCCTCTCCATAGTGGTTTCAAGTTCTTCAAAGTGACGTAGCTTAATTTCAAGCTTTTTCATCTGAGTTTCTACAAGTAGTGCTACAAGAGATTTTATTTTTCTTTCTTCTACTGCTGCTAGATGTTTCGCTTTTACAGCAGCTGCAGCTAATGCGGCTGCAGCTGCACTTTGCATCTCACTATCTTTGACAACTTTCTCTACTTTGCCCTCTGAGGTGTCCATCTTTTCCTCCTTCTCGCTATCGGAAGTTTCAGATTTAACCTTGTCACTACTTTTGTCATCTTGACCCTCACCATTCTTTTTCTCTTCAGCAACTTTATCTTCATCCTTGACATCCTCCTTTTTAATCTTATCCTCATCTTCTTTATCGGGTACAGTTCCAGCAATGCCAGTGAGTGCAAGATTTGCAGCAGGGTCATATTTGCCATCGGCATTTGAAGCTTCAACATTTTTCAAATGTGCATCCATTACAGAGGCTGGAACTTCATCTTTAATACTAGCAAATTCGAGCATGGCGGATTTTGCTGCAGCAGCAGCTACTCTGGGATCAACTATGGAAGCTAAAAAGGCAACAGTGGACATTATTGGATTCCCAGCTTTGCTAAAAGGAATTGGTTGATAGGCTAGAGGTCCTAAAGCTCCCCCCGCTTCGGGATCTTCCAAGTACGGATCCTCAATAGGGAGTCTAAGAAAATGAAGAATACACTCATCTTGTGTCCTGGATCCTACATGCTCGCAAACTTTGTTCCAATCATCTTTGTACATTTCTAGCCCCTCTAGAAGTAGAAGTGTTTCTTGTTCGGTCCAATCCCTTGTTAGAGAAGCAGCACTTTTGTTACGAAGCACAGCTGGTTTCTTTACATACTGATCTAATTTTAGCCCAAAATTAGATATTTCAGTAGCACCTTCAGTTTTCTTGATATCCTGTGTCTTATCCAAATCCAACAAGGTCTTTGCTGCGCTGGGTTGAGGCGTTTTAGGTGGATTCACAGGCTGTAATCCTGACGGGGTATCTGATAATATATGAAAATGAGATGTAGGAGGAGGACCCATGGCTGTTGGTCTGGAATCTGTGTCAACTTGATAGTTGATCAGCCCCCATTGCTCTAGGAAGGCATGTACTCTCATTATGGCACATACGTCTCCAGCTAGATTGCGTCTACAAGCTGTACTTGTTATGTATTCAGTTGGATTTAATCTGTATGTATCTACCATGAAGTTTCTGAAATAAAAATTTAAGATAATTTTATTTTAAAACATTTGTTCAAATTTAAATTATAAGTTCTTACCTATAACCCAAATAGATCTCTGGTGTCTTAGATTTGTTTCTACCATTGAAGAATTCAGGCATAGCCCTTTTTTCAACTTCATGTATAGAGTTGTAATCAAACCAAGCAGAGTAGGATGGAATAATTATGTGGTGAGTTTGTTCTGTAACATTATCTTCTTGGCCATCATCTTGGGTGTTAGTATCACTGTTTTTGCCAGTCTGAGAATCTTCACCTCTTTCTTCAGTGTCTTCTAAATCAGTGATAGAGCCTCCTTTTAGTGGTTGCAATTCATGATCTTTCTTAGGAGGCTGGCTGTTTTGCGAATTAGGATTTACTTCCACTATATTAGGCTCTGGTGTAGGATCTTCCATATCTTTTGTAAGATCTTCCGACTCAGGATCTTCAGGTCTCGTCTTCTTACCAACGGCTGGGCTTCTACCACTTTTTCTCTTGCCCACCTTAGAAGGAGGTGAGGGGGAACGTTTTCTCTTACCTCCTTTGTTCTTTTTGTTCCTGTCTTCAGATGGATTTATAAGATCTTCAACAGACATTAATTTTGGGTGAACTTTTTTGATTCCTGCTTCATCCACCTCATAGTCTTCTTCAGACATCCATTCATTGTACTGATCGGTCTCATAAACCCAAGTACAACCAATTCTCCAAGGTCCCGAGTGTGGGCTGGGATTACTTTCCACAGATAAACCTTCTAACCCTGCAGTCTCTAGATTGACCCAGGTATCAAATGAATTTGGAAAGTAATACCAATGCATCATTACCATTTTGTCTCTTTTAGAAATTGGCCTGCCATATTCATCTTTTAGTGGGTCTACAGAACCATAAATAATGTGTGTTGCTGTCTCTTCTGTTTCTACTACTTGACCATTTCTCCTTCTTATGATTTCTTTAACTTTTTGGGCCACACCTTTTTCTATTTCAGGCCTAATGAACAATATAGGTAACGCATACAGTTTCGCACTTATTAAGGCTTTTTCCATACTTTGAAACATTTCATATACTTTCTCCAGTTTTGAAACATTCTAAAACAAATATTGCAACTTTAAACATTTGTATTTTACACATAGAATATTAGCTGATTGAAAATATAAATATGAAAATATAAATAAAAATTGAAATTACTTTTCCAGAGGGCAATTCAAATTTTCTCCAGTTGTGTTCACTCTTAAATTTATAGGCTGCTAATAATATATGACACAAACCTCCTCCAGGTTTAAAATCCAAAAAGTATTTTACCTAAAACAATTGTACTTAATCATAATAGCAGATAAGTTAATTGGCTTATAACATAAAATAATCAAAACTAGAACATACAATACATACACTATCAATATCATACGAATGGGAATATAGAAGAGCAATGTCATCGCCTGAAAAGCTGCATGGGTCAATATCAAACTTCTGTTATGGGAAATTTGAACAATTAAAGTCAAGGGAGAAGCAATTTACTGATATTTTTAGCAACATAGATGATATACAACAGTTTCTCATACTTGGTCTAAAATTTATATTATCCAAGTCTCAAAACTAAATGCTAAACAAAATATAGCAGCATCTATTTCTAGGAATCAAAAGTTAGCGTAATATGTGCAGACTACTTAACACAACAATTACAAACCATGGCTAGGTTGGGTATTATAATTAATAGTATATAGTTGTAAAGATCATATGATTCATATTATTAATACACTAGCATTTAAAATAACTTGTATAAAAGCAGAAGATTTCTCAATCAGTTACTAGTCTTTGGTACGACTGTATTATAACATGATACTTTCAATGATAATAATAATACTTGATTATTATTTGTCTTTTATGGGAGGTATCCCCCTTTTGACGAAGGCTTTGATGATGGTCGTTGGACCCAAAAGCACTCAGCCAAATTTAATTAAAAACAATTTCTTTCAAAAATTGTTTCAATTATATACACATTGATGTACCCTTTTCTTCACTTCAAATTGTTTAATGTGTACTCCTGATCCAGTCTGTTTATTATTAATAATACTGTTCCTTTACCATACAAGTATTTATTTTAATTATTGGAAAGAAATGAAATATACTGAGTATTATTATGTACTTACAGGTATTCGAGTCATAGGTGGTTTCTGGGTATTCTTTCCAAGAAAATCTTCTTGAAACTGCATAAACTGTACAGTTGTTGTAGAAATTGTCTTATTTGTTACTGGGTCGTTTTGTAAGTACTGTAAAAAATATATTTGGTTAGAAATTACTGATAAAAGAAATATGAATAATTTTTATTTGTATAATTTTAGAGGAAAATTATTGCAATAGATTGAATTTGTAGCTGCATTTAGTGTATCTAAAATTCTTACCTTTTTACAGTTTTTCTGTAACCATTGCTTGACTCCTTCTAAAGCAGTAAGAGTTTCGGGGGACTCAAAATACTTCACATTTGGTCCCCCATCCATTTTAGGCCCTATGGACAACATCTTGATGTTTGAAAATGAACGCCGCTAGATACAATGTCGACAAAATCTTATATCTTTGAGAATACAAATAATATACACTTTCTGTTACAAATTTTTTGAACAGACATATTAATTTGTAGAGAAAATCACCAATGTGTCATCGTTAATTACTTATAATTTTAATAAAATATTAAAAAAATATTAACCACATCAAACTAAGAAAAGTACACCATATTTTTTGACGTTGAAAGAATTGTCACTGGAATTGTTGTATACTTGATAACATTTATTACCAACAGCTATTTCAAAAGTTACTAGAACTAATCAATAATTTCACCAGAGGCGGAGGCAAAATATTTAGCCTTTTTTTTTAATATACTACCAAACCCAGAAACTTGCTTAATTTCCAAAAGTGATACAGCATCAGTACAAAAAAACAATGTAAATGATAACACTAAATACAAAAATATTTATAGCTGTTCTTGTTACAATTTATTTACAACCAAGCCAATTGTAAACGAAAAATAAAACCACCAAGTAGAAAAATTGAAGAGGAAATTTTTTTTATAATACAAATAATCTATAGAACGATTCCAGATATACGACCAATTCTTTTTATTAAGTTATATAACTAATACAAATAATAAATATAACTATAAATCCTTGATACAGCATAATAATATAATGATAATACTTTAGCTTTTTAGAAAATGTATAAAAATAGTCACAGTTTGGATTGTTCAGTTTTAATTTTTTTCCAAAATTAATGAAAAAACTACGAATAAACGAAAATTACGAAGATCGACAAGAACAAAGCAGAAATAAATAATTGCACAATCGGATAACACCGCAATGTTCAAAAGTTAGCGTGCTGTCTTTAGATCCAGAAGTTAGCAAAGCCACTTGCGAATTTATCGCGAAAATACAATACCATATATCATTATAAATTCTTTATATGCCAAAAAACATTATAGAGTTTTATTGTAGTTTTATTGATATATTTTAAACTACATTCCTTACGATAAAATGGGAGCTATAATTTTCATTATATTAATATTCTCCGAAGTTAGCAAAGCCAAATATAGGTTTTAAAATAACAACTAAGCTGTTCATGATATAGTTGACTAAATATTGTTTTTTAAATATTTAATTTCATATTTTTTGGTAATTAGATAATTATTAGACGTTATATGGAAACGAAAAGATAATTATAAAAAGTTTTTGGCTATATATTAATATTATCGGATATGTATCCTATTTTATGAATTAAATACGGTAAATGATTTTTCTAAACACTAAACTTAGTAAAATAGGTCTTTCTGTATATTTAAAATTAAAATTTAGAATAAATCCATTGACATAAAAAAATAATTTTATTCTTCTATAAATACAATCGTCTTATGTGAACTTTAAATAAACTAATATTTATATTTTTATTTAAAATTTAGTGACTCACTTACACTATAATAATTATTATCATGCATAGAAAAAAAACACAGATTAATCACAATAATTTATGTCTACAAACATTTTCACTTGGGCACAAAATGTAAATCCTATTTCCTTATTCAGTTCGAAAATTTTTCACATTCTGCCAATTTCTGAGCTTCATTCTGAAAAAAAATACGTATAAATAAAATTCTTTCAACATATCTTTTGAATTACAAGAGTGTAATCAGACTGGTATTTACTAGCAAAAAGATGAAATTAATTTAAAAACAATTTGGTAAAAATATTTAACTTATTACTGTAAAAAAATATAAAATTCAATCTTATATATATTTATATATTTACCTGAATAATTTTGTAGATCAACATAAGTGTGTCCACGCTCTCTCTGCAATTATTCTCAGTATTATCCCCCGAACTTAGTGCTCTTTTTCCCCAATTAGGAGAAAAATTAACTTGCGCCGAACAGAATGTAATGACAGCTATAATAATAGCAAAAAGAAGTTTATACATTTTGTAAAACGTTTGAACTGATTTCTTGGAAATATCTATCTCGAATGAACTTTCGCGACAACTTCTCAAACTTTTATAGTCAGGGGTGGGTTTCACATAATTGTTCGATCCAAGTATTCTGCTCAGTTCTCATATAGCCCCTCCTACCATGTATTTGATTGAAGAAACCCTTAGATACATATACATGGTGTCCTCATCCACAAAAAAACTATTATCAATTTACTTCAACACTTGTATTTGATCACAGCGGTAATTTACTTTTAAAACACTTTTTCTTTACACATGTCAATGCTGTCCTTATAGATGATATGTATTTATTTCAAACTCTAATATCATTATTTTATTATAGATCTCGTAAATATATATTTTTTTCGCTTGAAATATTAAAATAGGAATTAGAATTAGACCAGAAAAAATATTTTTTTTCAAACCCATAAATATAACTGATAAAGTCATTAAAAAAAGAAAATTATGAGCTTTTTTTGGAAATCAAAAATAACTTCTTATATAATATTAGATTATCTTATTATGTAGGAAATAGGCCACTCTGTTTACATAGTTACTATATTTACTATTTTCAAATTATGTATTTCCGATGAGGAAACACTAGAAATATTTCTATTTTCTCGAACTCGATTAATGTTTTCTATCTGTCTTGTCCCTGGAAGTCCTAATTAATTACTTAGACGAACAACGTAATACGCGAATAAAATTATATTTTGAGGCAAAAATTTCACGATAAATGAAAATATATTTAGTTAACAAAAATTGATTTACTAATTGGGAGTTCGACAGAACTTCTCTGATTTAAAAATATTATATTTATATTTGTACTTCAAGAGAAAAATATAGTTGTATCTTTGTATTTTCTTCCTAATATTTAATAATATATTAACTTACAGAAATCTAGATTATTATTGAGGAGTGTTCCTGGTATTTTCGACTAATTTTAAACAATCAAATGATAAATTATAAAGTGTAAACAAAATTGATCAAAACGAAATTGCGAAGAAAATGTTATAAAACTATTATTTTCTGCTCATTTTGATAAGCTACGCAAAAAAGCAACTGAATATTTTTTTTATATTTTGTTACTTAGCACTTTTTTTAATTATGAATAAAAGTTTCTCGCAAGAAGACCAACGGTGAAAACGGTTTAAGTCACTTTGAAGTGATTTTAAGAAAACCCTATTTACCTGTTTAAAAGCAAAGATTAAAGTATAACCCATCCCAAAGGTATGACACTGAATTAATGAAACAACAAAAAATAAAATTTAGAATAATGTGAAAACAACAAAAAAATAGTAGCAGTATTTCTGAATTATAACAAAAAGTGCATTGTTTTTTCGTGGTCTCCATATATTTTAATTATTATTTATATTTAAGTCGATATAAAATTATATCAAATATATTATACAAAACTTTTAGTTAGAATTTTGATTGTTAAAAAATTATATGTAAATAGATACTTACCTACGTGTGATCCATATTTTTCTTTCCGCTTTAGACTTCTGGTTTTAATAGGTTCAAATATACGATTTGATCGTGTCAATATTAGCGACATATTTTCTTCCATTGTTTACTTAAAGGTAACATTTTTTACTGGCGCAATAGTTTAAACACTGTGAAGACGGATAAACACCGTACTACATTAAACTGGTTCTCTAATCTGGATACTGTTTAAGTCCTGGTGGTGAACACCTTCGTTGCTATGATCATAAACTGAGTTATATTAATTGAGTAAAAATTTTGTACAGATGATTGGAGATTTTTTTTTAATATAATGACAAAAAAGTTTTAAACACACGCGCAAGTTTTATGAATGTTTTCACGTGATTAATCGGTTACCTTTTTATAATATATAATGTTGCTTTATTATTTATATTTATTATTGTAGAATAATAATTTTGTATAACACAAATATACATTGAAAATAGAATATCATAAAAAAGTATAATTTAAAATTTTCCTTTACTTTAAACTCCTCATTTATACCTAGTTCCACTCATTCCCTTTCCAAATTTTTCTGTTTCAATAACTGTTTTTCACATTTTCCATATTTCTACCAGTGCGCACAAGTGTCAAGAACTTTATTTTTCGTATACTTCGTAAATTTTTTTGTTATTTACTCTTTATAATTAATTTGGCCTGATGATGGCATAATTGCCGAAACTAGTGGCTGTTCATTCCCCTCTCCATTGTAACATCAGATTTAAATTTTTTTGCAATATATATACATATGGTTTTAGATTTAGAGTTTTAGGTACTACTTTATATTTATGTGTATTTTTTTAACAAAATTACGTTTTTTAATCGATCAATATGAAAAGTATCATATTTCCCACAACATATACTCAAATTCAAAGTTATTCTTTTCTCACGCCGTGGGAAAAGCATATGCGCAAATATTTTTCGAAAAATGCTGTGATACGTATAGAATGATTATTCACAAATTTAAATTATTTCTTTTTTTCGAATTTTTTTTTGTTATATGGTGGCGTGGTTATTGCAAACGTGGGCTTTGCGAACCGTTGATTTTGCGAACATATATACCTGACCTACCTCAGTTTAAATCGATACTGCTCATAACCCAAATCTTGTCTGCTTGTCTGCTGGTTGGGATAGTTTTATTACATAAAAATCTATGATTCATTCTTATTTTATTTTAGTCATCTGTATAAACCAATGTTTTTTCCCCTTAATTCTTATTTTATTTTATTTGCTGTTTAAACTCACCTTAAATTAGAATGTTCGCCCAAATAACATCGGCGCCTAGATTAATGCCAGGTATGCGTGTTCGTAAAACTCACGAAAAAGATTTAGTTCGCAAAGCCCACAAAACAGGTTTATTTCGCCAATCACATTGAAACTATAATATTTGAAAATAATTTTTTATCCTTCATAGACCTCGACTGAAAAAAATAGGTATATTATAACTCTTCTTTCCCATAAACACTTTATTTTCGGGTGTTTTATTTATTTCATGATAATTTTTTTAATATTCTTAAAATGTAGGCAATATTATTTTTTACTTTAATTTTTAGTTAAATAATAATTCTGTTAAATTGAATTTGAATAAATGAGGAGTGCAACAAATAAAATAAAAAAAAAATTTTATCAAATAGAAGCGCACATCATTTACCTTGTATTCAATTAAAATATTTTTGAATGTAAGTATTTAAAAAAAAAGACAAATCAGTCCCTAATAACACAAAGTAGTCCTACAGATATCCATAGGACGTCCTCTTCGGACATTCCGGACATCCTTAGGACATCCTTTTCTGGTACACTGGACGTTCTATGGACGTCCGAGGGACGCACTAATGTCACAACTTTGAACTGAATTCGAACGTCCGCCGCGGACATCCATTGGATATCCCCCTGGGACATTCACAGAACGTCCTATTTTGGTACAGTGGACGTCAGAGAAAGTGATTTTTTTTATTATTATTTATTTAATTGTGAAATTATTATTTCAACACCTGCTCGTGTCGGAAACTTCATCTACGTGAATAATAGCCACCGTTTATGCTCGTTGAGCGAGCTCGGAGCAGACTTAATAGGATGTTTTAAATCGCGATATACCATACTATTCGTGGTGTCTAAGAAGCATCAGCGCAAGTGTCTCCATCTTTCAGGCGGAGCTTTACTTTTGGTCCATATTATGTCGAGTGAGGACCACTCTTAGGTGTCTGTCCCGGACATGTTTTGGACATTGCCTGTATTAAGTCGGCGAGGGACTGTTTTAAGACTATGGTATGGATATGTTATATTATATCCATCACGGACAACTACTGGATATCCGGTATGGACATTGTACATAAATTGTACAAATAATGGATATATATCGTGGACGTCTTAATACTGTCCAAAAACTAACATCCACAGGACATACATATTAAGTCCATGGACGTTCCGACATTAAATGGACATAAATTGTACGTCCCAAGGACGTTGTGTGCTATTAGGGGTCACTATTTATTAGTTATTAAAAAAGGACTAGACTGTGCCAAATGCAAACCAGTCACTATTTTTTTGTTATGTTAAGGACTAGACTGCGCCAAATGCAAACCAGTCACTGTTTTTTAGTTATTTTTTGCCTGCTGCTAAAGGTCTATCTTCCAAAATGTGATTAAATAATGAAGGTCCGTTCTTAGATGTGTGGCGAATTGGGTTATTTTTAAAATAATTACAATAAAAAAATTAGTTCTTGTTTGGATCGTTTAATTGGAGAGCCATGTATAGCTTATTCTAGGACAGAGACTTAGAGTCTGATAAAATAGCAATAGATTGAACCATTCTAATGAAAATCTATTAGATATATTCAACATTCGTATATAAATAGAATTTAAATATGAAATTGGCCATAATTTGTTTCTATTAGAAAACTTTATAGAATTTATAAACTCTTTTCGAATCTTTTGCCAAATATTCAAATGCGACAAAACAATTTGGAACGATTCCAAAATGCATCAGATTTTCATGATTAACACCCACAAAAATAAAACGGAAATACGAATAACAATAAATAAAAGTATTATGTCTATTAACGCTTTGCAACCTCCAAAAAATATTTTTCTTCCTACGTACCTATAAAACAACATTTTTGTCATGCCTGGTCAAGAATGGACTAAGTTGCGAGAAGGCTGTTGATTAAAAATCGATGATTAATATTTAGGCGACACCATTAATAATTTATTATTGTTTAATATGATGAAAATTGTTCAATTAGAAAAGAGGCTCATATCTCGTTAAAGAAGGTCGGAAAGGATACATCCTCTAATAAAATAAGAAAGACACAAGTACCTACCTAATGAAAATGAAGGTAGGAGTAAGCATACAGGATTTATTTGTTTTTATAGAAATTGTATGTTTACACAAACTGTTATATTGGATATATGAAATACGAGTTAGAAATATAAAAGGACGAATTGATTTCTGTTATGTATTTAATAGGCGTAGGTATATACGCATGGAGAGAATTTAAATTGTGTGTAATATGTATAGAAATTGCGAATTTGATTGTAACAAGCTTCCAGTTAAATGTTAAAAGTCGTTAATTAGGGTTATAACAGTAAATACAGCTTTTTAAATGTGAAAATTAGAGTCGCAGAAAATGATGATTTTCATATTTAAATTTTTATTATGTCTCAAAAACCAATTAAAAATTCTTAAAAGTAACTACAAAAATGTGTTTTTAAAATAATACATTTTCTGCTCTTTATCTTATATCCTTTAGATGAGCTCATTTAATTAAAAATATTTTAAAAACAAAATACTCAAAGTGGTATGGTATTCAATAATGAATAAAACAACTCCAAGTCATACTATAATAAAATAATAATTATTTTATTCTGGTATGACTTGGAGTTGTTTTATTTATTATTGAAAATATTTTAGCAAACGTTTTTGTCATTACAATTGATTTATATAAGTTTTCTTGAAAAACATCAAAGTTACAACATATGACTGCCAAATTCCTTAAATAAAAGACATTGTAGTGAACGTGGCACCAACGTAAGCCCTTAACAAAAATTATTTCAGTGGAATATAATTCAGTCAAAGTATAGTGTCGGTTTGTATTGAGTAATAAAATTGTTTTTTTCCAGAAAAATAAATTTCGAATGAAATAAAATGAAAAAAAAATAACAAAATTTACTACTTAATACAAACAGACAATATACTTAACCGAACCTATTATGGGGCAACAAAAAAATGGTTAAAGCAGAGATATGAGATATAACATCAGAGAAAGTTGTTTCCAACATAAACCCTAAATGTTTACATTAGGACTCATACAAACCTCTAAATGCGATGTTGAGAGATTTAATTTATATAAATTGGCGAATCGTGAGAAGCGATACGGCCTCTGGCATTAATATTATCCGAGTAAAATGCAAACAATTTTTTAATCTAAATGACAACCACACATAAAAACCAATTGTATTCTATCAGAGAGTACAGTACATATTTCTTATTCGTACAATTATTATTTTATTGTTTTTGCTTCATAAAACTGTTCATATCAATTATTAAAAAACTCTGCAACAGTCAACAACGTAGAATGTATTTTGATACTTACTCAGCATACCAAATTGATTTTTTAATACACTTGACATGTGTTTCGCTAATTAAATAATCATGTTCATGAGGATATTAAAATTGGTTTAAATTTGTTTGGTGACGTGGTGACGCCATTGAAAACATATAGGGTGAAAATTATATTACGATTTTTTTTAAATTTAGATGTAACTATATGAATCAACTATTTTGAGATTTTATAATAATATTGTATGATTTAAAATTTGAAATTGTATGTGGCTTTAACGTGACTTTTATTAATTAAGTTCAGTTCTCCTGAGTGCGACTCTGTACGCACAAACAAATATTTTCAGTGTACGCCTATGGTTACAGAATTGCCCTTTTTCTTTGTTCTTTTAACTCATTGAAAAAAGAGAGATATCACATCCCTATTTCTCCAGGCGATTGGAAAATCGGATGATTCTAATAATCGGAATGTTAGTATCCGAATGATTTTAATAATCGGAATAATATTCCGCTTTCCGATTATTTTTGAATCACATCATCGAGGATTCAGGAGGAGACTGCCAAACGCAAAACATTTGGAGGCATTCATTTTGATATGATTTTGTCACGGAGAATAAAAAACTGTTTGCAGAGCGTTTTCACATTATTCGATCCGATGTCCGATCTGATATCGGATCCGACAATGATATGTTGGCGTCGAATAGATCAATGACTACGAGTGAAAAGAGTAACCAAGCCGAACTCACATCATAGCTATAAAAGAAGTGACAAGTGACAAAACAAAAATTTTATTTGGCTACGGTAAAACGTCAACAATATATTTTTTTTAAATCTTCATAAATTTTAAATTTTAGTGGATTAACTTCTTAATAATTATATTTCATATTAAAACATGTCTGACCTCAGAAAATCTATTTTTGGAATTCATGGTAAACGAAGGTGGGTTAAAAAACGCAAGAAAAATTGTATTGGAAACTGATGTATATTATTTTTTGTAGTAGGACTTTAATGTCATCTGGAAATCACTTTGTTCCCGTAAAATGGACTGAATATTTTGATAGAGAAGAGTATTTGGAGTTATCTGGAGGCCAATTTCATTTCTATGCTAAAGGTTCTGAGGGGCCAATTTTACTTTGCCTTCACGGCGGTGGATACTCTGGCTTAACCTGGGCATTATTTGCGGTAATACATTAGTGACACTAACACATATTTTCAATTAGCAGCAGATTTTAAAATAAATTTCAATGGACAATTTTTATTAGCTATTTAATATAGCTGATGCTGATGCTATTGTTTAAAAAGTCATCGAAGACAATTTTACTTCCAATTGTAATATTATCCAGGCTTTACTGCAATCAATGTATATAAATTTATATATAGCTGCAGGTTCTAGAGGGTTAAGTTATGTTACTAACGTTTAGTTTCTCTTTGTAGGAAGAGGTCTCAAAGTTGATTGATTGTCAGGTTTTTGCTGTTGATATAAGGGGTCATGGAAATACAGTTACTCCTAATGATACAGATTTATCTCTAGATACTCTATCAAAGTTAGTTCAATTTTTATATATTTAAAAGAGATAGTGTAATATTAATAAAATAAATTTGTTTAGTGATGTGGTTCAATTTGCTTCAAAATTGACTGAAAATAATCCTAGTCCTATTATTTTAATGGGCCACAGTATGGGTGGTGCAATAGCAGTAGAGGCAGCTCTCCACATTGATGCAGTTGTAGGACTGTGTGTTATTGACGTAGTTGAAGGAACTGCTCTAGATGCGCTATCATCCATGCAGAGCATTCTTAGAGGAAGACCATCTCATTTTAAAAGTCTTCCTCATGCTATTCAATGGTGGTAAGACAAATAGTTTTAGTTTATTTAAAAAATAACAGAATCTGTTTAAAAATTTCTATATTATATTTTCTGGTTTTTTGTTCCATTTTTAATATTAATAATTTAAATTAATTGGATTTACAGCTTTGTTTTTATTTTTAAAGTTACAAAGGTGGCCAAACTCACAATATAGATGCAGCTAGAGTATCTATGCCAGGACAAATAGTGAGGTAATAGCTTATAAAAAGGAAGTCGAATCAAAAAAAAAAAAAATTCTGTTTACAGCTTAAAAACTGGGAAATTGGCAGCTGATGAGTGTGATCTGGAACATGTGGATCTTTCTTCATCCTCCAGCAAAGAAGGTATTCCTTCTGCATATGCTCTTGCTGAGGTAGTTGAAGTAGCAGAAGATTCTGAGGAACTAGAAAAAGATGAAGATCATTGTCCAGATTGTGGAAAACCTCCGATTCCTCCAAAATCTTCAAAGACTGATCTTTTTAAATGTCCAAATACTAAGGATGATGGACCAATGTATAAGTGGAGAATTGATCTTAGCAAAACAGAGAAGTTTTGGACTGGATGGTTTAAAGGATTGTCACAGAAATTTTTGGATGTACGCATTCCAAAGTTATTATTGTTGGCTAATATCCATGGGTTGGATACTACTTTGACTGTTGGCCAGATGCAAGGTAAAAATTGATATTTTAAATAATTGCCCACAAATACTGCTTCAAATTTTGTAATACCTTGTTTTTTTTAGCAAATATTTAAAATAACTTTCATTTTTAGGAAAATTTCAAATGCAGGTGTTGGCAAAATCTGGCCATGCTATACATGAAGATCAACCACATCATGTAGCTGAAATTTTGAGTGGTTATTTAGTTAAACAACGTATAGCAACGCCGAAATCTGCATTTGTTAGCTCAAATTTACCTGCATGTTAAATTAATTATTAAATATACGCATATATAAATTTAATGTAGTGTTCCCCTATTATTTAAGAAAATAGTCCAACTGGACAAAAAAGAAAAACTTGTAAGTGTTTGATCTCAAACATTTATTTTGGATGCCAATTACTATTTTAATTTACTTTTTTTAAATAATTTCTATAATTGCAATAATTCGAAATTATTACAGAATATAAGTTGAAGTTATGGAATTTTAACAATAATCAATAATGACAAAATTTTTATGATTCTGTCTGGCAAATTTAGTAAAATCTTGTATAGTTGCGTTAAATGAGAGATTTCTTAGTAGTATTAATTTTTTATAACATTTTAATATTTTACTTTGTTCAATATTCAGAAATAAGTACCACAAACTAAATTTTATAGGTTTATTAAATCTATACAATACAAATATTTACTTTATACAAGAAATATTAGCTTCCAACCAAATTAATAGTATTTCCTTAATAAAGCACTAGAATTTGAAATAGGCAACATGTAAACAATATTTTTAAATAAACAATTTATTTTTGTAAGAACAAATTAAATGTGAATTTAATATTTTTATATTTAAATCAACTCAAAACAAAAATAAAAATAGTAGAAGTAAAGGCCGGTGAATTATTTAATTCTCTAATAATTCAGTCTTAATTATATACAAGTATAATATATTAATTTGATATAATTGAAGACCCTAATAATCGAATGTGTTAACATCAAGTTTTATCGTTTTGAGAAAATAGCAATCAAATTTCCTAAAATTAAAGAATCTGACATGTTCTGAAAGTAGTTTTTTTAATTACTTTTTTTGTAATGGGTAGTACAGCCGTTCCTTTTTATAGTGTAGTAGTAACTACTACAATAAACTGATCACATATATATATATTTTTAATTTTAAGTAACATTTATATATTACATTAAATTGCTAATATATTTATTATAAAACGCAAGAAAGTTGATTGATTTATTCTTGAATTGTAGATAACAGCAGAAAAATATAATAAAACTACTTTGATTTAAACAAAATAATTTATTTCAGTCATATGATAAAGGTACAACTACAATTTTATATAATTTACAAGGAACTGTTCTTGATTATTTAACTTTATATTGTATACTTTTCTCTGTGTTTGAGTTGAGTTCTTCAGAGCTCAATAAAATAACGTTTGCATTGATTTTTTTTCCAAAAGATTAGAAATTATTTTTACTTATTTCTGTATATTATTTTAAGCAGGAAACTCCCAATTTTCCAAGGAATAGAGATGGGGGAGTATGATATATTGAGGTATTAAATCTATTTTAAATACTTAAAGCATTTATAGTGTCTTCATTCACGACTTTTAATAAGAAGTCTTATATTACATGCATCTAAAAATTATATAAATTCTGATTGCATCGCAATAAATAAAACTACCCACTTTGATGCATACATTCATAAAATTATATCAATTTTGTGTTTTAAATTATTTACCAGAAATGGTTAATTATGTTTATCTTAGGTACTTAAATAATTATTAAAAATTGCTATTTTTGTACTAATTTTATTTTCGTATTTCTTCCTAAAGTAGAATTTACGTTGTTAGTCCTTACAACACAATTACTAAGAAGAGTATAAATAAAAGAACTGTGTCACAAAACCATTAACAGTTTCGGTTCTGTTAATTTAATTTTGGTACTTTTCTTACCATATATATATATAAAAAAAAAATTTGAATACATTTTTTCCAACGTTCTGTTAAATATGTTCTCAGACAAATCAAACTTATCGATGAATTATTGTTTTGGTTTTAAAAACACTGAAAAAATTTCCTAGTTATCAGATATATAGTAATGATTTGAATTATTTAGTCCATTGAAGGTTGATTATTTATGTAGTGTCAAGACATTATAAAACACCTCTGTAGAAATATTTTTCATATTTATTTACTAAAAATATGGACAGAGATCTATGAATTAACAATTTAATTACAACTGGACAAAAGTAATTTAATTGCACAAACTATACGACTAATCAATAGGTTCTTATTCGTTGTAGTCCCATTTCAATATTAGTGTTTAATAGATATGTTTTTTTTAATATCTTTAACTTTGGCTGCCATTTTCTCAAAATGGACAACACTTTCTTTAGATACATTCTTATCCTAAACAAGAATCTGTTAGATTTGAAGTATCTTGATGTTACACACATAAACAGAATTATAGAAAATGTATTTACGATAGATTTTGTTTTCTTTTCACATGGACACCAATATTTGGTCCAAATTCAATCTTAAGTTTTTTTCAAAAACAAATCTAATAATGTTCGGACAAATCATGTTGTAGAATTTTTAAAATAATCGTTCCACATCAGATTGTATAGGGTGTAGCGTGACAGATACAATAGTTGGTCATCGAAGAGTTCACTAAAACATTGATAAAACCGTCTTGACATAATTCCAAAATTATGTATAATTTATAGTCCTATTACTTGGGCATACAAATATTTATAAACTTGACCAGTTTCAATATCGAACTGCCATCATTGGGGGTCTTAAGTAATCAAATAAAAAAAAATAACTATGTGAAAACACAAACTAATTGTCAGAAAATAAATTTACTGACAAAAAAGTGAATAGTAAACATATAGAGGTCACAAACATTTAATTAAAGATTAACACATTTACAAAAAAATATAAAATATTACGTGACAAATGTTTTGTAAGTTTAATCTTTAATTTAATGTTTTTGAGTTATTAAAATGAACCTATGTGTAAATGAATAGTCTGTAGTTCAATTACTGTCATTGTAATTAAATCAATAAAAAGTACTTCAGTTACGGTTTATGAATTGACTTATTTCTGAGTAACCTAAATGTCTAATAATTTGAAAACTATTTGTAACAACAAATATTGTAATAGCATAAAAATTTACAATGGTTAACTATAAAAATATACAAGAATATGGTACATGTATGTTTTAGAGGCAAATAACAGTATAACATAATATGTAACTTTTACTTCAATAGAAAATAAGTTCCTGACATCCTTTTCGACATATATTCATAAAAATTAAAAAGTTCAAAATAATTCTGCTATAATAAAATTAAAGAACCTAATTTAAGACTGCCTGTTCTAACTGATTTTGCTCTTGAAGTTGTACTTCTTGTTGTTGTTCTACTTCAGACACTCTTTTATTCACAATTTCTGTTTGAGCTAGCACGAAATTTTGCATTAATTTGTTATTGTATTTAATAAATTTCGATGAACATTCATCAATACAATCTATTTCATCTTCATCTAAAGTCCTAGAATTAACATTGTTGACGCATCTTTTGAAACACATTTCAGTCATCTGATTATAAAGTTGAAGAAAATCCCTAAACTAAAAAAATACAAAATAAGTACTTAATTAAAATATTGAAGAAATACATTACATACATTTCGTATAGCTCCTGGATCCATTTTATTTTTAAAAATCAAAACTATAAAAACTTAAACATTTCAGATCATTATCATAACCTATATTCTTAAAATGACAGACTTCAGGCTGACCTGACTAGTAATTTTGTGATAAAATTTTTAGTGTGGCTAACCTGTTTGGATGTGTCTACTGGGCCAGTGGTCAGTTTAAAATCTAGTGGATTATATAAACATAATGCTATGGCCTTTTGTGTTTGATAGAATCTGCAGTTAGATTTGATTCTAAAAAAACTACTAGAGATAGGATAATGATAGAGAGAGCATGAAAGAGACAGACTTATGGCTATTCAATAGTAAAGCCGATGTTTACAACATCGACTCGGAAGGCACCTTTTGTTTGGTTAGGACTCATAAAAATGCATGAGCGTCGTTTGTTCAGGGACGTAGTAATATTTCTAAATTGAAATTTAAAAACCATATTTTAATTGTTGTTCATTTTTTTACTTAAATATCCAACTTTCAGTGACAGTGAATTTTTATAACAGTTCGTTGATATCTACTTAAAAAAATGATAAAATGTGAATATATTATATAAATTAAATCTGACAAAACCGCTTTCAGAGGTTCATTATGGGTTCTAGTATAAACAGTTCCCGGTTCGAATCCCTAGGAAATAGCTTTTTTTTAGTTTTCTTTTAATACACAGGTTAGATTTAGATAAGACTTCTTTTAATAAAATAAATATATTTTTTAAATACACGTTAGATTTAGATCGTCAAGACTTCTTTTAATAAAATAAATATTTTTTTACAAAACACAAACTTGGCAACAGCGGTGGGAGGTGCTAGTTAACTTCTCTTTCTGATGCTACATCTACCGTACCAAATATCGTTGGTCTCGCCAGTGCATATTAACTACCTATTTTTTATTGGTCAGGACTTTCTGTGACCGGGTCTCTATAGACAGTAGTGCAATTATACCTCCTTTACGAGTGTACGCAGATTAATTTCCCCTACCACCAGTCACAGCCGTCATTTCTGTCTGATTCTGAATTTGTCAAAACAAATGTCATTCAATATCGAGTAATGTAAATGTATGTTAGTAGGAAATTTGCTAGTGAATGTTTTAGTATGTTTTAATATCCATGAACACCGAAAAGCATTAAAATGCACAGGTATATTTTTTATTTACTGCAAAGACATAAATAAAATATCATTCAAAAATGTAAATAATGGATAGTGACTTAGAAAACTCGGTACTTTTAAATACGTTTCAGTCTAGCAAGAAGAAAATTCGTATTATTTTACATCAAGGAAATATTGTTTGGGACAATGAAAAACCTCCCTCAGGTAAGAAAAATAATGATTTAGCTATGATCAAATTATTATATATTCAACATTTTTTAGACAAGAAGATTTTACCAATCGAAAACATCATTTCCGTTCAACATAATTATATGCCCAACAGTCACCCAAGTGAAGTCCAACAAATAGACCCTTGCACATTTACTATTCATTATGCAGAGAGGGAAAAAGGATCAAAATGGGCCTATAAAAATATAATTCTTAAACATTCAGAACCTGGACAAATTGCCACATGGGTGAAAACTCTCCAGAATTATTTAAAAAGTAAGTACCTATAGGTTATTAATCTGATCTAGCATTTTGCCTAATTTTATATTAAAATTGGAGGACACTTAAAACATATGGCATTTGTTATTGTTAAGTTTCCATTCTGTTATATTTTTTAATTAACTATCTGTAATTTTTTTCATGAAATGACTGAGTTTCCGTCTAAGAATAGAAAGCATTTATAAATTATTCAATATAATTTCTTGAAGTAAATGTTATTTCATTCCATGAATACGTTGATCATCTATTATGATTTTAATTTTTTTTGCCTTTCAGTTTTATCTTAAATTATGTGCTAGGGTATATGTATGAACCAATACCAGAATATTTTTTACATTTAAATGAACGGTCATCACTATAGTTTATTATTAAAAAAATCATTTTAAAATTACTCATAGTATTCATATAAAAACATTAATATACTACCTACCATTGCTTTTAAAAGTATATTAGAGGTATTTCAAAATCTAATGACCTGCAATCTACATGAAGGCTGAGTAAAAGTTAATTATTTTACTGTTTATTAAATACCACTTTAAAAACATTGCAAAAATGTGGTTCTGTGAATAGTAATATAATTAATGATTGATAATTTAGTTTTATTGTTGATTATATTTCAAGCATTTGCTTAAGTGACATTATTTGTTAGAATATTCTAAAATATAGTATTTCTATTTTAAATTGAATATGATTAAAGAAGTTATAAAAGCTAATGGCTCTTTCATATGCATAATTATTCAAAATACATGGTGTCCCAAATAAGAGCGGTCGATTTTAAATGTAAATGCTCACAGCTTATTAATTGCCCTAAAGAATTCGGCTTTTCACTAATTGTTTTTTATTTAATATCTTTTTTCAATAAGGAAAAGTGCAGTGTTTCTTGAAATCTCGAAAACCTTTGTTGATAGGAAAGCAAAAAGATATCAAACTTACATTTTTTAAAAGAACATGAATCGCTGTTTTAAATGACATCAAAATATACATGGTGTTCCATATAAAATAATACATATTTGTTACATTTATTTTGACCAAAATTAGTAGATCACCCTATATTAAAATGTAATCAAACTTCATAAAAAACTTTTGGGTAAACGAAAACAATTAGTGAAAACCCAATTTCTTTAGGGCA
The DNA here is from genome assembly GCA_963243735.1 of Neocrepidodera transversa. NCBI lineage: Eukaryota > Metazoa > Arthropoda > Insecta > Coleoptera > Chrysomelidae > Neocrepidodera > Neocrepidodera transversa. Next base: position 7,191,799 of record OY725339.1, read on the forward strand.
ATTAATATGCTGTGCATTAACATTTAAAATCGATCACTCTTATTTGGGACACCTTGTATATCCAATAACCATAAATGTAAAATTTGACTTTTAGAATCTGTTTATTTTGTTAAAATGAAGAGTACCTATATGCAACTAATTTTATGCCATTTACACTAAACCAAGGATATTTTTTAGTGGCAGTTTTTTATTTCCCAGAAAAATACAGTTTTTACTCATCATTACCAAATACTTTTGATATGTTTCTAATGAATATTAAAAAGATTTTTATGTGGGCATGATATTTTTATTGAAAACTTTTTTATCTACAAAAATAGCCTTAAAATTCTTGAAATTAAATTTCTTAATCAAAGGCATGAAATGCTTATTAACACAATATATTTTTCACTATGAAATTATTTTCTAATTGAAATTATAAATACCTATTTCTACAATAGTTTAGGTATGTATTCAAGTAGTAATCAATAAATGTGTTCATCCATGGAGTTATATTTTATCTATGAATTAGAGAAATGACTTAATATTTACATTTACATCATCATAATCCAGGCGATAAATAAATGATATCGACATATTAATGAGTTATTGTTTTTAATATATTCGAATTTAAAAAATTAATCGACTCACCTGAGCGAAAATTAATTTAACATTTACAAGGATACAAAAATCGTAATGGCCATGTGTAAAGAGACATTTTTAAATTTTATTTTAATCAAATTTATTTATTATTTAGGTTCTTTTTTAATATTTTGGAGAAAAATGTATTTGTTATTTTTATTTTGAGACAATGAGGATATATTTATAAATGCCATTTAGGTTGTTAATTATTTATTGAGGTTTTTATGGTGATTTTGAATATGAAACATTTTAAGAAATAAACGTTTAGTTTTATTTTTCCGGTTGCTAAAATTTTGCCTTCATTAAAATTCTTGGAGTGATCTTGTTTGATAAAATACTCAGCCAAACGACTTGATAATTTATTTAATTTAAAGTCGCGGCTCGTTTGGATCTATGGATCCAATATTAAACTTGAATTTATTTCACAGCTAAATTTCACTCAATTATAAATTTTAATTTATATATGGTAATATAAACATGTCAGAAGCGCCTGAGCGTTAGCAGGCACGTGACGATTTCTAAACACGCAGTATCTCATGAACCATAAAAGATATCTCAGATCTATTTTCAAATATCGGTTCAGCGTTAAATTTCACGGCGGAATGCCATTTTTGAAACCGGTAGTATCACTTCCGGTTCTGGTTTGTAAAACCAGTTTTGAAACCGGAAGTCATAAAAATCTGAAAATCTATTTGGAGCTATTCAAGGCATGCTGACTTTATTACCGTTGACCGTTTGTCTATCTCTTTTCGTTTTTGATTTATAACATACAGACAGAGCCGTAGTATTATAAGACTTCTCCTTTATGGTTTATGTCTAAAATGTACATATAAAATTTTAAGATGGTTGAAAATGCCCACGAATTACCCTAAAACATATTTTCCACTAATTACCCAATCATGTTCAAAAATACTCAAAAATGAAAAATTACCCACAAATCTGCACCAATGTTTATTACTTTCTTTGCTACGCACCTAGACCCCTATAAAGGTTTATGATGATTGGAGTTTGCGGTAATTTGGAATAAATTAAATCCCTTTCATCTTATTTGCTTAATATTTTTTAATTGTTTAATTACTCCATCAGGAGGAAATTAAAAGTTAAAACAATACATTAATAGATTAAAAACAGATCTGAAATATCTTTAAAAAATTAAAACCCTATCAAATTCAATGATAGTACCAAAACTGTTTTTTGGTAGATAATTTCTTGAAACAACCCATAGACAATAAAACTAACCACAAGGGTGTAGTAAATGCGACGACTATGATCCCCCCCATCCCGTTTTTTCCGCATAGACTTTTTTGCACACATGTTGAAACGCCTTCGACTATGCTTACATTTTTCTTGTCGAACTATTTAAAGACAGATATAAAAGGTTTCCTGACAATTCGACAATTGAACTGGTAATTTTGGAAAATTTTCGAAATATGGATAAATGTTTCTTATAGCACCTCTTCATGTGTACAGTAAAAAAGTACTCTTGACATTTTTCGATATTCCCCCTCGTTTTCGAGATTTTCGGAATTTAATTTCGAAAAATTTCTTTTTTTCATATTTTATTTTTTTTCCCAACTTTCTCAACAAATTTATGGAAAATAGTTCAAATAAGACTTGACTTGACTGATTTTTTAAAATAATGACATTTTCGGAAAAACAAACCGGGAAACCCACAAGGAAATTTTCCGATTATTCCGATTTTCAATAAACTTCGTAACAGTACTTTGAGGTATCTTTTTACGAAATTTGAAGAGATGTTTTCATAAACTACGACCTGCAACTTTCCTATGAAACTAGAAAAAAAATGGGTAAAACACGGAAAAGCCCGTTTACTCATTTTCCGATTCCGCTCATTTTCTATTAAAATATAGAAATGGTGAAAATTTCATGTCCATATATTGAAGCATGCAAAAATTACGACATTTTTAAGCTTTGCGGACAACCAGACAGACACACGGACCACAGAAAAAACCAAGTTGCTCAGAATTTCATTGTTTTTTACTATTTTTCATTATTTTTTCCTTATTTTTCATCAATTTTTCTTTTTTATTTTTTTCTCTATTTTTCTTCATTTTTCCCTATTTTTCATTATTTTTTTCCCATTTCTCATTATTTTTTTTCCAATTTCTCATTATTTTTTTCCGCATTTTTTTTCCCCATTTTTTTCCCATTTTCATTATTTTTTCCACATTTTTAATAATTTTTTCTCATTTTTCATTATTTTTTTTTCACTATTTTTCATTATTTTTTCCTATTTTTCATTATTTTCCCCTAATTCGCGGACTGTGTGGATAGCGCAAAATACTCTGCGTACGATTTCACGAAAAAATATTTTTTTTAGAAAGATAATGAAACAATACTTACAGTGCATTTTGTTTAAATAATAAATTTACTTACATATAATAAATTTAAAATATAGGTATTGCATATTGTGATTTATATCTGATTTATAATTTAATTAATGTTTAGTTCCATTAATTGATGTGGTACATTTACTCTTATAATTCATTTTAAAAGACACTAGATATTTATTCTAAAATTCTTTTAATGTATAGAAAAATGCATTCCTCGTTTTGTTTTAACTTTTAATTTTCTCCTGATTAATTAAACAATCTCGAAAAGTGAGTTTTTAATAGTTTTAAAACACTGCCAAGTTGAATTTTTCTTGCAGATTTTAAGGGGAGGCCAAAGCATTTGCTTCTTTTTGTAAATCCATTTGGAGGTAAAAAAAACGCAATGCAGATTTACGAAAAATTTGCCAAAAATTTATTTAGCATAGCTGGGATAGAAGTAACTGTAAATGTATCTCAAAGAAAAGATCAAATAAAAGACTTCGTAATAAGTCATCATTTAGATATTTTCGATTCTGTTGCTTGTGTGGGAGGAGATGGAACTGTTTCAGAGTTGTTTAATGGTCTTGTTCTAAGAGAGTGTAAAATTAGAGGAGTAGATCCTGATGATATTGATCAAAATTTGCCCAAACCAAAAATCCCTATAGGCATAATTCCAGGTACAATTATTATATTTTTTATATTAATCTAAATTGATCATATCTTTACATAATAACTTATTCTTCTAGAAAATCTCTATATACTATTTATTCTAGGAGGTAGCACAGATACTATAGCATATTGTATCCATGGTACTGATGATCCTACAACAGCCGTTTTACATATAATTTTTGGAGACAAATTAGGATTAGATTTAGTGTCTGTATATGATGAACATAGTTTACTTCGTTTATATGCTAGCGTATTAAGTTATGGGTACTTGGGTGATGTTGCTTATCATAGTGATCAGTATCGATGGATGGGACCTAGAAGATATGACTACTCAGGTAAATTATAAGAAGTAAATATTTATAACAAAGAGTAAAATAATTTAAGGATTTAAAGTAATATTCAAATATTATTACATATTTTATACTTGGTTTGGATGAGTTAATTCTGACTCTGTGATAACATAAATACTCCGTTCTATAGAAATGTAATAAGTATTTGAGAAAATGGTAAGAGTTTTTTTAGTTAAAAAGAAAATTTTTCTCTTATGATAAAAATACCTAAAATAAAAACTGTTTATTAACAATAAGTAAATTCGTAATAAATATTCGCCTTTAATCGCCTTTACATTTACTGTTCAATTTAAGTTAATATAAATTACCATACCAGTTAAAGATTAATTTTGTTCTAAAAATAAATCGAATATTTTTCTGTTATATTTCATTTTAGACTTATTTATGCATTAAAAAATCTTGTAATATTAATAAAATAATTATAATTTCAATTTTAAAACAAGAAAATAACTTGTAAAATAAACTAGATATATATGTAGATTTTTAAAGGAACTGGTCTTTTACCATGGACAGATATGTGATTTAAATTTAAATTAATTACCAAATAGCCAAGGTTATTACTAAATACAGGTGATTGTAATGTATTCAGTCTAAATAAAGAAATAAAAATATTTATTTGTTGTAATAAATATTTATACTGCATATATAAAATATTTGCCCAGATTCTAGACAAAAGAAACTTGTATATTTGGATTTTTTATATATATTTATTTTTAATAACATTACTTCTTACGTCAGTGAATTAAATTGCCTTGAACCCATGGAAAGTAACTTGTTGACTTACTTGACAACTTTTTCATTAATTTTCTAATAATAATATGTTTAGATGTATGGTGTATATTTAAGATATAATGTGAATTTTTAATTGTGCTGTTGAAAGTGGCCTTGTATTACTAAGAAATATAATTTAACAAAAATTACACAATTAGGACTCGTGTAGACATTCAAATTTTAAACGTGCCGCACCGCTGCGGTTGCGGTCGGGAATACTACCATACACTCAACGCTCCGGCAATATGTTGTGGTAGTATCAGAATTCCGAGGCACAGTAGATATTCTGAATTTAGTACGTAAAATACAGGGCCTTAATTACGAAAAAATATTAATTTGTCTTAGTATTTTTACAAAAGATGTTTACATATATAATCTAGGTCTTGATTTTTCTATTATAACAATTTTGATCAATTTTGGATACAATTTTTTCTTATTATGTATACACTAAACTGCACATTAAACTTGATCTTAACCCTATCACAAAAAAATTATGCACAAAGGTGTAATAATTGTGGAACACACTGTATGAGCTATTATTTAAAAATTGCAAGTGTGTTATTTTCTGTGCAGCAGATATCATCTATTTGTGTTGCAATACAGTTGCAGAAATATTGTTTTTGTAGGATACGGATCTTATGTAATACACGATTTAAGAAAGCACTTGCATACAATTTTTTCTTTTGTTTAGATGTTATATGAAGATCGAAATCTACTTTTGTCAATGTAAACCAGCATAAATTGTATATAAGATTTATAAATATTATTTCAGTGTTCCCGCACCGATTTTAAAATTTAACAAAGTAATAATAATATTTGTGATAAATCCAAATAGTATTTGGATAATAAATCATCATATAATTGGGATATTTAAAAAATATATTTAATGATAGTTACATCTTCTTGTTCATGGTAAAAAACAAAACCATTTTATTTTAATATTTCAGTATTCTTGTTTACTGAGTTTGGTTTCGTATTACTTCAACTTCGAAAAAAAATATAACAGGACCATCTCAATATGCCCATGAAATCAATAAATATATTAATAAGTGATTTTTTATAAACGCTAATAAAATTTACTTTTTAAATTATCCTTAAAACATTAAACTAGGTGCGTGTAATGTTTTCATAACCTTGCAAATAATAGCAGTAATTGTTAGATACTGGACTAATAATTAGTTGTAGTTTTTAAAGGAAAATCACCCATCGAATTTTGAATGATTTTATTAAAGTTTGGAAGTATGTGCCCTGGTTGCTATAGTTTTATTATAACCGACTTATTACTTCCCAGTCGTTTATTAAATATAAAAAATGCTATGAATTATTTTTAGGTTTTAAAAAATTAGTAAGCAACAGAGGCTACCATGGAGAACTAGCTGTATTTTCTGAAAGAGAGGGTGGAGTGGTTCAGGAAATTCCTTGCCAAGAAAATTGTGATAAATGTGAATCTAGTAAAACACTGCAAATTGACGAATTAGGTTGTAAATGGCAAACATTTTCGGGAAAATTCTTTATGGTCAGCGGCGCAAATATTAGTTGCGCTTGCGCTAGGAGCCCCAAAGGAATTGCACCTTATACGCATTTAGGGGATGGCATGGTTCATCTCGTTCTTGTCAAGCACACTTCAGTATTGAATAATTTAAGACTGCTATTAAGATTGTCCAGCAGTGATTCTTGTATTGAAGATTTGCCGTTTGTTGAAATTTTAAGTGCCAGGGAGTTCTGCTTTCGCGCCATAGAGGGCAGTAGCAAATGGAATTGTGATGGTGAAGTACAACATCAGATAAATATACGTGCAAAGTAAGTCACAAAAACCAGTTCTTAATATTTGAATATGACGCATTCAAAAACGCATAAATACACCAATAGTTAATAATAATAATAAAATTAAAAATATATAATTTCAGCAAATTTGTAAATAAATCATATGAATCAATTTTAAATGTTACCTGAAACATTAGCTCCTGATTTTTTATGTATAAGCCGCTTTTCTTATGTTCTGTTCATTTTAAAAACTTCGTTGATAAATTCTGTTTTGTTCTTAAAAAAAAACTATCTGAAAACATTGAATTTTATAAGTTCTGTTATTGGTTAAAATTAATATACTTATTTCTAAAATATTTAAAAATTGAGTTTTATCAAATTATTTAAAAGATTGTTAATAAAAAACTTTTTTTGTACTGTAAAAATAAACCAATCCTTTTCTGACACAGACCAGTTGAACTAGAGAACCAGTTTTTTTATTACTATAAATAACAAAACAACCTTTAAATTTATTTCTTGGTAATTGTAAACACCTGTAAACATCTTTTAAAAAATTACAAAATGATTATCAACCTTCATAAATATGTGTATTGCATTTTTAAGGTTATCATTTAATCAATAAAAGCTTGGAAAAAATAAATCTTCATTTAAGACTTAGTTTGAGGACTTAATTTTTTTGAATTAAAATTAAAATGTCAGTATTTCTCTTCATACCTTATTAAGTTCATATCAAATAAATAGGGCGTTTCATCATTTTTTGTGCATATTTAATTGGAGAATATATATAAATATTCTTCCTAACTAAGATATAGGGGTTTTTATTTAAAAATGATTATTTTCCATAACTTTGAAATTCATATATATTTTTACTAAACTTGGCAGATGGTTGATCTGAAAGATACTCAACTGTAAAAAAGTCGTTGATTCACTCTTACCAATGGCGTATAGCAGCAGTATGGATTCTCTTAACTCCCCCTATTTTGTACCTAACTGCTTAAATTTTAATTTTGGTCTTATTTTTGAATTTGGCAATGCTCCGTTTATCTGCATAATATATTTTATTTCGCTTCTTTAAAGTGGACATTCGTATTTAAGTATGTAGGTTGCACGGTATTTTTAATTTTTTTGAAAAATGATTTTCGCTCATTTTACAGAAGTTTCACTGGTGCTTTAATAAAAAAATTTCACTCACGAAATTAATGAAGTATTACATTCCTAAATTTCAAAATCAATGAACGAAAATCATTTTGCAGAAGAATAAAAGTTACACTCAAAATTCTGTACAACTACTTTTTTAAATACGAATATCTTGAAAATTATTCTCTTTAAGAGCTATTGCCTCGGTGAGTCTGGTAAAAATGCAGAAAAACGTATTTTTAGTATAAAATTCACAATTTTCAAAATGGATTTTTGAATTTTTTTGTACTAAAAGTGTGTTTTTGGCATCTACCTCTGACAAAATTAAACTATAAAAAAATTCTATGATCCAGAAAAACAATTAATTTGCATATGTGACCATGGGCCGACATTAGTCTAATTAAAAAAAGTTGAAGCAGTATGTAGATAATTGATATAACTTGAATTTGTATTGAAAAAAGAAAAAAAAATAATTAGTTTCCAATATACATCAAAAATTAGAAAAATGGAAGAACTCTAATTTTTAATAAATTGACTTTATTTTTTAGTAAATATTTGTAATAAAAATTGTATTATTCAAAAAATAAAAAAAAATAAAACTTGAAATTCATTAAACAATAAATCATCATTTTCAAAACCAAATAATATTTTTTCCTGTCTAAAAAAAATCAAAAACCCGCTTTGAAAATTGTGAATTTTATATTGCACAATGTCGAAGCTTAGGAAACATATTTTGAGTCGATGATTCTCCAGTTATATTATAGACAATTATTGATGAAACACACTGTATATCTTTAAATGACAGTATTTTAATACAACTTAAAAACTATTGGACACTAATAGTAAAGTTTTCTGCAATTCTTGAAAAATTTGTGTATGCCTAAAATATGAAATTTATCGTTTTTCCAAATAAGCATAATTAACATTTAATAATTATACTGGTATTTCCAATCTTTATTTTCGTCATACATCTGCGTAAATATTATGCTCATTCGTGTCCAATGAGCAATTTAAATGTTAATATTCAAGAATAACAGGTCGATAAATGGAATAAAAATATATTTACCAGAACTAAAAAATTTTAAAATTTAATCTAATCAATAAACTTTTGAGAAACCAATAAAAATGTTTTATGGTTTTCCAATTCTTTAAAAGAGTTTAGTCCAGATTTTACAACTCTAATGAATTTAAATTAATAATTTTTTCCATTACTAGTATTAGAAGATTTTTCATTATTTACTAGAAAAATTAAAAGACAAAAAATGTTTAAATCATTGTGAAAATGATTAAATATTCTAGTAATAGAAAAATAGTTTATAAACCACTGTGTATAATATACTATTTTCACTACCACTATTATAGAATAATATCATTATTGAGTGATTTTTATTAAATTAGTGAAATAAGAGAAAGTTTCCAAATATGTGAGTCAAATTTAACTTATATCACTACACGAAATTTGAAAAAAAAAAAAAACATTTATTCACTTAAAAGTTATACCATAAACAATAAGATCGTTTATTGTTTATGGTAAGTGAATAAATGTTTTTTTTTTTCAAATTTCGTGTAGTGATATAAGTTAAATTTGGCTCACATATTTGGAAACATTCTCTTATTTCACTAATTTGATAAAAATCACTCATTCAAAAGGTATAAGAGTGTCCCTATTTTGTCTGAGCCATTCCATATACCGTCAATTAATGTTTTTAAATAATTTATGGCTTCCGTATTCCCTTCAAAAAAGGTAATAATCACCTATTTATTTTTTAGGGTAAGATGTCAATTGCTCACAATATTTAGTAGGGGCAGGCCAAAAGATAATTCAATAGACCCGACCTGCTGTGGATTTTAATCAATCTGTGTTGTCTATTTAGAAAAATATTTTAAAAGTATTGACTCAAGTATTTTAAAACTCTTTTACTATAGATAGTATTATTTTTTTTTACGATATTATATGTAAAGGGTTCTTTATTCAATATCCATTCCTTATTGTTTGGTGGTTTATAAAATAGTAAAAATAAATTATTTTTTAAAACAATCTATAGTTTTTTCTTTAAATATTAAATTGTGTACGCGCTTATATAATTATTAATTTCTACATATGTAATATAAACCAATCAATAAGGTCGCTTATCGTTCACACATACTTTATCATTACGAATGTTTTCCGCATACCTTCGTTGATAAAAAGAGTTTTAGTTCATCAAAATTTGCTACTATCTAACATTTATAGATTCGATAAACAAAGCAATGAGTCAAAGAGAGGTGTGAAGGATTTTTTTAAATATTTTGTGTACAAATTTATATCAACTCAAGAAAGAGTATATTTATTATCACATATTTTTTTCCTATTCTCTAGTTTTGTACGGTTAAAGTTTATTGCAACTACACTTAGATTTTCTCCTCTTCTAGAAGGTGCACAATTCTCGTATTTCTACAATGATGTAGAAAAATTGCCGCTGTGACTTTAAGAATTGTATTTGAATCGCTGAATTTGTCCTCCCTGGGAACCAAGGTTTCCAGGAAGGTCATTCCAGAGTGATGAAATTTTCCAAATATAGGAGTTCTTGAATAGCCTGGTACAAATTTGGACTTCGTATTGATGAGTCATACCAGCTCAACGGGAAAAATTGAGCGAGCAATGTCGTACGAACACCTTCCATTGACGTTGGGATCAGTCGCTTAGTTTTAAATATGCTCCAATTAATTTCTTGTCCATTGTGTAGACAGCCAGTATATTCCTCGGTCTCCAATCCAAGGGGGCGGGGCCAAGTGCAGTAAAATATTGGTCAAGTGTTATACTGGCCAAGGCTGGCCCATGTGGCCCTATCTTAACAAAAATCAAGATATAAGTTACAAGATGTAATAAGTTCGGTACTCGGTTTTTAATTCTAAAAGTCAGTAATATTCATTACTAAATAATTATAGTTTTTCACTATCTTTACTTAAAATTAGGTATAAATGTAGCAACATATGTTTTAGTAATATTTTATAAAATAACATTTAAAATTTTAAGTCATAAGTGATTTTATAAAATGATAAATAATTTTTCATACAACGTGTAGAATTTGGTTCTGACGTTTTAGAATGTATCTAGTTATTTAATGAAATAATAAAATTCAGTTGTCTGTGTACTTTATTAAAATTTTTAGTTAAGACTGCATTTCTTAGATGGAATATGGCTCATACCACTCTCACGAAATCATTCTAGCTCTCGGGGCATTAAACAGGCCATTACATATCTCATCTCACTAATGAATTAGTGAAACAAAATAATTAACGAAATTATAAACCGTTAGTGAACATGGCGCGTTTACAAAAGGTTCAAAACTGAGATGGGAGAGCATTGAGAGCCTTATGGGTATTCAATGTAAAGCCGATGTTCACAACATCTCGACTCGAAAAGAACCTGTTTTCAATAGGACTCATAAAAATGCATTTGCATCGATAGTTCAGGGGCGTAGTAAAATTTCGAAATTGAAATATAAAAACCATATTTTAATTTTTGTTGTAGACGTCGGGTCGACCTTTTGGAAAAAAAGTAAAGGTAAAGAAAAAGGAGCCGCAATTCGGAGTCAAATATTCCGTATTGGAAGACAACTATTCCATAAAAATAATTTTTTTTTAGGAAATAAATGCAATTTTTTATTAACAATTGACACCGGTTTGAGTCGAATAGTAGATTTATTTTATTTCATTTTTATTCTAAATTAATCAGAAAAATCTGACACTAACGATACATGCGCGTAATATGGAATATTTGTCTCCCGATAACTAAAAGCAGAGGCATAGAGATAGGATAACGTATAGAAGGGCATGAAAGAGACATACTTATTGGTATTCAATGTAAAGCCGATGTTCACATCTCGACTCGAAAAACACCTTTTGTTTTGATTAGGACTCATAAAAATGCATTAGCGTCTTTGGTTCAGGAGCGTAGTAAAATTTCGAAATTGAAATAAAAAACCATATTTTAATTTTTGTTCATCATTTTTATTTATTTAATTATTCAACTTTCAGCGATAATGCATTTTTGATAAAATGACAATATATTATATAAATTAAATCTGTCAACACCGCTTTCAGAGGTTTGTTATTTATGAGTCCCAATGTAAACATTTAGGCTTTATGTTGGACTTTGATACAACTTCACCCTCTGATGCTACATCTACCCTACCATATCTCTGGACAACACCAAACAACTGTAGTCTGACAGTTGACAGCAAACGAACAAAAACTAATTTTGTATTTGACAGATATTATTAATTACTGTCAATGTCAAATTTTTATTTTTTGATAAAATTATTCATGTTTGCAGTTTATCTGTTTGTAAACTATACATTTTTAAGAATTTAGTGTTATTGTCTTCTGTTAATTTGTATAAACCATTTTTGTTTTTAGAATAATTTTTCTTGAAGTTTATCTGGTAAGCGTGTGTTAGCAATAATTTGGACTGTGTCATGTTTTTAATATTTTTAGGTCAAATTTGTTATACCTATTTAACTTAAGAATAAAAATTATTACCATTTCCAATTTATAAAACTCTAATTTTATACTAAAATATGAATAAATCAACTAGTGTTGAAGATCCTGATGATATTACTATGACTGCACAAGAGTTACATATTTTGTCAGAACTAGATAGGTAAGGATGTTTTCCACCTTTTTTTTTAAATATGTAGATTATTATTTCAATTTTATATTATTTCAACAGAAACATAACCTCTACACACATTACTTCAATAATTTAATATATTTGTTTTTTTTTTAGTCGTCAGTACGGATTTTTATTACTAAATCAACCAGAAAATGTATCTAAAAAAGCCTTGGTTCAAAAGGTGCGTAATAAATCTCAAATTGTCCATTTATTGTTTGTTGATTGAATTGTTTTTAGGCTGTTAAATATTTGCAATTAATGGTTGTGCAAGCGAGAAGACAACAGAAAAAAGAAAATGATTCTAGTAATCAAGGTAAAAATATCAGTATTGATCCAAAGACTTGGGTTAAGTTAGGACACTTTCATTTATTATTAGAAGATTACAGAAAGGGTAAGTATGCCATACATTGCTTAAGACAGCTGGTACAGAGCTTCCTATTATTTTAGACTTCAATCGTATAATATAAATTTTGATTGGTATTTTTTTTTTAGCTCTTTCTGCTTATCAAATGTTTTATAAAACACAGGCAGAGAATCACTGGCAGGATACAACATTTTTGTATGGTATAGGATTGGTCTATTTTCATTTTAATGCATTCCAGTGGTAAGTTAAATTTTGGTATTCTATCTTTATAACTAAACATGACAATTTGAACACTTAAGTGTAAACAGCCCAGGGCCAAAGCCTTTTGTAAGAAAAAAAATTCTCTACATGATAGCGATAGCGGGAATCGTTGCTACAAATGATTACAATTTCTCAACATACCTCAAATTTTCCGAAAAACTTTTTTTTTTAATTTTTGAGTTGTTTATGTCAACAAAATTTCAATATACTTGGAATTTTAATGAAATGTATGTTTGAAGTCCTTTAAATTTACTGATTTGACCTGAAATTTTTTTCAATTGAAAAAGTGATTGTAGAAATTTTTAATTTTTCAGGGGCTCATTTTTTTGTCTTGAATCAAACTTTAAGATAGAAAACAAAATAAATACCTTTACTTTTAAAAACCCTGTAAGAAGAACCAAAAATAGCGATTTGAAGAAAACACGATTTTTCAATCACTCTAAAAATTTGTTCATAATCATGAAATTCAAGAATAATAGTATATTATATACCAAGGGACCAAAGTGCATCTCTTAGTCCCGAGGGATTAAAAGACACTTTGGTCCTGTGGTATATATTCTATTTTTTACACCGCGGGGCCCAATCTCCCTTAAAATAACTATAAAATGTGACGTCTCTCAACTAGTAATCTGTTCATTGCCTTTTTCTGACACAAAGTTTATCTCAATTTCTGGGTCTCGTTTTGTATACTTTATTTTTGACCAAAAATGAATTATAGTGTGGTCAAGGAAAAAGAAACGTAACACATGCCACACTAATAATGATCAAATTAACAATAATCTTGTCATAATTTTGTGTATGGACCAAAAAAATAAAAATTTAAAACTGCGAATTTTGTTATAAATGAGGTTAAAATAATATTCTCAACAATTTTTTTTAATAATTTTTTCGATATTTCTAACGCGAAGCAAAATATCGAAATTGACCGTGTTTGTAAAGGAGGCTGAATATTTAAAGTTCAGATTTCAGTTGATTACCTTAAAAGAGGTGGCTCATCAACCTGTATGACTCTGCAAAAATTCGAATCTGTAACCCTTCAAACAGCGTATAACTTCACCTTAAATGCGACACACTGTACATATTGATTTAGCGAAGGTGAAATAAAATGAGGGACAGAACGGAGGCAGAAACAATTCATTAGATTTAATAATTGAAAAAAAAAATGAATTATTAATAAGAGACAAGTAAGGTGAAAAAAAATTGAATTATTATTAAGAGACAAGTAAGGTAAGTTAAAAAATATTAAATTTTTCAGAACTATTTAAAATGTTTTTAATTTCAGGATTATAATTGTTAAGTTTTTCCTTTCTAACATTATACAATTTTGGTCCGAAATAATAAAAAGTTTTATGTCTGGGAGTTTCCCTAAATAAGTTTTTATATATATTTAAATTGGTTCCTGCTCTAGTACTTTGGGAATTTTTTATGTATAATTCGTAATCTAGATCAACTCATCAGACATTGATATGTATATCTACATTTGTCTTATTTTAAACAATTTTTGAATAACTGAACAGTTACAATTATTTATGCAGTTTAATTTGTAGTATTAGTTGATCTACAACTAACTGTAAGTATATATTCAAGTATATTTTAATATTTCTTAAGCAGGACTCAGCAGACATGTGTTTCCAGTACATATGAGTCAGCATAACAAAATCATTTCCAGCTCATATTTTTTATTTTAGTAACACTATTTATATAAATTAGGAACAGTAACCGTCCTAAAATATTCCCTTGTAGAATACCTATCTTTACAATCAATTCAGAACTTAATTAATCTATAATTTTTATTCTTTCTTTTCTGTTTTTTAAGTAATTTTTAAAAATTTCGAGTGTAATTCCACGGATACCATAATAACTCATTTTTTCTAATAGTTTAACATGAGACACAGTGTCGAAGGCCTTGGCCAGATCAAGAAATATTAAAAGAAACATCTTTGAACTGTCCACGGCCTCGACTATCGGTTTTAGTAAAGTTAGAGCAGCTTTCTCTGTACTTGTTTTTGATAAATCCAAATCGATTTTCAGAAATAATGTTATGCTGTTCCAAAAAGTTCCAAGTATATATTTTCTTTTTGTATGGGTAACAGTCTCAAAAGCCTATACCTTCGTTACCAGTTTCAATAAAAAGTAGAAACTTTAGTTATTAGTTTTTAAATAAATTAAATTTTTTATTATTATTGAGTGCAAAATTTAGTGACGGAGAAAATCGAAAAAGTTCTTCTTTTGTTAGGAGAATAATTAAACAATTACTTTACCAGAAGTGTTTGAAAAATTGGGTGGAATTACCTCCTCTTCCTTTTCTACTTATGTAGACTTTGTAAAAATATATGTAACATTTATAAAATCACTTAAATTATTTTATTAACAAGTATTTCGATAATCTGCTTCTGTTAATGAAATTGTTTGTTGTTTTACGTAAAAGGTAAATATACCAATCAAGCAAATTAAGAATTAGCAGAGTGCACGCTCTAAAGTATCAAAAATGCACTAAATCTCAATTGACCATATTGGTCGGATGTTTTAATCTAGTGGTCCGAATTTGAAAATCGAATTATAGAGATTTTGAGTAACACATTTAATAATTTAGGTCTCACAGATGTACTAAAATGAAAACCGTATTTCTAATATCCAGTTAGTATTACACTGCGTTGTAAAATCAAGACACTACTCAAATTTACAACGAACAAAAAACAAAATTATTCCAATTTTCATTTATTAAATTGACAAATGTTTGGATACATATATTTATAGAAACCTAAAGCATTTGGAACATATTATTTTATGTACATCTTTCACTAAACAACTAATGATGATACATTTATTATTAAAAAATTTTTTCGAGTGTAGTAATAATTGGTTGGGTAAAGAGTATATTTTTTAAATTCAATATTAGTCATATTAGACAGTGCACTGATAGGGTATCTTACAGGTGAAAAATTTTTAAATTTTAGTTTTAGCGAAAAATGCCATTCATGATAAAAACATTTTCTTGTTCTGAAACCCCATAAAATGAAATAAAAGTCAAGTTTTTTAAAATCTGTTTCATTTCATAGTCAGTTTTATGAAAACCGTATGGCGATGGATGGGACGGTATGGACCAAAATTTTTTTGCGCCCTTTTTGCGCGACTTAACAATTTTAGATTTTTTTATGGGGCTACTTAAAACAAAGTTTACGCAAAAAAATTAAATCTTAATATTGAAGATTTGAAACGAGCATTCATTGATGAAATTACCCCAGAAACGATTATAAAGAATTTAGAAGGAGAATTGACAGATGTTTTGAAGTTGGAGGACGATATATTGAATAGATGTTCTTTGTTTATTGTTAGTTTTTCTTAAATTATTACTCTGTATTTTTATTTTTGATAGTGATTATAATTCTTTGAAAAATTTGAATTTTATTTTATTTTATGGGATATCAGAACAAGCAAAACTTTTTATCAAGAATGACAAAAAATATAGACAGAGAAAATGTATATCAAAAATTCAGTAAATGAAAAATCCGTTTAATTTTATGTCGATATGCGCTAAAATTACAAAAAATATACTTACGTTACATTGCCTATTTAAACTATTGGAGTAGTAGAGAAAAATGAAAATACTTGAGACCTGAAGTAGGAGGTGTTTATGCCACAAAAATATTTTCATAAAACAACATTCTCAATGTTAGATTTTGATTAAACTTTAATACAAAAAAATGATCGAAATCAATTTTGTATTAAGTAATAAAAGTTGAAAGATAAAATGTAATTATTAATTAACAGATATATAAATTAGTTTACTTTCACTTCACAAATTAATTGCTTCTTAGCATATACAAAGATACACACATTATTATATATATAAAGAATTTTTGATAATATTTATATAATTAGTCATAATTAAATAAAAAAACAGCTCTGGAATTTTTTAATGTTTTTTCTAAAGCTGTTTCTGATTTCCACATTCCTAGTTATTTTTTATTATGTTTTTCATTAGTCACGCATTTTATCATTGTACATTGGATAAAACATTTTTTTTATTGTGGCAATAGTAATTTAAATATTTATTATCTGGGATCGTAGATACTTTTAAATAAAAAAATAGTTTTTCACTTTACAGTCTTTTTTATGTTACTCCTTAGAGGTTAGCGCCCCTTTGAATATTTCGCCTAGGGCAGTCACCTTACCACCCCTATATGCAGACGAACAGTCTACGTCGTTTTTAAGGAAGTTACAACTGTGCAATTCGCATTTTGTATAAATTAAATCGAAGCTTCCTACTAATTCATAGCATGGATTGGATTACGTTTAAGAGGATACGGCTATTTTGAAATAATGCGGGTCCTTATAAACATTGTTAATTTTGATAGATATTGTACAGAAGATATTTTCATTCTTTTAAAAAATATAGGATACAAAAAATACCTTTTATTAGATCGGTTCTCAAAGTAAAAAAGAGGGGTTGCCATATAGTACTCGGCACAAAAATGACTTTTTCTTTTGTTTCCGGGAAAACCGGAAGTGATGAAACGTCATCATATATTTGACAGCTGCATGAAAAACTACTTCCGGCGATATTTCAAACAAACAAAAATTGTTCCAATATCTTAGTTATTAACAAAGTTAGAAGGGGGTGGAACTTCTACGTGAAACAGACTGTACATTTTTCCTTCTGATGCGCACACGTAAAGTTTAGTTCTCGGTCGATGTAAATGCCAAAATACACGGAAGGAAGTTGTAAGCGTTTGTCTGCCATTCTGCGCTGTCAGAGACAGATACTTTGTTATAACATCAAACGTAAACACCAGGAGGAACAAATATATACTCACTTACAGCCGATAGCTCACTAAGACAAGGGTATCATGCGAATTGGTCTTCGACAGATCGATCTATTAAAAATCAATGATCCGAATTTTCTTACCTTCAATGATCTGATGTACAATAAAAATAAAAGATCTGATATTTACATTTGTAGGTAATGTAGTGCGGAATGAAATATTTGAAATAACAGACAAACAAATGGTCTATTGTTTTATATTTTTAGTCACCCCGTTCCAGTCAATATGTAGGTTGTTGCTGGATAATTCAGATTTGGTATCAATAAATTTTCTCTCTGTATATCTATATCCCTCCATTTTATGTTATTGCTTTCTCTTTAAAACCTTATATCTATTATTGTACATCTATAGGATTAGATAGAAAAATAATCTTAATAAGTTGTAGAGAACTTTAAATTAATTAAACCGTTTCTATAGTGAAAGCTTTATTCAGAAGTATTTATAATATTTTGTTACATTTATTAAATGTTCTACTATATGTATAATTTCAAAATACACGGTTCTCTTAAGACCTTTCTTGCAGCTAAATAGCATTTTGTTCACATTAAATCCAATCCAATATTATTTTCGTTCTTCCCCTACGAGTATGCGAATATCCTTTTAATAATAGTCATTAGCCGGATATTCTCTATTCTAACCTCTGAAAGATGTAATTACCAGCGAACATGAGCGTTTTGTACAAGCTACATAGAATTTTAGTAAAGCTCTAATTTAAAACTCATAGTCTATTTATTTTTTCTTGTTTTATAGAAATAAAAAAATATTGAGCAAATTTATTTTTAATTACCAATATTTCAAATTTTAAAACGTATTCATTTTTTGAGTTTGCTTTTGTGCTTTTAAATGAATACAATTTTCGTCACTGTTAACTAGTGACCCACTCCCGTCTTCGAGTGCCGGTAAGCTCAAACTCAAACAATCACACCCTGACCGATTTGAGTTGATATGTTTTGGCGCCCAACGTGAGGCTAGATTTTCTTTTCTTTTAGAGTTTTGGTATCTGTAATTGGTGCTAACCGTTTAAAAAAATTAACGTTTAAAGAGATATGTTATACAAAGAAGTATATTATTATTGATATTATTTTTGTTTTGTAATATTTTGATTATTAGTCCCTTCTTGTACAGTCATTTTGGTTTGAGTTTAATACAGACTGACAGATTTTATACTCATATTCAGACACCATTCTCGTCGTAAGTGAGTACCGAATGTTTACTCACCAATGTTTTTTTATATCATTTGAGGGTTCAGCCTTGCGTTTATAATCGCAAGCGGGTGTTGTGAAAGTAATTTTTTTTTAAAGTAAGGGGGAGTTGTGAATTTTAACGAAATTTTAATTGTCTTTCATTTCTCGGCCTAGGAAGGCGACGATTAAAAACGCGAGTGCGTGCGATTTTTTAAATGTCCGGCACTTACTTCTGATCACAAAGTCACTACATTTTCGTCACGTTTAGTCTGATGTGTTGATTTTTATTTTGTTCAAAATATTGTTTTTATTTTCCGCAAAATATTTTTAAACAATACTGGATTAATAATAGATATCTAAATATACATATGGGAAGACAGTTCTAGATCGCATAAATAATTTTCAATATTTAATTTTGACTTAATTAACTGTGTTGGCAGGATTCTGAAAAAACAATTTAATGACATTATGTAGGTATACTTTCTCCCTGTAACAAAATATTTTAAATCCCAATGTACATGATGATGGTCGTAGGAATATAGCCGACAATTCCACTCATATGTTAAAAATGCCATATTACTAATACAAAAATCGTAGTTTGCTAGTGAATATTTACCCAATTTGGAAGGAAGAGAAAATATAACTGGATAAAAATCGATAATACCACGTTACCAGGGGAACGATGTGTTTTTGTTATTATTATTGTGTCATGTTAGGTTAAAACTTAAACTTCAAATTATATTAAATTTGAAAACAATATGTCTCGATTTGGTAATATTTCGGAAGAAATAATTAAAGAAATACAAAATTATTGTTATTTAAATATTTCTTTATTCGTGGAATTGTCTTACCGAATACCATTCGAGCTCAGATTTTTAGCAGGATATTTTTTAAGTTTCTCGTATTTACTTTCATATAGTCAATTTAACTCGATCTATTTGACAAAATCACTCGGTCTAACGGTCTAGTTATTTTTTCAAAAGATCCCGTTAAATTGACAATAAAAATAAACACTCGAAATGAAACTTATAACAAAATATCCGGCCAAATCTGAGCTGTAGTGGTATTACCCTTAGACCATTTACTATTAGACATCAATTTTCCATCAAGTTTTTTTGTATACAAACGCTGTAAACAAACAGTATCGCTAGTAACCGAGCCATTTTCTGATGTTTTTCTAAAGTTTTATAAAGTTATTTAAATTGTAAACACTTCCCCGCACACGCCGGATACCCCGCACAGTAAGAACCCCACTAAAGTAAAAATTAAAAAATGTAAATAAAAAAAGATTACAGTCAGCGGATTTGAGCCGATAACCTTCGTATCCAAAAACGAGAACGTTAGAACTGCGCTGTGAGAGACTTGTAAACATACTTATATTTACTTTTTGATTTTTGGGGTAAAAAAATGTGTTTAATATTATTATTATTATTATTATTACGTCTTTGCAACCAAATGAATATAAGTCGTCACTGGAATCACTCATTTTTACAAATATATTTCTGTATTAGTATAAAAAATTCTGACACTTGTTTTGACAGGTTATTTGAAAAAAATAGGTGGCGGGTTACTAAAAGTGATCTCTGATTGGTGGATTTCATATCCATTCTCTAATGAAATTATATCTATTCATTAGACTGATATTGCCTACATTCCTTCTGTAAATTGTGCAGAAAATAGACAATATCCACATCGCGGTAGAAAAAATAATTATTTTTACTGAACACTATTTATTCAAATCACATGCAAAAATCAGCGAGGTATAAAAATGAAAGATGTAAAAAGGATGGATTTCACTACAAATCATCAGTCAATTTGCAACACGACATATACGTGCATTAACGAACATAAACGTCACCAGAACGTCATAACATTTTGTCACGAAACAGCACAATGAACAGGTGTTTACGTTTTACAGGTTGTTTCAAAATAAACATAATCAATTTTAAACTCGTTACAAAATGTACAATTATATATCTTTATTTTTTTTTCTTTTTTTCGATATATTACATCAGAATAAAGAAAGAGAAAAGATAGCATTTATTGTACCATTAATGGCATGTGCAATTATGATACCAGTTTCAGCTTACAGTATAAATGGTTTTATTTTGAAAAAAAAATTATGTAAAAGTTTTTAATTTTTTAAATATCGTTCCAGTTTTACTAATTAGTTTGGATTAGAAAAAGTAGATTCAGCTTTTATTATTTAATTTAATTTTTTTGAAAAAATTACGAAAATTTTCAAATCGTTTTAGTAATTAGCTTAAAAACCAAAATAATTTTATGAATTATCTTGGAAGTAAGTTCTTTTTAAATTCGGTTTATTAAATTAAAGTTAAAAAAAACTAAAATATATCTGTTTATCATTTAATTTTTGTAAAATTGCAACAAAAATATTTTTTATATCCCTTCATTTAGCAATGAGTATAATGTTATTTAGCTATGAACCTACAATATGTTTTGAAAATGGTAACGTGAAGGTTTCGTATCTTTATTATAGCCATCTTCGGCGCACTATTCTCGTGGATGACATCGTACCTATTTTTATTTAACAAAATTACTATAAATTATTATTTTATGAACTTACTATAACATGATTCTTCGGTGCGGCCTACTTGGACACACGGTGTCCTAAAAAATAGTACTCTAATTAAAGGAAGAGGTAGAAGATATTATTTCAAACAAAATTTTTTGTATTTTGTTCCTAAAAACCGTTATTATGAAAAAAAGCATATATCGATGATTCTATATCAACAATAATAGACAACATACACCTTTTAGACCAAATTGACTTACTCTGTTAAATTGTAATGAAAAACACTGTTTAATAATAATAATAAATCGCATTTATTTATATCTTTTATACATTTTAAACGTTTCCTTCAAATATTTTATAAATACCTTTTAGTGCTCTGTCATTCGTTGATTCTTCTTTCGATCTTATTTTCCATCAAAAGTTTCAAAATTTAATGTAATATAATTTTTCCTATTAAGTCATATATTTTTCTCAGATCTGCACGATTTTTATCTTGGGCTGGTTAGATGTCTTTTTGGATATGGGGAAAATTGATTAAATTATTTATAAATTCATAAGACAAACCCTTTCGATATTTTTTTATTATTATGGTATCTTATAAATACATGCAAAAAATAAAAAAATTAAAAAAATAAAAATATTAAAAAAAATACTACGATGCTTGCACTATACTTATCTCTATGTGACTAATTTATATTCCGATTTTATTGCTGACCCCGATTCTAACTATCAGCTAAGTAACAATGCATCGAAACTAACAACATTATACACACTTTAATGTTTTTTAATATTGTTTATAACGCGAGACCCCCCTGTACACATGACTATAGATAACGTTGGAACTTTTAATTCATTAGTTTTCTTAATAATATTTCTAAAATAATTTTCTCTAAAAGGAATCATTATGTTTATGTTTAAAGTGTGCGTAAATTTTAAATAACTTACTTAGCTCGTTTGTAGCTATCGATTGTATCGAATTCCAGAAGTAAACCTTTAAAGAACATGCTTTTTCCGAGTGAAACCGCTTTTAATCATGCTTATGCATGTATTTTTTAATTCTAATGATGATGATTACCAGAGTTTTGTAATTATTAAATTAGTTATATAGGACTAGAATGGGTAATACATGGCACCGTTGCTCTAAGTGCGTTTATTCAGCGTTGCCAAACATCATTTCATTTAATTTTTATCTAAAATGTGTGAAATTAAGTGCATTATGAACACAAATCATTTTACTTCCTATTTAATTAATAATTAATGTATTTAGATTTTGAAGGTGGCATCGGCTATATATTTTTAAATTGCTGTAAGTATGTCAGAATTTTATTTCGTTTACATTTACTTAGAATGATTATAAAGTTCATAGAAATTATAACCACCTTGCATTATTTTATGTCATGGTAAAATATGTTGGTCTGCCTTAAGCCAAACCCAATTAAACAGCCAAAATTAGCTTCAGTGGTCTTAACAGTACAAGAACCATACTTGAACATACGGGACAGATTTTTTTTTCAAGAAGGTGGCAAAAAGAATAAAACCCAATTACTAATTGATATTATTTAATTAATGGATGGGTACATATATTGTATGCCATACTGCTATACTGAATAAGTGTTAATTTCTTCCAAAATATATTAAGAAAATAGAATTGGTACAATTATGATAATAATTGAGAATGTAGAAATATACCTATTATCATTTCTGTGTTT
This sequence comes from Neocrepidodera transversa, assembly GCA_963243735.1. Lineage (NCBI taxonomy): Eukaryota > Metazoa > Arthropoda > Insecta > Coleoptera > Chrysomelidae > Neocrepidodera > Neocrepidodera transversa. Next base: position 7,214,978 of record OY725339.1, read on the forward strand.
CTCACTTTTTTTTGATGCTGGAAGCTCAATTAAACGATTTTTACTTCACGAAATAATGGTAAATCTATACTGATTATTCAATTTCACTAATATTGATTTAAACGCTTATATTTATTATAAAGTAAATTCAAATTTACAAAATTAAATTGAATTTTTGAATATAAATTGAAAAATAATACCAACACAGACAGATATAAAGGAAAAGTCAAACAATCTTGTCAAATTTTTAAAACTTTCAATGGTACCAACCTAACTTTATTTAAATTTGTAAAACTCGAAGTTCAAACTATCTTTATTCTACCAAAATTTCCCTAATGGGGGAGTTCCCTCAATGTTGCCAACCTAGAAAAGGGTCTACCAACGGGGAAGGATTATTTTGAGTCAATATTTACTTTATTATTTTCGCAATGATAAAATATGTTTACAAAATTCTATTGAGCTTTCCAGAATATATCGTTAGCGAAATATAATGATTTTAATAAAATCGCTTTCTTCTGATTGGTTCTGAGTAAGTATAATAGAGCGACATATGTTTCATTTTCAGCGACTGACCTACAGCCTTGGAGGATTGGTGGAACCAAACTGAATTTGGCGAGTAGTTTGAATATTCTATAATCTGAAAATGAAACATGTCGCTTTGTTATACTTACTCTATGAGGAATGACATTTGACAACGAAATTTCTACCAATCAGAAGTAAGATTTTATTAAAAACATTATATTTCCCAAAAGATATATTCTGGAAAGCTCAATAGAATTTTGTACACATATTTTATCATTGCGAAAATAATGAAGTAGATTTTGACCAAAAATAATCCTTCCCCGTTGGTAGACCTTTTTCTAGGTTGGCAGCATTGAGTTAACTCCCCTATTGAAATTCCATACTGATAACGAGCACTGGGAAGGATACCTTTAGTGATCTCCCCACTCCTAAGACTTCCCCTAGGCCCTAATCAATTCAACTTTTGTCCGGGTTTAGCGGGAAAATCGGATAGATGGGTTATATCTGGTCCCGTGCCGTTTTTTAAGGAAAGGGGCAGTGGCACATCTTCTTGAATGATACGGGACGTTATAAAATAAACTTATAAATTTATATCTGCCCGTTTGTAAGTTTGTCGCGGAGGGAAACCCCCAGACAGCTTTATTGTGCCAGGTTCAAAGCCCCTGATGAAAAAAAATGAATATTTCATGGGGCAGGCCCGTTCGAATTTAGGACTTGCGCGAGAATAGGTTGCCTTCAGTAACTTTATATGTTTTTATACTATTCTTTCATGGTTTTAAAGACAATCATAAAATTTAGCATAATTTTTGATTTTTTTGCTACCTTATTTAAATGATATTAGTGTTTGAATTTAGGATTATTATTTTAGGAGATATATTGTCAGTAGATAGAACGTTCGTTAACTTTAACGACAGTGACGTTTAGATTGTGACAATTATACAAGAAATCAACTTGTAAAGTTTTATTCTAAACGTCATCGCCTTTACTTACTGAATCTTTAAAGTTAATGGACGTTCTATCTACTGACAGATACTCTTTCAAAGTGTGCCCATTTTCGTTGCACCATTTAATCCTCTATATACATCTGGGAAAAACGTATATAGATTGTCCAACAACTAAAACGACACCTCCAGCGTCCCCACTTCTCTAATTTTTCTTTCGTTCTTTCGTGTCCCGATTCTCTAATTTTTAATCAAGCGGTCGGTTTATAGTTGGACAAAGTTTAGTTCTACGTCAAAACCAATTTTCATGATATTATACCAATGAAAAGTTTTTAAATTGACAGATTTAAATTTTAAAAGGTTAACCAGTTTTATATGTATTAAGAAATTTTTTATATAAAAATATGCCCAAGCCGCGAAATACTTTTTCGGTCTCCACACAGTCCGCGAAATTGAATTTCGCGACCGTTACCCATGACAACGGCCGAAAAAGCAAAGGTCACTTGCAAATTTCACATTTGTACAATACGAAACTAACAATGTTATTATTTTTTTAAACACACAGTATTAATTCCTATATTAGATTTTTAAAATATAACGTGAATTTAATTTGTTTATTATAGTAACAATTCCAAAGAAGTGAATTTATATAAAAATCTTGGAGTGGAAAAAAATATCAACATTAAAAACCGGAAGTACAAAAGCAAAATCTAAATACACGATTTTTAACCCTCTTCGGACAGTACAGTACAATATCCACTGATGGCAACACTGGTCCTGATCATAGGGAAACTAAAATGTATTGTTTTTCGGGTAATGTTTGTTGGTTGCGGCAACAGTGTTGTATGCATTTTCGAGGGATACCGACTAAAGCCGAGCGTTAACTGGTCGGTCGAGCGATTTCCGTCCTTATACCGGAGCGGTATACGGCCATGTATTGGTTATTTAAAAACGCTTCCCTGTACTGCAATTTCTTAGTCAAGTATCAGCGCAGGCTGGCAGGCAGGATGATTTCGTTTCAGTTGGTCGGATAGGAGGACGAGGAGGTGTGTTGTGTGTGTGTATCGGTTGTGGAGGGAGAGTGAATATTTTTGTTTACTTATAGACATTTCTTTATGAACTTTTCAATACTCTTATAAAATACCATAAAGTGCACTTGTGTCGTCAATAAAGACAATTTTACTGCCTATATATTTAGTCTACTACTATATTTCTTACTTACGAATTAATGAACCCAAAACTGAGGAACTATATTTTGATGAAAACGATCATATCTACGGTAAGTCCACATCGTAACGACCCTATAAACGTTTGTGCATGTACTGTCAATTAAGTTTTACCCCTTTTCAGTCGATTTTTGTGTAAGATAGCACCGGATGTTTTGTTGTTGAAAACATTCGCCATGTTCACTGTGACATATCTCACGTCATCCCCAGTCTCTTCCGCTATATTATGACGTCAGTGACGTCACTTGATCGAAGCATCCAAGCTTTGTTGTGTTGTTATTGAGTAATTGGTAGACGCACTATAGGTGCAAAATTGCATTTGCACAATATTTTTGAATGCAACTTTAATATAAAGGTGTAATTATCAAAGTATAATTATATTCTTTATCATCTCATTAGAGCACTGTTTACATATAAAAATAACAAGCATTTCATTGTGCCGTTATTCGTACATAAGCGCTTAAATACCTACATTGGATTCACTGAGGCCTCCAAAGGCATATCTAAGCCAACATTTGAAGCATAAAATTTGGATCAGCTAATTAATTAGTCTTTAAGGAATTTAGAAATTAACCCCATTAAATTAAATATCTTCCTTATAATTTAAACTAACGGTTGGATCGCTTAAACTCCTATTGTTATTCTTAATAAGTATAGTTTTTCCTTTTTGTTTAAAATAATATACAGGTGAACGTCCACGCTATTTGTTCCACATTTTCTTTAACAGTGCTTTTGATAATTATTTAAATGATTTATTACAAAGCTAACATCTTCATGTCTGGTTGTTCCTTTAATTTCATTGACAATACTTACAACTCACAAAATAGAACCGATTTTAATATAAATCTAGATTACTAAAAGCGATATAAAAATGTATGCAATATCCGGTTCATTATATATTAAATTAATCAAGCATAATTATCGAGTCATTTTATTTACATTTGTTTGGTAATATATTCATTTAAAATAAAAAATGCAGCATGTTAAACAGCGTTCAAAGTAAATTTATCTTTAAATTGGTTACCTTGATATTATTTTTGGATCTATTACTATCATGCAGTGGGTGCATTTCAGACACTGTTAATTTAAATACATTTACTTTAGGTATTTAGGTTAAAGTGTTCTGGTAGGTCATAAAATTCTTGTTTTTATATACCTATCCTATTCATCATTTAGGAAACTGTTTTAAAATATAATAGAATAATAAACAATATTTTACTTTGCTTCTATTAATTGAAATTTTATTACAATAGTTAAATTTATTTAAAGTGAATTCGCCCATTATATTCTTTTTAGGCCTATTCAAAATAGCATTTTTATAAATGATTCTTTAAATACTTCTGCATAATGCAATTTGTTTTTTTTATACTATTAAAGAATTTTATAATTGCTAATTGTCGATTGTATAATCTACAGGTACCCGTAGTAACACTCGATTTTTTTCTGGGATATTAAATTAATTATTGAAGTAAATAATTTTAAATTGTCATATCTAACCAACAATTTATTTTCCTTTTGATACCGAAATATCAGTATAAGATTAGATTACAATCTTTTTTCCTTATCAAGTAGGTAGTGTGTATTTGATGAGCTAAGAAAACACTATAAACTCAAAATTATTATTAACGTTTTAATTTTATTTATTATTTAGATAAATATATATTTATTTGAACCCTTTTAATACCAAAACCAACAAACATTTTTTATTTTTGTTTTCTATTAACATTGGTTACTAAAAACAATAAACAGTTCATATAGAATTTAAAAAAAATAAACATACTGCATTTATCAAACATACATTTAAAGGTATCAGAAGAGCATTAAATTTTTTAGATAACAAATATGTTGCTTCCTGGAACAACTAGATGATAATAGCTTCAACTTTTTATACTTATAAGACATTTAAGATTTTATTTCATTACTTCAGAGCTTTTTTGTAATTGTTGAATCATGTAATTTTGAACTAATTTTCATTCATTTATTGTTTTTAGCCCTTGGAACACATTAATATGGAAATTATTAAAATGTATTCAAATTTAATTATTTTCATCAAGATTTCTTATATGTCTCGTTATTTTTCAAAATTTTGATTCAAATACTAAATTCTATTAACTTATTTCTTCTAAATCATGCAGTTCAATAATTTACTCCATGTTTATTAATTTTTTTTATAAATATTGATACTATAGTGTACAGTGCTGGTACCAAGAAATAGTTAGGTCGTAAACTTTTATTTAGTGGAATAATTTTATAAGCCTACCTACCTTTCCGACCCATCTTTTCTTATGGTCAAATTTCTGCATCTAAGATTTTTTTTCATATTCCATCCTTTGTGTAGGAGCTCAGAGAATAGAGGTCAATATTCTTGGAAGTCTATTGTCCATCTGAATTTTATTATCTTCAAGGTCAGTACCCCAATCCCATGCCACCATAAAAATTGCTGGTCCAAGCAGTTTTGCAGGTATACCTAATGCTTAATCCACTCTAAGATAGCCCGGATTTATTTCTGGAGGGCATTATTATCTCGCAGGTAGATCTGATGGGTTCTTGATAGAAAAAATCACGTTTTCAGCAGATTTTATGGTCTTTTGATAACACAAGAGAATTTGTGTATAAGTATATTTTTTAAATTTTTAGGTTTTTGATACCTCTCAAATGGTCACGTCTAATTATATATTGTATTTTCTTATTTTTTAACCTTATTCCAATGTTATAAAAAATTAAAATTAACCAAATTGGTGCTATTATTCAATATAGCTACAGCAATGAGTAATGTTTTGGTTATTTTGTTGAATGGAATTCTTATCCCACTATTTTTTAACACATGTAGTAGGTATAGTAAAATATGAATCATGTGGTATATTTATATCAATAACAATGCGTTCTAAGAATTTTGTCCCAGTTTAAATTGTTAAAATTTTACAAACTGTATACATAGAAAAATAATTTTGGTTTAAACATTTTAAGGACTAGATGAAAATTAAGTATATTATACAATAAATATTTTTTAATCCCTTATATCCATTAACGTCCTATTTTTAAATGACTCATAAAATTTTAATAAAAAAAATTGTTCGTAAATAACTAGATTTTGAATCTTGTGTTTTCCTATTTGAATATATACGGTATGTAAGATGCGCCACGTGCGCCGTTTGGTCCGAAAGGGGCATGTAAAATACACCACCTATTTTCGATTTGATAATTAAGAGATTACAGAAGATTACCATAAAAATAATTACCATACTTCATTTATTCTACATTTCTGCAAAAATAAAACAATTTTTAATTAAACCTTTATTTTGTTTAAAAAATGTTGATACAAAAAGACATAAATGTAATGGATTATGGATTGGATTGTAGTTCAGTAAACGAATAACACTTTTAACTAATTGGTGCACTATTATATTTTGTTAACTTTCTTATAATGTTTTTGTAAATAGTTAATTAAATTCTTCTGACGCATCGCCCAATACTGCATATTTTATACAATCTAATTATCATTGCCGAGGGCAGAGGGTCACTCTTTGGACCTTATTTTACAATCATCTTAAATATTAAATTTCGGGGAAAAGGCTAAAATCCGATTGTTGTTTTGAAATATAATTACTTTAAATATAGGTATTTGCTAAAGAATATTGTCTCTGAGGTTTAATTGATGTTAATAATTCAAAACAACATACAGGGCGTTTTTCCTTGGTGTAGGTACATTACATAAATATGCAAATATAAATTTAATCTTAAATATTTACAAGTTTAACAAAAGAAATCTTGAAATATTTTTCGCGTCGTATTCTAGTCTTGGTTTATTAATAACCTCTATTTTTTTATTTAATTTTTTTTCCTGAATTTTAAATGTTTCGTTATTGCAACTTTTAATATTCGCATAAACATCAATCTGATGCACATTTAACACAACATAGTTGAAAAATATTTTTTTAATAAATAGGCTCGAAATTCTGGTATTCCGATTTTTGATTCTTGTCGTTAAACCTAGACTGAATTTTTCTTTAACCAGCTTTGTGTTAGACGAAAAACAATTTTAGAATTAGACCAAACACTAGAACATGCAGTAATAATCGCCATTTAAAAATCTACAACAATTTCATTAAGAAATAAAACTAAACCCAAATTTTTACATTTTTTTAATAAAAGAGCAAATGCTTTTATATACGTTGTCTTTTTTTTATCTGGTAAAAGAAACAAAACAGGTACACAGAAACCATTTTAAAACCCTATTTTTGTGAAGTACCGATTCAATACCAAAGTCACGAATAGAGAAAAAGGAAAAACTTTTTGACATTTGTTTTCTTTTAACGGCTGTTTTTATATGTGTAACAATTTTAGTACTTTTATTTTGTTTTGATTTTGAAAAATATTGTTACTGTTGTGGGACTGTTATTGGATCAATGTTATTTCTGTATAAATCACAAAACCAGTAATTATGCAACACTATAGAAAAGTACCTAATTACCTTTACCTATATCAATTGTGCACGATTCATAGTAATTTAAATCGAATCAAAAATTGTTGGTTTAATAGAACAAATGACCTTGATTGTTACTTGGCATATGCTTTGGTTAACGGAATTTTTACGTGATTTTGCTGTTTTGCGATTATTGGAAAGTATTAAATATTGGAAAATCCATTTTGTAGTTCTATTACGTCATGAATCTAGTTTTTTTTTAAATAGTTTCTATTGTGAGATCACGCCTATTTCATAGCAGATACCTACTTTAAAAAACTGTGTGTATTTTGTATCTTATTATTAAAAAAGTGCATTAAGTTTTTATTTGAATCACCATGTAGCCGTGTAGGTATGTTTTTTGTAAAAAGTTTCAAATAGGTTAAGAAAAAGTTATATGATAAATCTTCTTGATTTATGACTTATAGATGGCTTTACCATATGTGTCCCTATCTATAAATTTAATAGACCAATAAACTTTGTTTTTAAGTGTACAAATTTGTACGTAATGACCCGCAATGTGCGGTAAGTTAAGGCTTGAGTCATTTCCCTTGTTAAGTTTGCCATTTTGATAAGCATCTTATTATCCATTGACATTTATTTACTGCTATAAATATCACGGATATAAAGTAGTACTCAAGATATTGTCCCTTTTAATGTCAGGAAACTTACTAATAGGTTCATTTTAATGTTTTTTTGTCATTATAAATTATAAGATAGTTTGACCTTCCCTAAACATATTTAAATTTTGTAAATATTGTTTACAAAAGTCAGTATTTGATTTTTTGAATAAAATCGTGTGGAATTAACATTACTACTTCAAGTCATCTGTCCACGCAAATTAAAATGTTTAAAACGCCATTTATAAAAAAATATTGAAAAACTTATGTCATTATTTTACATAAAAAATTATATATTGTTTAATCATGTTCTCCAATCTTAAATTTTGTACTAATAATCGAAAAAATCAACATGAATTTTGGTTTAAAATTATATTTATTTATTAGGTCATGTTCAACAAAAAGCTCCATAATCTTAAAATAATATTTGAATAAATTTATCTCTACTATTTCCAAAAGTTTTATTTACTTTCTCTGTTTAAAATATATAATTAACCAAACTATTAAAAATAAAAATCAAAACATTAAATAATATAACAATTAACTTATGCAGTTTACTGTCATTTATTACCATCTTCTATTATGTTTAATTTTTTTTACCATATAATATCTATACAGTGCGGTGGAATAAGTATCTATTTTTATATCTTAAGAAAAAAGCTCAAACAGGTCAATTTTTATATTGAACGTAGTATGTTAATGTTATAAAAGTTTCGAACTGACATAATCCCTCTTCATGGGGGTGTCACCCCTTCGATTTTTTTAAATGAGAAAGTGCATCATGCGACACCAAATTTGAAACCTATTGAAACACTGATTTCAAAAATTTATAACACTTTGGTTCAAAAATTAACGGAGTTTGAGTTATGCGAGATTAACGGATTATGAGTTATACGAGAAAGAGTAGTACCTACGTCACTGTCGATTTTTTCTCAAACCGTAATTGTCTTTTTTCGTAACCTAGCAAATTTATTATTATCAGTTGTCACTGTCAAATAATATTGAAGTAATTTCAGTTTTGTTACTACATGAAGATAAGTTTGTTTATTGTGAATAATAAAAATGGTACAACCTCGCAATGTAAGATTAAAACTCGAATAACTCAGACTCCGTTAATTTTTGAACCAAAGTGTTATACATTTTTGAAATCAGTGTTTCAATAGGTTTCAAATGAGGTGTCGCATGATGCACTTTCTCATTTAAAAAAATCGAAGGGGTGACACTCCCATGAAGAGGGATTATGTCAGGTTCGAAACTTTTATGTCATAACATACTACGTTTAATATAAAAATTGACCTGTTTGAGCTTTTTTCTTAAGATATAAAAATAGAGTAGTTAATGGGGGGGGGGGACACTTATTCCACCGCACTGTATATGTGTTACTTTATATAGTGCGAACTTAAAGTGTTAACCCCGATACTGACACTGACTTCTTAGAAAATGCTCGCACAGGTCGATTTTTATTGCTTTATTTCCTCAATAAAAAATGGATCCTAATTTCAATCCCTTGCGCAGGGCAACTGCATCTTTCTATTAAATTATTAATTTTATTTTTTAATAAATTTATTTATTTTAATTTAAGTTTTTCAATGGCGAACATTTTCAGCATTTGAAAACGGAAGTAAAAGTTTTCAATTATTTAAACCAATTGATAAACCAGTGTCGTGTTGTTTTGTCTGTTTTGTTTGTTTAAACATTTTAAATTCAATTAATTCAAAAACTAATACAACTAAGCAAATTTCAAATTTTTTAATTTGTTAAATAGAGAATTAAAAACCCTTTCAAATGAGATATCCTGTTGCCATTTAAATTTTTTAATGAGGTGGCCATCTCTGCACAAGGGGTTGAAATTAGGGTAAATTTTTTATTGCAGAAATAAAAATCGGCGTGTTCGAGAATTCTCTCCAATATTTTACCGTACACGAGTTAGTAGAATTGGGGGGAGTAAATAACATTTTACGTTCGCATTGTATATGTATAAAATATCTGTTTCTTGGAATATTTGAAATATTTAATTTTTTGGGGTAGGTTTCAGTTTGTCCGTATGATATTTCGTTTATATATTTAAAAATCTGTAAAATTACATTGATTCTGTAAATTTCTGATTTCCTAGTCAGTATTTTAAGTCCTAATAGAACTTTAAATAAAAGAGCTTCCAAACAGTTACACATTGGAATTTTTGAATAATTTTGGCACTTGATGAGTCTCGGATGTGGACAAAAGAGTGGAATCAAAACAGTTGCGGGTGAGGTTTGGCAACATCTATGAGTTGTTTGGACATTTGTACGTGCAACCCGTGCATCGTACAGGTACCTAGCGAACAGCGGTCAATGACAGCAGTATCAAGGTTGTAAGGCGGCCAAGATGAAGACGCCGATTCATAGTTTTTGGTCGATTTGATTACAGACAAAATATGAAGTCACTCTCTTCGTCTGTCTGTTACTCGAAAAGAAACAAAACGAATTCATGAATACGCAATATGACCTTCCGCAATAGCGAATTGCGATCTACTAGCCGTTATAGCACGATAAGTCAGTGACATTCTGATTTTTCTCTTTGTGTAAACAAGAATTCTTGATAAATATGAAAGTGAATGAACTCTGATATAGTTATTCATTCATCGTTATAACGATGAATCATTATTTTTACGAATTTGCTCACGATTACTATTTTTGGCAACCTTGATCAGGTGCGGAACCACTATTAGGTCATTTTTTGCCATAAACGTGTTACACTGTCTAAATTTTGTTTACTATTTAAATAGTTCTATTATTAGCTGATAATGATAAAGACATCCAAGAAAAGCAATCGTGTCATAATTCAATATTAATTTCACATTTCTTAGTATACATTTGTATTTTTCTTTTAAGTATTTGATCCACTTTTGTGGTCTGTTTATTTGTTACTCATACGACATACATATAGTACAAAAATGTTTGTTTAATACAAATAGTGAAGAACTGATAAGGATAAGATCAAAAGTATACCGCCAGTACTTTTTCAATTATTTTTCTTTCACCAACGATATTATTATTACAAGCTTACCTACCTAGTCTATTTATTTTATCTCGTAGCTTACATATTTACTGATGTGTGTGTCTTTATAGAGAGGTTGTTAAACATTAATTTTAATAAAGAAGTCTTTCTTGAATTTGGATCATATAGTGGTGTATTTTATTTTTGATTCACCCTATATGGCATTAATATGTATGTCAATGGCCATTTAATTTTCTGTTAGCGTGATACGTGTAAGATCACCTCCTACACATTATCATATTGCAACATAGTTAGGTGAGTTAGATATCACGATCAGTTGTAATAGTGAATTGGTAATGTCCCTTGTTCCAGTTTTGTAAAATGAACTTGCAGAATGTTTCCATAATTTTACCTCTGTATCGCTATTACAAGATGGTCTAAATTATATCGCAATATTACAATATAAGCAAGCGGAAAAACTTTCTTATAATCCATTAAAAAAATACTTCCCAAAAGAATGGATTTTTAGAATATGTAGATGGATCAAAATAAAGTTGCTTTTAATTTACAAAATACAAAAATGTTATTTAAACTACGAGAATAAAGCCACTACAAAAAATTACTCTTTTCTAGGAAAATGAGTAAGACATCGACTGGTTTTTTTTAAGTAAGTGATGCCCGGGTTCACTCACCTGGAATACTAATAAAACTCTTGGGGAATTCGAAAAAACCAGAGAATTTCTTAAATATGTAATTTTTTACATTATCTGGAAAATAAATAATAGTTTTATAAAAAAATATCATTTTACAAGAATTAAATTTTCAAAAAGTATTAAATATTTAATATAAATAATTTCTAAAAATACTAATGAGATTTGAACTGTTTTGCAAGAATTTAACAGTGTGTAAGAACCAGAAATCATACAAAAAATATATCCCATGTTACTGAATCCTTATTTAATCTTATTATAAATATATTTTGCTTATTTTTTTTTTATATAAATTTAATAGTTATTTTTATTTATATTTTTTCTTTGAAATGATACTTTTTTAATATAAATATCTGTATTAGTTTCTTCAAATATAAATTAAATATTAAAACAATTGTTTTACTAATATTGGCTTTAAATATGAATAATTCTGGTTTTTATTTTATTTATTAAAATAAAAACATATATTCTTAATAATAGTAAATAAATTTATACCGCTCCCTGTATGTTTTATTTAAGTAACTTTTTATTCGTTTTTTTTATTACTATATTTACTCGTGTTATTTCTATTACTATATTATGGAGCTGAATTATTTTGCCTTGTTCTGAGAATTATGATACACCTGAAAAATATCTATTAAAGTGGGAGTACATTCCCCTTAACATTCTAAGAATTGTAAAATATTTAATGTCTACGAATAAACTATATTTTACTGACTCATAGTTAAAATACTTTTTGATTACTCACTTATAATAATTTTATCTTGTATTAATAAAGGGTTTTTTGATAAATATCTAGAGTGAAATTTTTTAAGATGGCCACTCTGTACACTTAAGCAAGTGTGTTCTAATTGTGTAAAGGCGAACAGCTGACCCGCGGATAAAGAGAATATTTATGAAAAATCGTTCAGAGCTCATTTTTGCACCTGTTCTAAATGTCAACGAATAAAACATGCACATGGATAGCGAAAGAATGTTCTAAACAAAACATATCATCAGGTATTACTAATCCTTTTTTATTTAATTAAACGTAATTCAATATATTAAATTATAAGTACCTATATGTTATATTAAAATTATAAATATTCTTGTTTACATCTAACTTAAGCTATATTGAGTTTCTCGTTAAGCCTCCAATGTTCTCGTGTGAACTTTCTTTGTTTGCTCTAGGAACAGGACCACCCCGGATGTCATCATTATCATTATTAAAACTTTAATGGTCGGAGTGCCCCGGTGTGCAAATAAAAAACCTTATTTTTATACCTAGAATTTATTACGACTGGTAAATTGGTGGTAGCATAGAAGTTTTATATTTCAAGTTCTTTCCAAAAAAAATATATTTAAAAATGTAGGTTTCTGATTTATGAATATTGAAAGCTCGTCGTGATACACCCTGTATATATGCACCCCGACACAGGAATGCGTGACCATAAGAGCGTTGCCGTTTCACACCGATATTATCGGACATAAACAAATTTATCGGATCGATGAGCTCGTTCCAGAAAATAAAAATTATTTTAATAAGGTGGTCCCTACGAATTGTAAAACCAATTTTGAATACATATTTTTTACCATTCCATTATACATCTACAAAATTGGGTTAACTTATTGTTGCTTACCTCTATTCTGGGTAAATCACAGTAAAATGGTCTGATTTAATTTGGCTTATCCGGATTAGTACCACTTCGGCCGTTAAATAAAAAAGCTGCATTTCGGCCGGCCACCCTTTTTGGCATATTTAAATTTAGGTTAGAGTTCTACTTTGGCCGGTCAGCCTTTTTGGCATGTTTAAATTAAGATTACTTAAATAATATCATTTATTGTAAACTTTTTAAAGTTTTTACCATACCATATAAACAAATTTAATAAACATAAAATCTTTATATTTAGTAATGTACATGAATTTGTTTAACGCATTTTTTAAGTCAAAAATTTGGGTCCTGTTTGACAAGTGACATTTCTTTAATTCAATAATAATAATTGTCGCCATTTTCATAGCTTACTTTCAGAGTTGTGCAGTTACTTTTAATTTAAGTTACTTTTAGTAACCAAGTTACTGCACCTTTTAAAATCTAGTAAAAAGTAACTAGTAACGTAGTTACTTATTGAAAGTAACCAAGTTACTTTTTTAAAAAAGTTACTTTCGACAAAAATCAACCCGATTTTCGCAAATGTATTTGGGCCAGCACAGTATTGCAAACTGGTCAGTGATTCACCGGAGGGACGGTTCAGTTCAGTTTTTCTTCTTACGTTCTTACATTCCTCTTATGTTCCTCTTAGGTTCTTCTTACTTTCTTCTTACGTTCTTCTTACTCCTTTATTCATAAGATTAGTTACTGTATTTTATTATTAGTTGTTGTCAGTTGCTGGTTACTGTAGTGCTGCTATGGAAACTATGTCATAAAAATTTTCAATAAATAAAATTATTAGACTATTTCAACAAAGGATGAAAAACTGTCTATTATAGTCGAGCCTGCAAATTGAAAGCCGAGTAACTTAGTTTCTAGTAACTGTAACTATAGTTACTTTCTTCATAAAGTAACTAGTTACTAGATGTAACTTTGGTTACTTTTATAAAGTAACTAGTTACTTTTATAAAAGTAACTAGTTACTTTTTACTTTATAAAAGTAACTATCTCAACTCTGCTTACTTTAATAATGTTAACGTTTATTCCATATATTATTTACAGTAACTAGCTTATATTCGGGGTTTTATAACTCGAAAACGTTCTACGATACGGGTAACAAATTGAATAATATACAGTGTATACCATTTAAAAAAATATTATTTTTTGTTGTATACGGTGAAATCTGCACCATTTTTTGATGGCATTTTAACATAATCATAACCACACAACATTTATTTAAAACATTTTTTTTTTGTATATACCTTGCCGGCCGAAATGCCGTATCCGTTTTATCCGAAACGCATGAAAAGGACAAGCGGCCGAAATGGCACAAAAAGAGGCAGATTTTTCAAAACGGTCGAAGTGGGAATCCGCCACCTTATCCGTACTTTTGAAATACCTTATCCGTACTTTTAGGAGTGTTTGTATACGACCATTTTATATTCAATAATTATTCATAATTAGTAATATAGTCTTTAAATGACTTTGATTTAGTACATATTTTTTTACATTTATACGAAATAAAGTAAATTTTATACAGCCAAGGTGCAATAATGTAACAGGTGAAAAATTGTCTCGTTACTATTAATTATTTATTAAATGTACACTTTTTACATATTTTGCTATTTAGTTTAGCTGAATATGAGTAAGTTCACAGTGATACCATGTATTATTACTATTATTATTATCAATTACGTATCGACTTATTTTTTTGGGCCCAAATATCAGACAGAATATGTAATAATAGTGTTGCTGCTTATCCAATTTTGTTATCTTGTCACATTTTAGAGTTTTCGAAGAAAAAAACTTATAAAACGGTTTTGTCCGTCCGTCTGTTAGTCTGATTCAACTAGAGAACGGTGAGAGATAGAGATAAACGGACAACGGCAATCGATTCAGCATCGTGAAACCCCCCCAAAAGGATATTAATCTTTGACTTATTTTTACTTTCCCGGTACTTGAACATATATACTGTAGTATAAAGAAATTTATTTTCGGAACTTTGAATTTTCGAAAACTCGAAATTACGGGAAAAATATTGCTATTTTTCACTTGTTTAATTATAAAATAAAATCTGTGCGCTCATGGTTTTACCCTTTCAATTTTATTACTCCGTATTGATTGCGAATATTGTTCTAATATTATTTTAATGAGCCATAAATAGCTTAATAGTCAAATGACTCCTTTTTAGATACAGCAATTTATTAATAGAGGAGGCCTCCTGTACTGCTTATTTTAAAAATATAAGTTTTATTTTGTGGAACAGAACGGATGACAATTAAACAGATTTGCTGTTTGGTATAATAATAATTCAATTTGGTGATCATTTTCTAAACTTATGTGCTGTAATCACTTTTTTAATCAAATAATTATAGTTCATAAATTGATTACCTGATACTAATAAAAATTCAACGCAATACCTACTAGACTAAACACTGGTTTTTATAGCAGCGTTCTCTAAATTGCGTTGGTCCTAAAATATAAGAAATTACGCAAAATTATATTTAAATTTTTACTCCAGTTGTAACTAAAATATATTTTCCCATCTGTATATTTTTTCAGCTGACCTAAATAAGCTTCGCTGATTTAAAAATATTTACATAAGTTATAAAATGGTTCTTTTGTTAGAAAAAGGAAAACAGTAGTGCATCAAATATCCTATCTTTGTAATTTAAACACAATAGTTCGATTTTAAGCTACGATTAGGTAAAATTCAGATTTCTTTCTCGGTATGGGTGATTGACCTATAACAGAAATAGGCTGATATCTTAGTAACATTCCGTTTCAACCGCTAGAGACAATACTTCTTTTGAAATTATATCTAAACGACTAAAAAAATCTATAATTAGTACTTCCGTTTTTTTGTCTTTTAGATTATATTGGGACTCTGGAATCCCAGACTGAATTTATTGGAGTCAAAATATAAAATATAGAAAGGATTTAAGACAAATAAAAACAAACTTTAAACTTAAATAACATAATAAAAGTAGTTTGAAACTTATTTAAATTACTTTTATATTATTTTTTTAAATAATATTATATTTAAAAGCAAACATTTTGATCAATACTGTTATTTAGAAAATGTTTTCAAAATTTTACTAGTTTTGCTGCAATTAGATTATTAAAATATATTTAAATGGTAATAAAAAATTATATTTTTCGAAATTTTGTATTCAAACACATTTTTCCTTGTCGCCTTTTATTATATTAAACACGGATGTAGGCTAAAACTTAATTATTTGCCAACAATTTTTATTAACTGTTTAAATATAACTTTAAGGTTGGTTTTGTCGGTCTGACAAACTATTTATTTTAGAATAATGTGAGGATAGTGCTTACATCACATATGTGAATATGAGGGAGCGTCCCCGTTAAATTCACCCCTTGCTAAAGGGTGAAATTTTTAGTAGGTTCTATAATCCACAGGCCGTTTTTTCAACTGGCTACTATCCAAGTGCCGACTA
This sequence comes from Neocrepidodera transversa, assembly GCA_963243735.1. Classification (NCBI taxonomy): domain Eukaryota; kingdom Metazoa; phylum Arthropoda; class Insecta; order Coleoptera; family Chrysomelidae; genus Neocrepidodera; species Neocrepidodera transversa. The sequence continues at coordinate 7,231,506 of OY725339.1, forward strand.
AAAATTGATTATCTATTGAAATCTCAAACTTTATTGTGGGAAACTATAAAGATGTATATTATTTTAAGATATATATCTCATATACCACTCGAAAATTTGATTGAGACAATTTAAAAAGTGAAATTGGTTAAATGATTGATTGGATGAACCCGTTATAGACCATCGAAAATGTTATAAATATTTAGTTGGAATATTTAGAAGTAAAATAACTAAACAGACTTCGTCAAGCAGAATCGCTTGGTTTTAAAAACTTGTTAATAGATATTTCAAATATTTATTGAGACGAAATAGCTATTTCGAATTCGTTAGTCAAGAACTATCTAATAGTTATTTTGTTATGTATGTGTTCTAGATTTCGCTATTAATAACTTTCTTTTGTATTGTATTTGTCATTGGAATGTTGATTTTTTATAAAATTCAAATCAATAAATCTTTTAATCTATCGTTTGTCTTAAAACGTATGTTTTCATAATATTTAATTCGTTTTAAAATGTACTTTAAATTCTAAACTAATTATTTGTTTGTATATAAGTTTGAAAACAAAAATAATTGTAATATTTTTAAGTTGGATTTTTAAATAAAAAAACTGATTTTCTAACATCTAGAATAATACACACCTTCTATAATAAAAGTTTACCCAAATCGGTAATAAATACTGAATATTACCTAATTAAAATTCTCTATGCTTACAGTGCAGCAACAGAAAATGCGTTTCTAAATGAATGTGAGATAATAAGAAAATAATAATATTCTTATGTACTTTTCTAATTTTCGTTTGGTTGCTTTATTTAGTTTATTTTTGATCCTTAATACCCACTCTCACATATGTTGGATGGTTGTTTTATAGATTATAAATATCAATCCTTTACATTATTTTTAAAATTAAATATAGGAATATAGAAAAAAACAAAATATGTAAAAGAAAAAAAATTATAACAAATCTTAATTTCGTTAGATACAAGTATTTTAATGTCTATGGACTATATCCACCTGCTAAAATGTGGCTTAATATATTTCCTAATATTCATGCACAAAGTTCTAAAAATTTAATAAACGGTCCTGAACTAGGTACCGAAACAAATTAATTTCCTAGTACCTTGCGTTACCTTTAGACGCTTTAAACTTTTTGCTCAATAACAAAAACCAATATTTTAGCTCAGTCATCGCTTTGTCAAATCTAAGGTTCATATAGGTAATTAATATGCCAATAATACAGATATCTTTAATACTTTCAATACAAAATAATTTGAATATTTTCGTATTATCTCACTTCGGCCGTTTTGTGTAATTTCGGCCGCTTGCTCTTTTCATGCGTTTCCGGGTAAAACATTTTACTTTTTCATGATAGTAACCGGTTTACATAGCTACATAAAAAATAGTGAGTTGCAAAATATAGCCAAGTAATTTTTTTTCTCCAAAAATACAAAAATATTTAGTTGCAAAATAAAGTAATTGGTTTACATAGCGAAGTAATTTTTCTCATTTTTTTTGAGATTAGATTTTTCCAAATACTGTTTGCAGCATTTAAATAAAAGCAAATTTACAAACGCACCTGTCGAAATGCAACTTTTTATTTAACGGCCGAAGTACTACTAAATCAATGTTTTCTGTCAGTCGTTAAATTATGTCCAACTCGTCATTTTTATGGACATACACGAACTGCGCCGTTACAACTTTGTAAAGTGCGTTCTTCTAAATTTAGTTTTTTTTAATTTTATTTTTTTATGTATTATGTACCTATATATTCGCACCTTTTGTATGTATCTTACATGAAAATAAAACGATTATTTTACAGTTTCTAATATATCTATTTATTACTATCCATTAATTTGTTCAAATATAGAACTTGCATAAATTAGAAAAAATACTGGCGTTATTCGGAAAGCTATTAAAACAAGTAAAAAGTAAGAAAAAGCTCAGGTACTGCATTATTTTTTTAATGTAATTTGGCGCAGTCCAGTTGCATCCATTTTTATCCGGTGCTACAGAAAACCAGTTTATTTAGAGGTGTAATTTAGTGTCGGTAGATTTTACATAAAAATATCACTGAGTACATTAAACACCTCAAAACAAGGACTTTCCGAATAAATTTAATAACAAATTGGTAATTTAATTTGAGAATAAGAAAAAACATATTACATCCTGATCAGAAATATCAGCGTTTTTTTTATTTATTAAAACTATTAAAAATCGGGCAATCCTCTCAAACGTTTTTGAAAATATTAATTGTGTAAAAATACAATTTTAGATTTGAACCGACGATTTGTTTTTACAATTGAAAGAACATAGTGCAATGTCAAAGATTAAGCTACAAGTTTCCCCTCGTCCTTTTAATGTCAAAATATATACACCATAAATATATGTGCATGTTTTTTTATACACTTTTTATTAATGGCATGGACTTTTTGTCATTCAGCCAACTGCAATTCGTCTATAAGGACATAAGGGTAGCTCTAAACAACCGAGATTTTATACACCTTGTTTAAGATAATTTAGAGCTTTTTTTTCAAAACATTCCTTAAACTAGAACTTCTTACAGGAATAGCTGAAGATAAAATTGTCCACTTGTTTTTATCCATTTTTCTTTATATTAACATGTTTTTGTAATATTAATGAATAAAGTTATAAACTTGCCGACATTGGTCTGTTAAATGCTTTTTAAATATACTCATTGTATTATGTAGCAGTAAATTCATTATTAATCTAATATTTGTCTATAGGCTTCTTCTAAAATGTAAATGAATAGGATTTTTTTAAATGAATTAATTGTCTAGAAAAACCCTTAAATTAACAGATCAGTCGAATAAAGATTTTTCATATTTTATTTAATTTCCTGTAAACTAATTCTGTGTACGTGAAAGAGTTGGTGACCTAAAAAAGGTCGAGATGATACATATACGTGAAGCATATCTGCGTACACGTAAGCGCACATGCGGGACTTAAAAAACAAATCCGGCGTATGGTAAAGAAATTTCATAAAAAATTACTCACATGATATATCGATTACCCAACTGAAGCAGTCGGAAATCTTTTATTGAGAGATGGTGGATGGTAAAACTAAAACTACCTGTATGCAGCTGCGACAACAGCTGGTTGTATTTAGTCCATCTGCTTCGACACATGTTCTATACAATTAGGGGGGTGTCTCGAGATGTCGAATTCAACCAATACAATATTTACTACCCGATTTCGATTTCAAAAATCTTAGGACAAACTCAATGAAATTTTATTTGCCATATATTTTGATGACCCACTTTCAGAAATAAAAATAATACTGTGTACTAAATTTTTGTTTAATATTTATAATCTTGATTTTTTAATTGAAATATTTACCAAAGAAAGAATTCATTTAATTTTTATCAACAAATAAGTAATATGCAGTAAATAATGGGGCAATTTTAAACTTTCACAGTTAATTCTCACCTGATTAAATGAAGAGGAATTAGGGATCATCCAAGGCAAATTTCGGTATATTAGTTTTTGCAAATTCAATATTTACAGTTAAAATTAGGGGCGAGTAGATAATATAAAACAACACCGCAAATTCAAGGAAAAAAATATGTCTGCAAAACTACTACCTCCCTTTTTCATACGAAAATAAAATTAATCTAACATTTAAAATTAATCTGCTACTCTTAATAAATGTATATTTAAAAAATTATTGGTATTTTAAGGATCCTTCTTTGAATAAACTTAATCCGTTATTATTTCTGAATTAGTTTCTAATTTGTTCTATTTATTACAGGGCTGTGAAAGCATTCCAACAATTGCTTTATGTTTCACCTGGATTTCAACGAGCTAATGAAGTCAATGTAAGGCTGGGGTTGATGTTCAAAGTTACACAAGAATATGACTCAGCACACAAACATTTACAGTTAGCCTTAGTAGATAACAGTCCCTGTACAGCCACAAAGAACACTAGTAAGTTTATTTTGCTGCCTGAATGGCTTATACGCAAATTCTGCGACTGCAGAATAGTTAATCAACTTCATAGGTCCGGATTTAAAAATGTTACTTAAATATATAAAACTTCAATCATTCGGTAGAATCAGATTTAATATTATATCTATAGTAATATTTTTGTTTTACTTTCCAGTGTAATTTTTAATTTGATAAAATATTAATAAAAATCCTACTCACCAATAGATAACCAGGATTTGTTTGATAAACGTCAAGGTCAAACGCTTTTTCAGTAATTCAAATTATTTTTTTACTTACTAGTTGTAGATATCGAGACATTTATTTGATATTTGATCTAATGGTTAGTATTTAATAAAATGTTGATTTTGACTAGTTCTCGTTATTAGAAATAAATATGAGATTGATGTTTTATTAAATAGAGAGGTATAAGCTGCATTCACAAATTGTTTAATAATCTTTTGACTACAACATACAATTTTATAAAATTAGTTCTTATGATACAAAATGTAAGTTAATTGCTAACAATTACAACAAAAAATATGTTAGATTTCTCTTTTTTATTTTTTGTCGTCATTTAAATATTTTCGATATAAGTGTCTTCTACTACTTTTTTTATTTACCTAGTTTTTTTACAAGAAATATTTTACTGTTTATTCATCATTCAGCATTGAAAATGTTCACGAAGTTTATATTTAAGGTCTTATTTATTTCTACTTTATCAAACGTTATGTGAAATAATAATATTGGTAGTGAAAAAATTAATAGTCCTATGATATGATCGGTTTAATAGTTATTTTGTTACTTCTTTCCTTTAAACATCTTCAATTAAGCATATGTATTTTTTGTTATAGTAAAGTTTCACGTTGCCCACTTATTCGAAGTTCAGGGAAAAGTGAAAATAGCTAAAGACAGATATGAAGCTCTTTTAAAAGAAAAGGCTATTTCGCAATCACTAAGAGCTGATATATTTCGACAGCTAGGCTGGTTATTTCACTGTCAGGAATCTTTAGGTGATAAGAACCATCGTATTCCTTTAGCCATACATTACTTGCAAAGAGCAAATGAAGCAGATCAATTTTCTGGTCAGACTTTATATTTGTTAGGTAGATGTTATGCTTGTATTGGTAAAGTCCATGATGCCTTCATTGCATACAGAAATTCTGTAGAAAAATCCGAAGGAAATGCTGACACCTGGTGTAGTATAGGTGTCTTATATCAACAGCAGAATCAGCCGATGGATGCTCTGCAAGCCTACATATGTGCTGTACAACTAGATAAATGCCATTCTGCTGCTTGGGCTAATTTAGGTATTCTTTATGAGAATTCTCTGCAAGCTAGAGATGCATATGCTTGTTATTTGAATTCAAGTCGAGGATTGTCGAATAAACAAACCAACGAAGGTTCTGTTAGCACCACTAAACTGCCAAAAATCAATTTTCCAAACGTGGGCATGAACCCACATTTGACACAGCGTATCAACTTTCTCCAGACCCATCTTTCAAATGCTCCAATGCCAAGCGTCACTTCACAGTAAGTATTTAATATATAGTTTACTTATACTATAACGGTTATGAATTAAAAAAAGCTACTGAATGCAATTTTTTTAAATATAAATTTTGCTCAAACTATCTTAAAAGTTAATAAAATCAAATGATTAAAAATATTGAAGCAAATTGCTGTTCTTTGAAACTTTGTTTATTGTAGAAGGAGGCAGTTGCTTTCCATTGAAGAGGCTTGGAATCTCCCGATATCGGCCGAAATGTCGTCTAGACAGCAAAATTCGTCTCAACCAAATCGAAACACAACATCACAAAGTTTTCAGAAAAACTATTCAAGTACTACTCCTCAAGGCCCTCCTCCTCCATATCCGTCACCAAATGGCTGTTCTAATAATAAACGATTCAAAAGTGAAGCAGATCAAAAGCCCGTCATAAATCAACCTGCCTATACTTTGACACCTCAACAGTTACAACTCTTAAATCATTTTCAACAAAACGTAAACAGCCTTAACCCTAGCCAACAAGCCTTAATGCAACAGTTGCAGCACCAATACAGGCTAATGCAACAAAACCAAGAACATAATAGAGGAATGATCAGGACAACACCTCCTTCCTACAATAATAATCAAAGTTTCGACCAAGAGATGTCACCAACTAACACTGCCAAAAATGACAAAATGGTTCAGCCTAGTCCCATTGTTGAGCCTCGAGACTTCATGTCATCTACCGAACCGCATTCTACCGATCTGGACGATAACTTAGAAGAAGATCTCAAAGATTTGCTTTCACAGAAAGACCTAGCAACCACTCTTGCAGAAAATTTACTCAAACAGTTCGGATCCGACGATATTGACGTAAAAGATTCAACTTCTAGCTCCAATAACTCGACCGGTAAGTTTTGAGATCTAAATATTTGCTTTACATATCTGTTACCAACTTCATTAGAAATATGTCAGTGGTAAATAGAAACACTTTAATATACCCAATCCATAAACCGAAAAATGAAAAATATTTGTAATGGGGTTCATACAATGGGACTAGCAACTACAAGGAAATATGATGGGTAAATAAAATAAAAATATGGTTTTAAATGAGCCGTAGAAATAAAATGCAAATTATTCCAACGAACTAATTTATCGTTTTTAGAAATACATTTATCACCATTCTATTCATCTCCAATCATATTTTTATTACATAAAATGGCCTTAGAAAAAAATAAATTCTATATCATTTGATATTTCTATACAGGGTTCGGCCTGACCTGAAAAACGGGAAATAAATACAAGAGATTTGAGATTATTTTTTATATTAATTATAGGATAATTACTCCATACTCCATATTTGCGCCCTTGTGTATAATGTATAATGCAAATAAATTACAGGTAACATTTCGAACACCCTGTCGTCGGGACCATTTTCACCCTCCAATATTGTACCAAAACAAGAAATGGCTCAAGAGGTGAAAAGAAAAATAAAATCTCCTGTACATGATAGTATATTAACTATAAAGTCAGAACCGCCTTGGGAATTTGATTCGCTACATACAATAGAGAAAAAGTCTGATATTGATTATAACACTGATATGGATGCTCAGACCATTCTCAAATTATGCAAGTAAGTATTAAAAACTTGAAACTTTTTAATGTGTTGACATTTTATTATAATTTTAGGGGTGAGGTGATAACTGGAAACATTAACAACTCTATAATATCAGATCATGCTCCTCCGCCTTCGCCACCTGAGCCTCCTTTAATAAAACTTAACCATCAGCAGTTACTACCCCCAACTCCATCAGTATATTTGGATAATAAGAAACATGCTTTTAGTCCTCAATTACAAGAATTCTGTTTAAAACATCCGATAGCTGTGATTCGGGGTCTAGCCTCTGCCTTGAAACTTGATTTAGGTTTATTTTCTACAAAAACATTGGTCGAGGCTAATCCTGACCATAGTGTTGAGGTTAGAACTCAGATACAGCAGCCTTCAGATGAAAACTGGGATCCACAGACTGGAAGAAAAGTTTGGGCATGTATATCTCACAGATCTCATACAACTATTGCCAGGTACGCTCAGTACCAAGCTTCAAGTTTCAAAGATAGCTTGAGGGTAAGCTAAAGACATAATAATGTATATTTTTTGATTATTCTATAATATAAAACTTTTAGGAGGAACGTGAGAAAGCAGCTAGTGGATTGTCGGATTCAGATTCTAAAGATTCAACACCGTGTGGAGCAAAACGAAGAAAGGTTAACCCTACAACTCCACCTTGTCCTAGTTTGAAAAATTGTAAGGAGCAAAAGACCTTAAAGTATGTACAATTTTTCTAACATGAATTTATTTGTTTAATATTTTAATTTATATTTTTGTAGGTTTGGTACAAACGTTGATCTTTCTGATGAACGAAAATGGCGGCCGCAGTTACAAGAATTAATGAAACTACCTGCTTTTGCTAGAGTTGTTTCTGCTGCAAATATGCTTTCACATGTAGGACATGTAATACTTGGTATGAACACAGTCCAATTATACATGAAGGTTCCAGGGAGTCGAACACCTGGTCACCAAGAAAACAATAATTTCTGTTCAATAAATATAAATATAGGACCTGGGGATTGTGAGTGGTTTGCAGTACCGGATGCTTACTGGGGCTCTATCTGTGCTCTATGTGAAAAGAACCAAATTAATTATCTGCATGGTTCTTGGTGGCCAGTGCTAGAAGACTTGTACCATGCAAATATTCCAGTTTATCGATTTCTACAACGTCCTGGAGATCTTGTATGGGTTAATGCTGGATGTGTTCACTGGGTTCAAGCTGTTGGCTGGTGCAATAATATTGCTTGGAACGTGGGACCATTGACTGCCAGGCAGTATCAGCTCGCAATAGAGCGGTACGAGTGGAACAAGCTTCAAAGTTTCAAGTCAATCGTTCCTATGTTGCACCTGTCATGGAATTTAGCGAGGAATATCAAGGTTTCAGATAAAAAACTCTTTGAATTGATAAAGTAAGTTTAGAGAAATTGAAGGTTTTCTAATTTGAATTTAATTAATAAAATTGTTTTAGAAATTGCCTTCTTAGGACACTGGTTAAATGCTGTAGAATATTAGAATTTGTAAAAAATAGAGGCGTAGAAGTTAAGTTTCATGGAAGGGGAAAGAATGAGGCTTCCCATTACTGTGGACAATGCGAGGTAAGGTTATATTTAATCTAGAGATTCATCGATTACGCATTTTTTGATTTATACCGACATATGATTTATTTATTTATCTGCAATAGATGATATTTTAATATTTAGATAAATTAATTTTTAATTTCAAATTAAATAAGCTTCCATTTAAACTTAACGAAAAACGTGAAAAATGTTTATTTTGCTCTCGTACACTTTTGATTCTGTTAAAATCGGTTGATCCGATTATCGAAATTTGCAGTACTCTCTTTGATTATTCTTTTCTCAATTTCCTTTTCATCTTAACACATGTTAGTATCACGCCAAGATATTCAAATGTTCATTAGATTAATTAGATTTTTGTCTACAATGAGTTATTATATTCATAAGGTTTAGCTTAAAGAGGCACACTTGCTGCAGAATTAATATTTTTAAATTTGAATTTTACAAAACTTATTTTTATCATTCCCTTTTCAAACTTATATATTTTTAAATGTATACAGTTTCATTTATTTTTGTTCTGTTAGAATGGTATTTTAAGTTTTATGCAATTATTCCGTTATTCATTTATTGATATTTCATTTTTTTATATAAAAAATAATTTATTATTGTTTACAAATTATATAAATATTTAAAAACTCATTATTTCACATATGTGAATCTGAATATAGATTTATACGAATAACCTATATTTAACATCTAGTAACGAATATAAACATTTAATATAATATAATTGTATTTTATTTCGATGCATTCCTAATTTTAGTAGAGCTAAATAAGATATTTTATTGTTGACTTCTAGGTGGAAGTATTCAATATTTTGTTTATTCGGGAGCAAGAGAAGAGGCATGTGGTGCATTGTATGGATTGTGCCCGTAAACAATCGCCAAACTTGGAAGGATTCGTCTGTTTAGAAGAATATAAGATGCAAGATTTATGTGACGTTTATAACAGTTTTGTTCTACACTCTAATACGAACTCTGCTCATGATCAGTTTAGAATAACTTAGTTAATAATTTTAGATGACCATTCGAGGTCAGCTATCACACTGCCACTTGTAACTGATGTACAACTTTAATATTAATATTTGCTTGTTATATAGCATATAACTTGTAAAGAAACCAAGCGTGATAATTTATAATAACTATTTTGCATATTTTTAATGTATATAAGTTTGTCTTGTAAGATAGATGGATAGTCTATGGATTAGCACAGATGTTGACAGTGTAGAAGGAATAAGATGCTATTGTCAGTGTTGGAGAAAAATAGAAAAACATATATTCATTTTCATGTTCGGTAAAAGATGGGTTGTGTTCACTTCATGAAAGATATCTTCTTATGTATGAAACCTGTGACACTTTAACAAGATGCTCTTAAACAAAAAATACCTCAAAAGTAACCTTTTGCAGTTCAAATAACTTTAGAATAAGGTTAGGGTTCGTTTCGCTCTTCTTATCACAGTGTAATTTTGACAAAGTCTATGATATATGAGCACATGTAGAAAAATATTTTTGATAAAAAGTTAGTTCCCTAAAAATCCACAATGTTAGGAATAATTTCAAACAGTTAGTGTGTATATATAAACGGTCAAAATTTTTGGATAGACTCGTATAATGTAGACTTATTAGAACATACCACTTTGTTATAAAGTGCAAGAATGAAATAGCTTGGTCTAAATCTTTTTTTGAAGTGTTTTCAATGTGACTGTCATTTACTGTTTTAAGAATGGATGTATATGAATATTGCAAATCTTAAATACTTTTGTGTATGTAATAAAATATGTATATATAGGATCCGGTTAAAAAAATGTTAAATATTTGTCGAAGATATGTACATATGAAAATATTTTTATGTAACTATGTATAACCCAAACTACTTGCTAAGAAGACATCTTTCGTTGACACATTTGTTTAATTCAATTTTTGTAAAGGATAGTGATAATTACCTTGTAATTATCGCTCGATGGAGATATTTTGTAATTGATCTAAAAAAATATTAGCACTTTATTCCCCTCTTTGTTTATCTTCGAGATTATATTCCATGAACTCTACTACTATTACATAAAGAAACTTTTTCTAATTATTTTTTTGAAGAGGTAAAAAAATGAACGTGGATTAATATTGAAGTTTTGTATTCATATAGTTAAATATTTTCATATTATAAAAATTGTACTTAATAAACTTAATTCTTTCTTTTTTGGAGAAAAATTCAACCATACAATGCTTAAAATAATTGCCGATTTAAGAGGCAACTGTTTCTAAAATCTTTTTTTGTTGTAATAGTGTGAGTCTGTTTACTTTAGGGCTGGGGTTCCCAAAGTATATGTCCCGAATTGATTTGGATAGAGGGAGGTGGTTTTAAGTATTAAAATAAAATGTTCATTATTAGAATTTTACACATCAAAAATAGCCAAATAATTAATTTATAAAATATTTTCGTTCCAGAACTCGTGACAAACCTAACATAACAAATAGCTTATGAAAATTTTAACATAATTAAATGTGGTTTTCAGTACATTAAAGTTTGGGAAGTTCAGCTTTAGAGAATTTTTCATGGACATAACTATATTATTTATTGCATGATTATTTAAACTAATCATTTTTATTTATAAGTAGGTAAATCCCCTGATTGTGACTGAAATATGATCACTTATAAAAGACTGTCGTTTTGATGTAAGTTTTTGGCGAAATTTTTTTAGTACAATTCTAATTTTGAGGATGTAAAGATATATTTATGCATATATGCAACAACCGTGCCTAATTTGTATTTATTTAAATTCATTAATTATAAAAATAGGTCATTAAATATTTAATTCTTTAATAAAAAAAACAAAAAAAATCTTTTTATATATTGCTCATGGTTTATGTATTTACATAAATAACAGATAAAAAATATTTACAACAATATATGGATCAAAATTTTAACAATTATAGGTTGTGATAAGAATTATTGGTGTATTATTTATTAATTAGTTATGTTGAAAATAATTTTTGTTAAAATTTATATCCAAAATATTTGTATTGGTATTTTTTTTCTATTGTATTATGAGTATTTTCCTATTTGACGATATATTAAAATTATTTTAATTTTACCATGTGTATTAAATATAGTAAGGTATAGTTTGCATAAATTGTCTTTAAACCTCCCTTTTTATGTTAACACGGACTGCCTGTAAGAATACTATCGCTTAAGGTGCAAAGACCTCTTTGGAAATACTATCTTATATTTTTGTTGATTTTTGAAATTTTTGTTTGGAAAAATTAACTTGTATTTGGACTAGAATAAAAATTGATTTTGTTTTGTTATGAGATATTAGTTACCTCTGTGCACCTAAGAGATAGTACAAGATTATTTTCGAAAAGAAAAGTTTGGAGTTAGATTATGAGACTCGACGAATTTTGTAATCTAAGTTTAAAAGCAATAACATTTCAGATTTATATAAAAATAAAATACAAAAATATTTTGTCTTTTCTCTTTGAATACATTTTTAAGTAATACCTATATGTTTGGTGTTGATTTGTTTTTGTTACTTTGTGATATTTTTTAATAAACTTTTGTAGTAGATCTCATTTACGAAATACAAAAGTGTTTCTGATTGCGTACACAACGAAGTTTTAATAAAAAAGTGACCTTAATAGTATTTATCCAAAAGATACCAAAAACCTTCAAAAATATCTTCATTCTACAACTACACCTAAATGCTTCTCAATGTAGAAAGAACGCTAAATTGTGCATCATCAATTGATTTGTTTGAAGTACAGACTGAGGGTTTGTCCTCAACACTTTAACTTGGAAACTGTTTATGGAATATCAGTTACATCGTTATTAATAAGGTGAACGTGCTTGTTTATTTTATCAGGCTTAGTAGCCTCTTCATCAAATTTACTTTTGGAAATGCCTCCTCTAAAGAATATATAATCTATGAAGTAGCAGGTCTGGTTATTAGTTTCGTGACATGCCCTATTTGGTTTCTGTTATTTTTTTCATTAAATATTAATATTTTTGAATGGAGAAAGAAAGCCCAGAACATTTATGCAGTACATTTTTTTTTATTTAAAACTAACGGACCTTATGTACATCCGAATTACGCGCGACATCTATAAACATAAAATATTGCGAAGTTTTACATTTACAAAATATTTTTAGTACATCGGATAAATACAATCTCGGTGGAGGTATATTTATGTTAGATTCACGTCATCCAGGGGGATCACTATTTGTATTACAGTTAAGAATATACTTTTGTGCAATTCTGAGGTACAAGTGATACTATCTCCAGTTTCCTCTACATTCCATGAGATACCATGTATTTTGCGATTTCAGCAAGAGGTGAGATATCTTGATTGATTTGATCGATGTTACTGGTTGAGGTTTAGGCCTCGACACTGCAGACTTGACTTATTGTGTTAAGCCAATTACATTGTTGTTATCAGTTGAAAAGATTTGTAACCTTTATCAGGCCTAGCAGCAATGTCCAGTTATTAGTCACGTCACATGCCTTATTTGATTTTTTGCTTAGCTGCTCAGTGCTTTTAATGATTTTTTAAATGATTTCGTAATGCCACTGTCCAGGAACCCGTTTAAGTGTTGCCTTGTTTTAGTTTACCAGAACAAGAAGAGTTTGTAGACAGTTCCAGACCAGTTTTGACCTGATTTTTTTTTGCATGCTAGTGCTTGTAGGGCTGCCTGACTAGCGCAGTAAATGAGGATTGTTTTCCTTCTATAGCCTCTTTCAATGTTATCCCTGAGACAACTCTATGGCATGTACCTCTGCTTGGAATACTGATGCGTAATTCCCCAGTAACTCATAGTCTGCGTCTGGGTGTATTGCCATATATTCCAGCACCTGTTTCACTGTCGGTTTTTGATCCATCAGTATACCATAGATAAGCTACGATGTATTTGAGCATAAAAATAGGGATCCTTGTAGTAGGGTAATGGCATAATAGACAACCTGTATAAGTCATTTATCAAAAGAAATATCCCTTTCGATAACTTCGAAAAATATTTATTCATTCCAGTGACAATTTGTGCTTTAATCGGATATGCCAAAAATAAGGGAATGTGGCTAATTTTGGAAAGTAATTTTTAAGGTGGAAATGTTCCCGGGGTTTTTAATGAAAATGTTCTATAACAACTTGAGGACAATTTTATTGTAATATGAAGCTACAATAAGAGCAGTGCAATCCCTAGCCCATTTTATTTCGTTTAACGCCTGTTAAAAACAATTTTAATGAGAAAAAGTTATTCAGGTACATTTAGTACAACACTGTTCAAAATATTGAAACTCAAACACTAGGTTATTAGTAAACTAATAACAAATATTAAATTACTAGTCTTTGCTAATAAAGAGTATTTCTGAAACGCAGGTGTCTACAATATATCGCTATTTAGATGCTTTTAATGTTATTACAAAAGATTATTTTAGTGTAAGCTCGTAGATACTTTTTTCAACGGGGTAATAACATTTTAAAACAAGTATGTTTAAAATTTGTTGTAAGACAAGATATATACTGTTAGTAATATAAAAACTGACGAGTTGAATGCAAAATTCAATAGAAAACTTCCTCAAACTTTCTGTAGAACGATGAAAATTACAACAAAGAAAAAATAGCCATTTAAAATACACCTAACCTTGTGAGTTTTGGTATCCACATAGTTGAAATTCAATCCCAAGGGAGATACTGACCTAAGGTGTCTACTGACCAAATCTGAATAAGAACTTAAATTATATGGTGCCTACCCAATTGACCATTTTACAGAGCAACTACGTTCCACATACATCACCGGTGTTACTTGTTCTGTCACAGAGATATCACAAGGAAAGCGCGTAAACATAACAGAGATATCTCTGTGATGCTCCTATGTCCTACCTAAAAAGGGAGCGAAACTCTTTTCTCAAGCGCCAAATAATGTCCCTTCTCTGACGCAGTTATGTCTCAGAGATGTTTCAGTTTTGTGTCAACTATGTCTCAGGGATGTTTCAGTTTTATGTCTACTACGTCTCTAGAGGACAAAGGTTTTACGGTAATACTACAATGAGAAAAATATTAACAATAAAACTGCTTCTTAAACCTAATTAATTATTATATTTTAATTTCATAAATATAATAAAAATTATTTTTCTTTCGGTTTTTCCTCCTCTTTGTTTTCGCTGCTTCCCTTGACGGGTCCAGTCTGCGGCAATTCTTTCAAATTCCTTCTCAGAATATGATACACGGCATCTGAAAGGATTTCATTAATAGTTTGAGATTTTTAATATAAAAAACCTTCTAATATTCAAAGAGGAATCTCCTATGAAAATTTGTCATATTAATTTAGAAACACCCTCTATATACATACATGTCCTAGCAGCATGCATCAATTGCCTGCAATTGGGAGATAGTGAATGTGATAAGTAAAATAATTGTTATTAATAATAATTTTCGTCAGAAGGCTATGTACTTAATCATACAGGGTGTAGATTATCTCAAAAGCTACAAAAGTAATTTTGAAAGTGTCAATTTTAGACAAAACTAAAAGGTGGCCACTATTATTAAACACTGTTTAGTTTATTTTTCACATTCAGTGTTTCTTATGCTTTGGTCAAAAATAGTAGATTACATACATACCTATGCAACAAAAATGAGAACTAATGCACTCTATTTAGCACCTAGCTTTCTACTTTTATAAACAGCACAATAAACACGCAAAAAACAGAAATACTTCACAGATTTGCGCCACAGCTCGCCTCACATCTCGTTGCTGACATAACCTCGATATTCTTCTTTTCCTTTTTCTATTAATCAAATAGGGAACTGTTCTCTGTATGTGAACGTAACAACTACGTATCTAAACTACGTAATTATACTCTCTTTTCACTCTCAATATGAATTATCGCTATAAGGTAAAAAATCTACTTCAATGTTATGTATAAGTACTACGTAACTGCTACAAAGTATTTACATAGTATCTATATGTTTGCATTAAATATGGAACATGTTTTATCTTACAAACGTAGCAGAGATACAGAAAGCACTATATAGTAATAATCCCTTTTATATCTTTAAATACTATATCACAGCGACATAGATGGTCACTTGGGTACAGGCTAAACAGACACGCAAGAAGCCAATTTCATTAACTTCCTACAAAGCGAAGTTGTCGGAAGTTAATCTACTAAGCATAGTATAAATTAAATATTTTTACAAAAACTAGTTAACTCTTAAATGATGCGTGTGGTAATTTCTACAGGTACCGGGATACATCAATAAGGTCATTCAACTTTTAGTAAAGCACGAAGATACATTATAATACTGTATCTACTGCACCCGGTATGTAAGACTGACGTAAAGTGAGAATACAAGACTACGGTTTCGGTAATTTTACCATTGCACATTCAATCTTCAGGTACAACAAGTATTCAGAATAATTTAGATAAAGGGTCGATAATAATTATAATTAATAGTCCAGTTTGTAATTAATAGCATTGTACTCTTCATACAATGAAAATATACGGTGACTTGGTCGCGTTGTATGCGTTGCGGATCAGTGTTGTATGGTACCCTCTCTGAATTTAAGTGTAAAATTACTATCTATTTTAATATACGGGTATATTTAATACTGTTTATTATATATGAATATATTAGATTTTACAAGAATTTCCTAAGATTATGACTGTCCTCAAAATATTAATTTGCAATCTGCATATAGGCAATAGTCAAATCTCTTCATACTCGAACAGAATTATATATAGGGTGTAAGAAAAAGGTAAGTCATAAAATTGGCCCTAGTTTCTGGGGATGAAAATAAGTCTTAAAAACAAACTATTTTTATTGCAACTCGTAAAGAATTATTTATATAATTTTTGCCAATATCTATTTTTTAAAAAGGTAGGTATATAGTCACTTTGAAATTCTTAATTTGTTGTCTAATCAAATTTAGTTATCATCTGTATAGATAGTTACCTTTCATTTTAAAACGTTTTTGTACCTGTGCGAGTTTTCTATAATTGAAATAGTCAATATGTATTATATTCTTTTCTATTTGACGTTGTTTCAAGTCATAGATAATCCAGGCATCCTAAGATATCCCGTATGGATATTGGAATTCTATGGGGATTTTATAACAGCAAGAAACAATCCTAGTTATCGTCAGCTGTTCGAATTTGAATAAACTTAATTTATAATTTAAATGGACTTGTTTTTAAAGATGTACACTTGTAAAGCATTGCACAGTTGAAACGGCAAGCATTAACAGTGTTGAACTGATTTATTTCCGTTTGTGCTCTTGGGTAATTTATTATTAAATGTTGTAAATGTAAATATAATGGAGTTTGAAATTGATGAATTTATTCCTGAAATTAATATAATGTGGATATGCCGGCTGTGATAAAGAAAAAGCGCGCTGTTATATAACAGTTGATGCTAAACAAATTGTTTTGAATGTATCTACTAGTAAGTGTTTTGTGTATTTTTATAATTAATTTCATTGCGTATTTTAGCAATATGTAACCTTTTGTCACTTCCCTGTTATAAACAGTTTCTTGAGAGGATTTTTGTTAATAAATTCCAACCAAAAGCTCAACCAAACCTGTAATTCAATAATTTTTAATAGAAAATAAATTATATTTTGAAGAGACTTGTACTAAAAAGCAGCTACTATAGAAGTTTTAGAAATTGGAAACTTTATAAAAGAGTATAGGGTTGACAACAAAGTAAAAAGTCATGGACACGGACATATGGACACGACATTCTGCAGTTGCCTCCTTATCCTATTGTGCACTAATAACTCACGGTTTTTAAGCAGTTAATAACGAGTGGTAACTAATTAATATTTAATTTTGCGTTGATTTAGAGAGACGAAGAGACTAACTTATCTCTAATTTGCCTTTGGCATCCACAATCTAATAATGGCGTCGTGTCGTCGCTTAGACTTCATCGTTCTTGCCTCTCGTCGTGTCCAATCACAATTTAACGCAACACTCCATTGTGAGAAAAGGATATCAATTCACTGTCGCTAAAGGATGTCCATTTACTATCTGTTTATGGATATCTTATCCTTATCCATTCTATGTACGAGGATATTCAAAGCTGCTTCGAATCATGCGACTGCATTTTGATCTGGAAATTCGAGACGTATATGGCTCCTAAATCTCTGCCCACGTGTCCCATGTAAATTAATTAACTTCTTTACTTGACTATGTAGCGAGAAAGTAAAAAGAACACAGCACGAGCCAAGTAGGCCGCACCGAAGAATCATATTATAGTAATTTAAATAGTGTGTGCGCTTTTTCCATATCGAAAAATAGTGCAATCAGTTTACTAGTTTTTGTTATTTCGTTATTATAAACATTTTCAATTTAGAAAGGTTCATTCGTTCTGCTAACATTACGTTAGATGTTACACATAATTGGCGACTACTGTAAGACTCGTTCAGTTTTTTTTCTAATTCAAATATTAAGCTACTAATTATAAGTTACGATATTAAATAAATGAACTAGTTCATCAATGTAACATTGTGAACATTTTCAATTGTGAGGAATCATATGTACAAGATAATTAACTCAAATAAAATTAAACTAGTTTATTCAGCATAGAGCAAGATGAGCATTTGGCGCCTTTGCAAAAAAGATACAATATGTAGGTTTTGTTTTAAATAAATATACCTTTACCACATTTTTTAGTTTTTGTTTGAAGAGAGTCCAACACTTTTTTCAATAATATAAAGTGTTACATAAATTATCTTTACTGATATTAGGAATAACAAAAAAACCTTATCTAACAAAATTTATTAGTTATAAATCAATATGATTAAAAAAATACCAAGTAATTTAGTATGTCGAAGTATTTACCAACGTTAAACTTTTTATTTACGCCACGCATAAATAATAATACGAACAACCCATTATCACCGATAAACAGGTGATGAATAAAGAGCTATAGATATTATAGGCAGATAAGAGGTCCAAAAACACATTTTTGGTAGATGTCGCTATTTTGAATAACAACGTGGTAAATATTAAATACATGTCTGAAACAGAAAACTTAATACATGGATCTTGTGGTATATTCCCATTATGCCGAAATAAACCCTTGGCTCGAACGCTTTTTTCGTTGAATTTTCCGAATATATCGATCTACCAGTAGACCGAATAATCAACGATCGATGGATACTAAAACAGCTGCCCATTGTTTTCGTCTTCGCCTAAAATATTTAAAATATAAATGAAAGTTATCCATTCTTTTTTTTAAATATAGAGGTTAGATTAGGCCAGTCAAGACTTTTTAAATAGATAAAAATAGCGATTTAACAGTTCGGTTTAATGGGAGAGTGCGTTATCAACGTAATTGGTGTTCGGTTTATTCTGAGAGGGTCGGGTCTAATGGTTTTCAGTCTATTGGGAGTCAGCCTATCTTGCACAGAAATACAACAGATACCTTACGTATCTATAAAGTGGAAGTCGTACCTGGTATTGTTTTTTTATACTCCTATAATACTAAATTAATAAAGCTGCATAGATTTTTCATTTTGTTATTCTGAGGAAGTTTAAAGGCAAGTGTGGTATCTGTTTCCAGTTGTATCCTACACTTCTACCTTCAATTTAAAAGTAAATTATAATTATCTGGGAAATTAAACTTTTAAATTATTTCCATTCAGTTTCCAGGTTTATAGCAGAATTCGATCAATTGTATTGCCGTGGAATTACCAAAAAATAATTTTGAAAAATACTAAAGGGTATTCAGATCTCATGATAATTTTGTGTGCGTGTATCTTACAGGTTTGAATTTTATTAACCACAAATACCACAGTTTTGTTAATGTTATGTATTTCCTATTCTCTGCATATTTATATAATTCTGAAATACTGATAAGTTTTCTTTATTGTGAATATTAACAGGTTTAATTTTAAAAATGTGGAATAAGGTAATTATATATAGAAAATATGATCACTTAGCTTCATTTGAAAAAAGTTGATTTACTGAGACAAATCGATGTATAATGTATTTTTAAACTGTTTCTAATATATTTTTAGTATGGTCATAAGTAGCAATTAATAAATGTAAGGAAATCTTAAATTAAAAAGTTGCGCTAAAATATCAGAGTAAAAATTGCCAGGAACTATGGCAACGACGTATAGTTATTTCTACACTTCCAAGCTAACTGCAAAGAGCAGATAACCGATCGTAACCGCGGCGTCGCGTTACGTATACCGTCGATATCGACCGCCAAACATTAATTTACAAAAATTAAAAAATGCTTTCAAATCGCTTGGTTAATTGTTTAAATAGATGTCAAATAAAAAGTCAATTGGAACAATGGATTTCCATTCATACTTTAACGATGTCCGGATTTCATACTAACAGGAAAAAAGTAAGTATATCCTTTTTTTTATTATGTCCTCATTGATGGTATTTTTTTAGAGTAATATTGACCAAACAAGGAGTATTATGGGAAACCAGAGGTATTTTATTAATAGATTAGAATATTTGCAATATGATAATAAAAAAGGAATCTTGTATCTTATAGTTTTCATTCAGGAATTATTAAAAAAAATGCATAAGTTCACGATCCACATTTTTAAGGCCATAAACATCTTCTTAAAAATATATTAAACTAGGAACCTAATTTTTAAATAAATTAAAACCAATATTTTCTTTGGCATCATGTTATTTTTTTTTAACCTTTTGTTATTTATATATTTGGTTTAAAATTATACCATTACCTGTATTTTGATCAGTTGCGGGCTAGCCATTACTCAATAAAATAAAAAAAGTGACCATAGAACTAAATTTATATTACTAACTATGAACAAATATATTTTTCTATCTGGAGGTGGTTATTTCTGTGTAATTATAAATGATAGATATTTATTATTTTTATTACTCTGATGGTTATTGATGAAATAAAACAAATATTTGAAATTAATTAAAATAGGTTATCTTTTACAGCAGCAAAATACGTTTATGTATAAATTATCTTCCTGAACTTTTCGTAATTGGAAAATAAGATAAGAATATGTTTCTATTTAATTATTAATAATTTATTAAAAGATATTTTTGTTGTGGGTCTTGAATTTATGTTAAATTGATTTTAGGTCATGCGATTATAATTATTATTATTTTACAGAAGGGATTATTCCTTTATCCATGATACAAGTTATTTATCTTAGTAAGTACGATATTGTTGTATTTAATATCTTCATTTAATTGCAAATTTTACAGTGGACAGGACTATGAAACAGATGTTGCTTTGTTCGAAATGTTTAAAAATAAGGAAACCGGACTACTTCACATTGGGAAATTCTTGTCGGTATATTGAAAAATCTTAATATTTCCCAAATGTTTCATTCTTGAATTTTTAGGCGGTCAAGGCGACAGGTCTTAGAAAAACAGACTCCAGGTTACAGGAAATGATGGAAAATTTAAAAAAATTGTCAAAATCTAAATCTGATGGTAACGATGTTGATACTCAAAAGTTAAGTTTAGAACAATTTAAAAGGTAAGTATGAAAAATTAGAACGTTTTTAAGTACATGAATAATTAAAAATACATTTAACTTTTCTTCGAATTAAATTCAATTATTTCCTATGTATCGCTTTATTACAAGCAATTGATATTCGTTATTGTTATATTTTTTTCACATTGATTTGCAATTATTTATATCACTAATCGATTTCAAACGATTGTGTTTTAATAAAATATTGACTATTTTAGATATACAGGGTGGGGCAGCTCATATGGCACGGAATTTAGTGCCTAAACCATAACAATTAAAAAAAACTTTTTATATGTTTATATGAATGTCAATAAGAGCTACATTTTAAAAATATTTATAAATATACAGGGTGGTTCAAAAACATTTGGAATACCAAAATATTATATTTTTAAATGGAACACCCTATATTTTATACATTTTTAGATTGGTCCTGAGAAGCTGATTTCAAAAACCTATTACACCTATATTATAATATATAAATTTGAAGTTATAGACAATTGACAATCGCATTTTTCAACTTTAAATGATTGCTCCGGCCAAACGACATACAATCGGACAAAACGGTTTACATGCCCCTTCCTTTTTGAGTTCTACTCGGTGGCACAAGAACAAAATGTTTACAGGGCGATCAAAATTTGCGTACTTTTGATCACCCTGTATACATTTTGTTCTTATGCCACCAAGTAGAACTCAAAAAGTTAAGAGGGACATTTAAGCCGTTTTATCCAAATTTATGTCGTTTGGCTGGAGCAATCACTTAAAGTTGAAAAAATCTAAAAATGTAAAAAAATATAGGGTGTTCCATTTATATAATAGATAACTTTGGTTCGCCAAATTTTTTTGAACCACAGTGTATATTTTTAAATATTTTTAAAATGTATCTACGAATAAAATATAAAATTTGCAACTGTAAAAAATGAAGAATTTTTATTTACCGTTTGTCAAAATAATTTTTCGTTGTTAATTCCGTAAAATGAATTTAATTTTTTCCTATCTATTAGAATTTTTGACTTAAGGAAGAGGTTTTTAAATAAATGAGGGTTGTCGACAGTATTTTTTATATTGATGAAGAATTGTCATCTAAAAAAGGACATTAAAAATGATTAATGGTTGTTTATTTCACCTCCATATAAATATTAAGGGTAAAAAAAATCCATTTAATACATTAATAACTTAAAAAGGAGGCTTTTTTCAAAAATGTTATAATAAAAAACCCACCTGAATTTTCGAAAACAAATCTACACAAACTTTCGCAGTTCTATTTTGGAAGTAGGATGAATTTCGTGATAAATAAAAATAACATATTTTATGGTTATTTAATAAAATCTATTATAAAATTATGTTTCAAGGGAGTAATCGAAAAGTTTATTAAAATCATACCAATTTAATGTAAGGTAATATTGTAACAAAAATAAACAAAATACGTATCAAATATTTACGTTTACTTAAAAATTATGATCATAATACGTTTTTTGGATAGTCACGATGGTTTGCCAGGTTCAATTAAGAAATTAGCACCTTTTAAAAAATGATGACACTACGAATAAATTAGGTGTTTTTTCATCGTTTAAGAATTTAAAATATGTTATATTTTTATATCTTCTGTAAATAAACTTCTTATGCTTTAAACTTTAAACCTCCCTGTATATTTTCGCAACCTATAGAATTGTTTTCTTTTATTAGCTCATTAAATATTTGTATAATATAATTTTACTTTTAGTATAGTACAACCAAATATTGGACTTTTGTCTATGGCATTTAGACATCAGTTTATAATTCCAGAATTTCAAGAATTTAGCAAAGATATTGAATTAATTTATTGGAAATGTAAAGAAAATACAAGCGGAACGGTAAGAACTCATATTTTTGATTTTTTTTAAATTAATATCCCAACAGAAGCTTTACAATTTTCTTAGTCCTTTCCTGCATAAATCGCTCGTTATATTTCTCACTGTTAACTATTCAACTCAGCGTAGCTATTTATATTTAAGTTAACCTTTTACTTCAAAAGTAATTTGCCCAAGTCATCGTTAATTAAATCAACAAAAAAATTTTTTTTAGATTACACTTTTCACATTGCTAAAATATTTGATTAGCTTATTTTTACCGTAATTTCGCTTTTGGTGTACCTATATTTACTTTGGTTTTATTACATAAGTCGTTGTAACATATGAATAATTATCAAATTATCAGTGTTGCCAAATGTTTCATTATTAGAGGACCTCCCTGATATATAAAATAAATAGATTTTAAAGTACGGAAATGATCATATTTAATCAATAAGAGGGCGTGCATAATTTCTATTACATAAATTATATCCAACAAAACACGATAATGGAGAAAATATCAACAACCAAAAAAAGGAGATATACAAATAAAATCGGACTGAAGTAAAATTAGCAATAAAGAAACCGAAACAAGAATCATAGTTAAATTTTGGAAGAAAGATATCTGAAAACTGAAATAAAACTATTTTACTGAATCAACTAAGAACGATAAATGTAAAAAAGACAAAAATGGGAAAGTAATAACAAAAGAGAGTAAATTAATAGAAAGTTACTTCGAAGATCACATTTTATCAGATAATAATATAGATCAAGAAGAAACAAATAAAATGAAGTGATAAGAGGCTGAGAAGGAGAAAGAACAATATAGTACCCGAAATAATAAAATAAATGGGTTGAGAAGGAACCAAACCATTATTAATTTAATACCAGAATAAATCAAATATGTAGAAATACCAAAATAATGGAATTCGGAAAATAACTGAGGCATAACATTTTATCCAGTGTAGCAGGAAAAATTCTGTCAAGAATAATAGAGAAAAGAATAAAAAAGTGTGTGGATTAAGATATAAAAGAGTTTACAACAAAAACCAGAGACAATTATATCTGTTTTATAGATCTGGAAAAGGCATTTGATAGGGTATACTTATATGGAAAGCATTACATAAATGGCCAATAGACAAACAAAAAAACAATAGAGAAAATTAAAACTATTTAAGAAAATGATGAAACCGTTGACTAGGATACTGGAAAATGGAGGAATGATGAGATTGGGATTATAGCAGACTCAGAAGCAAATTTACAATATAATTTGAAAATATTGGAAAAATAAACATGTATATAAACGTAAATAAAGCGAAACATGATCATCTCTCAAGAACGAAAAACACACACTCTCATCATGGTCAAAATAGATTCAGCGGACCTCAAAATGTAAAAATTCGTTAATATCGGAAAATCGAAAATAATCTTGACATGGTCAAGACTAGTTAAAAAATTGTAATTTGGACTTCGGATTTTTTAAAAAAATTTTACTAAAAAATATATTTATGACATACTAGTATTTTCTAAATTTCTAATTTGTTAAAAATTTGTAGGTAGCGTCATACATTCCACAACTAAAACGAATGAACCCAAATTACTGGGGAGTTAGTATTGTAACTATAGATGGGCAGAGGTATTCTATAGGTGATGTTAATATACCATTTACTATTCAGTCGTGCAGCAAACCCCTATCTTATGCTATAGCATTAGATTTGCTCGGAGCTGACGTTGTCCATCAGTATGTTGGGCAAGAACCGAGTGGTAGAAACTTCAATGAATTGATTCTTGACCACAACAGTACGTATTATTGGAAATTCTCCAAGATTTAAATTTTAAACATTATCCGTTATATTTTTAGAAAAACCTCACAATCCAATGATTAACGCTGGAGCTATAATCATTTGTTCATTATTAAAGACAATGTATTCTCCAGAAATGAGTTCTGCTGAAAAATTTGACTTTACTATGAACTACTTTGAGGTAAGATTTATTTATTTTTAATTTATGGACAACTTCAAATAATGTACCAAAGAAATAAGCATTATTTTTTTATTTGTGCTGATTATATCTGATTTTTAGAGGTTGGCTGGTAGAGAAGATATGGGTTTCAATAATGCAGTTTTTCTTTCTGAACGGGAATGTGCAGATCGAAACTATGCTTTAGGATTTTACATGAGAGAGCATAAATGTTTTCCAGAAAGTAGCAAATTTAGAGAATGTATGGATTTTTATTTTCAGGTAAACTTAAAAAAAACTTTTAACACACACCTTTGTCTAATTGTGATTGTGATTAAATATATTATAATATGCTACTTTTAGTGCTGTTCCTTGGAAGTCAATTGTGACTTAGTTGCTGTAATGGCCGCTACTTTAGCTAATGGAGGTATTTGTCCGATTTCCGAAGAAAAAGTATTAAAACCAGAAAGTGTCAGAGATGTTCTGTCATTGATGCATAGTTGTGGAATGTATGATTATTCCGGACAATTTGCTTTCAAGGTAAAAATTAACTTTATTTTTATTTAGGTCAATTAAAGTAATCTATTATTAATCATTAAATTTTAAGGTTGGATTACCAGCTAAATCTGGTGTGAGTGGAGCCATGTTGGTTGTTGTTCCTAATGTAATGGGTATGTGTTTGTACTCTCCACCATTAGATGCTCTTGGAAATAGTTGCAGAGGGGTACAATTCTGTGAGGTATGAAATGATGATTAGTAATATTAAATTTTTGTATATTTTTTTTTACTTTGTAGGAATTGGTAAATAAATTTAATTTCCATAGATATGATAATTTAAGACATGCTTCCGATAAATTCGATCCAAGACAACACAAATTCGAAACCAAAGGTCTTAACATAGTAAATTTACTCTTTTCGGCAGCATCCGGTGATTTACCTAGTCTAAGAAGGTAAGTATAAAAAATAGGAATGATATTTGAATTATTGCTAATATTTTGTTTTATTTACATTCAGATATTCTTTGAACGTATTCTTATTTTTTAGGCACAAACTGTCTGGTATGGACATGACCCTGTCAGACTATGATGGTCGTACAGCCCTTCATCTGGCGGCAGCAGAGGGGCACTTACATTGCGTAGAATTTCTCCTTAATTACTGTAATGTTCCGTTTGACGTTAGCGACAGATGGGGTAGAACACCTTTAGAGGAAGCCACAGCATTTGGACATACAAGTGTTATCGAGATGTTACAGCTTTGGGCCGAAGAAGAAACTAGTAAAACTAAGAAATTAAGTAAGGACGATGATCCTTTAATCCCCGAGTTTTTGAGCAAAGATGACAAAGCATAAAAATTCAGAGATTTAGGAGTTACTGTGGAGAGGCAATAAATTCTCATGACTAAGATAATGTATTTAATGTCAATAAAATTCAATTAAATTTGATTCAATTAGTTTTTGTTTTATTTAAAAACCTTATTAGTGGCAAAAAAGGGGCATACAAGTTAAATTAGCATAAAAATGTGTTATTCTTTTATGTAAAAAATTGATATTCAAAAAGAGGGAGTGAATAATTTTGTATAACATTGCAGATTTCAATATTCTCGAATGGATCAAAAACAGAACACTTGCACTCTCAGAAATAACATCCCCAAAAACATGACTTTTAGCCTAAAATTAGACTACTTTCGATTATAGCTGCAATAAAAATTCACAAAAATTGGAAATAAAATAAAAAATATTAAATCTTATAAATTAAATAAGAAACGCTTCAAATTTTTATTTCACGGTTATCGACATCTACATTTATTTTCATCCGTTATTGCTGGCTAATTTACTGTGGATGACTAGAGCATCAAAATAATTTGGGGTTCTAAGAACAATTTAGACTAAGTAGTGGTTAGAGAATTTATATAAAGGAAAATTGGACCTGAAATAATCTGTATGTCCGTCACAGACTCACACGTGATGTAAGAAGTTTGAAATTTGGCATAATGTTAGGTCTTCCTATATTTCGACAGTCAAAAATTATGAAATACAATTTTTTAAATTTTTAAGGATCCCTTCAAAAAAAGTTATGTCCAAAATTTTCAAGTACTATGTTTTGCTTTAAGATTTTTATTTTTTCTGTAATGCTTAGTAATTTTACATTTTGAACATTTTTGTTATTATAGATTCGTTTTAAAAGTAAGGGGGTGCAAAATAAAATGCTTTATTTTTTTAAATTTTATTTTGTTGATATTTACCAACCACTGCTGTTTGGAAAGACAATAAATTAAAAAAGTACTTAAATACAATTTTAAATTATTTTTATATCTATAATACAATTTCTCAATTTATCTACTATTAAAATAATGTTGGAATGTTCTAGGAAAATTTAATTTTAATTAAATATTGAATTTAAATGTATCAATAATTATTTTATATTTACAACTAATTATATTAAGAGATGTTGATTAGGTATGAAGTTAATTGCATTCTTGACACCTGAACAACATCGAAATTTTATAAATATTAAGTAGGTACATACAAATCCCATACACACAAAGAATTTTAAATTTCAATAAATTTTTATTTTTCTAAATTTAATACTAATAAAAATTACGAAGTTGACTTTACGAGATCTTCCGTAAAATAATTTAGGTACAGAATCTAGTTATTATTTTATTACAAGCATTCGCAAAAACGATTAAGAATGAAAAATAGCGACATGTAAATACAAACTACGACTATTAATCACCCTTACTGTCAAATTGAATATTATTTCAATGCAATATTTAATATTGAGAAAAAATTTAAAACAATTTTTTCACGAAAATATTAAATACAAATATTTCGTATAATTTTGAGTATTTGAATTAAAGCGATCAGAAAATTATTGAAGTGTTAAAAATAAAAAGAATACGTAAATTATTTTATATGGCAGATAACATCGATATGTTTAGAATGTGACCATACCCCAGAGTTGATTTCAACATAAAAAGTCGCATTCTATAATATTATCGATTTTACACATATTTTCTTTTTCGAGAAGATTCCTACCGAAACGCCAACAATTTATTGGCTAAGATGTCAAAAAAATCTAGTTTAATCCCCAATGTCGTTATCAATTTTACTACTTCGGATTCCCGTGTTTCCAGTCCATGGATAAATATCTGGACAAGGTTGGCAGGTTCTCATGTATCGTACTCCCGATTTATGCCATAAGTTACACACCTTAGGATTGTTACATCTCTTTGGTCGATCCTAAAAGAAAAAAGAGTCTGTGATACTATTTTTTCTTTATTATAATTTGTAAATACTTACCGAGTAGTTACATTGGAATGGTTGGAATGAACCTAGTCTAGAAGATGGTGTGGGATCTCTAACCCATTGGATGGCTTGCCAATTTGTTAAAAACCATACATCATTTTTAGCCAAGACAGTATCAATAAAGTTAATAAAACCTTCTTTGTGATGTGGCTGAGTAAACCAAGCAGCGTGGTAGAACAAACCAAATGGTGCTCTAAAATATTTTAATTCAATAAAAATTATTAATTATATAAATGATTAAACAGTTACCTGTTGGTAGTATAATGTCTCATGAAGTTTTTCAACAACATTTTGTAAACTCCATCGGCATCTGGTGGATTACTACAAGCGTCACCCATAGAACATCTTCCTCCGTTTAAATCTTGCCACATTACCATAGGTACTTCCCAGACACCAGGGTAAGATCTTGTTGGGCATGGAGGAATCATACAATCATGGAAGAGCTTATAATCTAATGTATAAGGATAGCTTGGAGGTTTGTTTTCGTAAATAGGCATGGATGAATCGTAAGTAAAATTGGAATCGTACAACATTTTGAACATTTTGTTACCACCAACCTTAAGAATACATAAATTTAGATGTTTTACGTTCTATCATAGTTCTATAAAACTTACTGATAAGAAAGGAGCTCTCATGCCTCGTACGTCTTCAAGGTGGACACCTCCATAGGCAGCTAAGATTTCTCTTTGCCCAGCAACTTCACGGGTCCATTTCTTTTGAGAAAATTGTTCTCCAAAGCTGTGCCTATGAAAATACCGTGTCAGTAATGAAACAAAAATATGAACATTTTAGAAAGCACATATAAAACAAAAGATTTAACACATTAAGCATTTGCAGAATAGATACAAGAGTGCAAATTATTGATCTGTAAGTGCGGAAATTTTGAAAGAACTTACGATACTGTATGAGAAGCAAGTTCGTGACCATCTGAATATAAATTCTGGACCTGACTGTAATCAGTCCATTCATGGGATACGTAGAATGTGGCAGCTATTGGGCATCCATTGGGATTAGTTCTGCCTTTTTCAAATAAATCCTGGTATAAACCTTTGTTTAAATCATTAACTGAGTCGTCGAAGGTCATTAAGACAATTTGAGGTAATTGCTCCACGGGAAGGTCACCTATTGGTTAGTAGCATGGAAAAGAAAATAGTTAAAACAATAATTTTGGCAAGAAAAACAAAAGCTAGAAAATAAGAAGAAGTTGAGATCAGCTCCAGCCCCTTGGTCAAACAGGGCCACTTACGAAACTGTGTGTGACGCCATTTCATGACCGTCTGCATATAGGTTTTGAACTTGGCTATAATCTGTCCATTCGTGTGATACATAAAAAGTGGCAGTAATTGGACATCCATTTGGATTTTTGCGATCATTTTCGAATAACTCAGAATAATACTGCTTATTTAAATCATTAACGGCATCGTCAAATGTCATAAGAACAATCTGTGGTGTCTCCTCAACAGGAATATTACCTAATTAATATAGAAAACTTGTACATTTAGTTACTAAAAGTTAAATTAAACGTTGGGTTGTTTTGACTTCATTATTTATTTATTTATTATTATTATTTTAACTTACCGGGAATCTCTTTGCCACCACAACTACAGTCGGGCAGTAAACAGACATCTTTACGACATTTAGCCGCTGTTTTATCAACTTGAGGTTGTGGATAAATAGGATCAGGACGTCTTGGAGGATATCTATATACATCTACAAATTCTTGAACTTTTGACACAATTGAGGTAGATGGTTTTAGAGTGGGTCTAGATCGACTAAAGACAGAGGTAGAAAGTTAAATAAATAATAATCATAAGGTAAAAGGTCGTGTCGAGTGTAATTTGAGTATGTATAAAGAAATAAGTTACTCACGTTGGTGGTGTACCCCTATTGTTAGTGACTATTACTTCGTTATTTGTTATTTGGTCACCAGCACCAGAGTATTGCACTGAACCACGTCCCCTTGATGGTGTTCTAAAAATAACAATCCGTTGTCAAGCACGTTTTGTATTTTATACAAATACCCAAGTGAGTTTGTTAAATTTCCCAATTATTCTCATGCAACAAATTTCTTTTGAATTTGTTAATGTGAACTGAATCCTGAACAGCCAATATTAATGAAAGAAGGCAAACGCTTCCAGCCAAATTTAATTAAAAGTAAGTAAATTTTTTCACTTGAGTTGACTAAAAATATTTAACACGCAAACATTTATGACCAGACAACAAACATAGTGTACAAATTAAAATTTTTAGGAATGAATTGAATTTTTAGTGTGGGTGTCAGTGTTGTGATTTTGGAGCAAGGACATACCAAAAATAGGAGGGGGCATGGATATTTATTATTTTTTGTTAATAGAATATATTGTTTCTCCACACTACTGCCCAACGAGAATATTTTCAATAAGAATGTACATTGAGCCTGTTTAAACATTTGCTTCCCTTCAATAATATCAACAATTGTGGTAAAATCTTGTAAATTGTCATTATTAAATTTGTGAAATTACGTGTGTTAGTTTCGTAGACGCATTATTTTGTGATTATATTAATCATCTATTCAACTATCCTGTAAATACTACATCATAGCGCAAATATGCTAGTTTATCTATTGCACTTCTACTGGTAATCAGTTTAGAACTAATTTATAAAGCAACTTCCAGAAGTTAACTCAGAAAATGTGAAACAAAATTTTCTTTATTCTTATCTACATTTTTTCACCGATGAAATTATTTCGTAAACAAAATTGTTTAAGAGGAAAACTTGGGTGTTTTATTTGCAATAATATGCACTATAAATCTGTTAAAGAAACTAATAATTTTAACGCTATGCAAAGATCTGCTGATTAGAAATAATTTTAGATAATAAGAGGTGATGTTAAAGATTTTCATAATGTTCAACCTCTGTAAGTGCATGTGAAAAAAGACAATAACTAGATAGTTTAAGCAACTGATAGTTAACAGAAAAGGTGCTGTGAATTAAAGAAGAAAAGAGACTGATCATGCATTTTATACTTCGTATTTTGCTAATGGAGGAATAAATACCTCTTTTTCGAATAATTTTTTGAAGGGAAAATAACGCCTTCTTTGTTTTTATTCGGTCCTCGCGTCTCTCCAATAGTAATGAGAGATTTTATAGCGGCGTTGACCCGGGACGCTCTAGTTGGTATCGAATCATTTTGCAGAAAATTAGTTTTTGTCGTAGTAGTTACAATAGGTTTGGAAAAAGGTTTAGGTTCTTGTTTAGAAAACGGGTCTAGTCTAGGTTTTTTAGTAATTCTTTTGTCATCAAAATACGCCTCTGTCGAATACAATTCTTCATCACTAAAATGATCTTTATCTTCTTCATCTTCTTCGACAGAAGATTTTAGTTTAATATTAATCTTTGAATCAATATTTTCAACAATAGACGGCATTTCTGTAGACGTACTAGTTGTTCGATAATTAGATTTATTTTTACTAACAAATCTTGTATTTGTCGGTACAAATTTATCGTTATTAATTCTAACGTCACTAATAAAATATTTTAGCTTAACAGGCTGTTCTTCTAATTCCGTTTCTTTCGAAAATTCTTGTTCGTTAGGGGGAGACAGCTCATGATTAAGAGAAATAGGATTTAAAACTTTTCTAACAGCTTTCAAAGCCTTGTAAGCTTTAAAATTATTGCTTTTGTTGTTTTCGTTTACTATTGGATAAGAATTTTCTTGAGTCTCATTGGGCCTCCAACTATTTGATATTGGTGTAGTTTCTATAACGGCTGGCTTCGAAATTGGAGCTTTAAGAACAAATCGAAAAGGAGAGTAAGTGGTAGGGGTAATGATTTGAGTAAGAGAACTACTTCTTGATAGATCTTCAGCATAAGGTTCTGATGTATATTTAGTTGTGCTCGTAGTTATAGTTGCAGGGCTAGTAGTTAGGGCAATACTAGCTTTGGTAATATAATGATTAATAGGTCTATTAGTAGTTGGAACTAGAGAATCAGTGGTTAAAGAAGGCTTACTATCAAGATCTACTGTATCTGTTTCTGAATTATTTCTTACTATGAGATATTGCGGAGAATGCTCTTGATCTTGGTAAGAATCTAAAATGACAAAAGTAACGTTTTGGTTGTTATTTAATTCATCAGGAACTTGTAGGTAAGAAGGATGAAAGGGTTCATATTTGTCATAAGTGTGTTGATAGTTTGGTGGTATTGTATTTAAAACTGATTCTGCAAATGAATGATTCTGGTCTGTTGGATCAGGCCTTGTGCTAAAAGAAACGATATATTTTACAGTCCGAAAAGATGATTTCAGTCGATAATAAGATGAGGCAACAGTACTAAGTCCTCTAAAATATTTTCTATCCAAATCATACTTGCATTAGATACCGAAACATTAAATTATAATTATATATTTTATTAAAAGTAGAAGTATTATTCCGGTAGTAAAAGAGAACTTTAATTATCAATGTTTGTAGGTTTTTGATTATTTGTTTTAAAAATATCCACAAATTTACCTTAACAAATAAAGGAAGTAAAAATAATTTATATTATTAAATAGTGGCAGCAAACGGGTTTATGAAAATAATAAATATCTAGGTGTGGATTTTGATTTTAACATGCGAAATATTTTAACTTTAGTAGGTAGAAAGCAAGCTATAGCGTAAGCATAGATATAAGCTGAAATCTCATCTTATTAATCAACAGTGGACTAAATAAGATTGGTTAATAATAAACGAGATGGTTGGAAAAATTAAAGGATGAAATGAAAGATACTACAAAAATGACCAAAGCTAAAACTATTTCGATTCTAAATGCGGCATGCTGTTGCTTTTGGTTTTGTAGTACCTTAATTGGGTTTGAGAACTCGTTTTTGGAGGAATAGTACGTTGGGTCGTAGTTATGATTGTTGTAGTACTAGTGGGTTTTCTGGTAGTGGTAGTAGTTGTAGTTCTTTTAGTTGTTCTTTTAGTGGTAACCTCTTCAACATCATTCAATTCATTCCTGTCTCCCCTAAGGTTGTTATTTACATGAAGTTTGTTAAATAAAATTAACAACTGATCACTTACCTGTAAGATTGTCTGTTGTTCTGCTTATATGAACTTTGGTCATCTGCCTGAAAATTAAATAAATACCTTTAGTTATTGAGTTTGAAAAAATAAAACCTAGTAAACAACCTAATAAGTCACGAAATTAACTGAAAATTAAAACAAATAATTTACTGGAAGATTATTGGTGTACCTGGGTATCATATTTGTTGTTTTCGGTATACTCTGCAGCCGTAGATGGTTGATAGATGTCTTGGTGATTTATATTGTTTTCTATATATACAGTATTGCCACGTCTAGGAATTTCATTTCTTATAGAAGCCGAAGTTACTGCATTGATTGGGGATGTACCTCTATAAGCAGTAGATGAAGAATGGTGGTTGTTGTTACTATAAGCATTTTCATTTGCAGGATATTCTGTTAAAAATATTAAAAAATAAATAAACCAATAACAGTGATCGCAGAAATATATGGTATATCCCTCTTTTTTTCTACAATTTTTGAGATGAAATTTTAATAATGGGAACATATAGTAAATAGTAAACGCCAGTTTTTAACAATGTTTTTTTCCACTTTTTGGTTTCATACCATAG
Organism: Neocrepidodera transversa; assembly: GCA_963243735.1. NCBI lineage: Eukaryota > Metazoa > Arthropoda > Insecta > Coleoptera > Chrysomelidae > Neocrepidodera > Neocrepidodera transversa. The sequence goes on from OY725339.1 coordinate 7,265,266, forward strand.
TGGTATCTGTGTACCAATAAAATGTACAATTAATAAGACCAGAATGGCGGTAAAAATTAATAACTTTAATATATTCACTATTTAATTATTTTTTAGCAGTAAGGCAAGGTGGCAAAACATAATGTAACGTCACTAATTCATTACTGTTAATTATTCTAAACTTTGTTCGTAATGCAGTAAATTTTTAAAAGATCTGAAGAAATCGGTATGCTATTAATTTACGGAAAATAACAGAAAAATACCGTTGCTGCTCAAAATATATATAATTTTTCTGGCTACGTTAGTGAGAAGCCGAAATATTGAAATAAATAATAGAGATACAAGAAACCAGAAAAAGAGTAGAACCATCATCAAAGAAGACAAAAAAATGAGACGGGGAAAAATTAAAATAGGTAAGAACCATTTAAACCAAAGGAAACAGAGAAAGAGTAGCAATCAACTTCGAAGAAAAGGAGGAGACAGGAAAATGAAAAAAAATGTTATACTGCATTTTTTTAAGTGTCTTATAGATTGGGATTTATGAAATGGGCATTGTGTGTTTATAAATTATGAAATATAAGTACTAATTGTTTAGTAAACTTCCTAAATTAGGGACTACAAATCGGCCTATTTAAGAATTGTATTTACCGTCTCTGTATATTTCAACATCATCTTCATAAAGGGCATAATAAGGCTCATAGCGGTTGTCATTATATTGTGATCCATTATAAATATTTCTTGCTGGCGTAGTAACACTGGAGACTGAAGCTTGTTGTGGCGCTACTGTTTTTTCTTCACTGATAATAAAAAATATATGTGTATTAGCAAAAAAGATCAGTGCTAGTTAAAGAATCAATGATAGTTCATAAAAAATTAAATTTAAATTAATCATGAAATATTGAACCAATAATTGAGATATTTTTTTTTCAAAATAATTGCTACCGTTGATCCTTAAAATAAATTTTAATAATTTCAGTATTTGTGACATGCTGATTTAACTACTTTTTCTTAAAATGCGGATACTATACTATTGTTAATACGTCAGTCACCGATTGTCAAATGTGTCAATACGTCATTTGATGGGTTTTCATTAGTCAAAAATATAACACCATTTTAAATAATATATACAAAAGATAAACCACCTATTTTACATTACAAATTGGTTTTTACATTTTAATATTTTATATTTTTTCTTATATTGTTGATATATTTACAATATATATACAATTATTTACAACTTAAACCAATCATTATATATAATATAAATAAAATAATAATGATAATAATGACTAATATACAAGAAAAGTTTTTTTAATAAAAGTTATAGATCATTTATTTTCGGATTTTTTGTTAAAGCCATGTTTACTATGATGATGCAGGTGATAGATATTTTTTTAATAATACTTCAAAATACCAAGCATTTCATTATACACCTATTAGTATATTTTTTAACGAACACTATGTATATAAATGTTGTTAAAAATCACTTTACCTCTGAGTACCTTTCCATTGTAATTTTTTAGAGTCAATTTTGTAAGGCTTTGTAGTCGTTTGTGGTTGTCTCAATTTTTCTTCTTGTTTTTTTATAGTCATATGTGTTGGTCTGTTTATTATCATCCTATTTGATCCTCTATGTGCATTGCGCGAAGATTTCGACGTGGTGCTATATTTTTCCCTCTGCATTATCGTCGTTTTTTCAGTTTGCTGGTCAGGTACCACCGAAGGTGGAATAGTCGTACTCAAAACGTAACCGTTACGTTCGGAATCTAAGGTGTTATTTTTATTAACACCATCATTTTTGCTTGCAGGTTTTTTGACCAAATCAAAATTTGGATAGTAATATTCATCTTCATAATAATAAATATAATCTTTATTATTTTTGTTCTTACTTTTATTGGAGTATGGTTCATCCTCGTAAGTATCATAATAATAGTAATAATCAGAATTATTATTCAACTGATCAATATTAACTGTCGGTTTTAATCTAGAAACATTTTTAGAACCTTGAAATTCTTGCTTACATATATTCGTACTGTTACATTTATTATTTTGTTTTTCTGTCTTTGGAATCACTAAAAACGAACCATTTCCTAGATTTTTATAAATATAATTTTTAATATCAACAGAAGCATAGCTGTCACGATGATTGTGATTTTTATTATCTTCTGTGACTGCTTTTAAAAATGTTGCCCTATGATTGTTTGGCACAGAAGATAATTCAGTGGAACTTATTTCCAACGGTGAATTCATTGTAGTGCTAACTTCGTTTTGTTTTTCAGTAGTAGTCATATAATCTTCAAATCTCTTTAAAAATTCGTCGAAATCAAATTCAGGATTTGCAAAGGGATTTTTAATATGTCCATAATTATTACCCGATCTAAAGAACTCAGGAGGAGGTTCAAAATGGTCTAGTTCTTTTTCATATAGTGATGCACTGTCGGAACTTTCCGTGGTTTCATTTTTACTTTCGTTTAAGTTATTTTGTAATTGTTTAGTTGTACTGGTAGTTTCTGTATAAGGTGACACTATGGCTTGAGTTATTTTATTATTTTTCTCGTATTTTAATGTTTGATCAGGCGTTGCAGGAACTTTCTGTGATTCTATTTGGCTATAGTCCGACTGAAGTATTAGAACGGGTGTTGATTTGTATTTTACTGGGTAACGATTTCTTTTACTAAGTCTTGAATTTGTATAATCTTCTATGTATCTTGAAGTAGAACTTCTTGGTTCATTGGCGTACTTACCAAAAGCGATGTATTGATAATTACTAGATTTTTGGTAACTAGGTGTAAAAGGATGAAATTCTTCTTCATTTTCATTACTATTTATTGGAGCACTAGGATTAAAACTAATTCTCTTGGTATTGCTATGGTAGGGGTGTTCGGTAAGTGGCTGAAATGGCTCAAAATCTACTATTTTTTTTGATGTTCCATGTCGAGGTGGATGATGTATAGTTTCGGGACGACGACTAAAAAATTTTTGTTTAACTATACTCACCGGCATGTTCTGCATGCTTCCGTTACTGAAGGATAGGTATTTGATTTATTTTTAAATTAAGGAACAACTGATTTTTTAACAAAAATTGTACACAAATAGTCACAGCTATTGTTTGATTTAAGAAATATATGTGTGAGAATGAGCTTAGTTGAAATGTTTTTGAATTATTACGGTTCTTTTTGTTATGTTATATCGTTGCAGAATCAAATACCTTACCCTTAGGAATAATTGCTGCTGGTAAAGTCGCTTTTACCTTTTTCGTATTTGTCTCTTTTGTCTCCTCTTTGAAGTCAAGTGTTTAAGTAGTATATCGTCATCAGTCGATCTGGCAGAGCGAATAATTGTGAATATTTGTTATAAAAAGTTTATAAAAAGCTTACCTATAGTGTTGATTTTGAGTTCCAAATGAAATTACACCGATTTTTTCGCCTCTACCACTGTATGACTATAACAAAAGAAAATACGTGAGGTTTTTTTATACATTAATTAAAGAGGATGTTTCATTTTAGACGTATTCTAGGTGATGTTAAAATGTTAATGGTTGAAAATAACAATGTTTGAACAGTAAAGGATTTTAAATGATCGAGATTATAGTCAAATACTTTATGTTTCAAGGATTAGAATCACTCTATTATGGTATAAATAACTGTGTTAATGGGCCAACTGCTACCTATTACCATAATAATTTGAAACCTTTATGATTCCTAAGAAAATAAGCTTATGAGACAAATAATTAACCAGTTTAAAAGTACTTTCGATAATAATACGAAAAATCAATTAACTTTAATGATGATAACATAGTTGAAAATGACTTAATTACTTACAGATATGGCATTAGAATGTCTGAGACCATCTCGGTCTCTTTGTACTTGACCAATGGTTGAAGGCTGTCCACGATAAACACGTTGTTGGCGATCATTTTCAATTTCTTCGGCTGGAGGCAAAGTCTCTTCTGCATCAGCATATAGCTGTTGCTGTTGTTTTCTCTGGAATAATAATAATTTACAAAAAACGTATCCACGAGATAGAATGAAAAATATAATACTCTCTCTACTAAATGTGTAAAGTCCTAAAAATTAGTTCCATAAATAAATATTGTTAAAGAAACTCCAAGAAATGTAATATTACACTATGGAAAAAAAGGAATAAAGTACATTAATTTTTGTTTTAAATCTGTAAGTTACCTACTTTTTTTATTTTTACCTTAGCAAATATAAAATCATAATACTATTTCGAATTCAATTTTTTTATTTATCTTGTTGGTATTTCAGATAAGACTATTTAACATTCTTCTTGTGGCGAGAAATTGCTTAAAGGTTCTGCATGAATCATTTCTTCATATTTACTTACGCATTTATTGATAATTTCTCTGACAATCAGACCGATTATTATTTTGAAACTTATAGTTTATTAACTTGCGAAATTTCGTTTACTTCTTGAGTATAAGAATTATTTGAAAAAAATATAATAACTTGTTATTTTTCAATAATAATATGAAAGAATATTTCGAAATATTTAAAAAATAAAATCCTAATTACGAAAAAAATAATGAAATGTTAACACATTAATTGGGAATAAGAAAATGTTATTTTTGCCGGAGATCTACAATTATACAGGAATCTATTCCATATAATAATAGTTTATAGTTATACAATTATTTACATCAGTTCACAAAATTATTAGATGTAAATAAACAATTATAATTTAATGAAAAAAAGAAGAGAAAAAATAAAATAATTAAAGAAAATTACTGACTCGATAGTTTTTGAACGTTCTTGTAAAATTGATTTTGTTTTTGATATTTGCAGATATCTCTTATCATTATATATTTTACTAGCTTTGTGATCTCTTATGTGTATTGAATACAAGAAGATGCCTACTCATATTGTTTATATTACTTGACAGAACCTATGATTAACCTATTAAGAGGAAACACTAGCCTTTTTTTTTTGTTATAATTTATAAAAATTCAAAAAATTATGTCTCTCTGTTTTTATATCTAAAATAAAAATGAAAAACACCTACAATACTTTATGCGATATAACAAACCTAAACCCTTGGCAAGACTATAGGTACTTTTGATTTTTAAGTTAAAAATCAAACCGTCTGTTGTGCAATGATCTCTAGGCTAATACGTGTTAAGTCCACGGAACTTTAAACTAAATTCTTTTGATATTAATACAATAGACAATATTTTTTTAAAGTAGATACAATCTGTGATGTTAAGCAATGACTAGATATTACCTCGGTTAAGATTTATCCAATTTGTAATATGAATAGAATTTACAACACAATGGAATAGGTGTAAAGTAGATCGTAGTGTTAGCTTGATACTGATCTAGACTATTGATTTTATTAATTTATTAGTTTTTTAATTTTTAATTAATGTAGAAGGTCACAAGCGGCATTTATTTATTTATTAATAATGGACTGAAATTCATTTACATGTAAATATTGATTCGATAACAAATATATTACTTAAATGAAAATGGGAAATAAAATAAATAAAAAATATTATTATGAGATACATAAAATAGATTAATGTTAAGGCGGGGCTCCACCAAACCGGACTAGCCCGGCGGCACGTCTGCGGCCTTGCCGCCGGCACAAAATGCCGCTGAATTAAATTCGACTATACCAAACTCTATATAGTGTTTCATAAATTACATTCATTTGGGAATAATTCTATCAATAATAAGACCATCCACCTAACCATATTTAACAACATCATGTGTGTTGAACCAAGTTTCATTATCCCTTTTTGATTGGCGGTATTCCTTAGTTTTTGGTAAATACTCCTGCCGCCTTGCTAAGATGCGAGATGACCTCATTATGATCATTCTTTTATTCAATTATTTATACTTAAAACCACAATCTAGCAAAATATTACGCAATATGTCCAAAGATTTATATTTATAATCAGGATAATCCCGTAACTTGTTGTCAACCTTTCATATCAGGTCTAATCATCAATTTTATATGGGAGTTTTTATATGAAATTAACTAGTAAATTTATTAGACCCGGTAAATGAGTCTTTTTTTTAGCTGGTCGGATTGACTTCGTATAGACTTTAGAACTCGCAACAGTACTGAGCAATATCGCCACTGATATTACACTTCTGCCTACTTATTTCGTATGAATATCTAGCTCAAAATCGCTGAAAAGGACTATATTATATTGATACAATTTTATAATTTAAAAATAGTAACTTGTAACTAATTGTAATCTAAGCTTCAACGTTATTTTTATTTAAAAGGTGTTACATTTTTAGTTATTATTAATAATCAACTAGTACACAGAACTTGTTATATAATTCCAACGGTTTTTAATTACATCATTGTGAAATAGTTTCTCTAATTATACTGTTTCTTTATAAAATTGTAGCAATTATTAAATATTTAATCATTCTTGATTATATTATTTAAGAAAAAGATGGAATTGACCAATTAAAATTATATCATATGTAAAAACTATGGATTAATTATTTTTAATATATTATGACAAAATATTTCTACCAAAGATCTAAAATGAACAGATACGTTTATTTATAATGGGACAAGGTCACTAGAGACCAATTACAGAAGAGATACTTTTCTCTTTGTCTAAACTTCACATACCTTAATGATTTCTTGCTGACTTTGATGCAAGTTTCTGGGCTGTCCTCTAGAAGTAACTACAGCAGCTGGTTGTGGTGGAGGTGGAGGCGGAGGTGGTGAAAACTTAGTTCTTGATTCGTCTCTAACTCTATCCTTCTCTCTTCCTTTTTCTTTGTTTCTGGATGGTGTGCTGTAGGAGAAGGAAGCTGGAGAACCAGACACTGAAACTTCTAAACCATCGCAACCCACATTTCTTGGCCAATCGCAGGTTTGAAGTTCATGACTGGAATCAAAGAAACAAATACAGTTTATAGGTTCATTTTGCTTTGTTATCATGATTCTATTTTTTGTAAATCAACCTTAACTATTTTAAATACTTAAAACAATAATAGTATGTCTTTTCGATAAGATTTTGCTCTCTAATTATTTTTCAATACGAACAAAAAATATTATTCAAATCATTGTTAAATTTATGTATAAAAAAAGTGAAAACGATATTGGATTTCGCCTTAATACAAAACATTCCGATGGTATTTGCTAACTTCTGCGACCTTCCAAGGAACCAGAAAGAATTTTTTATTGCGGTAATATACAAACTTTTTTATAATAATTGTATAAATTATTCAAATAGACAATAAAATAAATATCATAACTTAATTTATAATATATAAAGAAATAAAACAATTTTTTATTGACAAATATGTGTATAATTTAAAGAATAACAAAAGGGAAATTATTCACTAAAATGTGTAGTTTTATTTAAATTTAAATAATATAATATCTAAATATGGAAAAGAAAAAATTAAATTACTGATAATAATCTAGGTTTTATTATGAAAGAGATCTAACTTAAACTCGAAAAAAAATATTTGAGGTATGGTAAAACAAAGTCAAAAATAATTACAGTTATTACCACAGAATTATTAAAGATATTTGGGAAATCTTGTTTTAGAATAATAATCTGGCAAGACAATTAATAAAATTAATCCCAAGTTGACTACAAAATGTATTGGAGCTACTACAATATATTAATTATTTATTATTATTATTTTCATTATTTTTTACAATATATTGTAATGAAATTTTTTATAACCTATAGTATAAAATTAATATTTTATAATATATAATAGTATTTAAGAATAAACGGAATATGAAAAGGATTTAAAAGTAGGAAGAGATTTAAAAAAATAAAATTAACCGTTTTATTCTTTGTTTAAAAGAAATGAAAAGTGTGAATATAATTTTTTTTTGAGAAAATGATATTAAAAGTAATATAAAAATTAATTTTGCTAATTTTATGAAAAGTTGAGTGACATTTCTTATCAGATGGAATGATTTGTCAATGGGTTGGTGTAAAGTCAAAATTAAAGTTGTTCATAAAAAATAGTACGTAAAAATTTTTTAAAAAAAGGAAGGTAAAGAAATTATTGATTGTTAAATAAGAAGGTTTATGGTAGGTAGGAGATTTAATAAAAATAAAAATAAATAAACAGCACCAAGTGAAGAATAGAAAGAGGCAGACATGAAATAGAAGAGACCAAGAAGCTGAAGATATTACCAACAAAAGGAGTTAGCAGATGTAGACGGAAGATATTTTTTATATAAAATTTTGATTCAAATTAAATTTCTCATTTTCTTTTATTTAGGTACCTGTGAACCCAACCCAAATAAGATAAATTCCATCTGATCAAGATTGAAAATCATCATATACAGGGGGTTGATTATTCAATATATTTGTTTATTATTACCTGTACATAAGACCTCCTGTACATGATTCTAATAGTGCTCCACCAAATACACATACGTAGTATTGCGTGCAGTCGCTAGGATGTGGGTAATATCCAAATTCTTCTGGACAATCGAAATTTACTCCAGTTTTTACGCTCGTAGCTATGGGGGCATTTCTAAATTTTCTTTCTGCTGAAATCGCACCTGAAAAAAAATTTTATAATTAACAATAATAATAATTTCTATTATATTTATTTCATAAAAATTTATCGGTTGATATAACTTCCATTTATAAAAAGGTGATGGTCAAAGTTTATTTACCTAATTAGGGTTAAGTGCAAAAACAAAAAATCAATATATCTTCTTGGGTTTTGATTTATTAAGGCAATAATTTTTAATTTCTTGAAAACCAATGAGGTCTTTCTAATTATTCAAGAAGGTGTATTTGTAATTTATTATTTAATTTATTCAATTACATAATGTCAAATGACTAATATTAAATAAACAACGCTTAAAGACGTGTAGGTTCGCTTTAAAATTAATTTTTAAACGTATTTTAAACTCATGGCCGGACAGATAGTTACTAAAATGGCAAATTCCATTTATTTAAAAAATCGATTTAAAGGTTATTTCCTGATTAATTATATTATATGATCCAGTTTTGAGGTAACATGTGGGCGATTTATATTATATGTAAAAAATATTACCTTATATTTTTATTAGTTTTTTTTTATAGAATAAAGTTTAATCTTGCGATTTCTGTCATTTCCGACAAGCAATCGAAATATTTAAATTATTTTATTTAGAAACCCTCCTTCTTTACCTCTGTTCCAGTTTTTTTCTGAACGCCCTAAAAGGCATCCCATTGTGACTAAGTTCACAACCCCCTTTACTACTCAATTTTTATTTTAATTACGTTTTACTTTAATTAGTGTTTACCAACCTGGGTTTAATTTTTTAATTTTTCATGTACCCCCCTTTCCCTCATTATCCTACCTCCTCCTTTACTTAGTTGCAGCACACCCTGTTATAATATGCTAATTTTTAATTAATATTTAATTCCTGTTAATCTCTTGGTAAGTTGTTCTTGTACTTTCTATCATTTGTAACCAACACGATGTATATTTATTATAGGCCTGAAGATGGTTATTTAACCGAAACTAGTTGCCTTTAAGAAAACATTTTTTAATAAATGTTATTGTGGTACATGATTTTGGGGTTTTCATTTATTATTATTTTATTTATGCTACCACGTGGTTATACTTGTTTGGAATTTATTAAAAACTTCTCTAACATATTTAATATTACTTTGATGATTAAAAGTCATACAGATATTTTGACAAATCCCTGTATCCAGCTATAAGTACCTAGTTTAAGCCATTGTATTGTGATATATTATTTGCGTAATTTTTTTCTTTTTCGATTTATTTTTGGGTAGGGAAAAGCGATTGCTAGTTGGAATCATTTTCCCGAAATAAATTTTATCTTTGACACTATTAGTTTTCTGAAAAAATATTTTTGGTCATAAGCTCCGAATAAGGGAGAAAAATATTCTCCCTTTGTTCCTTACTTACTCCTATATACATGAAACTCATGCTACCTTTTAAAGTTGCAAATATCAATTAGAGCTTACTCTGTATAAATCTTATACAACTTTGTTTCTTATAGGAATTATTTATTGTTAAACTTTTTATGTATTAACTCATCCTTGCCTCCTCTAAAATGATACTATCCGGTGACCATGATTACAGGCTAAATAATTATATATGCCTTTGATTTATCAAAATTAAAAGTTTAAAGAAATTTCACAAATATGAGTAGTTTTTTAAAGGAAAGTATATATTTAAGAGTATGATTTTTTTATATTATAGATTAAAATAGATGTAAACAATAAATAATTTACAAAAAGAAAATTTTAATAACAATGAATCGTTTTGTTCAACTTTAAAAGCAATTTATTTCGTATAAATTGTTCTAAATAAAAAAAGAATGAGCTTAATTGAAGCTGGTGGAACTAAACTTATTCCTACCTATAACATTATTATATCTTGCTACATAGAGCTGTGTAAACCTATAGGCACCGTTCTAGGCAGTGAAATCACTAAATATAAGAAAGAAATAACAATTAAACCTTAAATGTAATTTCATGTTCCCATTTTATTATTAAAAGTAGCGCTAACGCGAAAAGTAAAAAAACGTGATTGTAAAATATTCGTTTCATGTTTGTTTTTTTCACTTTCATATTTACTAGTGAAAAAAATTAAATCAGAACTTAAGACCACTCGTGAGAGTTGTTTCTGCAACCTACGAGGTCAACGTAAGTTTAGGTGTGACTGAAAATGACCTTCTTGCTATCCGTTTACTTCATATTGTTACAGTGACGGACTTCAATAGAATCGTGAACTCCCTTCTGCCCCCAAGGGCTTTAAACGGTAACGATTTTAATAATACATATCGTATGTGTGACCCAGTGACCTACACTTAATAGCTTTAAAGATTATACCAATGATATTAAAACTATTTCATAAGCTACGTTATAATTTTTATTAATGATATCTCTTGTAGGTGGATATATAATTAATGTCTTGGATTTTTTGAGCGGAGGAAAATTTGTTTGGTTTAATTTTTAAGACCAGAAGGTTGAATTCGTCAGGAATCACATAAAAAATAATTTATATTGGTCTAAATCAAGGTAAACTTAATTAATTCATAATAAATGTTTTATTACATTATTTCTACATTATCTTTCTCTTTCTGACCAGTGGCAAGACTATTCTTATATATTTTTTATATTGTCAAAGCTAAACATTCATTTGAAAATTCAACGCTGTCACTCATTTTATAAGAGTTATTGTCGTACCTCTTCTCATTCCTCAAATCTTACGTCTTAAGAAATATGTAATATACTATTAAATGTGTAAACTTTGTGCTTAAATTAAATTAAATTTTAAATAGAATTCATAATATCTTATATTTTTTATTAATCTATTTAAAATTGTAGTATTAGAGTATCATAAATGCATTACATAAAAATTTCCAAATTCTACTACAAAGTGATTATGTGGCCCTATTTGTTTATAACCGTCCAAACTGGACTTAGTTTTTTAAATATTTTTGCAATGATTTACAACATTTTAAGACTTAAATTTAATTGCATAGGAATTTGTTTACTGATTATTTTCGATATTCACTATATCAGTAAGGGATCCATTTATATTGTTTTTTCAAATGGGAATTTTTTTACATTTTTTTAAGGCACAACTTTTTTAATTTTTTTCTTAATACACTTTTTTCAGAGAATATACATGACGGCGTAGGAAGTAGTTATAATTTATATTTTAGACAACTAACTTAAAATATGCATATTTTTTCATTCTGTTGTAAATAAATTAATTTATCTTTTAAAATTAATAATAAGATTCCTAATCGATAAACAAGAAAAATATTATTTAAATAATGAAATTTAAAACCATATTTGACAGAAAATCAATATTTTATAGATTTGGGATTCATAATAAAATTCAAATTTATTTAAAATAAATTATTTAAAATATACATTTTAACGAAATATTTGCTAAAATTATAAAAGCTTGTTGTGGTTTCTTGGAATAAATAAAATCACTCATTCATGTAAAATCTTAACATGCAACTAAATAAAGGCAAATTTATGAATGAAAAGGCGGCTTTTAGTTGTAACTAATTTTTTTTATTTCCGATCGATCTTGGTTGATTACAAAATTATTTATCTTGTCAATAATTCAGCATTTAGGCAGTGATTTGTGTTGATGGGAAAATGAGATGAGAACTAACCTTTTGTGCATAATAATGGTATAATCGATATATTTTATGTAAGAATAGGTCAAAGTTGAAGATTATTATTACACAATAAATTCTAAAGGTCTTAAATAATTTTGATCGATGAGTTAAATACACACACACGCAGTTCAAAAATCAGTAACTTGTGAAATTTCGTTGAAGTGCTTCTTTAGCTTCTTCTCTTATATAACAAAAGCCAAGTTAAATGTTCTTTTAAGGTCGAGGGGTCACTGCTTGAATATCATAAAAAAATCTTTAATTTTAGAAACCATTGTGACACATTCACATCTTGACTTTGAATATTACAAACTTATCTCTTTTTTTGATCTATACTTCTTTATTTAAACAAAAGAGGTGCTGTAAATAATATTTAATTAACAGTTAATTATATTTGCTTTCAAAAATAAACGAGATCTTAGTAGCATTGTTGGCTTTCACGGCCAGAGACAGTGATTAAATTGCACAATCTTCCGGATTTGTCCAGGTCACTTTTAATGTGGTATTTCGTAGCTTTTTGCCTTAATTTGTTTATGAAGTTTTGTATCTAACATTTTTTTGTGAAAATTCTTAAATCAGAATTAAAATTATAATAGTACTGGAAAATTGAATAGGTTACAAAATAAGGTCAAATTTTAAACATCCAACGCCTATAGGTATTTTAGAGTCAATAACATGAAAATGAAAAAAAAATAAGTTTTTCCTTAATTCAAAACTCCCATTATCTTATAAGAGATTTGCAATGATATCATATATATGATATCCTATTAAGACCACTTAACAGCAGATCATATTTAAAGCGAGTATCCATCAATACAAGTAGTGTAAAAATATAATTTAGATTTACATAATATTGTTAAATTTATGTGCTTGATATTGTTCTTGAGCTCTAAGAAAGCAAACTTATTAAAAACCAGTTGAAAATCACAAAAATAGACACATAAACACAACTGCTGAAAGGGAACTAAAGAAAGAGAAATGCAGATTCTATAGTAGTTTATATTTAAAAGTGAAAAAATAACTATATAGTTATTTTAGTTAGTTTATCATAGTTGATAAATATTGCAAGACAACTTTGAAAGGAGTTAATCCAATTTTCTTTTGGCAACTACATTTCTGAACAAACTTTACCTTGGTAGAAATAAATAAAAATTGAAATATAAAAAAGTGAATAACCCTTTATTGTAGAAACCTATTTTCAATACTATATCGGTCAAAATGAAGACCATGAAATCATGAACTGATTACGTGACAGGTACTTGAGAAAGAATCTTCAATTTCAAGGTACGCATAAAATGCTATTGGGAAAGAATATACATTAAAACGTATGCGACTAGGTATGTAAACTATGAGAGGTCAATTTAAATTGAATTTTCTCGGCTATTCGTGAAATCAAAATCGTGAAGAAAATAAATAGCCTACGTATTATTAGTAAAAAATATGTGGTAAATTTTAAAAATTACAATTTAATCTAAAATATAAATATGAGTACTCCAAGTAAAGAAATATCTAGTTATTAATTAAATTCAAGTAAGGAATGATTTGGAAAGGAAACGAGAAAGAGTATTAATTTGATAGAAATTAAATTAAAAACGAGTACTAGGAGGAAGTTATTATTATAAATTATTAATAAATTACTATAATGTTTTCAACTAAATTGACCAAATTATATATTTAGCTATTAATTAATTACATAATTACATATCAATTTAAGACAGAAACAATCAATTTTAAATATAATGAAACAAAATACCGCATGTGATCACAAATCACTAAGATGTAGTCAGTGGCGTAGTGTCTATAAAAAGATATTTCTGTTTTCATGCTTATTTGAGAACAGCGCTCACAATGAGAGTGTGAATTTTTCGGTGGTTTTTTCGAAAAGCAATTAAAATTAGATTCTAACAAAGTAAATTTATGAATGAGAGTGAGGAAAATAAAGAATGAATATAAAAAACGCGAAATTTCATCAATTATATTCTAATTCTAACACAAAATAATTATATAAAAATAGAACACAAGAATAAATGATAAATAGAGGAAATATATTGATTACATTCAAAGATATTTTCACAAAAAGGAGTCGATAATATAAAGAATGACTCTGTATAGATAAGCAATTACGTCGTCCAGCTGTATCAAAGTTGTTGATAGAGTTGTTTTTACGAGAGTCGTAAATGAATTGAAGCGAAAGGATTCAACTGTACTTACTGTTTGCAGTTAGTTATGAGCTATTGTGTTTTGAAGAAAGTGTTACAGCGATTATATTTCAAAGTCAAGGTCGAAGTGATTTTACATATATTTAGCACTGACAAAAGGATGTTAATAACAAACATGTTTACTTTCATTATTAAATTAAATAAATATAATTTATATATAAAACTGAATTTTGACTTCTAAATATTGTTCCTTTTTAGTTTTAAATTATTTCTTTAAGATTCGTACCAAATAAGTAATGGAGTACCCCTAGTCAATGGCTTTGGGCCACTTTTGTACATGAATCATATTAATGACAATTTCTTAAGTATGCACTTAATTGTTGAAGAATATCGCCATACTAAACAAAACTACCCTCACGTTTATCATAAACTCCTGATGATGCTAACATGGCGCAACGTTGGTCGAGGGTTTTTAAAAAAAGTGTAATTTTGGTTATTGGTGACGATATTCTTCAACATTGTTGAAAACCAAATGTTCCTAATTCTCAATTCAAGTGTTTAAATTTGATTCAATTTAACCATATATAATCTTCATATTTTAATACCTTTCAATTTTATTTCTAAACTTTAGTTTCATGTGTAAACATAAAAACATAATTCAATTCATTTCTACTTGTCTAAACATGCATATCTTCTAAAATAGTTCAAGATTACATTAGCAAACATATTTCGTCTCTTGTTAAAACTATATTATTGAGAGAAATCTTTCCACATATTTTTAGCCAATCAGAAATATGCTATCTCGTCAGAATACTTAACCGACGTTGTTATGTCTGACTAAGCGATCACAGATGACCGCGCCAATCAATGTATGGCACTGTTTAATTAACTCTCATAAAGAGCAGTGGCAACGTGTGCTGTGCTTATGTTACCATTGACTACAGCAAACATTTCTTGCTGTAGTCATATTTATTCATATTACTTCATACTAATTTCTAAAGTTCCAAAAAAATTGTAAATAGTTTATAAAGTGAAAGTGATAGACAACAAGTGAGTTTATAGTTTTTACAGTGTTATATAAAAGAATGTACCTTTTCTTTTTTTTTCATAATAAATGGATGAGAAAATAACCCTTGCAATTTAATACTTTTCCAAACATATATCGATTCGTAATGATATTTGTTCATCAATTATGTACTTAAAATAAAAAATGTAATTATCAATTTATACGCAGTTCATCTAGTTTCCAAAACATTTAACAACTGTTTCTGACAAACAATATCGAATACCTTGACAAGGTTAAGTACTTCTAGTAAATGATTTGTTGCGTCAACAGTTAGACCTTCTCTAGACAAAAATTGACAAGGGGAAATAATATTATGTTTATTGTAGCAATCTTTATTTTAAAGCTTTTGCTTATTTTTTTGCTTCCATACCTAAAAAGTTATAAAACGGAACCATTATCAGATCACTCTTACGTCCGTCCGTCTACATGACAGCAACAGACGTTATTTTTGAAAATAATTGGTCATTTGAAATAATGTTAGGGTCTTTCTGACGATTACATATTTTGACGTCAAATATTATGTTTTTTTTAATAAAACTCTACGTACGTTTTGTTAAATATGTTAGCATCAACAAGAGGTGATAATAAGCAGTTTCAACTCGTGTTGATGCTAACATAGTTGGTTAAAAGTATAAATATCAAAAGATGTCAAAAAAAGTTACACCCACATGGATATTTGTCTTGCTTATGAAGCGTAAGGTCTGACTGTAAAACATTTTTTTCATTCTCCCCTGTACGAAAGTGTAACTTTCTATCTTGATGACAGAAGTGAAACTGAAAGTGAAATATGCCAGGTGATCGGTTGCTAAGTGTTGCTAGGTACTAAAAGCTTACTTACGCGCCTAGGACAAAAAAGTAAAAATGTCATTTTAAAATACTTGCGACTTTTGAGGCTGATAACCTTCATTTTTCCTCTTCAAAAATTTCTTTAAGCGGCTAAATTGCGACATATCTTGATCTTTTTCTATAGAAACAGTCAATTTCAGCATGGAATATTCCGACCATAATATAGAAGGAGATAAAGTCTTTGATCATTCAAAGAAAAATGCTAATAACACATCTTCAGTTATATTCGAAACATTATTTGTCGCACACCACTTCGTAAAATTTACATAAACTAAATAGTACCATTCTTTCGATTTGTCCGGCAACAAACTTTTACAAGCTTTTTTTGAAGAATCTTCAATTGAAATCATTTTTGAATTTTCAAACTTTTAAATTGTTTGACATATGTCAACCACGGAATATCCTAGTAGTTGGGGACTGCAGCGTTGCAGGAGCAACACAGTAGAATGTATTGAATTGAAAAGGAAAAACGTACCTTCTAAATTTGTACTAGATGTACTTTTTTGACATATAACGTCATTAAAACAAAAACATTTGAAAGTGTGGAAAATGTAAGAAATATATTCTATGATAAAAAAGCAGTCAAAAATAAACAAATTATCAAATCCGCCTACAAATAAGTATAACATTTTCATTTAAAAAAAATATTGCAGGAAAATGTACTAAATTCAGTACATACATATGTATCGAAACGGCAACGCTGTGGGGAGAATGAAAAGTTTAATACATTACATAATCCGAAAGCAGTTTCAGGAGTTCGGTGTTTTTGATTCACCTCGCTCCTAAAAGTTAGCTTTCGGATCTTGTAACGTAAATAACTATTTAATTTTTTTATTTATAATATTTTGTACTTTTTTGTAGGGTTGTAGAAAAAATATAATGTTCAATTCGTGTGGATTGTCCATATCGCATTATATCCACAAAAGTTGCACAAACTACTATAGTGACTATAGTTTTTTATTAAGAATGTAGGAGGTTATAGTGAATTTAAGGAAATTCTTAGATATGGTAAAAAATTTTTTGTGTTATAAAATTGTAAATATTGGAAAAGTAACCAGGATTTTGATTATTTATTTCTAAAGCGTCATTCGATTTTTTTTTTGAATTCAATCCTTATTTTGTAATTGGAATTTGGGATTGTTGGGGAGTGGGTACTTTGAACCAAAACCATGGGTCTCTGGAGCATATCCAATTCATAATTTTCCCTAGACGATTGGGGTACCTGATTCGATATATTTTTATGGGCGCTGCGGAAAGCAGGATCAAACAGGCAAACTAAGGTATGGATTTTTAAATGAATTTATTTAGCAAGAAAGTGATTTTGGAGACGATAGTAGATTTTAAACGTCAAATGGAGTGATCTTAACTTTTTTGTTGAAACAATAAAACGATAAAACGAAGAAGAGAATAATGGTAAAGAATTAATGGGATTACGCAAGAGTAAAAGAAATATAATTAAATTAAAATAAAAAAATTATCTGATATTTTTATTGGCTATGCTAATTATGATATAACTCCCTAATTAGTGTCGCGTAAATAAACTGAACCTATTTTAAAAACCCGTTCTTTCGACTGCGTAAATATTGCACAAATTACGATTGAATTTTTTCACAGAGCTGAACGCAGTTATATTTGGACACATTGTCTGGTGTTTTATTATTGTGGGACGATGACGAGCAATGCGAAACAATGAAAAATCGAAAATTACATAAGTTTTTTCGTTTACTTCATGCAAGATAATCATGGGTAAATCTGTAAAAAGATCCGAATGGAACGCCATTTATTTTCAGAATTATCTAACTCCCGCGCCTTAGCAATATGACTAAATGTAACAGTGAAAGTACTTGTTTTGTTAAACGACCTTGATTGTATCCGGATAATTTACAAGGAAATATTTTGTTGCTGCAATTATTAACCAATCTATTTGATTTGATTGGTTGTTTAAATATCATGAATATTTTCCGCGCCGGACAGATAGTTTAGTCAAAATAGGATAACAGTTTTTTGTTGATTAAGAGGCCCGCACTTTCGTGATTGCCGGTCACAGAATTACCCAAGGAAAATGTGATTGTATTATAACAAACTGGGTGTAAAAATTGTTTTTTTTAGTATTTTCCTACCATCTAGTCCAATTTTTCTGCACAGAACAGGGTAGCGCGCCACAAAACATAACCATTCGTTTTTGGACGATATCTCGCCTAATATAGCAACGGCTTTTTTATGATATTTAAAATATTTATTAAAAAAGCGCGTCTGTGTTACTAAAAAAATTGCTACAGATGCGCTCTCAAAAATTAAATACAGAATCGATTGGTGACAAACGCAGTTTCGAATTTGCTACAGTAGTCTATTATAATTCGTATCAAAGTGACATTTGTTTCCAATTTATAATTATTATTATTGTCATTATTATTTCGACTATTGGTTTTTTTGCTAACAATGTTATCAGTGAATAGTGGTTTTATCAAAGCAGATTCAGGAAATTTACCTGAAGTAGATATGTTTATGGTGTTTGACTATTTTAATAAAAAAAAGACTATAAGTACAGAAATCTGAGGAATAAAATTGCTTAAGTAAAAAATAAAATTACTTTTATGGGAATCGTAAATAGATTTCATTTACAACACACTTTCCCTCTATTTGGAAGTTTTTTCTCACTCATTTTAAACCAGCAAGAAGATATAAAATATATAATTTAATAATAACACGCGGTTTTTATATATAAACAACAAGCGACTGACGTTTATATCTACTGTCCGACAATCATATGCTAAGTGACGTCACACGAAGCTCCGTCATGTTTTCGCGTGGTCCAACTTTGGTAATTTATTTAAGGGCTTAAACGTCCGAATAAAAATAAAAAAATTGGATATTACGTTAAAGAAATGTTCTGCTTTTGATTCCTAAAATAAAAAAACCGTTGAACGAGTCCATTGGCTAATTTGTGTGGCTAGATAAAACCTATTCTAATTTTGTAACTTTCAATCAAAATAAGAATATTGATCTTTGATAATATATTCGAAAAATGTAAATAAAAATAAATTTCGTTTGTGAGAGACACTGGGGTTAAAATATATTTTTATCGTAAACGATTATTTTTGGAATAGTAAGGACAGTCGTTTTTTGAATCCAAATAAAATACATTCATATAAGTATTATGCTTATTGGATTAGGTAAAGCCACTGAATAAAGCCATTAAATAAATTCTTGGTTGAGATCCATTAAAATATTTGTAAATTAGCAAAAATTTTATACCCTGTAGCTTAGCCACCTTTGAAGTTTGGATATGGGTTCATATTATTATTTATTTTATAAGATAAGTAGAAAGTTGTTCGTGTAAATTATAAACATTTTGTATTAAAGAAAATATAAATTTATAACATTACAGTAACTTTAACTATAATTTATATGATTTAAAAATGTTTTCCTGTAAATAAGGATTGATTTAAATGAATGCAGTTCTTTAATAAACGTAAAGAAATCAAATCAGCATGAACAGAATGTTGTTATTCCTTTTTAAACTTTAAATCAGGAAATTAAAAGATCTACAAGATTTTAAGTTTCCGTAGTTGCATTAAATAAATAAATAAATAAATTCATTGGTTTTACGGTTAAAGATCTAAATCGATTAAGTCATGACTTCATTGACATAAACGCGTGGTAGAAATGTAAAAGATATAGTATATCACTATTTTTTCTGGCTACGTAATGGTCTAACCGCAATTGGCAACAACTGCGTAAGACCACACCTTTCACACATCCAATTAATATAAAAGTTTCAATAAAGTATAAGTTTTGCTAAAGGCTACATTTAATTGAAGTCGGTTATTAGAACATTATTTCTTGTAAAAATATAAAGGGTATCATTAGTAATAAAAATTGTTACAAGGTTTCTTATATTATATTGTTTTTTATACATATGCGGTGTTTCTTAAGATTGCAGATTAAAAAAAATTTAAAAAATAAAAAGATAATTTAAACAATTTTTGAAGTGTTTATACCAAGAAACAACAAAATTAGTCCAATAATGCAACAGAAATACAAACAAGATATTTTTAAATTTATTAATATTATGTATGCGTTTTATACAAGCTAGCATATGTATTAATTAAAGACGAATAATAAATTTGTTAAATTGTTTAATATACAAGTAATAACTTTACCGATTTTAATTTAAGCTTGTATAAAGAATATATTAAATAATTTTTAATGATCTAATTGAAAATTCTATAAACAATACCAACTAAATATGACATATTTTAGCGAAAATGTATTATATTAAATCACTATCATTTTTACAGAATAAATAGATCAAAATAAATTATTGTAGTTTCTACTACTTTAATTCAGAATTATCGCGTCGGTTTTTCATTAAGTGATATAAACTTTTTACATTTAAATACCACCCTGTATAATTATATCAACCATAATATTTTGTTCTTTATTCTCTTTATGGCGATATATTTGCAACATTATTAAGTTATATTTATTTATAGTTAGTTGTGTAATATAAATATACAGAATAGTATTAAAGTAAAAAAAAAATTTACATCGCTTTCGGAAAAACTGGAAGCGAACATTTTGAACTGAGGAAGTAGAAATATGGATAAAATGTAATATAAGTGTCCCGATTTTCAAAATTATATCTGTAAAATTAACAAATATATTTGTTGTTAACAAAATAGACCCAAGGACGAATTCCTTTAAAAATCTATTTATTACTATTCTCTTTCGATTTTAAAATTTTGTAACGGATCAGATTGTTGTAATACTATCGGTTAGACAGTTAAAAATGATAATTAAAACTATGAATGTTTATTTATGGTTTCTATTTAGGCTATTGTTAATATATTTTTAAATAGAATCAAGAAAGATTATCCATTTTGTAACTTTACTTGTTGTTTTTCTTTGAATCGTCGATTTAGACTTGTGGGTGATATTCTACTCTTCGTATTCATAATTATCTTACATTACGCATCAAAAATCCTTGATATTTATCATAAGAGGTTGCCCAGTCTAGAGCGTTTGTTGAAACAGAACAGGATTTTACTTTGACAGGGGTTCACCGGTTAAATTGCTTGATTACCTTGCGATAAAAGGTGGAGACGGCAATTAAAAAAAAACAATACTATTTAATGAATTGGAAACAAACAAAATTTGGAGCACAGTAAACTAAATAATCGATCGTTCATTTGAAACTAAACGTAGATTAATATTAATTCCGTTAATGTTCAGATATATAGCACTAAAACAAATGAACTAAACATAATATAAAGAATATGATAATAATACAAGTATTAATGTCATCTAACCGTGGATTTTGCAATTTAACCCAAAAGGAAAACAAATAAATGACCAAACCAAACTAGACACTGTGGCTATTAACATCAATTTAATGTAAATTATGTTGACTTTCATTTTTAATTACTACTATTAGTGTTGTACTGGTTTTGCGACTTCTATTTTTTAAATTAATTTATGTTTACAGGGTGCTATGCTGAGGTGTACTTATTTTCTTTAGTACAAATTAGAGGGTTTTACAAAATGACTGTATTTAGTTTTTAATATTTTTTCAGTATTTATCTATGAAGCATACAGTATACAAACCCCCTAAGGTATTTTATTTGCACCTAATATTATTTATAGATAACATTGTTTTCAGAACTAATACCAGATCAATATTTGCTGAATTCATAAGGGTCTTTATGTATGAGATGAATAAAGCATTTCAAATTTTTTGTTAAGATTATGAAATCTATATCGAATGTGTTAGCAATCAAGTTCTCTTCTCATCATGTAATTTTGGATTACAAATTAACGAAATCACGATTTAAACAACAAATAAATAAATTAACAAATTAGGAAATAATGTTTAATCGACCAAACACACTTATATGTTTAAAATTACACAACTTATTTGTGAACTAAATCAATCACTACCAAAGGCATCTATAAAAACGTGCCAAGTAGTTCCAATTTCTAGTCAAAATAGATGCAAATTAGCTAAGTAAAACTATGTAATCAATAAGTCCTATGCGTTGGTTACAGATATATATTTTATGTTTTACCTACAAGCGGTCTGATCCAAAGGTTGTTACGATAAACTGATATTATGCAATATTCCAAAGTTGTTACTGACGTAAGTCCTGATTTGTGCTTGCAGCTATGATTTTATACTGCAATTGTCGAGTCGATCTTAATCAACCAGTTTAAATTGATATGTATTGTCCTCATATATAATACCGACACCTGTCCTGGATTTACTATATCAAAAAATTAATTTATTATTACTTACAATTAATTTCGTTGTTATTAATATAGTGTCTGTTCTGATCGATTACCTAAAAAAACGCTGAAGGTTATATATTTAAATATATTTATATATATGATAGCTGGTATTCAAAGCCAAGGCCACTAATTACACACATTTTACTGTTTTAGTATAGAAGATTGTAAATTTCCCACAGCGGAAGGTTTTTTTATAATAAAAAGAATAGATAAAGCCTGTTATGTAGATTTTATGATTAAATATTAACAAAAGAATTAGCAACGCTAATATTTTATTTATAATAATAAATAAATATAAAAAAATATTAACAATAAAACATAAAATGTGTACGTGGATTAAAAAATTAATTAGATTTTATAACTTACTGTATTTTTATACGTACTTTGCACGTACCAAAATTGAAAAAAAACAAAGCCGTTTGTAAAAAATTGGGTAAAAAAATTTTTTTTTGTTAAATTTCATTACCCTGTATATCAGAAAAAACGAATATTTCTTAAAATCATCATAAGATCGCCCTTCAGGATTGGCATTTAATCATGAATCACCCTGTATACACTCGCTGGGTGATACAGGGATGTAGATCACTATTATATCATCTTTATTTACAAATGAATCTTGATAAAATTTGTTATATCTATTTTTTGACATAGACTTTCGGTTTCTTCAAAAAAGAACCAAATTAGATTTTTAAATTTAACACTAAATTCTTTTAAATATACCAAAGTTTGATCTTTCTTATCTTTAAATGGTACTTGTAAATACAAAGACAATAATAAGAAAAAAGATAAAAATTTAAAAAAAACGACAATTTGACAAATGGGTGATATATTTGGACTCATAGAATTCAAATATGTCTCATAAGTCATTTCCTGCGAAACTGCAATTTGTTCATCTTGAATTAATAAGTAAAAAAATCTAAATTTACATCCAGCAAACATATACCAGATTTCCTCATGGTCCAATCATTAACAAAGAAGATATAAGAATGATTCAGATCCCTGTGTCACCCAGTATATATAAGTAGGAGTTACGGAGCTTTAAACAGATCTCGAACAGCTCTCTAACAAATTTAAACAGCTCTCGAACAGCTTTTGAACAGGTCTCGAACAGCTTTTTTTTGTACAGCTTTAAACAGATCTCGAGTTCCCAAACAGCTCTTGAACAGCTGATCAAACGCAGATCGAGACCTGATCAAAAGCTGCTCGAGAGCTGTTTAATACTGTTCGAGAGCTGTTTAAATCTGTTTTATGCTATTGAAATCGGAAATTTTCCCACGCTCAACCCCCGTAACTCCTACTTATATATTGTAATAAAATTTTAAAACAAAAATTTGGGTTTTTTTTTGTGAAAAACAATCTATATATAAAAATTTTAAAAATATAGTCATACTGAAAAAGTTTAAGTATCATATGTAATGTTGATTACAAGAAAGTTTATAGATTTAATAAAAAATGTTTTAATGTATGAAAATAGTTTATTATTGTTATTTTTCGTATTAATAATGGTATGTTAAAGAAATAATCTATCTGAAGATTTTGAATGTTAAATTTAATGATTAAACTATAATTTTAAAAATAATTTGTATATAAGAATTGAAAATTTTGTACATTGTAGATTTTATGGTTGGTATATGGGAATCATAAATTTATTTCAAAATTATAGAAAATATAAATTGGAAGGAAAATCATTAAAAAAAAATTTCAAAATAAAGGTAAATCATGAAAATTTTGAAAATTTATAAGTGAATAGAAGTAATAGAGGAGATATAGTAATAGGCATTAATAATATTTAAAAAAATCTAGTTGTTATAATCAAAAAATTAAAAAAATGGAAGGTAAAAAAATAATAAACAAGATTCAATTTTTGAAAAAAAAATTGTATATGGAATATCAATTGTAAGATTATAAAAAAATAAGGTTTTATTGAATGAATAATACTAACGTATGAATTTTATTTCGTCAATTTAAAAATTATAACATAGGAAGTATGGAGAAGCAGTAAATAAAATAAAGTAGGAAGATATTTGGAATAAGACTAGAAGATCATGATTTAGAAGTAAATTTATGTAAAAGAAAATACTAGAAAAGGCATAAAACAGGATACAAATAAAATTTTTATATTTTGTTATAATTATTGTAATGTTTATTATTTTTCTATAGAATCCACCCAAAAATTAAGATTTCAAATAATATTATTGAAATAAGGTAAGGTCCATATCAATATTTATATTATATACAAGATGTCCCCAGATAGGGTTCACTCGACTATGAATTAAAAAAAAAATTTAGTAAAGAAAAAATTATAATATATTCACCTCGTCTTTGATAAGTTATCTTCGTTTTATAATGTAAATATTTTTTTCTATATTTTTCACACCCTGTCTTTTTATCTAATTATTTTTTGTTTATTTTTCTATAATAACTCTAACGCTCCCTTTTAAACATTTTTTATTGGAAATCAAAAATATTTATATAAATAATTTTTTCCTTTGACCATTTCCAAAATTAAAATTATCAAAAATTGAGAAAACTCAAAATCTTTTTTTTTATTTCTCACTCGATTCATTTTTTTTAAAATTGCCAAACAATAATTCAACCAGGACTGATCATCTTAGATATGTCATCTGACATGATGTGACGTTTTTATATTTAAATTTTCTTATCAATCTTTAAAATAATGCATTTATAAAAATAAAAGAGTGTAACCTAGTTTATAATACGATGCAGATCTTCTGTAGTTCAAACAATTCCCTTCTATGTTTTTATGATAAAATTGTGTAAGAGATCGTGAGCATAAGTAATAGTTTGAACGGTTTCATTAATTTTAACGATTTAACTGCGGTTAAACTCATTTTTTTTTATTAATTCAAGGTGATTTCCTTTTTTCCACGAAACCGGAATATGTTTAATTAAAGAGTAAAACATATTCCTTGAATTATTTTCAATAATATATTAACCAGCGTATTGAAGTTTAAACAGTAGAATTATTAGAAACAAATTTATTTATGATTTAGCCGTGTTTAATAATATAAAGATGTATACTGGTATCTTTTTAGTAATTGGCACTGACGATTTTTTAAAAAAAATTATAAGAAAAGAAATGAATTTTTCGAGGGTAGAAACCGCGAAATGGTTTGGACGTGCGATTTAGTTAGGAAGATGCGGTTTTCACCAATCGATTCTGTATTTATTTATTTAGAGCGCATCTGCGGCATTTTCGTTTTTTAATTATTTTTCTGTAGATAAGTTTGAAAAAAGTAGCACCCTTTTAATTATCATAAAAAAACGCATATTTTTAGTTGCTCTAGTAGGCGAGATTTCGTCTAAAAACGAATAATTATGTTTTGTGGTGCTCTACCCTATTCTGTGCAGAAAAAATTAGACTAGGGGGTAGAATTACCGAATAACAATTGGAAAATACTAAAAAAAAAATTTTTACACCCAATTAATTAGAATACAAGCACATTTTCATGCGGGTCTCTTAACCACAAACCATTTTTAATGATCCCCAATATAGTAAAACAGGGTTTAGTGGATTAAATTACTTTCGTATAATTTTAGTGTTTTCCTCAAAATTTTGAATAAAGTTGAAAGTGGTCTAGGTGCAAAGATAATGAAAGAAATGAACCAAAGGACCCCCTTTTGAAATTTACTAACAATGAAAAATATTTCTTATTGTTGTTACACATTATACAGTTTTAAAAACAATTTGTAAATATTTGATTTCTTATATAAAAATTATGTTAATGTGAAATTGGTTTTGTCAGTAATTAAAATTACAATATTCTCATGACAAGTGACGAAGTGTTCCCACATCTCATCAAGTTATAGCACTATAACGTGTTTGTAATTTACCTGGTGACCTACCAACACTGATGAGAGAATATTATTTAATAACAATTATGGGCGATTGTTAGTTTAACGTCGTTTTTGTAATAATGTCTAGGCAAGAAATGTATTGCGTAATATGTCGGTGGTGAATATGGCAATATTTTGTCGAAAATCACTAACGTAATGTGATACTTTCACTATAAGGCTTTCACTTTCGGTATCAATAAGCAAATGAATTTGGAGCAGTGCGTTCAAATGCGAGCTGTTTACAAATAATGCACATGTTAGAGAGGAAGGTGGGCTGCAGCCGCGTGTTCAAATCGCATATATTCACTTTCTCACATACTCTATTTTAGTATACATGGTCCAACATAAGTACAATTGATTTTGCTTTTCATTCAAAATATTTATTTTTTCGTTAATGTGTATTTCATTGGATAAAACAACCAAATCAGATCTCGAAGAAACCCCAAATGAAAAACTGAATGCAAGACAATTTTTTTTTTATTGCTTTTAACCAATTAAAAAAATTATCAATTATATAGTATTAAGATATCTTTTAAATGGTCAACTGTTATATTGACCTCCTTATTTAAACCTTTATCGCTTATTTTATCTTTATAAATTCAGTGGCCTATAACACGTTGGGAATCACCAAATTCAAACAAATGAGAAGTTTAACATTTTATTGAAAAGCTGTTAAAACACAAAATAATTTACAAAACTTAAAATATCTACCTTTGGCATCTATACATAGTTCAAAGTCTTTTATTAACTCATTAATAGTCTATAGAAAAAATCTGGTGGTCTGACGATTTTTAAAATATTAGTTAATAAACAATATTGTCACCACTTTATCTTTTTGTAGAAAAATGTGCAAATAAGTTCATCGAGTTAATATTTTGAAAAATTAATAAAGTCAGTTCCTTTTTTAACTACTATAAAAATAAATACCCAGAGTAACTATTGTATTGTTATTATAAGAAAATATTTAATAACCCCAGCAGGCAACCATTGATTTATTGTATTATTCTGTTTATCTGTTAGTCTGTGAAGAGATTAGTAACTTTGTTAAGGTTTAACTCTTCACCAAGTCACATCTGGTGAAGGGCAGAGACTCTCATTAAAATATTACGTCAGTGGATGTTTCATCCTCCTCGTCACACAATCTGCATATAGCCCTTGGAAGATCCACATTGTGTGAAGGCTACAATGTCCAGTTATAAAGCCGGTTATTAGCCTACTTTGTTTCTTGTTTAGTTTCAGGATTTCTTTTTTGAGTTTTGGTAAAAGTTGTTTTACCATTAGCTTACTGTGTTCAATCTTAGGAAATATCTGCCAGTATGTTAGGTGTTGTTTATGCTCTCACTGATTAATTGTAGTTCTTACCGACGTTTTGGTTATGCCAATTATCGGTTCGGGACCGATATATCTGGTTGCGGATCCTTCTCGTGCAAGGGCGTCTGTTTTTTCGTTACCCTTAATATCTTTGTGTCTGGTACCCACCTAAGGGTTACCTTATTAGTGGCACTTAGGTTTTGGAGGTTTTCTAAGCATTTTCAGACAAGTTTGGATTTTACTTAACAACTGTTAAGGCTTTTATCAAGGCTTGGCTGTCAGAGCAAATAAAGATGTTTTTACCTGTGTATCCCTTCCTTAGGTTTTCTCTTAGACAGATGTAGCTTGCGAATACTATGGCAGTGTACTGAGTATTGCTGAACTCACATCTGGGAGATTGGCCGTATATTCCAACGCAGGTTCCTATTTCAGTTTTGGAACCAAACTATTTCTTATTTGGGTCTTTTCCCAGATTTCCCTTTCCAGTCAATCTGGATATTGAAGGGTTTATCAAGCTATCTGATCGGCATTAACTTTTACTTTATTTTACTCCATTAAGTTTAAAATATTATACACATGTTTGTTAGAGATTAAGAATAAATAGATATTTGAATTCGCCCCGAGGTTTTTATGACTGTAACGGATTTTTTCTTATACTTTTTCTAGAATAATAGCATTTTCTTATTGTTTATTTTATTTAAAAAAATTTAATGAAGGCTAATTTCTTATATTTTTTTAATATTTTTAATCCTTAATTAAGGACGGAAGGTCAGTCAGCACATACATAACTTAAGAAGTTCATATTTAGAGATAATTTTTAAATAAATCTATTAATGAACTATTGTGACGTATATAATTAAAATAAATAAATAATTCCTTATGTAATAATTGTAAGTTTAGAAAAATTAGACAAAAAAAATATAATGATTTTATAGAATATATTTGAATATAGCCTCGAATCCAATTGTTTAAGTTTTTAATTTATTCGTGATTTATCCATGTAATATTTAAAGTTGGATTTTTATTAGCTGCTAATTTTTTTACACTTTTGCAATGGTATCTTTTTTATTGTCCTACATTTGTAATACCTTTTTGCTTTTTCGTAAATTGAATATTTACCTACTTTTTTATTTAATTATTTATTTAAATTACTAAGATCAGCTCTTTAAAAAACTATTCGCTACTATAGTGTTTATGGCATTATTAAATATATTATTTTGAAAATATTTAATTAAGAAATCCTTGATGATTATATATGCTTTAAAACTTCTCGTTAAACGTATAATTTATAAATTTTAATTGTCTGGTCACTTAAAGACTAAAATTAGTTCAAGGTAGTCTTGCTTCAATATAAAGTATTTTTACAGTAATATGCTTAATTTTATCTTATTATTATTAAGGAAGTATAAAATTATTGCGAAATAAACGTTTTCAGATAATAAAATTTATAACACCATTTTCGTTAATTTTAAATAACTAAAAATAAATTGAGGGTATTGTGTAAGCAAAATTATTAATAGGTCGTGTCTCATCTTAGTTTATGTAATATTATTTGATGTTACATTTTAGTGACCACAATCTTATAGGTTCGGATATTCTGAATGCGAATTGTTTTAAAATACATCCATCAACTTATCTTAATGGTATCGACAACTCCGTAGATCTTGTTTCGCAAATCTTTTAGATACTGGTTTGACATCTCTATTGCACCAAATCATAACGTAATATTTATATAAAAGGGTATCGTTTTATAAAAAAATAAATAAAAACTCGTGCACTAAAATATCGCACGTTATGTAAGTATTTTTGAGAGTGTTGCCAATCGGTCATTGTATAATTTAGTGACCAATTCGTGAAACAATCTATTGAAGTGTCCATGGAACAAGAAAAAATACGTTGTAATAAGTCAAAAGGTTATTAAACGCTTTCACCTGAAAATCACGAAAAACAGCGGCAAGACGGTCAAAGGTGCTTAGATAAATATCATCAACGGTATTTAGAGCAACAATTGCAACTATTTTAACATTTATATGAATGATTTACGAAAGATATCATTTATAACATTCATGCCTTGGTTTATACAATTCCAAGATTACTTCATCATAAAATTTAATTTATATTACACCCTACAATTCTTCAATTTAGAATTAAGTTGTACTATGTCTATAAAGAAGAATTGCAAATAAAGAAAGATTTATTCGTCTCATGTAACCACTTTTTATTTCATCATCAAAATTTATACTATTAAATTCCTAAACGGATATGTAAACATTTGACCTGTTGACATATGAAATTTAAGTGTTAAATTCTGTAAAATAATTACTTAATACGGTATTTATGTATTGTAAAATGCCTACTGGTTGAAAACAAATTAAATTTTTAATATGCGTTCATTAAATTGAAAATAAATCTTTTGTTATTTGAATGTGGACTTGTTTTTTGTAGAATCGTTCAAGGTTTAATTGTGCAACTATTTCAATTTAGGTTCTGTTTTTGCATCTACTATATTATCAAGACAATCTGGTTATGTAAGGTTTTGCCCGCCTTTAAATCTATACTTATCTTACTTCAAACAGGAAATTTTGTACATTGAGGTTTTAATAATACCGGTTTTATCCGTAAGCTCCGATTGGACAGATAAATAAAAAAAAATAACCAGAGGAAAATGAAACAAATGGTAATTATTAAAATTTTTAAATATAGTTTGATTTAAATCTATTTTACAAGAAAACTGTTAGTGAAAGTACTTATCTTTGATACTTTAAGCACACTTCACTTTTTTATTTGATCAATAAAACAAAAGATTGACATCTGTAAAAGAACTATAACACGATTTCTTAAAACGTTTTAATGTAAGTGAGACTCTTTAACACAATATCTCATTTATGAGATAAAATCAGATTAAATTTGTCACTTTCACGTTTGGGTTAACATTTCAACTTAACGATAGATTTTGAAAGAGAAAATAACCTTGTTTTAGTAAGTTATCCTTTTGATGAAAGCTCTAAAAACTCAGAGATGCATGAAAACGATATAAATTTAATATTTTTTACGAAAAGTACATTTCGCGAAGATCAGCATTTACCATAGTAATTTCCTGACAGTTTTTACTTCTATCCAAATAAAATATCAGACTGTGTTTTGTATTTTTACTTTTTGTCCTCCAACAACTCTAATTGTTATCAAAAACAATTATCGTAAAGTTCATGATATCAGTATACCTTATATAGTTACAATAAAAGCAGTATACTAAAATTTACTATCATTTGAACAATATTTAGCAGTCAGTTATTATTACTTAATTTACTTACTTAAATTTTTTTAAATTCAGAAGATTTAAAAACAATAATTGTCAAGGTATTAATAAAAACAAAAATGTTTATCAGTAATGAAAGGTCAAATAATATTTCATATTCAGGATTGATAAACCTTGTGAAAATTTTAATGAAATTACTAATGGCGTTAACTTTTTCACTCATTAAGATTGTTTACAATGAAAAGATATTATAGTTGAATGTGAATCATACTATAATGAATTATTATCTTCCAAGACACGAATTAGGATAAAATATATTAATTGTTAATTGAAATATCAAGAGATTTAAGTTTATCTAAAGGCCAAATTTCTTATTTTACGTAATGTGTGTGTTCTAATGTAGGTCAGTAGTAAAATGTGATTATTATAAAAATTGCGTTGCAAAATCTTATTATTAGCAGATGTGTGGAGAAAATTTTGAAGCGCTTAATACGTGGTATCTTCTAATATTGGATATACCGATTTAACACCTATATTAATAAATTATTTAAGGTGTGTTCCAAATTACATTTTTTTTTTTAATTATCCATTCTCACTATGTCATGTATAAACTAATTTATATTTAATGAAGTTAGTCCAAGATTTTTTTATTATAGTTATTTATATCGACCGAGTGTATAAAAATTTTTATCTACTTCTATTAAATTATATATTAATTATTTAACTGTTTTTGTGCAATTAATGGTATACATAAACAAATGGTGTGAGTTATAGAAAGGAATGTATATTTACGAATCGAATTCAAACTTAATCAATTGTTATAACTCTTTGGGATCCTATTTAATTCGATATGTAAAAGGTGTGCAGTAATTTTTTGGAAATTTTAAATTGGTGTAGAAATTTTACAAAGATTTTATATCAGCTGGAAAGGAATGTATATTTAAAAGATTTTAAAATTATTAAACTGGAGGTCTACAATACGTTGAAATTAACCATACACTATTTACAACCCGAATACCAAGGTGGCACTGTAATGTCACTTAATACTTTGTGAGCAAAGTTTTTTCTCTATTCTTGCATCTTAGTATTTATTTTTATAGTCGTAGATAAAGTATAGTATTCAACTTGCGTTAATGGTCATAACTCACTTGATGAATTACATGTCATCTGCGTTATGATCTACTTTACCGCTCGTTAAATAATATACTTTATTTTTTACTAGTTCATTATTGAATTATTTTTATTTATTCCCATGCCTTTCTACCATTAGATGTAAGGCTAAATGTTGGGTTATTTAATCTGTTATGTACTTTTTCGTTTTGATTCCGCATGCCTATATTAGTTCTTGTATTTGAGTTTCCTCCATTTTTCTTTTTTATGGCTTCACCTAATACAATTGAAAATAGAAAGGAACTTAGAACATATTCATGTTTTACTCCCATTGACATGATGAATTTATCTGACTCTTCGTTCTTTGTTCTTACAACATTTTTATTATTTTTATAAATAGTTTTAATTATTTTTATTGTTTTCCTGTTTTTTGAGTTATTTTTAGATAGGTGATCAAATGCATTTTCCAAATTTTAAAGCATATGTATGGCTCTGGTTTTGTTTAGATGTTTCCGGTGATTTGTATAATAATAAATATTAAGTCTTTTGTACTTCTTCCACTTCCACATTCACACTCCTTTCTTGAATTCTTTCCTCTATTATTCTTGACACAATTTTTTCGCTTTCTTTACTGTTATTTTTCAGTTTGCTTTTCTTTGTACATCTCGTAGTCTTCATTTATTCTGTTTGACTTTAATTCAGTTTTCTTCTTGATTTTCTGCTTATTTTGTTAATATTTTCATATTTCTAATCCATTAAAAATTTTAACATTCTATTTTAATCTTCTTTTATCTAATTTGTTCTTATTTATTACTTGGAGAAATTTCGTACATTTTTACTGATGGACTAAATAAATCTTTAAATAAATATTTTTTACACAATTTTAAATCTGAAATATATTTTTGTATAAAATGTTTTTTTTGCAAGTTTATAAGAATCTTCCCCATATTTATTTTGTTTGTACTTAAAAAAATATGTGTTTTCTGTAAAGTTTAACATTCTATTTATTGCTTTTTTTAATCCAAATCGATGCAGCTGTCATATATCTCTTTTTTACTCAGTAACAACTTTTTCACTCCAAAAATAATAATAACAAAAAATTTGCGTCCTAAATTGAGATAATCCGACTATTTATCATATTTTTGTTTTCTCTTGCCTAGCACGAATACATGACCGCAAATCAGTAACTAATTATGTCTTATCCATGGTACCTATAACCAATTGGTCGTGCTGCGGTTTTTAATTTTTTTCTTGCTCCTAAGTTTCGTTGGACCACGCTCGGTCCCCTTTTCTCCTTCGATTGCCACTTAGTGTGGCTTACCCTTATGAGTACAATTTTTATTGTCAGCTCCCGACCACATGTCGGTCTTTCCAGCTAATAAGCATACGCCTTCTTTAGCTAATTAAAAAAAATGTATGCATAGTTTTAAGTAATATTTTTTCAACTACCAAATTTTACACTTCTTAATTATTTTCACTGCCCTTAATAGGTCTTACCTTCGTTGATTAATATTTTACCTCGAACAGTAATAAATCTGTGACCGAAACTAGTTGCCTTTATTATTCCAAATTAAATTGTTGTGGTACTTGACTTTGTGCTTTATTTCTTGTAAAGTTGGACGATATTTGAGATATGGATAACCTTTTAGATTTAATTAATTATGTATTGAACACTTCGGATGTGTTTATTCATTTGTCAGCTCTCGACAGTCTCGACATCGCTAGCCAAAATCTTTAATTTCATGCATAAATAGTTTATTTGTGTGTATCTTTTTATTATTCATCGTCTCTCAATCAGTTTTGTATAAACCTATAAACCCTAAACATGAAAAATGTATCAAGAAGTTCGTTGAAATGGCTCACGAGTGCTAAAAATCCCCCTTCGGGAAAGCATATAAGTAAATATAAATAATAAAGTTATTCTATTATCGTTTTGAACTCTTTTCTAAGCAAATATTATGACAGAGGTAAAAAAGTAGTTTCTTTTCTTTTTACTAAATAAAATATATTAAATATGGTTATTCATACGTAACACTTGTAATTTTTGGTTAACTAGACTAGAGAAATGTTTGTCAAATGAGTTTTTAAAATAGATTCGTTTGGATGACTGATTGAGTAAAAAAAACTACCTTGCGTCGTATATTAATGAGTAAACAGAAACAATTTTCTTCTATTTACAGAAACAATTATTTATTAATGACCTATTCAGGTGTATCGAAAGAAAGGAATTGTCAGATGTTTCACTAAACAAGTGAAATTTATACATTTTTTACACAAAGGAGAATAAAAACTGTGATCACAATATCTTTTTTTCTTTTAATAAATGCTTAAACATAATCTTTTTTTAGTTAAAAAAATATTAATAATTAAGTTCAAAACATGATATTAATTAAAAAAAAGTGAAATTAAAAAACTCCATTACAAAATATTATTTAATTAGATATCGTAAAAAATGTTCATATCACATAAATTGCAAAAAAACATGATATTTTATAAAATTTTATTGCCTAAATTAACATTTCTAACTATAGTCCATATTTTTAGGAAGTTATTATAATCGAGAACAATTAAGCACAGGTCATATACGTGCCATTAATTATACTTGAAAATTAATATTATTATTATTATTAAATGTCAACAATCTGCTTCTGAGCAGAAATAATGTAGTTTAATAATTTCAAGTTAAAATCCATTTTATTTAAGTTCATAATTTTCAAATTGAATTTTCTGTACATTGTTCTATAGATTATACGTTAGAAACGATTGTACGTCATGTTATTAGTTATAATTAACTTCTATCTTTCAACGAAAGCATCAATTTATTTAAATCAACGTTAGTTTTAAGGAGAAATGTCACTTATTTCTTTATAAATAATCTATGCACTATAGAAAGCAAGGCCAGCTGTAGAAACTTGCAAGGAATTCTTTGGTATATGTCAAGGATATTATATGGGTTTGATTAGAATTTTCATGTTTCACTTTCCTAGCGAATTTCTGATAAAAGATTTACATAATCTGACATTGAAAGGTCTTATGTTAATATATATAATATTATCTTCAGAAATGATTTTAAATCAGTTATAATATAAAAAAACGTATTTCTTAATTTTATATTATTCTATTTCCAATGCTTTAATTAGACCTAACCTTCGACGTTTAGGCAGATTTCTTCGGTTAATATTATTAATATAATCTAAAGATAAAAAATTAACATAACTAAAGAATAATACAATAAACAATGATTTTACATAATTTATATACTTGATATTTTTTTTACTTTTTTGTAAAAACTTCCTTTTATTAATTGATTTATTATTTAAATTATTTCGTATATAAAATATTTAAAATATAAAAATAAAAAAAACTGTCTGTAAAACTAGGAAGATTTTTTACTTTTACTTTTTATTCTACATGTATACCATCTGTTTCCACAGCGTCTTTTTAAAAATAAAATATTTGCAAAATAAATTTGAATAGATAAAAAAGTAAGAAACACAAATATTGAAAATATAAATAATTAGCATAAGTAATTTAACTTTTTCTTAGAGTGCAATGAGTTTATAATAAAGATTAACATAATTTATATTATGACCTTTAAATTGTAAGAATTCAATACCTTTTACTTTAATTACTTGTTACGGGACGCCACTGGGCACGAACGAGTTCAGTTTGCATGTGCTTCGAACGCGAGTTTTTCACAAAGATTTCTAGTTAATAACAGTTACTAAATCCTGACTTTTGGACCACACAGTGACTTTGGTGTTGTGCATCGGCCAATCAACTTATTTTGGTGAGCCGCATCTTACAACCTCCAATATCGTAATTCCATAATATAACCATCGTTATTATTTTTCATCAATATCCTTTTTTATCTGACTACCGATAAGTGATAAGAAATAAAAACCAGTCCCTGGCCCTATTCAATTTATTTTACCGAATAGGCAGCCAGAAATACACGATGGTGTACATTTGGTTGACAACACACAGAAAGACACCATAAATATCAGTGCTAGTGTTTTTTTTTTTTTTAAATCGTCGCCTTTGACTACAAGGGCAAGACCATGAATAATACCACCACAACAGCAAACTCGCCTAATTCGTCTACAAACACTGCGAATACTTCAACTAGTGCACCTGCCTCCTACTCAGCCGCCGCAAAATCGACTCCAAAACTTTCCTTTCCTCGAAAAGAACAAGCAATACTCTTTCATTCTGAAGACAACCTAAAACTATTTGATTATGTCAAATCCGTCGGTGACATTATTGGTCCCAAAAACATATGCTTTGCATCCAGGATCTCTAACAACAGAATCTGCATCTATCTGAGCAAAACCGAACTTGTTGAACATCTTATTACAAATAACCCATTTGTTCAAATCGACGGCAAAGATCTCCCTATAAGAAGGTTAGTCACACCGTCCAAGCGAATCATAATCTCGAATGTCTGCCCTTCCATACCCAACGAACTCATAGATGCGGCTCTAAAGGACCTAAATTTAACAGTTGTATCTCCCATATCTCTCCTAAAAGCCGGCATACCCGGAGACGAATACAGCCATATTTTGTCATTCAGGCGTCAAGTCTACATCAACCCTCCAACCGATAATTTCGAGCTTCAAACTTCAATTGTGATCCCATTCGACAATAATAACTACCGAATATTTTTGTCTACTGACAAAATGGAATGTTTCCTGTGCAAACAGGCTGGGCACATTGCCAGCAACTGCCCAAATCCTAATCCGACCCAACCTCCCCAATTACCTCAACCCCCTGAAACACCCCAACCTCCTCCGATACCCCAATACTCTCAGCCTAGCCAACTAGTACCCACACAACCCAATATCTCTTCACAAACACCACACACAAGCGATCAACCTGTCACATCCCAGTCCCCCATAATTCAAACTTCAGGTCAGAAAAGGCCCTGCTCCGATACAAGTATACCTTCTCCCTCTCCTAGCGAAGTTGTCTATAACCCTCCGGACGCCGACCAGCAAATGCCCCCCCCTACCCAAAGTAAACATGTCAAGAAGAAAGCCAAAAAGGACACTGCGGACGATTCAAAAATATCCAGGGCATCCAAAGAGGACATTAAAGAGGCTTATAAGACGTCTGACAAACTCATTACCCCAATTGACCACTTCATTGCTTTCCTAGAAAACAGTCACAGCTGCAGCAGTCCTCTTTCTGAAGCTCTTCAGTTCACTAACAACGTTGAGTCTCTTCTTACCGATATGCGAACTGTATACCAATTTTTAAAAGAACGCTCCCTAAAAAATAGATTTACAAGGCTAACGAAGAAAATTAAAAAAGAATTAAATCTTGAGGAAGCCGATCTTGCAAGCATTGCTTCTCAATCGTCCACAGATCAGACTGAGGAGGAAGGCCTCTCAGACTCCTCCCTAGATCACTAATGTTTTTCTATACCTTTTCTATTCTCTTTCTTCTCTTTTTCCTCTTCATTATCATTCAGTGGAACTGCGCGGGGTTCTACCCCCGCCTTGAACGTATTCAACAATTAATTTCCGATACCAAAGCCGATATTATCTGCTTGCAAGAAACCAACTTCAAACAAAGTCACAAACCGCGACTCAAAGGTTTTGAAGGTTACCACAAACTCCGAGGAGAATTCCTAAGAGCAAGTGGTGGCGCTTCAATATTCGTATCTTCTGACTACTACTCTTCAAACCTCCCTCTAAATACAAACCTAGAAGCAATCGCCGTCTCTATCTGGTGCCCCAATAAAATAACTGTCTGCAGCGTTTACATTCCCCCAAATTACACTTTGGCCGAATCCGAACTCACAAACCTCATCAACCAACTTCCCATACCCTATATCATTGCTGGCGACTTTAACGCCCATAACACACTTTGGGGCTCCTCAAATACATTTGGCAGAGGTAAAATAATCGAGAACGCACTAAATACTAGTCACGCCTGCCTTCTCAACACCGGATCCAATACACATTTCAATATCTCTTCTGGCAACTCTTCTTCTATCGATCTTAGTCTTTGCGACCCTAGAACACTCTCATCCCTCTCGTGGACCTCTCTAAACTGCCTATACGACAGCAACCACTATCCGATTGTAATTACCAATAATATAGACAAACCGGTAGAGAGCTTAACCAAGTGGAAAACTGCTAATGCCTGCTGGGAGAACTTCACAACCTCCGTCGAAACAAAAATCTCTCAGCTCCAACCTTCAGATAGTATCGACCAGTCCATATCCAACTTCAATAAATGCATCATCGAATCTGCCAAAGAGCATATCGGCGAGAGCGTCATTAATACGAATCACAAAATTGTACCCTGGTGGAATAATGATTGTACTGTGGCTGTCCGAGCAAGCAAATCAGCACTAAACAAATACCGAAAAACAAGAAACCAAACTGACCTCATCAACTTCAAAAAACTCAAAGCCAAAGCCAGATATGTGCTAAAACAAAGCAAGAAAAACTCGTGGCGCAACTACGTCTCCTCATTAACATGTGATACTCCGCCAGCCCAAGTTTGGAAGAAAATCAGACAGATGAAGGGTGACAGAACAAGTACTAAAATACCGAGTATAATTCTCCAAGGCAACTTAATCAACGACAGTCAACAAATCGCTGACACCATCGGCGAATTTCTTCAACAAAAAACCTCAAACCAACACCACTTTAACCCAAACCCGAACCTTTTACCCACCCCTACTACCGAAATCGATGACTACGCTCTCCGCTCTTTAAACATTCCCCTCTCCTTTCATGAACTGACGTTCGCCCTGTCTTCCTGTCGCAACTCAGCTCCTGGACCTGACCAAATACCTTTCTCCTTTTTAAAAAATATGTCCTCCTATAGCCTCACTAAACTGCTTGAGATCTACAATGACATCTGGAGTCAAAGAAACTTTCCAACACTGTGGAGAAAATCAATAGTACTTCCATTCAAGAAACAAGATAAACCTTCAGTCGAACTTAAATCCTATCGACCTATCTCTCTAACATGCACATCTTGTAAGCTCCTGGAAAAAATAATCAACAAAAGACTCTTATGGTATCTCGAGAAAAAACAAATCATATCTGCTGCTCAGTCAGGATTCAGAGAACAGCGCAGCACTATGGACAACCTAGTAGCTCTCCAAACATATATTAGTGAAGCCTTTCTGGAAAAACAAGATGTCGTAGCCGCCTTTTTCGATATTGAAAGCGCATTTGACATCGTACCGCACAACTTAATCCTCAACTGCCTTAACACATACCAAATCTCAGGCAATATGTTTCTCTTCATTCAAAACTTCTTGTCCAACAGATCTTTCAATGTATTAGCAAATGGCAAAATGTCTTCTACATTTTCCCAGAAATCAGGAGTCCCACAAGGCTCGGTGCTTAGCACTACTCTTTTCATACTAGCACTAAATAACATTTGCTCTTCTATACAACTTCCAGTGAAAATTGTCCTATATGCCGATGACTTAGTCATTTTCTGCCGCGGTAAAAGCATTGTGTCTATTTCAAGACTAATCCAAGAAGCAGTGGACCAACTTTGCCAATGGGCCTCCGACAATGGCTTCCATTTCTCCACCTCTAAATCTAAGGTAATGAAATTTAGCCGCAGAACGTCTAGTACAACAGAGCCAACAATAATTTTAGACGGAGTACGTCTACCTGTTGTAGAACGCTACAAAATACTAGGAATCACCCTTGACAAAACACTTAATTGGAAACAGCACATTAAAAACGTTAAAGATAATTGCATGACCAGACTCAATATTCTAAAAACACTTTCCAGCCATCAATGGGGTGCTGAAGAGGATATACTATTAAGAACATACAGGGCGCTCATCCGATCGAGGCTGGATTATGGAAGTTTCTTATACCTTTCTGCCGCGAAATCCAACCTCCGCATGCTCAACACCATACAAAACTCTGCATTACGAATCTGCCTAGGTGCTTTCCGATCCAGTCCAAGTGAAAGTCTGTGCATTGAAGCCAACGAACTCCCCCTTCCACAAAGGCGACAACATCTTCTTTTGTCATACGCTGCCAGAGTATCGGCTAACCCACAGAACCCAATACACAAACTAATAACCTCAATAACAACCGGCCATGCTACCACCAGAACCCAACCCCTACCACAAGCTCTCGTCCCACTATTACGCAACGTAGATCTTACCTTAACAACTCCCAATCCAATATCACCAATACCCCCTTGGAGGAAATCCCTGCCCAATATCAACATTTCCCTCACCCGATTCCCCAAAAACCAAACCACACCATCATTTCTCAAACAAGCCTTCCTGCAGATGATAAACCATAGTAACTTCGACAAAATTCTGTACACTGATGCCTCTAAAAGCGAGGCCGGAGTTGGGGCAGCCGTCACAGACAGTTGCAACACGATAGCCTCACGTTGCTTATCACCTTCAGCCAGTGTCTACACCGGTGAGCTTCTCGCTATCCTGCTAGCCTCAAACTCTTTATCGGCAGACTATAAAAATGTTGCAATTTGTACTGATTCTTTGTCATCCA
The DNA here is from genome assembly GCA_963243735.1 of Neocrepidodera transversa. NCBI lineage: Eukaryota > Metazoa > Arthropoda > Insecta > Coleoptera > Chrysomelidae > Neocrepidodera > Neocrepidodera transversa. Next base: position 7,305,787 of record OY725339.1, read on the forward strand.
TTCAGTCTATCAACAGTACCTACACGCGACATCCCGTTGTCCAAGCCATACATGAGTCAATTAGCCGCCTTGCTTCTCTAGGGGTAAGCACAACTATAATTTGGGTACCATCACACGTAGGCATCCCAGGCAATGAAAGAGCTGACACTGCCGCAAAACAGTCTTCAACAACCGACCATAACCCCGGATTCCAAGTACAGGGTGACCTCAAGAACTACCTTCAACACACCGTTCTAGAATCCTGGCAGGAGGTCTGGAACAGATCTTCTGCCAAGCTCCACGAAATACAACTCTCTGTCAATAATACCGCAACGATTCATCCAACGAACCGAAGAGATCGAATTATTATTAGAAGACTAAGAATAGGACACACTCGCCTGACGCATCAACATCTTATGACAAAGGAGAATCCACCAATATGTCAATTCTGCAACGATCCACTAACTGTCAAACACATTCTAACTGAATGTGCAACTTACGCAGCCCAACGTCAGCATCACAAGTTAGAAGGAGACATCACGAAGATTCTATGTTCAAGTGACCAGTCCTTCAAACTACTGAGTTACCTTAAAGATATACACTTGTACGACAAAATATAATGATCTATTAATAATGTAATATATCATATACTGTATGTGTCAATGACCTTTGTAGTTGAGACACTTCTCTAAATAAATAAAAATAAAAATTACTTGTTACATCATGTTTATTTTTAAATTCTGCTAAATTTTACTGAAATATTAAAGACTGGTTTCTGTAGGTAACATTATATGTATTATTTATTATTAAAATTATCGACATACATAATATATACTTGACGCCCTTTCAAATAGATCCAGAAAGCAGAAAACGTGGAAGTTACTAAGCCAAAATATATTTATTTCTTATTTAAGAATCTTTCAATAAAATTCAGATTAATGTATGAATGGAATTTGTTTTTGACTTTGCTTTGTTTTGAGAGCCAAGCCCTAAGAAAGATTTTTAAAATATTCTTGAATGTTGCAGCATACATACATATTTGCACAACCTACTGCTAAGAAAGAACATATTCTCTTTAAGCTACAAATTATCTAATTCGTTTTCATTTTCAGTGGATAAAAATACTCAAAAACAAAAAAAAGTAGAGAAATAATGTCAAAAAGAAGAAGAGCATGGCAGAAATCAAACAAATTCCAACACGCCAACATTCCAACACCTGAAAAGACAAATAGTATCAAAATTAATTTGTATTGTCCATTAAATTTTAGCAGTAAATCATTTTTACGAGTTTAGAACGTTGAAATGCTGAATTTTTTAACAGGTATTCAATTCTATACAACTGGACTTTAAAAAGTATATTATTGATATACGAAGGAATTCGCGTATACTAATTTAAAGTGGTCCATTAAATATGTCGTTTGAAGGTTTGCTAGTCCTTAAAAATGGATTAATTGAACCGGATTAAATATTAAAAAAAATCCTTTACAGCAAACTAAATGACCTTGATCTTAAAAAAAAACGATCTCGATATGCGTCACATGTCCTTCTTAATTTCCTATTTTTGTCTTAACAATTTCTTTGTTAAAAAAAAAACAAAATAAATTAAATCTGTAATTAACAAATGACTATTAAAATAATTCTAAAATACCTAAACATTTGTTTGTGATGGGAACACCCCGTAGATTGAAGCAATAAATTAATATCGTTGGAACATTATACAACGAGACGTTCTTTAGTTACATTATATTTTACTGAGATTTTTTTCTCAGGTTATTATGTGGGTGTAGCTTCGCTCAGTTTTGATAAATGGTTTCATAAGAACTTTTTATTTTTTTGATTTATATAGTTACGCAAAGACTTTTGCAATGGTTACAACTGAATGCGGTATACTTATCATATTTTAACTTAGACAACTAACAAATAAATAGAGACTATATATAATGAACATTTAAATTAATATTTATGTAAAATCATATTATTTTAAATCACATTAAATGCCAGAAGTTGAAGTTAATTAGTTAGGAATTGTTTTTAAAGAATATCAGTTTCAAGAGGAATAAGAAATTTATACCAATTAAGTAAATAGTAAATTTCTTCTTGTACATAAATATTCTTCTCAATTTATAACATCATTACTAGAGCACGTTTTATATATTTCTTAGTAATTATATCTACACGAAAAGGTATAAGTAAGTAACTGCAAATATTACATCAGTTAATTAGTTTAATTTAACGTTTTTTGTTAATGAAAACGTTTATACTAAAATAATAGTATTACAGATAGCTTAAATTTATGTCAATTTAAAATGTTAGCAGATCTAATATTTTAATAATCAAATAATATTAAATCTAAAAGGTTATGCATAATTTCAAGTGTGGTCCACCAATGAAGTAATAAACATCAAAATCTAAATAATCTTTAATATAAAAAGTTGGAAGGAAAAATGGCAACCTGTTTCGGCATACAAATGTCATCATCAGGCCTATAATACAAATATTACAATGAGACTTACCATTAGGTTATTAAATTTGAATTATACAATAAAATTGAAAACTGACATGTGCGCACTTAAATTAAAGGGGTGGTACTGGAAAAAAGGGGAACATATTTAAAATTAGGGTTGACCAAAACGATTTTATCGGGCTGTGAGCGCATCTACCCCATCCCAAAACTAAATATCCTTATCCTGGCTTATGACCGGAAAATCCTCCACCTGATCACCTCGATCAGCAACCATAAATTTAACCATTCCAATTTGCGTTTTGTCATGTTCAATTTAAACCGACATGTTCCACTTTTTCCAGTACCACCCCTAAATTTTACCCCTTTAATTTTATTGTATAATTCAAATTTAACAACCTAATGGTAATTTTATGTTAGTCTCCCTTTTCGCAATTCACTGTAACATTTGTATCATAGGCCTGATGATGGCATTTGTATGCCGAAACTAGTTGCCAGTTTCCCTTCCAACTTTATATATATTAAAGATTATTGTGGTACTAGACTTTGATTTTTATTTTTTCAAATAATATTAAATTGTTGATCTGATAACCAGCAAAAGGTCATTTAAAAAAACAACTTTTATTCTCTCAAAGAATAATAGAAAAACTCGAAGTCATACCACATGAAATATAATTAATTAATCAAAAGATTAAACTGGCGAGGGCGACATGTTTCGGCCAAACAATGGCCATCATCAGGCCTACAATACAAATTATAAATTTGTTTAATCTTTGATTACTTTAAGTGCATCGTATGATGCACTCTGATGTTAATTTAAATTTGTTATATCCTCCATTATGTGAGGCTTCAAGATTTATTTTATTTTAAAACAAATTATTTTTTAATAATTCAATTTAAATCGTTCAATTTTTATGTATTTCATTCTCTTTTCAAAAATGTTTGATTAGAAGATTTTTTTAACTACTTTTTATACCGTTTGTCACTAAATTTGTACGTGCTAATTCTCCGTAAGTAATTTTTAACTTTGTTGAATTTTCTATATTCTTAACATTTATAATTTGTATTGTAGGCCTGATGATGGCCATTGCTTGGCCGAAACATGTCGCCCTCGCCAGTTTAATCTTTTTGATTAATTAATTATATTTCATGTGGTATGACTTCTATTTCTATTATTCTTTGAATAATTGTACCACATTTGAGAGTGGATAATCTTCTGTTTTTTATTTTCTGTCTAGGCCATAAGAAGTATTTTAATTGTTTTTATTAGGCGCTACCTATTGCGATTGAATATATTTTATCTGTTAGCATGATTTATGACTAAATAAAACGGAAGAAGCAAATTTCATGGTATTTGATCAAATTGACTTTTAGTCACTATAAAGGCAACTATTTCTGCGTTTTGTCGGGCATTTAGAATGAACAAAAATACTTTTATTCTCACAGTACCTCTATACACTAATATATGGTGCTGGAGTAACCTTCCATTTTATTTTGCAAGAATATTTCGTCAATCCGAGGATGATTTTTTTTTGATTTTGAAATCTGATTTCACCAAAAATTAAATATTGAAAAGACATTAAAATTCTTAACAGGTTTGGTTTTGAAATGAGGAATGATTTATTGTTATTTTTTCTCTTCCAAAGAAAATTATAATTATTAGAATATTATAAATTCAAATAAATCTTTTCTCTCTGTATATAATATGTATAACATTGTATGGATATCCTCGATTTCTTTATTTAATTGATTTCACTTTTGACGTATAGATTTATAGATGAAGTTAAATTAATATATTTGTTTCATATCTATTAAAATTATCTTGTAATTCCTGTTTTAATAATTAACTTGAAAATTTAATAAACGAGTTATTTATTTATTAAAAAATCAGTTTTTTACGCCCTTTTTAGAGAGTTAGGATATCTATTTAAACATTATTAAATAACAATATGTATATTGCTAAATATCTTTTTAGTTTTAAATAAACAGGCTTTCAACTGACTCATCTTTTCAGATTAGTAGCATTATTTCTTACAAAACATTAGGCAACTCGTAAATTATGAATTATATAACATTTTGTAAAATAATAAATATTAAATACTCTCCTTACCTAAAAACGAAAGAGTGAATCAACATCAAGAATTGCCATTAATTACAATGTATAAAATAAATTAACTAATTATACTTTATGACATATTGACCTTTTTGTAGCTGCATATTTTCTTAAAGAAAGTAATAAATTCGCACATATATTTGTTTACATGTTTCAATAGTTATGTATACATATCTGAATTTGGAAATAAGTCCAAGGTAATTTTATATTAGTCTTAGATATCGTTGTAATATATTTAGACATTTTTCCAATAAAATTGAAATCTTCTGTATTTGGAGACTGTAACTAGCCAAATTTGATGTTTTATCGACTTTTAAAACGCCTAATATTTGATATTGGTCTTAAAATAAAATAAGCATCTATCTAATTTGTATAGGGAACTTTAGAAATAGCAGACGATAAAATTATATCAAAAACAGAGAGAGCAAGTTTTTAAATTACATAGAAATACTTTCAAAAACTTACTATCTTTGTTTTTGATTTAATTGCGTTATATCATCTTTAAAGGTAAAATTATAGATTACTTATTAAACTTATTAAATACAACTGCCTCCTGTTATTGAGATACATCTGAAAAAAAAACGATGTTAATGATTTCCAGATAAAATTTGAGCAACAAAAAATTCAAATATTAATAAGTGAGATTCAACGCACAAGCGCACATAATGAAAACTCGTTTCGAGTTAAATCTATGGTAGAGGTCTCTCAAACTTAGCAAATATTATTAAAAAGTTATAAAACTAGTAAAACCAACTAAAAGAAGTTTGGGATGAGAAAACTCTTCTAAGACACTTAATTTTGGACAAAATCTAGAATCTCCATTTCTCAATTGATTGAAGTTAGTTTCCTACCTATACAGTCAGTAAAAATATTAAATTTTGTTTTGACGGTCACATATATTATAAAAGTCTTGAAATATAAATTCTCTTTAGTTTTTAATTGCTTGAACGTTTGTTAATAGCTTTTGGTTAAGCCCTCATAATTTTAGAGAGGTAATTTTATTCTTAGTTGTTTTAGTATAAATTTCTTGATTTTCTTGTAAATATTAGTCTGATGAAGTTACTATGTAACGAAACTATAGTCACTATTAAATTAATAACTTTTGTTATTATTTTTGTGGAAATCTTAAAACGTTGTTTTATTTATTCAAATTTAAAAAAAAAAAAAAAAAAATTATAAAAGTCTCCATGAAGAAATTTCATTTCAGGCATTTGATAGAGTTAATCTTTGATTGTGTGTTATTATAAGATTTCAAGCATTTAACGCAAGTCGAGGTACAGCTCTTATCATTACTGGAAGTTTTTTTATGGATACATAATTGTATACTAGAAATGTTTCTTTGTATTAGAACTCTGTTGACAACCCCTATAACTAGGGGTTGATACAAAGTTGTTGTATGTTCCTATAATACAAGAAACTCCTGTTATCCTATTAGTGTACCAGTTTGCAACCTTGTAACTCTATATTGTTATACAAATTAAAATATTTCACCCTGTATATGGGAATTTTATAAAATAAATAAAAAAAATTTTTGAGTTCAAATAGTTATTAGTAGATGTTTATAATGGAGTTAATATACAAGTTAGTAATTATTTTTATATATGATAGTGTTTGAAATGAGTTAAATATCATAAAGATTTATATTAATATTGATAAAGTTATATTTGAAATTTAATTTATTAAAAGATTATTAAAAGTTAAATGTTATGTTTATTAAATAAGATAGGAGAGTTGATATGCAAGTAAAGAATAGGAAACGAAGGTATTATAGATAAATTGGCAATAAATTTAACAAAAGTGAAAGAATCTTAAAAGTCATTAAAATAATGAAAGATGTTATAATAAAATTGAAATTTTGGAATTGTCATACATGAAATTTAAGTCAGATAGTAAACAGGGAATATAGAGTTAATAAACTAAACTAAGGCTGAGATATTAAAAAAAAATCTAGTGGTAAATTAAATCTAAAAAAAAAATAATAAACAAAGGATTGTCAATCAATGAGATAAAATTTTTTTTATGATATTTGATATGGAATATTATGATAAGTTTATATATTAAAAAGACATTTTGAATGCTGTAAAGAAAATGGAATAAAAATTATACATATACCAACAATTAGAAGATGAATTTTATTTCATACATTTAAGAAAGTGAAAAAAATATTTGAAGTTATAACGAAGACATTTAAATTTATCATTAAGCGTAATGGGAATATTTAAGAGTTAATAACTAGAAGAAAGTAAGAATTGGTGTTGTAAAGAACATGAGAAGTTAATAAGATTTGTATCCAGATTTAAAAGCAAAAGCATAAAGAAGAGGAATATACGGATTAAACATAAATTTATATTTTTTTTTGTAATGTTTATTATTTTTTTTACTAGGACCCAGCCAAAATTCTGAGATAAATTGTAAATATCATTACAATATATATTCATTATTTGTTATGATCTAGTTGTGCATTTTGGTTCCAAAAATGTCATTAGGGGTTTAAAAAAGGATTGATCTAAAGGATAAAGACTGAGTGGCATGACTAAGAAGGCAAAATAAAAGTATATTATTAGAAACAGATTCTAGCACATCGATATCGTTGTATTGAGCTGCATGGCCGAGGAAAACCATATATAAAGAACTAATTTAAAGTCAATGTGTTGACACTACAAATTATTATACACAGAAAGAAGGTTTACAACGTTATTTAGCGGAACAATTATATTATCAAAATTTACGCTTACTTGGTGAATATTTTATATCTTCAGACGAAGGGTGCACGTGATTTTAATGCTTTAAGACCAACTTCCTTTCGAAAACATTGTTTAAAGAAAACGTTTATTTCTTCATTTGATCCCTTTTACTTATATATATTTTTTTAAGTCATAAACTTAGATATGATCGTCAAACTCTGCAAATAACATCACAGTTTTAAAACAATACGATGAATCCTAAAATATAATCTAAAAAGTATTTTTCATTGATTCACGGAATAAAAAAATCTAAATAGAAAATATAAACTGTCTAGATCTTCATGGTTTCATATATTGTTCAACTCTGTATTTGTAGCTACCACCCTCGCTGCTGTATTTATCAGATGCAACAGAACTATACCGACTAAATAAGGTGCGCTCGTGGTCAATAAACAAGTTCTTTTTTCAAAATTGCGTGGTCGTCACATTTCCTTACTGAGAGACTGGGTGTTGTATATACATACTCTAGTTGTAAATATCAAAATTTTATTTGATACCTATGTGTCAGGATAAGTGCAGTATAAAATTAAATGACTCCTTGTTAGGATTCATTTTATTTTAACATTTTAATTGACGTACATTTCTGATAGTAAAACACAAATATATGTCTTTCCTTGTTTTATAAACAATTTTCACATTTCTAAATAATATTTGTAATTGATAATAAAATATACCTTATAAAAGATTATTTTATAACTAAAAGGAAATCAGACTGGACTTTCGACACGTCTCTACATAAGTATAGGTATTTATTAATCACATATAATTTTAATTTTCTATTCGTATTATCCGGTTTTAAAATTTATTAATATAAGATCAAAAACAATATGTAAAAGGCTATTTTCTCAGATAACAATTTCATCTGTGCAAATACTTCCATTTTTAGTCAAACTTTATATTATTGAAAAATATTGTGACCTACTGCCTCATTAGTATTTGTTGCTGTTAGCATTCCTACAATAAAATTATGAATAGAAACTGTCAATTATATAAGAACCAAAAATTACATCTTTGATTAAACCTTATCTATGATCTTTATATTGAACTAGATATTGGGAATTGCATTGCGAAACACTTTATTATGTCCTTCGCAAGAGCTTAAGAAATACATTCATTACATATCTGTGAACACAATTGTGTGAAATAATAATTGCGACATAAAATTTTGAAAACTAGAACAAACAGGTACATTTGAATAAGTTACATTAGATGATACAGTAACTAATCAAATTAAACGTTATAACTTTGATATATCATATAGATTATATAACTAGTTTTATTCTATAGGGTATTTTTGGTTATTGCAAACAAATATAAAATATAATTTAAGACTTTACAGTTAATAAACTAATTATCCTTTTTGTGGAAAAAAAGTTAAGAATAACAATAGCAAAACTTATGTGAATATAATTTTAATAGAACGGTAAATGCAAAAGAATAATAATATTTAATTATATGGAATTAGATTAAAACATTAATGATATATCTAAATAAGTTGAATGATCGATTTTATAAGGCAATTAAATCAAATATCTGTTAATTAAAATTAATTTTGAAATTTAAGTAACTATTGCACATGCAGTAGTATATATACTGAAATTTTGCATTATTAACTAATTATAGTTCCTAAATCAAATTTGTTTAATTACTATAATTAGCATTAGTCATTTGGGATGTATTAGATAATTGTTTATTACAAGTAGTGTTATTAAATTGAATCTATATCTAGCGATTTTAAAAAAACAAGAAATTCTAAAATTAATCTGCCAGATTGAAAATATGATGATACTATCTCATATGCCAATTATAAATAATGAATAAAGCGTTCATATACAAATTGACCTATCAGCTTCTGTTACTTTATGACCAAAAATAAAAACTAAGTCTAGAGCTAAGAAAACCTAACTAGGCTTGGCAGGCGTTTAGAAAAATTGTATTGGTTTTTGTATATATTCTCATTCTGTAATTACTAATGCAGTATATCTAATAGAACGTCTTTAAACCAAGTAATATATTATCTGAAAGTAATAAAACGAATAATTAAAGTGTACTTCACAAAATGATTTATTAGAGTAAGTGAGTTACTGAAACGGAAAGACTGTAAGCTAACTCCACCTCTATTTTCATACTTTTTTTTTCAGCTGAAAGCGAAACATTAACGATATATCTATACAGTCGTTACCATATAATTCTCTTTATAATGAAATTTTCATGTTTCTTGCAATCTCTTTTATTACAGAGTAGAATTATGCGAGACAGATCTGAGATTTGGTCCAGTGACAAATTGTAGGTGTCCGCGATAACGATAACGACGTTGAAGAAACTTTAAACCTTGCATATTTTTTTATGTTCAGTATTTTTTTATACAAGAGATTTATTTATTTATAAATTTATTATTAAAAATCCCCGTAATAGACTACCGTTCTTAGAGTATCCTGGTTAAGAAATTAATTAACTATCAAATTGTCCTTGATGAAACCCACAACTAAATATACACATACAAATTAAATAATCTATAAGCTCTAACTAGTAGACACGTATGTTGAAATTGCAAATATTGAAAGCATGAAAATGAAAGTTCCGACTTAACTATATCAGGACACTGTTCGACAAGTATTAATAGATAATTTATAGCAACTTTATAGATCATTTATTAAGTGTTTATAATACTGAAAACGATTTTTTTACGGCTTAAAAAAATAAATCCAAAAAGAAATTTAGATATTGTTTTATTAAATAAATCTTTACAATTTATAATGCGCGAATTAAGAAAGGAGTATAGTTATTGATACTAGAGATTCGACTTTCTTTTTTATTTTTTAAGATCGGAATTCTATTAATGGACAGTTTGTTTTGATTCCACTTCTAAAGTAAATACGTTTAGTTTTAACCTAAATGTTGACGAGTTACTACAGTTTAGTACAAGTGGTACATTTCTTCAACAATAATAATACTGTTTATATATTCAATTCAGCTGTATTTTCTTAATAAATATATTACAACCTACATTCTGACATTTATAATCTAAACTTCATGGACCAAATTGAGGAAGAAAAACTTGTGCAACTAGTGTTGAATTTCGACTTTCTTTTTAGTTTTTTATTTAATTGAAATTCAGTTAATAGGAAAAACGTTTTGTGCCTGCTAATAAGTTCCACATGACCAAACAATTCAATGAATAAAGTAATTTTCAAGTGTCATCGGTTACATTATTTCGTTGCGCAACAAATTTCCTTGATTCTGTTAAAAAACCATGAAAAATTGTCTGTGGCTTATAAAATTATCGTTAACTAAGAATAAATAAGAAAGATTGTTAATGTTAATTTTGTAAATTTATATATTTAAATTATTTAAAAAAAATCTAATTCTGTATTTTATAAGCAGTTATCTTGAACCAGTGACCTTTTAACAAAATTCACAATGATTTTTGTCGCATACAATATACCACATTTTTTGAATTGGTAAATAAATAAATAAATTAATAAGTTTGAGTATACTTAAACAGTATATTGAAAAAACATGTCGCATATAAAATATTTTTTCTATTTTGAGCTTTTTAAACTAAAGTATCATAGTTTCATATTCGAATAGTACTTTTATAGCCATAAAGGAACTGTTTTTAATGTGTATATAGACACAATTTAGATAAAAAAATTATACAATCTTATAAAAATTACAAAACACATTTATTGCGTACATAGTTCAATAAAAATATTTAGTATCTAGTCTTTCGATCAAATTTTCTTACTTTGTTGATTTCCTAATATAGCTACAGTCAATGCACTTTTTTAATGGTCTAGTGCAATTAAACTTTATATTTGTTATTAAAACCTTGTCAGAGACAACTTTCGATACCTATACATTGGTTTGAACAGTTCTCATTTTTATCCGGCAAGGTGAAATAATGAGGCCAGAAATAATATATGACTGAAAGTTAAAGTCGCTTCAGGAAATATTAGGCACCTGATGATATGCGGAATGTACACTTTTGATTTTTAGATAACGACATACATATGGTAATAACTCTGTGACCTTCAAACATGTCGAGTAATTTCGTTTTGTAGAAAAGGAAATTATCTTTCGGAAGTGTTTTATATTAATACTTTATTAATGAGTATTTGTTTTTGTACATAATATTTCAAACAGCTAATATAGAATTGAACAGAATCTACCAGAACTCTTTTACCAATAATAGTAAAAATTAATATCTATTGGCTCGTAAAAATAAATACGAAAAGAATTTAATGGGTTGTAATATAATATAAATGTCAAATACCTTTTTATAGAGATATAAAATAAATACATCTAAATTTTAATGTGAATACACAAATAAAAATTAAGGGAATATCTTAATGTATAGATTTTAAGGAAATGCAATATTTCAAATGTAGCAAACAAAAATATTGAAATAAAATAAATTTAAACTTGATCTACATACAAAAAATAACATGAAAATTGAAGGAGTCATATAGATCATTGATTTTGTAAAACTAATGGATTTAAAATGTAGTTTTTATAATGTAGTTCTTGGATCTAATAATAAAAATGTTTTGTAATGTAATATTTTTTTTCTATTTTTGGAAGATTATTTAAATTTTTTTATAATATATTAAAATGTTTGTGTTAAGTTCTCTAGTTTAAATAATTCATAAGGTCTAATATTTTTTCTCAAATATTTATCCACTATTGAATTGTACGTAAATTTTCAAAATGATACTGAAACTCATGTTACCATCTCATATTAGAAGATAACATTAAAATACTAATAAGCTATTGGTTGTAGCGTATTTTTTTAACATTTTTTTTTAAATCATGTAGTATTTTTATTAAAAAATTTCTAGTAAATATATAAGATGATAAACTTTCAAAATATGACGGTATGGTATAAAAATGTTTACAAGATGTTATTGTAGATTTGATTGCACCTATAAAACATCACGATTATTTTAAATCATTGCTAATACGTGTAACTAATTTTTTTTAGTTATGTGTTAGCTACATGGTGTTTCCGGCTGAGGTAAAAGTATTTTTATTAGTCCAAATTCAATAAAAATATTTTTTTATTAAGTGCATATTAGCACCAATTGATGTATTCTCAGGATAAAGTATACTAAAGGTAAAAAATATTGAGATATTTAGAGCTCGTTAAATAAAAACTATTTTTTTAAACAACCAAATAAGGTGCAAAATAAAAAATGACATAGGAAAAAAACCTATTTTTTTTTAAAGAATGTGAGCGCGAATTTGAAAATATCCTGTATCTATAATTATTAATATTTTATTTTTAATATACCATGTATCAAATATATTCGATAGATATCTCGTAAAAAATGAATTGGTAACATCAAATTTGTGATAAAATTGCATTAACTTATTGTTAATTGTGAAAAAATGTAATTCTATATATAATATTGGGCAACCCCTGTAAGTTTAAAGATATTGTAATAAAATGTGCGGGTTAATTCGAGGGTTAATTCGAGGTTAATTCTTTGACATATTTTACTTTTTTCTGTCACTCTTTTGCCAAAAATGGGTTCAAAACCTTTTTAAAAAGGGATGCCCCAAATAATTTTATGTTTCATTACACAATGCTATTAAGGCTGCGATTAACAGCATGGTTCTGCCATAGATTCATAGATAACGCTAACATACTAATGTAATGGTTTAAAATGTTCTACAGCGGTCCAACTAAAAAGTCGACACCACCTCGTACATTTCGGCACAAAAATGTTCTGACCCACTCTCCGATGATTTGGCAAACGTGCATCTCTGCAGATTTTTAGTAAATATTAATATTTGTGTGTACTGAACTTCGTCTTCTATGCAACATTGCTAAATTTAATAAATGAAATAATATTGGCATTAATTAGAAATAAATTATGAACCAAAAAATATAAAACGTATTTTATAACTTAAATAAAATATTTTAATCCGGGATATAATTAATCTATTTTTTTTTAACATTTCCAATGACACAAAAAAAGAAAAACCTAAAAAAAATTGTATGTGATGTATGGGAACTCTTTTTTTTCGGTAGAACCGACCAGCGTCGCTTCTATGATCAAGGGTGTCAATTGTCATTATGAATTTTGAATTTTGAAATCATTTCATTTCGCCCCGTGATTGTTTAGTTTGGTGATTTTGTTTGTTAGATTTTGTTTATTTTAAAAAGAAATAGAGTTTTGGTCTGTTTTGTTACAACAGTAAAATAATGAGATGTAATTATTATTATTATTATTATTATTATTATTATTTTCAAGTGCATTGTTTAAAAAAAAAATATTTTTCAAAAGAAATTCACAAATTAAGGGGCGTTTGAAAAATGTTTCGAACATCTTGGTAAAAATAAAATATTTTGCGTTCCAGTAAAATCGGAAAAAAAGTGAAAAATGTCAAAAAACTGAAAATTAATTGATTGATTGATTCCCCAAAATGTTATTTCAGTATGTTTAAAAATTGATAACCATATGCGTTTACCAATTCTATGATTTCAATTTAAAACATCCAATAGGGATTCGTAGAAAATCGCCCTGTATTTATTATATTTATTTTAAAAATTCAAAAATATTTTTTAAATATAAAAGATACTTCCCAAAGTCAAATAATAATATATTTTATCCGAAAAATACATTCTTTAAAAAAATACCATTTTTTGCAAACAAAATATGTATATCATAATTCTACTTTATTTCATAATTTATCGATATTTTTTATAATACTTACTAACCCCTATATACATGGAGTTAATAATTTTTATTTATAAAGTAAAAAATTCTATTTTATTCCACACTGTAATATAATACAAATATCATGGATTTAATTAAAAATAATTTGCTTATATATTCCAAATCGTGTTATAAAACATAAATAAATTACAAATAATGTTATTAATATTTAAAAAAATATATATAATGTTAGTTGTGTTAGTTATACAGTTGTTAGTTTATTATTTACATATTATTTCATGCTAGTTACGGTGTTGATATATACATAAATTAGTACAATGTTTAAATAAATAGAACCAATGAAATTTTTATATAGTATTAGTAACAAACGTATAATTAATTAGAACTGCTAATAAAAGGAATAATTATAAATGATAAAAAAAAATGAGTTAACCTATATTAGATAATTTTCATATCCCATGCAGATTTTAATTTGCAACAAATTTGTTAAAAAAACTAATTAGTAAAATAGTATTAACACTAAATTATTAGTACGTAAAGTGTGAGAGATCTGAGCGGTAACATAGAACAGTAAAGTTAGTCACCGTAGTTAATGAAATAAAAATAAACGTATTCACAAAAGCGCTAACACTCTTACGCAAAGTACAGTTATTGAATAGTAACCAGCTAAAAATTATGCGTTCGCTAAATAAATTTAAATAAATACATTTTTTGATTATTTCATATAAACAATGTATTTCGAAGTTAGTATCCTACAGTGCGAGATTTTTATTCCCTTTAAATTTTTGAGCAAAAACATTTTATTATTTAACTAAAAAGTTTTTTTTTTAATTTTGGACTCTTTAATTGTATGCGTGCTAAAAACCAATAAATTTATACACATACATTGGGTCACAGCAGGATAATAACAAGAAAACCCATTTTCAACCCTATCCATTTGGGGACTTACCAAGAGAAAGAAAAATGAAAATCGTCACACTGGTCCCCATTTTCGTGAATATCGTGATTAGTATGTCACTAGAGATGATCCAGACACTATAATGTCACACGCAGGAGCTAAAAGCACTTCTCCATATATGCAGCGGAAAACGAAATTCTCCTCAAATGTGACAGCAAGAGTGCGCGCCCGATTTTGTCGCAGCAAGTGCTTTAACTGACTTGATCGCAGTAGAATTGAAAGTTTCTCTTAAGTTCGATTAGCCAGTGGGGACTAAGAGAAAACTAAAATCCCCTCTTTTGGTTTGGGTAATATTATATTGTATTTTTCCTTGGGTTTACTATAGCATTCACTTCGCAAAATTTATAAAGTCCTTGTAGTCCGCCCCCAATTCAGATAGATACGTTAATAGACTCATTTCCCAAAACTGAACGAGCTAAATCACCGTTACGATGATTCTATTTTAACTTTCATATTCTTCATATTTTTAATGACATTTAGGCACTAATGACGAATCTACTTAAGTTATTTGTTTAACTAGGCAGAGTCTAACATTTCATTGCCGAGGCAAAGCCGAAGCAATAATTTTTCTCCGATTGTGCATTAAAAAAATTATGTAATGTAACTTATATTTTTTAATTTTTGCTCAGTCTGATCAGAAAATTATATTAATATTTATACTTTTAATTTAACCACTCACATTTTCGAGTTATTGCACACCATATATATGCGTGCCCTTTAGTAATAATTCAAGGGTTTTCTTAAAGTTTTATTTAAAGGAAAATTTTTTATTGAAATTAATCAATAATCGATTATCAACAGATTATATAAATCGTTTAAAAAATTCAATCAATTAAAAATTCAGAAAATCAAATACCAATTAAAAAATCTGATTACTATTTAATTAAAGATCGAATGTTAATCTATGAAAAATTAAATTCAATAAGTTATCCATATTTCAAATGTAGTCCAAGTTTTCAATAAATAAAGCAAGTCAACTATTCATGCTTACTTGACTTTGTGCTTTATTTCTTATTGAAAAATTAATTAAGAAATCGAATATTAATCGATTACAAAATCGTATCAAAATTAATTGAAAATAAAAATTTTTGTAAAAGCAATGAAAAATCAAAACAAAAGTGTGACCTCAAATTGATTGGTCAAACGGTTCGGCACTTTACTATGGAAATGGTTTCAATCTTATCGAGGGACCTCAAAATAAAACAATATCAGAGTGTCGCGTGGACTACCAGAAACAAGAAAATGCGCGATTACATTTTCTCTAACTTTATGGGAAAGCTGTCAAATTTGTACCAAATATAATACTTGAAAAAAGAAATTTTATAAAAAAATTTAAGGACACTTTTGTTAAATATTTTTTATGGATTTTTCATTGTCTTTACTTTTAATCAATATTTTGATCAATTATTTTTAATTGATTTTTTAATCTATAATGCAATTCATTTTAATATATTAATCGATTAATAATTAACTTTTATAACAGATTTCTCGTGGATTTTAAATTTTGAACTTTGAACCATTTTTTATAATCGATTTTGTATTCGATACGATTATTAATTTAATTTCAATGGAATTGCTGAATTCTTTAAAAAAAATTACAAAAGGTGAACACACAATATGTTAATGAACAATAAATCAAAAATATGAGTTATCGAATTAAAAGTTTAATAGTAAAAGTCTTTCGTTTTAACAGTTACAAAATTACATGGTCTAATGTTCTAATTAGCGTGAGCAAAAATTATGATGTGTTTCTTTAAACGCACTGTATACAAAATCGGTTTCGCCTCGGCAAAGGAATATTAGTCACAGAAGTAAATTTGCTACTTTTCTGCCTATAGCCCAGGGTAAATCCGACTTTTTGAGGTCAAAACAGCGAAAAATTCTCAACAGGATTGTAATAAGGGGAATCGTTTCTAAAAATGATTACAAAAATTCACCCCTGCGGTTTCAAAGGGGGATGATTTTTAAGGGTTCAAAAAACGTTTTTTTGCAATTTCCAACGAAGTGTAACTTCCAATCAAAAATTGGTCTAGGTAATAAATAAATCTACAATTTTGTTTTAAACAAATTTTTAACATGACTCCATATTTTCCGATATAATGGTGAAAACCGTTTTTTTGAATTATTAAGTTTTTTAGGTTGAAAAAAATTTCAATATACAGTTAATTTTTTTAAATTGCCAAAATTATGCATTTTTATGAAAAATTATGGGATATCAAAATAGTAGAACAAAAAATGTTCTACACATTTTGTCGTTACTGTTTTTTCGAGTTCCGGCGCATATTTTCGCCGCTAGAGGACATGAAAGAAATATATATAGAAAATGAAATTTTTTCAATCGAAAAATTTATGGTAGAAATTTTTGATTTTCAGTTTCAGTTATAGTCACAAAATAATTCATAAACGATACTGCCACCGTTATGAGTCAGTTAGTACTGAACCATCAATATTGAGTGTTATACTTTTAGTATTATTTTGTTTTGTTGCTTGATTTATCAATTAAATGTTTATAATGATTAGCTTTGGATTCTCTTAGCAGTGCCGTGTACCGTAATTTTGCTGTCTTGTAAACTATTTGGTAATTATTGTCATTTTTATTTTTATATAACCAGTAAAGTTTTTTGAGATATTTACTGGCATTCGTAACTTCAGGAGTAATCCATGTTGATTTTTGTTTATTTGTTTCTATACTGGGTTGTATAATTTTTGGCGACAACATTTGATTTGTCTGAAATGTAATTAAAAATATTTGAATTTTTATTAAAATAAATTTTCCGCCTACCAATTCTTTATTTTTGTTCACAGTAATACACACAAATTTTCAGTGACGTTCTACAAATTTATGTAAAACATAAAATAAAAAATAATATGTAATATATAAGTAGTTTTTTAGACGGATATTAACAACAAATCTTTACTCTTTTGTCACAAAACAATTTCCTTCCTTGCAGTTCTTTTAAAAATTGAAACGTCTAACAATAAATTCATTATGAATCTTTGATTATTGATTTTTAAAGAGAAACCCCAAAAAACTTTTTTTCTTTGGGTATAATGATCGTTTCAAACAGAAAATAATAAAATGTAATTTTTTCTACTTATTTATTAAAAAAAATTAATAGTCTTGTAATAATTATACAATTAAATTAAAACACATATAAATAAACCATTAAATAAACAAGACGAACCATGTAACAAAATTATATAAAAAATTATCTCGTGTTATATTAGTTAAAAAATTGTAATGCTTTCACTATAGTCTTCGCATTTTTTGTTTATTGAATATTTGTTATTTGAAAATAACATAAATATGAATGGAGTTTATCAGCTTATTAGCTTTTTTTATTGTAGCATTTTTTTTATTTTTTTTAATTGATTTTTTCTTAGCAGTTTCTATAGATGCACAACTTTCTAGATATGATTTTATTGCTAGATGGTTTATTGTAAATAAAACTGAAATATAAGTGCTGTCTGCAAGAACTTCACTGATGTTTTATAGGAAAATTTCGACCACCACAATGCACGGACGCACTGTGAAGCGGTATTTTTGAGCAAAAAAAACGCTATGGCTATTTTCGGACTATTGTCTGAAAACACTCTTATGAAATAATATGTTTTTTATCGATTCCCGTTAGAATTTAAAAAATTGGAACACCTACCTACCCTCATTTTGTTCCCGTTAGAATTTAAAAAATTGGAGCACCTACCTACCCTCTTTTTGTACCAAGATAACCCCTTTAGGCTTTGCCTCGGGTTAATAAACCTTTATTGATTTAAAATAAAATTAATAATAAAAAGAGGTTTGCATAAATCTACCGAGTCTGACAAACTGAACTCCTATTACATGAAACTTTACATTTTTTTAAAAGATATCTATCAACAGCAAATATCCGAAAATTATTTTTATGTATACCTGGTGGTACAACAATAAATTACTTAAATGTTTTTAAATGAAATAACCTATTTTTTTACGTTTTTAGAACATCTATAGCCATTATTCTATTCTTTCAAGATATTGTTTTTAATCATTCGTCATTATTGGAAACAAACCATTTTTTTTTGCAAATGTTGAATTTTCAAACCTCTCTTTTGAAAAATCTCCACTGTTGTCTCAGATTTAATGCTGGAATTAAAAAAACTCCATATTGATATGAAAATTTAAAATATAATGATGCCAGGTCATTTCAGATGTCATATCTAAAATGATCAATCCTGGTTGACTTATTATCTGGAAATAATTAAAAAAATTATTCAAGTGAGATATAAAAAAAGAATTATGGAATTTTGTCAATTTAGATAAAAAAAATTTGAAATTGTCAAAAAAAGAAATTTTGTAATTATAATTTTGAATGTTACAATGAATGGTTAATGAAAAATAGAAATTAATTTAACGAGGTGAGAATATTTTATTGACGCAAAAAACAATTAGATAAAAAAATATTAAGTATAAAAAGGGTAATACGTGAAGGTGAAAACAAGAAGTTATAGCAATAGGAGGAAGGGAAGAACTATTAGATAAGACAGTAGACAGAAAGAAACAGGGAAGGACAATATTAAGAAAATAGAAAAAGACTAGAAGGTGAAACAAAAACAGACTGAGATAGGAGCGATAGAAGAAACATAAACAGAAGAGCAAATCTGAAGAAAGTGAAGAGATAAGACCTATTAATATTGAGAAATTGTATTTTTTTTATAAAATTAATTTTATAAATTTATTGTAGTGAACCCAACCCGGATTGAGATTCTTAGATAAGACATCTGTAATATACCGGGTGGTCCATATCATTATAAAGCAAAACGGGTACATTTGAATTTTTATGTTGTATAGGGGGTCCAAAAATTTTTAGTTGTTTCAATTGGAATACCCTATATAACTGTTCATATTAAATTTATCGTTTCAAAAAAGATTTAAAACATTATTAATTAACATAGGTATTATGAAAACAAAAATAAAGGAACTTCTATGAGATAATTAGTTTACAAATGCATAAAAATAAATATTACTAAAAAAACTGTAGGTATTTAAATTGTTAATATTTAGATTGTATAGATAACACCACTAGATGTAAGGCCAAATGCAGAACCTTGAAATATACAAATATTAATTACTACCAAAAAATTGTTTAAACCAAGGTTTATTTAGCACTTCCAGAAGTTTTAAGTTAATTTCTCTTTTATTTAGTCAATATGTAAATTGCAAAATATTCAGCAAACACTGAATTTACTAAGTAACTACATTAATTTTTAATTTTATATTCAGTTTAACCTTGTCCAGCGCCTAGAATTGCATTTGATATCCGCATGCTTGGGACTAAGTAACATATGGAGCAAAGCAGACAATAGAAACTGAAAATATAATGACATATATGTCGGCGTTAACGTTGTTTCGGATACACTCGGTAGAAATCAGTTGCTGCAACCGGATGTGATTGTTTCTGTTACAATTGATAATAACAAATGGACTCAGGGACTTTCACATGCATATGAATATGATTAAGTTATATAAAGTAAGTAATCGACCGTGTATTTAATCGAAATGGCTGAAAATCGATAAGTTTTTGTAATGTTTCAACATGTTTTAATTTTAATTATACAATGAATAATGGTGTTTTCATATGGTAAATTCAATCTTTAAAAGGTCTCTTTGGAGTACCTACTTGCGTTAGAAATCTATTTGAGATTTTATCTACTATGTTGTGATGTTGTAATAAAAGTCACAAGTAAAAAAATCGTTTAATTAAATACTGATATATATACCTTTACATTTTTAATAATATATTAAATATATTTTTCGCCATTAATACATTTAAAAAATATAAATATAATTGTGTATGTTTTACGAGTATTCTAAAAATTAACTATAAATACAGTAACAATAACAGAACAATAAAAATTGTGCTAATGAAAATTATATTACATTCTGAATCGTCAAAGGAATGTAGACCAATACACAACATTTAAAATTAGAAAGGAAAACGGAAAAAAGAACCGCGAAAATTGGTCAATACAGAGTGCTATACTTTTTCCATCACAAAAAGTGTCATACTGAGGTTGGCTTACAGAACTGAAACGTGGTCTTTCCATTCCCTAAAAATAATTATTTCACAAAATATATTTTTTTATTCATAGGAACGTATTTTAAAAAAATAAGAAATATTTATTTTTATCAGTGTATTATCTATTTATCCTTGTATATTTGATGAAATAGACAGTTGCAAATAAACACAGTAGAAATTATCGTGCAAATGATGGAACTAAATGCACTGTTACAACATATTAGCATCCTTTGTAAAACAATGTTAGATATAAGACCAATAAAGTACTAAGCATGTCTAATTAATATGTTTTGAAATTATGTGTGTTAATGTTTTATTCGAATAATTAATCGAAAAGAAAATAGCAAAAACAATACCTTATATTCATTAATTTCTGAAGTAATATCTTCATCAGAATACCCTTTCATTGCTTTAGTAGCTACTGGCCCCATATAATTGTTGACAACTGCAAATTCCATCAAAGACATAAATACAAAGACCGAACAACTAGACATCCATACATCTATTGCTTTGACATAAGATACCGGAGGCAATGATTGTTGCGATTGAGTATTTTGAGTAGCTAGAAATAAATCAAATCACAATAAAATTACTTTATAAAACAAACCATACAAACAATAAATGACCACCCTCCGCATCAATGAGAAATTAGCTTTCGGTGAATTTGCTCCATTTTTAGGGTTCCGTACCCCAAAGGGTCAAAACTCGCGTGTCCATCCGTCCGTCCGTCTGTCACACCGGTCTAGAAGCTAAACCGTTGGAGCTAGTCTTTTCACAGTATATGCGTCTTGTTGACCCAAAGCCATATAACTTGTAAAATATATTTTTAATTGTTTTCAAGGGGGGCTCCCATACAGCTAAAGGGGGGCGTTGAAAAAAATTTGGCCTACCCCATCAAGTGAGGTATCGTTGAATAGAACTCATTGAGTAGATTAAAACCATATTTTTTTTAAATATTGCAAAACGTAGGCATGAGAAGCCATTAAAGTCAGCATTTTTTACAAAATTTTGTTCCGAAGTATTTTTAACTTTCCATTGA
Organism: Neocrepidodera transversa; assembly: GCA_963243735.1. NCBI lineage: Eukaryota > Metazoa > Arthropoda > Insecta > Coleoptera > Chrysomelidae > Neocrepidodera > Neocrepidodera transversa. The sequence continues at coordinate 7,327,820 of OY725339.1, forward strand.
CCTATGATCTTTAAATTTGGTGATAATGTTTATTGTTACGTATATTTTACCAACAAATACCAATATATCAATAAATATGGGTTTTTCCTTACCATTCCCTCATTTTTAGGGTTCCGTACCCCTGCATTTATGCGAATTGTGATATTCGATATTTTATTATTTTTATCTGTGTTATCGTATTAGTTTTATTAAAAATTTGTTAATATTAATTAATAAGTATTATAATGATATGCCCATATAGCATTATAAAATTTTGATTGGGTTCTACATAACAGAAAAATCATAAATTTGTACAAAAAAAAAACCGATAATTATTAAAAAATTTGAAATTTAAGTTGCCTACCAAGTGACTCTTCTCTATTTTCTTCGTCTATGATAATTTTGAGATCTACTTCTTTTCACTGCTTAAATTTTTTTTATATTCTTTTTGATGCTGCTCTTCTTTTTTATTATAATTCCTATGGAAATATACCATTTAGATTTTTCCAATACCCATTTTCTTCCACCAAATTTTTTTTAATTTCGACTTTTCTTTTATTTTAAATAAAAAATAAAAAAAACCTTTTTTACTTTTTATAGCTAACATCTTTTTTTGTTTTTATTCCTTGAAAATAGAGACATTTTACATATTTCAGGGTTTTTTGTATTAAAAGTAGAAAATTTAAAATCTTTTACAAATCGTATATAAAAATTATGATTTTTTTTATTATTTTCCAGTCTCTAATTAATCTCGACTTTCTATTCTTTTTTTAAAACCCCCGAACAAAAATCATTACTTGATTTTTCAATCTTATCTTTTTTATACTGAATGATTTTAATTTTCATATTTAAATCTTTATTACTTTTCCAAATATAATAAACATTTTATATCTATTAAATTTCATAGGACCTTCTTTCCATATCAAAAATTTGTTGATTATACCAGAATTTGAATTTTTACTTATGTACCCAACAATACAAAACTTATTTATAATAATAATACTAATAATAATAAATTAACTTATATAACTCATTCAAAATGGTTTCATTATAGTATATATGCAGATTGTGATATTCATAATTTTTTTTTCTTCATCGAACACACATGCGCCAGGTTATTTTTCTTTTCACTTCTTAAAATCTTTTTACCAAGTATTTTTCACTTATTAGTTGGATTAAAATTTCCTCTTTTAATAATCCTGCCTCTGCACAGCTGGCTTATATTCAACATTTGGTACGGAACCCTAAATGTGCGAAGTCCGACACGCACTTTACCGATTTATTTTATATATTGTAGAACTCATGATGCTGATCAAATATATTTTTGCGCTAGCGCTCTAAATTCATCAGTTTAGATTATACAGGGTGGTGAACTTAAATCTTCCAAAAAATTCAAATTTCCATTTTGAAGATATTTTTTCGAAAATTTAAACCAAATTAACTATGAATCGATTATTCAGCTAGCCGATACAAATGCATTATAGAGTATAATAATTCCTGCACACACCAACGGTATACAGGGTGAGTCCAAAAATAGCAAGTTTTTCAGTGATTTCTAAAAAAATTAAGCGGTGGAATTTCATTCATTTACAGATTGACGCAAGATATTCAAAATATTTCAGAAGATTTGTGTTAGATACAAAGTTTATACGGCATCAATAAAATAAATCTTAAAACTACTTTACGGAAATAATCAGCAAAAGTCAGTATTTTTTGATGGTCTGTATATTTTGTATTTGCAAAGTGAACTTTCATCATGAATGATTGAATGTGTCCGCGAGTTATCCGGAATTTCAGCTATTTGGATATATCAATAAGCAGAACGAGTGCGGTTTCATGAGAAATAGAACATCTTTTATATAATATAGTCTTAGTCAGGAGATGCCAATATCATCAATCGGAATTGATATTCGTATCTTGCAAAATATCTGTAAATGAATAAAATTCCACCGATCAATTTTTTGGAAATCACTGAAACACTTGCTATCTTTGGACTCATCCTGTATACTGTTGGTGTGTGGAGGAATTATTATACTGGGTGTCCCATTACATCCGGTATTTCAAGAGCTTATAACTTTTAAGCGAATAAAGACAGATACACATTTCACATTCATAAAAATACTTCAGAATGATACAAGTTTTGTTTAGACTCATAAAAATTTTTTTCTCACTTCCGGAAACAATAAACAAAATGGCGTTTTTTTAAAATTTTGTTTTGTTTGCTTTTTTTAATGTATAATTTCTGATGGATAATCGATGCATAGTTGATTCTGTTTGTATATTCAAAAAAGTATCTTCACAATTGCCATTTGAAATTTTGGAAAACCGTTGAATTTAGAGCGTTGGCGTAATGGAGACATTTGATAAGCATCGTGAGTTCTACAACATATAAAAAAATTAGAGCAAATTCATCGAAAGCCGATTTTCCATTGATGCGGTCGGTACGTGGTCCTTTCAATATTTGTTTTTGTTTAAAATTAATAAATATCATTCGTATTGAAACTGATCGAAAAAATCTGATTCATTATACCATTACAATATTAATGACAATGTTTTTAACCTAACTCTTGTGTAACACTTGATGCAATAATCTCACTTTATACTACAATACTTATATGTATTGGAAGGTGATGAAAAAAATAATCCAACGAACAAAATAAAATTTAAACAATAGCCTAATAAATAACAAGTGAAATTCGTCATTACCTAATAACACTATGTTTAAGGAAAAAAATATATAAGCTGAACAAACTAACAAATTATTATTATTTAATCTAAGAACGATTTTTGTTACGGCATATTACCCGTGTTATTGATTCACGAGCATTTATTTTGAAATAAATATTAATTTTTCTGCTGAGACATGCACTCAATGATTTTCATAAAAAGTCTATTATTGTTACAATCATTTAAAACGGCAATAACTTTCTTGGGTTACGGTCGAGTAGTTAATAAAATTGATACACGAGTATAGTACATAACGAATCATTAATTTATGTATATTAAAGTAGTCCAAACTTAGTCAAATTAATTTTAACTTGCTACATAATTTGAGCATTGCTCAAATCCAGAAAAAAAATGTATGTGCCTAAGAGTCAAACATAATTATCTAAATTAGATTACGACTGTCGAAATTTCTATCCAATTCTATATGCATCAAATTGAAATATATAGGTCGAATGATCTCCATCTCTTATTCTTTGATAATAAAACTTGATAGTGTACCTACTTATTATTAATTTTAAGGCTTTCTCTGTAACCGATGAAAGTATGGACAAGAACTAACAAACCTAAAATATATCAAATAACAGCTATGTCATTACTTTCCCTATAAAAGCAAAATAAAAGAGTAGTCTAATCACGAATTGCTATGAAACGAAGCAGTATTTTTATAATCTCTCTAAAGAGGCTTGCACTTGCGTAGTGCCGTTTATAGATTATGCTTGTATTCTAATAAACTAGGTTTAAAAATTGTTATTTTTTGTACTTTTCAGTTAATGTTATCTAGAGTAAAAAGTTGATATTCGTATCACTTTTAACAAAATTTAAAAAAATGTGCTACAGGCGCGCCTCAAGAATTAAACACATAATCTATTGATGAAAACCGCACCTTCCTATTTTTAATATTAAGGAAGCGCGCGTCCAAAACCATTTCAGGTAAGATAACATATTGGCGAGTCTTCAAAACAATTTTAAATGAAAAAAAACTACTGTGTTGATAACGTATAACGTAAACAGTGTAACTAACCCAACCCCCGGTATATCATTTTATAATTTTTTCAATAATTTTATAGAGATATCGTTAAAACGCATTATTTTTATTTGAACTTATTCCAATTTCATTTTCTCAGACACTTCGTCTGTCTGCGTTTATACAAAAAGGTAAAGAACACGTAAACCATTTTAATTCCAAAACAGATTTAGTTTTTGTTAATATTATTATTATTAATATTTAAAGAGTTAAGTTAAGTTGGTAGAATAATCGTTTTGGAGTACTATTTATAATATAAGTTAAAATATAATGGGACACCTGCTATATTAAATAAAAAAAATCTTAGCTCAGCCTATTACTAATAAATAATTTTACATTACATCAAATTAAAGTATTAAAGTACAACTTAATGCCATTAATAATAATTACAGTTACAAATTTACTTGGCAAAAAGTAAAATAACCGAGAAACCGAGAAGAATTATAAATGTCAAGGTTGTACGATATGCCTATTAAAATTTAAATTCTTTCATAAAGAAACAGAAACAGATCAGTTTTATATAACGTTTCATTAACTAAAAATAAGAGGTTACTGTATTTTTCATTTGATTAAACATGAAAAGGAACCCCGGTACTAAACAACTTGATGAACTTCCGATTAATATTGAACTTTCTCCTCCTAAACAATACTTTTGTACTTGTACCACTTTTACACTCAGATTTATATCGGTATTTCGACTTAACAAATGTGGAAAAATTATTCGGCCATAACTGAACTTTTTACATAATAAAACAACACAATTTTAAGCGAAATTAATACAGGGTGCGAGTATTGTGGTTTTTTTTCATGAAAAAAATCTAAATAACTCATTAGTATTTATTCTAAATCCTGAGGTGGGAGGCTGCCCCTTGTTTGCACTCCTTTCGCACATATGTACTATACATGGTAGTATGAACAGTAAATACCGTAAGGTATAATTGAAAAGTAATGAGCATAGACATAATTGTATATTACCTAATGTCAGCAATGACGTGACACCAAGAGTGACGCGTGCTGGAATCGCTTCAGGCTTGATCCAAAATGAAATCCACGACATCACAACTATCAATGCGGATGGAATATAGGTGTGAAACAAATGATAGCCGAGTCGTCTCCTCAAATTAAAAACTACCGCCAAGCATGTAAAATTTCCTGTAATCAGTAATAAGTACGAAATTTTGTATCCATTGCCAACAATTATGTGCTAATATATTATTTTCTTATTGCACAAACCAGAAACGATAATGTGGATTAATTACTTCGTTGTTAAGCACTAATTAAGTTAATACGGGTTTATTGTAATGAAACAGGGGAACTAGTAATAGACGATGATTTAAATGATTATATTATTAAGGAACATTTGTTAATAAAATAGGAACACATACATATGAGATGTAATTATAAAATTAGAATTTGTACTTTCAAATATTAAAATGTGTACAAGAAAATTATATTTTAAGAGTCTTCTTTTACTTATTACTGTTCCCAATATTCCTAGCCTATCTAACTAGTCAATATTATTATTTTGAATTTTAGCAGTCATGTTCTTTGTTGATTGTTTTACATCGCCGCTAACACTTATTTGATTAAAAGATAAAGGAGTACCTGTTGAATATTCTATAGTGCAGTCAGTAGTAAAATTATTTGAAATATCTAATTGCGGCAACTCTATATCAGGATTAACAACTAGTGGATCCGTCATATTCCAAATAAAAACCAAATCATGATCAGTATGGGACACTGAAAAATAAGTTATATATGTATAGTTAATATTTGTGTTATTAATAATTTTACTCACAACTTTCTATCATCATTGAGCAAATCTGTGTGTCGTGAGGATAAGTTTCAAATTTCATTGCACAGGATAATACCAAAGTTAGTCTATAAATGTAAATAAATTAAGGATATAGCTGCGTAACTTTCTTAAACACTTACTTCGACATGTACAATAAAGTTTTGTCATGATATAACCACAGATAATGGTTTGGAATGGTCATTTCGTGAAAGGTTACACTTTTCGCATTCTTAAAAAAACAATCAGGTCTCCAGATATTATGCAACCATTCGACATCTAAAATTCTGTATTCTTCGCTCATATTTTCAGGAAGGCGCAATCTTGGATCTCTCCAACTTTGAGCTAGAAATATGTCTGTAACATACGTCTACAAAAAAGAACATGAAAAACTTTTATTGACAAAAAAAAATGAATTTACTAACCATGGATTCTTCATTAATAGAATCTAAAGATAATACAGTTACATGAAAATAAACTATAGTGGGTTGACCTTGTGATTTTGGCGCTCGATTTTTGTCATAGTGTTTTGGTTTTATTGGCAAAATATCTCTCAGTGACAAACTCGTTTCTTCAATATAATCCCGAATTCTATGTCTTGTATGATTTGCGCCACTGCAAGTCAAAATAGAAAAATTTGTCTTAGTTGGTATACAAATTCATTTTACATTTATATTTTTTATGGTCAAGGTTGTAATTATATAAGAGTTACAGATGAAGTTTTACTTCTAATGGAATCAACTTTTTAATAGAAGATATAGTTGTGTATAAATATTTCTATTAGGTAAATCCAATAATATTAATTGAATCATAAAAGAAGTGAGACAATAGTTTATATATGGAATTTTAGAAAACATAAATATGAGAAATGAGATAAATCAGATCTTTGACATAATTTTATTCGTTATAAAAAACGGTTCACAATGTAAGACGCATTAGTATTAATATTAAAAGAATATCGATATTTTTAAAAGGGGAGCGGAAGACTGAAACACGTGGTCGCTAATAACTGGATCTATAAAATAATTAAAAATTCCTGAACTGATAGGAAAATCGAATATATAATATGATTTAATGTTTTTATAAATTCTTTCATTTAGTTGTAGCAATATTTTATCATATCTCAAGGAAACCCTCAATTGCAATACAATTTATATCTTAAGTTAGTAGTAGCTAAATATCGATTAACTAATTTGTTTGTCGTGTTAAAATTACCATATACTACAAGTAATTACATTAAAACAACATCAGTACTGAATTATAATTATTACAATTTTATAAAAAATAGTCAATCTAATTCTATATTATTTATATTTACATAGTCAATATATTTAAAATAAATAAACGGTTTAAATTATAAAAGGTGTGAATAAAACCTCAATTATTACCAAATACTCTTTCGTATAAAGTTATCTACTTGGTGTACTAATGGTATTGTCGGAGAAACCTTGGATATAAGAATCAGATATCTAAGAACAAAGTATTAGCCAATATCCTCTTGGCTATAAAGCGTAATTTACCAATTGCTATTAAACGTAAAATAACTCTTTTGACATCAACCGTTATTTTAAAAATGTATAAGTATGCATAATTAAAACCTTACATTTACTTGTTGAAAATCGTTGAGGTGTGCACTCTATATTTTTTTGTTCATACTTAAATATTTTAGATTATTGTTCAAGGATTCGTATTTTAATAAAATCAAACCATCAAAAAAATAACAGAAAATAAAATACATGCATTGATTTAACAAAACTTACAATTTATGTGTTCCAAAAACATTTAAAATTGCATCACACGTTAAGAGAAGTATGACTGTAAAATACATTTTATGCACGATATAATAACACTGGAGAGGCCTTAGCATCCTAACTCGTGTATACCTAATCAAATTATAGTATTAAAGTATTATCGGTTACATTGACACAATATATTTTATATTGCATTATAATTTCACACCCTGAATGTTTCGGTACACTTTTTATTTAAACAATTGAAATACTTTGATTCGTCTCACTATATATCTTATTTAAATGTATCGTAGTATATCTAAAATCGTAAAATATATATAAAAATGGAAAATGGATAAAAACAAAATAGAAAGAGATAATATATTTATTGAATTAACTCAATTTTACTATCGCAACAAATTTATTTTTTGTATCAATCTAAATCGTTTAAAATTCTCAATTCCTCTTTTATCTTTTTTGGTGTACACAAATCAATGTTTTCCTTTGAAGTACTTTCATCATGATCTTTCAAAACTCCTTCGAAGACTTTATCAATCATATTACCAATGTATTTTAGATCTTTGTCTTCTTCCTTCTGACTTTCATTTCTATTACTTGAACTTTCATTACTTAAAATATTATCCTCAAAAGATCGTTTTAAAACTTCGTAGTGTCCATATAAATTCCACTTTGAATGTTTAATGTGTTCTTCATGTATCCTAGGATTACTTTCGATAGAATCGTCACTCCCTCTTCTTTGATTCCTTCGGCAAATTTTGTAACATCCTCCAAACCATTCAGTGATTAAAATTATTCCTCCAATTATGAACCCTATTGCTAAAAGTAAGAACATACCTTGGGTGTCTTCAATACTTAATGCCCGATCTTCGTATGTTAAAGATTTTAAACCAATACCCGAACTTGCCTAAAAATATTTTTAAACTTAAAAATCTCTTAATAGTATTTTAAATCAAACTTACTGCCAATAATTTACCAGTGGCACTTCTCATCATCTCCCATTCAACATCGGATTTGATTTTGGACATGATTCCTGCTTCTTTAATCATTTCAATTCCATTATTAAAAAGCTCTTCGTATAGTGATTTTGATGGAAAAATTATTCCAACACTAAAGGGTACAAAGCATTCTTTACTTATATGTAATACTGAACGTTTTCCTCTAAAAATAATAACTGTTAGACAAATTTCATTATATGTAAATAATAATTTTTTAGAATACTTTAAACTCATATTTGTCCTAACAATATAATCTAGCTGTGCTCTAGAACCCAGAAAAGCATATTTCCAAAAAGAATATTTCGTTGTATTTTTTAAACCATCTTCAATTGTTGGTACAAGTTCCAAATTTTTCATTAGTTTTGCTGCCATTTCATCTGAGGAATTTTGAAACAAAAATTGCCATTCTCCTTTATCTAAAATCAAATAAGTTTAAATAATGTTAGTGTCTTTAAAAATATTTACCTAAAGTCCCAATTTGATACCATCCATTTAAAAGCTGTTGAACGCTATCTACTACTGAAGGAAAAACTGGTAATGTTACGAATGCAATAATGGATCCGGTATAGCTAGCAGTTATAATTATTGTAAAAATCCAGTAAAAGCCTAAAATAAACTCTTATAAAAAAGTAACTAAAAACTGGGGTTTATCTACCTATTATTAATTTTGTACTGGCTTTTTCAGCTCTACTCCATGACCCTTTGCCAGTAAATGTGAAGCAGTTTGTAAAAGTACCAAACACATACCAAAACATATTTTCAATTTCTTCGGGGTTCTTTATTAAGTGTTTAAGTGTCAGTTTATCTGAAAATGCCAAGGGAAAAATTCCTCCTAAATAAATGATTATAAGGGCTAACCAAACTGACCAATGAAATGGTCCTAATATAGCTCGATACCTAAAAAATTTATAGTCGTTAGAAAAAAAGTATTTATTAGAACAAAAACGTTTATATTTAGAAAAATTGCACGTATCTCGGAAAAAATATGGATTTAGGAAACTGAAGAAACATATACCTGGGTAAAGCTGTTGATGCCAGTGAAATAAACGAAGCACAGTCTCTGGAATGCCATGTTGTCATACCAATTCTCGATAATTTATCAGGTGTTGCGTAAATACCACCAATACCAATATTGGCCTTTTTCTTTTCAACTGTTCTTGTAACTGCTTCTGAAGATCTAAATAAAATTATAATTAGGAGTATTTGACAAATATGTAGCTATGGTTTGTTTTATAAACATACCCAACTCTATTATCATCTGTAGCTTCTCTGTAGTCAGTTGTAAAATTATATAATTTTGATAACAGGTTAACCAATTTTATTTCTGTGCCTTCAAAGATTTTATCTCCATCTGATGTTCTTCCTCTATAAGATAAAAAAGTTAACAAATGGATATGCTGTATAGAAAACCAAAATAATTTTATATAACTCACTTCGAAATAACATAGGGTGGTTGATGAGACATAGCAATTATAAATCTATGACCAGATAATCCTCCATGAAGTTTCTTAGCAAACAAGTCTACCTTTCTTGTGAAATGGCCTTCTTGGAAACTAGATAACACAACTGGCTTACTTGAACCTAAAGCGTCCATATATAGTTTATGTGTATATAAAATGTAAGGAGCTTCCTTAAAAATCCACAAATATTATTTATTATCCTAAACTTTTCTTAGAAAGATTAATATTAGCATTATAATGTGACCTGTCTAACCTTCATAAATAATTTTAATATTTTATCTATCTTATTTAAATATTATCCCAGATGTTCGTCTATGCGTAGCGTACTCAGAACCGAAAAGTAAATTACTTTTTAAACTGACCAAAAACGAATTGAGGATGGTAATCTCCTTAAAAAGATGGAGAAAACGGACTCATATAAAAAGAAACAACCAACTAACAAATGATCGAACTGATAGAGGGGACGGAAGGCTATGAAGCCAAGCAACTCATTATAAATCTACAACCGAATATTTAGGGTCGATTTTTTTCGGCACTTCAATATTTTAAAATATACAAAATTAAAAGATTTGTGAATGTTGACAATGACTCTCTCCTGCCATAAAAATTTATATAAGAAATAAACAGAATCGATTCCTCATGCTAATTACCAAAAATGGATATAAATATGATAAGATCTGTTACCAAAGGGCAGAATAATTTCAACACCGAGATCCCGAAGACTAGTTTAATTCAATAATCGAATTATCAAGATCCTACAAAGTAAATCAAACCAAAACATCAAATGTCGCAATGCTCGTTACGACTTGGGTCTTAGGGATTGTGGATCACTTTGTTTTTTAACAAAAAGAAATAGAAGATTTATAGTTAAACTAAAACTGATAAGAGATATATTAGAGAAATAAGAATATTGTAAACATATAACCGTACAGTTTGAATACATCACATTATATTGTTTATAATAAATATTAACAATAAAGTACATACGTGATGTGCAGCCATGATTCTTTCAGATTGGACAATAACCAATAAATTTACGAAATACCTCGATTCTTCGTGGGATAAAAATTCAAAAACTCTCCATTGCGACGACCTCGCTACTACTATGACTTTATTAGAATTTTGTACACCAATAACATCTTTAGACTTCATTACATCTTTCATAAATAACAAGTAGCTAATACAAGTTGGTTGCATTTTATTTATAGTCATATTTAGCGAAATCTTGTAGTTTTCGGTAATTTGTCCGTGAATATAAGCGGTAGGAAAATTAGTTAACAATTTTTCTAATAGTAAATTATCTTTTTTTTCAGTGAATGTGTCGAATAAAATAATGGGTGTACAATCCAGTAGGTACATTTTTGTGATCTGCTTCAATAGCATTATCAAATCCATTTGTTGATCTACTTCATTTCTGTTTAAAAACGCATCTGCCCATTTTTCTTGTTGGGATTTTTCATGTGATGCTTGTAGAGCTCGTTTATTTAAATTATCAATAGAAACTACAATTAAAATCTTTAAAGTCACCAAAATATAGAAATAAAAAATCGACATTGTGCCGTGAGAGTTTCAACGACAATAAGCCTTACATTTAATAGCAAATTTAGTTGAAATTGATTTTAATAAATAATTATATTTCAGGTGTACATTGGAACATTAGGTTTTAAATATTCATTTCATACCGAACACCTGTGAGAACACTTTCTAGGAGACCCTACACAAAATATTTAGCTATTGTCTATGGGTTAGAAATTAAAAACCTATTTATTTTAGTCACTTTATTCTTAATAGCGTAAATTAAAAAATAAATAAAATATTACGAGGCAAGTAATAATGTCTTATTAAAGTATATCGGTGACTTCTAAAAAAAAAAGAAATATTAGTGTTTTATTGATTTAATTGTTTTTTATTACCTTTTGCTACGGCCTGGAAATGCGCCGCCCATCCTGATCCTCCATTATGTATAGATGAAGTGTAAGTAATTTTTATATAAGAATCAGAACGGTAAAGTATACCAGGTTGATACTAAAAAATAATATTTATGAATAAAGGCGGCATATTTGACATGGATGATTTAATACTTACTTGAGTACAAAGTTCGAAACTGTTAACTACTGAGTCAGTAGTTGTTTCAATCATTACATTCGTTTGTTCACATTTCCCTTGTATATCGAAGGCTATAAAAAAATTATGTTAGTAAAAATATAGGAGATTCAGAAACGACTACACTTACAAGTAAATTTAAGAACAAGATGTAGGTTATTCGGAACTCTAATTTTCCAAGTACAGACTTTATCGTTTCTAAACACATTTGGATACAACGGACTGTAAACTTTTCCCTTATTATTATAAAGATTTCCTCCGCATCCAACCCCTTCATCAGTACTTGTAAAAAGCATATCGTATCGCAATAAAAATCTTTTATTAATTACTTTAAAATATAGTTTGTTAGTTGTAGAAAATATTGGATCAGGCAATCTGTATCCACAAAGTTTAGTTATCACATTTCCAGTTGGAGAGCTGTCTCTTACCTGCAGTTATCAAAAAAAATCAGAATGGTATTAAAAAAAAATTAAATTTACAAACCTCTAAGGCACTTTCAGTACAGTTAGCTGTATAATACATATAAAATGAAGTGAAGTATACATTGATAGTCATATTTTCTGGTACAACGATCCAAAATGCACAATCAAAAGCATTACTATTACCGTTACTAATTCTTCCTTGTTGCTCTGTATAATTTCTATTACAGCCTAAAAATAACTATTATGTATAAAAAGCGAATTAAAATTAGTACAATAATTTACCTGCTATTGAATAAGCGATTTTGAAGCCTTTTCCTTTTGGCATTTTACCTTTAGAAACAAATGCAATTGAAACATTGCCAGATGAATAATAATCGAATGGTTTGTCGCTTTCCCCGCAAAATATGTGTCTTCCCTTTGGATCAGAATACAACTAAAAAATGAATTGCAGTAAAAGAGATATGAGTATCGGTATAGATCAACAAAATAATAATACTCTTACCAATGATCCATGTTTGGTAATTCCATTATAAATTATATCTGATCCTAAACCATTAACTGTATTTGCATTTGGATCTTCATAAATTTGGACATAATCTCCAGGACATTTGTTTCCGGTATCACTAATTTCGTTAGTTAAATTAAACTCTTCAAAATGAATAGATATTTTATCAAATCTTCCCCCGCCAGAAATGGTATAACTACATCTCATGAAAGCTGGATAACCCATTCCAAAACCGGTGGACAAAAGTTCTTTTTTGTCTTTTGTAGCAGTTAATATAGAAGGTCCACAGGGTGCTAAGAAAAAAAATGTTTTTTTTTCGAAATCAGAAAAAATCAGATTAGTACTTACACAAAATTGGTTTTAGTGTAACTTGTAAAGCATTATCTTTTTGGCCTCTTATGAAAAGCCTTAAAAATCCGTTATTCGAGGAAGTACGATAAACAATTGAAGTAGATATTGAATTACAAAACGACTCTATTTTTTCTGAAAGAGGACCAGCTCCATCACGTATCTATAACAATTTTTTTATAATAATATTATAATATAAAATTAAATAACAGTGATAAGTTTACGTATATAAATAGGAATAAAATATAATTAAAAAAATAATAATATTAAGTTAATTTTAAATAAACCCAGCAAACTAACAGTATCCAAATAGATCAGCCATGGACAGATGGACAGACAGACGGTTGTAGTTGACATAGGTAATTGAAAATAGTAGGTGGGCTAGCTGAAAACAGAGTTAAAAATTCGAAAACAGACGGACATAAGTACCTTCGCTTTGCCTGGCTATTTAATAACTCTGTCATATTTATTGTCACGTGAAACTTTGGGTACCATTAGTAAATAATTAAATCATCATTTCTGAATTGAATTAAAATTTTTATATTATAGTGACGGGAACGGGGTATCATTTTTTCACTCTTAATTTATTTTTTCACTCTTAATTTTTATGCCAATGGAAAAATTATTCATAATATACACATCGTTGGATACAACTCTCATCCGCTCACATGTTTTAGCTACAATTTGTTATCAAATTCATAAATTGGCACGAACTACTGTAAACCTACCCTATGGTCTATAATGAAAAGGATAAAAATTGTTAAACGTGTCTCCTATTGAGAAAACCGATTTACGCCGTATAAACTTTTAACTTAAAATATGATATGTAAATAATATTTGTCAAAATTGTTTTTTTTTTAAGTAGATGACTAAATGTAATACATAGAATGCCCTACAGACCACGTTTGTATCGATATTATCTCGAAGCGGCTATGTTTACCATAAAATATAAAAATTAATTGAAAAATTAAAAAACATAATTTTTTTCTTAATATTCCGTCGGCGTAGAAACTATGAGCGGAAAAGGGTACGAAACTCCACTGCACATCACTGGTATAATTTAAAAAATCTGTTTAAATTGAAAAATAACTAATTATTTAATAATTGTTTCCACAGTTGCATGTTCCAATAAATATTCAAAATAAACCATTTATTTTAAATTTAATACACTGTGTATTGAAATAGCTATAAACAAAAAATATTAGCAGAAAAATAATAAATTAAAAAATGTTCTTGGTAACCAAAATAAGGTAACACCTAGATGGGTGCCAGGGAATATGGGGGTAAAGGGCAAAATAAATATCAGTCACACTGAAATCGCCTACCGAGCCAAAAAAAACAGTATGTTTAGGTAAAAACGCTAATAAATGTTCTGACGAGTAAAATAGGAAATATATCAGGACGAACCGACTTATAGATTATGTAATGAAGAGAGGGATACACCCTCACACATTATCTTATAGTACCAATCACTCATATGCTGGCGGTATAAAATCTAGGGGCAGATGCTCACAGGGAGCCTTTCCCAGAGAAAATCTGGCGAAAAGGCTACTTAATCTAATAAAAGAAATAAACGTCTTTACCTATTAACAACCATGTACAGTACAATAAGTGTTATGCTGCAGTGCTGAGGCCACAACCTTAGTCAGATATATCGAACAAAATAATCAATCAATCAATATATATAAACTTATTTTGAGATTAAATGGGCTAATAGTTTTAATAATTTTATTTTTAATTGAGATTAAATGGGCTAATAGTTTTAATAATTTTATTTTTAATTACCTCCAAGAACATGCAGTCACATGGTTTTGTTTTAGATTCTCCTTCACATGAGCTTAAAATGTCTAGTTTGTTGATAGTAATCTCAATAAGATTATCTCGTGGAGCTACAATTTTCCATCCACAGTCAATATTTGCTAAATTTGGAGATTTCACTATTTCAGTAGTTGTTAAATTAATGAAACCTCCACATCCTTCTGCAGGACCTAGTTGGAGAAATATTATTAGTAGATATATATTTATTGATTTATATAAAATGTATACCATGGGTAAATCGAACTAAAGCTTTGAATCCTCCATATCTACTAGGCATACTTTCTAATTTCACCAACATTTTACCAGTTTCTGAAGGGATTGGATATTGCTCTTGTAAAGTACCACATAATGAAGCTAGACGATGTGATCTAATTTGGTCCAAAGAATTGTAAACTTCCAAACTTTCGCCGAAACATGTAGGATTTAAATTCAATTCTAACTTAATAATCCTACAAATACACAAAAGTACTTATAATTAAATATTTCTATATAAAAACTTAAAATTTACATTAGAATTACTACTTTATTTTGAGGAGCGACAATATTCCAAATACAACGGATTTTAGGTTGATATAAACGTAATCCGTTAAGTCTGTCTTCCGCGAAAGCAGGACCTTCCCTTTCAATTATTGTGTCTTCACTTATATCTCCACCACAACCTGTAAAAGATCACAAAAAATAGAAACAAAGAAATAATACATTTTTTCACTTTAAAAAATACGCTCACTGTCATCTTTAAACTCCAATTTAAATCCTTTTTTCTTAAGCCATGGATCGGTTAAGAAAGTGATAGTAATAATTCCTCTCATTCTCATTGAAGGTGGTACAGAATCTCCACAATAGGTATTCTGAGAATAAACGTAACTTCCTGGAACGTTTCTTCCCTCTATCGTAACGTTGTCAAATCTACAATAAGGACTACCTAAAAATAATACAAATAAAAACCAGTAAAAATACATTAAATGGTTTATTTCTTAACATACCCTGTTCTAATACGAAATCTAAGAATTTAATATTAACCGCTTCTGATGTAGGTGATAAAGTTGTTATAGTATATACACACTTAAGATTATTTGGATATGGAGAAGGATAACCTGGACTGACAATGTAACGAGGTTTTTTATCCGCTGTATATTTGCCTCCACATAACCATTCCCACGAAGCCTTAAAAAACGAAAAATGTATTATTCAATGTTACAATAATTATAAATGTGTACCTTGAACCCTTTTCCAGTAATTAGATCATTACTTCGGAACAGAATTTTCATTCTCTCGCCTGTAGATTCTAACGCAGTTGGGGTATCTCTACCACATTTTTTTCCTAATGAAATCCACTTTTCGTCATGCCAATTCCAAATCTGTCAATTAAGATCATAGATATATTTACAAAATATATTTAACGCAAATCCTTACCTCTATAAAGTCTTTAGAACAGTTATTACTTTGCTCTAATTGAAATCTATCAATGAAATTTAACCTGATATGGTAACCAGGTTCGGATTCGATGATCCATAGACATTCTGCGTTATTAGGGTAATCTGCTGATCCGAAGTTTGGAGTGTGAATAAATCTGCTTTTGTCATGAAATATTCCTCCACATCCTTAAATAAATATTCGATTGTATTTACAAATAATTAAAAATGTTGATACTATTTTACCAGAACTAATTGCTTCATAATGTAACTCGAATCCAGTACCCATCGAAGTACGATCATATTTATATTCAATCCATAAATTATTGCTTTGGGAAATTAAAATCTCAGGTTTGGACTGTTTACAATATGTTCCAATTTTTGGATGCGTGGGAAGATCTCCGTTATAAACGACAAGGTAGCTTTTGTCACAATCGTCACCAAGGTTCATGTTAAACGAAGTTATATTTATAATTTGCCCTACATGTGCAGTCAGAAGCCATGCACATTCATAGGACGTTACAGGTTTATTTGGATAGTAAGGGCTAGATATACTACCAGATTGTTCATTTACCACACCTCCACAATTATGCGTTGTGTAAGTAGCGGTAAAATTCATTACGTACGGTATACTAGCTAGGGCCTAAAATATATTTTTTATGAATATACATAAAGAATAGAAACAAATACTAGCGTAAGTAGAATTTAAAGTAATTCAATTTATATATAATAAAACATCCAAATGTACATACGTTAAATAGATAAAACTAAAAGTACCTGTAATTTTGTAATCAATAATGGAGATCTGATTGTAAACGGAGCAGGTATATTAGTACACATTTTTCTTAATACATGTTCACCACTACTAATTTTAATATATATTGGTGCGTAAGAACAATCTGCTGAATTTGTTCCTATTTTTGAAATATTTCCTATTAAAGTTACTGCAATAACAAACGTTTTATCTTGATATATGTCGGTACGCTGATGAGTCCATTCACAATTATATATAGAATTCCTTATTGAAGGTGTTTTAATAACGCCACTTTCTTTGCTAAAATCTCCTTCGCAAACTATAAACAAAAAATTAATTCATTTTAAAAATAAAAGTTATTTTAAAAAACTATACCCCCCCCCCTATTTGGAGAGACGGAGGACCGTGGACCAAAAATAATAAAGAAAGGCAGATTTGTTTGCAAAACATTTAGATATGCAAAAGGAAACTATTTTGACCATAATTGATAATCAAAGAATATAAAATAGTATTCCTGTTACTCAAAAAAAGTAACTAAAGAAAGCAATAAAATCCGACTTAATTGCAGGCGAAATTTTAAAACAGTTGCATAAAAGATATTATAGTACCTACTCACACATTTTTTCAATGCAGCCTTCAAACTAAAACATGTTCCATTTACTAGAAAATTGAAGAAATGATTATGTTGTCAAACCTAGACAAACGACCAACCGATATTAAAAATGTCTAACAGGCTTATTTCTTTACTACCACTAATTTTAAAACTGTTTTAAAAGCAAGTACTTAAATAGTTAAAAACGGGTGTGCCCTAAGGCAGTGGTCTTGGCCCTAACTTTGACTTACTAAGCATTAGTGATCTACCAGACATAGCTGATGAAGAGACTCTAAGTTGTCAGAATATAATAAAAGACTTATAATGAGATCCTGAAATTGGTGTGGCTTTATGATGTCCAGTTTTCAGCTGCTAGACAATTAGTACAAAGACTGAAGAGAAGCCAAACATGTTATATGTATAAAGGCATAATACACTGTTTGGTTGAAGTGAACATGTTAACTTCAATGAACTGACATTAATTGATAAGATTTAATAAATAAAATGTTTAGTATTAGACTAGATTTAATAAACTGAAACTTGGTGCTCGCAAATATTTTTTATGAATAAGGGAATATTCACTGAAAGAAAGCTTTAATATTGAAAATTAAATATTGTACTTGAAGTACTCACTGCTGGGTAGATCGGATGTGTAGGTAGCTCTAAATCCTCTGTGTTCTGATCTTGATGGAGACCAAAAAGCTACACTCATTATATTAGAGCTGGATTCAATAGAGCCATTGACTACACCATCTGATATTATTCGAGATGGTCGTTGAACACGATTTAAATCTCCATCAAATATTGCTAAGGCTCGTTCAAACTTTATCAAACCCGATCCTAGATCTACATCCTCAAAATGTAAGGTTACGCGTCTACCCTCTGGTACTTTAATTATCCACTTGCAATTTCTGTTCAAATGATTCATTACGGGGTATCCCGGAGACAGTATAGAACCTGTGACACCTTCAAGTATTCCACCGCATGCTAAAAAATAACGAACATTTTATAATTAAATTAAAAAAATTACGTAGTTCCCTCCAACATTTAATTCATAAAAAATCTTTTAAGCTACTATAAAGTCATCTCTGTTGATCGTATTGGATTTATGTAATTGATATATTATTAGGGAAATAAAAAATATATGCACTTATATTCTATTCTGTACTTACCAGTTTGACTGGCGTTAAAGTTGAAAGAAAATTTTCCAGTGGTATCTGCTACAAAGTTAACGATGACTTCATTACCATCACTTATTATTGGTTTAGGAATGACATTTGAGCAGAGTCTTGCAAAGGTTTCTATTGTAGAAATAGATAATTAATTAATTATTATAAATTAAATGATAATAGAAATTACTTACTGTTTACTCCTATTCCTAAAGATTGTTGTTTAAATAAAATATAATTCTCAGAACATCTCGGTATGTCTAACTGCGTGAAGTTAATTGTCAAATAATGATCAGCGGGACCGATGAGATGCCATGTACAGTTAGTTTTGCTGTTACCTGGACTAATATATGAAACTTCTCCATTTCTTCCTCTCACAGTCCCACCGCAACGTGCTATCGATATTTTTGCTTTAAATCCATTTTTAGGTTCGTCAGTATCAGTAAAGAACTTAATAAGTAACATATTATTACTAGAAAATTGGGAACTTGGAGCTGAACGGCAGTACCTTCCAATTAAATTAGAATATTCTGTTCCACCATCACGTAATTCTACGTATTCAACATCACAACTACAAGAAAAAAGATGTTTTTAAAATTCAATAACAAATATAAAAATACCGGTACTTTGGTTTAGCTGCTAAATCAAATCTATCCTCAAAGTCAACTCTTAAAGATTCCCCAGATGGAGCAGTAATCAACCACAAACACTCTATATGAGGAGATGGTATATTAGGATAATTGGGTGAAGTAATTTCTGTATAATTATCGAACGTTGTCAAAATAATTCGACCTCCACATTGTGCCGATACTTCTTGGTATTTCAGCCTAAAACCCTATAAATTAAATAAAAAAGTGTTGTAGACCCTCACTATAAAATATTTATTTGAAAGGGGGATTGGATAGAACAGTTGCATTCATAAAAAAACATACAACTATAGAGTGATATAAACACCATAATAAAATTCGTCCATCACTCTCATGATGTACCCTTTTTTATACAACTATGCAAAAAATTGAAGACGAAATAACTAATAAAATTATTGTTTGTAAACACTATTAAAAAAGTGAGTTAAATAAATTATATAAACCTTAATATTTGGTGAGCCCTTATATTTGATATATAAGTTATTCCCAGTAGACATTTGTTTTTCGGGCAATGTTGATCCACAATATTTGCCAGAACCCAAAAGCGGAGAATCAACAAATTTACCATTACGAATCTAAAATTTTTATGAAAAATAATAATTACAAAAAAATATACTATAAATTTTTATTTACCATTAAGAAGTTGTCACAACCTTTGCTAGAATCATATTCAATGTGCATTTCTTCAAATGTTAATTCTATAGTTTTTGTTGATCCTACTGTTATATTCCATTGACACTAAAAAGTAAAAAAAAGTGTTATTACAAGAGTCCGTGTCGTGATAAACGGGCTAAAAATATTTACATAATTTTTTTTATTATTACGGAAGCTTTCGGATATCGAACTTGGAAACTTCATCACTGACCCCTTTACTTCGCCTGCCGGAGTCTCCCAAGGCTTTGTGTTAGCCCCCCTGCTGTATCTTATATAGACGTATGACATCCCTCACCACCCTCACCTAGCCAAGATATTCAGCTTTACGCTGACGACACCGCTATTTCTGACACGAAAGCTCTGAATACCAAAACCCAACAACTTCTAAGCCACTTCTCCCAATCGTGTAGTAAATGAAGGGTTACTCTAAACCCCCAGAAACCCCAACTTACCATATGTAGACATCCAAACCACACCCTAAAAGACAATCAATCTCTCAATGAGATAAACCTTAGGGTCTGGGGAGAGAGACTAAGAGATGTAACCCCCTTACGTAATACACACCTACAAAACCTACATTCGTCCAGTAATGGACTATAGAACTCTCAACTTCTCCAAACTGACTCCTCTCTTGCGCACGCCATTACGCCAAACGACAGGAGAATCCTCAGAAAATCTTCCTACCTCCACTGGCGCTTCCCCTACGACCAAATTTATGAACAAACTAATATTACACCAATTATTTCCAGATTCTAGATCTTATGGAGGACGCACCTCTGTGCACCAGGTGAACTCGCTCCTACACATGCCCATGGATGCCTCTTTCTCCGAGCCTCTCGTCCCGGGAGACTCGTAAGTATCAATTAAATAACTCACAATCAAATATCTTAAGTTTTTCTCCAGCAGACCAACATCAGCCCACTGTATCCCTGAAAAAGAGTAATTTTACTCCTACAGTAGGGACACCAGATGAAATTACCGAGGAGAGTTTAGAATGTATACCCCTGACTCTGCTTGCAGAGCGATCAGGGGGGAGTCCTGCTCTACCTCACGAGTAGAACATAGCGTGAGGTGTATATAAAAGATTCCCGCCTCCTCAACTCATGACAATAGTTGTAATACAAAAAAAAAAATGGTTTAATATTTAGTTTATCATCAACTCTTGATGATGTTATTATAGATAGCGAAACGTACGTAGAGTGTTAAATTGTTGAATTGTAGGGTTCTAAACTGGAAATTAAATATGGTATTTATTTATAATTCTTAAAGTATTTATTGAATTTAAAAAAATAACCCTTTTTAAACAATAGAATTTTTTCACCTATCATTCTTTCTAGCTTTAAACTTAATTTCTCCAATATTTTTAAAAGAAAAGTGTAGTCTTTGATGCGCGCTTTCGCCATTTTTGAAAAGATCTGATTTAGGGGAATTTCTCGTATTAACCAGGTTCAAAGTAAAGAGAATTTTTCCCTTATCGAATCTTTCCAAAAATGGTGAATGAGCCCATCGATGAGCAGTGCGATATAAAATTAAATATTTCTTGTAAACTTTTAATCTTATCAGGTTTATCAGATCGAAAGTTTTGAGCACGAACTCATGGGACACACTGTATAGATATAGCATTTCAATTTTTTAATAATAACTCATACTTACTTCTAATCCACGCACAGTCGAGTTGTCAAATATGATATATCCACTTGGTTCTCTCAACCATCCTCCACAACCTAATTTAAAAGAAGTCAAATGTTAAAACGGTTTTAACAAAAAAAATCTGTATATACCTTCAATAATTTTTACTTTAAATCCTGTCCCATTTAAAAATCGAGTTGTTATAAATTCAATTTTCATTAAATCTGTTGTATGAATAGCACGTTCGGCATCACTCATCTTACATACGGTTGCTACCTTCTGCCAAGACTTATCAAAAAAATGTTTTTGGTATATGTTTATGTTATCATTGATTTCACAGTTACGAAATAGAGTAATTCTGTTTCTCATAACTGCTAAATTTACGTCAAGGAAATACAATATTAAATGATTCATCGAAACTGTCGAGAAAGTCCACTCGCATTTTAGATTTGGTTCATATCCTCCCGGGTACCCAGGAGAAGTCAGTGTGACATTATGCAATGCATTGAAATCCATAGTGTTATTAGTCATATTACCACAATTACTTGTTATTTGCGTTGACATTGTTGTAATTGAACCTTCAACTTGTTCCCATGAAACTTTAAACTTCGAGCCAAGACGAGGACTGTTGTAGTCTACTTTTATTAACATGATGTTGGACGATGATTTTATAGGAGGAGGTGCTGTTAAGCCACAATGTTTTCCTAATGATTCGGCTGTTTCATCTACGCCATCAAAAACCTGTGAAAAAATAAATTAATGTATGTAACCGATTTAAAGGAACAAATTTACCTCAAATATAACAAAATAACATTCATCATCAATGGAATCTTTTGCATCCAAGTAAAACTCCTTAAATGACAATAAAATTTTCTTTTTATTTTCCACTGTTATCTTCCAAGTATAAGTTTTATACTCCGTAATAGTGAAAGGGTACAGAGGAGACCATATCTCACCTTTTATACCTGTTAGTTCATTCACAGTATCTATAAATAGCCAAATTAATATTTCAAATATCTCAAATTAATACTACTTACTTAACAAATACTCCGCGTAAAAACCTTTTGCTGTTATAGAGTCTCCTTTATCCGGTTTACTACCTTTATATACTATCCATAAACTTCCAACATGTGTTATATTTTCAGGTTCGGTAGACCCACAAAATACTCCCAATAATTTACCGGATGCATTATTGGATCTTATTTCCAGATAATCTGAGTTACAGTTTGGCGAGTCTATCAAATTAAACTCAATGAAGCTTAAACTTACATGATTTCCTAAAAAAGCATATAAAAAAAATAAAAATTACAACGAACACAAATACCTACGTCTATTATCATTTTTATCATGAGTAGAATTAAAGCAAATTTTATAAAAAATTGTAGTACATAAACAGTAATTGATAGATATAAAAGTGCCCATTTTTAATCACACCATTTAACCCTTTATACCGCCGGGAAAAACGTAGTTCTATACATCAAAATATTTCTTCTCATATTGCTGAATATATAGAGAACAATAATTTTGTACCTGGAGATATTTGAAGAGTCCATTCACATTCTATATCAGTTGCGTACTTTTTAGGATAACCTGGTGTAGTAAAATATCCTTCAGATGCTGTTAAAGTACCTCCACATTCTGGAGATAAAAAAATGAAATAAAATATTTTTTTATTTATACATATAAGTGTTTACTACATACGTGAATCAACGACTGTATAAGTGGCAAAGAATGTCGTCTGTGAATTAACATTTATTTTTAGTGCTGTGCCATCGCTTACAATAGTTGGAGGAACTTTTGGTCCACAGTATTGACTTATCATCGGAGCATCAGAAGACTCTCCGTTATATATTTTTACAGGTGCATCACTTTCTTCACAGAAATATTGTGCAGATAATTGTGTTATAGTTAGAGAAACGTGCTTTGCTAAAATATAAGACTTATTAAAACATTACGGGATATTAAAAAAATATATTTACATAAATCAAGAGATACGATAGTCCAAGTACAAGATTGAATACTTTCACTGAAGTCTTCTTGACGAACTTCAATTGATCCATGACTCTGAGTAGTTATTCTAGATCCACAAGACTTAAAAATATAATATTAGATCAAACTAATCACAATTCTTGTTAAACTTACTTTATGGTATTTAAGCTTAAACCCTTTGGTAGTTATGAAAGAAAAAGATCTAAATTCAACGAACACATTGTTATATGATGATTTAATAGTATCATTAGGAGTTTCATCCCCACAAACTGTTTTTAGCACTGGAAATCCAGCTGAGGGGCCGTCATGAATCTAAAAATTAATTAACAATAATAAACAACTGCCAATCTATTTTCATAACAGACAACTTAAAAGTGAATTATTCAATACGTGATCTTTTAACAGGGGCCAAAAAGTGGAGCAGTCAAAAATAAAAAATATTCACAAATAATTACATTTTTCATTTTAGTGGTTTTTGTAAAACAATGATAATGATACTAATAATATTAATAAAAACAAAAAATGTAAAGTAAGTGCAGTAACAAAGTATATAAGAATTTCCAACTAACAATATTTTTACTCTTGAAGCAAAATTACTCTTTAAAACTAACTTTTTTTATTATATTTTTAATCAGGCTTGTAACTCAATTTCAGACAAATTTTAAGCAATATAACGAAGTATTTGAATTTATTGATGACGAGGCTTTATTAGATAAATGTAATAATTTGTAAGATAATCAAAATAAGTCAGACATGGAGGCATTTAATTTATTATGAAATTAAAAATTTTCGATACAATTTTTCAGACACAGTCTTAAATGCCGACCTACAATTAAATCAGCATTTTTTATTTGAAAACTCACTAATATGTACATTTATAAACATTTCATTAGCACTATGCATTTTGATAACCCTTCCGGTGTTTGTTGCTACTGGATAAAATTAATTACAGAATTTGGAGAAAAAAGTTCAAGGAGGCAGTTTCCCTAAGAAACATTTGAAATATTTTGTGTAATTTTTATTTTAGTGGTTTTAATTATATCGCATTTATTACTCACCCTTGAAGAATAATCAGTATAGTAAATTTTTATTTCTTAAGGGGCAACTAAAAACATTTTGCACATAAGCAGAAAAGGTACTAGGCGGCTCCCTGTCTCTTAAGTCGCCAAATGTCCATACCAAAACAATATTCCTCGCAGTAAAATTGATTAGAAATATTTAAAATATATAAAGTAATTTGTATCAAAATCTAAAGGATCAAATTCAATATTTACTTTTAAGATCCAACGCTAACGGCCTAGTTGTTATCAAAGATAAAAAATCAAAAAAGAACTCTAGTACTTACCTTGACATAGTTCTGTAGGCAATTATCCGGTTTAAAAAGATCTACATCTTCGAACAAAAGCTCTACAGCATGGCCCTCATCTACTTCTATAAACCATTCGCAACTTTCATTTTTATTATAATTCTTAGGATAATTCGGCGAATAAATGTATCCTTCAACAGCAGTCATTTTACCACCACAAGCTAAAAGTACACCATTATCACTTTAAATAAAATAAAAAAAATTATACTAACTGGTAGGAATGGTTGTATAATTTGCAGTGAAACCTTTGCCTTGATAACTGGGATCAGATTTGAATCTAATAAACATATAATTTCCCGTACTAGATATTATAGTATTTTTTTGTTGTCTACAAATTTTTGACAATAAGTTGAACGTATCATCTATACCATTATAAACCTTTAAGAATAAAAAGTTTCTATTAGTGAAAAATTCGAATTACATTATTAAAATAAATGTGCTTACTGATATAGAATCAAAGTCACAAGAAGCATCTTTTTCGATATCAACTTCATGAAACTCCAACTGTATGCTTTGTCCGAAATCTACTTCTATCCTCCATTCACACACTGATGATTTAGCATAGGAATTTGGATAATTTGGTGAAGTAATTGTACCTGATTTCTTTTTAAGTATACCACCACATCCTAAAATATTCCATATAAAATATTACATAAAATATACATTTAGTATTTACCAAATATTTCCCATTCGAGTCTAAATCCAGATCCCAGCAACAGTTTGTCACTCACGAACCGTATTTGAACATGATCAGAATTAATACTAATATGCCCTGGACTTTCTGTGCCACAGTATTTTCCGTATTTTGTATATGATCTTGTTTCTTCATAATCATCCAGCGGCTCAGAATAGCTTATCTTTGAGCCAAAAAATAGTTTAACATTTATAGTGTATTTAAGAGTACTTACTAACCTGGACATAATCAAATTGGCAACTATTGTTTGCAAACGTAGCAGATCTTTCCAATTCAAAATGAGAGAATGTAATATTTATTTTATTTCTATCAGACACTTGAATTTCCCATAAACAATCTAGATCCTCTGGATAGTCGTTAGGGAAGTTGGGACTTTCGATAACCCCTCTAAAACCATTTACAGTATTCCGACACACTAAAAGTAACATTTATAATACAATTCCTTTAAAGAAGAAAATAAAAAACACAAATACATACAATATAAAATTTTACCAAAAATCTGAACAAAGAATGGACAAGAGACCAACACACATTTTTTATTTGAAGAGATCACTGAAGATTGACAAAATAATAAATATAATGAAGCTGAAATCAGCTGTGATACAAAGAATGTCAAGAAAGTTTCCGAGAAGTTCGTAAATTAATAACGGGTTTAAGTAGAAAATCTTATGGCAGCTGGCAACATTTATTATGCTAACTCATCTGTCTCTGAGACTGAAGAGGATTTGTTTTCTGAATTTCAAGAATGTCAAAAAATCTTGCGATTTAATGGCTTTTAATCTAACTAAAGGGAATGAATGATAATAAAAGCAATAT
Source organism: Neocrepidodera transversa (assembly GCA_963243735.1). Classification (NCBI taxonomy): domain Eukaryota; kingdom Metazoa; phylum Arthropoda; class Insecta; order Coleoptera; family Chrysomelidae; genus Neocrepidodera; species Neocrepidodera transversa. Next base: position 7,354,466 of record OY725339.1, read on the forward strand.
GGCCGAGATTTTGCAGAATTTGTTGAACCGGCCTCCACCAATTATAGGTCTATGTAGGATTAGTAAACCAAATAATTTCAAAGATATAAGGGCTCTTAAATTACTATTTGGTTGCACTTGCGATATATATGAGAAATTGTAATAAATTAAAAGGTAAAAACATCTTAATTAACTTTGATCTAACTATTAAGAAAAATGTTACAATAAATAAAATAATTATTTTTACCTGTCGTATAATGTAGTTGGAATCCTCTTCCTTGAAAAGCTACATCTGATTTAAACTTCACTAACATCTGATTTCCAGCAGACTTTATAGGCTCTGGTGCTTCGTAACAAAATCTGCCTAGCGAATTTGAATTAATTGTAAGACCGTCAAATAACTGAAAATAAAATAGAGCAAGTATATCGCATTTAGTTTTTAGATTTATATAAAATTAAAACTCGTTGTACCTGAACATAATCCGACAAACACTGAATATGTTTTTCTAAATTAATATCAGAAAAGACCACTTGCACACGAGATCCTGCACTAGTGATGATTTTCCATAGACACTCGGTATTTCTGCTATAGGGTTCTGGATAATGTGGTGAAATCAAAGACCCTGTTGGTGACGTCAAAACTCCACCACATCCTAAATTTATAAATATGTTCATGAATGAAGCAGCCACAATATTTATATTTACCTGTTGCAGTTGAGGACCATGTTATTCTGAACCCATGTCCACTTCTACTCAGATCGGATTTAAAGAATATGTGCAGCTTGTTTGCGTGTGAAGGAATAAAAGTTGGAATTGTTGTACCACAGAATTTACCTATTAAAGGAGAAGCCGAAGTACCACCATTTCTATAATATTTAATATATTTTAATTAAATTAGTCGAACTAAAATGCATTTTTCAGAAACCTTATTTCAAGCCAGTCGTATCTGCATCCTGAATAATATTCAATATTAAAATCAGTAACGTTTAACATTATTTGTTGTCCAGGTGGTACGTTTATTGTCCAAGTACATTCTCTGTTAGTTGGATAAGATTCTGGATACTTCGGAGACTTGATAACACCCGATGGAGTGAAGTAATTTCCTTCACACACTATAAATAAAATTTGTAAAATAATTTCATAATTCTACAATTTTTACATTATTTACCATCCTTCTCTGGGACAGTAACATATGATGCTAAAAATCCATCCATATTTACTGTTATGTCAGTTTTAAATACAATCGTCATAATATTTGATGAACTAATTAGAGTTGGAGGTAAAGTAAATCCACAATATTTTCCCATAAGAGCTCCTGTGCCTAAATCCGTATTATTATCAAAAACTTGAATATTATCATATGTGCAGTCGTTACTTTCCTCTATATAAAAAGTCATCCAAGTAAGTTTAATCACATCTTGAGGAGAAGCTATAATGGCCCATTTACAGTTTAAGCTGGAAGGATAATATCCATCTGGATGGGTAGGCGAGGCGATATTTCCCATTTTTTTTCGTAAAATACCTCCACATCCTAAAAAAAATAACATTAGGAAAATAATATAACAATGTTATGATAATAGATTTGATTAATATGTTTTCTTACCAACATCCAAACTTGTATACTCAAAAGTAATGGGTACATCACTGCCGTATCGTGAGTGTATTCTGTTTCTATAAAATACTCGTATCCATAGAGAGTTATGTGTTGAAGTAATATTGATAGTACTTGTGCGACAGTATTTACCAATTAATGTAGCATTTTCGTGGTCGCCATCTCTAACCTAAAATTATAAATAAAGGATCATTTTGATAGAAAGTACTCTGTTAATATAAACAACTTACCTCAACAAATTTGGAAAAGCAGCTATATGGCTGAATTGTTTGAACATCCCTAGCGAATCTTGGATAAAATAGTGGCATATTTATCTTTATAATTAATATTATTATATTTCCAGGGGGTCTTTCTATTTCGTAGATACAATCAGCTCTGTCTCTACCCTGCATGCTTACGTTAAATGAACCACTGATATTACTAAATTTTGAACCACAAACTAAAATAGTTTCTGTTGTTATTATATTCTAAATAACAATTTAAATATTACCATTTACATATTCCAATTTCCAACCCTTAGTGGGAAGAGCCCCCGATGAAGAAGATACTAGTGTTAACTGATGACCCTGAGAAATATATTGTTGAGGAATATTGCTACCACAAAATCTACCAACACTTGGAGAATCTTCCCTATTACCTTCATGAATCTAAAAAAAAACTTGTATTAATGGTTTTATTCTGATACTGAATTTACCAATAATATTTTTAATAAATTTTAAGAAAAATATCTTTCAGTAGTCTAACCTCCAAGTAATTCATACTACATCCTCCTACACTATCCATATCGAATTTAATAAAATTGAGCTTTATCTTTCTATCTGGAATTTGTTGAATCTTGTATTCGCAAACTGAAAAATCACCAGAATCTGAATGTACTGATTCAATTGTACCCTCTGGTTTTGTAAAAGTTCCGCCACAACCTGGTATTCCTAAAACAAAAAAGACCAATAGAGTTATTTGACTTCCACATACTGAGAATTAATAACAATTTTTACCTTCTACTTCAGAATAAGTCAGTTGAAATCCTGAGTAAGTGTCTTTATTATCAGAGTGAAAATAAACGGTTACTCTAGAGCTTGGAGAATAAAAAGGTGCAGGAGAAGAGCTGTTACAAAATGTTGCGAATTGAGAGTATTCGTCTATTGGGTATAACGCTGAATAAAACTAGAAATATACACAAAAAGTAATAAAATATAAGCTATAAAAATTATTTTAATTACCTTTATATAATCTGCACTGCAGTCTGCATTATTTCCTATATTTAAAGAAAAGAAGTGGAACATAAACCTTTTACTTTGTGTCGTAAATAGTTTCCAATGACAATCTCTAAAACATTTATTCAGTGTTAAGTAAACCTATTATTAGTTTCAAAAATATATATTCTAACCAACCGATTTAAAGGATAATTTCCAGGAGACCCGGGGGATTGGATGGAACCATGGGAAGATTGTAAAAGAAAAGTATCACACACTAAAATAAATAATCAGAAGATTAATAAATTAAATTTATATTTTTTTGAGTAAATCCTTCACCTGGTGTAACAGCTGTCCATTTAATTTCAAATCCACCTGCAGAATTTCCACTATCAGACCTAAACCAGAAATAGAGAGTATCATGAGTAGATGTAAAAGTTCCATTGAGAGGTACTTTATTTCCACAAAACCTTCCTATAGTATGAGCTGAGGTACTTCTACCATCATGAATCTAAAAAACAAAAAATCATAATTACACTAAACTGTATTGGTATACTTAAAATTCGTACCTCAAGCCAGTCTTTTCGGCATCCTGGTGAATCCTCAACATCAAATTTAGTAATATTAATATAAATAACTTTTGCAGTATTATTTAGTTGAATGGACCAAGCACAGTTTGAACGGTGATTGTATGCGGCAAAGTCTCCATTGGGATATTTCATTGTTCCATTATCACCTTTTAAAACACCTCCACAACCTATAATCGGTATTTATCAAATTAAAATTTAAATAGGTTTAGGCTATTTTTTACCTTGCAATTGCATCTGACAGAATGTACCAGAATAACCCGACTTGCACTTGCATCTAAGAATGTTATTAACATTTTGACATTCTCCATCGTGCATGCAAGGATTCGGTGTACAAGCATCTCCTGTTAGGGTATCGCAGTTCTTGCCTGTGTAATGTCGGAAACAACTACATTGATACATACCAGATGAGCCATTTATAGAACACAGTCCATTTACACAAGGATTTGATAAGCAAGAATTAAGTGGTAAATTCGAATGTGAACAGCCATTTGGACCGATTCCATTTCCTATATATCCGAATGGACATGTACATTGTGTTCCAAATCCTGTAAAATTGAAAAGTCGACTTTATAAAATGATATGGAAATTTCCTTTATAGGAGTAAATCATTTTTGTTATGAGCAATCCTAGATTGGGTTAACTTCTGAAAATAAAAATATTTGTGAAATAATGTAATGGTTGACAATAATTGTCAGGGCAATAATTATTAAGAGTAGGTAAATGAACAATATTAAGAAATGTAATATAAAAAGTAAACTGAAAAAGGTGAAGGATTTTTTTTTATTTCAATATTCGAAAGACTAGAAAAGTGCTGACAAGAGGTTGAGAGAGGGAGAGACCAAAGTATAGATGAAAATCTAAAAGAAAAAATGATTAATTTAAGATTAAATCATAGTTGACACTAAATTGGTTTGTACAGTTATTAATTTTAGGTGCCCATTATACTGACAAGAATAATGCAACGTTACTTCGAGTGCCTTTTCTTCATTCCTGCTTTTATTACACTTTGTGGTACATGACTTGGTGTTATATTTTCCTTAAAATAAGATAAATACTAGCTAAAAGAAGAATGAAGAATTTGACATAGGAAGTGAACTTATTACATTATGTAAATTCTACTAGCTAAATAATTACTTACTGGAATTTTCGGTACAAGTAGCCGATGGATGACAACCACCATTATTTACGTTGCAGACTCCTTGGAATGAACAAGTTACACCATCACCAGCATAACCAGCAGGACAAGGTCCACACACTCTTGATCCCTAATGATATTTAGAATTATATTATTTTATTATGAATAAATGTCGTTTTAATAATGTTAAGCTTACATGTGTGTTTATGCAGATAACCATGGGGTTTATACTGCAACCTCCATTATTAGTATCGCACTCATTAATGTCAAAACAGTGATAACCGTTTCCAGTGAAGCCTAAAATATTTCACAATATATTTTCTTAACTCATTAATTAAGTATTTTTTTACCTGGCGGACAATTTCCACAATAAAATGATCCAGGGACATTTATACATTGCACACCTGCAGCACATGGTATATGGTTAAGTTGACATTCATCTACATCTTTAGTACAAGCTACACCCGTTGTTTCTGTAGTCCAACCCTTAAAAGTAAAACTATTAGATTTCAAATTACTTTAGGGAATTTTTTTAATTTAAAAAATTGTTACGTACAGGATCGCAAAGGCATTTGTACCCCTTTTCATTACTTTGAGACACGCATGTTCCGTGCCCGCACAATTCCAAACCAGCTGTGAGGCAATCAACTGATTTTCTAATACAATGGAGACCAATAAATCCGTTTACACAGTCACATCTGAAAATATTCATTAATCTCAAATAATTATAGTTTACAAGACTTTTATCTCTTAAGAACTTACGCATATGATCCAATAGTATTACGACAAACTCCTCCGTTTTGACAACCTAAATCAGTTCCTTGGATTCTAGTACATTCATTTACATCTACAGCACATTCAGGACCCTAAACAATTTGAATAATTAAACAAACATGAATATATTACAAACGTTATAATTGTATTAGACCAATATTAAAACAAACTTTGATCATCTGCAAATTAGATAAAGTTAGAAAATAATGAAAAAGATAACTATTAAAAAAGGTTTGTGGTTCTGAAAGAATAAAAAGTTTACAACCTTTGAACAATAATTAGGTACATTTTTAATACTTGCCTCCCAACCCGGTGCACATTGACACAAATATTGACCAAACATATCCTGACAAGTAGCTCCATTCTTACATGGACTGCTTAGACAATCATCTTTTAATAATAAAGCTGTTATGTTCCTCACAACTCTATTAAGTCTATTAACTCTGATAGAAAGCATATAAAGTCTAGAAGATAACCTTGACATTAATATCGGATCTGCTGAAGTAGTGGAGTTACTAAATGATAAGGGCTCCATTCCTCTTGCTTCTAAAACTTCGAGTCTATCATTGTAAGAACTTAAAGTATGTTGGTAACTTTCACTCAGTTTAGTAGCATTGTATGCCTAAAAAGAAATTAATGGATAACAACTTGTTGCTGTTAAGCGGAATAGAAGCTGTGGACCAATTTGGATAAGACTCCAAGTACAATATTCTGAAGAAACAGCTCTTTGTAATCAAATAAATAAAAATTCTTTTCTTCTTTTTTGTCAAAGTTGAAAATGAATTAAATTAGTATATAATTGGATAAAAAAATGTACCTTGGTAAGTGTTGTTAATACATTCATGTTGTTTATGGAAATTATAGATTCTCCATGTGCCACAAAATCCACATTTTTTCCAGGTGGTGCTACAATTTTTAGGTGCCCATTACTGACATATATTCGTGGTCTAAAATTTAAAATGAAATTTTTATATAGTATTTTCGGTGTTTTACATATGATAATCTATGTGACAGTTTTAAGAAAAAATGAGTGCAATGGAATAAATAAGAGTAGTTTAAATTTCTTCTTGAAAAAAATAGCTTTTTACGAATTTTTTCATGTTTTAAAAGTGAACAAGGTATAAATAAAAAATTCTTAATAAGCAAAAAATTCATTTACTTTATTTTATTTTCAGCACTTTTCACATTTCTATTTCAAATAATATTCGAAATCCTAGATTCGTTCGATTTTAAATACCAAATATTCACAATCATCATTTACCAGACAGTGTTGAGAATATCGTCATTAGATAATAAGCCAGTTTATCATCAACTCCTGATGATGCTAACTAGCGAAACGTATGTCAAGTGTTTTTTAATAAAAAGTAGTGGTTAATGGTGCCGATATTCTCAATATTGTTGAAAACTAAAGGTTCCAAATTCCCTATTCAAATCATTTAAAATGCAAGAAATTAGAAAACATTAGTGTGGTAAATAAAAATAGATAAATCCATTTTTAATAATTAAGAGGCTTATTAAAAAGAAAATATAATATTTTTTATATTAATAGCTTTTTAATCTGAATAATTTAGCTCTATATAAACGTATATAATAAAATACGTATAGGTAGGTACATATTCTAATCAAAATCTTCTAGGAAATTTTTAAGATAAGATAAACTCTCTTATCAGCATTTAGAAAAGAGTCCGAGTGTATTAATGTGCATCTGAAACATTTTCATAAATAACTCTAAATAGTAAACCCAAATGGGTTTGGTAAAGAAAATTGTTACAGTGGGTGATGGTGCTTGTGGAAAAACATGTTTATTAACAACATTTAGTAGAAATGAATTTCCAGAAAGGCACGTGCCGACAGTTTTTGATGCGTATTCTAAAGAAATCGAAATAGATGGTATAGAAGTTAGTTTGGCATTATGGGACACAGCAGGAGAAGAAGATTATGATAGATTACGACCGTTATCATACGCAAGAACTAATGTAGTGCTTATATGTTTCGCGATTGACTTTCCAGATTCTCTTTTAAATGTGCAAGAAAAGTGGTATCCGGAAGTAAAACATTTTTTACCATACATTTCATATATTCTCGTGGGCAATAAATTAGATCTTAGAACCGACCCTGATACAATTAAATCCCTAAGTAAAGCAAACTCACATCCTGTTACGCTAGAAGAAGGTGAGAAAATGGCAAGAAAAATCAAAGCTGTAAAATATATGGAATGTTCAGCGAAACATCTTTTTGGAATTAAACCTATTTTTGAAGAAGCCGCTCGAATTGCACTAGCGTCGACGAAAGAAAGTAGGAGGAAACATTACTGTAATTTTTTGTAGATCGAATATGATAGTGAATATTACAAACTCGTGACGTTGTAAATGCAGTTTATAATATTAATTAATAAAAATTGTAATTAAAGTTATGTCGTCGTGTTACCATAATCATGACATAAACACGATTTTTCAAAATGTTTACTTAATGAGCGGTTATATAAAGTCGTTAAATGTTTTTGATAACGATCTTTCAAAAAAAAATATAATGTGATATGGTCTAGATTTACTATTTAAGCAAGAAAAATTTGTAATCTCATACGGCATTTTTTTATAAATATATATTCGTAATTTTATTTTATATTCAGGAGGTAATATAGTTTATATCATGAAAATCTCTGTAACCGTTCCTATTCGAAAAATTTATGATTCAGAATAAGAGAGTCATTTAGATAAAATAATTTAATTGAATGCTTATTTAGTTACATATTTGGAAAATAGGAGGGGAGGAGTGATATAGACAAAATATAAAAATTCTAATGCATTTCTTTTCTCAACAGTTTTTATGTTTTTCTAATATAAGTATATATGTATTTTACTAAAATGTTCTAATAAATTTCAAAAAATTTACTATATATTGGGAAAAGCTCTATCGCAAACCATTTTAGTTTTTAAATTTTTATATACCTAGGTACTTACCGGTTATTATACTTTTCAATACCATTTACATAACTAACATAAATTATAAAAAATGTACAAAACTTTAAACCACCCATTTTCACAATTGTTTACCACATTTTGACCTAATGTGTAAGTGTCAGTCACGAAATGAAAACATTTATTCAAAAATGTATAAATTAGATGAAATTGTAAGGGGCGTTAACGATATCAGTTACCTATAGCATCATAAATATGCCATAGAAAATATCTAATATACATGAAAAATGATACTCTGGATCTAAAATGATACGAGGTGTTTACTCATCCTTAAATGTTCATCATACAGGGGAGTTTTTAAAAATTACACTTATAACTTTTATCAAATACATTCCTCTCATAAAATAGATAATTTTGAAAATTTCAATTTTTGTTACATATCGTATTGTATTTACAAATATTTTTAGTAATAAGGACCATCCAGAACCATGTTTAGACTTTTATAATACGGCTCTGCCTGTCACTTTATCCATCCATCTCAGTAACCGTAGAGAAAAACGGATAATGGATAAGAACTTAGCACACCTTGAATGGGTGCATAGGCAAGTTTTAAGTTTTTATCACTTTAAAGACGTGCCCTTTACTACATTTTATGAACACATATGTTTACGTCTTTCGAACGTTCTTTACAGTGGTTTTAAAAACGACTTACAAAAAAATGTCATTTTCTAACTTATTATGAAAACATACTTTTGGGGACCTAAACAAAATGTTTTAACTGGTGGGTTTAAAAATTACTCAAATAAAACAACGTTTTTAAAAATGTCTCTATTGTGATTTTATAAAAAAAATATTCTGACAGGTACGTTTGTTAGATGTTTTTTATCGTAGGTTTTAAAAACGTACTGTAGCGTAAAAATCGTTGTTTTTTAATTTATGAGATCAGACGTTTTGTCGTACATATTTTGGACGTTTTTTATGTCCCTTTTAAAAACGTTCATGCACAAACGTATTATTTTAGTCCTAGGACGTTTTGACGTTAAATGAACCATAAAAAAACATCAATCAGAATTTTCGTGCTATATAATGGTTGCTTACTTTAAAAAACTTGATATTGTCTATGAAAATAAAAATCACTTATTGTAAAATACTATACGTGATGGATTCCTACGAACACTTTTTCTTTTTTCCTTGCATATGATAAAAATATTGAATATATTTATTTGTTTACTCAAAGGATACCTTATTATTTAATAAATAAGTAAATTATCATCTATAGTTTGTAAATCATAAATTACCCAGCAAGAAGCAAAACTATAACTACCAACTAACATAATTAAAATCCTCGTCAAAAAGCATACGAGTTCAGTGGTTCCTTTTGAATATTTGTTGATATCAAGGATATACACGTTCTAATTCTTTGGTATTCGTGCTCTTATTAAGTTTTGAGAATACGTATTTTTACTTCAGAGTGGTGTTCATAGTAAAAGGAACAGTCATATAGGAATTGGATGACGTCGGAAAGGAACCCAAGAATTCTGGATGATAGTATACACCAGACCATGGCGTATCTTACATAAAAACAATCAAAGATTTAATTTACAGTAAAAAAACCATCATCAAACCTCTGCATTTTATGAATATATATTACGAATTTTAATAAAGATCAATGCAAAAATAAATAACTACGACTGTTAATTTTGATTGGTCAGTGATTTCTGTAAACTGGCCCTCCCTAGATGCTTTTCAGAGTTTTTTTCACAGCTTGTAGTAAATCACAAATAACATACTCTGTAAAACAGTAGTTTGTGTAGTTAATGTATAATTATTTTATCTATTAGTCAACGGTTTGTCAATCTGTGACCGTAGGTTTTTTTGCGAGATATCGTTGCCTGTTTTAATGTCCAGACTTGGAGCGTTTTCAAATTATCGGTATCAAACGCCGATAAGATACCGGAAAAGTAAAATGTATGAAATATGTACCTTCTTTTCAAATTGTCCGATCCGATATCGGATCCGACAAAGATATGTTGGCGGCACCATCGGACGATAATGTTTGTATGTGTGCTTTACGTGTATCTACATTGTCTTAGTGAGCCATTTTGAGCTGTTTTGCGTCTCAAATATAATAGATACAGCAAATAAAGTTTTCTATTATAGTCTATCCGCACAAAGTTCGAAAAGATGACCGAATCGGAACGATTTTATCGTAAATTCTAGATACGCTCAAACGGTGGTGGTGCACCGTTTTGGGACTTCGGCCCATCGAGCGAACACTTGTTATGCTGTGAAGCATTGGCGCAAAATATATCTATTATACATGAACTAACGTAATTTTTTTTTTAATTTGCACTGTAAAAAAGTTTATCTGTCGAGAACTTGATTTTTATGGATCGTTGTGGGGCGAGTATCGGAATGGCTTGTGCGATACTAGCTAAACTTTTCACATACATGCAGTGGAATATTATACATAATGTGAAGTAGAAAAAGTTCTGAAAATTTGAATTGGAAAAAAGTTTTCTCTTGCAAGCCACTTTAATTTGTATGGTGGGTATCGGAAGGGCCGGTCCGATCCTGCTCAAATTCAATAACGTTCTTCCTTGGACAAAACTAACTAGGTAAAGTGAAAAGCCGAACTCGATCGGAGCTTTCGTTCCAAAGTTACATTGTTTACATCCAGACGTCCGGACAGGATTTTTTGCATTTTCGGGCTCAGGGAACTCGGAAACGTCGAGAAAAGTGATAAAAAGTGGGGGTAATAAATTTTTTTCGCCATCAAGAAAGTAATACTGAGGCTTTTTGGGCTTCAGTAATATGTGAAAATACCACATGATATCGACTGTCAAAAAATAACATAACTTTTTCTCCACAATAATTGAATGATACACTTAAACCAGCGTTTCTCAACCTTTCTTTATCAATTATAAAAAGAAAGAAATTCCTTCAAGTCCACAACTTTTTCCGCCCTCATTTTTTATACATGTTGAGAATATACTTAAAATAATCTCCAAATACAATACTGGCTCAATTCCGCCTCCCCTGTCACGTGTAATGATTTATAAATTGTGGTCGTAATATATTTGATTTATATATTAAGGGAGAGGCTTATCGCTTTCCCTCAAAACGCCCAAAGTAACATATATTTATCTTAAACTTTTATTTAAGTTACCCAAATAGTTAACTGGTTGATAGAGGTGCACAATGCTACTCATATTGATCCCATTTGATTTTTTCTTTATACCAAAATTTTATATAAATGCCCAATTCTAAATATTTTTCTATTTCTCTTAGATGGCATTTAGGATATAGTTTCCTAAAAATATATATGGTATACATCTTTTGATTGAATTCAAAAATATTTCATTCCAAAATCTGGATAGATCTTCCTGGAGTATTTTTGAAAGAAGTGAAAACAAAACATAAGTAATTATTGTGAAATAGGTAAAAAATAAAAATGCAACGAAATAATTGAATCAACTTTATTGAATCACGAGATCTATTTAAATTGTACTGACTTAAGTGTACAGATATACTGTTTTCGAAGTGATCTGAAAGAACTATAAAGCTATAATATTTAATACTGTTTCAAAACTACCTAAAACTCTGCTTAAAATACAATCACAGATTTTTTTATTTCTTATTACAGTCTAGAATTAAGAAACAGCAAATTCTACACAAAACTAATGGCCGATAGTTTTGTTAGTATGCTTTAAAGCTCTTGTCATTAAAATAAATTTTACAATTTGTACATTGAGATGAATTGAAAATACACAGACATCTACATTTGTACATAAGTCGTCACACTACTATAATTTAAAAAAAAGTACATTCTAAACCGAACGTATAAATATTTTTCAATAATAACGGAACATTCAAATGAAAAAATAGAGAGAATTTAGCGAAAAGAACACATTCAATGAATATCTGGTATTAAATAAATTAATTCCAGAAATATACGATACAGAGAAATTATTTATATTAAACTTAGTAGAACCAAATAACAATTAATACTCACAACGTTAAAAAAATACTTCACAATTTGAAATAGTTACAACAGGCATCAATTTGTTTCGCCTTTACAAAATATGATGGTAGGCAATCAATATTTCTGAAAATATAAAGTTAAACGAAGGAAAAATTTATGAGTAAACTAAATAATTTTTTTTCAAAATATTCATACTTTAACAACCGTTTACAAATATACAATCTGAAGATATGAATACATTTATATATGTGTACATCTTCCTAATCTTAATTTAATTATCTAATTTGTACTCTAAAAAGTATTCGTTATTGACAATTAATTCCTAAAGGTTAAAAAACCAAACCAAAAAAAAACATAAAAGTATATACGTGAGTATTAGAAAACAAAATTCAAGAGTACAAAGACTTTAAGACCCATCCTTTTATTTTACAATTTTATTCACATATTTGTTTAGTGTACAGTTTACCTCTCTCACACTCATTAGATCCTACTGTTATTTGGTTTTACTAGGAAATATATTTATTGGACTGTGTTAAGAGGAAATACTTGAGTGATTTCCCCAATACCTTTAGCAGACCCTTCTCTAAAGAGTAGCCTTTGCCCAACAGATACATATTCAGGGTGAACCTTAAATTTGAATAACACAGAATCACGTTCATTGGTATGTATACACTTGGAAGAGCAAATACCAATAACAACAGCAGTTTGGCGAACATTACCAATATGTACAGTTGTTTGAAACCCAGGATAAATTGCAGTAGCATGGAAAAGTACAGAGACGCTGGCTTGGAAAAACATACAACCTTTGCCGTTTTTATCCGAGCTTAAGAGAACCATACCATTTCTTAAAGCTGGAATATAGGTATCTAGACAAACAGCAGCACTTTGACCAGCTCTAACCATCCTGCATGGTACCCTATTTCGATGAATAGATTTAATTGCTACATTCTGAAAGGAACCATCTTTCATTGGACCTATCTGCATTTTTGTGCCCTCAGTAATAACTCCTTTTGTTAAAAGTCCACCTAAAATTTGTCCTACATCACCAGCCTTGAAATTTTCATCTATATGAAACTCGGGAGATTCCTGAAAACAAAAAACAATAATTAAAATCACTTTCAATGTATCTTTAATTCCATTTTTATCCTTACACTCAAGATTTGTTTTTATGTAAAGGATAAGGGTAGACTCAACATTTAAATTTAGGGTTTTTTGTATTTATAGAGGTAAAAAGAAATTAGTAATTATTAATGCCACTTTTAAATGAAAAACGAATGTATTTACGGATGATGAAGACACCTGTAAAATTTCATGTTTCAAAGTTTGGACTGGACAAGAGTATTTAGCAAGTGTATAGAATAAACGTGTTCTGTGGTAATATGACCAAATAAACAATTAATGAGGTGAATGCTATTGTACTAAATGAAACATATTAACTGTTCATCCAATACAGATTTACTACAAAAATTAGAAGAACTAATAAATACAAAAATATTTGAAAATAAATCCACTAGCCCAAATGGAATTATCCAGTATAAACGAATTTCTTGGTCTTATACTAATGAATAGTTGCTTATGTTGATTTTCATTGATCTTGTAATATTCATTAGTTAATAAAAATCAATAGTAATTAATATATTTTAAACGTGGCGCTGCTTCTTGACCAATAATTGACGTTTTACTTTCTACAGCATTGCCAAGATTACATACGATTTATACTTATCTTCTTCTTTTAAACATAACAAATGACAACGAGAGTTTTGTTGATATGGCAACATGGCAAAATATATCTCGTTTCAATTGGAATTCGTTACAATCCACGCTGGTCCCGTTATTCAAATTCTACGTTATGGTAGGCCAAAATTATAAGATATAAATAACTGGATCTGTCCATTGTTTTTCCTTACATTGAGAAAACCCAAAATATTACAAGCAATAATTTTGTAAAAATAATAAGATGACAAAAAAAAATTAACTCCAATAATACTCCAATAATTTTAAATGGGATCAATCGAGACTCTGTTGTCATATAAATCGTTAAATTCAGAGTAAAATGAGTCAAACATGATGCTGCAGGTTATCTAAATGACATTTAAAAATCAATAGTTTTATATCTAATACCGAAAATATTTTGACATGAAAACTACCCAATCTTTGAAAACTCATTTTTTTCGAAACGTCAACTTAAGGACAGTATAATAGACTTGGAATATTTCGGTCAGCTAATGTAGAGGCAACGAAATTTTCCGATCGTCAATAAGCAAACCAAGGTAGAGATTTTTTATGTTCCAAGTATATTAGGATATTTTTTAGAATCCAACAATATAAATTATGACTTAATACTATTGCCAAAAATTAGGATTAGGGCATGTACAAGCCTGGAAACTATTAAATTTCTTTATATTTTCTTAGTCTACTAGAAAAATTTCTTTTGTATCTGGTTATTTATTATTTACCAAAAATTTTAATTACACATGCCACACAGTTGTTTCAATGTTTGTATTTGAACAAGGTATTTTATCTTTTATCAGTTCATTCCAACATAATCCTTTAAAAATATATCAATGGAAAATAAATGTAATTATTAAATAAAAATTTGGAACGAATCCGAAAACAAATCCATTTCTAAACATACAGGGTGGTCCATGTAACGTCTCGGTATCAAGAGGCAAAACTGTATTTGTTTGGAAGTCTACTTATAGATAGCTGTATATCAGCTGGGGCGATAATTTAAAAATATTTTCACATATGTAACGTATTTTTAAATATATATATATAAAAAATTAAGATTTGTGAAAATGTTGAAAGTTATTGAAAAACTCAAGTACTTCCTGAATAAATTATTATTGACAAATTAAATTTAAGATATTTTGGGCTGCTCATAATTAATTTTGTACAGGGTGTTAAAAAAAGTAGTACTTCTATTAATTTAAAACATGGATACTTGTATTATTTTAAATGGAACGCTCCATATATTTTTACTTTGAGAGAAGGGTTATTTAAACCACTTTCAAACTGAAAGTTTTTTTACTTACATTGTTTATACGGGCAATCTTTTTATTTTAAACATTTATAACAAATTGTTTTCAATTTTCAACCTTGAAAATGGAATAATACATTAACTTATCAATGCACAGTCCAAATACCTGGAGATAGAAATCTGAAATTTTTAAGGTGTCTTTTCCTTAAGACTTCAAAAAATCCCTAACTGAAATTTCAAATATAATATTTAATAAATATAACAGATTTTGTAGGTGAAGCCACAATAAAGTACTAGTATACATATAAACTGCATTCTTTTATATTATTTTGATGAATTTTGTTACCTGCTCCAAGCGTTCCTTTTCCTTAACGCTAATACCAGGGGGCAGTACATGTAAAAACTTAAGGAGAAGCTCCAGTCCTTCTCCACTTACGCTAGATACGCAAAATATCGGAACAACGTTTTCTGTTAACTGATTTGCCCCAGCAGTTATAACATCATCTTCATTTTTTATTATCAAAGGTACTCGTCGGCTTCCAACCTGTTTCAGAAATGATTCGAGGTTTTGAAGAGTACTAGTTGGTGAGACCAAATCTAGTTTAGTTATGACTATAAAGAATGGTACATTTAGAGCAACCACTATAGCAAGATGTTCATGCGCCATTCCTACTGCTCCTGCCGTACTGGATATCTACAATTAAGTAAAACAAGCGTTAAATTTGATTTTACATTAGAAATTCAAAAAACCTTGTAATTACAATGTATTCAAAATTAATTTTATCTTAATTAGCTAATATTTAAATTTTAGCTGTTTTTTTATCAATATTTATATTTATTTCAAGTTTTAAATGTTGATTTAACATATTTAGAATATAAGTGATAGTTCACATAAAAACAAATTTTAAAATAGAAAAACTGCATTAATGATTAATTACCAAATAGTATACTTTCAACAAATAACTGTTTAAAACATATATAAACAAAAAATATGTATAAAATTTTTTTTAATATTAAATAAAATTGGTCATTCTTTGAACTTACAACAAGCATTGCATGATGAGGGGAATATCCAGATAAACCTTGAATGGTAGTTCTTAAGTATTTTTTGTGTCCAGCCAAATCCAAAAATGTTACCAATTTAGTTGAAGAATCACAAATTTCTTCTGCCGTTATAAGTTCACTGTAGCTGTAGTTTATAGGTTGACCCTATAAAAAAATTAGAAAAGTATGAATAAAACAACTACTTTCATACGAAGTATAAAGAAATTAATATTTTTACTATTGTACATTTTATCTTGTTTTTTACCTGTGAGTTGAATCCAAGAATTTCATGTGATATGGAAGAAGTACGCCCGCTTTGGATCTCATGCAAGTGCCTAAACATATTTAATCTTGCCCTGCCACGTCCATTATCTAAGCTTCCTTGTGTTAATACGCCTAGCAAGGTCGATTTCCCTGCATCAGCGTTACCCAATACTGCAACCCTTATCTCAATGTTATTCTGATCATCAGGTATCTTTCTTACAAGTACTTCAGCAACGCTTCTTCCATTGTCTAAGAGCCTCTCTCTTAAAATTGTCGTTGAAGCTCCTAGTTTTATAGCCATTTGTTGTAATGTCTGTAAACTTGCATTCATATCTCTTTTTGTTAGTCCTGTTAATATTCCACTATCTTCAACACCTATCTCGTAAATTGCTTCCCCATTGCCTTCGCGGAGTCGCCATTTTAACTAAAATTATTTTTATTAATTGATAATTTATTTTACTCGCTTTTCATCTGCTTTGACCTAAGACAACTCATAATGAACTCAATAAGCTTTTTTGGTAACCAAAGTGATGATATAAATAAATATAAATCTTTTTTTAATTATTTGATGGCTTTTTGACAAATACCTACTTATCATAAACCATTTTGTAAATAATATTAGTCTGATGATAACAAATAGGTCAATAATCAAATAATAATTGGTATATTTTTGTGAAAATGCTAAAACAATAAAAAATATATAATCACTTTATTTTAGAAAAAAAAATAATATCAATATATAAGTGTGATTATCTTTTTAGAATGATTTTTAACCAATCAGAACGTCTAATGTATGATTTCAATAATACATGAATATACATAGAGTAACTTGTCAAATCATTATTTTCATTTCCATATTAACTAATTTTATATTACTTATAACATAAAATTTAAATGCGCCGTGAAATTTTGACTTTTATCAATAACTGTTCATCTCTCAACTTCCTGCACAATTGCAAAGCGTATGACACTCTTTGAAATTATGCAATGCAGGTATTAACTCGCCTAGGTGCATAGTAAAAAAATAGGTATTGTATAATTTCAAGGGTTTCAAGAATATGCCATTATTTTTATAAATCTAAGTATTATTTATTATGTTGTATATTGTCAATAATGATCGAGTTAAAATATTTCATGGAGTATTGTTACAAAAAGAAAAAAAACTAGCTCTCAAACCTCTGTTGTAGTTCTATAACTTTTATTGTATACAACTTACAGATCTATTTGAAAGGAGAAAGGAGACTAAATGGCAAAGTTGAAAGGAATAAATTTCAGTATCCACTGATGAATATTTGTACAGGGTGTCCCATTTCAAAAAAACTGAAATACATCAGTGGAAGTTTTTGAAATTTAAAATTTATTATAGACCTCCCTGTACAAAATAAAAATTTCAAACGGAGTCTAAAAAAATCTTCAGTTCTTTATCTTTGTATGTTAGTAATTTTAAAGTTGTGACGTTAAATCTGAAAAAGTTGCGTTTTTTTAAAAAGGGATCTGCAATTCAAATATTTTTGGGAAAAAGCTTGTTTTCTCGGGAGTTTTACAAAAAAAATTTGGGGGTGTATAGTACTGACTACGTATGTTCTAAAAATGGTAAAAAAAGTATGGCATTCATTTGCTTAGTTTCCTAATGGACCACCCTGTATACATGAAAATAATTTTTGAATGTTTGCTTTTAACCACCATCTGTAAGTTTTATACAATAAAAGTTATAGAACTACGACAGAGGTTTGCTGGACCTTGTATATTACATTCGCTGTGATAATATGTAACTAAAGTAATTGTAAAATAAATAAATTTGAGTTAACGCTCAAAAAAATAATATAAAACTCATCAATAAAACTCACACACTTTATACAAGGATATCAGATATATTCAATCATTATATTATTATCTCGTTTGACTTTAGAAATAAATTATTTGAAATAAAATATCAATAAATTTTTAATCCTAATTATTTTTAAATTTTTTTATAAATTCAGTAAATAAAAAATGTATTTGTAGAAATCAATTAAGTAAAAAATTCGATTTTGGATACATTAAAATACAAAAAAAAAATAATGAGGATGAGTCACTTATGATGCAACACTATTACATTTTGAGCCAAACAATTACATCAGTTTGAAATACACTTATTTAAAATATATAAAATATATATCATACTTATCATTTTTCAACTCATGAAACTAACTTGGTAAAATAATTTTGAATATTTATAACTTAAAAGACTAGGGAATTATTTTTACAAATCTATTTTTATCTTATAACTAAAGAAAATAAATAGAAGTTTGTTAATGAATATTCTAAAGTTCCGTTTCATTCAAAATTTCCAAACTGGAAATTTTCAAGAAAAACAAACAGGTGCAATGAACTTAAAATAGATATAGATCTGTAATAAATTAAATTTACATATTAACTTTTATTAAAAAAAAAGGTTACCTATTTAGAATGAAAGAAACGTGTTTGAAAATGTACAAAACATTAATTGTTTGAGTTTTAAATTAGCCAACAATAACATTTAACATAAGGTAGATATATTGACCATGAACCTAACTAACATTGGTCAAATTTTATACAGGAAAAATTATAGTCAATGTAGTGCAAAGCAAAATTGCCTTATAATTATTTTTTTAATTAAAACTTAATATCTTGGCCTGTAGATTAGTAGATTTTACATCAGTAAAATTATAAACTGATTTAGATAAGAATTTTAAAGAAACAAAAGATTATAGCAACATATTATAAAAAGTTTTAAAAATGAATCATTAATAAGGAATATTTTGCAATAGATAATAAAAAAATGCAACAGATGGTAGCGAAAAACGATTTTTTTCAGGAACTATTACTGGCTTATAATTCGTTTTAAAAAGATGATGCAAACATTATTTATTGTTATCTAATGAAATTAGAAATATTTTATGGTTCCATTTAGATTGCTAATTAATTATCAATTAACACATTTAAATACCTACCTAATTTTTATATTATTTAAAGTACTATTTGAAAGATAAAATACACTAAAGACTCACCTGTGTTACTAGGTGTTCAAATCTTTGTTTTGTGGGGTTGACAATTTTCAGTTTATATTCAACATTACCCAATTGTGGCTCAGGAGGAAGTGCAGTTTGGTTGTTCATATTATCAAGAGCAAATTCTTGGTTATTAGAACAATCATTGCATGACCCAGGATCAAATAGACTAAAGAATGAATCCATTTTGTTTTATTGTGCTGAAATCAGTACGAATCAAAAATACTTTTTATAAACCATAGTGTTATACAAATCGCATGCCATTGGCAGCATATTGCTTAATATTATGAAATTAAAGTGAAAGTATATTTTACCTGCAGTAAATAACCTTTATAAAAGGTCACAAAATATGGTAACTTTTTGTAAAAGTTAAATGTATTATATTATAAACAGGTAATAAATGTATCGTTTTACTAATTGATTAATGTTAAGTTATTCGGACTTAAAATTTTGTTTACATACCTTTGTTTATTATAGAATTTTGGCTTGCGAATTCAGGGACAAATAAAAATAAACATTTTTTTGAAGTAAACACTAACAAAGAAACAAGGCAACGAGCTGTCAATTGATATTTAAATCAAAGATATAAATTAACTAAAATTCCGTTTTCAATCATTCTATACCGTAAATATATAAATTTAAAGTGTAAATATATAATCTAAAAATCCCTTTCGACCAATTTCGGTCACTCCCGGTTCCCCAGCTGATGATTATTTGTTTGTTGTTTGGGGGAAAAGGAACACCAATTGGATTTCATGAATCACAATTTAAATTCCTGGCTGTTTGCTGCCAAGATGAAGTCTACATCTAATAAAAATAATACGAAGAATATCAAAATAAAGAAGATAAATTAGGTTTATGTGTATGTGTTATTTTGACTAAAAATTATGTGCAGTAATTTTCTTTCAATTAGGAAGTGAATAATTAACCTGCATTTGAAATTATTTTCCTAAATTAACAAATAAAACCTTACATTTTTTTACAAAAAGATGCACACTGATTTATCTCCTCATTTACATACCGAAAATTGTAATGAATTAATAAAATTATTAAAACAATGTCACAATGAGGTATGTGTTATTCTTTTTAAATATTATTAAATGTTTTTCACCATATTCATATTGCTTTAAAAACATGTTTACAATTCCTGAGCTTATTTAAAATTATTTTAAGATTACGTCAATAAACACTAAAGTATGTGTGTTAATCAAAATACTTATTTAAAAACATGTACATTTAAAACTGTTTTAGAAAATTTAAAATATTATTTTTTTTTAGAATTCCGTTTTAAGATTTTTTGGAAAATGTAATTCTGAGGATCATAAAATGATATTATGTTTGAAGAATGAAAGATTACAAAGAAGAAAAAATAATTATCAAAAATCACTTGAACAAAAAGAAAAATTAAGAAGATTATTTGAGGAAGAAAGAAATAATACAGAAAATATGTAGATTCAATGAATTACTTTCTATAATATGTAATAGTCGGTGTATATATAAATGTATATATAATAAAACATAACAATAGCAGAAAAATATTTTTTTTTATATATACTTAATTTATAAATATTTTGAAAAGCTTTTAAATAAAATCATAACTTTAACATTTAAGTTTATTTTATATGTATGACATTTATCTAAACATAGAAATTTAATTTTAATACTAATACAGACATAAAAAATGTGAAGTTTGGAATATCTAAATGTAGTATTTTTATTTAAAATTAATCCAACGGAAACTCAAATTATTCCAACCTTCTGATACTGATAAATTTAGCTTTGAAAGTGAATCTCTTGTTCTCTGAAATATACATACAAAACATTTTCATGTAGAGAATGGAATGAGAAATATACAAATAAATAAAATTTGGAGTTAACGTCAAACAAATCTGAGTATGAAATATTTTCCTCGATAAGCAAAAACCATAAAGTTGATTCGGTATTAGTGATGGAAATATCACAGGGGACCAACGAATTAATTTCATCAACGATAAGATTTTTTTTCATTATGGTCAATGCTCATCAAATTAAATTTGACACAGTAGTTATACAGTATTGAAAAATTGCTAAATCTAACATAAATTTACAAAATAATAAAGTTTTAGAAATGTACCCTAAAGGACAAATTTAATGTTACTTATACTTTTTATTTTGTAAAAGCAGCAAAAACAGCCCACAACACATCAGTTGTATTTGGTTTGTTGGCTTCTTCTTCAAAATTTAGATCCAAAAGTTTTCTTACTCGTTTAGTAGCTAATTCATAGTCATCATCATTTAGGGGTGCAAAAGCATTCTCAAGTACATCACTTGCATGTGCCAAAAATATCAGTGCTAACATTCTTCTATCCATTTGTTGAGGATTGTTTACCCATTTTGACAGGACCGCATCTTGAATTTTCTTGATTAAACGGCTCTTAGTTACATTATCAGTTAGGGGGTGTGTAGTCATATCAAAAAATAAAAAGTTTTGTTTTTCCGTTGTGAGGACACCTTTTTCAACTAAATTTTTTGCCAAACGTTCTCTAACATTTTTTAATTGATATCGTAATTTCAAAGGATTCCATGTCTCGCCACTTAGATACTCAATCCAACTTTGAACAGTTTCTGGTGGATCAGTTTCTTTAAGATGTTTTAACGCCTCATCGAGGAGTACATCACCAATTGGAGTATCATTCTTTACAATAAGTTTTTTTGCAAGAAGTCCCTTTCTCCTCATACCAACTTTTTCTAGCTCGACACGGCCCCTAAGGCCCAGTTCGATTAAGATACATCCTCGCAATCCACTGGAAATGCAATCATTCCAAAATGATGTGTAACCTTCTTTATCTTTGAGACCTAATAGTAATACTTCTTCCATTAATGTCAGCCTCGTTTCTTTAGAATCTCCGTCCTCGACATCTTCATCACGGCTTGTTTTTTTCTCATTATTTTGTTCTTCTTTGTTTAAACCTTCACTATTTTCTCTTGTTACATTTCTTCTTTTAACAAATCCCTCACTACGATTCATTTTCAGAGTACATATCTAAATGTTGACGTTTACTTATGGATGTTTCGTTGGTAGATATATCCCCTCCCACATCATCTCTGTCAAAAGTCAATTTTACTTCATTTAATTTCTAAGCAATTTTTGGCGTTTTCTGGTTCTTAAAATTTATTAACTACATAATATAAATAATATAAAAAAGAATTCTCTTTAAATTTAATTATTTTTGTAGCAATTCCTAAATTAAATAATAATTAACTTCTAATTTAAGTTTCATCGGAAATAAGAACAATTTCTATTAATATCTAGTTCCCAGACCTGTGACCTAAGTAATTTTATTATCATTATTTTATAGCTAAAAGTTATAAAATTCAATTTTAGGCTAAAATACTTTTTTTTTTCTTTTTCTAAATATCTAAGTACGATATACTTGTACCACAGTATAAATAATACTTCTTATAAAGAAAAAATTTATAAGTTATTGCCTTGTACGTGACAGTAATTTGTATAGAGTGAAATTTAAATTCAATGAGCTACTTAAGTAAATACCTAATACGATACCTTATCCAAAAATTTGCTTTTTGTTTAAGAAATAACAGATTAAAAAAATAATGACGTAGTATCAGTGAATTGATTTAATTGGCTCTTTATATTTTTATTAAGTTGGTACACTTTAGTGTCGGCGCCATTTCCAAACGGTACTGGCAGTGAACCCAATTATTTATTTACATCTTGTTACTTTAATTGTGATTATTTATTTGTGCGTGTGTCTGTTACAAAAAAAAATGGAGCGTAATTTTCTAAAAGATAAGTCCAATTATCTTTTTTTGTGGACGATTTTATGATAAACGAGGAAATATAGACTATACAAATGCAGAATATGAGTATGAGGTTAGTTGAAACACTTTTTTACACATATATGATAAATCTATATATAAAGAGTAAAATTCTTCTGCATTTAGATTTTATTTCTTATTCAATATTAACCAAATCCATTTAATCACTTCAAATCAATCGATATCTCGATTATTTCTACTTTCCCGGTCCCATCAAAGGGAAAGTATAGTGAACGAGCAAAAATACTCGAGATATCGATGGAAATATCCATTTTGAGGTCCCCCGAGAAGATTGAAACGATTTCCAGAGTAAGGTCTGTCTGTGTGTCTATGTGTAATCTTCCACGACAACTTTCTGAATCGTTTGACCAATAAGCTGAAATTTTGTATGAAGGGTTGGTGTGTGCTTCGAATGCCACTATTAGTTTTTGGTTTAAATTGGTGCAGTAGTAGAAGGTCCTCAATAACGACATTGATTGAATACACATATATGTGAGATATTTCTATTTTTTTTAAATTTTAAGAACAAACAATACACTTTCGTGCAAAATGTTTTATTACAAAGTTTTAGAGCATAAAATTTCCTATAATTTTTGTATTAAACTTTTTCCAGAATTTTCAATAGTTGCGCCGCCACTTTAGAGCACGCAAAAAATGTGCATGTAGGTTTTCCGAAGTTTTTTCAAATTTTGAGGACAAATAGTGCACTTCAGTGCAAAATGTTCTAGTGCAAATTTGTATAAGAGCACCAAATTTCCTTTAATTTTTATCGCCGCTAAAGGTCGAAAAATATACACATTTAGGCTTTTTGCCTTATTTTTAATTTTGAAGACAAACAATGCATTATCAATATTGAAACATCAATTCAGTATAGATCTATTTTTCATCGGCTCGTTATTTTAAATATATTCCATAAATTAATGCATTGCTTCGTATTTTTTAATTAAAATAATCCTGTTCTCTACAGCAGAGCCGGGAACGTTCAATTCACGTAACACAGCCGATTTTTTTAATTACCAAATGTAAAGTTGTGGTCATTGATATATATTCATGGACATGCCCAGCGGTGAGAATTGTACTATTTCGATCTAAATAGAAGAAACGAAGGTTCGGTCACTCTATCTCTCTCAAAACAATATCGTATAGTTAGGATGTTAGATATAGCGCTAGACCGAACGCAAAGGCCCTTGTCACACCAAAACAGCGCAACATCGAGGCGACAATGACATGATACAAACAGGCGACATGAAGTTGTCCCACACCAAAAGCAACGACGTGTCGTGTTCATTTTCTGTTGTTCCATGACATTCCTAAGTTGGGTACGCATATATGAACACGAACGCGAATGAGGCAACCCATTTGCCTCGGGTACGGGAAGTTCGGGTTCCTGATAGTGGATGCACGAGGCGTTGTATGACATCGATCCAGCAAATGTGGCGAGCATTCTTGATTTTTCAGTCACATTAAAAATATGGCCGATTCAGATTCTGATGGCGAAGGCACTGTATTTTATAATTTTGAGCAGTGTATTAAAAAACTAAAAAAGAAAAAAAAACAAAACGATTATATCTTAACAGAAGAAAACAATTGAATCAAAATAGCACAGGTTTAATTAAAAGATATCTTGGCCGATAAAAGAGGGTTTTTCAAGAATTTTACGAGGATCTTTTTTTGCTGTTAAATTATTATTAAAAAGAGTTAATAAAAAATAATCTTTAATTTTAATCGATAATAAAAATATACATTCAAACTTTTCCATTCTAGTTACGACCGACAGAGTAGACTCTGCCTCGACATGAAATTTTTGTTTCCGTCCAGACTGAGCTCACACCGAGCACGTAGCTCACTTTGATGTATCTCCAAGAAACGGATCGGGGTGAGGCCGCATGCATACGGATTCAAACAAATTCGCACGCCTCATTCGGACGTACACATATATATGCTCATGCGACCTCGGGTTGCCTCATTCGGGTTCGTGCTCATATGCGTACCCAGCTTTACGCAAAATATCACTGCACACACAGAATGTCGCTTCACAATGCGTCGATATGGACCTAACGCTCCTTTCATATTATACGATTTGGCTCGTCCGTTTAAAAATCGTACGTTAAAATATTTTCAGTCGACTGAAGAAGAGCATGGCCCCATTCACATTACACGATTTCATATTATACGATTTGGCTCGTCCGATTAAAAATCGTACGTTAAAATATTTTCAGTCTACTGAAGAAAAGCATGGCCTCATTACCATTACACGATTTCAACCCGGCACGATTTTTAATCGTGTTGACAGCCGTCCAGTGCCACTGGAATCGTACGTCTATTTACCGTTCGTTTCACTCTCCTTTCACATTATACGATTTGACTCGTCCGATTAAAAAACGTACGATTTTATATCGTGTGCATTGCGGTTTCACATTATACGATTTTTTGCCGTACAATTTTTCTTGTTTAAATATTAATTTATTAATAAATACTTTCCATATGCATTTTTCTCTGTATCACTAATCTCATCAAAATATGATTTCAGTGCCAAATAAACTTCCCTCCAAACATTCCGTGTCGCAATTCGGTCTTTGTAAATATCTAGTTTCGTCCCACAATACAGGTTTGGCTTGAATAAGCGAAATTAAAACTTCAACGTCAATTTCTTCGATTTAAACAATAATAAACCAAAGATATCAAAAAACAATAAAATAAATCGATATGAAGTACTATATATGCACATTCCAAAGTAGCTACCGGACGACTAAAAAACGGATAATGTGAAAGCGCTCATTTAGTTATGTGTGCCACTGAGACAGACGAAGGATAAATAAACGTACGATTTTTAAACGGACGAGCTAAATCGTATAATGTGAAAGGAGCGTAACGTGTTTATTCTCTAAACTTGTCGTTCATAGACGATCATCGTTCATTCCAAGGTAGATTCTATAATTATATTCATTGTTTAGTTTTCGATTATCGTTAAATAGACGGTGATTTTTAGAAATTCTATTTTGTATGTTGGTGACCCTAGAATGATATCGACGGTGAACGAAAAATTTGATCGTTGTTTAACGGCATTGAGTTTGTTGGCGTTAGTGAACGAATTTGTGAATTTGATTGTAATAATACATTTATTATTATAAGTATACTATATGATACACTCTTCGCAGTATTCCTTTCTTTATAACTAAAAATGTAAAATGCACTTGGTCATGTACCTTAGAAGGTGGAAGCCAACTCATCCACAAATTTAATCTGCACATCATATAATTTCCATAGAGAAAACAATTTCAATACGTGAATTACCTATACTACACATATCGTCTAATGATAATATGTCATTTGGAGAATAATCCTGTAAAGCTGCATAAAGGGGATTAATTATTGCGTGATTTAAAAATCGAAGTCAGTAGGACCAAAGGCGTTAAGATTTACAATTTTTTAATCAATGTATATAATACATTTTGACCTTTTAAATTTAAAAGTAATTATTTAAAAATCACGAAAGTATCCCATTTTTAACTGTTTGTTGAAACCGAACGCTGCATTACTCAAGCCGCACTTTTTGGTTTTTGCGCGTGCTACGTACCATTTTGCCGTCCAGATACGTACTTTTGCAAACTGTTTTAACATGTTCAGTGAACATTACACTCGCATCGAGGATAACCAGGAATTTTGAGTGTTACCATTTTATACTGTTCCGAAAAGATTAACTTCACCATCTGGAGTGTGTCTTCGTTTCTTTAGTTTTAGTTTTATCCGCGTTGATCGCAATTATATCTACTTTACACACTACTTTTCTATTTCGTCTAATGACTCCTGTAGATGTTAATTCTAAGCCTGGCCAGAAGTAATTTTTGTACGGCGTTGAGAATAAATAACTACAGATGCAGAACGCTGACTAAACTGCGGTTCCAAATGTTAGCGCCAGGATATTGGGTAAAGAAATTAAAGAGAAATGATGACGTGCTATTGATTGTTCTTAAATATGACATCCATACATAATCAACTAATATTTTAAATTTTGGAAAGAAATAAAACGATGTTTTACAAATGTAAATATATTTATTTTATTCATTTACTTAACCTAGTAATGTCTTCTTATGTTATTTTTCATAAATTCTTCGATTGAAAAAAAACGAACAAATAATAACTAAGTTATACGACTACAACGTATCAATTATCTGTACATTCAATATACACATAACAACAATAAACTTCACAGTTTTTTGAAATTTTAGTAAGGAATTGTACATCTGGTGTCAAAAATATATATTTATATTACCTACTCTCTTCGAAATCAACTGCTGGATGCATGAACACTCCGATAGCAAAAACTGTTTAAATGCGATCAACACACTGGCAGGTGACTATGAAAGCATAGCGCTAAAAAAATGTCTTCGATGTACCTACACATAGGTTTACATCAGTCCAAATAATGACGATGCACACAGGCTTAAATAAATAAGTAATTCGAAATGAAATTTACAAAAAGTCGTTCAATATGCTAAAGTTACTTTATTATGGCTTATAACGATATATTAAAGATAGTTTACCTAGAGTTAGATCGACTTTTCGAAAATTGAAGGAGTCACATTACTTCAACGCCCAGTGCGTTCTATCAAGTCTTGCACAAGATTTTTATCCCAAAACCTTAACCTATTTGAATGTCTTATCGAGAGTATTTTATTATTTTAACTAATACGACGTTATTGGATTTAATTGGTTTCAATTTTCTGGGATAAAATCACCGTTACTTAGTATTCACAGGACTTCTTTTTCAAGTAAGGTTAATACTTAAACTGTTTTATCAGCTCAACTGCCAGGAGCAGATGTTTGTTGTGGACCAACTGCTCCTTCTGCTAGTGCAGTTTCTACTCTTTTCTTGTGCGTTCCCAGTAGTTCTGGAAGGTCGTATGCAATAGCAATGTCCAGCCTATTGATTGGGCATCCTCTAAAATACGTGCAAGTTGCTGACAACTGTTGGAACTCATACAGAGGATTTAACTTGAAGAAGTCTCGATAAACATCAGGATCAGGAAGATCATAACGAGAAATATTCGTAAGAGTTGAAAGACCTTCGTATATGTGATAATCTTGGGGATGTTCTGTAATAGCGTCTGCTACTTGTTTACGATTCCCGAATACCGATTTGTGATTGTAATATGTCGTAAGATAGCAATCCACCATTTTTGCGTGATTTCGTACACGCACCTAAAACAAAAAACTAATTAAGCTATTCATAATAGACTAAAATTTAATTTATTGAAGGAAATGATATAAAATACTTACAGCAAATCTTCGTGCACTGGCTATTTTATTTTCAATCCTCTTGTCGACTGCTCCTCTCAAATCTCTTAAAAAAGATCTTTCTTGAGCTTGTAGAAGTCTCACGGGAGCCCATGATTCATAGGGCCGGGACCAGAGTGACGTCGTGTACATAATTGGAGGTTGAGGAGATGACATCAATGGTGATATATTCCATATTAAAGCTCCTTGAACTCTCATAAGTTCTTCTGGTTTTACTTGATCAGCTTTGTTTAGGATTATGCGCGTCTAGAATATTAAGAAAATAAAGATCGAAAGACAATTTTCTACAAATAAATAATAAGATGTCATTTAAAACTTACTTGGTGTTCTCGGCCCTTGAGTTGATCTAAGATTGCTTCAGTTTCGGGACCAACATCAAGTTTAGAAGGGTCGTATACTAAGAAAATAATATCGCCTCTATCTATAAACCACTGACAGGCATCATTAAATGGAAATACTCTTGAAACTTGTTTCCTAACTTCAAGAATTCCTGGTATTTCAACAATGTTAACCTAGAATTATAACAAATATAGACGTTATAAATAAACGATTTTTAGTATTTGAAAGTAAAGTCAAATTAATTGATAAAGGATACTACGTATCTTAAATATATTAATACCTTTTCCAACAATTTAGAAGGAAGTTTGATTCCTCTAAGGCGTTCCTCTAATCCCTGACCAAATTTTTGTAACCCGGAGAAAGTAAAGTCTGCTGCTAATTCTGTCCCATCAATAATTTCTGGCTCTTCTCCATACATTAAAATATTGAAATAAGCTGGAGAAGGTTCCGCTCCTAAATAAAAACGGAAATTAATTTATTTCTTACGCTTTTTTTTAACATACCTGTTCTTAAAGAAGTGTCGTTATATTCATTATTAGTTAAATAATTTATAATTGATGATTTTCCTCCACTCCATGGACCCATAAAGAGAATTAAAGGCTTCGAAAATATTTCAGAATCTGCAAAATGTCTATTACTTAAATCCCTATATTTATAAACTACTTCCAAAGGTTTAATAGCATTTTCATAAAGCTTTTTAAGATCTTTCAGTGTAATTTCGGACACTCTATTAATAAGCGCTTCTGATTCTGAAGATTCCATATCTAATTTTAAAAGTTGTTCAACATGATCTCGAGATCTTAAATCGGTTGGAATTTCTATGTCTAACGACAATTCTTCTACATTTCCACTATCTTCGGAACTTCTGTCACCTTCATTTTCATCGTCTTTGTCGTCGCCATTATCGTCTTGCGTTTCTTTTGAATCTGTTTCCTCCGTCGATTTGTCATCCTTTTCTTCTTTAGTATCATCTTTATCATCTAAAAATAAACCAAATTAAATATTTATATACTGATTGGTTTCTTTAAACCTTACCGTCTTTATCATCTTCTTTACTTAATGTCACTTGTTCTTTACTATTTTCATCTTTCTTATCATCATCAGATTGTTCTGCACTTTTTTTGGTATCTTCTACAGAATCTTTATCATCTTTGGCATCTTCTCGTGATTCGCGGGTTTCATCCTTTTCTTCAGATTTGTTATCACCTTCAACTTCCTTTGATTCTACCGTATCTTCTTTAGAAGCTCCAATACCGTCTTCTGTAGCCTCGTTGGAATCAATCTTATTGTCATCCTCTTTTGAATCATCTTTGATGTCTTCTTTGGTGTCTTCTTTTGTATCATCTTTTATTTCTTCTGGAGTACCATCTTGGTCATCTTCTTTAGAATCATCAGGATTATCTTCTTTGGAGGAATCTTTAGTATCTTCACCACTTTGAACATTTTCTTTATCACTTTGAGGCTGTTTCTCCACACTTTCATTATTATCTTGATCATATTCTTGATCTTCAACTTTTTTACTTTCGTCTTGTTGATCCTGATTCATGTTTAACTTCTGTGCTTCTACCTTTTCAATTATTTCCTCTACACTTTCTTCTTGCGTATTATTTTTATCGTCATCATCATCCTTTGGTTCATCTGCTTGTTCTTGGCTCTCTTCTTTTTGTTCGGATTCATTTTCTTTCGATCCATCGTCACCATCTTCCTTTTCATCGTCTGTTTTTTCTTTTGATTGCTCACCGCTGTTAGTCTCATCTTCCTTGCTATCTTCTTTGACTACCGCTTCTATTCTCTCTCCCTCACTCTCCTTACTTTGGTCATCTCTTTCTAGTTCTTCTGCACTGGGAGTATCATCTGTTTTTAAATCACTTTCTTTTGAGTCACCATCTTTCAAATCTTCCTCTTTTGAGTCGCCATCTTTCGAATCTTCCTCTTTTGAGTCGCCATCTTTCGAATCTTCCTCTTTTGAGTCGCCCTCTGTTCCAGCTTCTTTACTTTCTGCATCGTCTACTGATGGTTGATCACCACGTTCTGGGCTAGCGTCGTCTTGCTGAAAACAATAGATACAATTTTATTTTGTAAATATACAGAAAACCCCATTGAAGCAGCAAATTATGATAGTTGATCCTCATCCATTGTTATAACCGTTTTAAAACATACAAGTTAGTGTGGGTAAACTAGAAATGTTATTTCTTTGTAACTATTTAGTGAAAAAGTATTGGTCGAATTTTAAACAAACCTGACTGAAAAAAAATAGAATTGATTTGGTTTTATTTCTGTTCTTTTTTTTTACTCTTACATGTATATTTTCTATTTTTTTTAATGCACGTAATGTATAAGAAGGCAATCATATTTAGTTAAATGAATAATTTAATATCCATATACAATATTCATGTTATCTGTCATTAGTCTCATTCTTAAATGTAAGTTAAATTAGTTAATAATACATGATTCTAATGATAAATCGAATCCGCCAGAAATTGAAATGTAAATACAAATTTAGGTACAAAAGCCTTCTTCGTTAAAGCCACGTATGCTACCCACTCACACCCAATCTTACAAAAAGATAATTAAAGTTTTAACAGGACGCCTCAATGAATTGTATTTCTTTTTAATTTTAAGCATAAATTCCAAATAGAAAAAATAATATATATACATTCTTTTTAGAAGATTTATTGTCTTACTAGTTCATTGAAATAAGGGCGTTTTATAAAACTTCCAATTCGGGTGGAATGTCCATATTGCCCTTAAATAAGTGATCATTTCGCTTTTCCTGTTAAACGGTTATGTTTTACATTATCAAATTGAGAACGAGCATATTTGAAATATGTAAGTGTTTATAAAAAGAATTGTTTAGATAATTAAAATCATTTATAAGTTATAGAATAATTTAATTACCGTGACTCAACTTGTAATTTTCATTAGTATTGATTTTTTTATTTTAAAAATAACTTCTATGCATATTTTTTTAAAATAATATTTTTGCATCACCGCTATTTTTTCGACACGGCAATTAAAATTTTATTTTTGAAACACATTTCCGCGCTGTCAAAGCTATTAAATCAGAGTTCTATTGACAAATTCATGATTAATCGCTTGTCCTAAATTCAACCAGGTTACCTGTATTTACACCCATTTTTGAATACTTATTATCTTAGTTGAGAACATAACAAAATTGACTGTACCCAATTTTCGATGAACAAAGTTCGTACACTGAATTTGTGTATGTCCGTCCGTCCGTCTCTCTGTCGTTCTGTATGTTGCCTTTTTAAATAAATTTTGAATTTAAAAATAATGATAGTACACCAAAAAGTAAAATAGGAAAGGCTGATTAACTTATATCTTTTTAAGGAAGATATAAAAAAAGTGTTTTTTACCAAATCATGGTTTGTAATATATATTAAATAACTAACTGTGTAATTTTTATAGATTCACATATTTCTTTATGATTGTTTAAAACGAATGTTTTTGTTCGTGGTGGCAATGCTAGCTTACGCATTTCCTCAGGTATTATTTAACTTTGATTTATATAGAAATCAACCGATATTCTGCAATGAAAATTGTTACATGTTCAATGGATATTAAAAAACATTGTTATATTGTTATATATAAAAAATAGTTAATATGAATGAGTACAATGGTGAATGCGTTTCAAGCTATGGAATGGATCACCCAATTATATGATAGGGTATACCTTATCTTCAGAGCGCTTGATTTCATTTGCTGCTTCTTCTTTTTTGCTTGGAGTTTTCTGAAATATTTTTTGGAAAAATGAAGTCAATTTTTGGAAAAAACTGTGTCGTACCTCGGGCTCGGGTTTTTTTTCGGAAACAATTTCATTTTCTTTACTTTCTTGAACGTCTTCGTTAGCATCGTCTTTTTCTCCATCACCTTCTTGGTGATCGGAGTCGTCAGTTATTTCTACAGTGGGAATATCTTCTTTACTATCGCCCAGTTCTGCCGATGATCCCACGACAGCTTCGCCAGCCTCCAGCTCTTTCAAAGCCTTTTCGATGTACGGCCTACATTCGGATTCGGAAGGACCTTCTGACTCGACCTCACCTTGCACACCTTGAAAACATCACCAATTACCATTAAATATAAAACATAAAGGTTTTTAGTACCATAGCAAATCAAATTTAAATCCGGTATACCAGAGAAAGTTATACGTTGAAAAATATTTATTTGAGATTTGATACTTGGCTACACGTATAAGTATAATTCGTGAATATATTACGCACCTAAAGGTTTATTATACTTTTGCTGACGTAATATGAAATTACTATTTTGACGTATAACATACTGTGCCAAATATTATAGTTACTCAAAGTAGTGAAAAGTGTGCGGCATCAAATTAATATTTCAATTGACCTTTAAACATTTCAGGTCTTATAATGAGAGATAATTTTGAATGCTTGTTAATTTGAACGTAAAGTTGCATTATTTGTATCTACTCTTAAACAAGAATTAGCAAATAAAAAAAAATTTTAATATAATTTAGAATAAGTAATTAGATATTTTACACAACTATTTAACGAATTGATAAAATAGATCTAATTTGCTAAAAATACACTAATAAAATCTTTTTAATACGTAAGACCTAAATATCTATTTAAAATACCTGTATCTCAGTTTAGAAATATATTTTTAGACTTTCTTTCATGATCTCGTAGTTCCAAACAGTCACAAGTTCATGCGATAAACAAAATTGTTGCATTCAGCACGTAACACTAACCTAGCATACTTATTATTTTATTTTATTTTTTTAAATTTTTTACTATTTTTATTTATAATTTTTTAAAAAAATTTGAAATGCAAAAGAGATTTATGTAATAATATACTTTTTATTATTGTTTTTATTACTCTTAACAATAGAAATATAAGAAAAAATTATAGCTTGCAGCTGTCCTCAAATAAACTCCATTAAATCGGAAGTTTTATAATTAATATTTTGTCATTTTAAATTTCGACTAATTATTTACCAAAACTGATGAATTAAAATATTATTTATCAAATAATTTAAATTCAATTATAATTTTATATAAAAAACAGTTTTTAAGTTGAAAAAAAAAATATTTTGCATTTATAAAACAATACCATTAATATTATTATTTTAATTAAAATCAATTTGAATAATAATACAAAAATGCAGAAATAAAAGAATTATAATAACTACAAAGTTATTGTAGTCATATTTTTATTAAATTTGAACTATAATTAAATTTTTTGTAAGTATATTTTTTCTGTTTCTCATTTCGAAAATGTGGGCTTAATATGCAAAATTTCAATAAGTTTTTTTTATAAATATTAATATGTTGGCATTTTTCCATACAAACAGCTGTAAATTTTTTAAATTAAATATATATTAGCAAATTTAACGTGTAGGTTTATTATTGGATTTTTTATCATGATTCCAAAATATCTCCAAGGTATATTAATACAATGAAGTGAATAATTAGTTTAAATTTAGTGTACCTAACACTAAAAATAGATTATTTAATAAGATACGACTATAATTTTATTAAGTTTTTAAGTTGACATAATATAATTTTTTGTCTTTCATGGTCATCTACCGTGGTCTAAATATGTAACAGTCTAGGGTATTCTTTGTTGGCTTGTTGCCTATAAGTGATAGATAATGCAGTAGTAGTATGTACTCAGCTACTTTTAGATCAACAATTTGAATATGTAGTTTGTATTTACATACTACTTGATATTAGCATTTAAAGAAAAAAATTTCATAAACGTAATGTATTTTTCGAGAATGTAATAGTTAATATGCAATAACAGGATTTTTTAGTTATTTTTAGAGAAGATTTATATGTAGCGAATTTTTATTATTAGAAACTTGCTTCATCCAAAAATAACGCATCATATAGTGTAACATGAAAAGCCGTTTTTGCCAAATTATATAACAAAAGTAACAAAATATAAATCCACTTGCGAGATACATTATTCCACCGTAACTTGAACCTTAAAACGACTTTCCAACCCACGCACTCAACACTTAAGATTATTTAGTAGAATTTTCGTTTTCTCCAACGATCCCATATCCAGTATATATTTTGTGATAACGTACCCTGCAAGGTAGTGGCGAGAAGAGACAATCCAAGAAGCAGCAACAGCCCAGAGGATCTTCGATAGACCTCCATGGCTTCTTCTCACTACACCGGTCACATAAAAGTCCCGAACTGAGCGCCCAGATTACGTTGGACCATCGCATATCATCGCGACGCTGGTCAGTAGCGCCGAAACGAGCGTGCCAAAAATACACATTCACCAAATTCTCCACATTTATTTGTCTATTAGTTATGCGAACTTCCAAGATAAATGACCCTAACCTTTACAACGTGCGGTACATATATATTTTTTATGCACGATCTTCTTTAATTCCTCCAAGTTATCATATTCGAGTTTTGTAATTTCTTACGTTATGAAAATCCTCTAGCAAGAAGAATTTTTTTAATTTAAAGTATGCTGTAATTGTTTGTGCTTCAGTTATATCTTTCGCATTTTCTTTTGCTAGTAGTATGCTTATTGATTTATGTCTTGTGTTAAAACGGTTTTAATACCATTATATTTAATTACCAGTGCTTTTCGTAGCAAAGACCTAAATATTAAGTAGCCTATTACCTTAAATAAGTAAAGAAACTTAGTTAATTTTGATCAAGAAAAGTTGATTGATAATCTCATAGGTAGAGGAATAATTAATTAATCTGTATATATTTTTTCTGTCATTTTAATAATTTTTTCGAATAAAATAATTCAATTCCACGCCTCTGATTTAAGATATCTCAAAACGACACAGGTCGGCAGTCGTCGAATTTAAAACCTTCCAATGTGAAAATCACTTAAGTTTAAATATGTATGATGTCCCATTCACAACATTTTTGACCTGATTAAGTTTCGGCTTATAAACTTTTTTAATTTTTGCTTTGCAAATTTCAAAATTTCGATATTAAAAAAAAATAATTCAAAGAAATATGATAGGGATTCCTAAAGATAAAAATTTACTAAATAGACAACGTAGAGATCTTAAAATAACTTTTTTTATAATTGTTTTAAGATCGCGCGGCCTACCATTCTCGAGACGGAGTAAACGTCATTCAGATAACCTATATTTTTAGTTTAGCCCCATTAGAATCTATTTTTGAAAAAATAAATGCAAATAATTGTTTTCTTAATTCGCACTTATAAAAATTTGTCATATTTACAAGTTCTGTTCTGAGTTTCATCAAGATATATATTTTAATTTTTCCGAAATAGAACTTTCTAGTTTTTTCATCAGGTTGACCGTGGCCCTGGCATAAATAAAAACCACATTGTAGTAAAAAAGCTGGAAATTCACTAATCCACCGATTCGATGTCTATTCTTCAGGCAGTTTAAACACAAACACTTAAATCGAATACCAATTATTTAATTAATCAAATCCGAAAGAAACTATTCAAATTAAACAACAGTAATAGCAGTATACTTTTCGTTTGTGTCAAAGGCCATGCTGGTATAACTGGTAATGAGATCGTGGATCTAACTGCAAGAGAAGCCACTTGTATTGAATATATTCATCAAATATATACAGTGCCGGATAGCATTAATTTCTTTAAACAATAAATTAGACCCAACAATCACTACTTTCTTATTCACCCAACACTTCCAACCAAAATCTCCCACATTTTTGAATATAAAATACCCAGACATGCATCATCAGAATGAGATTAAATCACGGAGACTTCCCTGCCCACCTCTCAAAAACTGGGGTTTCCCCAACTCCCTTTTGTCCATGCGACAGTAGTTCGCGGTAGGAGATCTTAATCCTTTAATATTTGTATACCCTATATATGTACAACAAGTAGGACTTTAGCTTCAATTAAACATTACATCTTTGGTATAATCTAATAACAAACAAATATTAACAATACTAGCCAAATTCGTAAAATAATCTAAAATAAACATCTAAACATTGTCCCCTCGGTTACTCCTTGCATTCGATTGTAATATTTCGGGGCAAAATGGACTAGAACCGATGCCAGGGGAAAAAACCACATTTTTTAATAAATAATTTAAATCCTTAAAGATCCAAAGAAATGTTTTTTTTTAAGTTTTAGAGACATTCTAATAATAAACATTTAATAACAAACAACAAATATTCCAAACTGAAGGTATAGTTTCGAAAAAGCATTTTTAGACAATTTAAATACTCCAAGGACAGTTTGGGATCTTTTTCGGGAAAAAGTGTCAATTTAAAAACTAGTAATTTTTTGAAATTAAATTGTACAATATAAGCAATAATATTGTTTTCCTACGATCACTACCCAAAGTAGGCTTTTGCACACTCAAATCTAACCGCAAAGTTGACGTTTTCCGTGATCTGCAATAATTTGACATTATTGTCGCTCTAGCGCGTACTTTTCCGCTCGCCTGTTTTCATTTACAATAAACTAAAGAAAGGTAGTAAATAACATGTATATTAAAACAAAATGTAGGGCAGTCTGAATATTTTAGTTGAAATATTAATATTTGAAGATATTTCGAACGAAATTAAACTTTATTTTATAAAATTTATCTAGTAAAAATATAACAGTCAGAAGGTACACCTAGATACACCTAGGTACACCTATATGAAATAGTGATTGCATATTTAAGTATCTACTTACTGTTTTGTGCAAATAGTAGACTATGAAATTAATGAAACGTCATTATTTCATTTTTAGGTTATGAAGTGTATTTTCATGTTTTTTTTTAAATTATTTGTCTAAAAATAATGTGATCGTAGAAAAAATTTTGTGTGCAATTCGAGCAGAAAGTGCTTTGCCGCTTTCGACAGATTGCCCGCGCTCCGCTACGCGTCGCGCGGGCAACTCTCTGCCTCAAGCAGCAAAGTATCACTTTCCGCTCTTAATACACAAATAGCTATTTTGTTCTTCTTATGTAGCGAGAAAGTAAAAAGAACGGTACACAGCTGTATAATAAACTTATCCTCCAATAATTACCCAATGGTATGCAAAATACCCAAAAAATGGAAGTTCACCACAAATTGGCGTTACTGTTGACTGACTGACTGACTGACTGACTGACTGACTGACTGACTGACTGACTGACTGACTGACTGACTGACTGACTGACTGACTGACTGACTGACTGACTGACTGACTGACTGACTGACTGACTGACTGAGCCACAGAACACATACCCTGGACTGAGCTACGCGTCTAGCATAGAGGTCTAGCATAGAAATTCTCGCCTTCAATATTTTATTGTGAAGTATTTCACACGTCATATTTGACTAAATAGTCCTTGTTATTTTTTTTATATTACCTCAATAGGTTCTATAACAGGCTCTAAGACTAACGTTTTCTAAAACATAATAATTAAAAAGGCGCGTATAATCTTTCTAAGCGAAATGAATCATTATAATACAAATAAATACATTTCATATACAAGGTGTGGTTCGAAAATTTTAATATGTTTTAATAAAATTTATTGATTAATGTCAAAATTCATTTAAGTCAAAAAGTTTATATTTATTTATAAAATCCAATAAAAAATTCATATCTCAAATGTGGTCCAAATTTTCAACAATAGAAATAAAACAAAGTATAGAAAAAAATTTTAGGCTACTAATTTCGGTTGAAAAACCATTATCAGGGAAATATTAAAAATATAAGAGGATAGAAAAGTGTCACAATGAATTTCAATTTGTGACAATTTAACGGTATTTTAAAAAAAAAGTTCTTTTATCAGAAGAATAATTTTATTCTTAAAGCGATTAATGGTACTAAGAGCTTGTTTAAGATAACATCATATAAAAATTATTTGACAAAAATATTTTTTTATTTCACACATAATTTGCACATAAAATGCATAAAATTATGGTGCTAATTTTAAAAAAATCGCATCATAATTAACAAAAATTGTGCTAGATTTACATGAGATAGCACAATATATTATTAAAAAAAAAGTCTTTGACAAAATTAATTTTTTATTTCACACATAATTTGCACATAAGACGCACAAAATTATGGTGGTATTTTAAAAAATCGCATCATAATTAACAAAAATTGCACATAAAATTGTTGTGCTAACTTTATATATAACTGTTGCTTCCATTGGTCCGTTCAATCTCTTTTGCAGCTTTCTAAAGTGTATAACCTGTGTTTTAATCATCAGTTAGTTCACTTAGATATTGACTAATTCATTTTTAGTTTCCTGAGTTTCTCTTTTCAGTTTTGGGTCGGGTTGCAAAAGTACATTTGCGTTCCATTGGAGATCACTAGCCATTCAGATTTGTACGACAGTTTTGATATTTTGAACCAATTTGAATAAAATAACATTAATTTTATAAATCAATGATTAGCTTAAATACTAAAAAACCGTTAAAAATACCTATACATATTCACAACGTGAATATATTGCTTTCGCCTACTTATCTTTACCCAATACATGTTGTGCCGGTAGTTATTAGAAGAAGCAAAAGAAGATGTAGCAAACCGGATAGAACGGAAGAGGAGAGCATATAATAGAATCTGGCATCAAGATTCCTATATACCCAAGTGGAACGGAAGTGGAGAAAATGTCATTTGATTTTTTTCTGCCCTTCCATGGAAAGAAGCAATACAGCAAGTCCAAAGGGCGGGGTTGAGGATGTCTTAAAGCTGCTGCATCGTAGATGGCGCAGTACCGGTAGTGGCCTAACTCGTCAGGGAAGATGCAGCAAGTAATAGAAATGGGTTCTCTGGGCCACTGATGAATTTTAAAAAAAAAATAATAAATTGAAAAGTGGGGAGCGCTTTTTCATGCAGATAAGGAGATTTTTAGTAGTTTATAGCCCAACTAACAAGAGTTGGGTACAAAAATGGCCAAATTTTAAATCTTTCATTTTCTAGCGACAGGCCAAGTTTTAAAAAATTTCGCCGCCACTTTTTGCCCCCCCTCCTTAGCCCGTGCGCCATTACGGTGCAGCAAATTGCATTTAAGCCACCAGAGGCTACCCTAAATCGAACTCACCAAATTTGGAGGGTTTACCCTCCATGGGTCGGGAGCTATGTTGTGGTGCAAATTTTCAATTTATAATTTTTTCTACCATTCTAGCCGGGTTGCTGCATCTTCTTTTGCTTACGGTTTTTTTTACAGTGAGCTGCCTCAGTCTGGGTCTACATATTTGCAAAAAACGATATGCGAATCGGTCGTTCTGTACGTTAAACCGCACGATAATTCAAAAACTAAGATTTTGGGATATAGTTATTTAATTAAAATTAATCAACGAGAATAAATCTAATTCTTTCATTTTTTCATAGAAACGTTATGAATATGACCGTGAAGCGTATTCTGCTTCATTACTAGTTATTTATTACAAATATTTAAAAAATAAAACAATTACAAAAAACACAATTTTTTTATTAAATAAAATTATAAAAACTAATTAGTAAATATTAAGATATCAGTAAAAAATTCAACCTCATATTAAAATTATAAAAAAAAACTGACTAGAACATTTAGTTCCTTTTAATAAGATGCAGGATAACTTGTTAGTTTCTTCCAACTCAACGGTTTTCTTGATTACCCGTTATTTGTCAATTTGTACGGTCTTAACCCTATAAATACTTTATATAAAACTTAAATCTTAGCAGATCATTATTACTATTATTACAAATTCAAAATAAATATAAAAATTATTTGTCACAACCAAAAAATTAAGTAATAATACTAATAATAAAATACTCTCTATATACTAAACAATAAATCATGTCAAAATTTGTTAGCAGAGCCGGCCCGAGGTCAGGGCGAGTGAAGCGATCGTCCTATAGTGATTTTATATTAATTAATATTTAAAATTTTGGTTGTTCTAAAAGTACCATCTGAAGATTTTTTGCGTTACTAAAAGAATTTGATGAAGTTTTTTTTTTGTTCATTTTTTTTAAGACGACTGGCAACTATCTTGTTTTACCCCAAAAATGGGCTAGGGCCGGCGCAGCATTTTAGACTCAATAACTCTTTCAGACAATATAATTAAATCAAAAATCTGTGCTGTAGAATTACTTACTGTGTAAAGTAAAAATTTAGTTTTTTTCTGTAAACAATATAACAATAATTCAGACTATAAAATATTAAGTACATATCCATTATTATCTTCTTAAATCTAAACCTAATAATATAATTTAAATAATTTTGTACAATGGCATTATGACTTTTTTAAATTTAGTAAAAAAACAATTGGAATGTTAAATTAATTACTTCACATCTTAACAAAACTTAAAATTATCTATTTCCTAGGTACATTATCCTTTTGTACATTTACATCAAATACAGTGATATCAATAGACGGATCCAAATGAAAATCCAATTTGTTATCTAATACATGGTGTGCTAGATTTCTGTCATCATCTTCATGTTTAGGATCAAAGGTAAACCAAATTCCTATGGCACATCTAGAACCTTTCTTAACAGCTTTGACTCCATGAAGGTTTTCAGGACCAGAAGAGAATGCGACAAGTCTTCCACATGTCGGTCTGACGCTACTCTGAAAATATAGCATACATTAATATTTTGAAATAGAGAAATGATTTCTGAAAGTAATACCTGTATATCCGATCCACTAGGGTCAGATGAAAATACGAATTCCCCACCGTCAAAATTATTGTTTAAATAT
The DNA here is from genome assembly GCA_963243735.1 of Neocrepidodera transversa. Classification (NCBI taxonomy): domain Eukaryota; kingdom Metazoa; phylum Arthropoda; class Insecta; order Coleoptera; family Chrysomelidae; genus Neocrepidodera; species Neocrepidodera transversa. The sequence continues at coordinate 7,396,072 of OY725339.1, forward strand.
AAAATGGCACTGTAGTCTCTCCAAGTAAAGGCTGGAAATGTTTTTATACATGTTCGATTTTTTAAAATATTGCAGTTATCAGCGTGAATCTTATGACTAAAATCCGTTCTAGCTTTTGTAGATTCTAAAAAAAATAGTAAAATGGAATCCAAAATGCTTTATCAAACAATTTTCACATAAATACCTGGTAAAGCAGTCCTGCATGCAAGATGGGTAAAAGAAAAGTATAACTTTTTCTTAATCTTAAAATACATCTTTATATTCTTTATTACATTTTCAGTCACTTTTAAGAATACTTCTAAGTACTTTGGACGCACCATTTTAAAATATGTTAAAAATAACACTCTACTCAAGGTAATTCCTTCAAATTTCTCCATGTTAGTATGCGGTGACCGATTTCCTTCGTACCCATCTCCTAATATGGCAAAATATTTCGCAATTTCCATAAGAGTATTGCATTCTTTGGTTGAAGCTAAGTCGTCTATAACTATTCTTCTTGAACCGTTTAACTCTTTTTCGGACATGGTTACGTAAACTTTCTTTTTTGGTTCCTAGGGCAACATATTATCATCTAATACAACATTTTTGACCCTTGTTTTGGTTTATATTTTATTTAGTAAATTTAAAGTGCACATCGGAAGTATATTCCCTGATTTGAATCTAAATTTACAATCATTTGCTACAAAATTAATTTGTAATATAAACATAGCTTTGAAAATCTATGTATTCAATTTTAAAATAATAGTTATAAATTCTAAAATAAATGATGAAATTCTGCATACGAAGTAATTTAAATTTATTAAAAATCAAATCAACAATATTTGTGAAATGTTTTAGTGCATCCATAAAATTCTTAATTAGAATTAGCTTTAAATTATTTTATTAAAAGCTTCTTTTAACCAATCAATACATGTATATTTAATATAGCGTATAAAAAGTAAACATATAGCGATAAAAATGCAAAATAATATAAATAATTTATTATCCATTTCGTATTTACAAATATAAAACAGTATAAAAACAAATAAACACTTGTTAACAAAAAGTAAGTAGAAATATTTACAGTATTCCCAAAAGCAAAAATCAAGAAGAATTAGGAGCAGAAGGTGTAGTACTGTCAGTTTCAGAAGAGAGATCCTGCAAGTTAAATTTTTAGTTAATAAAAACAACCACATGCTACCTAAACCCCATGGCATACAATATCCCATCCATTAATTTACTTTACCTTGTCTGTTTGCTAAATTAAAATATAAACAATACCAAAACGCAAAAATAACCAAACAAAATATTTACCTCAGTCTCGGCTTTAGCTATTAGTTTTGAACTAAATTCCTTATGTACGAATTTCAATATTCTGTTTTCGTAAATTTGCCTCTGCACGTATCTAGTAGCATCCTGAAAAAAAATAAATAAATTAAAAATTTAACTCAGCATATATAAATATATAGGTACCTCTCTTGGATGAAAATAATCATCTTGGACCTTTGGTAGTTTCGAGTAATATCTCATATTTTCAAGCATCGTTTCATCATTAGAATAAAATAAAAGATAACTAGCTACCGCCTCACATGCTGCCTTTAAGTTGCCCACTAAAAAAAATTGAATTAGGAGATACTAAACATTCAAGTTGAACCTACTTACTTTTGTAATAAGCGTACTGTAAATAGTGATAATGACTAGGTAAAAGATCATCATGAATTTCTCCATTTAAGGAACTTAAGGTTTTTCTGCATTTTTGTTTACACTTTAAACAAACCGTAAAATGATCTGAAAAAAATTTTAAACTCATTAAAAACTAAGCCTTGAATTTATAATAATGGACCCTTCAGAATGCTTTTACTTTTGGTTTGTACCTACTTGAAATTGATGGTATAAAGTCAGGATACCATCCATGATCGAAAGGGCCCTCGCATTGTGCTCTGCATTCTTCTTCAGCTTGTAAATATTCTGTGATACTTTCTTCCATATTAAATACTACAGATGACCAGTCTTTTTGTTCGTAGGCTTCTGCTCCATGAACGTATAAATAAACATAATCCTAAAAAAATTTTTTTTATAACTTTTGTAAAAACATTTTCTTGCAAAATCAATAACACGATATTATTAACACAATAAGCATAATAATAGTCTACATATCAGCTTACTTTTGCTTCATAGTTTACAATGTCTTTCTTATCTACGTTTTGGTCAAAGTAATGTTTCAGATTACCGGCCATTATTTTGTTATCAGGATGTGCAACCAGATATGTAAACGCTGATGATGCAGCCTTAACTAATTGATTAGTCTGAAAATAGAAAAAATTATAATTATATACAACATCATATTATTATAATATAGTAAATGTTTAAAAATAAAAAATTACTTTTTTCCAACGAAACTTCATTAGATTTAAATTTATTAATCAAAATTTGATAGAGATGATGATAAGGTATTAAAACAGTGATTCAAAAACTGATGTTTAAAAATTTAAGTTATGGATGGCCCTCCGAATACGAATTAAAATTTTAATTAATGTAAAAATGCGTTGTCAATGTTTAAAATTTCTGCTCGATTGGAATATGTGTTTAATATCACTTTTCCCAGATCACTTAAGTGATTTTTTCTTTGCACATATAAAAATTCAATAGACAACCCATATTCATAGGCGTGGATTTGGAATTTTAAACTATAATGCCAATTTTTCAAGCAGGAATTGTCATTTGTCAAGAGGCAGAGGCCGGGATTTGAACTATGCCGGGGTAATGATTAAAGTGTATTTAAAAATTGGACCTTTTCTCAACGTTTTATTTTAAACAACTAAAATTGTTATTTTTATCATCATTGATTCTTCTATTTGTACAAAAGTTAAAGTAAATTAAAATAATCGACCTTTAAAGTGGTCAAATTAAACATTTAAAAATATCTATTTTTACATTAAAATTACATTGTACTCTCAAAATCCTCTCCTAATTTCGTGGTTATATGTATATTGAAACAAATTATTTGCCCTTAAACGATTATCTGCAAATTCTAATCTTTTGCACAGGCTTTCTAGGTGAACCCTATAGTATGTACCCACCAAATATTTAAAATTTCTCTCATGGGGCAGGTATGTTTATTTAACTTTAAAAAAAGTCAAAATAGTCAATTATAGGTATGATTAAAAAAAGTATTTGGCCGCGAGGAGTCGTCTGGAATTTCCAATTTTTTGCACAGGGATTATAGGTGAACCTAGTATGTACCCACAAAATATATAAGATTTGTCTCTTAAATATCATATTTTCAAAAAAATTATCTGACCCCAAAAGATCACTGGATATTCCAGTTTTTGTGTAGTGATAAGGCGTGAACAAAAGTTCAATTAAAAAAAAATATTTCATTTTTGGGTAGGCAGGTTTTTTTAATATTTTTGTCAATGGCCCAGAAACCAGAATAGTCCTTTGGCATTTTCCTAATAAATAATAACGATCATTTAAATTTACTAAAACAAATATAGTTACATTCAAATTCGGTGAAAAAATATATCTCAAAAGCCTTAGAAATTGGCCACATTGCAGACAACTGCAATAATAAACTGATCTTCATCTACCATTGGAGGTAAACAGAGTCGCACTTTCTTTAAGTATACAAATACTTGAAAATTTAAATTTGAATATCAGCGTCAATTGTGACGTATTCCAATTGAAACGGGATATATTTTGCTATGTTGCCGTACCAATAAAACTGTCAACTCTCTTTGTCAGAAAGTAAAACGTTAACATACGCCACTAGATCTCTCAAGCTAAGTATCCAGTAATATAAAAGCAGGAAATTCGTTCATACTGGATAAGTCCATTAGGAATATCGCGACCACTAAAAAAAACTACACTTATTTTTATAATATCAAATATTAATATAGTTTTGTTCGTTTTTTGTTTGTTTGTTTGTCTACGCGATCTCAAAAACTCACCGAGAGATTTTCTTGAAATTTGGCCCAGAGTATCCTCTTGGGTACCTGAGAAAATGAGCTATTTTACAAGTCTATGAAAAATCTATATCGCGAAGTTCCCTCTATACTTATTTGGGAGAGCCAGTTCTTTCGGTGCCCGTTCATTATATATAAATAAAAATAAATAATGTACACAATCTTTGCTCATTCTTGTTCACTACAACTAGAGTCGGTTGACAGTTATGCTATGATGCGTTGCAGTGCAATATTGTACAGCTTGTAAATATTTCTGTAGTGCAATACGAAATCTGTCGTACGAAGAACAAACGCCGTAAGCCATTCTAAAAATTATGATAGCTGAATATTTATTTTCTATAGTGTGGTGTCGTTTATCGAGAATATGGCATCCTTGCGTGTTCGCTGCTATCTAAATGTGATTGTTGGAGGGTATACATTGCTGTCTATTATTTTACAACACGGGTGCATATTTCTATATCAATTACATGTTCGATAATGTTATTTCACCTTGTGGAAATAATTTGACTTACTTGGTATCTAATTAAATGAAGAACTTTCAAGGAGAATTTCAGAGCGATGTTGTTTTTCCTAATATTTGTTTTTAACAGTATCCAGAATAATTCTATAGGATTTAAAAGACAGTAATGGGGGAAATCTCAAAAAAATTTATGAATTTCTAGTTAATTGAAATTTTTTATGTAACCTTGAGTGTAGGAAGCGTTCTTTCTCACTCTTACTATATTTTTTTCAAACCACTTCTCAAAAACAGCACTTTCCATATCTAGTACAGAATCCGAAATTTTGTTTGCAGAATTAGATATACTAGAAGCTTCTTGACTTAGATATAGGGAATTCAACGTATTATAGAGAGATAAGGCAGAGGTTCAGAGAGAGATAGTGCTATATCGATAACGTAGTAGATACCAGAGGATTCTGACAGGCAGAAGGGTCTGGCAGACCTGAAGACTAGACCAGACGCATCTGTAGTAGATACCAGAGGATTCTGATAGGGTAGAAGCGTCTGACAGACCTGAAGACTAGACCAATAATTTTAAATAAAAAAAAATTATAATTAAATTAAAGTTGTTAATAATTTTATATTGTTTTTAATTTTTTGAATTTTGTATTTTTTTCAGATTTTCAATAGAGAATATTTAGAGCATTTGCTAACTTAAATATAAGAATAAAATGATGAAATCCAATTAATAAACGACTGTCGTGTTGTTTTGTGGGTTTAGTTTATTTCACATTTTAAATTTAAATCAAAAACTAATAAAGCAAATTTAAAATTATTTAAACCGTTAAATGGAGAATTAAAACCAAATATTTTCCATCAAATTTGAACTTTACTATATGTTTTTTCATTCATTAAAATGAATTTATAAATGCTGTAAGTATATTGGACATTTGTTACTCATAAAACCAAAATAAAATTTAATGTTGTGTTTTATAGATTTGTATTTGTAAACTTGTTGCATGCATTATTATTCCGTTGAACAAATGGCGAGCAATAAAAGAATTTCAATACATGTTATCGAAAGAAATAACTGGAGAGTCTAAAAATATTAGTTGTTTTTAACTGAGACTGTAATAAAAGTTTTATAGCAGCAAGACGAATCAAATTGTAGCATACATGTAAATAACAACTATTTCCTAGTGCGTTGCAATATAAAATGACTAATTTTTTTTTTCTTAAAATATGATACTCAGTTAGATCTCAAAATATCGTTTCTTCTATTGGACTTTTATTTTAATCATTTATTTTTTGAGAAGCCTGTTCGGAAATGTTATTTTTAATTAATTAATTTTTGTGGATGTATTTTATCTTGATTTATCACGAACCTTGTAAATGTCCACTTTTTAATGAAAATTTGATTTGTCTTAATTTTGCCTAGGGTCTAAGAAGTCTAGTGGATCAATATTACTGGATTTTAATATAGTTTTTGGTGCAGCTTGAAAAAAAAATGGTCTTCTTTTCTAAAAATTTGATGACACTAAACCACGCTTTTTTAAGTAAAAATACTATGATAATAATAATAAAATTGCTCGATAAATTTCATTATAAAATGAAGCAAAATTATAATATTATCCAGTAAGAAAATATTTTTCTGGGTTATTTATCATTTTTGTAAAAGGATACAAGTAGCATCATTACCCAAAAGATGCAATACAAATAACCTAAAGAATAGATTTTCTTTTGTATTTTAAAATGTTTGTTCCTTTGTGAATATATTTTGCAGTGGTTTTATGCCTCCCTTAACAGGTTTTGGTTGCTCGAGTGGTTCGGGTTTCAATATAATTACTACATCTGCAACCCTAATCCAACACTGTGCATTCAACCACAAGGTAACAAGCTAAACTCGAGTTTAGTAGTTCTTTAAACAGGTAGTTTTATTAGTTTTTGGTTAAATATTTTTTCTGTGGGTACTTTAAAGGTATCTACGTGACAAGCATATATAAGTAAGAAAATGATGTGTAGATATTATTAAAAAAACCTGTTTCTTGCCAGTTAATGTGCATGTTTTTAACCATCAGTTCTCTTGGACACAAATGACTGATGTGTTCTTAAAATGTAAACTGATTTGTTGGTTTATTTCTAATTCTTTCTTTAAATTAGTATTATATTATTCAAATTTTTAAATTTGTTTCTCTTCATTTGGTATTCCATTTATATACAGGGTGGGGCAGCACATACGGCACGGAATTTATATAATGCCTAAACCATAACAATTTAAAAATAAATTATATGCATATTAATAAGAGCTACATTTTAAAATTTTTTATAAATTTACAGGATGGTTCAAAAAAAATTGGCATACCAAAGTTATATATTTTTAAATTCAACACCATATATGAGAAGTTGATTTCAAAAACCTATTACACCTATATTATAAAATGAATTTTGAAGTTATATAGACAATTGAAAATCGCATTTTTTCATCTTTCAAGTGATAATTGCTCCGGCCAAACGACATAAAATCGGATAAAACAGTTAACATGACCCTATCTTAACTTTTTGAGTTGTACTTGGTGGCATAAGAACAAAATGTATACAGGGTGATCAAAAGTACGCCTCAGGACGAATCTGAAAATGTAACAAAATCTAGGGTGTTCCATTTAAAAATATATAACTTATTTGGTATGCCAAATTTTTTTGATCACCCTGTATATTTATAAACATTTTTTAAATATAGCTCTTATTGACATGCATATATGCATATAAAAGTGTTTTTTTTTAATTGCTATGGTTTGGGCACTAAATTCAGTGCCGTATGTGCTGCCCCAGCGCATGTACGTTTGGAAATAAACCTTTCACGAATATTCTTTAAGTGTTATTTTTTTCAAATAATAATATTTTTTTGTATTTATTTCTGGCCTGATAGAATAATTTTATAGATTCTGGGTAAAAAAATTAAAAATATAATTTACTGGTATAATGCCCTGGGTAAACACGTCATAATGAACGTAAAAGAAACTGAAATGATCCAATAGATATTACAAAACGTCCAAAAATAACAACCAGAACATCTGCGAAAGTACTTTTGCCTTATGACTTTACCAAAGAAAATAATCATATTAATTATAAAAAATTTAACACCAGAAATTATTAAGAGGAAAAAGTATTTTAGGATATCCGTACATAAGGAATAATAATCAGTGGGAATGATATTCCAGAATATCCGCGATATTATGTATAATGTGATAACAAATTGCTTCATCTTGCTTTTTTCTGTAAAATAAAATTAGAAGAAATTGTATTAAAATACATTATTATTTATGCACAGAAAAAACTCAAAATTCTTATAACAAATTAGTTACAAAAATATGTGTATTACATTTTTTAGTCATACATCAGGAAACCATCATATTTATTTTTTTATATTAGTGCGAATAGAATCCTAGTTTGTAAGATATCATATTATGTTTTATTATGATTATAATTATTTATTTGTAGAAATTTAAAATTTTTCCGCGGCAGGAAGATGTGACGTATTTTTTTTATTATTTTTCAGTGTAAAATACTTCGTTAGTAAAATAAATTATTTTTTAAAAATATGTAGCATTACAAACTCATATAATATAAAATTCTACAGTGATGCAAAATAATTTCAGTGATCTGAGGTTTTAAAGAATATTTTCAATGTTCAAAATTATTTTTATTGTTGATAATTTTCCCAAAAAAAATTAAAAATGAAAAATAATAATCTTTAAAACTTGTGTGGTGTATAATTATTTAGATTGGCGTACCGTCAAGACTAAAAATGACACCAATTTTTGTTATCGGCAAATTCATAGATTAGTCTTGCTCCCAATTTATGAGTTCAATTGGAAATTTGTTTTGGTTGAAATATTCTTCATTTCAATTTAAATAAAATGAATAAATTAAAATTATAATTTTGGTGTATATATTTAAAAATCAAATCATCGAATAACAAGTTTTAATTTTTATATTTTTAAAATAGGCTTACCTGAAAATAACAAATATGTAAATATTCATAGGGTCTCTGTTCTTCAAATAAATTGCCGGTTTCCATATTAAAACTGTAATTTTCAACAATTTCAGGATCATTATTTTCGCATTCAATCATACATAAAGTTTGTCTAATAGCCCTCTCAAAAAACAATAAATTATCTATATCTACAGGATACAAGGGTTCAGAGAATTCGGCTTCATTTTTACACTTTAATCTACAATGTTGTACTTTTTTCCGGTATATTCGATATTTTCCGAGTGCTTTTTCGAAATTAACAACACATTCATCCCACCTATTTTCTAAATATGCCTCAACACCTTTTTCGTATAATTGAACACTAGTTTCGGTAACATTTGCTTCGTTTGTTTGAACATGTGTTAAAAAATATACATTAAAAAGGAGGAGTGTTATGATACACGTGGTTACAGACATAGTTAAGTAAGTAGACTGGCGCTTTTATAAACATAACGCAGACAAGAGTTTAATATTGACTGATCATGTTCAGTAAAATCATGTGTGGGTCCAGCAGCGACTCAAAGCAACAGCCTCCAGCCAGATCCTAAATTCTTTTTCTGTATCACCGTTCGGTCATTTCTATATAGGTTTATCTTCACACAGAACCGCATTTGGCTCTTGTACCCTAATTATTTTCATAGTAAATAAGAATATATCAAGACTTTTTATATGGGAGTTCTTTTTAGAAAAAAATTAAAATCGGTACTATATGTGAAAATTTGTATGTTTTTAATGCACTATATGTAAGGTGCTCCACATTTGCTTAAAACTCAGGTAAAGGTAAAATATTATTTTAGGGATTACCGGTAAAGACCGCCACTATAGATAAAAGATGATTATTATTTATTCCTTCAAATTTTTTAATATTTTATATTGAATTTATATTTATTATATAAGCCTTTTAGTATCATAATTTTTTAAATAAAAATAAACGTGTTAAATTAACAATTGTTTTATTTTTGAAGAAATGTAGAATAAATGAAGTATGGTAATTATTTTTATGGTAATCTTCTGTAATCCTCAAATCGAAAATAGGTGGCGCATTTTACATACCCTTTTAGGACCACCCGGGGCACCGTGGCGCATCTCACATACAGCCATTTTTAATGACCTTATTATTACTTGTAATAGAAGAAAATAATATTATTTTTTTAAAAGTATAACCGTAACAGAGTTTACTTTGAAAAAATAAAAAATAATTAGAGTAATATCTGTAATAAAACAACAGATGTTTAATAACCCAAGAACAACCCATATATTTTAAAATTAAATTTGAGAGGCGCCAATTTCATATATTATCTTGCCTGAAATGGTTTTTGGACTGTTACAGATAGGAACCTGTGGTTTTCACCAATCGATTGGAGCGCGTCTGTACCGTGGCACTTTTTTTAAATTATTTTTACTAAAAGTGATAAGACTATAAACTTTTTTCTCTAGATAAATCGGAAAAAAGTAGCACAGACGCGCTCTTCCAATAAATACTTTAAATATCATGAAAAAACCGCATATTTTTATATATTATGAGAGATCTTATCTAAAAACGAATAATTATCTTTTGTAGCGCTCTACCTTGTTCTGCACAGTAAAAATTAGACTAGAGGGTAGGATTCCTTAACATTAACCGGAAAATACTAAAAAAATAAACTTTTATACCCAATTTATTAGAATACAAGCACATTTTCCTTGGGTAATTCTCTAACCAGCAACAACGAAAGTCACGTGGTGTGCTGGCTCGCTGCGGCAAAATTACCAAAAAGTACAGTGTGTGCGCCACAATATTTTATTTTAAAAATTAAAATTTTCTTGTGCACTGTATAAGTTTTTGTCCAACTAGGTCCTATTTTCTATTTTTTTCAGTAATTTTTCCAAGATGTTCATGAGTATATTTTGAAGAAATTTTCAGAATATGCGAAGAGCGCACTTGGGCGCTTTCATGGGATGATTGAAAATGATACAGATTTGTGAAATCCATTTATCTTATAAACTTTTAAAACAAATACACATATTATAACGAATAGGTATAAAATATTACTTTTTATGATATTCTTGGAAACATTTTGCCCTGGATAATATATACTTTTCATTTTCCAATAAAGGTCTTATTTTATAAAGCATATCTTGTGAAAAGTTTAATTCGCAATTTAGTAAAGTACCTAGAACCCAAGGCCATCTAGGAACAGATTAGTAAAACTTCCCGAGAAAGTTGCAAAATAAGTCACACATCTAGCTATATGCGGACAAAATTTTGTAGGCTTACCAGCCACAATTATATTTAAACTCGAACAGGGCGAACAGCTCAACTTCACCTGGCCGCACCTGTGCGCTTTCCGCAGCGAAAGAGAAGGTCTTTAAAATATATGGTAAAATCTTCGGAGTAGTAACATTTTAATACTCAATGTCAATTATTGGTGCAACATCGGTATACATTTTAATATATCTTCTAAATTGGTGCTTTGTAAATAGGTTTTTTAAGTAATCCTATAAAAAAGCCTATTGGAGTAATATCGGGAGATCTAGCTGGCTTCAGTTTATAATATCGGAAGATCCCGTTTATACAAATTTATACCATTAGATTTTCCGATTTTGCTTGTTTTATGTAGTTTTTAATGATGGTGTGATTTTCCTGTTAAAAAATTTTCCCGAGGATTTTGTAAGTCGCCTGATGGTATACACCTCTATATATACCCGCGGTGCATATACAAACTTTTATGTCAGTTCGTTATTGCATTCACAATATAAATATTTAAAAAAATCTGAAAATTTAATTTGATTTCAATAAAATAATATAATTTATTATTTTTCGCATAATAATTTTTATATATTGTAATTTTATTAATAAAAACTGGTTTTTGTCCTTATGTGGGCCTTATTTCACTTTGCGAACATAAAGTACACCTGTTGTTAATTAAGCAATAAAAACACAATAATGAACTAGTGTTAGTATTATTGGTGTTGTTTATTGATAATAGTTCATAATATTGTATATTATATACGTTAATATTTAAATTATAGTTTAATTGATATTTAATATCAGTAAGTTATAGAAGAGCCACCTTGTTAATGACTATTAAATACAAATATATGTATTATATAAGAAATCAAAACACCGCATATGGTTCTCGAATAAAATATTTCAGTTTTAGTTTCAGTTTAGCCATCGAATTATATTATTTTTTGGGAATAGAATAAAAATTGTTTGAAAGTGATAAGTTTTATTTTTCCAATTGGAACACTAGATATATAGATTTTAAAAAGATTTATGTTTTAGGTAATTATATTTAATTTATTTATCTCTCTCGTAACTATCAAAAAATCATCTCATAATATAAAATATTATATTTATAGTAATAATAAACAGATATTTTAAGATAATCTTTCGCAGAACTGCAAATTACATACTTAAAAAATATTTTCTATTGTGTCGTGTAATTAGATAAAGCTATTTACTTTTAATGATGGCTCAAATGGGATACAACTTTTATCATTCTGTTCTTTTTATCTAGAATGCAGACAATAATTATAACGTGTGGTTTAGTTCAGTTCGTGTAAATTTATATCGAGCATTATTCAATACAATAGGCAAGTATCTACTTAAATAATGCATCAATATTTTTCATTTATTTTCAGAAATTTTATAAAAACTTTAGAATTAAGAAATACAACAAGGTATTCACAGCTGTTACCGTTGCTATAGATTGTCCAACAACTAAAACGACACCTCGAGCGTCCCCACTTCTCTAATTTTCCCTTTGTTGGTTCGTTCCCCACTTCTCAAATTTTTAACCAAGCGGTCGGTTTAGTAGTTGGACTAACTGTAATTATTAAATTTTACCAAAATTGTTTTGATTCTTTCATAAAAGGTGATTAATATACCTATATTTTCTAAAATTTGCTCATTTTATATTTATTTTACATAATACAAATATGTGTTTCTCTATTATATCGATTTATTTTTAAAGGGACACTCGGTATATAAAAGGTATGGCATGTTTTGGACGGATATAGGCAACCAAACATACGTTAACAAGTTTCCAGTTTACCAATCTGACTTTTTTCTATTTAGCTAACGTAATAACCTAGAGTCTTTGAACTCTATTCATTATTCATTTTTTATTATTATGTAATATTTTTAAAATTTTCCTTTATATCTGATGGTACGAATTAATTTTATCTTATTGTGACTACCTAGTGTAACATTAGACATTGCTTTTTTATCTCAGATCTGAAAGTGACGTGCAAATTTAACTTTTAATAAGTGCAAAGTACAGAAATAGGTTATAATAATTATTACAATTTAATATTAAATAAAATTGATAGAAATTCTTTAAAGTTTATAATAGAAACAGAATAATTTGATTTGGTGTTAAAAGTGAGTACTTTAATTGAGAAATCTTGGGATTTCCCAGTGATTTTATTTATTCATCTACTGTAATTATAGATAACAAACACTATGGTGGAAACTACAAATGAAATTGACTTTCCTGTTTCGAGCCTTTTACCAAAAAAAGAAACAGGCGTAGCGTCTTTTCTTTCAAAATATCCAAAATATGATGGCAGAGGTACAGTTATAGCAATTTTAGATTCAGGAATAGATCCTGGAGCTCCTGGATTAAAAGTAATATATATTAGAAAAATTTTATTATATAAATGATGATTAAAACATTCTAGCAAACATCCGATGGTAAAGTGAAAATTGTCGAAAGATTTGACTGTAGTGGTTGTGGAGATGTAAATACCTCAACAAAAGTTACTCCTGTTGATGGGATAATAACGACTCTAACTGGAAAAAAATTAAAAGTAAGCAGAACTTATTTATTTAGAATGTGATAACTTCTCCAGAAAGTGGAGTGAATAAATCATTTTTCCAATTCGTTAAATTAAAAAGAGAGGTTTAAATCGTAACTGTTAATTTATTGCAGTAATCTCTAATTGATAAAATTACTCAGTATGCAGTGTATTTAATCTAAGAAAGTATGACTCCACTTCCAAAATACAACACGATTTGAGTGGTTAAAATTACCTTAAGCTTTTTATGTGCCAATTAATAAATATCCAAAATGTTTAACATTTATTTTAAAAATGAATATTTCTTCAGACATTCACAAACATTTCCTACATCCTGTTTTGAACTGTTTTGCAGTTGAACTTTTAATTTATACAGACCAACTCTCTTCAGCTTTTTACTAATAAACCGAAATAATTTTGTTTCTTTCATTATTATTATTAATTTAAATTTCATATGTATACAGGAAAACACTAAAAATGTTTTAAGCTAAATCTAAACCCTGGATTTATACCTATAATAATAACAACAAGTAACCTTGGAGAGCATGACATATTTTTATATTTTGTCTTTTACTTTGTTCAGTGAAAATTATATTCTTGGATAATAAAGACATACATAAACATAAAAGTAAAATTCTTATCCAGTAAGGACATGAATCTAAAAATAAAATTAAGTTAGGTAAGAAATCAAAAAAACAACATTTCGTTCAGCAAGGCCACCATCAACTTCATTTTTTTTTTACTACTCATGTGTATTATATATGCATTTAATTGATTTACTGTTATATTATTTATAAATATTTTTTTAAATTAATTGTAAATCATTCAGATCCCTGCTTCATGGAATAACTCTGAAGATTCCTACAGATTAGGTATCAAACATGCATTTGATCTATATCCAGATAGACTAAAGGATCGTGTGAAATCTGAGTATAAGAAGAAAAACTGGGAAGAGGGTCATAGAAAAATTATTAGTGCAGTTACTAGAGAAATAGTTAATTTTGAATCAAAGCAGAACAGTAAGATAATATATGTTATAGCTTTATAAATTCTATTTGATGGTATTTCAGACAAGAATTTAAGCGAATCTGATAAATTGGAAAAAGAAAATTTAGATGCTAAGCAAGATATTTTAAATAATTTTGAAAAAAAATATTGTGATGTAGGACCAGTCTATGACTGTATTTTATTTCATAATGGGAATCATTGGGTTTGCTGTGTTGATACAACAGAGGATGGTGACTTGTCAAAATGTGAATTAATTGGGGAATACAGTATCACCCATGAATATACTTCATTAACAGATGTAGATAATTTAAATTTTAGCATAAATGTTCATGAAAATGGAGATATACTAGAATTAGTTGGTGTTTGTTGTAAGTAAAAATATATTTAATTTGCTTGCTTTAATCCATAGATGTTTATGTTGAAACAATTTTATTGTAGCAAGTCATGGCACACATGTTGCTTCTATAGCTTCAGCCTATTTTCCTGACTGTCCAGAACAAAATGGTGTTGCACCCGGTGCACAGATTATATCTTTGACAATAGGAGATGGTAGATTAGGTTCCATGGAAACAGGGACTGCTTTAATAAGAGCAATGATCAAAATTATTGAACTGAAAAAAATTATGGACGTTCATGTTATAAATATGAGCTACGGGGAACATGCACATTGGATAGATACTGGGTACTTACAATTTTTTAACATAGAGTAATTTTGTAAATTATGAATAAATATTTATAGGAGGATAGGCGATTTAATTAATGAAATAGTCAATAAATATGGTGTCACCTGGGTTTCTTCTGCTGGTAATCATGGCCCAGCTCTAAATACCATTAGTACTCCATCTGATATATTTAATGAGCCTATTATTAGTATCGGAGCATATGTTTCACCAGAAATGATGATAGCCGAATATGCTATGAGGCAGAAGTTACCAGGTAATGTTTGTCTTTGTTTTTTCTAACTTATTCTTCTAACTGTCTTTTTTTAGGCACCCCTTATACATGGTCTTCTAGAGGTCCTACTCTGGATGGTGGTATAGGTGTTCATGTTTGTGCTCCAGGTGGTGCCATAACGTCAGTCCCTAACTTTACATTGAGATATTCTCAATTAATGAACGGTACTTCGATGGCTTCACCTCATGCTGCCGGTATAGTTTGTGTACTTTTATCTGGTCTCTTGCAACAAAACTTATCATCTTCGCCTTATCTAATACGTAGGTCCTTAGAAAACACTGCTAAATTTATAGAAGGAGTTGAAATACCTGCACAAGGAAGTGGATTAATACAGATTGAAAAAGCTTTTGATTATCTTTTAAATTATCATACTGAAGAGGATAGGGATGTTAGATTTCATGTGCAATGTGGGTCTGGTAATTGCAAAGGCATTTATATTCGTTCAAAACATCATACTACCTCACACTGTTTTAAAATTTCTATTGAACCTCATTTCTTAAATTCAGATGAAGTTTCGGCTACTAAAAAAATTTATTACAATCAAAAGTTTGTCCTTACTTGTGACGCAGGTTATGTTAGTTTTCCGTCTCATTTAGATTTATCTAATGTTGCTAGGATGTTTGCTATTACTGTTGATACAGAGGGTTTGCCAGAGGGATTACATTGTACGTTTTTAAATGGATATGATGTCAAGACTATAGAAAAGGGACCTGTATTTAGAATACCAATAACTATTATTCAACCCAAAGAAGTTACAGAAACCAAGTATCAAGTAAAGTATAGTAAAGCTAACTTTAAACCCAATACTATAAAAAGACATTATTACACTATTCCTCAAAACGCAACTTGGGCTGTTTTAAAATTAGCTTCAGATGAAGATACTGGCCGATTTGTGATACATGGTTCCCAACTAGTGCCTAGACAATATTGTAAAGCATTAGAAATAAATAAAACAATAGCTGTTACCTCAAAGTCTGATACTTTATTAGGTTTTCCAGTTAAATCAGATTTAATACTCGAATTAGTTATTGCTAAATACTGGGCAAGTATAGGAGAGTCAAACTTAGATTACAGTATTTCATTTTATGGAGTTAAACCCAATCAACCTTCGATTACAATGCTTGCTGCAGATGGAATTCACACTCTTGAAGTCAAAACTCTGCAAGGAGAAGATATTGCACCTTCCATAATTCTGAAGAACTCCGTCCTAATAATAAAGTTAGTATTCATTTTATGTTTGAATTTCTTTGCTTTGTTTTAAAAAATGTAGTATTTTTTTCAATTCAATATTTTAGGCCTTCGGAAGCGAAAATAGCCCCCCTTACATCAAGAGATGTGATACCTCCTGGACGACAGATTTATGAACTAGTATTGGTTTATAATTTTAATTTAACTAAACAAGCTGAAGTGTCTCCGAATTTAGCTTTGTTAAGTAACATGCTATACGAATCTGATTATGAATCTCAATTTTGGATGCTTTTTGATTCCAATAAACAACTAATGGGCTGTGGTGATGCTTATCCAGACAAAGTAAGTCGCTATGCTAAATAATCTGTGATATACTAAATGAGAATATTTTTAGTATTCTGTTAAATTGGAAAAAGGAGATTATACGGTAAGACTCCAAGTTAGACATGATAAAAAAGACTATTTAGAAAAAATTAATGAAGCACCAATATTGTTATCGCAAAAATTAAATGCTAGCATTAATATGGATACATATTTGTCTTATTCTCAAGCTCTGATTGGGGGAAAGAAAGCAGGAGTAACAAATAATTGCAATCCACATGCTCCTATTCCATTATACATAGCACCTTTAGCTTCAGAAAAGTAAGTTCGTCATCATTTGTGGTAAATTCGTTGTTACTTTGAGCTATTAATGTTTTCTGTAGGTATTCTGTAAAAACTAACAATTTCGCACATTATTTAACTGGTACTATAACATATGCTAAAGATGAATATGGAAAAAAGGCAGACGTTTATCCATTTAAATATGTTTTATATGATGGCCCTCCAAAAAAATCATCTAATGGCAGTAGTTCTGAAAAATCTAAGTTGGAGGAATGTAAAGAAGCGATTAGAGATGTAAGAACACAAAGTTTAGCAAAAATGGGTAAATTTAGAACACCTTGTTTATAAACAGTTAAATTTATGTTTAATAAATGTTTCAGATATACCTACTGCTAATAGTATGTATGAAGATTTGATAAAAGATTATCCAGAGCACCTTCTTATTCATTCAGCTTATCTTCAAGTTATTGATCCTCTAGACAAACGTATTTTGCCTAGTCTTAAGAAACAAACCTACTCAGCAGAAGACCTTAACAAAGTGTTAAATATTTGCAATAAAGTGCTGTGCAATATTATTCCAGATTCTATTTTAGCTTTTATCGCAACTAAGACTGATTTAAGACCTGATGCAGCTAAAATTAAAAGGTAAGTGATTTTTTAAAATATAATTTTATTTCTTAAAAAATTAGAAATGTACCATAATGAATATTACCAATCGCCCTTTATTTGCGTTTATAGTTCCATGGAACAGCAAAAAAATGTTTTTCTCGAATGTTTAGCTAGAAAAGGTATTGCACTTTGTCGCTTAAGCATAACTGATGAAAAAAAGGAAGTTCAAGATACAAATAAAGAAGACATATCCAACACATGGAAGACCCTGGTAAAATTTGTAGATCCAACAGATGCAAAAGTATGTGTTTAACTATTTTTAATAATCTATTATAATATTTTGATAAATAAAACAAAGGTTTATGATTTTCGCAAAAAAATATAACAAAATTGAATAGTGGCATGTTTCTAATAATTTGGTAAATGTTTAATAACTATAAAGTGATTTTAACTGACATCCAATATTATTAATTTTTTGATAAAAAATCTCTTTGTAGGTTTTGACTTCTCATGTTTTATATTTTGCAATTTGGCACGCATTTATAAATAACCAGTTTGGCAGATTGCTCAAATATGTATTAAAATTACAAGAGGACAAACCCAGTGAAGATATTGAGAAGAAGATGATAGAATATTGTGGAGAACTTCAGTGGGAACATATTGGTAAATATTTACAAAGAAATTTGCCTTCAAAGTTTCCGTCTGCTTATAAGCCCTTTTGAACTTTTTGCAATAAGATTAAAGTATTTATTATTTTACGGGTATTAATGTACCTACAAACTACATTTTTATCCACGATTTATTTTTAATTTAAAAGTATGATACGGGTAGTCCGTGTACCTACTGTATTAAGTATTTATTTACATTATTATCAGGTAGTAAAGTTTGCATTTGAGTAATTTTAATAAAAAATTAAGCATTGTATTCTTATTTTTCCTCATTTTTCCTCATTTTTCCCAATAAAACCTAAGCCAACAATATTTGGATGAATATTGGAATGTGTAAACTTTCACGTTCTTAATCGCTACATATGAAATCAGAGACTTTTCCACATACCTTAATAAATCAAACTAGAGAAAGCCAGTGGCGGTTTCAGGGGAGGGGAGTAATCACCCCCCCCCCCCCCAAGAATTTTTCTTTCGCTTATTTTGTATTTGTGGAATAAAAAATATTAAAGTTTTTTCTTTTTTTTAAATTACGCCCCTCCGAAGCCAGTTGACTAAACGCCGCTGGGGAAAACACAAAGTATTAATTGGGAATTAAACCACTCTTTGGATATGATAAATTATTAAATATTGTTTTTGGGCCTGAAGATAAGTTTCATTTTTGTTTTTAATAGGATAATTTGCGTTTTTATAATCATTAATTTTCATTCGATATTTTTCCTATTGCATTTTAGTATCAAATTTTGTTAAAAGAATGTCTTACTTTTAAAATTTAGCCAACCTTAAAATTCTTATTTTTAATGTAACTCGGCATTTACAGTCGGCCCATAAAACATTTGAGTTTATTTATTAAGTATCCTTATCGGCAATGGTGACTTTTTCTGTTATAGTTTGTAAATGAGCTTACATAAGATATATTTAGATTTTTTAATTATATCCGTTATTGATAAACATTCATACTGTATCTTCCAATAGTAATAGGAGTCAAAGTGTTTACCCCTTCTGAGAACACCCATGTATTTAAATTACTTTATTAAGTATGCTTATAAATATCAATTAATTCTATTACATTATTTTTTACCGAGACTCGAATTTACCGATTTGAATGAGAAAACTATAAAGCTGTAATGTCATTTTTTATTCGTATCGTAATAACGCGGCATTTGGATGAAAGGAACAATGAATAATCTTTAATAGCAAAACAATACGAAGTTTTAATTGGATGTTATACATTTTATACTTATTACTAAATTCCACAATGCAAATAAATCTGTGTAACAGAAGAAAAATGAAACCATGATAAAAAAAAATTGTAAAAATATATTTCCCAAATAAGTATTCAAAACACGATCTGCATTGGATGACGAAAAATTTCTGTGTCATAACATCTAATCATTTGAATGATTAAATTCATAGTATAAAAAAATAAATATACTCTGTATATAGTTACGTACTTGTATTTAAAATTGTATTTGGTTTATATTAAAATACTTCCAAAAACATTTTTTATTTATCACCAAACGTAAAAATATAAAAATGGTTTTACATCAGAAAATAAAAATTTTGTACATAAAAGGCTTAAGAATTTAATTGAGCCTGAACCACTATAAAATAACTAATTATAATTTAAGTGGTGTATTACATTTCTGTTATACAAACAAGTTTCAAAAAACACTAAGCAAGTGTTTGTTGAACTTCATCGAAGTTTAATTATTGTGTATATGGAATGTAAATTTAAATATTAATTTCTGAGATCATTTTGAAATTAAAAGATAGTTTATTTTTTAATTTGATTTACAGCATGAAGATATATAATGTGATATAAAACTGCCAAAATAATCATAATTTTGAACTTATCTTTTTATAAAAATGAGAATTCTACTAATATTAGACATACAATTTAAAGATACTGTAAAAAGCTGCAACATAAATGGAAACAAAATACTTTTCAGTTTAAGAATTTAGTTTTGAATAAATATGAGTATATGACTAGACGAGTTTTCATTTTATATTTAACTAAAACATATGTCTATAAATTTGCACAAGATAGATATTGTACTGAAACCGAGTAATTGCTGAGACAAAAAAAGGGAACTGGCTAGATACAGGGTGAGTCAGGACAAATGCAATATAAACATTACGGATACTCTAATCAGGGAGTGCACAATAAAGTGATCTTTGTAAAATACTCTGTATTTTGTTACAATTTGGAATTGTATGTAAGACAGTTTTACAAAAAACTTATTAAAAAAGTTTTAACTATTAAAGTTTGATTGTTTCAATATACAAACTGTGCTATTGGCCGTTATTCAACGTAAAAATAAACTTTTCACAAAAGCGATAAATTCAATATGGTGTATAATATGGTTTAAAGGAATTGTAAGTGTATGTTAAAAAATATGTTTACTACCTACAAGACTACACACAAAAATTCCATCATTTTTGCACTTGCCCAAAGTCTTATTCGACTTTTTTTCCACTTGAGTTTCAATAGGATTCGAACCCACGGGCCGGACATCGAAAAAGTATAAAGGCTAGTGCCTTAAGTGACCTCCGTTTCCGGTTCAGAATAATAAATACTGCCTGTAATTAAATTTTTTATGCATATTATGTTTAAATAATAAACTACTTTTGACACAGTAGACACATCCAAACAGATTAGCCGCACTATATATTTTATCACAAAATTACTAGTCTGTTATTTTAAGAAAAAAGAAATATTGACAGAGTATAGTAATAACGTCGTCACTCATAGCAACTGCCTCTCCGGTTGTCCGATTAACACCAAAATCTTAATTGCAAAAAGCCCACGAGGCTGCAGTGAATCCGATTGTAAAGAACGGTCTCAGAAAAAAAAAAAAAAAAAAAAAAAAAAAAAAAAAAAAAAAAAAAAAAAAAACCTAATCAGATCCAATTTTAGTGTATCAGAATATTATGCCAAATTATAAAAATTTGTATTCCGTACTTTTTGAGTCGCCGCTACTACATCCATCCTAACCTAACACACACACATCATCGCGAAACTATTAAAATCGTATTCTAGGACCTTAAAATATGTTTTGTTGAAGCTAGTCAATGTATAACTTGAATATGCCTTATTGGAAGACCATTTATATTTAAAAATTTTTTGAAATGGACCCACAATTACGGTGTATAATATGTACCTGGTCAGATTTTCGAAAAATTGTTTTAATACAATTTGTTGTGACTCACCCTGTATAAAAATTTCAAATTATCAAAGTAAGGTTTGGACAATTTTTTTACACTTAAATTTAATACCACACTTAGCTTTCAATTTGGACTGTGTTAAAACAAAAATATATATTTGGACAAAATAGATACGTTATTTTTACCACTCTTGATTGATTTATAAAGATTTGCTTAACCTTAACACCAATGGTCAAATAACATTTATATCAGAATCATCATCATTGTATCCTAATGGTAATAAGTCTGAGGATAATGGCACTGCATTAAACCCCCCAACAACTAAAAGAAACGTTATTATAATTAATCTGAAAAATATTTAACAAGATACTTCATACATTCAAATGATTTAAAATGCTGATTTACAGCCATTGTTCCAAATGTGGTAAATGAAGTATCTAAGTCAATTTCTTCAAGTTTGACACCCTGAATGTGATCTGCAGTTAACACAGGGTTGTGAGTTGTAGTTGGAATCATTTGAAGTTTTTGCAGTTCTGGTATGTGAGGCATCACCTAAAACAATTTTTTTTTTACAAGAATCTAAGTTGAGCTTATTTTATTACTTTTTGTCCATCTTTAATATGTGGATTTCTACATCCTCTACACTTGCACTCTAGACATGGTTTACTATCAACATAGCAAGGACATCTTTGACCACAACATGTAAGTTTTCCTGGGGTGGCAGTGGCATTTCCGCATCTACAGCCTTTTTTAGGTTTAACAGTACAAGGTTTTTTAAAAAGCCCCTAGAAACGAAAAAAAAAATTACCAAATTAAAAACTAAAGTTACAAGATGTTTATAGAATAGAAATGTATTAAAAAAAGAATACAAAAAATATAGTTTTTTTAGAACTTTTTTTTATTAAAATCTTCATGTGAAGCATTTATTTATTAATAAGGTGAGATATGGGGATGTGTGGATTTATCTGTTTCATTGTATAGTGGTCAAACTAAAGAGATACAAATCAGTATAATTAATTAAAACTAAAATGTAAAAATGTTATACACTCTTGACCATTACCATACATGTTTCATCCTTATAGGAATCATTAGTGGTTTGCATAGTTTCCAAAACCTACTCTGTATTCCCCAAGTATTTTTATGTTCAATTTTCAATTAAAAGTTAGAGTTACATTATATTTCAATTTCTTTAAAAAATGAATAAATTTTAAAGGAGCAGTTGAAAGCTCTGTTTATTAAGTTTAACTTTTAAAAAAAAAAAAATTACACAAATTATTGCATTTGCCCACTGCCACAAAAATAAGGTAAATAGATAAATAAATTTTTTTAAGATATTACCTTTTCTGGGAACTCTTTATGTCTATTATTAACTATAGGAACTTTATTCGAACTTCCTCCACCCTCTTTGGGTTTTCTTTTTAAAGTTATTTTGCTACCATTACCTGGATATAAAACAGAATAAAAGGATGATCTATTTTGTAGACTAGTATTTAAAACTATATTTTTTTCTTTATGGGAAGTCGCTTGGGGTAGCTGAATACTTTGAACATTTACTGAATTCGTATAAATGCATGGCAGTATAGAATATGTAGATTTTGGTAAACCTCCACTACTCTTATAATTATCCTCAAAAGAGGCACCTTCTTTAATAAGTAAAATTAAATTACTAGCTCCTCTTTCAAATCCTGTGCCTGGTTCAGACGCTTGCATTGAAATACTATTAAATAAAGGTGAACTTATTATGGATATACACATTTTTTTATAACATTGCAATAATATTCGAAGTCTTTTGTTTTCAGAGTAATCTTTGCAGTCTTTACATCCCTCACAAGCAGGTTTAATTTTTTTTCTACCCCCTTTACATATTCTACAGACGTGATGCTGACATTGGGCTATTAATGGAGTATAAGGATTCACTAATAAATTTGAACAAACTACACAACATAGAGAATTTCTTAAATAGGGTACTAGTCTGTAGAGATCCTGCCATGAATTTGGATTTTTTGGATCAGCTTTCATTATTATTTGTGTTGTAGTTACATATAAATTTGTAGAATTCATTTTTGGCCCGGGTATAGATTTATCTTTCAAATTCATTGTGTATTATTTTTCTAAACTTTGGTTATGTTTATTACATTTTTTTGACATATGTCACGTTTTTTCTTCTTTTTCCGTGGACTTAGTTTGTATTAAATAAATAATTAGCCTATGGGTGCGTTCCAAGCTCAAAATGTTCCACATGACGATCACAGTTGTTGTGGTCGCGGCGAAAACGTCATTATTTTCGCTCACACCAAACTCACAACGACCTATCGTAGTTGGCCTGGCGCAATTTTTAAAAGTTAAAGATGGCGACCGGATAAATAACTTTATATGATATAGAAAGAAATATTGTTGTTGACGCTTATGTTTCTCCAGCAGATGCTCAATGCTCGGCCTCAAGTAAACATAATTCTATTAAATAAGTTTAGTTAAATTAATTTTAGTTTATATTCAACAGTCATTTGTACATTTTTTCTCATATGTCAATAACATAATCTAAGTGAACCTCTTTTCTCTTTTAGGTTCTGCTTTATCTTTTCAAACTCGCCATTTGTAACGTTTACATCAACACTTGAAATGAGAAACTACCAATAGACCATTCTACTTGAGTGTATAGTATCCATGAGTGGAACGGTAAAAACTGTGGTCGTGATTGTTGTGAGTGCTTAGTGGAACGTACCCTATTTGTAACGTGCTGCCCCCAAACCACAACTTTATTTTTGAATTTAAAGATGAAGAATGAAAAATTAAGCAAAATCCCTTCCAAACATTTAGTACATAGTGACTATATAAAGAAGAATGAACTAAAATGAGAGAATTGATAGAATCTGTGCACTAAATCGTACTCCACACGTCTGCCGTACGCCGCTTAGAATAGTAAGTAAATTGTTTTTTCCAGAATTATGTAGATTGCTTCATTTTTATATACCTAATCAATTGGACTAAGATAAGTTTAGTTGAATCGTAATATTTTAACGTAAGAATTCACTGTTACTCTATGTACAATTCATTATGAAACCAACTGGATCCGCCAGGATCAGTACTCATAAGTCATACCCTATTCGAGCAAGAGTAATGGTTTATTCAAATTTGAATAAACAGCCAAATTTAAATATATAGCAAGATTTTTTGTTCCTATCGGGTCATTTCATTTTTGTTCAAAAAGGTAAAATCAATAAAAACTAGTTAATTAAAATATAGATTTAATACAGTCATTTATAATACTTAATTTGATAAAAGTTATTAAATTTAAATAAATAAAGATTTGTATATAAATAAAATAGAAAAAAAATTAATGACAATAGGAATTTTGCGCCATACTAATATCGATATAATTTATTATATAAATTTTTGCGAAATATGGACAATTAAATATACTTAATTCCTAACCATAATCCGAACCTTTTAAGGCACAGTAAAAAATTAAAAATAACTTATAAAAGTAAAAACACCCCCATTAAAGCACCATAAACAATATTTAAATAAAAAATCAAACATATATCAATCCTTTTGTAAAAGATTTACAAGTTCTTCGAAAGTGCCTTTTAGTGCTTCAATAAAATCAGAGCTAGTTTGGTAAGGTGGATAGCTAGTTACTAGCACTCCCAATTCATCATCTTTTATAATATATCTAAAAAGTAAATGATTACAATGATATTTAAAAATATAATAAACACAACATACCCTACACCTAAACCATCTTTAACAACTGGTCCAAAACCTCCTGCAAAAATAGCTGGAGAATTAAGTGTACTGGTTGATAAAATAATATTATTAATATGCGCATAGTCAGGATCCTCAAAAATATTAGCTAAGGTATTAGTTTTTTCTGCAAATTTCTTGAGAGCAAATAGATGTCGATCAAAACCTTGACCCATAGCAGCTTCTCTTGTCAACTGACTATGAACTTTTGAACATTCAGATATCATATTTTTTAACTCTGAATCAGATGGTTTATTTTTTGAATTAACAGCAAGAGCAAAGGCCTAAAATTTGTATTAAGGAATTATAAACATAAATTACTTTAAAAAAATACCTTCGTTGCATTAGTACAAGATCTGACAGTTTCAGTTCTACCATGTTTAAAAGCTGCTGTGCTACAGGATTCATATGTTGGCACAAATTTCCCCGTCATTCTATAATAGCCAACTTGAAATCCTAATTGCATAATGGCATCTGGACTTACAGATAGTTTTTTACAAACATTCTTACCAATTCTATTAAAAATTAAATAATCTATATCAAGACTTTTACAAGTCTTTTGATATTCTTTTTTTGCTTCATCAATACTTGCTTTTAGATTATCATTTAAATGTATATCTAAAATAAACATTAAATTATTTTATAGAAGTAAACATCTATCCAGGTTAAGAAAAATCTTGTTTTTCGTACCTAAACGGGTTACATTACTAATATCGTCATCAAAAGGTTTGGTTTCTGGTGTAACAAAAGGATTTTCTCTTGAATCTTTATAAATATCTTGAACATATCTTAGAACAGCAACACCATCACCCCAAGCATGTTCAAAATTGACAGCAGCATGTCCATCTTTAGAGAGTTGTAGGGAAAATGATTTATCAAACCAGCTAAAACATAAGATAGGATGCAAACTATTTTAATCCGGGAGCTGTCCACATGAAATCCTACGTCATCAATGGTTAATTTCAAAAAAAAGTACCAAAAATCCAAAGTTTAAGCATATTCTGGCGGGGGTGTAATTAATTGTGCTAAATAAGGTTTTCTCTTTTGTTACAACTTTGTATTTTGTTATAAATTTAGATTCAGTTTTTTAAGTAATCCATCTATTGCCCTAATGGAATAAATATAACCTAATAAATGGCGATTTTTCAAATCAACACAAGTGTAATATCAGTGGCGGGGTTGCGAGTTGTACCCGAATATAACATGACATATCATCAGTCTTTCTTTTGCTTACATTATGGGACTGGCCAGGCGTTACAAGTTCTGTTATCGTAGTACTTTCCTTAGTTACTGTTTTTCCAGGCATTTTCTTTACAATTGCTTTCAAGTAGGTACATTAAACTTTTGATAAGACATATTAATGACATTTAATAAGTATATGATGAAAAATTCAAGGAAACTACGACACTGATAATCAAATACAAATCAAGAAAAAACATATGTACTGGGAGTTCGTATGAAGACTGGTGAGATAAGATGATTACGTAATTGACTTATTAATAACGAACTTTTCTCATATACGAATGTCACAGAGGGAGATTATATTATTTCAGTGACAGCTCAAAAACGCTGAAAAGTACCATACTTTATTATTAAGCCATCTTATCATTTTTCAATGTTTTTAAAACAAGTTAGATATTGTAGTTTTTGTGAAAGTTAACTTTTGATTAGCAATAGTCTTGATGTTTTTTGGTACATTTTTGTTCAAATTTACCATATTATTTGAATCTTTGATGATAAAGAGTTTCATGCAGTTGCCTCTTGAACTATTTGTAAAGATCTATTTTGTGTACCTATTTTCTCCATTACCATGCAAAAAATTCCTAACAATCCCATAAGGATCATCACCTAAAACTTCTGAGTCAAGGCAGACATTAAACAGAGCAGAGTCAATAAATTTAAACACAGATTCGTTGCCATTAGCTAATAATAATTGTCTTATAGAAGCCCATTTATTTCTTTCTAAGGTAGTTAAAACTCCAATTGGGAAATCACATTTTGAAACTGAGTCTTCCAGAATATATTTTAATCTTGCTAAAATTTGTTCAGGGGGGAGAATATCATTATTTTCTGTTAAAACTCTGAAGGCATAAAAATGTCCTTTGTGTTGTACCGTTATGTGTTTTCCATTTGAATCATGATACAGTCTATCCTTATCAATTTCTGGAATTCTTGTAGTATTAAATAAATTTGGATACTGGCTCATATCCAGAGGATAAGCTTTAAAGAGATATGCACCATACCATGAAACAGCAGTTGGCAAATTACTGCAAATTGTTCTAAATCTTTGTGTATCACTTTTCTTTGGATTCAAGTGAAATACTTCTGGTTCTAAAATGCCAGCCTGTAACGATTTATAGAATCTCAAAGAACTTATAATTAAATTAGTAGCTCTAATTAACTGATCATTGTACTCTGTCCTCTCATCTTTATGAATAACTAACATAGGATTGTAATTAATTGGAATAGGTTTACGCTCCTTCAAATATGCATCAAACCAAAAATCTGATATGTAACTTGTGCCTTTATTTTCTTTATCAAAGTTTATCAGCATTTCTTGTAATTGCTTTCCAGAAGTGTTCATAAATTGTTCTACATTGCTTGCTGTTTTTCTATAAGCTTCATCTATTAAAAGTGGTCTTTGAGCAGCTAAATAACGTTGGCTCGAGAGCTCTAATGCTGGCACTGGTAATTTTGGTAAAGACTTTTGAAAATGCATTGTAGGTATTTTGCTTTCTTGAATAAACTGATAGTCTTTATAGTCCCTTGAAGCCATGTGCTTTTTTAATAATTTATAAGTTCCTTGAGATGACTGACGTGCTAAAACATCTATTTTTCTTCGAAAAACAGTCATTTTTTCTTTTTTAGGTTATGATTAGTTGATAAATTAAAAAATTCACTACTTATTTTTTTACACAATTTTCAACGAAACTTTCTACATTAACTGATATGACGACAAATGACAAAATCAAATTAAAAAGAATGTAATGAACCAACTAAAGTGGTTAATAAATAAATAATCACATCACATATGCATTAGACTTTGACAGCGTCAACAAAGTTCAGAACCGGCTCAGCCCAATTGCCGTTCTCTATAGATTTGATTGTCATTTGAGTTATTCAAATTGAATGACCAGAATATTTTCTTATTGCTGATCTCCAATATATGATATACATGCACAGCTGCTAGATAGAATACTTATTAACGCTAATTATTCTATGAAGGAACCGAATGACCTTTGGCCAGTTGTGGGGAAGTTATAGATTGATTCGATTTAATAGACGCTCTATCTACAGGCTGTTATAGTATATTAAAGATTAAATATTTTTGCATGATGCGTTATATTTTGGTTGAAGGATACTTAAATGTGTAGTTTTGTAATCAAGATGTTTAGAAGTCAGAGCGAAGAATCATTTTACTCTAAGTTAATTTTGAATTTTTTTGAATCAATTTTTCTAACTTGCGAGATACAAGTGAAATTATCAAGGGACATGCAGTTCTGATTTTCTGACCTCAAAAGTAACTATTTACTTTCTGATAAAATATATAACTTTTATTCTTATGTTACTAAAGCTATATTTAGCGTTTATAAATTTACGATACAGGTAATAGATAAATAAATAGTTTTTGCTGACATCTGTATTTTTTTAAATATTTTAAAACGTTTTTTCATCATTTTACAATAACTTTTTTAGAGATAACGAGAGGGTGTAAGGATACCTTAAAATAATTCTCAAAGCAGGGATTGCGCCATGTCAACAAATGACATTAAATTGTTTAAAATTATAATAACAGCTATTAATGTCACACTTTCATGTTATGGATAATTAGATTTTTCACGTGGAAATAGAAACCGCTTTCCATTTAAAATGCATGTGACCTTTTGACCCCCGTAGAAGATATTGAACTTGTGAACACCAAATTTGAAGTCAATCCGATACGTAGAACGATAGTGTTTCCAGACTAATTTAACACCTATAGAACTTTGCATTATTACTAAGATTCGCTTTAAGAAGTAAATACCAGCGTAAATACTCGGGACATAGTTTCAGCATAACGGTGTTAGATCCTATTTTTCAATTTCACCTAGGCATCATATTAAAGAAAATAATCCCAACATATGGATTGGCCGTTGAAGCCCAATAAGTCCCAACCGAGATCTCCAGATCTTAAACCTCTAGACCATTCTTTTTGTATTTAAAATGACAAAGTATACAACTAACAAATTATAAGCGGAGAAATAATTATTGTGAAAGAGCATTGATGCTACAGAGCTTCATTCAAAAATATTTTCCAATCCAAATTAGAATCGCAACCAATATTTACATGAATGGCTTGATTATTTCATCAGTAATATCACTGTAAAAATTTGTCAAACTTCGACATTTTATTTTCTTCTTTAATAATATGTAGGTATTAGGGTCTTTCCCCAGTTTTCAGGCTTTACATTATTTACAGCCTCCAAAAATAACTGGTAAAAAGTAGTATTTTTTTCTTGAAACCTTTATCTAGCTCAATAGAATTTTAGGATTTAGTTTGCTGATCTGGTGGTGATCTAATATTTAATCACTTTCAACCCATGATTGGAGTTACATCATTAAGTAGCGAAGCGTATTTTGGAACTCTCTTTTTAGCAATCGATAGCTGGTTACCTTAGTGCGCCCATCTACTATTTTCAGGTTCCTAGCTCAACTACAACCATATGTCTGTCCGTCTGTACCAACGATAACTCGACAACGGTTTCGAATTTTGGAATTATATTTTTAGCGATCGATAGCTGGTCACCTTAGCTCACCCACCTACTAATTTCAGTGACCCAAGTCAACTATAACCGTTCTAAATCGCAACGAAGTATCTGAACTACTTGAATACTGTTAGCTTGCTGGGTTTATTAGAATCAAAAACGGTTTTATTTATATTAGCTCGACCAAATAAGTTGATAACCGTATTCATTATTTCCATGCGAAGCTTCAATTTCTGTTCGTAAATGTATGGCAGAAGTTACAACAGGAAAGATTAATCATCGTCAGTGGCAATTTATTTTTAAGTTTTTCAAACGTAGCAAATGGTGAAAATGTCGATGCTGCTGACACACCATGGGTATACTATCAATTTGCAGATCGTATTTAGGAATATGGTTCAAGTTTTTCTGGATTAATTTCTTTTTTGTTTTAGTTGTCTCAAAAGCGTACATATTCTTTAAATAATGTAATTAAAAATAATACGGTTTCATTTAAATTTAAAGTAAGAATCTTGTTATTTTAGTTAATTTACTTCTTACACCATCAACAGATTCAACGTACCTCACTTTTTGCAGTTGTCAGTTTTGTGTGTGTGCGAGGTATGTTCTGCAAAAAGTATGAGAACGGTTGTCTGTTAAAAATCAGTTGAGACCAACAAGAAACAAACAATTTATAGTAATCTGGTTAATAAATGAAATGCATTTCAATGGAATAAAATTAACATTTATTTATAATATTATAATACATGACGAAAATGTATAAACTCTAGGAACTATGCTACATTCTGCTTACTTTACTAATACTAATTTTATAAAGATACAATATATCTACAACTGGTGTTATAAACAATTTATCAACAGGTAACATGGCAAACAATATTTCAGGTTTATAAAACAAAAATCATCTTTACGATGTAAGCACATATAATTTTCGTCTTATTGAAGTGGTTTTAGAGTCGTGTTTGGAAGGAACAGACAAAGAAGACCTCCTCCAATCAACAATCCTGTTATAATGAAAGATGGAGCAGGGCAATACATATCAAGAAGTTGTGCAATTACAATATTACCAATAATACCACCCAGACGAGCTGCTACCATAGAAATAGCTATACCCGTGGCCCTGTAATAAAAAAAAAAACAAAAAATGAAAATATTCATTAGCACCAGAAATTATAGAATATGTATATATTTATGTATTTAAAGATTTTTACCTGAGTTGAGTTGGGAAAATTTCAGTGATAAGCGAGTCCAAAGCTGCGTTACCGCAAGAAATTACGCTACTGAATACTGCAGAAACTATTAAGTTATGAGTCTTATTATAAACAAAATACATGCATGCTGAGCATATACCTGAGGCGACTGTACTGAACACTAAAACAAAAAATACACGTTAAATTTCATCACATATGAAGTTTATGAAAAATATATCACACTGTAGAATAATTTTTACCTAAAAAGAATTTTCTACCAAGTCTATCCATTCCCAAAACGGCAAGTATGTTACTTGGTAATGCAGCAGATACTGTAATTAAAGACTCCATAAATACCGTCGAAGAAATTTTGTTGTTACACATAACATCATCACTATGACTTCCCAAATTTACTACATAGTCGGTTACTTCACATACGCCACCGTCCGCACCGTTATGCATTTTGGAATATTCATCAAATCTGTTGAAAAGTTCTGGGAACCACATCATGAGACCATAGTATCTTAAAAATAATAATAAATGTAAAAAATTGATGTTTGATTAAAAAACGAGTAAAGGAATGAACAAATATAATTCTGAATTTGCTTACCCAATATGGAATGTAAAGTTGATCGTAATTGAAATAATTGTAAATTTCAAAATAGGTGAAACAAATAACTGTTTACTATTATCTAAAATATCAACAAGCATATTCGTGTATTTTCCTCTATTAGCTATTTTGGTTTTTTGTTCAATAGTTAGCTCTTCTTGTTCGTAGATGAGATGTTTGACTGGAAAGTCTTCGGCATCGTTTCCGGTATTTACATGATAAATGTATTTGAAAATTGCAAGAGCTTCTTCGCTTTTTCCTTGAGAAAGTAAGAACTTGGGACTTTCAGGTAAGTAGCAAAGTAAAGCAGCCACAATAAATGACGGAAAAGCGCAAATTAGTAAAAATATTCTCCAAGAGTTATACACGAAATAGCTGTTTGCAAAACCGATATCGGCTGGAATGATCAACCAAGCCAATCCAGCTACAAATAAGTTACCCAGAGTCCAAAAAGCTGCCATGAAAGAAAGCATAGAGCCTCTTTTGGACTTAGGTTGAAATTCCGCAAAATATGACCAGATCACTGGTCCGCTGCCCCCTAATCTAAAAAAAAAACTCTAAATAAATACATTGTACTTTTGTTAAGTGTATAAAAAACTTGCTAAGGAATCATATTAAAGAATACTTACGCCGCCCCGTTTAGAAATCTGAATACCATGAACAGCTCATATGTTTGACAGAAGCTAGAAGCTACGATACATAGAGCATTCATGAAGGAACTCACAATAAGCACCTTTTTACGACCCACTGAATCGGCTACAGAACCCCAAACATAGGCTCCTGCCATCATTCCTACGAAGATGATGGAATTGAGCCAACCCTTTGTTTGGGTGTTGAGGTTTAAGTCGCATTGAGCCGAAGGAAGAATGAACGACATCGAGATGACGTCCATCTCCTCGGAGGTGCTTACAAAACCGCATACTGCTAGCAATAGAAAATGAAATTTTCCATATCTGAAACAAATAAAATAAGTAAAATGTTAGAAATACAATTTCTTTTTAATTTATATTTATTTCTGTTTAGATTAAACTTTTTAAGCAAACTGAGGCTAGATAATAGACATTAAAATATCATTAGTTTGTTCTCAAATTAAAAAAAAAACACTTTTTTGTAATTTGCATATACAATCTCTCACCAGTGTTATACTAATTATGTTATTAAATTAGCCAGGACGACGTTTTTCTCATTTAAATATTATTAGCAAAATACAAACTGAAATGTATAACTAATATTTAAAAATAGATTTTTGCATTAATGTTACTTTTCAAGTACAAATATGATAAAAAACAAAATAAAATATTGACAAACAAATATTAGAAATTCGTTTTATTTATTATCCCAGAAAGTATTGTGTTCTCAAATAATTCACCTTTTACTGCATACTCATTGATAAGAATTTATCAGACAAGTTATTTAAAACTATGAATAGAACTTTATTTTACAGTAAAAACAATAATTATGTATTTTATATACATACCTAGTTAATTCGATGGCTTTTTCGAAATCGGCTTTATCGCTGCATTTGTCATCCGATAGGACTTTTGGTGGCAAATCTTTAATGGTACCGAAGTTTCCAAGCTCAAGATCCTTTGATCCGTTGCCGTTTGCTAGATACTCGACTTTTACATCAGAGTCTTGATTTTGGTTTCTTGGTGGATCACCTTCTACCATTCTACGATATAAACCAAGTGTTTGTTGTGTTGCGGCGGGGGAAGTTTAGTCTTAACGGCGAGTTCCGGGGGGCGGCTTCTAATAGGGGCAGCGGACGGGGGTTCTAACTGAAGCTCTGTAACAAAAATCGTCTAAATTAAGTATATTATTTTTTATAAATAATAGTATTGTAAATATAAAAAAATAATATATGAAATTGAGTCACCTAATTTTAAAACGGAAATGATTTGTAAAAATTGAGCTTATTAAAATGATTAACTGAGACCAGTTAAAATTTTATAACACTTTATTTATTAAGGTACCTAGAATTAAATGATTTTTTCCACTGACATATTAAAATATGTAATTTGTATATAATTTATATAACAAATGAAGACATTTTTTATTCTACAATAATAGAAAATATGGTATTTAATTATTGAATGGAGTCAGGAGTTAATAAATTATATTCTTTATTTGTGTCACTAAAAACTCTAACAAAATAGTTTTATTTAAAGGCTCTTCTGTGGTGTAATTAATTAACAAGTTTCTAAAGCTTATCTATTAAATATTGTTTTTAGTAACCATGAATATTATCAATTTCTTATTTAATGAATTAATGAAGCATTCTATTTTACTCTAAAAAAATGAATATAAAGAATAAAAAAATTAAGATTAACAACATATATTCATTAATTTTATATATCCCAGAGAACAATACATTTTACAACATATTAAGTTATTTGTAAGTCAATATGTATATAAATAATAATAGGGACTTAAAACTGCCACAAATTCATATCTTAAACAAATATTCTTGGCAATAAATCCTAATTAAGTAAAATTAAGATTAAGATTTTATGACTTGTTTGTATTCTGTGGTTGTTAACGACATGAAAAAGCTTCCAAATTCTAAAATAAATCTACCATCATTTTATTTTTTAACGAATCAAGAATCTTTTTATTATTATATTATTGCTTACTCACAATTAAGTGTTCTGTTTTTACTGACAAATAATAATTAGTATGTGTATCACGGTCCAATAGGCTCTATGCACATAAATAGTTCCCCATTGTTTTTATTTCAAATTAATTATTATTGGTTATTATTTAAAATAGAAATATTACATTGGATTTTATATTTTTTGCATAGAGGTTAAAGTATCCTGCGTGTTATTTGGTTCTTTATATTTATCCTTGAGAAGGTGTGATACCATTAATAATAATAATAAACCAGTTTTAGTTTATTATAATTTTTATTCATAAAACATGAATGAAAATAAAAATTTAAAAAATGCTTGCCTCAGTGAAGTTGTTAATTAACTTGTTATTTAAAACTATGAATAGTGAGAATAATTGAACTACCTTGTAAATATCCCTAAATTTGCTTATTGTGTAAATTCATTTTAACCTCTGAGGTATAATTTATATCCATTTTGTATTTATACAAAACACAAAGATAATTTTTAGTTATATTATTTTATAGTTAACTAATAATATAAGGAAGTCGTGTTAATTTGCATAAAACTATCAGTAGTTGTTATAAACTAGATACTTATTAATTTAAATTAAAGGATGTTGCAACAATGTTATTGATATATTTAACAAAACGGACCAAGTCGTCAAAAAAAGAGTGTTTTTAAGCGGGAAATGATATATCAAAACTATAGTGTAAAACATGTTCAACTTACTTAGAGCAGATTAAACATACAAAAGCAAATATATTGAATGTTAAATTAAAAACGTGTTTATAAAAGTTAATTCTTTGCCAATGGCAAATTCATGTACAAATAAAATCACAAATAAATTTTAAAAATAGTGTAAATTATCGTACTCAATTTTTCATTAAAATAAAGTAAGAAAATTAGATTCAGGAATAGCCAAGGCATAGAATGTCAATTTTCCTTTAGTTTGGCTTATCAAACTTAGTCGATTATTAAAGTAATATACAAGTTCTGTGCTAAATGACAGATAAATGTAAATAAAACATGGCTGCTTGTATGGTAATTTGAAAAGGGCGGAAAATACTGATATTAGTTTGGATATTCACTAACAGACAGCATATATACAGAATATATATACAGAAAGGTATACATATATTTTATTTGGATATCTTTTATTTGAACCCCGCCTTAAGTGTTAAATGATAAGTTGAATCAGTCATTTGTGAAATGACTGAAAAATATTTGTAAATGAATATCATAATGAGATTTTTTATTTCCAAAATTCTTTGAGGCATAAATACTAATATTGAATTATAATTTAGCGTAACCACTAATAAGAGCTTTAGGATAGGTGCCGTTTGTGGTAGATATTTATCATTTTCATCTTACCTCTGCAGGGACCTAAATTATAAGTAATGGAAACTAATCTCTTTTGATAAGTAGGATTTAGTAATGAATTAGGAATAATCAAGTTGTTGAAATTTGTTTGTATGAATACATTTGAATATTTAGTACGGATGTGTTTCTATAGGGACAACTAAAGTATTTTTAATAAAAAAAGATTGATAATTATATTAAGTGGACTAAAATAATTTCATGATTTGACAATTGTAATATGATTTAATTTTATACTCCCGGATGTGACTATATCACTGAAGATCGGGTTAAATATTTGAACTAAAGTTCTGGCAATTTATTCAAAGATATTTTATTGAGAATGACATTAAAGGACAATACCCCTTTAAAAATATTGCATCCATTCTCGAGGCTATCAACTTGCTACTGATTTTAATTTTATTATTTCTTCATTTAACTAGATACACGGTTTGATTGAGTTGTTTTTTAAGTATTAAATTAACTCAATTGGTAATTTTCCTACGACTGTTGCGCCAAGTTATTAGAGGGGGACATTGGGGTCTTCTGAACATATGATATTGTCTATAGCATTTTTGGCCGAAATTTTAAATTATAAAAATAACGAAATTTCATAGACAATGGGTAAAGATAAATCAAAATAATAAAATTAGAGAACATGCATTTGAGAAAATGAACAAATTTAACTATATCGATTATGACAAAAAGATCGAAAGAAAACATGGAAAAAATTGAGAACAATATTATAAGCAATAAAAATAGCAACAATAAATTTAAAAGAAGAAGGTTCTGAGAATATCTAAGAATGTATGATGATGAGGATTACTAGCAAAAGAAAATTTTAGAAATATAATAAGAAATACAGTCGGTAGGAGAAATATAGGTAATATAATATACCATCCTGCTTAATCTTATATTTATTTAAATGATTGGCAAGTTTAAAACAATATCAAATATAAAATGGGTTATTGTTGGATTATTTAATTAACAGATTTCTAATATCCCAGAACTTAGTAAAAACATTAGTAGTTGAGTATATAAGATTAATATTTGT
Source organism: Neocrepidodera transversa (assembly GCA_963243735.1). NCBI lineage: Eukaryota > Metazoa > Arthropoda > Insecta > Coleoptera > Chrysomelidae > Neocrepidodera > Neocrepidodera transversa. The sequence continues at coordinate 7,432,776 of OY725339.1, forward strand.
AAAAACAATTATATAGAGAAAAAATTATTTCTTGTAAATTTTACTTCCAATGCCAACTATATTAAAAAACAATTTCAAAATTTAAAAAGATGGAATAAACAAAACAATAACAATAACACAAATATTAATTATGGGAAATTATTTGATACTCTAGAGTAAATAGAATTCAGCAGAAGCTTATCACTATAGTTTGTTTTGTTCAGCACAGGTTTTTAATTTCATAAACAGATATGGATGAAAATAAAGCATTAAAATTATTTTCCAGAAAAATAACTGCGTCTTATATTGTTCTAAATATGCAGTATTCATATATGCTCTTTATTATTTTAATTTGTCAAAAAAAGTGATAGTTATTTTACTACGAATCATTGATTTCAACTAGATATTTATGGAGGTTTAGATCTTATATATTTGAATGATTGATGTACCTTTGTATCAATAATTTTGAATCAACCAAAATAAAAGACTAGTGAGTGGTTTTGATAGAATTATTACCCTATTTTTGCAATAGTTTTCAAAAATATTACGGAATCAAAAAATCGCATTTTGAAAATGCAAGAAGATGAAACAAACATAAATAAGAAGGTTAATTAAATTTAGTTCAAGTAATTTAAAGTTAAATTACAGTTAATTACTTACTTTAACCTTTTATGACCATCTAAGGAAATATTTCATTGAAATTATTTTCACAACTTGGACTAAGGAAAAAACATTTTTGTCAAGGCTTGATTATGGGGACATTTCCGAATTATCTTTGAAAAACAGGTTAAAAAAAAGTAAATATTTTTATCTAACATATTCCTAACAATCTATTTTTTTCTTATGTCGTTGTCTAATGATAATTTGATAAAATAATAAAGCACAAAATTATTTTAACACTTCTAACATCATGTGATGATCCTTTTATTAATAATTTACACTGATATATTACAATGTAATAAAATATTCTTAAATGTGGTTTTATACAAAAAAAATATATTTAGTTACTTTATGACCATTTTTCAATATATCCAATCTGCAAGGTTTTTTATAAAAATAATATTTAAAATTCGATGATTTAGTTACGGATAAAGATTTAAAATATTCTCTGATCACTTTATACACTATTCAATAAAGCAATAACACATTAACTATTCTCTATTTAAATTTTATAATTTTTATTTGTATTTGACACTTTCAATGCCATTATCGTTTATTATTTAAAAAAAAATCAAGATAAATATTTTAAACTTGCTTTTATTATTTATCTTCAATCTTAACATTGATGCAATCACCAACAGGTTATTTAAATTAAATCTCAGTTCTCGAAGTTTGTTTTCTTTATATTCCCGTGTCCATAGTAGTTTTTAATACATAAACACCCGTAAATTAAAAAAAGTTTCTATGTAATCAAATTATCTATTTATTTAAATAATTTATGTTTCTTTTGGGAAAGTGAAACTTTCAAATAACAATTACGATATTGGTAGGAATAAACAAAATATTATTATTTAAGAATCTATAAGCACCATATTGGAAAAATATTGTTATTTACACAAAAAATAATTATCCAGTCATCTATCTGTCATGTTTACAATATTAAAAATTAAGAAGACTAAATGATCAATAAATTTATTAAAAAAAACTGTTTGTGTAATAAAACCCATTAAATATGAAGAGATAAGTAAATGAAAAATAAATTATAATAAACAATCAATGTTGTAGTATTTTTAACACATCATAATTGTTTCTAATTGATCCTACATCTTTATTAGAATTACATTGCTAAATTTTTAATAAAGCTGTTAATGACAAATTGTCTCTGATAGTTGTTTACAAGGCTAAGAGCATGATAAATTACTAGACGTTCTTGGAGTAAAATTCAAGACAACAGGGTTAAGGGGTCAATTTGTCAAGACCAAGCCATCAAAACTTATTTTGTTTGCTTATTTTAATTCTTATAGACTAATATCGATTTTGTTTGCTGAAACAAATATACACGGTGTTTCATTAGTAATTGGCTATACACTAACTAGATAAGATTTAGTGCCAGATATATATCTAGTCCCGCTCGAAAAATGGTGTTTTAAAAAAAATTTTGGAATGTCATTAAGCTAATAGGGGGTAAATGAATAGTATATCCTAAAGTGATATTTCCTTCCACAGCCAAGTCCGAAGCAAAAATATAGAGAGCCTAGAAAAACTACGCTTTTTTTAAATTTTTAGTAGGGGATTGCTGGGTCGGCATGTAGCACGTTGAGGTGGTAGTGGATATCATATTAATTTTCTTCCTGTTTCCTTAATGACCAACCAAAACTTTTGTTTGGGTTTTCTCTCCTTCTTTTATTATCTGGTACTGCACAAGCTAATTTCGTAACAACACCATCCTATCCTCTACCATTATTATAACGGCTCTCTGTAAAAATTATATATTTCTTATCGATATTTGTTCTTCTTACGTATCCATCCTCAGTGTCTTTTCTTTTCCTCCCTAATCCTATATTTCTTATATATTTCTGTTTAATACTTATGTTTTTCTATTTGGGTCAGTATTATTTTGTAGATTTTTAGTTTTATTCCTCTTGTTTTTCTCATATAGGTGCTTTATTGGTCCAACACAAGGGCATAGATATGGGAGGGGTAAAGGAGGTAATTACCCTCCCCAGGATACCAAACAAATAACACGAAAAGAAGAAATACAAAATATGAAATGTAGAAACGGTCAAACATACTTGTCTAAAAGGAAAAAATATCTACGCTCTTGCTCCAACACAATCTGCTTTCTTTGAAACTAAATATTCAAACGTACATTTGGCTTGAAACTTTAGAAGTGGATCCAAAATAGTTATCGAATACTGAAAATATTTTTCTTTGACACTTTCAATAAAAAATAAAAAAAAATAAATTTGTAATGCATAATTAAAAATCCTTAAAATCCTTAAAATATCAATGGCTATTAGTTTCTCTATTAAAAGATGTTTCCAGCTTTCCTATATTTGGCCTCGTTCCACGTTTAAGTCATATTTTATCTGTGCCTTTTATCCGTTCATCTTCCAAAATCTTCTATAGTTTTTCGTTAAATATTTTGTCAGGCCAGAATATAAATGTATTTTTCTAATACATTTAATGGTATCTATTTTGCTTGCAGTCCATGTTTATTCTGTATTTTAGAAAACACTCTTGATATTATATAGTATAAGTGGAATTTTGTCTTTGTGGCAAAGTTTTTTATATATATCTGAGTATACTGGATGTGCATGTCTTCTTCTGGTTCCACCTCTTAGATAGCAATATGGTCTAGAGATTATTGCTGCTTCTTGGTGATTTATATTTAGTTAATTGTAAGTTCCACTTGTTGTGCTTCGTATTTCGATTTATTTGATTTTTGTAATAAAAGACATTAGTTAGATCTCATTGATTAAAATGTATGTATTTGTGGAATGAGTAGTTAACAATGAATTTTAAAATAACATATCGGTCCTTTTTCGAATTTAAATATCTTGAGTAATAGCTTTAGTTTCCCCAAAAAATGAAGATTATAGAGCAGATTTGTTTTTTTTTTCGATTATGTTTCTATCAAAACGCAAACTGATAATTCGGTGAAATTATTCTTTCTAAACAATTTAAATACTGTTGACAATAGTAAAATAGGTAGAGAAATAATACGTAAAATCATTTTGAAATAAATTTTTATATTTTAAGTCCTGTTTATCCTGTTTTTATGTATATCTATGATTAAATAAATTAAAATGATATTATAATCGAAAACCTTTTAACTACAAGCTATTACTATTAATGGCCTAAGAAGTAGTAGTAAAACTTTGATAAATAATGATTTTAAATATAATTCATTTTTTTATTCTAAAGACCTCGTAACGTGGTTGTTCACTTTCCCATTTGTTGTTAGATTAAATTGAAATTAATAAATCAGTAGTTGGCATTTCATGTGAATTACGTCAAGGTCGTTTTAAGGTACATCCGAATTTTTCAACTGATAATGTGATAATTGATAATATAACTTATATAGTTTATAATTATTCCATACAAAATTATTACAAAATCCAAAAAACTGTTGATATAAACTATTCATTAAAAGCCAAATAAAATGTAAGTGATGATTTAAAATACTTTTTTTTAACCTATTACAAAAATTTTCATAATTGTCAGTTTAATTACATCACTAGTGACGTAATGAATTTTTATTGAATATTTAAGCCACTATTTAGTGAAAAACTTACAAAACAATTTGTTTATGTATACATTGCGAAAAGAGTTACTTTTTAGTACTTTTTGTTATCACAATTTTTTAAATTTTGCAAATATTACATTCGTCAAATAAAATTGAATCTTCTGAAATCTAAACGTACATTCTAATGTAACAAATAATTTTCCTATTTTTCCGAATGTCATTAAACCTTTTCTTAAAAATAATAGCACTGCTACATTTTTTTATTCATAAAAAAATCATGTAGGTACGTACCAAAAGAATAGAGTTAAACATATAAAAAGGCCACATTAATGTGTTCAAGTTGTAGAACGAATTGTCTTCAATTATAAATTAATTAGAAAAACTGTCTTTGTTTAATTAATGACAATGAGTCAAAATGAATAGTTTGTTTAAATTCGTCCCGCCAACAAAATAAAAGAGTGAACTGCGTTTTAACATAGGCGTATCAATTTTTTTATTTTCAGTTCATCATAGTCCGGCCAATCTATTTTTTCGGACTTAGAATGCGTAAAGATTTGAAATAATATGGTACTCTTAAAAATCAAGAAACATTAAACGTACTAGTAGCGATCCTGTAAATTTTTGGAGGTGTTCGTTTAAAATATTTATGTCGTGAATAAAAATGAATGATGATGTATTTCAAATGTCACGAATTTTATTACATTTGACACTAGAATGGTTGAAAAACAAGTTGTGGATTCCATATCAGTATACATAACATACCTATAGTTTCTTATAATACCGGGTTAATACATACTTTAAAAGTTTCAAAAGGAATCCGATGAGAAATTATTTTTATTTAATACTTCCGAAGTATTTTTTAATTTTTTTTTGACACAGTTCTTAGGATACTTATATTCTCCCATATTTTAACTTTCTTTAACTTCTAAAACGGTTTATGATAGAAATAAACGGTTTTCACTGAAATGTTTTATTTTAATACAAGTTTTGTTTGAATAGATTTTTTTTCTATCTACATGGATGACGTCACAACAAAAATGTCGAATTTTTGACAATTTTTTTGTAGACTGTTGTTAATGGAACATCTTAGTATATTTTTTTAGAGTTTGAAAGAACTGAAGGTTTTGCAAAATCGGTTAGTAAAAAAAGTGTCAGAAATACGCCATTTTTGTGATTACGTCATCGAAATCAATAGAAATAATTCAATCTATTCCAGCAAAACAAAAAAAATAAGCGGACACCCGGTATAGAGGAATTTTGTTTGTTGCATACTTCCTAAATTTGTTTTAAAAAAAATTGCATTTCTTTTCTAGCGATTTTTTTTATCAAGAAAATAATGTATATAAAAGTTTTGATTAAAAATCTATGGCTCTATCAAATACATTGAGGTATTGATAAGTTCTAAAATAAATCCATCGAAGACGTATAAGCAGCATAATTTATTAGAAATAATTGACAGAATTATGTTAAAAAGGGCTCCTTAAATTTTATAAACAGCGTTGTGATGTGACAAAAAAATCCCCTTGAGATAACTCGCCCTTGATACGAAAGGATGTTTGTGTTACGCTGAGGTATAGAGTATTATCAAAAATACCTATATTGACCGTGGCCGCAATTTGCAGAGTCGTTGTCATATTGAAAATTTTGTACAACGCATAAACTGTGTCTAATTCGAAGTTAATTTGAACTTTTACTACGGTTTGTTTTTTATTTATCGAAGATTTGAGGTCGATTAAATAGGTACAATATAATAGTAATTTTTAGAAAAAAGTTCTGAATTTAATTTATTTTGGTATCCTTATTTAATTTAGAAATAAACTTAAAAGTAAATAATCAGAACCTATTGACTAATTAAGATCTAGAATTGAGGTCAACTGGGCAATTATTTATTTTAAATTACTGTTGCCAAAATATCTTTAACATACTTACATCAAAAAGATTAATACACTAGAATATAAAACATTCATTTCCTTGTTATTTTAAAATGACATGCAATCAAAAACTGCTCGTGGAATAAGAGTTATACATACAACAATAATAGAAAAAAATTGTAAAACTCTATACTAACCACTATCAAGTCTCGTAATTTAAAATATGTTTAATGTTTATTTTGCCATAATTCTTAAGTACATCCCATAATTCTGGTTTCTGGCCCCTTTACAGGAGGAAGTTAAAACAGTTTATTAATAAAAAGATTAAAGAATCAGTTATTTTTTATTTGTATTATTGAATGTACTAATACATCAGAATTAAAAATAATTAATTATATAATTTTTTTTAAATAAAACTGTTTTAAATTTTTATTGCAAAATTGGTTTTTAATTCTCAGTTACAATATAAAATTCATAACTTTTATAATAAACAGAAAATTAATGGGATGTATAATGTCTGTTTAAAATCCGTATATGGTGAAAAGTGAATTAATCAAATGTTACATCTACGTACAACACCTTAGTTTTACATATATGGTGTACATTTGTTTTAGTTGAAAAAATTACGACGTTAATTACTGTAATCCTAATTTCTGTTGGTCTAGGCATGTCCTAGAGAAGTTTTTACAGATTGTCAACACAATTTTGAATGATAGGGTTGTGGGCGGTAAAAGAGAAAGAAAAAAACGTAAATAACCGCAGAGTTTTGTTTCCACGTTCAAAATTCTCATCGGTCAAAATTATCTTTTCTATGTGTGCGAAATTGCATTTTTACCCTTTCATTAATATATTGACTATCGGTCAATGTACTATTTCTAGACAGTTTATTTACTTGGTATTGTGATTGTACAACGAAAATAAAAAACAATGCAGATCCTTGGTGGTGATTAGCATTCGTACACATTGTAAACATTACACTTTCGGATGCGTTTAAAAGGAGAGCTCTTAAGTTTTGGTTGTGCGCGTTGATATCCTAATAGGAAAAATAATATTTAAATTGTTTGTAGTGTCTATTATATTTATTTATAGATCTTAATATTGATGACGACCTTTCAAATACGAGTAATATGTTATATATGAAAAAATTCAATTAATGTTAAGCTCAAAATATATATAGTATCAAAAAGAACCTTTCACATTTTTATTATTCTATTTTAAAAATATTATAATACATTAAACTTTATTATCATATGATCAATATTTATATAACACGTTAAATCTTTTGTTTTGAACATATTCACATTTAATTTTTAGATATAAACATTTATTAATAGATTAGCTTTCTCTAAATATAAATCTCTTTATGTTAATAATAGTTTAACCACAATTATTTTCATAGCTACATTATTTTATAATTTAATCCACATAAACAATAAATTTTCATTTTAAAATCGATTTTTTATGAGTAAAAGTTTTTGCCGATAAAGTTGCGTAATTTAGAAAACAATTAAAAAATCTAAAATCGCATTAGACCTAGTTTTTTCGAAAAAAATAAAAAGTTTTAAATTTTCCTCTTTGCCGTTTTGTCACATATTGATGAGTCCGCCAATGTGCAATGCACCCCTCCGCTCTGGCTGTACGTCCTTTATTTTTAACGTTAGAACAAAAATGCATGTATAGCTAATAAACTGTTCAATAAGCTACTTTAATAATTATAGTTTCGACGTTTTGTTTTCTCAGGACTATCATCAGTTTATTTGTTAAGAAAAAAAAAATTAGAACGTATGCTTTTATTCAGATCAGAAGGAATATAATAAGCTATTTTAATTTAAGTTTCGAAATTTTGTATGAATCAATATCACTTTATTAAACAAAATACAACTTTTAAAAATCTACAGTCGAGAAACCATTTAAGTATTGTCCCCTAAATTATTAAACTTTTTCTAATTTAAAAAAATAATTAATTCTATATAGTCTATTAAATAATCTTTTCAATCTCTATTGATTTTCCCAAAAATCTAACTCGAATATTGCAAATCTATCATCTAATAAATTTATTTTAAAAATGACCAAATTATTCCACCAATTTGAGGAGATGTAGTTACAACAAACTTTCAAAAAAAAATTACTATAATATTGTTAAATCTCTATAAAATATTGTTACTTTGCGGGCCTAAATTTTAATCTATATTTTTTTTAATAAATCAAAATTAAACGGATTTACAAAAAAACATTTATTGATAACTTAATTTTGATAAAGTTTAATTAATAGTTATTTTAGTTTGAAATTAAAATTTTCTTTATTATTTACCTACATCCTTACTTAAAGTTAGTATTAGTATTAAAAATATTTAAGTACTTAAAACTAAATTAAAAAAATATCACTCACTTCATAGGAATTCAAAAAGAAAAACCATATAATCCGTAAAGAAAAGATTATGAAAAATATTTCAGTCTTTTTCACATTTATACCACATTTCACAAAAAATTGTTTAACTAAAATTGGCTCGCAATTTGCCGAGGTATAGTGATAGTAGCGGTATACGAAATTAAGAGTGGTATGATAGAACCAACACCTTTCCGTCAGGTTGGAAGACTGGTACTAGTACTGATTTGTGTATGGATAATCTATATACGACAACCATAGATTTTAAATACGTTTGCAACTAACCAGGGATGAATAATTTTTGTTTACTCACTGATTCGGATTTAAAGTTTTTTATTTATTTTCAACTACCTTCGACCGGAATCGACCGATGAATGTTTTTTCTTTTTCTTAAAGATCGACATTAACAATTTGTATCATTACCATTCGATAACAATGTTTATTTATAATTAAATATTTGGATTTAATTCATATTCCCACAAAGACTATTAATCACACCGTTTGAATAAGATAATACCGTTAGTTTGAGTGATAATTCAGTCCGGCTATCAACCCTAAATATTTGATATTTTTTTATTTCAATATAATTTTTTGATTTTTAAAATAAACTATTTTTCACATGAATTTAAAAATGGATAACAGCGCGTTTTTTTTTAAATATCTGATTTTTTTTAAATATCTCTATATAAATGAATTTGTCCAAATGCGCATTTCGAGAGCGTTTCTTTAATAATTTTATCCATATTGTAACTGGAGAATCTTTGACGATTTAATCCAAAAATCTTAGATAAAATATTCCTCCTAACCGAGGTACAGGGTGTTTTATTTAAAAATGATTATTTTTCTTATGTATTTTGTAACTAAATTTGGCAGATAGTTAAATTGATCTAAAAAACTTCAAAAAAAAAAAGAAGAGGAAGAAGAATTAGTATTTTATTTAAATAAATTATTGATAAGATGGACTTTGTAGGAATTAATAAACCTATGAAAGAAACTAGATAATTATTGAAATAGATAATATGATAGATAAAAATAATAATTCAAGTTAATGAAAATAGACAGAGAAGTCCGTAAAAAAGATGGATAAGAACAGAAATCGAAAAGATAATAAAGAATAATATAGAAATGTAGGATGCGGTAAAGAAATTGGATATGTTAAAAAAAATATGAAAAGATGAAGAACTGAAGATTAGATAAAAAAAAATAAAAAAACAAAGAATATACGGAGAAACAAGCAGGTGACACAAATCTACGGGCTACGAGAGAAGAAGAATTTGAAGCAATTATTAGGGAACGATTGGAATAATTAATAAGAAAAAAATCTACACGGAATCTTTGTGAAAGGAAACAGAATAAGATCGATGAAGGACAAACAGCCATTTTACGGGAGATGAAAAATATAAAAAGCAAGAAGAAGAAATTATTACAAATTTAAATGAGAAAGTTAAATTCAAGAATTAAAATGAAGCCAAATGGATGGATCCGTAGAAGAAAAATAGAAAAAGGAAATAGTACATGATCTTGCTAAGTAAACTTAAATTTTAAAGAATATGAGAAGTGATTTTTAAGTTAAGTTGAGTTATAATTTGGTAATAGAAGTTAAGAGAATAGAAGTGAAATAGTAGTATGAAAATGTAAAAGAAATACAAAGGTGGATATCGGGAATAAAGAAGAATAAATTAAAAATAAAGTATAAAGATAGTATTGAAATGAGGATTAAAAGAAGTTATAATAGTTTTATGAATAATTTATATTTATGTTACATAGTTTACAAGGGTTATAGAAAATTCAAATAAAAAAGTAGTGACATTAAACAGTTAAATTTTGGAGGTACTTCTGAAATATGTAAACGTAAATTTCATTTTTGGAATCTACTCGTTGGGATTTAAAATTTAGATGTTTAGAAGTTTTTTGTTATTAGCAAAAGACAAACGATTTTTAATGAAAAATAACTATACTATATATAAACTTTGCTATAGAAATCGCCTAAAGGTATATTATTGAAACGGCCATGTAGTTGAAATGAATGTATAAAGATATATTTTATTAACCCTGAAAAGTGTAGTGTTTTATTTTTGTCAGTCAAATGTTGATTAACCGGTAATTTTGGAAAATTCGAACTGAATGTATTAAATATAATCTCTAATACAAAAATTTACAAATTCAGCTTGGTATATTTAATTTCACTATTAGATGGGTACAACTTAACATTGTTAGTAAACAATTAGACTTATTGATATCATTTGTTTTTGTTATATAATATTAATACGTAACTATTTAGATGTCACATTTTACCTACCATAGTATAAATAAATATTGTAGGTCAGTCTTTATAGAGGAAAAAATTGCTATTTTTTGTGATAATTTTATTAGTTGAGTTTTTTAACACATTTTAAAACTGTGTAAACTGAAATATATTTGAGAAAATTAAATTTTGCAGAAAAAAACCAGTATGGACTTGTAGTTTAAAATGCCATTCAAATAAAGTATCAATCGCATCTTGTGCTATTTAAAAAGCAGTCATTATACGGATTAATTTTAAATGAAAACAGTGTCATAGTTACCTATTGGAATACTTATTTTAATTAAGAACTGACACGGTTGTTAATTTTTAAATAAAATCTTACACCAACTTCCCGTTTATTATACAGATGTAATAAATAAAATATATTTTGTTTCTTTACAAAATGAAAGTTGTTTTTTTAAATAAACCCTGAACCTCAAGTAGTACCATTGTTTATTTTTGCAAAAAAATATAATGGCTTTCTGGAATACAAATGAAAACAATTATGTTTTTTGTTTTGTCTGTTTAAATATTACGACAAAGTTGACTCATTTAATAATACCGGTTGTTGAAGAACGTTTGTTTAACATAAAAAAACTAATCTTGAGATCAGTCAGATTAACTGGGATTGCCAAATATTCTACATAAACATAGGATTAGTGCGTAGAATGAAACTTTAATTTATCATAAGTTGATTTAATTCCAGCTGCAATTAAATCTTTAATTCTAATTATGTTTTTTATTATTTTCAACAAATAATTTCAATTATTATCTATATTTCTTTATTGTTATAGCTACCTTTTCTTTATGTTTAAAATAAAAGTTATCTGATTATTCAATTGCAGGAACAAAGTTCAATGATAGTAATGGGAGAATTATCGATAAAGTCAAAACAAAGCCAATACCATTTGTTCTTCAAAGTCTCGTGCAGAAGATTATCAAAAATAATAGATATAAAATCAAATTCCAGATTTAGAATATGACAAATTTTTAAGTTTAATCGACTTCAAGTATAAGTAGAAAAACTTCTAATTTATTTTAACGCAATATTAGTTAAATATCATTTAACACTAAATTTTAAGAGGAATTATGACGCACGATGTATTTTCCAATATATATACCTACGTCCAATTATCTTAAAAAACAAAACCAGGGACAATTGTATATAAAAAAAAACTTATTGTTCCTAAATAACCGTATAATCAATCTTGTATATCAAAAATGGAATATTTATTGGCATAAGATAACATGAATCATTCTACATAATATTTTTATTCTTGTTTACTGCTTAATCCTAAATTGATTCGTAAGCATTTAGCAAAAATAAATAAACGAAACAAACAAAACAAAACAAAACAAGAGATTCGACCATGTGTCGATTTTTAATAAAATGAAACAGTTTGACAACAGATTGTTAATGTATTGTAACCGCAGATTATTAACAACAAAAATAAACAGAACCTGTGTTAACATTTTAGTAGAATTAATAACATTAAGCAATAAACACAAACATATCAGATATAATTAATTTCAGAGGCGATGAGTAATTCTAGAAGATAGAAAAATGATTCCTGTAAATGCCTGTTCAAATAAATTTATGATTTGACTCTGCATTCTTTTGATAATGTATTTCAAGACATATCTAGGTATATATATTATAATGAAATCATTTAGTATGATTTATAGAATTTAGTTTATTATTATTATTATTATTATTAGATAAATAAGTGTTGTATTCTAAATATTATATTTCAAAGGTTTTTATAATTGGGTATATAAATAAAATTTCTTTATATTTAGGATAAGATTGAAGGATCAAGTAACGATTTTTTTTGTTTTTTGAGAAAAAAAGAAGGTTGAATTAATTAAAGATGAAAAAAATAGAAAAAGTCATAAGATTTTACCATTGTCTAGGTATATGGTAATTATTTTTTTTTATATGAGAAGGAATTTTTGAATTTGATTAATAAGATTGCCAAATGTGTATACCAAACGACCAATTAACAGTAAAACATGTGGAGATTTAAAATCAGAATGGAAAATAAATTTTGAAGAATCAGTAGGAAGCAGAGTCAATAGAATCATCAACGTAGAGTTAAGAGGAAACTCATTTTGTGGACAGGATATTAAAAACTCATTAACTATTTATACATTTGTTAAATTTTAAGATTTTTTTTATTTAGATCAGAACCCACCCCAAAATTGAGATAAATTATCAAAAATTTTCATTAATGATAAAAATGCAGATCATTATAAGATATTATTTTTCCTTGTATGTTGAATGACTAAAATTAGCATAAACAGTTATGGCTATAAATTCTTAATCGATATTTTAAATATCAGTATTTATCATAAAACATTAGTACCCACGCAAAAAGTAGTGTTCTGGATTTGATTGATTATTACAAATACTATCAGTAATTTAATTAAAATAATTATAAACATAATTTACAAGGCGATTCAAAAAGTTTTTAGTAGCGTACCTTGCTAGGACTTTATTATGGATAGTGCATAGACACCGAAACGTCAAAACAAAATTTGAATTTTTGTGGTTTAATTCCCAATTAATGCTTTTTCATAGAAGTGAAATATTTCTTAACTAGCAATCCGACCCTGCATTTCAACTAGATTCCCTTGAAAGTTTCGCGAAAACCTTATTTTTAAATAATAATATTGGTTCTACAATATTTACAACTTTTATACAATACGGAAACACATAATTACTGACGAGTGAAACCTTGGGAAGGCCTTTTGAGATGATTCTTGTTGTATTGGTGTAAAATTGAAATTTATGTTTTAACCATTGAAAATAAACTAATTACATTTTTATAATCAGATTATAAAATTATAATTAAATTCAATATGTTTAATCAGACTTAAAGGAAAATACTGGTCATAGATAATAGTAGATTTCTATATGAAAACTGAAATAGAAATATTTGTAGAATATTTCAATTTATTTATTATTAGTATCTAACTAATTATACTATATTTTTTTTGTAATAACGGTTTGTCCTATAACTGAAAATAATCATTACCGTTGTCCATTTGTAACACTTGTTATAATATAAACATAGTAAGCTATCATTAACAATGATAAAAATAATTACAATTTTATTAAAAAACTCTCGCTGTGTTAATAAAACAGTACAGCTGAGACTAAATAAAATAATCAGTATTGTATTAACCTTTAACTTTAACAATATCCTTTAACGATTTGTGTTTATAATACCGACATCTGCTTTCAAAAGTATTTATTTATAACTTGTAAAGAATTAATCTTAATTATACTATTTATTGGTAGTTATCGATAATAATAAGCTATCAATGAATTTTAAAAACATTAAAAACTAATTTTTTTAAAAATTACTATCAACCAAAAAATAATAGATTTTATAGAAAAATTGTTAATACTAATAATATTATTTAATATATTAATATTTAATGTAGATAATATACATTTTGAATAAATACACTTTTTAATATGCTTATCAAAAGTGACAATCATTTGTTCTATTTTTGGTAATATATAAGATGGTAGTATATTTGTGTAGTGATTTTTTTTTTTAGATAAAAAAATATAATTTAATATATGAGGAAGAAAATATTTTTAAAAGAAAAGAATTCTTTTGATGTTTGGCACATAATTAGATTATCTCAGTATAGAAATTTGACTTTAGAGCATTTTTTGATTGACAGACTAAAATTTCATACAATTATTTATTAAATAATTGTTCTTTTATAATAATCTAAGTATAACGTTATTAAATTTTTTTTGTTAATAATATAATAATAATTATGATGAGTGATTATTATTTATGATTTTGGTTTGATAATATTGGTTTAATTATTTTTGATAACTACTTTTATGTTCGGATACATACAATGATGTTACGAGCAATTATCATCTAATAAAAGACAACTAGTTAGCAGTTTCTATTTACCCAAAATGACGTATATGTATTTAATCAAAACTAGGTAGAAAGGTTTCCACGTTATTTGTTTTAAATATTTAATTCACTTACATCAAGAACAATTAATCATATTTGATCTTTTATAAATATGGTTTTAAAAATGGAAATAACAGGTGAAGTACAAATTAACATTACTTATCAATATATACATATTACATTTCAGTAATTGTTAACAAATATATTTTGGATAAACCAAGTTAAAATAAAAATTTATTCAATGTCTACTAATTTAAATTTCTAATTTTTTTGAATTTATTTAAACATAAAAATGATTTAGTGTTTAAAATAAAACAAGACGTTGATTTCCAAAAATTTACAGGTTAATGTGTCCGCGAGGTGTTAATTTATATTAATTTAGAATATATTTATCTGATATTGAATTTTGATGACTTACCAGTAGTTTTCAGAGATGTGATTAGGAAACACCACTGCAGGGCTGTGATGGCCTCCGCAGAAAAACTGGCTGTTAAAATCATCGCCAACTTTATATACTGTTCCAAACAATATGTCATTAAGAGTCAGATCAAAAGTAAACATCAGACATGCGTTAGACCTAAAACTCAAATCTTAAAACATTTAATATCTTAATCTCTAGTAAAACATTACATTTTATACCAGAGATCGAGTAGATATTCTGTTTTTAAGTTTGTCTTGAAATTATTATTATTATTATTATTTCAATTCCCAATTTGCTGTTATTACGATGAACCAGGTTTTATGTCTCATCCCATAGGCGTTTCAATATACATTTGGTACTAAAAACTAAATTCCTATTTTATTTTTTGTTTACCATTTTAATATATAGTTTCAAATATCTTTTAAAAGGCATGGACTTGACTACCTTAAAAAAAAGTTTATTTTTTCGGTTGGACAAAGTTTTTAAATGGAGATGTTTTCTTAGAATTCTAATGAAGTAAATAATTTTTAAAACAATTATAGCTTTATAAATGTTAGTTATCCAATTGTACGTAAAGTGAACTATAGTAGTTGCTATTTTATTTTAGATAGTCTTTTTCATAAAAGTTCGATAATGTTTCGTTTACACCGAAATAAAGAAAGAATTGCAAAACTTCAATCGACAAAATATCCAAAAATCACTTTTTTCTACTACCGTGTATAAAGCACTAACTTGACGTATGCTAGGTAGTGTGTAAAGTTTAATTTTACGCACTATTGGGTAAAGTATTTCACTTTACACGCTAGTTCATAAAGTAAAAAATTAAAACTAGTTTTATGTAGTACATTTATTCATTATTACTCATTATTTTTCGTTGATCTTTAAGAGTAATGAGAGAATTATAATTTTAACATTTAATTTATATTATTGGGATTTTTATAAATTTTGCTCATTTAACACTTCATGGCAGTAATGTCATTTTTTGATGTTTGCCTTATATTACTGTAAGTCTTGTAAGCATTAATCATAAACACAACGTGAATATATTGGTTTTGGTTTTATAGAAAAACAACATTTCTACATTTTCCGAAAAAACGCCTCATTTTTACCCAATACATGTAAAGTTTTCGCCGATAATTGTATATCATTTGCAATAAATTGCATGCGATTTGGTTGTATCCATTTCTCATAAATGCCCAAAAAACACTTCCTCCTAAACAAGCAAGTAAGTTAGTCTGCACGATAACTCAATAACTAAGCTGAATAGACGAGTCCGGTTTTTTATGTGAATATGACCATAAAGTGTGACCTGCTTCATTACTAGTTTTGTAATTAAATATGATTTGTATGTAACATTGAACTTGTAGTGCAATTATTTATTGCCGGGCTGTTAAAATTCAAATTATGCTTTAGTTTCTTAATATTTAAATATAGTATTAATCTTCACAAGAACGAGCGAGAGTAATGGTTTTTATTGTAACTTAATGAAAAAAAAATGTTGTTCCCTATTCCGTTATTCTATCTTCAATTATTGGCTATAATTGTTTGTCTTTTTCATTTTTGATTTACGATATAATTTTTGGCATGTAGGTATAGTGCCAGAACTAGATCCAGGAGAAACCGAAAATCCTGGTCCTGGTACGGCTCAGATTGCCACAGGAAACTGAAGCCTTATATAAGGGGTCAGTATCTCTAAATGAAACCTTATAGGATCACTTCGGTGTCCGTCTGTCTGTCTGCCAAAGACCCTTTTTCTCGGGAACACGTGGATGTATCAAGTTGAAATTAATATCAGTCCCTTACAGCTACAAAACAATCAGTTGTGTCGCCCCAAAATTTTCCCGATGAGTATCCAGAGATGAATACTTTTCAGATATTTAATATTCAAGTTTAAAATTTTGACAAATTTTTATTTTTGACAGGTGATAGTTCGAGAAATAATTTTGGCTGTTCAGAATACAGTTTTTCAAGCGTTTTCAAATGATATATTACAAGTCAAATTCCGTGACATATTGCTTCTGTTATTTTTTGATAGTCACATTTCCGTTTGACAGATGTCGTACAAAAACTAATGGGTTCTTCCGACGGATAACCCAAACCCATATACCAAATTTCAGCTCAATCGGATTAAAGGTGTGGCCTCTATCGTGGCAGACAGAATTCCATCTGGAAATGGTCTTTTTTTTACTTGTTCACAATACTTTCCCTTCTCGGAGGTGTGGGTCGGGAAAGTAAAAATCAAGCTTCAAGCAATAAAGCCATTTATGCATATTTTGACACTTACAAATAAATCAAAACCTATAGGGTACTTCCCGTTGAGCTAGAATCATGATATTTGGCAAGAAACAAAGTCTAACAGCACAAGTCATGCAAGAAAATCCGAAAATCGTTAATTTGTAGATATATTGTATAAAAAAAATATTTGTTGCTATTACAAACTTCCACATACAAGTTTATACTGAATCCTCGGTGCGCGAGACAGAGTCGCATTTTCTTCACTCATGTGATTGTCAAAATTCACATTCGTGAAGAAGGTAACACTTTACACACTTCTTATAAATAACTATGTTTGCGAAGTTTAATATACCTATTTTATGGGGATTTGGTTGCTCGTCAAGGTTTTGCTTTAAGTAAAAGGCTGATAGGTAACATTGCACGTGACCTAATATCCCCTATATCTTTAGACGGGGGTGACCCCTGGGGCTGAAAATCAATCCTATAGATTGCCTTGACCTGAGGTGTCCGTGTACCAAATATGAAATTGGATCAATCCAAGTCATTCATTTAGAGGCCTGAATATAAGTTGGTGTTGAAATAGTAGTTTGTACAACAAGTGGCAAAGAGTTACTTTTCCCACGGGCTCAGAAGTTTGTGGCACGAACCCTTAAGGCGAGTGCCGCAAATCTAGCGAGTGGGAAAAGTTTGCATACAAGTTGTACACAATATTTTTTCTACAACCACATTTATTAATGAAAAAAAAACAGTAACTTGTCAAAAAAGTTGACAGGTCACAGTTGTGTTTGACATTTCCGTGGGGAAAAGTGCCATAACGTGTACTTTTCGCACTCTAAATTATTACTTTTCCAACGGATATCAAAGAAATTAAGAAAAGGCCTGCTTTGCGTATAAAAATTTGTTTAGAAAAGCGTGTGGTTGTAGAAAAACAATGAGTACCTATTTTCTACTGCAACTACTTAACATTCTTCTGTTTAAGATTTTAAAGTTTTCAGAAAG
This sequence comes from Neocrepidodera transversa, assembly GCA_963243735.1. Lineage (NCBI taxonomy): Eukaryota > Metazoa > Arthropoda > Insecta > Coleoptera > Chrysomelidae > Neocrepidodera > Neocrepidodera transversa. The sequence continues at coordinate 7,451,090 of OY725339.1, forward strand.
TTCATGAAGAACGATGTTTGTAATATTTAATATTTTGTACACGTCTTCCTGGTCGCTTAGACAAACTTCCATTTTCACATTCGACAATCGTGAAACCTGTGCAGGGGAAAATTCTGTCTGTATCAAGTCATGTATTGACTTACATTACCAACTTTTAGACTATAATGATTATTAAGTTCTGCAGTAACGAGACTTTTTTTAATGTATTTTTTTGTTAGTCCACCAAACAACTCTACTAGAGGGAATAAATGAATTGGACATTTGAAATCAGTCAATTATTTTAATATTTACCGAAGAAAACATCTAAGTCTAGAATATCGCGCTCTGGGCTGAAGAGCAAACAAACAGTTTTGAAAATAAACTCGAAGCAAAGAGAGAGTTTTGCAAATAACTGACATGTTTGCAACAAACTTTACATAACTGAAAAACAATTTTTAATAGTTCTGACGATAGCGAAAAAAGTGATTTTTGTATATTTTGTCGATCAAAAACTTCAGCATATAATAAATTAAATCATTCAGGTAAAAAGTCTGTTACCAAGTTACATTTTATTAATATGAGAATACGGTTAATTTTCTACAATTAAAAAAATTGAACATAATACAGTTAAGATTAATTTCTCTAATGATCTCGGAACACCTAAAAGAATTTGTAAAAAAAATATTCAATTTCATTCATTCCAGAACATGAAAGGCAGTAAAAAGTTTATTATTGGTTTATAAAAAAAGCTACAGCAAAGTTTTTATTTGCAAAACTTATCAAGAATTATCAAACTTGACTATTTCATAATAAGTGATTAAATAATGAACTGTAGAGGAAGGAAGCTAATTTGAAACAGACGTATTTTATAGCGGGAATAACAAAAACAATATTACAATATTTCTCCAATTTATATATTGGAGTTTTTAGAAATCTTAACTCAGTAGTTTTAATGTATGCTATAGAAAATTAATGTTAAAAACCAAAACAAAAACGAGTTTTTTATACAACATTATGTAAATTTGAATGTTATTCTTTATAATAGTTAAATATTGACGGACGTCACTCAGTTTTTTTAAGATTTTTTTAATCGGTGTTCTGTAAAACCCCAGTCTAAGATCATTGAAAGTAGATATTCAAAAAACACATTCATCATGATTTATAATTAATACAGGTAATTGCATTTTAATGTATGAAAAAGTAAAATTATATTAATAATATTTAATATTGCAATTATTTAATTACTATTGCGTTAAGTAAAAATAATCAGTAGAAATATTGGAAATATCGTGAAAAATTATTTTTATAGATTCATATAATATCAGTTAACACGAACGTCGGTGAAAATTTAACAATAATCAAATAAAATGGTACATTGAACTTGCAAAAACAGTATTTTAACCGCTTTATCAATATCAATTTTGGCCTAAATTTAGAAAAGTGTTAGGGCATCATTTTTGTTATGGTGTGTTTATTTATTTTTTTATTAAAGTGTCGATTGCTAAGAGCTGCTAAAAAATGGCAAATATTAGTAATTACTTAGCGCTAAAGTGGTGAAAGTATATGCTAAAGTTTTAAAAAGATATTAACTTTGCATGTTATAAAATATATTACATTATCACGATTTTTACCTAACGAGATTATTTCAAAGAAAAATATTGGCATATTGGTCATATGTAAGGATATTGGTACATATACATTTTTGCCTTTCAACTCCAGTTAACAGTTACGAATCTGTCTTATAAACGAATCCTGAACAACACAACCTGTTATTGTCGACTTATCTGTGTTGATGGAAGTCCATTGTGAAATATTTGTTTTCCAAGTTCTATCGTATTTTCGTATCTAACGTATTCCTTTTGAATACACGAAAGACCAGACGTATTAGCAATAAAGATCATTATGCATGAGTTGTTGGTGTTTCTTAGCTACTCCAAGGCGGGGATAGTGCTTATTTAACAAAAGTATTGATCCATTATTTTTGATTTGCAAGTTTGTCCATCATGAACCTTCACCGAAAAAAAATGGATACCTAAGTTGCTTTAGGAGTTAGATGTGTTTTTCATACCTCTAGTAAGAAGTTACCATATTTTACAGTACTTAAACCAAACCAAGTTGGCAAATGTTTTAGAGTAAATACATTATATTTATTGCTCATTTCGTTGTTTGTATATCATACAAAAATAAATATTTTCAACGATTAATATTATTATGATCAATTTAGGTATTAATATTTGTATTATTGTTGTTGTTGTTTCGTACTATAAAGTGCTAGTTAAAGTTTAATAAAGTATTTAGAGTGTAATTGACCATTTTCCAAATTATTTTGTACTGTGTTAGACGAGTCAATATTGTTTTGTAAAATCCGAGTCGCAATATAATTTTATAAAGGTGCAGGAAATTCTGGAGGTCCCGAGCACAAAATTTCAGGAATTCATGAAATAAAGGTTAAAAAGATGCCTTTTTTTCTTCTCGAGATTTTAAGTTCATGGTTGTGCAATAACATAAATTATTCATAATTCATAATTCAAAAAGTACTGGTTTTAAAACTATTGCTCAAATCCTGTAACTAAGCAGTCGTATTAAGACATAATATGAAATTTACAACGCAATTTCGAATAGTCTAAGAACAATTTCGAGGCTACGCAATTTTCATTAAAACAATAATTTTAAACTAGTAAAACCCTAATTACTAAACAGAGGCTTATACATTTTGATAAAAGCTACTATATCCCCTTATCAGAATAAATATTGTTTTAGATTTAATTTATATATTTCTATTCTTTTAAAGTATTATTAAAAATTTAATTAAGTAAAATGTAACTAACGAAAAGATAAGATCGTATTTAATTGCGCAATAAAAACATTTTTAACAAAATAATGTTACTAAAAGTTGTGTAGTTTTCCAAAATTACATTTAATATATTAATTTATGTATTTAGCTTTAAGTTATTTGACAGTGGATACTAAAATATTTACTTTTAAATGTAGGTAATGTTTTATTTTTTAGATATTTTTTAACTCTTTAATAAATGTTGTAAAGTTTTATAACATACAGATCTCATATTTAAGCCCACTGGTTCTTTAGTACCTATTTTTGTTACAACATGTGCCACCACTGATATATTTCGATATTACTCATTTTGTCGTCAACTTTGATTCAGAAATACATTTCATAATGTTGCAGGTTTTTATTACTCAGGGATTTTAGTATTGTACGCAATTTTCCACAACTGCGGTTACTCTCGGATATTTTTATTTTTCATTCTTATTATTTATTTTTTTATTTTTATTTAAACACGCGTAGTCGCCTAATTACATGGATAAAAAATATAAATTGTATACTTAAATTGACATGTTTATTATATGTGTTTTAAATTATTTCTCGATAACTGTTCAAAGATAGTGTCCAATCTAGATCTAATACCGCTGTAAAGTTGTTTGCTAATCGAAGTTTTTTTGTATGCAAACACTAGTAACTATCGCTAGTAACTCCGAGCCATTTTTTGAAGTTTTATTCAGTTTTTCTAAAGTTATTTCAATTGTAAACACTTCCCTGCACACACCGCGTATACCCTGCACCATGAAAAATGTCATGATAAAGGGACAAGCTGTGTGACCGAAACTAGTTGCCTGAGTACCTTTTTGTACAATTAAATGTTGTGGCACCTGACTTTGTGCTTTATTACCTTAAACTTTGGACCACATTTGAGATATCGATAACCTTTGGGATTTAGACAAGATATGTCCACTTCAAAACATTGTATACAAAAATGTAAATAAGGCATGTCTGTAAATGGTAATAGTTTTGTCTATATGTATTTCTTATTCTGTCCCATTTATAGTTTTATGCTCTGTGCTACGTAGGAATCGTATTTCAATTGCATTTATTCTTGGTTTATGGTTTTCTGGTATAGAATAGTTGCTCTTACTACATTTCTCTCAACTTCTATGTTGATTTCCAAATTGTATTGTTTGTTTTCGAGTTTTATTAAATAAGTTCCTTTTTCTAATCTCTTTAAAAAGGTACAGATGTAAAAGTATTTAAATCAGATTTACTGCATGAAGCCCGCATTTATTGTGTCAACCAAAACGAAAATAAAAGTATAGAAAAATACAGAAAAATTAACAAGTAGCGAAAATTAGATAAATAGATAATCTTACAAAAATACAGTTCAGAATTTGAACAAAAAAATATGTTATCCAATAACGTCGCCTAAGTATAAGATTTGCAATTTGCAAAAACGTTTAACTAACTTTTAAATAAGAACATACTCCATAATTCGGCCCACCTTCCCGGATATGACAACTAACGTTCACAAACGAACTTAAACTCGATCTAAACACTATGGATAAAAATAAAATAATTATTTCTAAGTACATAATAAAAAAACCCATGATTTTATTTAATTAAAAGAAAAGAAAAACATATTTAGATGACATATTCGGAGTTATAATTATGAAAAATATATAACGAACTTAATAAAAAGAAGAAAAGGACAAAATAAAAAGAGATCACGAATTTAAAAAATAGGTACAAAGTTTACTATTTATCAAAGTCAAATACGGAAATATATTAAGAAATACAGAAGAAATAAGTCATAAATGCTCCTTATTTCTCTGATGTATTAAATAAAGGAAGCTACCAAGTTCAATAAATGGAAGAAGAAGACAATGACGATGGAAAAAGGAATGTTTTAAATAATTTAAATAATACTATAAGGACGGAATAAACGAAAAAATAGAACTATAAGTAATACTTAATCATATATAAGAAAAATGTAAATAGGATGACCAAAAGTTTTATGATATAAAACGTATATAAAATTTATGTTTTCAAAGTTTTATTCATTACATTTGGAAAATTCTGCTTATTAAATAGGACTATTATTTTAGGATAAAAGTAAAGTCTTTCGTTGTTGTATTATATACTTTTATTTTTTTGCTGTTAAAATATTAATTGTTGTAATTTATTGTTCTTTATTTATTATGCCACTATATTTTAGTAATAATATAAACTTCAGAGTGAGTCAGATTGGTCAGATTTTATGTGCTTAAGTGAAATTAGCGAATGGCCTTCTGACGTCACTAGAACATCAAAATTTTAATGCTGACGTCACATATACATGTATCCTTTTGTGTGTCGACAAAACAACTTTTCTTGCAAACTTCAAGCTAACTACCATTCGACATACTTTATCTTAAATTTTAACTGGTACATAACCAAATAAACAAATATTTGGCAATGGAAGAGAAAAAAAATTAGTTAATAACCGTATTTTAAACGTTTTAAACATAAATTATTTGTTATCTTAGTACTTTTTAATCCAACAATAATAGAAGTGGTCCCAAAGAGATCATAGTAATTTCTTACTAAAAATGTTAACAAGTTTCTAAAAAACAAAATAAATCTATGAAGTTCGATGATGATGATGATGTACGCGTTAGTATATTTATCCTAGTTTTAGGGTTCTCTTTATAGACAAGGATTTGTTACAGAAGAAATGGGAATGCCGCCAGAAGAAAGCTTGTAGATGGTCGACAGGCGTCCAAAAAAAATTCACAAATAATGAAGTCTGATAAATATTCCAAAAAGATATAGGAACAACTTCAAATGAGAAAATATACGGCAATCCGCGAATTAGAATATAAAAATAAATCTTAAGCCATACCTTTTGTCCCTCCTCATTGCAGTCAGATAAAGTTTAAAGCTCTAGCTTATATAAGTATGTTTTGCGGATTATACAATTATTTTGGAGAATTAAGAAAAGTATGAAATAATTTAAATCTATACATAAAATTTGTATTTTTAATTATTTTTAAATTTGGCATACCCTGTTATGAATCCACTTAGTTAGAAAGAATTCTATATAGACGATTTTTACAATTAATAGGTAATGAAATATTTTTTATTTATCAGTTTCAATAGCGAAAAATTACTTTGCATTAAAAATAAATTTAAATATTGAAATAAATTTCACAAAACAGTAATAATTGAACTAAATCGGATCAATAATATATATTGTTTTGTTACATCTTTATTGTTACTTTTCAAGAATATTTTCTATATTGAGTGACAGGGTAATGAATTACAAATATTTGAAACAGTTACAAATGTAAAAATTTTGAGACAGAAGTATCGTTTCCAAAAATAAGAATATTTTATTATTTTACAATTTTAATCCTTTCTCGTATCTTATGGGGTATTTTTCAAGTTTTATTTTTGACATCTAGTTTTATTATATCATGCTACTAATTTTGCTTACCGACTTCAATTTCAATTAAAATAGTAAAAGGTTGGCTGTAACCGAGCATAGTTTAGCCTATATAACATTCTTTATTTTCTATTTTGATATTTTAGGTAACAGTCCCGAGAGAAATTGGTTTTGAAAGAAAATCTACACAAAAATCTTGCACTTCATATTTTCTACAAAATTTGTTATAATTTTTAACTATATTTAATCATTTTGAAAACATGATATATTTATTCTACATTGATATCCACTTTATAAATTCTAGTGTAAGATTAGAATTCCTATCTTTGTATATTGTTTAGTCCAGGGCTATACATAATCATAATTAATCAAAACTATGATTATTTCCAACCAAATGACCGTATATGGGGAATTTAGATAATGATAATTTCAGATTTTGATTTAAATTGTTGTTTACCTAGACAGTTTAAAAAAAATTCCCGAAGCGCTCATCAAATAATTATTTCTTAGAATATTTTAAATTGCTGCTTACTGAAACCTGTTGTATTTCAAAACAACAGATTTGCAAAAACATAAATATTTTGAAATTTTTTAATTTTTTTTTAAATTTGCATTAACAAAACTTACCTGCTCATTATTTGGTGGTAGAAAATTCTAATTAAAGTATTGCTAAAATAATATCTGATGAATAAAAATTCATCAGAAAGAGTATCCTCGCTCATAGAAATAATAAATTTCTGAAGAAAAACTTTAAAATTGCACACAACTTTTTAACACATGTCCAAATGTTGCCCGATTTAAAAAACACTTACGCAGCGGTCACTATGTCTCATTGTTAAACAATGGTTATAAGTTTAAAATGGTTTATCCTATTTGTTAACTATACAAGGTCTTTATGGCCCCTATTCTTTGTAAATCGTTATTAGCTACTTACTTATGATAACTGAAAATGGTCGTGTAGGTATATAATAATGGCGTTAAAAATGTAATACGTTTTTTAAATTTTTTAGTTTCCTCCTTTGTCAACACTTAACTAAAAATTCTCATCAAGCTGATTGAATAAGTGTTAACAAGAATAACGCAAATTAAAGATTTTTATACAAGATTTATCTCCTAGGATACATTCAATGGAAATGTACTATTTGGGCAAATGCTTGTCTAAAACAAATAATTAATTGTATAAAAATAAATCTATTTTTTTAATTTACAAAGTAGGTAATTGATATTATGTATTTACTTAACTATTTTATCGAAATGAAATTGTTTATTGAGTTTCAAAACATAATATTGCATCCTTAGTTAAATTAGAATATCAATTGTGCATATTTATTAGGGCTCTAATAATTGTAATTGTTAATAAAAACTGTAGACTGCAACTGGATATTTACAGGGGTATTGAAAAACAAAAATAATTAAACTTTGCATTATAAAAAAAATAATTAGAAATAAATCTATGCGATAAAATAAGAGTAAATACAAAATCTGTTAATCATGAATAATTAAAACGAAAACTTAAATGAATATTGACTAAAAGTAAAATTTCACTGAAGGATGTCAAAACTGAAGCTACCTTTTTGGATAAAAAATTCTGAAAGTCTGACCAATATCTGAAATTTCACTGGACAACGCTAAACATTTAGCTATTTCTGTTTTCAATAAATTAAGTTAATACTAAAATAAAAATTTATCAAACTTGTCTGGTGGCGATGATAATAATACTCATAAAGTTATTTAAAAAATAAAACAATCTGAAGGCAGTAGAAAAAACTAATAAGCATCCATTCAAATTTAGAAAAGTTTATCAGATAATAAAAATAAATTAACAGAAAAAAGAAGATTCTAGTAAAAAGATCATTCGAAGTGATTGTTAAAATATACGAATCAGATGCTAAAAAAGTTAAAGTAGAAACTAATAGCTAGAGATTTAGATTTAAAAAAATATTAGCTAATAGTTTTAATCACCATTAGAAACCAGAGAAAAAAGATATATTTCTAGTCGGACACACATACGGTTGTAATTTTTTTTAATAGTTGACTTGGGTCACTGAAAATACTAGATGGGCGAGCTAAGGTGACCAGCTAGCGATTGCTGAAAACTTCCATTTGGAAATGGTCTTAATCGTCTCAGGGGACCCGAAAATGGATATTTCCATCTTTGTCTCCAAATTTTTTTTTAGTTCGTTCACAATACCTTCCCTTCTGGATGGGGTATCGGGAAAGTAAAATGAAAGATATTTGTTCGAGACTCTTTTGAAAAGTACTATATATTAAGTACGACATTGACTAAACGAAATGAATTACTATATGTACCGATAGCGAAAAGGCTACGACATGATCTTATCGTCAGATTACAAAAAGTAATGCTAAATGCTACGTGACGTAATTCTTTTTTACATTTAGAAACTCTATACTCTTGACTTCTGAGGCTGGCCTTCCTTGCTGATATTTTCAAACACTTTAAATATTTTAATTATCAGCTGGGAAAGTTACGATGTTAATATTACAGCCACAGAAAAAATTAACAGATTTATAAAAAACTTGATTTATGCTAAGATTCCAACGAACATGAAAGAAATTTAAAGGGATGGAATATTGAAACTAAACGAAGCTGTTTGTTTCCGTTTGGAACATATATTTATGCGAATAAAGTTTCTGATCTTAAACTGCCATCAAAAAAGTAGAGAATAAAAGTCACATATAACGTTTTTAAGTATATATGTAGATATTTTTTGAATTAAGATTTAGAAATTATTTGTAAAATTTGTTGGGGATTATTGACTGCTTCAAAATAAATGGATTTTTTGATTTACATTTTATTAGTCTGTCTTGTTGATCTAGGTACTATATAAAAGTGTTAATGTTTTAATTGATTTTAAGAAGAGTGAAGAAAAATGCAAACTTTATTATCTAAACAAAGAATAAATTATATATAAGTATTTGTATTTTAAATATCGAAGTGGTATTTTCGACTTCATATAAAACTCATATATTTTGAATTTGAGACCACGATAAATGTTTATTTACATGCAGACCTAAAAATTTTATGTTATTTGAAATAGCTATCTATATATTTTCATTATTTCACAAGGTGTTCTAGACTCTTTGACCTTCTAGAAGAACCTTAATAATAAATTTACGAGCAGCTTCTTTGTTTTTCTAATTTTAATTCGATATTTTTTGTTTTCCTAATTTTAATTCGTTATTTATTTTCCTAATATTAATTCGATATTTTATTTTGATATTTCGGGTGTACAGTTTTGCGCCAAAGCTATGTAGCTCCCGTATTTTTAAAGATATTGAAATTAAATTTAGTTAAGGTTAATTTTAACATTTTGACATATTTCACTTAATTTTGTCACTTTAGGTTTTACTGAAAATAAGTTCAAAACACTTTTTTACATGGGATGACCAAGATTCGCGTTTTTGAAACTGTTGTAAAATTCTATATTTATTGTCATAAAAAAATCTGCAGTTTTCGAAAAAAAAAATTATTTGAATCAAGGTGGGCGTGTAATTCGATCAGTATTTGTACAGATTATTTTACGAGTATATATTCACCTCATTAAAGGAAGCTACAAATCAAATATTACCCATATTACTACATAATATGTAGACAGCTTAAGAATATTTTAAAAATACTTTGAATATTCTTTACTTTTGATTTTGAGGTACTTCTATATATAAACATGTGAAAAACGACAATATTTTTGCCGTAATTTCGAGTTTTCGAAAATTTAAAGTTACGAAAATAAATTTCTTTATAGGAATATACCTTATATACTGCAATATATTTGGTATAAGTAGCGGGAAAGTAACAATAGGTGAAATATTAATATCATTTTAGGGGTTTTTTAACGATGCTGAATCGATTGCCGTTGTCCGTTTGTCTCTATCTCTCGCCGTTCTCTAGTTGAATCAGCCTAACAGACGGACGGACGGACAAAACCATCTCATAAGAGTTTTTTTCTTCGAAAACTCTAAAATTAAAGAACATCTGATATTCCTGATAGTTTTATTTTCTAGCTGGATTATCTCAAAAATTGTAACTATTGTTCCAAAACCTTTAGGAGAGACGATAATTATGATAAATATTATAATTTTATTGTTGATGTATAGTGACCCCGAATAAGGAAAAAAGGTTTGCCAGGACCGAAAGCCGATTACAAATTATAAACGTACCGTAAGATTATTTTCAATTTTTATTTAATAAAATAAATAAAAATAATAAATATATGTAAAGTCGTTGTTGGAAAATCAATAATTTACATAATTATCAATGAAAAATGTGGTAAATTTCACAACGTAAGCTTCGAGAAAATCGAAATTCCAGATAATCATTTCAAAAAACGGCCTCAACGAAAAAGCATGCTTCCTTCTTTAGAAGAAAATTTCCAGCATTAGACAAAGTTTTTGTTTTAATAGAAGAAAAGTGATATCGAGAAGAAATTATTTATAAACGAACCATTAAGGTGAAAAAACATTCTGAAATGTTCAAACCTAGTTTAACCATACACCAACTAAATTATAGAAGGGGCACAGACTTAATAATAGTACACGAGAGTTCAAACTTATATATTGAAGGTAGTTTATTAGGTTTCAAATCTATTCGTACTAGTGACTTCAATGAGCAGATGAATGCTGATATCTTCCAAGAATGATTCGAACACAGAGACCTTTTTTCCTGAGAACTGAGTTATAGTGATAGAAAGATAAAAAAGTGATCTGCAGAACTTGCTACAATCAAAACATAATAAGTTCCCTCCCACAAATATAAAAAATACGCAATGACTTATCCAGTAGGAACGAATTTATTGGTTTTATATTATAGCTTATAGAACCTAGTTTCTTATGTTGATTTTCATTGTTCTTATAATATTCATTAATTAATAAAAATCAATAAAAGTAATTAATATATTTTGAAAGTGGCGCTGCTTCTTGACCAATAATTAACGTTTTACTTTCTACAGCATTGCCAATATTCTAGCTTTGTTCGTTTGTAGAATGAGTTGACATACTTCTTTCCTTTTTTAATCATAACAAATGAGGACGAGAGTTGCCAGTTTTATCGATATGACAATATAGCCAAATATAATCTGTTTCAATTTTGCCACGTCACAAGCCACTATAGCCCCGATATTCAAATTTTAAGAATTAATTACAGCCGCAGGATCGGTCTTAGAAGGGCTGGACCCGGTGCAATGTGTTATGGTAGGCCAAAATTATAAAATAAAAATATTAAAAAAAACACTGGATGAGTCCATTGATGAAATAGCAAAAAATCGTGGAATTACACTACTGACTAAGTAATACTAATTTTTGGAGGCTGTATATAATGTAAATGCTTGATTTTCTATAAATCATCTCATTAAACAGTTGATCATAATTAAAATCTCCGAAATACCTCTTCTTAAATTGTTTAACTGTTATACCTATTCTAATATTAATTTTGAGAGTGGTTCTTGATATTTTTGAAAAACTTTAATAAAAAATATTACGTACTGTTAAAAATGTGGTGTCCTTAATTGCTGCGACAATAATACTCAAGAAGCTGAATAATCAATACAGAAGATTCTAATGCATTAGATTGCGTATGAAAAGTACATATATCTTTTTGACGATGCCATCTAGATCAAGGAAAAAGAGAAAGGATATTGTGAAATAGGTGTCTTTATGTAAATATATATTTGATTTTGTATAAAATTATTGTGGTATTTTTGGGTAATACAAATTCTAATTTTTAACTTGTTTGTTGGTATTTCCTAAAGCTCATTGCCAAACAGTTTAGAAATTCGTCAATTACTTTGCCAAGATGCATCCTGTTATAAAGTGTTCAATTATTCTATAAGTACATACATCACATTCCTCCTTATCTTACTTACACAACTATTCTTCTTTTTTTCTTTAAAAATTCATATTGTTTTTTTGTCACCTAATGTTGCAGTAAACTTTGCGTGATTATCTATTTGGCTATAAATTTTATATTACGAATTTAATTTGTATGCTTTGTCAACTCAATTTTTAACATATTTGTTAAAAAAATAAATAAATGAATTAATGGTGGGAATAGTTTTATATATTTACAATTTTAAGTCACAAACTCAAAAATAAAAACAAATATTACAAATTTACAATATATTAATTATTCTACATGTACAGAAGCTTTTTATACATTATCAATTTTCATCTAATAAAGATAATTCGTTTTTTTTAAATATATCTCTTTGATAGTGTAAACAAAAACCAAACATCCCTAGATTTTCAATATATAATACTCTTTTTTTCTTTTCCACTTCTAGTAGTTTCTAAAGGAAAATAAGTTGTTTACAATTTTATTTACATCTTAATTCACATTACATATATTTGATTTCATAGTTCCTGGCCGTGTTGTGTTAAAATTATGTTTAAAAGCTCACGTGACATACTGATATTTCATAAAATCTATGAAAAATAGGATATAACATGATGATCAAATTCTTGTAAATCTTTTAAATCACACTAAAGTACATGGATCAAAAATAGTATAATCACATATAAACAAAAAATAACATAATTGTGAAAATTATATAATATAACAGTTCCTGAAACATACAATTCAGCTTGTTTAATAAATTGTAAAAATGTAAAAAAGACAGTTGTATAAATAAACGGATTTTTGGTCAAATAAAGTAAAACAACATATTTAATTGTTAATTTAAAAATAATGTTCAATATTCAAAAATTTAAATAATTATAGGTACTATTATTAATTATTAATGATAAATTGTTTCCCAATTTCACTCACTCAACTTATACAATAGCAATTAAATGACATAATTATAAAATTGAGAAAACTAAGATAGCTCCTTACATATATAATCTTGGTCCTCGACTTTTGTGGTTTAAGAATAATCACAACGACCCATTTTTTACCATCTCCTATTTATATAATCATTTAAACAGATTTCTTATTCCCCAATTTAAGAAATGAAAATTATATTAAATAAGGAAGAATTAAAAACATAAAAAATTAAACATTAGATATTGATATTTCGTGGCATCTATTTTGATCTGTTCAAAAAATTAAATGCTGAAATTTAGAATCTACGTTGCTTATTGTATTTAAAAAAATAATTATTGTAATGTAATTGAAAAATATCAATACCTGTTTAAGAGATATTTTAATCTCTTTTATTTTTCAAAACTTAAAAACCAAAAGAATAATAGAAAAGTTTTCTGTTTCTGTTTATGAACGTCTACCCGGAAAAAGTGTAGCACAAGTGCAAAATGAAGGTAAATACATAAGAATTATTTTTCTCCACCACTATTTAATAAATAAGTTAATTCTTATTACATTTTTAGATGAAGAATGATATGCTTTCTTCAACTAGTTGAAGAATAAACTAGTGAAAAGAATAAGCTCTGCGCGATTTTTCAAGACAACGGCCCGTTTCCGTCAGCGGAAGAAAGTCCGATTCGAAAAAATCGGAATTTTTCAATAATTTTTTTTTCAAATTTTTCATTTTTTTTCAAATTTTTCTTTTTTTTTCAACGAACCCGATGCCATATGGATATCAATCGACGCGTCTTGACTTGCACTACACCTTAAAAAAAATCAGTATCGACAAATTTGCTTTTCTTATCGAGATATCTCGAATAGAAGTTTCACTTAACAGGCGGGACCAGGATCCTCAGACCAGAAATAGCTTATCTTCTGATAGAGCCTTTCTTTTTTGAATAAATACCGATGGCCGAAAGAATTTTCCGGATCGGCCGTACCGTTCTCGAGTTATCGTGTGCACAGACAGACTTTTTTTTTTCGCTGAAAATCAATTTTTTCCACGTTTCATGACATATTAAGTCATTTGGAGCAAAAATTTTTTTTGAGATTTTTGCACGATTTCAATACTACGGTTTGCCCTACTTCACCATTCCTCGTGAATAATAGCCTTCATTCTGTGCTTGTTGAAGAATATACTATTCCTCGCTGTAATCTACAGTTGTGTTATAAACATGTTAAAGCCAATTTATTTTTCCAGGAACTTTAAAAACATTTTTTAAAGATAGTATTTTATCCGATTCCGACAGTGCACATCCGAATCAACAACTTCCGGACATTTAAAAGAATTAAATTCCGATGATACACACCTTGATCCTGATTATTGTGAAGGAGGTAATGAAAAAAAAAAAAAAATTGAATACAAAAAACAAGTTATAAACAAACCGCAACTAGAAAAAACGACAAGGAAACGAACAAAGAATACTGAAAATTGGCGAAGAAATGTATTGAAATCAAAGAGAAATAGCGGAAAAAGGTACGAATTTAAGAAGGTTCTAAAAATAGAGCGGACAATTGCGATGGACAACAAAATAAAACTGCTTTATAAAAAAAATATAATTGACTGTTTCAAAATCCAAATTTCAATTGCTTATTATATAAAACAAGAAATTTAGTATTTGAGACACTCCTTTCCGGGTCGACGATAAATTGTCAATAAGCTAAATTGATTTCTTAAATGAACTAGGTTTTCAATTACAGTTAAGGACCAAGTTCGCATATGTGTAAAGCCTTATACTTACTTTTTCATGCATGAAATTTTATAAAGTTAATTTGAGCAAGTATTTAGTTCTAGTAGATTATAGGTTATGCCAAAAATCATAATTTTATTACGAAATTTAACATTATTTAAATATAGTGCAAAGTAGAATGAACTAGGAAATTGAATGAATATAGGTACAGAGAGCCACCCTGTTTAAAAAATGTGAATTTTAAAATATTCTTAAAGTTGCACCTACCACAGAACTGCTATTATGTTTTAATAAAATATACATATCTGTTGCATTTAACTTTTTTAAAAGTCTTTAAAGGCATTATCTATTTGTTTTCAGATCCTAACTTCCATAATTTTTTTCAACAATGATAATTTTAAATTATAGTCATTGTTATATAAATATAACTTTCTAGAGCATGTCATATAATATACATTTGTTTTTATTTTCATATGTACTATTAACTTCTTTGTATTTTGCTTCAATCACTATCAGATTGTGTACCAAAAAGTACTTGTGATTATTACAGATTCTTAAAAGTTTTGTACACAAAATGGTACAGTATAGTATAATACAAGCATTTCTCAAAAATTCCGTGTGTCGAGAAATTCAGTGGGCTAGTGACGTAAATTTTGTGATAAGAGGAGAAAAATATTCAAAAATCAGGCTATAAAAATAAATTCAAAACTCACAATTTTAACAAAATAATAGAACACTGTAAAATTGAGTTTTTGTTTCAAGAGGTAACTAGTTATTTAAGATCTATGAATACTAAAATTCTAGTTACGGAACGGATGTACTGCATGTATTTATTCATTGTAGTCCCACCACTCTTTTTCATAACCTTCATGAACATGTTCTAACAGAACTTTTCTACGACTATCGCAATACCTAAAACAAAAAAAGGAGTTGAATTTTTTGTGCAATACATCACTTCTATACTTCCAAGATCAAATAATAAAAATAATGTTTATTACCTGTATTTGTCTTGAACCTTTTGTTTAATATCAGCAAGATTTTCAGACGTTATATCCCTCTCCAAATACTCCGATAATGTTTCCGTGGCACTCTCGAGGTCTTTTTGGTTATCTTCAAAAATCACAGACTGGTTATTCTTTTGCAAGTAATAAGCAAACACATAAGTGTACATCAACGTTTGCCTACATTGACATAAAATATCTACAGCTTTTTTTAAAAATTGCACTTCTATCCAACTCATATTGTGTTGCTGCATCTCCTCCATTTTTTCTTTAACAGATGCATATAATTTGTGTTCGAATTTTAATGATGCCATGTGATTCATATATCTATTACAGTAAAATAGATAACGTTGTAATGCTGAACGAGATTTTTCTTGTGCATCTCTGGCTGCTTTAGCCTCGTCTTCATCATACCTATTACAGTTATACCAAGAACTACCATGTGGCTCCCATGGACCTAAACATACCCAACAGAAATCTGCTTTACAATTTTGGTTTTTACACACCATATGATTGCAACCTCCATCTTTTTCTATAGTTACATTACACCTAGGACACTCTTTGGTGTTAGCAGCAATCCAGTTGCTGGTTTCAGAATCATCATCACATTTTTTTATCCATTTTTTTAATAAGTGGCATTTAACAGGGTCATGCCAATTTTCTCCACATGCAAAGCAAAATGTGTGGGTACATTTACATGTCACTTTATGAGGTTCAACATACTGAACCTTGATTGCATTACTACAGTCAGGTGATGGACACCATCTCAATAAGCGATTGCACTAAAAGAAAAATAATATGCTGAAAGTTTGCTATTTTACATCATTTTCATATATCAGAAAACCAGAACTTCAATTTGTTTTAATTAAAATTTATTAATCTTTATGATAATACAAAATATAACAGGAAGTGCAGAAGGAAAAATTAAGTACAAAAGAATTTAACTTAAATACTTTCTATTAAATTAATGCAAATAACAAGACTTATGATTTTTTAAGACAAACTAAATCTAAACATAAATCACAAATAAGCACCATTTAAATGTATTTTTATAAAGAGCTTATTTATTTTATGACTAGTTATAAAAATATTCCTTAACTATTATTTTTCCTTTAAAATGTATACTTTTGAAAAAATATATTGTATTAGTAGTGGTGTGAAATATGACATTTTTGCCCGACTGTATAAAAATTACTTATACTATTTTCCTATGATCACAAAAAAATTACTAAAATATGTTTTTTATACAATTTTTGTATCATTTAATTCACTTAACTTTATAATATGTGGCATCTACTTATGTTCAAAATATCACAAAAAAACTAAATATCAGAATTATAAAATAAAATAAACAATATACCTAATCTCAAAATCTCAACATGGTTTAATGGGTTGCTTAATTGTAAACGTTGCTCTATGTCAACTAGCTAACAGCAACTTTAATGGATAAAAATGAATAAATACATAAGACAGTTTGCTTATAAAAAATGTATAAAAAGTTATATGTGTGTCAAACCGCAGGTAAATTTAATTAAATTAGAACACATGTGTTAAAAATAAAACACCAACACTAGTATCTGATGATAAAGTATTGACCCCTGATAAAACAAAATCTAATAATAGAAGAGTATAATTTAAAAGTAGAATTGAAGTTGTTAGTGCAAAAAGGGTATAAGTGACAAACTTCGATATTTCTAGATAATTACAAAATATATAAGTTAAGTCAAAACGGATATAAGTACGTTTCTCCAAACATGCGTCACAATATGTACATTGTAGGAATCTTACAAGAGACTCAGTTCATAAGAATGTGGTCGGACCTGAGTGCAACTTGAAATTTAATGCCATAGGAGCTACAATATTGAGAAGTAACACATGCACCTTCAAAAATATTTGGATACTAAGAAATATGACAGAGGAGCAATATTTTTTTTGTAAAACTATATTTAGTTTCTTCTTCACTATCTTGGCGATGTCTCCATGCAATTATGAAATGTATTGTTGGAGATCATAGATTATATTTAGCACACTTTCCAAGGTAAACTTCGTATTGGGCTGTTGTTTTATAGCTAAGGAGATTCTGTTAAAATTCTGTTGCAAGTAGGATATTTCTTCCCTAGGTGCATTTTATATACAGTGAATGTTACATTTATTTCTTAACAATAAATTCATCAATAATTGAAATTGTATAGTGGGTAAAGATATGATATTCTCTGTAAGAGGTAAAATCCCAGGAAGCATTTGTTAAAATAGATTGGTACGCTGTGAGGATTTCAAGAGTACTTTTTTAATATTCGCAACCAACTGATCCACATTTGGAAAACTATCCCATATCTTTTCTGCAACTGGATCTAGCTCACAAGCCAAACATGTTCAATGTATCATAATTGACAGTTTGACTACAAAAGTCATCTGCACGCCTTTATGAACTCTAGAGCATCAGTAATAAATGTAATTGGGGAGAATATTATGGAAATAATGTTCACCCCAAAGTTGACGTAAACTGTCATCAACTAATCCAGCATTTGCCCTTTCTAAAACTTCACATTTGACTCTTTGCTGGTATATTATTGTCTTTCAAAAGTTCTGTTACAATATTATCAACCATTTTACCCAAGCGTCTGTCGTTTCATCCACACTAATCCATATTTATGTGACTTATATTTTGAGAACATGCTAGATTTTACTGTAAAATATACTTTGGATATGACAGATGCCCTAAATGAGATTGCGACGGCATTCACGTCACTGTAGTTATCTGACATGCATTTCTGAATAGTCTTTAATATTGGTTGTCCAATTGAATTGGGAATTTCAAAAAGGGCTCATCTAGATTTTTTATCAAAATTGACTCTGCCGCTTTTTTCCATTTACACAAATATACCAATGTTTTATGAACGAGAAGGGTCCATATCTGGTTTCTATTGTGATAAAAAACCCACCTTAATGAATTAAATTTCGAAAAGGACTCATTTCGGAAAAATGTTATGGGAAAAGTTGACACTATAAAACCTGATGAAATCTTGTGTCGTCTCTTCATTTGCAATGAAATAAATAATAAAACTTTTGTCCCATCAAAAAAAAAAGGTTGTTTTGCAAACATTTCTACTATTGAAACAAAAATAATAAAAAACAGTGAAATGTAAAAGAATTTGGTATTTTGGGGAGTTAATTTTATACTTGTAATCAAAATTAAGTTAAATATAAAATAAAAAAATTATACTTTAGTTTTTTCCAACAGCATGGGTATTTTAATACCAAAATCACTAACTTCCTTGGATGAATTTTGGACACATCGCAGAAAAATTTATCAATCTCTTTCTCAATTAAATTTCCCATCAAGAAAATTATTTTCTCAACGATCATTAGTAAATGCAATAATTCCGAAAACATTTTTAATAATAGAATGTAAAAATTCTCACTCTTAAGTTAGAATATTTATTCTGAAACGCTTACTTTATATGTGTTTTGCATATATTTTCATTCTAAAACAAGGTCCAGGATGGGTATTCCTTAATCGAACTAAATGACATAAATTGCCGTGGATTTAAAAATTGTCAGTGTCGATAGAAGTAGTAGCGTCGTAATAATTATTTTCAGACAAGTTTCAATTGAAACAAAATAATGAGTAAAAAATAGAGTGAATTAGATATGGAATTTAATAACACTCCATTCGCATTCAAAATTTTCCACTTGTATCCAAATTATTCATTCTAACCTTGTTACAGAATATAATATTACATGAACGTAACGTTACATAATATTCTGTACTTTTAGAAAACAAATTGGTAAAATAAGTAAAATGTTTCAAGAGAAAATCAGATTTTTGTGGTTCCTGAAAATTTAATTCGCAATATATTTCATCTCCTCTTAACGCTACACTGCTGGAATGTCGCAGAAAACCGCGCTCTCTACTCATTAATACGAATTTATTCACTTATAACCTTTTAGCACTACTTTCTTCAATTCATAATCAATCATTCTTAACTTTGATAATTTTAATAATCATTACCCAATAGTGTCGTTAATATTTATCATAATTTACCAATTTTTAAATTATTTTAATATTCTCGAAATTATTTAATCTAATAACAAAACAAAATTTTAGTGGCATTTGAAACTATTTCACTATTAAATTTTACTTCGTTGTAAAACTTTTAGTTTATCCAAATTATAAATTAAATACTTGTCAATAGACAGTTTTGTTGCTATTTACCTTATTACTCGGGGTCTATACTTTTGAATGCAATGTTAGGAAAAATATTTTCAGCACCTTCCTTAAAAAGTAGTTGCTACTTTAATATCTATGTAATTATTCATTAAACAATAAAAAAAAAATATATATAAATTTCTATTAGCAAGAAGCATAAACAAGAGATTTTAAAAATTTCGTCACTTAATAATATACCAACACAAAAGAAGATAAAAATATCTTTGTTGATTTTGTTTATCAATATAAAAATAAATTACTATCATTCTTTGTTTTGAATACATTTAAAGCTATGAATATAATTTGTTTCAAAGAGATGTACTTAGAAATGTTGACATTTGAATTAGAAATGCTAAATTACATTAACAAATAGTATAGAAAATAACAAAATTATAAGATTGTATAATAATAAATAATAATGGTAAAAATTAAAATTACTTCTCATATCAAGAAAAAGAAGTAAAATCAAAACCAAATCCTTTATAGTTACAGTATTTTAAGTGTTATAAATTATAAGAAAGATGACAACATATCAATTTTTTTTTCTAGATTTTTTAATATTATTATAATATAGATCTTTTACCAAATATTACTATTGTTATAGTCATTGTCAGAATCTGAACCTTACCTCAACAAAACTGTTTGTTATAAGATGTTGATATTTGAGTCTAACTTTTGAATCTCTAACTAATCTCATTACACTAGCATCATCAACTAAAATGTCACAACCATGAGCTGCACAAGCAATTGTCTGACCAACTCCTTCTTCCATTATTTTTGTAGTCAAATATTCACACCAGCAATGGGTACAAAATCTGTGACCACATTCTAATCCTGTCATATGCTACAATAAAAGAAAATTCAAGTAAACTTTGATCAATTGTAAAAAAAAATTAATTTAGGTCAAAGGGAAAAAGTAAATATTTTTAAAATAGTTCATTTGCACAACTTAATTTTTAAGTGAATTGTAAAGTTTTTTGGAAATTCCATTTATTTGAATGATCAAACCAACAAATTCTTCCCCTTTTACAAAACAAACTGTTTGATGTAAAATGGAAAGGAATAAAAGAAAATTAAATGGCCAAGAATAAAGTTTTGTTATGTAAATGGTTAATAACAAGTGGAAGAAACCAAAAACTTATAAATGTATATTTATTAAAATATTTGGTTAAAATATGTAATTACTCTTTCAAAATAAAAACAAAAACTTTAAATTCATTTACAATTTAACGAATCAATGGATAGTATAATTTTCTTAATAAGTGTTGATCTGATTTTTACTGTTATCTGCAAAAATGACTTTTTAGTTATCCAAAGCGAGTTAATAAAAAGACCAAAGCACTTACTGATGAAGGTAGAACCATGAAGCAGATCTCACATTCCTCAGTTCCATTTGTGGATTTATAGATTGGTGGCTATAAACAAAAGGTTTCTTAAATGAACTTAAAAATAATTTAATGTGTGCTCACCTTAACTCTAAAACTAATGTTCAATTCTTTAAATGGGTTAATGACTCTAGCCTCTGAAAATAACTGATCCTGATCTCCATCATAAAATCTTTCCATAAGTTTTTCTTTATCCCACCGAAAATGATTTAAAAGTATTCGAGTGGTAGTCGCAGGTATCTAAAAATTAAAATACAATGAAAATTTTATTACTATGGAGGTTATGAAGTCAAAAGGTTATACCTATGTATTAAATAAAAATAAACTTACCTCGACAACGGAATTTACGTCTTTTATGGAATCTACCATATGTTGAACAATTTCTTCTGTACTGAGTACTTCATAGGGGTAGTCATCTGAATCTGTCTGCATTTCTCTGTGGCCAGAGACTTCAACTTCCATCGCAAAATCAACGTCGTCTCCACTTGATTCGTTACCCGAGTCAACATCATCGTAGGTTTCCTCTTCAGAGTCCATTTTATAATAAAATCAATTAAATGTAATCATAAACTCTACAAATTTGAATCTATGTAGATTTTAAGAATAGAAAAACAATATTTCCCATCCAACATCTAATATATATTCATTACCAAACTGAGACCAAGGATAATGATCAGCGTTGCCATATTTTCAAAACATTTTACAAGGATCCATGCATTAATTTACCTATAACATATTTACATTAATTTAAATGAGTATAAAAACTCCCAAAAGAACTGTAATTATGGAAAATATTTATATATACAAAGATAACATGTTTTGCTCTTTAATTCTGAAGCAATTACATTTGATGATAAATATTTACTATAAAATGCGACTATAATGTGAATCCGGCAACTACATGTATTTACTCTGTTGGTATTGACAATTGATGGAAAGTACTGTCATAATTGTCATTTCTGGCATTACTTGTGAGTTTTGTTGATATAAAAGTGCAACAGGCGAATTTGTAGAATCTTTCGAATATCTAAATTGTTAAGTTATAAAATTATTTTTGGAAAAATAAGGAGCATTGATATTAGATAATATAATTAATATATAAGCAAACATAAACAAGTACTACTGAAATTAAAAATGTATACACATCCTACTTCAGTTTTATATTACATATATAAACACAGTGTAGTACATTCTTTATCATTATATATTTTTATAATTTTTATCTCTCTCATGTGAACTACAATTCAATTACATCGATTGTATTTTAAATTAAACATGAATTTTAAACTAAAACAAAATCATTTAAAGAATAACACTCATTATTATCTAATTTTATTTTTTCAGTTGAATTAATTATGTTGCCATTAGCCATTGGTGGAGACAAAGGCTATTAGAATAAAATAACAAAATAATTTAGAAAAATATTGCATTTAATTATTTTTCATACCTACTCTAGTCAATTTTTTTAATCGAAGCACATTTGTATCCAAAACAAAATCATAGGCGTACACATTTTTACTGTACCGATAAAAATTTAACTTTGGACGTTAAAATATTAAAATTTACTACCAATGTAAAACATATGCACTTTTGAACCTTTATTTTCTACAAATACCCATGCATTTTATTTTTTATTTACAGCTCTATGATTTTTATAATATTGATTATTTACCTCTCTCTGTAACATAACGCGATAAGTGCCTATATTTTTCAATTTATAGCAAACACTCCATGTAGTCGACGCCACTGCTTGATTCATATCAGCAGAAGTGATAAACTAGAATATTTTTTATTACAGTGATCGTTATGTTACTTCATTTAATATTATATTGTTTAGCTGGATCACTCTGTATTTATAATTTTTTGCAGCAGGTCTAAATAGTAAAAGTTAAATAAAGAACACTAAACAATTTTTTGTTAAAAATTTCGCAAATTCGGAAATTTAACGTTAATAAACATCAACTAATTATCATCGATAAATTAACAGCATCAAATAAAAAGAATATACAGGGCGAGAAGACCAAACTTATAAATAAAAGGTGTAAATATCTCGAGCGCTTCCGATTCGGATCGTTCGTAAACCTAGTAACGAAAAACCGCATCAACCAGCCTACCGACGACCTTGAATAATAAATATCTCTCCCTCCATTCTCCAATATCATAGATAGAACCTTTGCACCAAAGTTCGCAATCATGGTAGAGCATAAAAATATCTTTCGCGCCCAAAGTATTTGACAATATTAACATCTACACCACGTACTTTCACATTTGAGATATATTTTCGAGTTTACTTAAGATATATCTTGGTAACTTTTGATTAATACTCTTATTGATAACTCCAACTGATAGTAATGCTCAATATACAAATGAGGTTATGCAATTGGAAACGGAATGCCTAATTTCATTGATATGCAAATTAGTTGGAGAAATGCGCAAGCGTGGCGGCCATCTTGTTATAAAATGATTAGTCATCTAAAACAACAATATTATAGATTTTTTGTTGTTTTAATTTTTTTTTAATTTGAACTAGTATTATTCCAAAAGGATTTTAATTTAGTTCGATTTGCTAGTGTTATTGGGAAAAATTGTTAAAATAATGAGAAAATTTAACCTTGAAATACGTTAACGGTCAAATTGGGTTGTTATTAACTAACCGATTTCCTTATGGATACATAACATAGAGACTATTTTATAAATAACTCGACAAAAAGTAGACCGTATTGGGTGGTTGAATTAGAGCGACGTTTCGTATATCTAAATACATGTTGGGAATTTTTAATTTATCAGAAAAAAGTATGACTATATCACAAATGTTACATATTTTTGAAATGTTTATATATCGGGATGCCAGTATTCCACAGGAGAAAATTAAATAAAAAAAAGATATCCTTGAAATACAGTTAAGTTAGAAGACCTTGGAAAGACTGTACATAGCCTCTTTTTGGGTTTCATGACGTCAGATATATATTGTCGTCACGTGAGAGTAACCGCGTTTTAAGAAACTTGATTGGTCTAGAACTGGTTTCGGCGGCCATCTTCTAAAGAGGTAATAAACGAAAATCCTTACAGTGATGTAAGAACCCTGTACCGAGGCTAACAAACCTCGCGCCACCGACCATCTAACACTGCTTACTGCTTTCAACTCCACGAATCTAACGAAAATCGGGTACGTCGAGTTGTGTCGACGACTGTGTGTCAAGAACAGAACGCGCTGTCTTTACAAATAACGCTTGTAAAATCCTAGTTTGGTGTAAAATATGTAAATAAATCGAAAATTAAGTTAGTGTTAGTGTGAACCAAAGATATTTTAGCTTGTTTTTAACATTTTCCAGGAACTAACAATAATATTCCTAAACACCGAATGTTTCATTCTGATGGCGCTATGGCCGCTAAAACAGGGGAAAAATAATCCGCCTTAACCTCATTTATACATTTGTAAACAACGTTACGGAAACCACCTCAGGTTTGAAAAAAATCTTACATATGTAAACATAGAAAGTTATTAAAATATAGGGAGCACATGAGAAGAAATCATGGCAAAAGTTAAAAAGGTTATGACAGTAAGACATTTTGACAGAGAAACCGTTTTTATTTTCTAATGTTTATTTTATCCCAAATTCATCATGAATGTTAAACAAGAGAGACACGATGAAGCAGAGATCAGAGAGCTCGCTGCAAAGTTTATGGAGGCAAATAAGGCTAAAATGGCTATGCCCCAAAGGCCACCACAACAACCAGGGCAAAGTATGAACATTCTGAGTTTTCTTACTAGTGATAAATCTAAAGGAAAGAATGGTTCTCCTAGTGAAACTGAGTCCAAAAACATAGATGAAGAATCAGTTAAGGGTAGATTTGGTTGGACCTTAATGGGTAAAATACATATTCCCTATATTACTCGATCTGGAGAGAGTTACTGTGCAGTTAGAATGGTGGAAATGAAAGTTCTAAATAAATTGTTAAATTATCTCCATCAGGATCTTTATAATTGTACAAATATTCGAAGTTACTATATAACAGATGCAGAAGCAAGACTTTTAAATGAAATAAACTTCAAACACTGTGACTACCAATTTGGTCGTGAACAATTTACCTCAAGAGACCTCATAGTTAGACTGACTGATGCAAATGAATTTTATCAGTTCTTAGGGCATTGTTATGCTAAACTTGTAAATACAGCTGATGCTGAAAACCTGGAACGGTGCGGATTTATTAGGATCAACAAGGAATCAGTGGTTCCATATACAGTTTACAATGATCAGAAATATGTACCTTTGTTCTATTTTGAAGGTGAAACAGACAATCTTAAACAACGTGCAGATAAATTAGAAGGATGGGACTTGTCTTATTTAAAATTTTGTTGTAAAGTTCAAGGAATTCGGAATGAATTATTTGCACATGACTCCTGTTCAGTGATTAGTTTGAATGATATTAAAAATTACTTTCCTCCAGGCACAATGTTTGAAGACTATTGGCCAAAAAAGAATCTAGACTCACAATTATTAATTAGTAGAAATTCAAATCAACAACAAATTGTACAGTGGACCAGGCAGCCCATAGCGCCTCCGATTACAGCTCATCCTCCACCATCTCCCAAACCAGCAACACAAGCAAAAGCAGCCAACAACAGTCATATGCACAATGTGCATGTGTACCCCAACTATGGAATGGCAGGTGGACAGCCGACATACCATGCGACACAACCAAGAGCAGCAAGTAGTGCAGTTAGAGCTACATACCCTTCAGCTGCCAATAGAATGAGACCCTATTTCCCAAGTATGGGACAAGCACCTCCACCTTTAGTTAGAGCCAATTCTACATCTACGTAAGCATAATATTTTTTTACTCATTTTTCTGTACTCTTAATTTACTGATTAACAGATATTTTTTGGGAAATAGGGGCATTTTATTAATTTGTATTTTTTTTTAATATATTTTGAAACAATACTTTTTAATACCTGTATCTAAATCAATAGGATTTAAATATTTTGTGATAGCACTACCTTTCTCAGGTGGAAGAAGTGGGAATGAAGTTCAGTACCTACTAAATCATCTCAAATTTAAAAATTTGAAGTAACATTACTTCTTATTTCAAATGGGTATTAAAAAATTAGAGCAAATTCTACACCAAAGTCATCATTTTGTTACTCATTTTGCTCAATACCTTATACTAGACAAGCTAAATTGACAATTTTTGACAAATGTATTTTTTTAAATACATTTTTGGTACAATAATTTTTAATACCCATACCTAAATCAATAGAAGATGTGAAAATCAAGTTCATTGCCAGGTCATCTCAAATTTAAAAAATTACTTAATATTTTAAATAGGGATGCACGAATAAATATTATTTTCCAATGCCAATATATGTATATTGTTCTATGAATCAATGAATCAAAATTCTATTACAAATTGCATACCAGAGATTCCTGTCATAAAATAAATAATATTTACTACAAGATTCCTTGTCCAAAATTCAAATTTGCTTCAGGGTGTTAATTTTTTAAAAATAAGTATCCATTTTCACTTGTACTAATTTTATTTAAAAATATTTTTTTATACAAATCAGAGTATGTATGTATCTCAAGAATTTTGTTAATTCTAATAAAATTATTAATTCATCAGTGGTTTGCAACAGGCTAACTCTTGTAGTTTTTAACCCCAAATTTTATATCAATGACCCAAACATAAAAAAATTATTACATTTTGGTTGGTAGACCATTGAATTGTTCTACAAGACACATAATAGCAATAAAATTTGTTAACTCACTTTTGCCAGGGGCGTACAGTTGTTTTTAAGGATTGGATATGTGTTCTTATACAGTGCAAGGATTAAGCGTTACCCCTCACTTAACTCTAAATTTTAAATAAGCCAGTTGAGAATGCCTAAGCTTGGATTGCCATGATGAACGAAAGAGCCAAAAATTTTTTATATTTTTAGCAGCCATTTTGACTGTTAGTAATGAGATACAAATATGGTTGATAAGATAATCTTGTTTTACTTTTTTATTTACTTTAAGAATATAAAATCCAAATCTAAGTCTTATAATTTCTTAAGCCTGTCTGACTATATTAGAATATTTGGACTTGTTGTTGGTCTCTTTACCCCCCCCCCATATGCCTCCAGATATATTTCCCTTAAGCTTGCCCATGTAAAAACATATAGACCCTTAACTCCCCTGTGTATAATTATTTGGTCATTTTTTATAACTTA
Organism: Neocrepidodera transversa; assembly: GCA_963243735.1. NCBI lineage: Eukaryota > Metazoa > Arthropoda > Insecta > Coleoptera > Chrysomelidae > Neocrepidodera > Neocrepidodera transversa. Next base: position 7,478,597 of record OY725339.1, read on the forward strand.
CACCTACCAATTTAAAATTATTTGGCGCCTTAAGTTTTCCTTTTTTTAATATGTGGGCCCCTTACCTCTTGAGCCTGTCCATTTAAACAAAATATTTGGCCCCTTTACATTTTTGATCGTGAAATAAATTTCACTTATATTTCGATGCTTTACAAGAATGTCTAGTCACAAGCCACAATGTCAATAAGCAAAAACGAATTCATATGATAAACTTTTCTTTATCGGAAAGAAAAACTCCAGCTAGAGATATCTGTCACATGTAGCTGGTTGAAGTTGGGTATGAAATTTTAAGATTAAAGTATACTATGATGAAAACAAAAATTGACGTGTGTGAGCATTATTCTTATTTATTTCTTAAGTAAGATTTATGTGGGGGAGTAACACTTAATTCTTGCACTGTATCACATTATTTATTTTATGAGAAAATTCCCATTATGCTGTTGGCAGTCGAATTTTGAATCACCCTGTATACTGTTTTTTTTTTATGAACAAATGCTGATTTTTCAATATTGAGGTTGGTCTTACAAACCTAGATTTAGTTTTTAGCATAAACATCCAATATATTTTATATAATATATTTAAAGTCAAGCACACTTTCCAATTTAATTTTTTGATAAATAATTAATAATCTAATTTAATCATACATTGTTAGTTTAATGTACCTAATACAATACACTAGTATATATCATTTATATAGACCTATATTGATATTTTTTGTTTATACCTATCAACCAATACCAATTACACTTTTTTCTCCAAAGAAGTAGAATATATTATCCTGCAGGTTTTTAAATGGTGAACTAGTGACTAGTTATAAATATCAGATTGTCTTTATTTTTGGAAATATGAATAAAATCATAAGTTGTGTTGCAATATATTCTGGTGAAATTAATGCATTTTTAAAAATACAGAATTAAAAGGGGTTTGTTTTCATTAAAAAGTGGGACACAATATTTTAGATGTGTAAATCTTTCTGTCCGTAATGACTGGCAGTTAAACGTCATAATTAGTTGGATATTGATGTAATTTAAAAGTTTGAACTTAATGATTTTGCCTTTTTTCTAAAAAGTTGTGTCAACTGAAATTAAAAAATATCGTATTGTAACTAAATTTGAACGTAAATTTTAAGATTAGCACAAAAATGTGATATGAATATAAAAACAATTTTATTAAGATTAAAAAGGAAGTGGCAGCACACTGACTACAAAATTGGATTACTAATAATAATCTAGAGGATTTACCATGGAAAGGTCCTGACTTAAGCCGAATAGAATATTATATATTTGCAAAGCAAATTAATAGCGCATAAATATTTTTGAATTCTTGTTTTATAATAATGATCCAATAAGAAAACAATGATAAAGTTATTACAAATTATTAACTTTGTTACGAACACTTTTTTGTCACTTTTTTGTAAATGATATATTGTTTTGCTTATTTAACATTTTTAAATTACTATCTCTATTAGGAATAAAACTTGTTGCAAATAATTTTGACTTCTTGAGTAAATCTAAATTATTTGTTGTAAAACACAGTTGCAGAATGTGCTCACACCATCTCTGGTGAAATATAGAATATATTTTCAAACACAAGAGTTGTCCCACTTTTTATGAATCGCAGTATACCAATCTTTACTGACTTGGTGAAAACGTCCTAAATTAAGGAATGATATCAGAATAAAAGTACAGTAGATATTTTTGCCCCTATATGGTTATTATTTGTCAAAAGGTGGGTAATGACTTTGTTAATAATAATAATACTAAATGCCTTTATCTACACTTTTTATATATGCTTTCAAGGGCGAAATGTACCCTATGATTACTCTTTTTATTACCCAATAAGTCTTGACAATTTTGTTAAAGAGAATGTCTTTTTGTTAAATACAGAAATGTCGAATTATTTCTTGAGTTTCTTATCAATTTTTTTAATAATCTCTGCCTAATTGAAGGATCGGTAAAAAATATTCCAGTAAAAGCTTTGGTCACATGGTCCCTATACTTAAAACTACATCTAATATTATCTTTTTAAGGGATTTAGTTATCAAAAATCCTAGAAAACTACTTCTTTGAAGTGTTTTTTTATTTATTTGTAAACTAGTTATCGGCGAAATACGGCTGATAGTGTCCGAAAAGCATGCATAATTATAATATTACAAGCAACTAACCACAAGGGTGGTATATTAAATGCGACGACTACGACCCCCCCCCCCCCTGTCGCGTTTCATTATAGTTTTCCTTATTTTCCAATAATTTCAAATATTTTTTCCCTATTTTTTATTATTTTTTCCCTATTTGCCATATTTTTCATTATTTCTTTCCCTAGTTTCCGATATTTTTTACCCATTTTCTATTATTTTTCTTCTTTTTTTTCACTTTTTCCCTATTTTTTTCCCTAAATTTCATTATTTTTTCCCCATTTTCCGATATTCTTTTTCCAATTTTTCGTAATTTTTTTCCCATATTTTTCATTATTTTTATCCATATTTTTTATTATTTTTTCCATATTTTTCATTATTTTTTTCACCTTTTTTTTATTATTTTTTTCCCCATTTTTCATTATTTTTTTTACTATTTTTCATTTTTTTCGCTATTTTTCTTTATTGTTTTTTCCTATTTTTCATATTTTTTTCATTCCAAAGGATCTTTTCAAGTACAGCAAAAATGTACTCTTGACATTTTTCGATATTGCCCCTCGTTTCCGAGATTTTCGGAATATAATTTCTAAAAAAAATTTTTTATTTTATTTTTTTCCCAACTTTCACAACAAGTTTTGGAAAAATTGTTCAAATAATACTTGTTGGACTATTTCAGTCCTACATTTGTGTATTTTTATTTTTTGAATCTTATCTTTTACGGGTTCTCAGATATCGATTTTTTAAAATGATGTCATTTTCGGAAAAACAACCTGGGAAAATCTACAAGAAATTTTCCGATTATTTCGATTTTCAATGGGCTTCGTACTGTTACAGTACTTCAAGGTATCTTTTTACAAAATTTTAAGCGGTTTGCTCAAAAATTACGACCTGCAGCGTGTTTCCTGTGAAACTAGAAAAAAGTGAGAAAACCCCGAAAAACCCCCTTTATGCATTTTCCGATTCCGCTCATTTTCTACTAAAATGTAATACTTGTAGGTCTTAAAAAATGGTGAAAATTTCACTTCGACACATTGAAGCATCCAAAAGTTATGGTATTTTTAAGCTTTGCTGACGACAACCAGACAGACAGACATACACACCACAGAAAAAAATTAAGTTGCTCAGGGGATCATTTCTCCCGAAGATACTATAGCCCGTTTTCGCTTAGTTACGAAGATAACAATTTCATATGGGTCATAGTAAGCAACTCCCTATGGGGTCGTCGCTAACAAGGGAACATAAAACGGGGCAACAATTCCAAACTTTCCCTTTTTTTCTCAAACTAGATGGTATTAGTATACACAATAAGTCTGGAACTGCAGTTCATATATCCTCACTTTACTGTACATATATATTGGCCGATACATATTTAGGTGCATTCCTTTTTAAAAGACATACCTAATTAACAAAATGCAGTATTTTGAATTACATAAGTAAAGAGTAAGAATTTAAATTTGGGACATTTACTTTTGTTGGTTTTGTTTCTAATTTTTAATATTGAAATATATATTTTTAATTTCATCATATTTCAGCAATTCTAATTTTTATATTTACTTGAAAATATTTTTTTAATTTTAAAAACATTTTTTAGTGGTCGAAGGTTTATCCTGAAATTTGTTAAAGTGGATAGATTCCGTTACATATATCTACCTCAGTCATCCTAACCTCTTATTTGCCCATTTATCCTATCCTGAAGATTCATCAATTGTTATTGAAGTTTAAGAAATTACCTGACTAAATAAATCTGCCTAATTAGTTCCCATTGTCCTGTTAAGTGGAGCCTAAATTATTTTAATTCAATGAAGTAGAATTGATTAATGATCAGTATTTACAATGTTTTTTTAATCTACTATATATAAATATATTCATAAAAAAATTGTTGATATATGTATCAATATGGTTGTTGACTGCATGCATTATATGTATGTATTTGAGATTAAATTATAAGGTTCTGTATGCATTTCAAAGATATGATTCAATTATTAAGGGTATTCACGAAATCGTACTTATTTGTAGTTGTTCTTGATTCTAGTTGGTTATCTACTAGTCCTTAGAAGTTAGCAAGTTGAAAAAATTAATATTTAATTACACATTGTTTTTGTACTATTTCGTGTAGAAATACAAAAAAAATGAACACCAGTTGTGAATACCCTTACTGGGAAAAACTTAAAATTGGTGATATTTCACCTCTTTCCAAATACTGTTATTAATATTTTCATTGTAATTGTAAGCATTTAAAATTAATAAATTAAGTGTAACAGTAACTAAACCTATATTATTTCATAATAAGTTCTTCATCTATTAAATCTACAAATCACTGACCTAATAGGAACTTTCTTAAAATTTTGTATTTTATATACTAATTAAAATAAAGCCATTCAAGACGTGCAATTTTGTTTATGATATTGTTGAGAAACTTAAAATTTACTGAAAATAACTTTTTGTCTGTTTTTATCGTACCCATTTAATCTACTAATTACAAAACCATTTACGAATAACTGTATGATTTGGGGAACCTAATTTTTATAATACCGTACTATAAATATTATTCAATTTTTTTGTTCTAGAAATGTTGTTTCTCTGTGGTTCTAAAATAATAAGATGCCTGGTATTTGATATTTATAAAATTGCATATACCTATTCTTGTTTTTTATATTCTATTTTATTACAAGAAAATATTCATATATTACTATCATTATTAATATACATAATGATTATAGTCGTAGAGTCGGAAGATATTCTTATAAAACACTATAAAAAAATATTAGTTTCAATGTTCAAATTCAATGAAACATTATCTTTTGCTATGAAATTAATATTTTTTAAAAAATCAGAATAATCCTAGTTCTATGAATGTAAGAATGTAAGTACAAACTGAATTCATTGCCAGCACAAGTTCTAACTAAAATATAAAAGAACTACAAAAATAATTTTTGGCCTCTTATTAATGCATTTGTCCAACCAAATATATCAACTTAATACAAATTAAACATCAAAATGGACAACCATGGTTCATTTGAAAGATTACTACTATTACATTTTGTTATGAAAAAGTCACTTTCTGATATACTTCTTAATTATTTATTGGTTGCATATAAGTGTCCATTATTTCATTCGGTTTGAACAATAAATTCTTTTATTTATACAATACCATCATATTTGTTGTGCATTATTCTAATGGTAAATAGTCGGCATTAAAATTGCAATGTGTAATAATATTTTTCATTTTGTGCATTATTTAAGTGTCTAATATTTTATAGGATGAGCAGTACTTTTATCAATACGTGCAATAACTATTTATTTAATATTTAAGCATTATTTTAATAATCAATTAATAACAAGTGATACAAGTTGACTTGCTAGACTCTAATCCTTCGCGTTTTAAATTGATTATGCAACGTTGCCAACTCGGATTACAGAAAAAAAAACAAGATTTATTACTCAATGCAAACCGATACTATACTTAAATGAATTCTATTCCACTGGAACAAGTTAAGAACTATCAAAGCGTCAAATACGTGTGCCCATACCCTCTGGAAAGAGAAATAACATATTTTATTTTAGTTAAAGTAAAACTAATGCACATTTAGTAATTTTATTTTACATATTAAACCTAATGATGTTCGCTTTTTCTAAAGCATATAATGATAAACAAGGGAACCTTCATTTTAATAATATATCAATTGTTTATAACTGGATTGACTTATATTAACTATTGCAAAAAACTATTTATTATTGACACATTAGTTTTTCGAATGCTAATTTAGATTGTTGATTGATCATATGTTATTTTTAATGCTTCTGATCATTTCACAACTTAGTAAAAAAGTAAAAAATGCTCATTTAATTTTGCTTTGTTATTTATTGTATGGAGAATGTTTTAACCATATTTAAAATATAAACAAATATTAGTAAAAACATATCACTAGAACACAAGTAATTCCGCCCATGTGAATTTTCCTGATTTTTTTTTATCAATAATTTCGTATTATCTACTAATACATCTAGTTATTTTTACAGTACTTACCTTATGACCCCTTCTGTAAATAAGCTTTTTTATTTCTCTCGTCTTATGAGACTGGTAATTTCTCCCTTGTACTATATTATACAAGCAGTTTTATGCCAGTCTTAAACTGAATCGCGTAATCGATAGCCTTTCTACAAAACTGCTATATTAAATTCTTTTGTTTTACCAACATATTTGATTTGATTCCTTATATTCTATCAGCAATCTCTTCATTGATGTCTGAACATTCAGTTTATCAGCACATTCTTCTAATTCTATTCGAATTTACATATTTTAAAAATTTTTGAGGTTAGATAAAATAGTACTCCAGAAACGGTTGCTCAAAATGATTATGTGGAAAGAGTTACAAGGAGGAGGGTAATAAATCAAGCACTTAGCAAAAACAGTGGAGGTACTTAGTATTGATAACTTCAGAATGTTTAAATAGTTATTATAAATTTCAATATTATGTACTACAAAAAGTAAGTTCGATTTTAGTATACATACTACTGAACTACTGGTTCTAAAAAAACGAAAAACGTATGGAGCCTAAGTTTAGGGCCTGTTTAGTCATAATACATCAGGCAATTGTCCTAATTACGTTTACGTTACTTACATTTGTACACAAGCTAACACCTAATGAATAAATTTAAATTTTTATTATTAATAGTCGAAGAGCTTTTACTACTAGGCGCTTCTATTGGCTACTGTTTGTATTGTGATTTTAAGAGATTTAGTCCTTTTACTTAACGAGCATAGTGATTTTATATTTGCCTAAGAAATTAGAATATAAAAGTAAGTAACACAAATGTATAAGACGGATTAGTAGTTATTCTCTATAGCTGATAATTAAGCAGCTTTAGCGCTAAGCTAACATAATTTTTTTTATTAGTACTCTTCACTGTCCCTGTTGCAAAATAATAAACAGTGATTTATACCTAAATGCAGAGACGATACCATACGACACTGCACCGGAATGCATCATAACATAAAGGCGAGTATTGTGCGATTATGTTACCATCTATTATTTTCAAACTGGACTATTATAGTGGTGTAGATCAAATCTTTGAATTGATTATGGTTTTGAATTTTTCAGTTGATAATCTGTTACAAAAACTTAGACCCTCTGATAATAAATAAAAAAATCAACAGCAACACCTCTTAATTAAACGAGATTTTTTGTAGGATCTTGTTGGTTAGTTGATTACTCGATTTATGCGTTGGTTGTTCATAATTGGAATAACTTTGTGTTATCAAAAAGTCACCAGCTAGTCCGTACACTGCATTTCATAAAAAAATGGGATACTTTATTTTAACTGTGTAAATTTGTCTGCCTCTAATGACTGACATTAAAGTCAATTTTTTTGGAAATATCACGGAAAAGCTAAAGAAGGAAGTGGCAGCAAAATGACTGACAAAATTAGATTATTAATAGAGATTTTACCATGGAAAGATTTAGATTTAGAAAATATTTGAGGTATTATGGTAAAACAAATTCAAATAGTATTGCAAAAGTATTGAAGAAAAGATACTTCCCGTGGAAATGTTAAAGTTTGAGAAATTTACTTATATTAAAAAGTTGAAATATGGTATTTACTGAGATCCAAATATATTGCAAATTGGAAGACATATGTTATATTAGATTTGCACAAGAATATGAAATAAATAAAAATAAAATTTTAAGATAAAAGAGTAAGTGGAAGCAAAATGACTTACAAAATTGGATTACTAATAATAATCTAGAGGTTTTACCATGGAAAGAGCCCTGTTTTAAAATCGTTAGAAAATATGTTGGATGTTATGGTAAAACAAATTCAAAATTGAAATATCAGAATTATTGCAGATCTTTGGGAAATCATTTTTCAGAACAATGATCTACCATGAAAATTACAACAATTAATTCCACTAAGGTTCCAAAAATGTGTTGAGGGACTATTACCAAATATTAATTATTTATTATTCCTATTTTTTGGAACTCAGTAACGATAGGTCGGTGCGGTTTTCGTTGAATAATTTCTTTTTGAATAAAGATTTTTTAGTATAAATATTTATTTAGTAAAATCTTATGTAGGGTGTTTAAAAAAAATGGATTTTTTTAATACCTACATAACAAATTATACGTTTTCTGAAAGGGGAAGAGTTCAGCTTTTGTTTAAAAAATTGACGATATTTCCATTAAAAAAACACTATTTTTTTAAAACACTATAAGATATTAGTAAATAAACATTTATATAAAAAGAAATTGTTCAACGAAAACCGCACCTCCCTATCGTTTCTAAGTACAGAGATATTTGCAGTTAAAATGGACCAGAAATTTCTGGGACACCTGGTATATTGCAAATGATTTTAATGGTTATTGTTGATTAAAAATTTAGAAGTCGTTGTAAAAGATTTTTATAAAACCAATTAAAATTAATGTAGTATTGGCATAGCACGTCAAGCCATCTCTGGTAAATGCCAAATTTATACAATTAAAATATTTACATTTTCGATTACAAGAGTTGTCCCACTTTTTTTAATAAACGTAGTGTACAAGAATAAATCATCTGACAAATATCTTGACTTATTTTGAGATATTGATTGACCTTCTAAGGTTTGTAGTTTCTGATGGAAGAACAGTGGTAGGAAAATTGTAAAGTCCCAATACTATAATGCTCTGTTTTAGTTGGATATGGCCCATTACACCACGCATTTTTATTTTAGAAATTAAAAAAATAATGATGTGATTTTTGCTTTCCTTGCACGTGAATACACAAATCTTTGGGTATTTGATGTGCACATTGAATCAGCAAATTTTAATTGTGCCATACCTTTTCACGAGGCATACGAGAAGACTAATACTTATAGAATCATTCAAATTTTACTTAGTATGACAAAAAAATGCTTAAGGTTATTTTTGACAGTAGGTATAATGAATTAAAGGATAACATCGATGTACGTGTTTTAATGAGTTCATACATTTTCAAGACATATTTGATATTACTTGGACCATATTTTCTGAAAATATTTCAAACGATTCAAAAATCCATTAAAAGCTGCACGTAAATTGGGTTTTGGATTAATCCAATACTAGTTAAAAATTTATAAATATTTTGAAACCATGTATACCTCTGTATTTTTCATTAAACTGAGAGAGAACTTAAACAACCTCCTTCCTATAACAATTGAGAATATTGTGTTTGATTTTATAAATTCGTTATTGTCAATAGTTTATTCTTGTAACTAATTATTAAGTAGCGAAGCAAAGCGAATTTACTTATTGGTTTTACTGTCTGTGTGTCACAGCGATAATTCGATAACTCTTTCGAATTTTGGAAGTCTGTTTTTAGCAATCTATAGCTGGTCACCTTAGCTCGGCCACCTACTATTTTTAGTGACCTAAGTTAAGTACAACCATATGTCTGTCCGTTGTCTATAGCTGAGCTACTTGGATAATGTTGTCTTGCTGGGTTTATTTATTAACGTATTTTAAAAATGCAAAAAGTAAAATTTTATTTAATCTTTTGTTCATCATGGAAATGCAAGATTGTTTATTTTCAACTGGTTTATTTTATTATTTAATACTGTAGTAAATCTACATCTGATGAGACTTAGTGAAATGTTTGATTGTAAAACACTACCTGCCCTTAGCACGTTTAGACCTTCTACTAAAGAATTTATTTTTAAAATAATGTTGAATTAGGTACCTTCAAATCATAGTGTATAAACTCCACAGCCACGCAAAAAAGTTTATTACCACGAACCAACATACATGGATATATTTTATTTTACGAGTCTGAATTAGAGTCCATAATTAAAAAAAATTATTGTCATTTTTTTTTAGCTTGAAATAGGATGTTGAATAATATCGTCACCACTAACCAAAACTACACTTTTTTAACACTCTACGTTCGTTTTGCTAACTATGTTAGCATCATCAGGAATTCAAGTTGAAATAGGATGTTTCAAAATTGGACGTTCAAACGTTTATGGTAAACTCCTCTCATAAAGTAAATCAATATTCAAAAATCATTAGTTTTCGAAATACGGTTAAAGTTAATAAATAAAAACTTTTTGTTCGCTGTAATTAAAAAAAAAAAAATATTTTTCAATGAAACTGCAGCCAAGTTATTGGACTAACGACCCTCATTGATATATATTTTTTGAAAACCTTTACCACTGGTGTTCCAGTTGGGTAAGGCCGAATATTTTGCCCCCAATTTTCTACGCCACTGGATAAATTTTCAAATTTTTTCTTTTCAACTGCTTGTTTAATTTAGTAATGTATAACATTTGATACGGATAAAATTAAAAGTTTTTAGAACAATTAGATGGAAGTCAGGCACGCAGAGTGTTTCAGTATAGCACGCGCTAGTATTTTTGTCTCCTCTACCTTTTCCAACATGAATAATGTGTTTTAAGTATTTCGAATTCAATATGCTAAAAGGACAAGAGAAATGATTACGGACAGTAGAAAAAATAAAATAAAAATACTATTCATAAGAGTCATTTTCATTTCATTATTACTATAGTTTTGCCCTATTTCAAGACAAGATTTTGGCCAAAGGAAAATGACACGAATTTTTTTTTAAAAACGAACTCAAATTCAAAGTCGTAAAATACACTATATCCATATATTTTCTTTCGTAGTAATAATTTCTTTTGCGTGGCTCTGCTATTAATTTCCAACGAACAAAAATATGATTTTTAAATATCTATAGGGTACATAATAGTTCGATTAGAAAGAAATTGAAACGAATTAATGAAACAACATAAAATTGCACTCAAATACGGTCCATATTTAATCCTTAAAAGTGGTAAAACCCTAATCAAAGTTGTTATAGTTATTAGGGGGCAATTATTATTATTTTGATATTTTCTCACTTAAAAATCTAAAAAACAAAATATTTTTCTACTAACTTTAGTAAAAGTAGAAGGGTAGATGACAAAATATGTGGCGTCTCCTTATTTCATTTTCTTTGTTTTGATTAATTAAAGTTAGTGTTATCTATTTTATTTAAACCCAATATACAGGTTATGTAGCGCTTTTTACTGTAAAAGATATTTTTATATCAACTTTGGTAAAAGAACAATGGTAGACAACAAACGTGGCTTCTCTTTACTAGATTTTTAATTTGATTAACTTAATTTAAATTAGGAATTAGTAACCAATGTTGAAGAATATCTTCTCCACTAGCCAAAACTTCACATTTCAACACTTCGTACGTTTCGCTAACTATGTTAGCATCATCAGCAGTCGTTTAAAAAAGTGTAGTTTTGGTTAGTGATGACGATATTCTTCAACATAACTAAAGTAAGTATTTTATGTAAAATCTTCGAAATCTCTACAATATACAATGCAAAAAATCTGGAAATCTAGGCATGAACCGCACAAACTCCTGTTTTGAAATCTATGTCTTCTGTCTGTCTGTCTGTCTGTCTGTCAGTGAAGTAAGATTGTTTTTAATTTCGGGTATTTCTGGTGACTTGTCAATGTTGTCATAAATATATATTATACGACTAATCAATAGGTGCTTATTAGTTGTGGTTCCATTTCAATATCTATTACCGTTTAAAATTTTTGCCCGTCATTTTCTCGGTATCGGTACGTTCGACATCAAAACTGAACATTATTCGTCCTAAACAAGAATCTGAAGTCAGAATTGAAATGTCTTCATGTTACACACACACACAGACAAGACAGAATTATAGATTCCGACACAAACTGGAAGAACTTTTATTTGACAAATAATACTATGAAAAAAATGACATTACATCGTACTAATATTTCTTAAATTTTAATAATTATAACTTTTTATATATTTTAATAAACATTATAAAGACAGAATGAAATAAAATATTATACGTAAATACGCCTGTCAGGTCGTGTTATTACAGTATTCGTTTATATTTCGAACTCGCTTTCTACGTCGTCTCGTCCATAAAACAACTTAGACTGTAATAAGTCACCAACCCTAAATTACTATTTTTTCACCAGGTACTTTGGTTAGCTGGCTAAACATAACTATTTCAGTTAACGTATTCAAGTTCCTACTAAAATTTGATTTAGACAATCTCAATTAATTTTAAGTAATTATTTTATTTGCTTTAAAAAGACTAATAACATTTTATTAGTTACAAAGATGGAAGGTCTTCCGTTTTATTAATTATATTAAAATATTTTTCAAATCAATGATGGTTTTGTAATTATGTCCGCTGTTTACTTAACTTATGTTGGTTCTTATAGAGACTTGAAAATAAAAAAAGTTATAAATTTGATGATCATACTGAAAACGTGATCGATCCCTCATAAACGAAAATAATTTTCTCTGAGTCGCGTTAAATCGACACTAGGAGGAAAAAGCGTTGTCAATAAAATATTTCTAATGGCTTCGGACTAACTGAAATGACACAATAAAAAAACGTATGAACCCCAACTTTGGGTGCGCTTTTGTTAAGACAGTTAAGCACACGCGTATTTTAGTCACCATAAATATGTTTCTACTCCTATTTTATAATACGCTAAAAGATTAAGCTCTGTTTCATAATGAGCTTTATTATGATACAGATCTCCATTATGATACAGACTTTCATTATGATACAGATTTTCACTATGATATAAATTTTTCAGCCAATAGAATCGAATTATTTTTTAACAAAACAGACAATTATTTTGACAACTGTCAAAATATTTTGAATTCTTTAAAAGTTAATAAAAAAAAGCTTAACTAATTAATATAATAAAAAAGTTCCTTTTCATTGTTATAAAAATTTCCTTTTCATTTAAGACAACATATAATATTCCTAAAATAATGAATTTCGTTTATTAATGGGAGTAGAAAAAATAGCGTATGCATCTCTCATATAATGGCCATTAATACACTCGTAAGTCGGCGCTGGACAAGTCAGCGCCGGACAAGTCCGAGTAAGATGGCGAATTTTTTGAAACATGAATCAAATAGAGTAAATCTCCAATTAAAGCTAATTACATTTATTCAAACGTCTATGGATTCTTGTTATATCATTTTACTTTAAGTTGTTCATTATTCATACACGCTTGTATAAACTTGTAATGAACTTGCTCTAATAATTAAAAAAAATTTCCAATGATCGGGAAAAAATTATTTGTATAATGGTGCATGAAATATATGTGCTGTGAGATTCAGAATAAAATTTTATAATTTCGGCTCGTTTTGAATCCTACAACATACTCGTGTATTAATGGAAATCATTACAAGATCGTTGCATAATATTCTATTATTTAATTTTTATACACTAATATTCTAGATAGACATATTATTAATAAATTAGATATTATCGAATTGTGTAGGCTCTCAATTTTTTTGACTAGCCATGTTCTTATTAAAATTAAATTTTGTTTAAAACATGTACAGCGGTTTTTTGAGTGGTCATAATGGCTGTCAAAGGAATTGTGAGATACCGGTATATGTAGTTCTCTAAGATTATTTGTTATAGTTTTCGATCATATAGCGGATATGGAAAGGATGAGCATTGGTGAGTTCATTGTAGTAATACATCTGGTTATACTTTTAATTTTTTTTGGTATGGTATGTTATTTTGTCTGGTAGTACTTTTAAGAAATCAATAAAAGTCTTTAACAAGTCATATTATAGTTTAAAATAGGAGATTTAGAAAATGGTCTTCCAAATAAATATATCTATATATTCAAACAAGTTTGATTCTTGAGTTTAATTTATCCAAATCATTTACGTTTTATAAGATATCTTTTAAGTCATAAAAAATATATTTTTAAGTTCATTTTAATAAAAACATAACAACCTAACCATAAAAACAGATTTCTTTCGTCACTCAGTTTGGAAGCATCTGTTGGTCAGTTCAAAACTTGATCATTTATCGGATTCAACTGAACTACTATAGTAGAAAACAGAAAATTTTGCAACAATAAACAAGTTTTTATTTCAGAGTACTATTATTAATAGTCTCAAAATCATTATATGAAAATTTTTCTAAATAATTTCTTAAAACTAATTAGACTTTAAAATACATTAAAGTAATAAGATCAAAATCAAACCTATTGTTAGTAATTTTTAAACTAATTATTACACAATTGGCGGTTGCATTTTTCTCCCAAAATCAGTATTTGATATATGTTTTCCGGAATAATAAACAATTTATGTCAATGAATATGGTACAGCCAGCTTATCAGTGGCGGATATAAGGGGAATGATTTAAGGTACCAGTTAAAAATCAATCTACATACTTATTGTTTATTAAGAATAAAATTACTTTTGTTCATATGTATCATATTGTCTTTGAAAAATATTCCATTAGCAGTATCAGTTTATGACTCACTTATTATTAATCATTCTAAGAATAAAAACATTTAAAAAATGTTATTTTGCATACTCTAACTTACAAAAAATGTAATATTGACCATTACTTTTGGAATATTTAGTTTAATTAAACAGATACAATTGTATTTTTAATGTTTTATGTTAGTTATGTATTAAATTTGTATAAAAAACATTTAACATATCTGATATACTACGGATTCTAACAAAATATACCAAAATACCAGATTAGTTTCCCAATTACTGAGACTATTGTTTGACCTTTTTTATTATTAATTATATATTATTTAAATGATATAAATAGCATACATGGTACTTTTCCAATAATTAGTTGACACCTTTCTGTCCTAAAATATTATTGACATCCTTATATATCTTGAAGTATTAAAAAAAAAAACAAAAATCTGCAATTAAAAAGAAGGCTATTTAAAATACCTTAACATAATACATCATTTAACACGCAGTTATCCCATTTGTAACTATCAACCACTCCAGGAAGTGATAGAACTATCAACCTTAAATATACAGAATTTAATACAAACTTCCAAAGGTACTGATTTGTAGGTACTCATTTATACTTATTTGTAGGTACTTATTTATAATTAATTAAAATAAACAAAATTTATTAATACAGTGACTTGTTAAGGACTTTCTATAATAAATTGTTATTTTTGCCTGTCAATCTATGGGAAGACGAACACACTTACACCCTGGTGATATACCTATAAAATGCATGGATATAGCGTGCTAATGAAGTAACGAGTAGTGCAACAGCAGAAAACATTGTTGTGGTTTTGTTTTACTTCTCGCTACGTATGTTAACACATTAATACAAAAAAATAAATTTTCTCTTTTACCTTTGAAGTTCATAAAATTGGAAAAAAAATGTGTTTGTTTTAACAAGCACCATACTCTTTAAGCACAAAGTTAAAGAAAACTAGCTGATTTCGCCGTTTCAATAAACGAGTTAAAAAATCATCTGTTAAAATTATTTATTATACTTTTTATTTAGTGCTTATTTAAACAGACAAAATTTAGTTTTCAGGACTGTTTTATGGGTTTGAAAAAAATAGAGTTAATTTGGACACACATTTGGTTCAATAAAATCTAGCAACATATATAGTTCTTCTTTCTTGTAGACCAATAAAAAAAGTGGTATAGTATGATGACCAACGAGATAACCCATATTTTTTTCCAGTTTTAAAAGAAAAGCTTTTTATTTTTAAATCCGGTAACTTTTTATTTATAGTAAATTACATCTCAAAATTCATTGGATTTTCTCGTTTTAGTTTATATTGAAAGATTTTGTCACATAATCACTATGGAAAATTGCTGAACTTGTTATAATTGTTAAATATGTTTGTATTGGCATTTGTTAAAGTGTGAAAATGCATGTTTTTTTGTGTGAATTCCCAATCTTCTCTAAATTTGTGGACATTTATCTTAATGAACATCCAAACAGGAAAAAAAGGCAGGAATGGTCCAGGTTAGACGAACCCAATATCCCGAACGGGCCCAAGTCTCTTAGATCATAAATTTATCAATTATGATACGTAATTTAAAATTTATAGTTATTAATAAATTATTTTCAAAGTATAAAAAAAATACTGATTTGAACACAGTCTACTTATATTTTAAAATCATCGGCTAGGCATAACTGAACGCAGCTTGATATCATAATAAATGAATAAATCTTAATTGATTCTTTAGATCAGTATTATGATAGAGGCCAGGTCATAATAGAATGAGAATTGTAAGTCTGTTAGAAGCTTGGTTTTAAATTTGGGTAATAATGTTAAACAATTTAATACCCATGTGCAGTAAAGTATAGATTTGGAAAAATTATGTTTGATAGTAACTTTGCATATAAATCGATTATGAATAGAGCGTTATTAAAACTGTTAAATTTGATGTTGGATTCTGAACAATAATGAGATATATCTCAAAGTTTTTTTTTGTTTTTTACTCATAAACGGCCTGAATTGGAATTTACGATTATGACTATTTCAATAACAAAACATTAATAATAAGTAAATTTAAATTGTGGTTTTTAAGTGGAAATTATTTGCAATAATAAATTGTAATAAACGGAAAATAAGCTGAAATACTTTTAAAGAAAATCGATCACTTCGTTAAAGTTAAGATGTAACTTTTATAGTTAAGAAAGTATTAACTTTAATAACTTCTTAAATTTTAATTATCTTCCTGCAACTGCTCGTAAATTAAAGATTTAAAAGGGACGTGACAATTATTATGACTTTTTGTTTATATTTAAAGGAATAATTATTGTTTAATGTTACAGTCAGTTTAATTAATTGTCAACGTAAGTTTTTAAACATTCGAAGTGTTACTGTTTATTCTTGATACGTTTTTGAGAAAATAGTTAACTAATTATTAGTTGTTCTAAAGATATTATTTTCTTTTTGCAACAAATTAAAGTACCGCTTCGTCAAATTTTATCATACAGATGATAACAAAAAAATAATAATTATTTCCAAAAAAGATTTCAAAATAAGTATGCTGTCCACTTGAAGATGTATATTTTCAATATTAATTTTTTATTAAAAAAATATATTTAAAAAGTGAATTTAGAGGTTTATTTTTGGTAAAAATTACAATTACATATCGTTTATTTTTATTTTCTTTGTACAAGAAGCTTTGCATGGCCTGTTGTAAGTGTATTTTTGATAAAAATAAATGTTTCATTTTGGAAAAAATGACATTAAAAATGTAAGTATTAGATTCTTTTATATCTAACTTAATATTTTGTGCACTTCATTTTCCTAAATCATAATTGAAATTATTTTTTTTGTTTATATTTCAAAACAATCATTAGACACCTTACGCCATGTATTTAACGGGAATTACAATTAATCCCAATTTGTTATATTTATACGAACTATAAAACAAAATACAAACAATATTTTACCAAAAAAATTTGTTAAAAATGAATTCTGTTTAATTATCTCTTGTTTGTCGTGCAACGTATATTTAGGAATACGTACATTGCCTTGGACTAGCTGGTGAGTTCATCAATAAAACATCTTTCCAAATAAGTGTAAACTTAAATATCTCTTCCCATTTTGGGAAATATTAAAATAATAAAACTAAGAAATATCCAAAATGATCAATTTATAGTAAACGTACTGCCAGTCGTATTTTCTTTCTATTAAAAAAATATTTTTTTCTGCTCCTTATAATATTTTACATCAGTCATTTTAATTGACATTTTAAAATATTTTGTACAGCTTTTATAAAATTAGATATATTTATTGATTTAAAACGTCTTTCTGCATGATCATTTCCGTGGAAGTGGAAGTATTTATTTATAGAAGCAAAATTTAAATCGTATTATGGTGTGGGGTTTTCTTGAAATTGATGGATGGATACACATGAATTAAATAAAAAGTAATAATTAATACTGTCTAACCAATAGTTATCTCCCAATGGTTTGTTGACTTTAGCTATCCAATATAATGTATTAAGTGTGTAGGAGTAGATATATATCAATTCCATAGGGTAGGTTATTTTTGATACCAAAAGTAACTTTACATAAATGCCAGCTTTTATTTTATATATCTAGCTTGCGATAAAACTGCTTTCGCTCTCAGATAGACCATATTTTTTTGTAGCATTTATTGGTTTTTGAAATTATCATGCTTTTAAGCTTCCAGTATGCTTTATTAAAAATAATATTAAACACTGTTCTCTTGGAAACCCATCAAAAGATTTCACATTTAGTTGTTTTTTCGTCAACAGTGATTATATTTTCATATATTATTGTAATAGTTTATCTTTTTTATCCATGGTTAGAGGTTGATGGACACTAGGATATTTTCGTGATACATATGATTGTACTTTAAGTAAATATTAAATCATTACTATTAGTACTTTTGATATTAGTTATTAAAATGAATGAATAGATTTCTTGAGTGATGCTTATTAATACTTCCTCGTTGTGGGAATCCGGTTAGTATTAATGATTCAATATTGTTGGTGTAAGGTGCCCTTTACACAATCATTATTACTCCTAGTAATTGTGTAGGAACCATAAATATAAATATCCTTTAGTTCAGCACCTGATTATTTTTTTACTTAATTGCTGCATCAGTTTTTATTTTTTTAAATGAGTTATCCCTTTTTGTTCTCTTCATATAACAAGGATAAATACATTCAGTTATCTCCGGAAATGTTTCAAAGTCATTCTATGAATTCCGTTAAATTGGTACTCTTATCATTTGTAGGGCATTTTTCATTTTCTACGTCAACATTGTTGTTTACTTACAGCCTTATGTCCGTGATATTCTGTTGTTCACAATTATGTCTGACGAAATATTTTTAATAAATAAGCTATACATTAAGTTACCGAAATGTTGTATACATCAAAGAGGGTGAAGTATTTTGTAATGAACTGCGCATTAAATCAGGATCAACATTTTGGGAACTAAAAAACGCTGCTCATCCTTATGTAAAGATTTGGGTTCATCTGCATTTTACAATCAGTTATTTTACAACAAAAATATTTCTTAAATTTATTTTTAGTTTGGGTTACTAATACATAAGCCACTTCTTACCGGCTTCATAATTGCACTCATTTTTTTCTACGGTATAGATTTGCATTAATTTAGTTAGAAAATACTAAATAGTAAGCACGACGATTTTCCTTATAAGATCTCGTTCGCCAGAGCAGCCGGTACCTAACATTAGTCCCCAGAGCCGGGACTAATGACACAAACTTATCGGTAGTTATAGGTATAAATAGATTTTCACTTTGTGATGTTTAATTTTTTAGAAAACGTTTTTGATTCATAAGTCTTTTGTCCATATATGCACTTTTTTAATAAAATAATTTGATTATACAATGGTTGTATTTGTCAAAATTTTATAAAAAAAATGGAAACTGTACTGTTTGCCTTATACATCTTTGTAGTATTTTGGATTGACGTTTTATAACTAGATAGCCATGTTTAGTTTACTTTAATGATGTAGATTTTATACGTGGTTTTTAATTTTAAATCTTATTTTCATTTTCAAATTATCAACGTATACAAATCTGTAATTTTAAAAATAGCTCCCAGCTGACCAACTCGAGCGTTGCCAGACTTACTCCATTTTCAACAATTATTAACCAACACAGGTTATTATGCGTTAACAATAATGCATTTAGCATACTGCACTTTTATTAAACAAGCATATAAATATATTATAAGAATTTCTCCTCATTCTTAAACTTTTTTAATTTCCACTATCCTAAATGTCCTAACCATATTATTTATTAAAGATTTAGATGGAAAAAATGCACTGAATTATCTGGAAATTTCAATTCTTGAAATTCTACAGGTGTTTTAAAACATATTTTTTATGGGTTTGTTTTCAATGTGGGGTAGTATTGTCAGCCGCAAGTTTGTTTAATTAAAATTGTTAAGTTTGATAAAGATAAATCTTTTTTAAAATGGAGCAAACTGTTTATTTTAAGAGAAAAAAATTAAATTTTTTTCGGTTTTTAGGCTGGCGCAATACAATGCCCAGAGTAAAGCAGCTGGGGGCTACATGATCATCGAACCAAATATGAATCAAAATAACTATCATCAAGCATCACAAGGGAACTATCCACCTCCCCTTCTCCACATGAATGGTGGAATATCAAGGTATGGATTTTAAATCAGGTATTTCACAACATAACAATTTTTATACTAAAAGAAATAAACTAAACAACTTCTGGAGTAATAAGGATCACACTATGTTAATATCAGAGCATGCGCTTTTAATATTTATTTTTTTTGCATGATGATTTTCTGAAAGTCATAAAACTGAATATACAACTTTGTATTCTAAAGTTCGTTTATTCTGAAAAATATTTACAAGACTATTAGCAATATCGGAATATATTTGTATGCCTATTAATTTTTCTCCTAATTTTTGATGGGAGTTATTGACACGGCATAATTTCTGTTGGTTGACTTTTGTTGTTTTCTCCACACAAAATTACATTATTTATTATTTACGCATCACTTCATATTTAGCTACGCTTTGTACAATATCTAAATAAAAAGAATTTCTTAAGAGCTGCAAATTTTGACGCAGAAATCTTTTTACCAAATTATTCTTGAAAAAACATTAAAATTAAATATAAAGGTGGATCTAAATACTTGTCATACTGTCATCTTGAAAGTGTTTATATTTTGTTTGTATTATTTGATCATAAATGCGTCAAAAGGTGTCTAATGGTTTTTAACCTCGTTTCCCATGGAAGATGGGAAGAATTATTTTGTTACATTTAAAGCAATTTACTATTATTTCAACCATTATAAGTTGAAACAGGGTTTTTAAAAATTGAAAAAAGGTTCGCTTTAGGTAAAAACATAAATTTTAAATTCCCACGCGTATTTTTCTTAGTGTAGATATCGTTTCTGAGTAAGTAGGTAAAAAATTGTAAATTGTATTTTTTACTTTTTTAACGCTAACCATCAGGAGTGTGGAGTCACTTGATCACTATAACAGTCCCAGCACATCTGGGCAAGTGGCTGAAAATGGTTTTCACCAGTCGATTTCTCCGAACTTCCCAGAGACCAATTCAGATGCCACCCCGAACGGTGACTATTACCAGTAGGTGTTATTTGTTGTTATATCTGTCTTTATCAATATACGCACGTTCAAATTACATGTCTCAGTAATGTGACAAAATACGTAACCTTTATTTTAGACGCAATGTTGAGGAAAAATTTGTGTGAAAAAGTAAGGTATAATTTGAAATTTGTTAGTTTTTTAACATACATATTTAAAAAAAAATTGTAACTATCAAAATAAAGAAATTATTGGACTAGTCACACTATTGAGTACTTGTATATATTTTTAGGAGTAGGGTTTTACCAAGGACATACTTATAAACCAGCCCTTGATTTCCATAGAACATAGAAAAATGGAGAAAATAATTTGTATATAAATAAATAGCTAATACAAAAAGAATAAAACCAAAGTTTACTAAGTAGCGGTTTAAAACTGCAATTAGAAATAAATATTATTGTTCAAAACTTTTTATAAATGTGATTAGTAATAACTATTTTTTAGATTTTTAGTTTATAATAATATTTGGCAATTAAAAATCTTTTTTAGATGACGAAGACATTTACCACTAGTACGAATGATATTTTTTACATGCCAATTGCCTTACAAAAGATTTAAGAATATTTTATTTAGAATAACTATTTTTTGAATATTTTAAATATTTATTACCTTAGTGTTTCATATTGTCTTGATAGTACGTTCTTTTTAATTTGTAGGATCAGTTTTCTTCATATAATATCCAAAAACTTCCAGTATCAGATTTCATTTTTTAATTGTTGTAGACAAATTTTTTATTTTTTTTTGCCGTACAAAAATCCATAGATTGTTTCTGAAATGATTTCTATTCTAAATTTATATATGATAAAACTTATGTATAACGCGGTAGATTTAATTTTAAATGTCAACTAGATTTTATCCATTTTGTTGAACGCATGTATTTAAAATTGTGTTAAGCTCGTTTTATACTAGAAAAATGTTGGTAGAAAGAGCCAGCCAATTTTTTTGCACATAAATACATAGTTGGTGTGGTCAAATTTAGCATTTTTATTGGTCGAAAATCAGTAGTACATAATTTTGAAAATTTTGCTTACTCATGGCATTTTTTTTTTAATATTATTTGATTATAGAAAACAAAAACCTGAAAATTGTGTATCCTACATTAATTTTAGTCTATCGATCTTGAACGAGGGAATAATAGACAATTCCTTGAATTTTTTTAATTTTTTAGTAAGAAGTAACCGTTTTCCTTGGAAAATTCCAGAACTTAATTCCACATATTGTTTACTATGCACTTTAAGCTTTAAATGATGAAAGTGGAAAGAATTAATATCAAACCCTTTGGGGTTTAATTTTCTTTCTATATTATATTTATGTATTCAGTTAATATTATTTGATTCCCTGTAAAATTGAGATATGAAAAGTAAAGCACAAGCTTATATTTAATAAATCTCATTAGTGCAATTTAATCGATTATCTAAATCAGTCACGTGGTATAAAACGGAGATCTTTGATTCGTTCATTTTATAATCAAGAAAATGCTCAAGGTAAAATCATTATCACAATATTTTTTATTGGTTCATACAATTTTTTTTTGTATCTGAAATATAGGTGTCAAAATGATTTAAACAGTAACAGTATTTTTATTGTTTAGACTATTTATTACACAAGAATAATTAGAAAATTAAAGTAGATTCCAGATTTGACGCTTTAAAAATATTTTTTTAATGAGGTCTTTCCAATTAACATATTGATTTTTCAGTCATTAAAATTAATTGAACATCGCTGCTTACTTTGGAGATATATTTTATTAGAAAGAACCCGTTTTTCGTCCTTTAAATTCCCTTATTGATAAATTTTTGTATCTATTTACATGTATTGGCACATCATTTTACAAGAAAACAAGAGGTGTTAAAATACATTATAAAGTAGAAATTGGAAAGTCTGCAGTCATTTCGGAGCGCTCAGATAGCATTCAGTCATAACCGCTGTTGTGATCAGTGTATAGTATCTAGCTGTTTTTAGGAGTACGGACAACGTTCAACGTTGCTTCCAAGCAACTGTTAGGAAGATTTTAGTTTAGACACTTATTTTGCACAAACTATTGATCCCTAGGTTTGAAAATTCATACGTTGCCTTATATAAATTTTCAAAAAAATGGTAACATGAAAATTCTGATGATGTGTTATTAGTTCTGTTAATTGCTGCAATATGTTCGATAAAGAAGCAACAAAATATCAAGAAAAATACTAGACAATGTTCAAGTGATGATATTTTTTTACACTTCAGTAAGAATTATAAAACTTTATCATGTTCTCTTCTACAAAAAAAATACACGTGACGGCACGTTGCCGACCTGTTTATATTCAAATGCTCCTTCGCTGGGGTTACACGCTTAGTTGCATGCATCAACCTCACGCAAATTATCCAGCCGGATAGATTTTACTCAAGTCAAACTTTTTAGCTCGTGCCAATCTCAAGCTTTCTTTCAAATAAAGCAATTTACTTCCACATTTGAGCGTTTAAACCGTTTTTGAGCGTACAAATATGCTTTAACCGAGAGTTAACCTGTAGTTGAGCGATAAGCACTGTCGACAAATATCCTCATTAAAGTGCAATAATTTATACTTCTAGTGCAACATTCTGATACCAACATATTTTTGAAGATCCCCGTTTTAAATAATGTTCTTAGATTTATTGTTTACTCTATACTAATAGAGCGGAACACGGCCAACGGAGTGAATTTGAGCAAGGAAGATTACTAAGAGCACGAACAGTCCAGTGAATTGTTTCGGCGTTGTGGGACAATTCTTTAAAGCACCAGTCTTGCCACCTAAATAAAACAATTCATCCCCCGCGCCTGCTCATAATTTTATTTTAAATCCCGCCAATAAATTATTACTACGGTATTACTTTTGGTGAAGTAGGACAAACCGTAGTATTGAAATCTTTTAAAGTTTTTTTCCTCTAAATGAAATAAAATATCATGAAACGTGGAGAAAATTGATTTTCCGCGAAAAAAAAGTCTGTCTGTGTGGATGTCTGTGCGCACGATAACTCGAGAACGGTAAAGCCGATCCGGAAAATTCCTTCTGCCATCAGTTTTTATTCAAAAAAGGAAGGCTGTATCAAAAGATGAGCTATCTTCTATTCGAGATATCTCGATAATGAAAGCACATTTGTCGATACTGATTTATTTTAAGGTATGTGCAAGTCAAGACGCGTCGATTGATATCCATATCGCATGTGGCTCCTTGAAAAATTTTTTTGAAAAATTTGAAAAAAAAATTATGGAAAAATTCCGATTTTTTCGAATCGGACTTTCTTCCGCTGACGGAAACGGGGTGTAGTCTTGAAAAATCGCGCAGAGATTATTTCTTTTACTAGTTTTAATATTATAATTTTGATACCTTTTTGACCCTTTTCCTATTGTGGTTAAAAACGGCCCAAATCTTCAGAACAAAAATACACAATACTTTCGCATACTAATCGAACGTAAAAATACCCATCAACGAAGGCCTATTCAAACGTATAAATTGAAAAATTCCTGAAATATTTCATATTGATATTCTAATTTAAAGTTTCTGCTATTAGGTTCATCACGATGTCGATCTAAATAACATTCAATGAATTAAAACAAAGAAACCTTCAATTTTAAAAGAAATATTTAATTTTTCAAAATTCCTTAAATCGGGCTATATCCCTTCATGTGCAACACTGCCAGAAACCATTCACTGTTACGTCATCCTTATGCGCAATGGATAAAGTTGAATAAAGATAAATTCATTGCACATAAACGTGGGGGTGCGGTAAATGGTTTCCTGAGGAGTTGGAATATATCCGTTAACGTTTGCAAACCTTTATAAACATTTTGCGCGGGCGGTGACTACACAGTTTTAAAGAATATCGTCTATTTGGACGAGCTTGCACTTGGATCAATACTGAACTTGAACATATTCATCAAGATTTAAAAATGCTGGCCAAAGCTAGCTCATCTTCGTTCATGTTTGTTCAGTTGGTCTAGATACCCACCATTAGATACACTAATTTCTTATATCATACTATACGTTTTTAAAATAAAACGAATAATTTGCTTATCCAACTCTAAATTGCCATTTTTATCGTTTTTTTGTCACCGTGTATAATGGATTTCGAATATCATACGAAACTAAATATAAATAGTTTACGTGTATTTACGAATTCTAAATTTATATGGAACTAACGTCATGGAAGCATACTGAATGCGGACCTGAAATTACTACGTTTTTTTTTAATGAAATCCTACCACGGGGTTTTGAATTTAAAAAAATTATTGCGTTTAGTCCTTAATATTTTTAGGCTTAAAAATAGTAATCTACAAAATCCTGAAAAATTTGCAGCTATGAAAAGAGCTGAATACACTGTAACAATATTTTCATACATGTAGCCTACTCTTTTTCTCACATACTTCACTATTATACATTTTTTTTTTCATAGTATAATTTTCCACTAGCGAATTTTGGTTTTCCGAGTATCTAGGTAGAGTATTTTGTTAGGTCTTTTGTTGTCGATGAAAAAGTTATGGATGTTAGCGGACGAGCAAAAAGTACGTAGTAGAAAACCGGTTTCTACGGACTATCGCGTTTCCTGTTTTAAACTGTACTTTCGAAAAAATACACAAAGCTTTGGAATTTTATACTAAAGTAGTTACGCTCTTTTATGCAGGATTTATTCTCAATATCATAACTATTTATATATACCTATCTCTCTTTATTCTTAAAAGATCCAAGTTACCAAAATTCATTAATAAAAAAGAATTAATGAACAGGGACGGAGTTGCACAAATGATTATTTTCTTCTGAGATTCCCAAGAATGTTTCTATATACAAGATTTTTATTTTTTATAATTCATTAACATTTCAGTAGCATTTAAATATAGTGAAGAGTTAATTTAAATGTAAAGGGACAACGGAAACAAGAATATAGTGTTAGTATAATTTGTCATTTAGTCAAAAATGCGCTATTAGAAGTAAACAATAGGATTAATGATATGTATAGCTAGACGACCGGCGAGACGATGATTCAGGATTTGTTTTTCCTCAGACAGGTGTAACCTTCGACTGTTCTATAAAATACTATTTAAAACTATAAACTTCAAATATATTCTGTTCTAAATGGAACAATAAATTTTATCTTATCTAAAAATGTGCGTCAATTTCTGGATACGCTGTTTTTTAGATAGTTAAAAAAAAGTCCCTTTTTATCACTGTGCCTTTTAGAGGATATTAGTGCTATGGTGAAAAAAATGAGATGAAGATAGATTGTTAAATTACATAATGGGAGTTATAGTATTTGAACTGTGGAATAAAAGCAGAAGCTTTAAAGTATTAAAAAAATAGCTATTAAATTGGATAGATAATGTTTAAATAAAAAATTGATGATTTAATAAGCCCTTTCCAAGGAACGGACTCTGAAATTATATTTTTTTACTACAAAATCTGTAAATTGTAAATACAGTTCAAATGTAGGGCGACTATTATTATTATTATTATTATTATATTATAATTAGTTGATAACAACTCTATGAACAAATCTCATTTGTAGCAGAAGTGGTTCGCATCACACAATTAAGAAGAGGTCGGCCATTCATTATATAACTAAAGTGATCTGTAACTTTCTTGGTTCGTCGCCCACAAGTATAAAACTGCTATATTTTTTGCTATGGAACCTTACTAAAATATAATTTCTACAACTTATGATACATGATAAACGAAAGTCTTGTCATAATAAAATTTTCCACTTTATAAAGTAATTTGTAAATGAATCTATTTCTCGAAATTTTAGTTAAAAAAAAAGCCAAATATCAACTCGCTAGATTCCTTTGGGACGATGTTTATAAAAGTAATATCCTTTTTGAGATTTTTAAATTACATTAATAAGCTAAACAAACAAAGCATAAATAAAACCGAATTAAGAAGAAAAACAATTGTATATTTTGGCCTAATGAATATTGTGAATTCAATTTATAATTGGAATTATTCTCTATAAATAAAAGTCTAAAATAATTAGAGGTCTAATGACCTATGTATGTATACATGAACATATGCTTCTTTTTCATAATGCCCAGTATATTAGAAATCTAAATTTTTCCACACATTTAATTATTAAGTTTGCAGAAAGATTTTACTAATTTATGACAGCAATTGGCCTTTATTTAGTTTTTAAAGATAACTCAACATATATATCTTCCAGAAGAGGTGGTAAATTGTTTATTAAAAAAAATTAAATGTTTTTACCTGCCTTAATTTCGAATTTTTTGTACCCAATATAGATTATGCTCACACCATTAATGAATTTGATCAAACCCACGGTTATTATAATTAACAATGGACTAGGTTTTATCGAAATCAGCTAGCTTCAAAAATTACGGTTCAACCAAATCATAAAAATTCTGACGTAAACGTATTTATTCATTACTTATATTACAAATTAACTTTTAAAATGTTATGAATGGTAGTTTGAACTAGGCATTTCTATTTTAACTGAGATCAAAATTATAAGATCATAATTAATTTACATATACTATTATGGCATTTAGAAGGCAACTATATATTTGTATATGGTAATCATCCTTCACCCATTTGTTCTCTAAATTATTTTAAGTAAATATATACCTATTAATTTATTTACATGCCCATGCCATACACAACAAAAGGTTTATATTGTTTACTCTTTGCCACATTGGGAAATATTATTGATCAAATACAGTCAACAATTTTTAAGATTAAAAGTAATTGTTTTATTATCTTTTACAGGGAGTGTGCTAACAACTATGGTGTGAATAGTACGACTGCCCAAATAGTGAATCAAAATCCCGCTCACCAACAACCTCGGACGGCATCTAGTACCCCCTCGGAGGAACGAAATAGTATAACCAATGGTCGATCAATGCTGAATAGTGTGAATAGGAGTAATAATAAACTTATATCGTTAGCAGACACGCCTCCTACCAGCAGCAGTACCATTCCATACAAGATCCAGAAAGTTTTAGTAGAAGGAAAAATGGTTCCTTGTATTAATATGAAACCGAATGCATGGACGGACATGTTAGTGACTTTGCCGGATTTAGTGACGCATTTCTTCAATAATGTCCCTGTGCAGTCATGTCAACAGGTTATGCAGGTGCTAGGAATAGAAATCTACAAAGCTAATGCGTAAGTAACTTATGCTATTGTATTTTAACAATAGTACCAGTAATAATATCAAAGATACTACTGTCTTATTTCTTTGTAACTAGATCACATTTTTAACTTTTATCTTTCAACGACAATATCTTGTGTTGACGACATTAAGAATAAAAAATGTATACATTTTACAGTCATTGCATATACTGGTCAATAATTCATTAAAAGGAAACATATTATTTATATATTGAAATAAAAAACCCCTTGTAAATGGAGATTTATTCCTTATCCTGAATCTCACTTGCGTTCGGTTTAAAAATAACAACAAAATTATAATTTACAATATATCTTGATTTAATTAAAAAAAAAATCTTAAAACTTTGCTCCTTCACTGTGTTCTTCTAAATATTACTTCTAATTTGTATTCTTTCTGCTACTATCTCCTCTCTATTACTATCTCCTCTCTATTTAGCCCTTCTTGTCTTTTTATTTTTGTTCCCCAGTATGTAGTTCTTTTATATATAAAGTGAAAACTTTTTATTTTACGTTTTTTTTTTTAAATATTTTTATCAATCTTCCATTATTACTTGGAAATACATTTCGGTTTTTCTTATATTCAATTCCATACCTTATAACAAAATCTCTTCTTTTATATTGATCCAAGATTCGTGATAAATCTTCAAAATCAATAATAATCCTTTTTCTTTTTTTTTTAAACAAACTAAAAAATCATCAATAATTTAAACATTAATTTTAAATGACACCAAACCATTCCACCTGACAAGGAATGTCATCTACTATTTTACAAGAAATTTTTTTTATAATCAAATTTTTCATTTCTTTAGGTTACACAAAAAAAGGAAACTGTTGATTTTTTACATTAGAATCCTATTACATACTCTGTTTATTCAAACTATGATCCAGTTGATATCATAACAACTCCTACTCAATATTATATTTCAACTGAAATTAATTTTTATATTAGTTATAGTGTAATACATTTCAACACATTAATCTCTGCCCTGTTAATATACCTACTACTTACTCTGTTTCAATATCAACAAATCAAATAATTATAACTTACAGAACAATCATTAAATTGACGTACCGATGCGATGTACGGCTACTAGATGTAGTCTGATTATGAGTAACAGGCGTTTTTATCGCTGTCAAAATGACAAAAATGTCGTCATTTAATGGGTACATTTTATATATGAGTGAATGTATCAATAAAAGATCAATTTATTTGTATATAATTAATATTTTTGCACTTACCATACTAAAAAAAAATGTATAATAATAAAACTAGAACCAAAATATCGGAAGTACTAGTTCTTAATAACTATATTTGTGTTACAGGACTTTTACATGTCTTGAAAAATAAATTATATTTGTTTTCTTCTTTCATCAGATAATATGTAAAATATTGTATCAATACTACTTTTGACAAAAAAAGGAGCAATTAATTTTTAAAACAATATATATCTCCTTCAAGATAGACATACATATCTCTTGCTCCCATCAAGATAATTTGTATTTAAATTACTATCTCATCAATGATCAAGAAACAAATAAATTCTCGATTATGCATTCTATACTTCTTGGCTGGTATCTGTAACAGCTCAAATGAGAATTTGGAGTTTGGTGATCTTATAATTAATTATTGATACTACGTTGTGCTTTGATAAAAATTGTTGCATATAAAATTATATTTACATGTACTCTATTGCTAGCTTTACAAAATCTAAAAATAGCTTACTGATATTGCATGGATGTTGGAAGTAACGATGATTAGTTCGTTGATTTCTTATTAAATTAGTGTTTAACTTCGTCACACATACCTAAAAAAAATTCACACAAGAGAATTCATATTTTTCCAATTTTTTACTTTTTTTCCCATTTTCCGTTTTCGAAGTAAACTTAATAAAACGGTTTTGTCCGTCCGTTCGTCTGTTAGCCTGATTCAACTCGAGAACGGCGAGAGATAGAGACGGACCGACAACGGCGATAGATTAAGCATCGTTTAAAACCCCATAAATGATATTAATCTTTGACCTATTTTTAGTTTCCCGCTACTTATACCATATATATTTTTCCGCATTTTCCCCCATTTTTCTTTGTTTTTCCAGGTTTTTTTCCTCTTTTTTTTCCATTTCTTCTCTTTTTTTCCAGTTTTCCCTTTTTTTTATTCAATTTTCCCATATTTTTCGTATTTTCTCCTTTCTTCCTATTTTTTCATGATTTTTTTCCTGCTTTTCCAATTTTCTTCTATTTATTCCTATTTGCTTCTATTTTTTTCCTATTTTTCCGTTAAACGTGGCGTTCCAATTCATAGCATTGTGATCGTTATTTGTCGTTCGTTTCCCATTTTTCGTATTTTGTTTTTCCAGTATCACCCAAACGGTTTGACCTGCTTTCAGGGCATTGCCCGATGTGTTTTTGTGACCTTGAGTCAAAAGGGGGCGAAGCACGCCCCTTGACACTCAAAACGAACCGATTCTGCATGGTGTTTTTTACTGTTTTGTAAGCACAGACCCTCCCTCTTTCAGCCTAGACTTTGCAAAAATGGCGTTAAAGCCTGTTATAACACATAAAAAAACCCAAAATCTATGGACACATAATACAATCTTATAAGGGGAGCTCGCTCCCTAATAATAGTGAATTTTATATAAAAAAATTGTTTATGATTTCTCGAAATTAATATTTAAGGCTGTAAAATATTGAAACACTCAGTATATTATAATCGCTTTTAGTTTTTCTAACGATCAAAACCGATATTAATGTTTTGACTGTGTTTGAATCGGTTCGTCCTACATTATTTTAATAAATTATTTAAAATTAGAATAATCACGTTTTATTACAGACCCTTGCTTAATTGTATTTAAAATTACATTTTATTTATTTTAATGCAAAATTTTACATTTTTTAATGATAGTGATAAATCACATTTTAACTAATTCGTTATAATTAAACCACATGTTTATATATCAATGACAGTGCAGCATCTCTCTAAAAAAAACCCACTAAAAAAACAAAATTTTATTAACATTATTTACAAGTAGACACTAGACATCCAAGGGTTACTTCAAATTAACACGTCAGTTGAACCAACATAACAAAGGCAATGTTTACCATTATGTTTTAATATATTTCTAATTTGTGGTATATCAAAAAGATTTTTCTAAAAATATAAAAAATCACTTAGTTTATTTTCGATAATAACACGTTGTCCTTTTCCTTAGTACATTAATTATTCCCTTTATCACTAACAAGGTTGTGAAAATTAAAATAAATCGGTCAAGTGTGTGTCGGACTTCGCAAATTTAGGGTTCCGTACCAAATGTAGAATATAAGCCAGCTGTGCAGAGGCAGGATTCTTAAAGGACTTTAAAATTTTAATCGAACTAATAAGTCAAAAATGCTTAGTAAAAAGATTTAAAGAAGTGAAAAGAAAAATAACCTGGCGCATTTGTGTTCGATGAAGAAAAAAAAATTATGAATATCACAATCCGCATATATATATAACCGACAAAGATAGAAAAAATATTATAAGATGAAAAACGCGTTTTTTAATAAAACTAATACGATTGCACAGATAAAAATAATAAAATATCGAATATCACAATTTGCATAAATACAAAGGTATGGAACCCTAAAAATGAGGGAATGGTAATGAAAAAATCATATATATATATATATATTAATATATATGTATTTGTTGTTAAAATATACGTAACAATAAACATTATCACCAAATTTCAAGTTCATAAGTCAATGGAAAGTTACTTCGGAACAAAATTTTGTAAAGAATGCTGACTTTGGCGGCTTCTCATGCCTACGTTTTGCAATATTTTTTAAAACAAAAATACAGCTTTTTTTCTACTCAATGAGCTCTGTTCAACGATACCTCACTTGATGGGGTAGGATAAATTCTTTTTCAGCGCCCCCCTTTAGCTGTATGGGAGCACCCTCCTTGAAAACATTTAAAAATATTTTTTATAATTTATATGGCTTTGGGTCAACAAGAGGCATATACTGTGAAAATTTGAAGACTCCAACGGTTTAGCTGCTAGACCGGTGTGACAGATAGACGGACGGAACACTAAAAAAATGTCCTGAAACAAGAAAATCTTACTTGCCTAACTATGAATGGTTATCTCTAGAATCTCTTTTAAAGTCTGATCACTGAGCTACCGATACTCTTTGAATTTTTGGTATTTAAATTGGAATTATTAATGTTAAGTAATCAATTTATGATTAAAAACGAAAAAAATAGTTATCGAGGTAATTGGTCTTTTTTTTCAGTTCGCAGTTGCGGCTACTAATGGAGAATGGTAGATGTGGGAATTCAAGTGAAACCGTACCCTTAGTGCAAGTTAGAAATGTAATTGACTTCATGCCTCAACTAAAATATATGTTGAGTGGTATGTTAACTTCGGATGTGGCGGCAAAAAGACAGAGGAATAGCTAGGATTGGGTTACTTGGGGGGGGACTCACGACTTTAACATTGACTTTTTCAATTATTAGTGAAGTGAAACGGTCCTTATTTAATAAACGTTATTTTATATCAACTTGTTCCTACAGTGTATAATATACCGAACTTATTAAATGTGAAACATTACATACATAATTGTAGTTTTTGAGGTAATGTTTTATTTCTTACATTTTTCTTTTGTATATTTCATGCGTGGATTTTTTTCAGACATTTCAACAGATATTTTAAATTGTTATCACTTAAAATTTGCCACGTTTTATTGAAATCATTAAAATCTTTTTCTAATTTACGATGTTTTAATTATTCATCGTAAACCTAGTTATGGTTTCTTTCAAAACAAAAAAAAGATTAATTTTAAAAATTGAAGTACGTTTTCTATTAGAAGAATATTACAGAAAAACTAAATCAACCTTTTTCGGATTTTTTGTCACATAGTTCTAAAATTATATCTACAAGAATTGAAAATATGAAAGAGTATGCATATCATAATAAAAACAATGTATAGTCTTTAAACACATAAAAAAACAAGTATTTTGGCCATAACACTGGTCTCAGTTTTCTTTTTATCTTCAAAAGTATGGTAGGTGAAGGATGATCAGATACCATTCCAATAATAAATTTTAAATCACAAAAAACCAGTACAGTCAAAATGTTTAAATCTAAATTAAAAATCCTCTTACAACAGTAATCAATTCTTGTGAAAAAAAAACTTTACTGAGATGAGGCTAGGTGAAATCAAACGAACAACCAGTTTAAAAATACGTTTTAGTGATATTAGTATTATGTATTTTACTTATATCTGCACTGCCAATGACCCTCTTGCTAATCAAAAAGATGCGCTTTGGAAATGTATTTTATTACAAATAATCCAGTGAAAATTTTCCTAGAGAGAAATACACATTTCTATTAATAGAAATTATATTTTTTTATATAATTATTAACAGTATATTATGAATTCATAATTGACACATACTTTTTTTTTAAGTAGAATAAAAAATATTTCAGTGATAAAAGTAAAACTGGAAAGATGAATTTTGTAAACTTTCCTGATAAGTTATACTGGAGATTAGCATTAGGTAATTTTAAAATGATTGTTTTGGCTTTTCTAGTCTCTGTTCAAGAGTGGCATTCGTTTCCAAGTGTTAATCCAGATTTAAAATGTCTGTATTCTCTTATTATATTATTTATTTTGAAATAAAATATAAGGTTATAAATAGTTATATGAATGTGAAATGTCCAGGGTAGGGGATTAACATAGATATCCTAATATACATACAGAACTAGAAATCTAAAATATAGAATATCAATCTACAATTTTTTTAGTTTTTGTACATTTTTTGAGATTTTTTGTAAACAGATCTGATAATTCAAAATATAAAATTTTGGTTGTTTCAATTTTTTGTTTTCCAATGTAATTCTCCTGCCTGTGATATATGCGCAGAACTACAAATCAGTATTTTTAACGACCATTGAAAATAAAATCAATGTAAGACACTAAAAGTATAAGGCATTTATGCTAGGAATCGACCTTAAACATAAACTATCACAATTTTTTTAGATTTAGATTTATTTATTTATGATAGTGATTTGTTGTGATAATAATGTACATAATTTATTTTTTTTATGTTATTTACGAGAACGGTGTTATAACTACTTACATTGTAAATTTTGTTATGTAAATTCATTTGTAGAATAATTTTTAACTTAAAAGGCCGAAATGTATCTGCAGTTAGAAGTTAGCTCTTTTGTATAGGTTATCCGTAATTGTTACTTAAAATTTTGCAAATTGTAAGAAGTATTATTGTAAGAGATGAATAAAACTACATTAAACAAATCAGTTTTTTAAATGATCACTTCACAAATGAATTTTAATTCATTTACAAGTAGTATTGTATTTTAATATATTATATTCTTTTAAACAATTGGAAATACGCATTGGGACCAGAATGAAGGTTTGCGATTAGGAGACAAACTAGCTGACCTTAACAGGAGTATCTTCAATTATATTTAAGTATTATTGGAAATACTTAACCAATTAATATATAAGTTAACGTATTATGATAAAAATATTTAAGTTAAAATTATATCGGATTGCCCTGTTCTAATAGTTTGTTAAATAAAAGAATTAGGTAAATGGTTAAACACAAACTAACCTCATATCCAAAGGTATAAATTTATTTCAAACTATTCAAAAATAATGGTTATGTAATATTAAGCAAATTAAAAAAAATCTCAAAAAATGTAAATGTATAACTTTTTGATGTATAAGGACTGTGGACATGTTTTTATGATGTATGTTAAGTGTGGTAACTGTGGCCATAGGTTTGCACATAGTGAAATAATTTTTGAAACAAATATATTTTTTAAATAGCCGTTACATACAAACACATTTCCGTTTTTTTTTCAAATAAATTAAAAATGAAAATAATGCTAGGATAAAATTACTCACCAATAATTAGGATTTAAAAAATATTCCGCTAAAAAAATATTTCACTAGAATAACCTATAAATGAGTTACCTGGTGTAAAATTGTAATTAACAACAAAACATCTCAAACTTTTTCTAATAGGAATTAACTGAGGTGTATACTTTTTTTCTTACATTAAGAAATGTTTAGTCTGATAGTACCGATTATTTTTCACTTAGGGCTGAAAACAAATCGTTTGCCTAACAAAATCATTTATCTTGTATATTAGAACAACTATATGGCTATTGCTGTTTATATTTTTCATTTTCTTTTTTCGTATTTTATACTTTTACAACCAGAGAGCAATAGTGTGTATCACAATTTTTTTTTAACTCATTCAAAAATTCTGTTACTTAGCAATAATCTAATTAAATATTTTTTAATTTTAAATTATTGCTTCCAGGTTTAAAAAAAATTGTAGATTATCGTGTAGTTAATTTAAATATGTTGTATATATTAAGATGTTATTTATTTATTTATAATAGGTAATTTTACTTTTGACTGTTTTTATTATAAATTAACACGCATTGAAATATTTTTGGTTTTATTTAAAGTGCCCGTTTTTTAAAGAATAGTGAAATAAAGGGAAGGCTTCAAAGTAAATCAAATGTGTACATAAATAGTTGCAACATAAAAAAATTGCATATTTTCTTCTAAAAATACAAGTAAATATGAAATGTACAGGGTCTTTAAAAATAAATTGGTAAATTATACTTTCAAAATTATAAATATTTTTTTAATCATTTTAAACGATTTAGTTTAATGAATATTTGCTTGGGCTCTCTGAATTTTTATTTTTATTGAATTTGTAAAATTCTTATTTTATATTGTTTATAAACAGTCCTGATCAAGGAACTACTTAGATTTTGGCAGATTTTGTTTGATACTATTAGACTTAAATATATATGTAAATATCAACCATTACTCAAATAAATCTTTAAGTTCTATTACATATTGTGTATTATTTTAATTTGTTATACTTTAAAAATAGATGTGATTATCCTAATTATCGATGATTTTATCTAATTAAAAAACTTAAAAACAACTGATAATTAATGGTTGTATGCTTTGGACAAAAAGTTTTCTTTTTGTAAAACTAGTTAAATGAAAATGTTAATTGTGACGAAAAATTGTATATGTAACTCATGGTAGCGACTCCTTATTAATTTGTCAAATTTAATCTTGTATCTGAGAAAATGTAATTTTTGCTTTTACATTGTAAAATTGATACCCACCTTCTATATACATAAACATGGACTGCATTTTATGAATTTAGTTTCCATAACTACAGTGTCGCTACAGTGCTTTTGAATTGAAACTTGACAGTTTCTACTTCAGTGGATAAGAGATATCATCCATGTAAAATGTGAAATTTATTCTACAAACAGGTAAAATAAATTTCGACTGACATCTTTCATTTTGCTTTCCTTACAAACAGTAATAAATAAAATATGTAATAACTGACTAAAAATGTTATCATGTCGTTAGCTCTTACATATTATATTTATTTTACTGTCTGTTTGATATTTTTATTAGTAACTCTGTCAAAGGTCGAAATAAAGGGTTGATTGAAATGTTATGAATGAAAACATTTCCTAAGAATTACTATTATATTTACGAGATGTAAATTATTACATTTGATGGATTTTCTGTTTTTGGTATAATAACTTTCTTGAATTTATTCTCTTTTGTTTTCAAAATTGAGTGTGAGTTCAAATGTTTAACGCCATTTTTATATCAATAAATATTAATAGGTGATTAAGATATTTTAGACCGATACTTTCTAACTTGCACTTTTGACGAAAAATGTTTTTGTTAATTCCTCGCTAAGATATTTTACTGAAAGTCTTGTGTATAAGTCTAAAAAATAGGTATCTGACGAATAAAATACTAACCTACACTTTAGTTACTTCTAAATTACAAGTTCACGTAATATTAGGTGTTATTTCAATAATTATTAAGAATAATTTTGGTTAATATATGGAAACAACAAGAAAAAAAGCTAAGACCAAGAAAGAAAAGTGTCAATGATATGGAAAATAACTTGATGGAGCTAGGATTTATGGAATGGAAAGGACAACAAGAAAACTACACGGATATTGAAGGGTGCGAAGGAAAACTTGTCCTTGAGTAACTATAGGACGAAAACCTTATTATACATATGTTGGAAAATAATACAGTGATTTATGCCTAAATGCCTAGATGATGCCATATGACACCGAAACGCATAACACAAAGGCGAGTATTGTGCGACTAAATAACTTGAAATAGGACCAAGTCACTTTCTATTATTTTGAAACAGGACTATAATATTATCAGTAGGGTTGGGGTTTGTAGCTGGTTGCCACCCTATTAAAGTTACTCCTATACGTCCCGTACTTGGATATGATTTGTTAGCGTTTGTCTCATTTTAGATATTTCATTCGGTACCGAAGACTTTTATCAATCAGAGATATATTTCATTATCCTCATAAGTAAACATCTTTTAGTTTATATCGGAATCTTTGAACGTAAAAATAGTCGCAGTTAATCATCTACAACTTAACCGATTGAAAACTAAATTTTACATATGTGCCTACTGTACAAGGCCTTATGTAATAGTCCTTAAATCCCACTAAAGCAAAGATATCGTATTCAAACAGAAGCGATCTATTAAAAAATTCATCTATGTAGTGAAATCGTGTATAGTCTCCACACGTCCCAATTTATCACTTTCATTATCATCCGTATAGCTTTATCATTATTATTGACATTAGATTGTGATAAAAACAAAAAGAAAATAAAATAGTTACTAAAACGAAGTTATTTTGTCATTAAATTTTAAACAAGGATTTGGAGAAGAGCAAAGCGATTAGATCGACACAACATTAACTAGCCGATATCGGGAAATCATTAAAAAATTGAAATAATTGTAATACACACAAGACAATCTACAAGGCCGTTATGGTAACAATGAATCAGGAATGGATCGGACAATTTGCTTTCTCCCAATAAAGATCTACTTTTCCAATCTTTTTGTAACCGCTCAGGTAAGAATTAATACGAGCAAACTGACTACATAATTTTTATCTAGGTTAAGGCTCAAAGCGAAATCACCTAGTTTATCTATTTGGTAGAGAACTGTCTAAAAACAATATGATTTCACTTGGATTACCGCTTGTGACCGATATAATTAACGCAGAACGTTTATTAAAGAAATTTATGGAATGTCCGTATAGAATTAGTATAGTCGTTGTCTGAACTCAGACAACGGTATAGTAGACCAGTTTGCATTAATTAACGTTTTTGCTTTACAATATGCGAAACAGAATAGACTTATTCAGTATAAACGAATTTCCTGGTTTTATATTAATTAATATTTGGATTAACCGACTTAGTTACAAATACATTTAAAGTATATAGATGGATATTGTATTTTAAGTTTATTATATATGGTTTTTAGGAGACCTTGTCGAATTGAATCCGAGAAAATAAGAAAAATGGCCCGGATTCGATTCCGGGACAACTTTTTTTACAAAATAAGTGGAAAAAATATTGCAAAATTGATTTTTTAGCTTCTTAAAAAATATAAAAATAGTGACTGGTTTGATTTCTTCAGCAAAAAGATTAGTTTTAGTTAGTAGTGACGATATTCTCAACAACTATCTAAAACTTAATTTCGTTGAAACATGATAACGCAATTAACGTGTAGTGTAATAAATCAGCGGACAATGCGCATATGGAAATGTGGGAGCCAAAGTATAGGATTGCATTTATATCGTAAAAAAATAAAAATTATTTTCATATGTGGATTATACGCGTAATATGAAATATTTGTCTCTCAATTGCCGCTCCTCAAAGTACACTTTTCCGGTTAAACCTTTATATCTATGTACTAGACGCTTGTCATCATGGTTTGTCATGTGGGCAAGGTCGAAAACAATTGAAATTTTGACCTTAGATCATATTGGCATATAAATTATTTTGGTTACAAATATAATGAATAAATAGACAAAAGTAGCCACAAACAAAGGCAAGAGTACGTTATTAAATGTACGAAGTGTAAGTTCATAGAAAATTTTTAAAACCAAAAAATTAAAACCTTTTTGAAACGGCACGCTACTGATTCATTGGCACCACTTTGTGCGTCTTACCTCACCTTGGATTTCCCCGCACGAACCAAACAACGTACAAAATATTTCGTCTAGCGAAGCGGTTATGATCTAAGGTTGCGACAATATGAGACGTACAAAATAATAGAGAGTGACTTTGTCGCACAATTCTCGCCTTTTTGTTATGATATTTACGGTGCAATGTTGTGCATCGTCTCTGCTTTTAAATGTTAAATACCATGTATTATTTCCGACCACTAGTTCAAAAGAGGGCGACGAGTTAGGAACAAAGAGAACTGGTTCGCATTTTATTTAGATCGTAGGTGTTCGCTTAGGAGATGACAGAAAATGAATAGCGAGTAAAACACAAGAATCGAATGAACGATAACAAGATGCATGGGAGCTTAATTTCCCGACCGTGCACCCTCCGATACTTTATCTATTTCTGCTAATGGTTTTGTTAGTTCGTTGAATTTTTTCAAATATTATATACCTCCTAACCGAGTGCTATTTCCTATAATCCGATTATTTGTGTTTCTTTAATTTTAAAAATAAATGCAATAACTAAAACTACATTTTTTTCAATTCATTTTATTGACGAAAAAGTTTTGATAATGTTTTTACTTTTATCTTTTTTATTTTATCAACTCAACTTTTCATATCCCTTTTCCCGGTGATATGAACGATAATAATCCAAGCCCAAAACTAGTTGCTACTACAACCGCTATACGGTCGGTGTCGCAAATATAGGCAATTTTTGGTATAAGGTACGAACCACCTACTCTTTTTATTTAACTGATCTGTGGTATAAGGTAGAAAAGCATGTATGAAACCAGTGATGGAACCGACCGATTTATTATTACACATTATGCTTCAAATAATATGAAGAGAGTATACCATTACCACAGGCATAGACTTTTTATACACTGTCATCTCCAAAGCATGCACCATATGGAAAACTTATTTATTAAGGTTTTTTAGAAAAGATGTTTACCATTAAAAAATACATCTAGATGTGAAGTCATGGCCATCTACGTAAAGTTTTATTTTTTTATCCATTTTTTTTAAAATTGAGACTACGAAAAAAAATTGCTAAAACGATAAATAGACAACATTCTGTATACGTTGGTTTATTTAAAAAGCCTGTAATATTACTAATTACACAACTAATTGTGTTAACCACGGTCAATTTTTTTGAAGAATAACGTAATTTTCAATATTTTTGGTGCAAAGTTATTTTTATTTTTTGTAACACCGAAAATTGCTCAAAATTATACAGTATTGTAACAAGAAGTCAATATACAATAATATAAAATTACAAAACATCAAAATAAAATAAGAATTTCGGCACAAACTAATTACATTTATTTTATGGAGTTTTTTTTATCCAAAATAAAACCTCACTTAGATAGTCATGACTTCAAATCTAGATATATTTTTTAATCCTGAACAACTTTTCTAAATAAAAATTTCCGAGATTTTTCAAAATAAGGGTACTTTACTCTTGTCTCAAAATATTTGTTTTTAGATACTGTAGGTTGTATACAGTATGTCCCAAAATTGAAAATTCTTGTTAGATGTATATAGTATGTTCCAAGTTGAATTTTTCCAAAAAAAATTTGTATGTCACAAAATTGAAATTTTTTGTAAATTGTGTATAGTTCGTTCCAAGTTGAGTGTTTTCAAAAAAATATTTGTAAGGTTTATATACAATGTGTTTTAGAATTCCACGTTCAACGGTAGACTTCTCTCATAAAATAAAGAATATCTAGGTAAGGAATCAATACTCAAAAATACTTGGTAAATAAAAAAAAGTTTTTTCGTTGTAACTTAAAAATAAATATTTTTTAACGAAACTGCAGCTGAGTAACTAGACTACGAACCTCATTGTCAAGAGACATTTTTTCAAAACCTTTTATCAGTTGGGTATTGCCTAATATTTTGCCCCAAATTTTCTACACCACTGGTTAAATTTTCAAAATTGCTTCTTTTTTCAAATGCTTCTTTAATTTAGTAAAAAAAATGCTTAACATTTGACATTGATAAAATTAATGGTTTTTGAGAAAAATTATTTCAAAATGAAATTCAAAATGAAATTTCTTCGAAGTTGTATAAAGTGTGTCCGAAAATTAGATTTTTCGAATAAAATTTGAAAGTTGCATACAGTATGTCCTAAAAATGAAAATTCTTGTTTATATTTAGTTTTTATCAGTTCAAAGATCTGGGATATAATTGTTTAATTATTCAACGAGGAAAAAGCAAATTCTTTCATTTTTCCATGTGAAAAAAAATGGGACACGTGAATATGACCGTGAAGCGTGATCTGTTACTAGTTTTTCTTACGTTTATCTTAGATTGCCAATGAGCTCATTCGTTTGTAATCATTTCATGATAAACTTAATATTCTGGGGTTACGAATGTGTATTTTGTTTTCAATTTCATGATAACCGAATACACTATCTTTAATGAAGTCGTATCCCATGTCGGGTGCTAAAAAGTGTGTCTAAAACATGTATGATATCACCAAACATTGGAGTAAACTGAAGTTGAATATCACATGAAATAAAAATAAATATTTTAGTAAACTAGTAGCTGCTTTTATTCAGGTTATTTAATATGTGTGTTTTTGTTTACCTTTGGACACCGCAATTAATAGAAATTTATTTTTAATTGTAAATTGAAAAAATGTTTATTGAGTAATGAAATAAAAAGAAATATTTATGGGAACTGACTAAATACAATTATTGTGTTGATGATTTAAAATTTGTAGCTTCATTTATCGCAAAAATTAATTAATGAAATAAAAACAATTATTGGAGAAAATTATAACAATAATATTGTTCTGGTAATTTAAAATTTCTCGTTTCACTTATCTCTAGACACTGCCATTATTTTCTTACTTGAAAGTAAAAGAAAATGTTTGGCAATTAATAACATAAAAACAAATATTGGAGAAAATTGTAGGTGTCTAATTGGAGTTTCATTTATTTCTGGACACCACCACTAATAGACATTTTTGATTGAGAATAAACAAAATGTTTATTAAGTAATGACAAAAACAAATATTTGGATAACAAGGAGCACGTGGAATGTTGGGGTAGTGAAATTTGCATTTACCCCAAATCGAAAAGCAGCTGACTGCGCGCGCGGTGTGCGCAAAAATGGCATATTTACTCCAGTTCTAACGTTACCGCGGAAATGGAAAGAGTGTTAAAACGCGTAGGGCTCGCTAAAAGAACACAATCAGATGCGGAAACTAACATGACTAACAATGCCGGAGACAATATTAAGGTACGGCGAAGACGTCGCAGTAAATCCAGGAGACACCCTTCTAAGGAATACAAAAAAACTGGTGGTGGGTTATTTAATATTGATTGGGATTCTGTAAAAGACTGTAAATCCTGCAAATCGAGAGCCATTGCTAGAAGATTTTGTAGTAAAAAAGCCGACAACGAGCTTTATAGATCTAATAGCTTTAAATTTGAACGATTTATAAGGGCCAATGAAGAAATTTCTACTTTAGAGAAAAAGGTTAGTACTGATCATTTTAACATAAAAAACATCTTCGTCCTACAGGTGGGTTTTCAACCTCCAGTTCGTGAACCTTATAATGTGACCTAGTCTGCCCTACTTTTGGGAAGAAAGACCCTCTTATCTAAAAGACAGTCAACGCTTTAAACTAGAATTATTTCAAATTCTACACTACGATATATGTTTTAATAGTTTCTTAGATATTTAGAAATATATATGTTTCAGTTTACCTTGAGGTATTTTATTATAAAAAAAACAATGAGTATTAATGACATTTTTATTGAATTAAATTTCTTATATATGTCTAAAAGAATTTTCTTAAAACAGATAATTGAGCTACTTTAAAATTTACAATTATATAAATGTAATGATTTATAAAAACTTTGATAGAGAAAAAGGCGATAATTTTTTTAAGTAAACAAATAAAAGACTAAAACAACGACGCGACGTTTAAATAATTTTATTATTGCTGTTTACAGCACATCGCAAGTTGTACTAACCTTTAGAAAGTTATCACTCTTATTTTTACATTTTTCGAAAGGAAATGTGTAATTCGTCATTGTTTAACCGAAATTGAAGGTTTCTCTTAATTGACTCTTTAGACAATTTTTTTTAAATATATGAGTCATCTATAGTATTGATATGAGAAACCCACATCAAGAAAAGCTCCAAATTTACTTCTCTTTCGATATTGATCTCTTAATCTCCAGAATGGAGATGTTGATTGTTCTACTTGCTAACTTGTAAATGTTTGGGAAACTACTGTGAGTCAGCATCACATCTTTGTTCGAATGTATTAAATTGTCTAAGACAAATATACGCTTAAAGTTTGTTATTTGCTTGAGAGAAGTCTCATCTTCAAAATTAGATTTCACTAAATGATACGATCTTTAATCGTAATTCAGTACTAGATGTGATATGAGGAAAGATAATTAAAAAACTTTACAATTGTTTTACAATTTATTTTTTTTATCAAATAATAAGTAGTTTTATATCAAAAAGTGTATAAATACATTACATTTAACAACCTTACAAGTTCCAAACATAGAATCATTCATAAAAACCAATTAGGTAATTAATTTTTTACGATCAATCCATCCACTGTAATAAAATATAGGAAAAGACGCAGGTCCGGAATAAATTTCAATGATCTATAAAAACAGTTAATTCTGGATTTCGTATAGCTCAATGAAGTCAAACTAGAATATTAAATTATATTAATTTAAAACAACCAATTACTTTATTAACAGAGGAACATTTACTTTTAAATACAGATCGATACGCAATACGAAATCTCTGGTATATATTGTAACTGTTTACGAAGCTTTCATTCTGAATTTAGATGAAAAGGAAATAAAATCAGAATTAAACTGTTCTCGCAAAATGAAATTGCTCTGGATTATATTAGGTAGATAGTAGCAAATTTGTGAAACCATAATAAGCACAACCAGGCTATAAATAAATTCTTGAATAATCAGAAGTGTATATCGCAGAAACTCTGAAATATACTATTCTGGTGTTGAAGGCCTTATTGTAATTCCTTTTAACGTTTCAGAGGCAGGTTTAATGAAACTTACTGACGTCTTGTCTAAATTGTAAATTTTATTTCTTTATTATAAATTTGTTTTTTTATATTTTTAAAAATTTTTGATATAATTTCTATTTTACTATTTATACGTATTAGAACCCGGTGATATATTTTTAGTAGTCTGATGTGTGATGTGAATCATAACATTTGTCATCGTGATTCTTTTAAAGAGGCAAAATTATAAACCACACAGGAAATTTTAAATTTAACTTTTGTTACACACATTAGCGTCCTTCGGAATAAATATACATTCAAATATATACATATATTACTTCAATTTTATTATTAATCTATTTTAAGGCACCAAGTATTTTTATTAATTTATAGTTTACTTTTACCAAAATTTAAAAACGCAACAAACGTGATGTCATTGACTGTACTGTTATGATTTATCAACGCTTCAAAGTTACATATACTTCCTTCGAATATTAATAATTATAATTGACTAGCTGATAACCTTTTATGATCAGTGTTTAACTTACACAATGTAAATTGTGCCGTTTAATAAATTACAATGTGGTATTCAAATAAAAATATAGAAATACTAAAGCAAGCTCAGGGATAAAAACGGAATATTTACAGCACCTTCGTTGACTAGAAGAACACATTTGACAGTTAATCTCATTCTTGACTGCTGTTGTTATTACAG
Organism: Neocrepidodera transversa; assembly: GCA_963243735.1. Classification (NCBI taxonomy): domain Eukaryota; kingdom Metazoa; phylum Arthropoda; class Insecta; order Coleoptera; family Chrysomelidae; genus Neocrepidodera; species Neocrepidodera transversa. The sequence goes on from OY725339.1 coordinate 7,523,595, forward strand.
GTTTTTGATATCCTCCTGAAGATAACCTTTTACAAACTAAACAACCAGGATTTTAACTCAGACCAAATACAGACCTATCACCTGTCTACCAACTTAAATTGCCTTCATTGACTACAAGAAGGCATCTTAGATCATATAGGCTTAGATGTAGTATATACATTTATTTCTTAATAAAGGGGGAATAAGGTACCCGTCGATCTCTTATTGGTTGATTTAAATACGAAAATTGAAATATTGTCACAATAAAATTTGACAGTTCTCTTTTCGCATTAGTCCCGACTGGATTAATGTCTGAACATTTTTAAAATTAATTAATTAAGTGGAATGAAAAACGCTGTCAATTTTGACGGGAGATTTTTAATTTTTGGAATTGATATGAAATTAGGAATTTGCTTCATACTAAGAAGGAAAACTAGCCTCGTAAACTTGTTTTAGGGCATCGATTACTTATAATTAGTTTTTGGTTTTTTTTTTTGAGTTTCTGGATTATACTACAGCGTCAAAAATACCCTTCTTCCCTTTAAAAACCAAAATTCAATCAGGTAAGCGATGTGTTACAATTCGTACGTTAGAGCACTCCACTTTTAATTATAAATTTAAAATGCTGTAGGGACTTAATAAAATGATAAGTAATATCTTTTTTCTGTAGCCCTCAGGAAAATTCATCTTTTTTCTTTTATCAGTGTAAAGTCCAAAATTTTGATTACAAAAATAAAGGAAGATTTTATATTCTAACTTTTTACTTCAGACCAAAAACTTTGATTTAGATTTATTTAATTTTACTACATTACCTTTGACATATAGTCGCTTAATTGCTATAAATCCTTATTAAGATTTGCACTCTTACAGTCAAGTTGTAAGTTATATATAAAATGAAAAGATGGGGCTCAACCCTGAATCTTGCGGAATACCTGAGCTGTATTCTTCATTCTAAGGACTTTGGACACAATTAATTATTTTTATTTTTTACGTTAAGTAAAATTTAATGAAATTTCAACAAAATAATATAGTATCGACAGTTTAACAATAGAAACTTATGATTAATGGTTTGAAATGCTTTGCTAAAGCCTCAAAGACTAAAATGGTTACCATTTGTCAAGAGTCGTAAAAATATCATCACACACACTCATATTTGAATTAATTATTTCTAAAGAAATATGTCGTCTACACCTTGAGTATTTGATGTAAACTGTTTTGATACAGTTTAAATTGAAATCGTTTATCATTTTTAAATTTGTAATTACTACAGTCATTAATATTTTCAAAACAGATATTATTATTCAGAAAAACTGATATAAAACGATTATTTATAGCATGTAGGTCACATAGGAGTTAAGAAATCGCAAATTAACTGTTCCTAATTTTTCAAAAATTACTCTATAAGAGTAGATGTTTTTGGTAAAATTCTTCAACTGCTTCTATTGTTCTGGAGTTTTTATTTTATATGCCTACAATGCCTTATTCATTTTCTTTCAGAACACAACGAAGTTGTATACAAGAAAAAGTATTATAATCATGATTTTTTTCAAAATTTTAACATAATGTTTGAATGTTTTTTAATGTTATACATACTCATTTTTACCTTGAATATTAATTATTTATAATATGGAGAGCAATTTAAAAAGAGAAATAGTTTTTAATAGGAATCACATTTTTTCTATTAAGTTTTTATACAAGAGACGAATAAACTGTCATTTGACCTGGTGGTCATGATCAATGGAAAATCCAAAATCCAATTAATGAAATGTCTGTTTACCCAAACATGTACCTGCAAAAACCTAAAATTCTTCGATTAACCTTTAATTTTTTGCTCAGCATGTGTGATTTTAATTTCATGAAATTTTCCAGAGATATATATTCCCCAATTCGTAACATATGCATACGAGTATTTGTACGTGGACCGTTCTAGAACAATTTTGTGGCCATCAATATAAACAAAAATTTTAAATCTGTAATATTGATTTTTATTATCTTCCACTTAATTACTTTTTGAAATGTTATTTTCTATTTTAGGGAAAAGCGATGGTGGGGCTCATCCCTATGCAACTCGCTCTTGCAAGGACTCCTAGTTTATTTTACTGAATCCTAAAGCTAGCATAATCTTGAGGAATATCTGAACCATGCAGACTGAAATGGCTTGAATATCAGCATGAAATAATGTTGCACGTTGTCCGAGGCTTAGGCTGATGCCTTTCCTTGATCTCACTCTATAAGTGACTGCGCTACCACTTTTGGTTTTAGAGCTATCAGTGTATCACATAATGCTTCTTTGGATATGCGGAGGCTCTTATTTCTGCCATTAATATCTATTACTCGACGGAAAATGATTTTTCAAAATGGTACTTTGGGGTTATTCTATCAGCGGTCATTTGAAGAATTATATTATCAGCCAAGCTGAAAATCCTCCCATGTCCGTTAGAATAATTTCCCCAGTTTCCGGAATATTTAAGACGGTATCCTACCAATATCGCTTCTACTTGATGAATATGTCCAAACGAAGAACATTTAAGGTTTCCATAATCGTTGTAGATGTACTGGTTAGCTTCCAGTATTCCCAAATATGCCAGTCTTTGTAGACTTACAAGATTGGATTTCGCTGCTGATTGTTCAAATTTGGCCACTACAGTACAGCTCGATATGTAACTATGGGTTGAAATGCCATGATATATAGCCAGTTGGTCATTTTGGGTTTCAGCTTCCATGTTTTACCAAATGATCGTATCTTCATCATGAGCATGGTTTTCGATTTTTCAATGTTAACTTAGAGTATTATACCTAAGAATTTAGACTCATAGATTATTGAGATTTCATTATCAAAGAGTTTGGGGTCCTTGAATCTTCGAATTTTCCTCTTTTTCGTGAAAGGGGCCAAAACTGTTTTATGGGGATTAAACCTGACTTGAATGGTGTTACAATTTGTTCTATCCCGTTTTCCAGTTAAGATTCGATATTTTAACATTTCCTTAGTTTGTCCCATCTCTTCCGTTCTTTTAAAACACATTTTTCTTGGTCTTAAACTTTTATTTTTTTCGATTTACCTTTCTGTGTCTCGTTCGATTTTTATGTATATTCCAAGTTTCAATTTAAATTATCACCTATTGTTCTTGTACATTTGCAGTTTAGATTTTTCGTGTATTTCTTTTTGTAGTTTCCTATTTAATACAGTCTTATTTATTTATTCTTTATTCTTTTTTTCTACTTATTATGCTTCCTATAATTTTTTTAATCTAATATTGTTTTGTTAACAATAGCTCTCTTTGTGCTGCTGTCCTTATACCTACTTCTTTATATATTTTTTTATTAAGATAATTATTATATTATTCATCATTAATTATTATTGCCTACACTGTAGATTGTTTATTTTTGGTGAATGAACTCATTTCTATTTAGGCTGGTGGTTCCTCCACCAAAAAATAAAAAAAGACTGCAAAATATATATCTAGACAATTAATAGACTACTAATAGAATACTTGATATTTTTTCACAACAAAAAAATTCAATGCTGAATCCAAATATGGAATTTAAAATATTACACAAACAAAAAAGAAAAAAAATCACAAATTTTGAAACTTTACATACATAACTTTTTTGTTTTACCAGCCACAAATTTTTTGTAAAACAAATTATTGTTTACTCTTTTATGCTGAATCCAAGTCTAAAATCAGAATTTTGAATTTTACACAAATTAAAAAAAAAATCACAGACAGGCAGACTTATAGATTTCAGTAACGAGCCTTTTTAAATATAAACTGGTCATGAATAAATGCGAAAGAAGCCGATCCTGCGTCATAACGCGCTATTTGATACACAAATTGATACGCACCGATTTTTTTAAATTGAAATTTCCTCTTTCCCCCGTTAAAATGTTCAAATAGAAGAGCAGGATTAATATTTAATAATGATTGTTTGGAACTGGTTCTATACGTTTCAAAAATAAATATTAACTCTCGGATGAAAACTGTGTTGAAAATTACTGATTTTTGCATTGAAATTTTTATCAAAACATTGTAATGAAAATAAAACATAAAAATGAAACAAAAAATTTTTTTACAATTTTGCATTGCTAAACTGTGTAAAACAAAAATAAACAACGTTAATTATTAAAAGGACAAACACATGGTACCATACAATTATTTTATGCTCAGAAGAATGTATTAAAAGGAAAAAATTGTCAGAAGAATAATTCAATAAGTTAAAAAATATTTTGAGATTGATATTTAATATATCTTAATCAATATAATTCTGTCAACGAGGGGCCAACTTCATTTGTTTAGCAACTTCATCCGATACACAAGGGTTAAAGTTGTTTTGCAAAAATTCAGAATTAATTATCTTTGCTTTGTTACAGACGGAATAAAACCCTTTTAATTATTTGGTGTAGCTTGTTTGACAAGACAAAATTAATTATTCAAGCAATTAGTATACTCAGTTTAGAGAATAGCCTTGGTTAATTTCGCGAAATAAGACTATAGAACAAGAAACTAGAATAAAAAATAGATAATAGAAAATTGGGTATGTGGGTGATTCCGAAAAATAAATGTTCTAATTTAAATTTTAAATTTTTCTTACCAAATTCAATTAACAATGCTAAATTTATTTTTATAAAAGCAACTCGTTGACATTATTCAATGAAATAATTAAATGTCATTTGTGTCGTAATAATTTTTCCCAATTAAATAAAAATATAACTATATAGTCCTGATCTGATTATAATTATAACTGAGTTTTTTTTGAAGCTGCTTCTATTGTTCTTTATAAATACCCTGTATATAATGGAATAAAAGTGTCAAATCTATTATGCAAATGATTCATAGGATTTATATTTCAATTACTGGTGATTAACTGTTGATTTGGAAAACTGAAAAGCGGAATAAAAAGTTTTATTTATTAATTTAATCTGGTATATGATATTGACAAATTACACCATATTGTAATTCGACCAATACGAATTTACGAATATTATTTTTCATTTATTTCCCAAAAGTTATTGTTTACCTTTTTAATAAAAACAGGTATTTATTTTACATTGAATATTATTTTCTTCCTCATCAAATAAAATTATTGAATTTATCTTCCAAAATGAATTTTAACTGTCTTTTTGCGATGGAAGATTCTATTTATTTAAATAAAACTGATTTAACGAAAACGTGGATAACTCAAATCCCCAACAAACACAATACCAATATTATAAGAAATTAGCTGGAGCTTTACCAAAAACCGCAGATGTTGATCCCCAATATCCCTTTTTGCGGTATATGGAGTTAGAATACTTAATACAGGCAATCGACCTTGTTGTAATGAAAATCATTTGGTATGCAAATTGATAAGATACCGTAACTTTAGGTGTATAAGGGCTGTACCTCCTACTTCCATCACACCGTGAAGCCAAACTCTAAAGGACTAACGTGTAGGGCCTTTTTGTGATAAGAGCTCATCGTTAAAAGCAATTGCTAAACCAGTCACTCTATAGGATAGCAATTAAATGGTGAATATCGTCTAACCTTCTGAATTATTTTATTAATCCGTATTTTATTGTAAAATATTTTGTTTTTGTATTAATTCAAGTATTGATTTATCCTGTATATAGTAAACGAAAGATATTTGGGACCATAATAATAGCTGACATGAGAAACCACTTCATGCTCCTCTATCATCTGGTAAAGTTTGGTCAGTTACTCACGAAACACCCTGTATAAATAAAAATTATAGATCTTTTTTTCAAAGCTTAACATACCTCTGAGATTTGGACATTAGTTCCTATATTGCATGAAAAAGAAAAATTAAAAAACGTGAAGATAGTAACAGAATTGTGACCAGGCTATTTAAGTATAAATTTAATAATAAAAAAATTAATTAAAAATATAATAATAATAAATAAACTTTTAAGTGATTAATTGACAAATATTGAAAAATTGCTAAATTATTTTTCTTAGATTCCGGCCTCCATAATATTTGAATCAACCTTGATCAAAAATTTTAATATAAAAATGCCCAAATATGGGCCCCCACGCCCTTTGTAGTATTTCAGTAACTATATATATTAAATAGATATTATTTTTGGATATGATGCGATTTTTTTAACATTTCATTGTTTCAGTTTTTTAGGTTAACCAGTAAAATAAACCAGTGAATACGAAATCAGTGAAATTTAAACTTCCACACGATTTGAAGAGATCAACGAATTGTTAAAAAATTGGAAATCATGCATAGTAATAAATTGAATAATAAAATCGTTTATCATTAAAAAAATGTTATTCTGAAAATTCGCGGGCCCTCCAAAGACTACCCGTCGATGGCCCTGATTGTGGCTGGGAAATATATAAATCGAATTCTGAAGCGAGTTTTAAGTAAAAATATTTTTAGAATAAATTCAAAACGAGTTACAAGTGTTATGTAAATTTCTATTAACCGTTCTTGAGCATTTTCTGGATGATAAAACCATTCCAAGCATTTCCGATGAGATTAGACTGTTTGGTCAGATTTTAAAGGGTTTTCGCTTCGTTTCAGTTTACTTTAATTTACAAAAAAGCTTCATATATAAGTGTGATACTCACGTTTCTTTTCATTTAATGGCGATAGAATGTGGAAACGACAGTTTTTTTTTATTTCTTGAACAATATCGATTTGAATTCACAGAAAATTGATGACATTTCAATCCCTATCAACTGAACAGAGAGAAGGCTCATTTAAAGCTTTTTAATTTATCTATTACAGTTTTATTTTAGTATTTATTTAGTCCAACATTTTATTAAAGAAATCCAGTGGAGTGTCTCCATCACCAAAAGAAATAGAAATACTATACTTTGTAAAATAGAAAGTGTAAGTATAATTAGCTACAACTAGACATGTATAAATCTGTGAAGGAAAACTTACTTCAGAGTAACCCCCATATATCCGGCCCACTTTGACCTACAGGGCTCAAATTTAAATTTGTCCGAGGTATAACATTAAGATATCTACATACTAAGTTTTGAAGCAACTTTGCTCTGAAGTAAGTTAATAAGTTAGGATATATATTATCTAAATTAATTTATTATGTTACACAAAAACATTAAAATCAAGAAAACTAAGGGCGTTTTAAATTTAAATTTGATTAGCTATAATAGCAACCGACGAATTACAGCATGTCTGAATTCAATTGATATTTTAATTTATTTAAAGATTTCGATGGTCAACAAAACGCATACGAGATGTGATAAAACAATACCTTATAAATATAATAGAAATTAAATTATTAAAAAAATAAATTATTGATTTTTATTTTGTCATTAAAAGTTTATCAAATACGGAATTTAAGAAAATTTTTTAAAAATTGTGTTTAGTCAATATTTCAACACCGTATTTTGATGATCAGGCATCCAATAAAATATTTTTATTGTCAGTGACTGAATGGAAATAAAATGTCTGGTCATTTTTCTTCCTCTGGCGATTTCCACCGCTACGCAGACCAGACTATTCAAACCCTCACACAATTCATTACCACAGAAAAAAAATCAATCATTATTGCCGGTTAAATGGAACTGCAACTCATTCTGCATTGATATAATTGAAGGCGTACATATCCCGAGATAATATTAACCGATCTTCCGCATATTGAAAACCAAATGAAACGGATATTAAATTTGTGCAAGGGGCTTAATGTAATTTTCGAACAGGACAGAAACAATTATGCTGTCAATAATTACCAGAATGTTAAATAAAAACCAAATTTTCTAATTTATCTATATAAAATATCTATTATAAATATGGTTAAAATTCATATAAAAAATACTGTCTATCAAAAAGTATTTTTTGTAAAAATGGATAAAAACAGATTGTTCTGGAATTAATTTCTTTTATATTAATTAAGTTTGTTAAAAAAAAAACAAGAATGCTTTATAAAGAAGAGCGACCCCATCAGCAATAAATATCTAACAAATCCCTCTTAATTAAATAAAGTTCGCGTTTTCCACCAAAAACTTAAATTCCCATCCAATAAATAACTGCAGCTGTCATAAAATATATAAAAGTTGTTGGGTAATTTCTCAATTATCTGTCTAAGATAGAAAAAGTGTGAGATAGCCGCAATAAAACACACCTGTAATACTAAATCTACCGATCGCTTTGCCCGAAAGCTTTATGATTTAGTCTGGATCTTGGATTTTTTAAGTTTTCCGCCTTTCATAGACCAGTAGTCAAGAAATATAACAAATTTTAAACGTATACCATCTGATGTTTCATTATTTATTTTCCGACCAATTTCAACTCGATTTTTAAATATTTGAAATGTGTTAGTCACTTCAATTTTATGTTTTTAGAAAATATATAAAAAGTTTACATGTACAACCATCAATTAAAATATAAAAATACTTGCTACCCCCAGGAAATTAGTCTGATGAGTCTGCAAAGATGTATGTGGACAAAATCCAATTTTTTAATGACACTCTTTAAAAGGTAAACAGGGTTCGTACTGGATTTGTTTAGATTACTTTTTAATGTGGCGAAACTGTCTCATACTTACTCTGTTTATGTGTCCTAATCTTTTGTGTCAAAAAAGTTGTATTTGGCATTAGCTATGAACAATAGCTTATTAAGAGGTATCTAGCCGATAAATACCGACAGTTTCTTTTACTGTAGCTTGTATTTCTCCTTAAATATTGTAGTCATCATTGTGAAATATGGTTGCGAATCCGTTAGACTGTAACTGACTTACAGATACGAGATTCAAACAATATTTAAAACGTGTGTAACTTCTGAAATCGTTTTGAGATTGTGATTTTAATTTGATAAGAATATCTCCTATTCTTTCACTAAAGAGGACATCATTATTAGCGACTGATATTATTTATGTCTTTGGTATAATTTACTATTCAATCATTGCGGCGGGACATATGGGCTAATGCACCATTTTTCTAAATTCTTTGACTGGTATTCTAAAACTACTATAAAAGGTTTTCTTTTGATTTAATATCTTCAAGTTTATTGAATTTTTTTTGTCTAATGAATATTCAGCACATATTTTCTTTCTTTCAACTGTTCAAAATGAATATATTGCAGAAAAACTACAGGAGTAATAGAATTTGGACTCGATGTTTTGGTAGGGAAGAAGTTCTTTGGATATAAAGACGGTGCATTAAATCAAAGAATTTATGACAGAATTCTTTTGGACAGAATGATGATATGATGTCGGTTTACTCTACACAGAGTAACCTAACGTTACATTTGATTTGCGGTTTACTAAGAAATCTAAAAATGGTAGTGATTTGTCGTTTTTAACTTCCCTTGTGAATGTTATGGATAGATGTAGGTTGTTGGTGTGGTTCAAAAAATTGAAAAGGGACTGATAATGAAAGTTTCATCTACGTATTTCAACCAGAATTTAAATTTTAAATCAAATTCAGTTCATAAATTGTATATGCATGTTGTGGTAAGAAAATACAATGTTCTGAGCAGGCTTGTTCATCGATTCAGATCTTTGTCTTCATAAGGCTTCTTTAGATGTACTGGCATTCCTCATATGAGTAAAATTTTCGTTAATTTAAAAAATAAATAAAATTGTTGAGTATTACTGGTCTATTAAACTTGGTATTAGATTATATTTTATGTCTAAGATAAGTTCAGGCGAGATCGTGAATTTCAATAGTGCTTTTTAGTTTATTTTCGACATGAAACTGGTGAAAAATCGATGATTGCCGTTTAACTTTTCACCCGTCTTCAGCCTTATTAGCAAAACCTTGCGACGTTCTAAAAGACCTTAATGATCCCAAATCAATTTTGATTAGTAGGCATGTTAAGGTGCATTGAACATAGAGGAAAAAAGAAAATTTATACAATAACGTTAAGTAAAAAGAGTTTAGTTTAATTCGTCTACGTTTTATTATACTTTCTAACGCTTATCGTGGAGCTTAAAAATCTAAATTATTTCATTTTTTAGTTTATTAATTGAAATAAAGAACCGTGTCTACCATTGAGCCTTAGTGATTCATATAAATACTGATTAATTAGTACTTTACGTTACAGGGAGCTTAATGAAATTGGATTTCGAACAATTAAAGCTTTTAAGATAATTAGCCTGCATTTTTTAAGCCATAATCAGAAATGATGCTGAAATATTTTAGAAATTATTAAATATTGTTTATAATAACAGTTTTTTAAATAAAACTAGAAAACCAACAATAAAAAATATTGCATTTTTCATATTCCACCTAGATAATGGCGTGAATATTTTAATAATTAAAATTATAAGAAATTAGAAATATTTAGGTTGGGGTACATTCCTTAGACCCCTTCTCTTCATTATCAATTTATAATTTTTCCTTAAAATATGTGAATTAACTCTTCATAATAATGTTTTGTCTTATTATTTTATTAGAGATTCAAATTTGTTTTTAATGAGAAAATAGTATTTTAGAAAAACAATAAAAAGTAAAATCAATTTTTATCTCTAAGTAATAAGTTTTTTTTATAATATTAATCAAACAATTAAAATGTATATTATAATATAAGTTTGTTTTCTTCTAATTTAATTTTAATCAGTTGATTTGAAATTACCTATTTTCATTAGATTTCTATTGATTTAAAAATGAAAAGAAAAATGCTTTAAAAGAGAATCTAAAAAACTATGAAGAGAGATTCGATTTTATTAAAAATTTTACGATTTTCTTTATTTTATGGACAACGCCTTTCTGGAGTCTGTTTTATTGTTAAAATGTTTATGCTGACGCTACTTAGCCCCAAAACTATTACTACTTTAAATTCCACATATCCATCAGACATACGGAAATAATAAAATCCTAAACAACATGGTGTATCTTTGTGCTGATCTAATGGTAAAACTTTTTAATAATTGGAATTTAAGAATAAATATTCGTGTTTTATATAGTGGCCTATTTTCTACACAAAGAATTTCCAAAAATACAAGAATATATTGATATTACTCTATACAGATAAACCTTTTTACTGTGTGTGACAGTTCTTTGATGAAAAAACTGGTGTGATACCTTTTTAGGGTCCATAAAAACATTCTCTTTTTCACTTTATGTTCGCCTGTATCTCGTGTTTGGATACTTCAACAACTAATTCAGTTTACTTGTAAGTTGCTTTCCCTTTTACAGAAGACTATAAAGGGTAGTGGCAAATGGCCTAATATCACTTTACGTGACAATGTGGCATGATAATACAACTATAAAATATAATTTATTATGTACAAAATATTTGTAAATATAATATTTAACCTTTATTCTTCTATAAAAATGTATTAATCATATAGAACATACTGTATAATCAACACATCACTGATGATCCTTGTCTGATCCAAATAACACGTTCACGTTTTCACTTAATTCTTTTTTTGTATACTAACAATAGCGTTCACTTGAGCAGTTCTCATACTTTTTTTTGAATATTTTTTATTCCGATTCATATAGGGGATTGTTTTTCAAATAGCTATTGTCCTCTGTACCTTCGATAGAAATATAACCCCGTGATAATGAGTTTTTGATTGCCACCAGACTGTCCTAATCCAACTTTATTAATGGGAAAACAAAATGTTTCCTTTACTTGTGGAAAATTGAGTTTTTCCATTTTGTGAGATACTAAGACTTTAGCGTCAGTTTTATAATTTTAGCTTTAGTTAACAGCATGAAAAAACTTTAGTGAACAACTTCTCTAAAGTTCTTATGAAACTAATGCAAATTTAGTTATAAATTAAATTTAAATTTTTAATTAATTAGATGAAATACATTTTTCACATTATCTTAAGCTAAAAATATTTCAAGCTAAATATTGTACTCCTGACGATAAAATAAAGGCATATATTTAAATTTTTTATATTTTAATTTCAATTTTGTATTGTTGAACGCCAAATTAATTTTTTGTAAGTAAAATTAATAATCATAGAAGAAAAAGTTAAATATATTATACTTAGAAAAATAATTTACACACAAACAATTATTTTATTTGTAGTTTAACAAAAAAATAACCATTAATTAGTATTGTTTATTACTATGTATAGGTATTATATGTAATATTAGTGTGTGTATTATTATTATTTTCAAAATTAGGTGTTAAGTTATCAAATATCATAAAACAAAGCGGAATTAATAATAGGTAGATGAATAATGCTATTTTTCACGTCTGGCTCATCCATTAATGTAAGTTATTATCGAAATACAACGCCCTTATTGGGATTTAGTGTTTCGACCGTAATGCAATCTTTATAAATATCCCTGAATTAATTTACAATACAGGGTAAGCCAATAACAAATACTATCTGATTGCTATTGAATGTGTTTTAAATTCGAACTGCTCAAAAATGTTGGATTAATTAAATATATATTACCCTACAAAGAGTTGCTTTAAAAAAAGATAAATGTTTTTGAAGTTTGTCAAAAATCTAAATGCATAGATCTATATTTCATATTAAAAAAGATCTTACTTTACTTATCTTAAACTTATACAGTGCGGATTCATACAATTTATTATATAGAATTCAAACGATTTTAAAGGGCAACGCAGTATAAATATATTAACAACGATTGTGAAATAATGAATGATTTGTCTTTTCATTAAAGAGTAAACTCAAAAATGTTTTCCATCCACGCTTTGGTCTCTCCCGACAATAATTCCAGAAGTTGTTTTTATTGCCTCTGTGGCCATAAAATCAAGTTATCGTTTTTCATTTTATGCGTTTATCGTTTGTCATTTTCCACTTCTATCTTTGACCAACCACAATTTCATTAAATGCCGTGTTTTACCATTTGAACCAATTTTTATTTATTGTTCTTGATATGAGACTTTAATCTGCATAAACTTTTATTGGTATATTTATTCCATTTTATATTTATATTTGAGGTTTAAAAGCGATTTTAAACGAAATCAAAGATCTGATTTCTGAAAATATATTTGTTTGTAAATGCAAACGTTTTTTATTACTTAAAAGTGAAAATAATTTGCTTTGGAATATAGTAAAAGTAAAATTTAAAAAGGAAAGCTGTCATTAGCTCAAAAAAGTAATTAAGTTTTATTTGCATCGTGTATCTTGCATAATGAAAAGCATATTAATAATTCAAATGAAGTCTGGAAACAATTGCTTTCATTACGAAAGAATGTAATCAAAGTGGATTCAAAGTTTTGTATTTTTTACCAAGGCAGATGTAAAATTTACATAACTCTACCCTTTATAGCAGGCCTCAATGTTATTAAAACACAATTTTGCATTCGAAATTAGGAAGCACGTGAAGAAACTTTATTAAATCACTTTGAATTTTTTGATCGATGTTGTGATTAAACATCTTTCCTGATTTAAACGATTCTTTAAGCACAAAACACTACTTCCAGGTATTTATATTATATTACTTATTAGTATTACGATATCAATTTCAAATATTATATCTATAACCGTACGCTACTTACCACTTTAGCGGTAATGTCTTAATACTGCACTATTGCATGCATGTTACCGCTCGCCATGTGGTAATGAGCCATTATTGGTCTAGTACGGTAATTACAGAATAATTCAAAAATGACAAATTATAGATGGACCATAAAAATATCCCATGTAGTTTTGGACATTATATTAAATATTTTATATCGGATTGGAATAAGTCCAAGTTTACGAATGGTTCAGAATTAGTCAGTAACTAAATTGTTGATTTAGACAAATAATTAGAAAATATCAATCAAATTACCTTTAAAGGTCTCTCTTAAGTCTATTAATTATTAACTTTTTCATGTTGTAACGTAAGTACAAAAATTAAAAATATATTTTAGTATTTTATTTTATTAATTATTTTACTTGATTTTGTAACAAAAACAAAGAAAAATCTATATTCGTGTTTTTTTTATTAATTACATTTCATGTTATAACCAAAAGAATTCAAAATCTATTTTTGTGTTTGTAAAATTGTTACAATCACATTCTCCTAGTTCCAACCCTGTATTCCTGGAAGGTATTCTACTATAATTTGCAACCTACAATACATTTATTTATGTAACTACAATTGCTAATCAAAATAATAATTGTATTGTACATATGTTTGCGGATTACATAAGTCTGATTTATTCAGCCGAAAATATTGATAAGATAAAAATTGATATTCAAAATTACCTCACTATAACTTCTTCTTGGTTAAATTTAAATTGATTGTCTTTAAATTATTAAAAAGCATCTTTTATATTAACAAGTAAACAAAACAACCTATTAAGTTCACTCAAAAATCTATTAAATAATAACATAAAAATTTTTAGGTCTGCACTTATCGTGGTATATTCAAAAATTACGGAAAAAATAGCACCTATATTTAAAATACATTATTACAAAAAAAAAAAATATATATAGTGTGTTTTATAAATAATGGGTTAAAGAAATACTGGAGTATCCTTGGACCAAAATATAAAGATTTAACGTAAAACACTTAATTAAAATAGGCTTAATTACTAAGATACAGGGTGTTTAATTTCAAAATTTACAAATGATTTTTAACAATTATTTTGACACTGTTTAATATTTTATTGTAAAATTTCACAGGCTTAATTACATTTACATTAAACTGTAAAAAACAGAGTTTCTATCTGTGGTGTCAGGCAAGGGGCAGAGGAAGAGTTACATCTCTCTAAATTTTACGCCACTGGTGAAATCGTCATTTTTTTAATTCTTCAATATTTTCGTATTTTCACATAAAGTGAGTATTTTCTAAATATTTGCGTTTGAAAATATAGGACACTTAAGCCTGTGCAAAAGTTTACAAAAAAATATTAAACAGTGTCAAAATGAATGTGAAAAATCACTTTTTAGTTTTAAAATACAACACCCTGTATCAACAAGTAATAGCATTTTAAGTTAAATTTTTATTTGTATTTCAGTCTAAGAATTCTTTAGTTATTCTATGGCCCATTAATAATGAAACACCCACTTTTTTCACAAAAGCTCATGCTGAGAAGAGGTAAATTTTTATTATCCATAGTTTAAAGTTTATATTATACTTTTAGTATAACTGTATTTTACCAACTGGCTTATGTTTGTTATAATTTTAAGTTTTGTTAAAAATAATTATAAAACCAAAAACTATAAATTTCAATTAAAGTTCTAAAAAATGGTTATAGAACAGTTTAGCGTTCGGCCATTTTTTTTAAATTTTAGTATGTTGAAGTTCTTGGCGTTCTGATTAAATGTCTCCATGGGGCCCAACTCAATCCTGTGACCAGTTTTCGAGATATTGATGGTCAAAGTTGAATAAATGGGTGTTTAGGTAATTTTGTTTTAATTTAAATTTCTTAAAAATTGAAGAAATTAAAATTAAAACAAAATTACCTAAATACACATTTATTCAACTTTGACCATCAATATCTCGAAAACTGGTCATACGATTGAGTTGGACCCATGAAGACATTTAATTAGAACATCAAGATCTACAACATACTAAAATTTTATCAAAAAATTGCCCGAAAGCCATTTTCCATAAGAGAAGTGAGGGGCCCATGAATTAATTTTATCCTATTAAATAATGGATCTATCAAAAAAAATCTTCGTTATTTATCAAAAAGTTTATAAAAAAATATTCTTTAAATTTAATGAATTGCAATGAACTTTTCGATAGTTGTATATTTATAGAATCATATACCAAAAATTAATTGTTTAGTCAAACTGTGGTTGTCTATTGATTTTGGCAATGCGTTTATCACAATTTCTTTGTTCATTAGTCTGATGTGTCCGCCAACAATGCCGTTTAACAAATTATGTGTACTGATTTAAAAAAAAGTTGTGTCAGCTCGTTAGACAAATTCGCTTGTTAAATCTAGTAATTTGGTTGGGAGTTTTTAGCCAATACTGAATTTGTAAGGACATTAGTGAAAAATACAGTTTTAAATAATGTTTTTTATCCTTTTCTGGACATGTTAATTTTTATTATATTCTTGATAGTATTTTCAACAAATGAAGAACAACTATATAAGGCTTTAATAGTTTATCTATGTTAATTTTATTGGTTGATTTGGTTGTTATAAATCTCTTAGATCAACAGCACATCTCTGAAAATCCTTCATTCTAAATATATAAATTTCAGTCAAAAATCAACCTTTATGTTTTTAGGGAAATTAGCAATTAATGCAAATAATTTAAAAAATTTGAAATATACAGAATACGATTCCCCACTTTCAAAAAAATTTTATGCAGAACTTCTCGAGTATCGTAGGGAGTAATTATAAGGACATAACCCTAAATAAATAAAAATCAATAAATATATTTACAAAAATCAATTTGTAACTATTTTGTATAAAAATAAAATCTAATTTCAAAAAATCACACTTTCGGAAATGAGGGCATGTTTTTGTAACCCTATTTGTTGTTTCCTATATGATATTTATCACAGGGGTAAAAACCTTTATCGCGAAAAAATAACCCCTGAATTTGCACCCCAATAGAGAATACCGAGCCCGAAATCGCACAGATCAGAAAATTCGCGTCAATCGCATCAAATTTTCAAGCCCTATTCGAAAGGAAGATGGAATTTGTTCATCGTAGGAGAAACCTTTGCCAAGAGTGCAATAGTATATCGAAATAGAAACTGGCCAAACACTTCGGGGTTCATAAGCCGTGATAAAACATGTAAGGAAAATCAGTTTTACTAAAAGCTTTCTATTTTATTATATCATAATGAGAATGTAGAATTGATTCGCTCGTTATTTAAATACTAAAAAAAGTTTACTCACGAAATATTTAAGTTACAAAAAAGGTATATGAATTATTTCTCTCGATAATCGTTTAATACATTTGGTATTCTAATCCTTCTGCTGTATTTATTTTATTAAAGATTACATAAAATATAACGCCTTTAAAAATTGTTCTAATATCTTAAAAAAAGTACAAGACTACAGTTTTTCTCCATCCATGAGTTTGTTTTCTTGTGAATATCATTATTTTAATATGTAGTTTTTAATATAATATAATAGTGTTAATAACTATAATATTTATTTATTTTGTATAATTGTTAATTAGAACTTGAATATCGTTTACGTTTCTTTAGTAGGTTAATAGTATATTTTACATCATAGATGAAAATACTGTTTTTTTTTCTGGTTGAAAATTTGTCCACGAGCAAAATGCCATTTTTTCTATGATAGGTATTGTTTATAAAATACTCGATTACAATTTTCAAAACTTTATTTAAAATTTCAATATAATTGTAAATAAACTGTCACCCTATAAATTGACACGGCTAACAGCCTTCCATGTGAATGTTTTTCTAAACTGTCAACATATACTAATAGACGTGCCTTACCAGTATATTTGTAATAATTTTTTGGCTCGAAAAGAATAAGAAAGATGGCGTATAGTTTCGGACTAGCGCTATATATTTTAGGCGATTACTATTTTGAGAGATATATGATCCGAAACATCTCTCTGGAAGTACCACAATTCTCATCGCTAGGGCATATCCATTAGTATATGTCGATGGGTTCAACTATGCTCTGGTTAACTGTCATTATTCATTTGTTTCATTTTCATCTGTAGAAGTGAAAATATTTTCATCTCTATTGTAATAAACTGTCACTTTCATGTAGAGTAGCTGGTGGAGAAACAATCATTTTCATATACATGAGTAGAAAAAAGTTTTTTTAGTCGATCCAGTTTTTGTTTCTTTAATCATTTGTGCATATTTTTGTACTAATTGCTACTAGAATTTGTATATTCAAAAATAATTGAATCACCTTGTATATTAGAAATGTTAAATTTTCTTCTTGACTGTTGATATGTCCAGGACTACGGCTATATTAATTTCATGTTTGCCCAGAGGACCATTACTGGCTCTGGTTGGGGAGAATGAATGGCCGACCTTGATTCGTTAATAATTTATTATTCTTGATGGAATTTTCACTGGCAATTTAACGTTCCGTTAAAATAAAGGGATGTACGGTGTCATAAAATTAAAAACAAGATCAACCCTAGAATAGGAACTGAAACCTTCCTATACATTTTTTATTGGATAGGGAGAAAAGTTCTTGGAGTTTTTATTTTCTTATTAATTTTTTTATATTGTTTAATGATAAATGGAAGGATTTTTATTATACATCCCTTGAAGCCATAACTTGTTTGTAGATTGTTTTGGGGTTTTCCTTGATATTTAGCACTATCGTTCGTTCATCTTTATAAGATGTTATAGTTATCTCCATTGATACAGTTTGTTCTTAAGCACCTTATCTATCCTAACTTAACCTTGTTGGTATTTTCTTTTCCTTTCCATTATTTCGTATTTTTTGTTTCATGTATTTTTTGTTATAACCAAGCTCCGGATTTTGCGGCCGAAAACAGGGTCGGCCTATATCTCACAAGCAATTTCTAAAGCTTGGTGTTAAACACAGAGTTGATCCGGTGTTTTTCTGAATATCGCTATTTAATTGTTTACACTTATAATCAGGGCTCAAACGAGTGCTAAAGATTGTCCAACAACTAAAACGTCCCCACTTCTCTAATTTTCCATTTGTTCTTTCCTTCCCCACTTCTGTAATTTTTAACGTAGCGGTCGGTTTACTTGTTGGTCAAAGTTTAATATTGCCGCAAAAAACAGGGTCGGCTGTAGGATGTGTATTAAATATGCATCGATAAATCAATATAAATATTTTACTTTTTAATCTGTGTCGCTATTTTTTTAAGATTGTACTAAAAGGGGTAAAAAATTAATGTTATTTGTCATTTTTATACGAAGAATAGTAATATTTACATACATTATTTTTCGACAATGATAACATACTAGTTGTCATATACTAACCATCATCCCTATCCATAAAAAAGTTCCACTAATTATAAATAACAATTAAGTTACTATTAGCAATAACGAAATATTTCGTTTATGTTTTTTGATGTTAATTTGAACAGCATAAAAACTAAATATCCTAAGGACCGTTTGTGACTTTTTTGTAAAGTATGGGCGGCGTGATATAATTTATTATCAAAATTAATTTATTTTTGGACCCGACATTTTTTGACATTCATATTTTGCACACAATATTATTAGTTCAACCAGATGCGGCCGGCCGACTTTCAGTGAGGGATACGAAATTCATACGAGGTCTAATCATCAATTTTATATGGTTGGTTTTATATGGTATTAACTAGTAAATTTATCAGATCCGGTACATGAGACTTTTTAGCTGTTCGGATTGACTTCGTATAGACTATAACCGACAGACGAAAGTATATTTGCTTCACGGACAGGATTTTAGGCCGTATGAATAGCCAAGTAATTTTTTAAGGTAATTTGTGAATTTGTGCATACAAATATAATGTAGATTATTTTATGGCTTAGCGCTTTGAACGGTCACTACTGTTTCAATTTTTTCCAAATACTCTCACATAAAAGATACATTATTAATTAAATAAAAACATCGAAAAAATATACTTTACAAAAATCATTTTAACAGGATTTACATTTTATGCAAAAGCATAATTTTTAATTATTCAAAAAGATAAGTTTTATTAAAAACTACCCACTTATAATTTTAACGTTTTCGACCATATTTAGCATGATATCTTTATATAGTGCCTTTTTTTAATTTTTTTGAGTTATTATGCTAATTTTTTAAAATAAAAAATATATATTTCTTAAATCAAGTTTGCTATAGACTAGTTTATTAAAAATTTAAATTTGACCTTTCGTATGCTAATCAATTTTAATTTTTCAAATACGGACAGATTTTGAATCATTCTTTTCATATTGTTACCATTTCACTTTAATTTAAATTTTTATTCAAATAATAAGCAATTTTCAATGTTTTTGTTATTTAAATTTGAAAATGAAAGTGTTTTATGGTCGTACCTAAAATAGGACAGCAATAATATTTTAACTAACTATATATTTTCTAATTGTATTATTAGCAATTTCAAAAACATTTTGTTACTCTTACTAATTTCACTAAACATAAAAAATTAAATAAAAGAAAAACTAATCTTAAGAAAACTGAGCGTTCTGACCATTCATGAAGTACAGAAATTTAGTGACGTTATGGAAAAAATTTAATGTTAAAAAAAAGAATCCAACAACTTCTATACTAGAAGTGTTCGGAAAGTTGGATTAAAATAGTGAGAACGTAAGCTCAAATTTTGTATATCTATTCATTTTTTAGATTTAAAAACATTTGAGAATGCTATTTTAGGGTGCCGGACAATTGCCCGAAAACAATTTCCCGAAAGACAATTTCCCGAAGACAATTGCCCGAAATACAATTGACCAAAAGAATCATTTCCCGAACGGACAATTGCCCTAAAAGACAATTGACCGAAAATAGTAATAATATTTTTATTCTCAATATAGGCATTTTTATGGGGGTTTATATACGTTTATAAATAGACAAAAAAAAACAGAAAAAAATAAAAACCAATAAAATGTAAAAAATATGACATTTTGGATGAAAATTTATTCCAAGTTTTAAACACGTCAGCAATATGCTGCCAGTCCTAAGCCTGGAGAAATGGAACAATTCGAACCTGGAGCTCTCGGATTTAAAAATATTAATAATTTAAATATTTTTTCGGTCAACTGTCTTTTGGGGCAATTGTTATTCGGGCAATTGTCCATTCGGGAAATGATTCTTTCGGTCAATTGTATTTCGGGAAATTGTCCATTCGGGCAATTGTCTTTCGGGAAATTGTTTTCCGGCAATTGCCCTAGATCCGCTATTTTAGCATATACAGCACAAACTCCTGTTTTGGAATCTATATGTCTTTCTGTTTGTCTGTCTATCAGTAGAGTAATATGATTATTTTTTAATTTATGGTATTTCTTTTGAATGGACAAAGTTTTCATAAATTTATATTATATATTGATTATTTTAATAAGTTTAACTTGGGCTGCCAGTTTCTCCGTAACGCTTCGTTCGACATCAAAACTGACAACACTTTTTTGGATAATTTTTCGTCTTAACCAAGAATCTGAAGTCAGACAGAATTATAGATTCCAAGGAGATTGTGAAAATTACAGCTCTTAACAGTTTAAAAAATAAAATAGTAGACATCCACGGTTAGAGTGTTTTGGAAAATAACTTTTTTGATTCAAATTTAAGGTTTGAGCTTCACTTTAAAAGAAAAGAAAATAAGGCCTATTTTACAGATTTCTTATATAATATAACATCTTCCGACAAAACATATGTTGTTATTTTTTAAAAGCATTTAATTTCAGTTGTGTAAAAATAGTATATTGTTTAACGAGCAAGGAATGGTAGTTATTTCCCACGAGTATGAAGTTTGCAGCATGAGCCGCAGGCGAATGCTGCAAATCATACGAGTGGGAAATTAGCATTCCATGCGAGTTAAACACTATACTTTTTCTACGGCTGTAATAGATAATAGCGAAATGATTTAACAAATAACATGAATTTCAAATTTAACGTCATTCAAAATTTCTATTTAGGTACAATTAAAATATCAATAACACTTAGTATAAATGAGAAGTTTTGAAAAATGATTTGTAGGACTTTTCATATTTTTCCTTAGATAATTCTGGAATTAAACTTAAACATGCCTGATTTGCGGCACAGCTATATAAATATACGAAAATAGAACTGTCATTACTTGAAATTGACATTCCATGAAAGACCTGATTTATTGAAATAATTACACAATAAATTATTGTGTTATCAGATACGGAAATGAAATTGGAGACATACAATGTACCTACCTCATTGATCTATCAAGAACAGTTAAGAAAGAGCAGTTTTGTATTATAGCCGTAGAAAAAATATTTTGCTTAATAGTCCATTGCACCGTGGTTAAAATCGCGTATTACCCCCCAAATTCTGTAAAAGATCATCGATTTTTATGAAAATTTGGAATCATGCTCGTATAATTCTCTACTTCAAAAGTTGCCCTATGCCGATATGTGATTTTCGCCTAGGGGTGAAATTTATTACATTTAAAGTAACCGTGGAAAGCTATAGAGGAGCAAATTTTGAGCAAAAAGTGTTTAATAAAGTGTTTTTGAACAGTTAATACTTTTGCTGTTAGTTGTTTATCAAAAAAATGCTTGTTTTTAAACGATTTTTGACGAATATCTTAAGAACCGTTCTAAACACAAATGAGGCTTTAAGCTAGCAATGAGATTTATTTGAAGCATTCAACGTAAATTCACGGAAAAACAATAAAAATTTCGGGAAAAACCTATAGAACATTTTACAGTGTATTTGAAATATAGGCCATTTATTAATTAGTTTCTTTACATTTGAACAAATATTTACAATTATTTAAAAACTGAATGCTTACAGGGGGGTGTTTAAGCGTTCCCGTTCCATAGCATAAATGACCATAAATCTATATTATTATTTTACAATTATTTATATTTAAATTTTTTTCATAAGAAAAGTGTCCTGTATAACTTTTTTGATTTATGAACACTTAGATATAGAAAAATCCAAAATAAATAGCCACTGACAGCTTTTGGTAAAAACTGAAATTACATTTTTTTTTTAATTATCAGCGATCTCAAGAGGGTCATTTTTGTAGCTCCGCCATGCCGCATCTGTGTCTGTAATTGTCCTGAGGGCCAACATAAAATTAACGCCAGTCCTGAATGCCACATGGCTTTCACATCGATTCGAACGAGCTTTCGTCCTGCGGCAGCGCAAGCTCTCCTTCCGTCGTTTGATTGGCTGGCACTGATGTCATTCTTGTTTCTATATATAGCCGATGACTCATACTTCTAACAGTATTCCCCCAAATTCTTTAGCGAGAACACGCTGCAGCAGCATTGTTTGTATTTTGTGAGCGTATTAGGTTATGGTTTCGTTTGCGGTTTGTTTAACATTTAAAATTGGTAAGTACTGTTTTTTGTAGCTTTGATATTTTGTTAACTATATTAGATTTAGTAGTTGAAAGTGTTGTCACATGAATCTAACTATTGTTACGGACTGTAAACCACTTTGGGGTTAGGAAAGGGTTGGTTCTTTGACTTCTTTGTTAATTTGAAGTACTTTTTTCTGTAAAAAGTATTGTGGTACAGAAGTGCAGGTGAGTAGTAAATATATAAAAGTTATTTTAAAAGTCTGTTAAATATTGGGTATATTAGTAAAAATTAATGAATCATCCCTATCAGATGTTAAGGTCCAAATTTTAGTACTTAATAGAACTATTATAAAATTATCAATAATATAGGGGTGAATTTTTAATTTCAAAATACATAATAAATATATTTTAGTTTAAAAATCTACTACAATAAGCTTTTTAATAGATTTTTATTTTCCAATATTGTAAAAAATTATGCAACTTTTCCGCATTTTTAAATTACCTCTTACCATAAAATAAAGTTCTCATAACAATACAAATTTTAAGGTAACATTTAATAAATACTTTTATTTATTTATTTACAAATGCATAAAATATATATTATAAAAAACAGGCTATGTACAATTAAAAATATCAATATTATTAGAAAATAGAATAAAATTCACATTAAAATTAACTCTTAAAAAATATAGTATTATTATATATCTTAGGGTAATGCGAGGTAATTTTAGGTAACAATTAATAATAATTAATTGAATTGTATATGTAGAGAAATAAAAGAGAGCAGTAGGCGACGCTTAAGTGACTGTCCATATTGAAAATAAACGATCTTGAGGAAAACCATTTTTGAAGGTGTGAAAATGTAAGGTTTTCACAAATCTCTACTTACTTCAAATTGATTACGTTATTATTGTAAATTAATAAAAATACGTTTTTGGTAATTGGCTTATTTTTTTAAAGTACTTTTAACAAAAAAACTAGGCCAAGAAAATAAACTAAAATGGTACAGATAAATGATCTAAAAATAGCCGATAAATTGTTTTAAATGTTAATTACCTTTTTACAAAGATATTTGATTGTAATCTATATTTTAAATAAGATTTTTATAACCTATCAAATAAAGTGTCACATGAACCCCTTGCTATTTAAAAAAAATGAGGGGGTAGCTGTCACTTGAAGGGGGTTCATCTAAATACCGAAAATTGTATACCATTAGATATTCGGATAAGTTGGGGAGGGGGCGGGGGGTAAAAATCAATTATCTCACTCTTTGAAATCACAGCCTCTTATCTTAAAATAATATTTTTTGCAATGTTTTCTTTCTAGAAATATTCGAAGTGAACTTCTGAAATTAGTTTCCATAGATTATTTTAAGCCTACCTATTTAATGTTTTTTATTTAAAATAAAGGTGAAATACTAATTTTGAACCAAAAAAAATGTGGTTAAGTATCTTTTTAAAACCTATATAAAAACTGAGCATATTAAACTAGATTAAATCAATCATTTTAACTAAAAAATATAAAATAATCTGTGGAAACTGATTTCATATTTAACAGTTCCACTTCGAAGTTGCTACAAGAAAAAAAAAAAGAAAAAATATTGCTTTCCAAATAACAATTTTCTATAGTTTTTAAAATAAAGGTACTTTAGTCTTGAATTAAATTCATATTTTTTTACTTCCCTCGTATATGTTAATTCTTTTTATAAATGTTTTAAATGAAGCACCAGTTTTTATCGAGATAAATTTTTCATAAAAATCAAAAATAAAAAAGTTTTTCTAATGGTGCAAACTTTTAGAGGACACTGTACATATAATATTTTTTCTGATTGACTTTATCTTTTTGTAGCAGTAAGAATTATATTTAAGGAAAATAAGAGATTTATAAATATTTTAAAATAATATTAAAAAATTTGTATAACTAATATTACAAATAAAGTATCTTATTTTCCGAAAAAGACCTGAGGATAATAACAATTTGTCCAGAAAATCCCCAGAAAAATCTCCAAAGGCACAGTTATCAAGACTTTTATGGTCATAAGCAACATCTCAGAACAGCAAAATGTACCTAGACAAAGTATTTTCAGGGAAAACATATTAGAGCTATCATAAAAGAAATGTAATTTAGGAGACTCACTTCAATATAAGAGAATGAAACTCGCATTTGGGTTGTTCTTGTACGAAAAATTTTCTAATAAAGAATAAGAATCAGGTGTTCAATACATATGTGCCTATCGCTATTCATGACGAATACAAGAGGGAGTTTTTATATATTAACGCCAAAAAAAGCTCATCTTTGAAGAGCTTTCTCGTTAAACTGGAAAACTTTCAATGTTTTGTAGACACGCGAAAACTTGAAAAACTCGTTATTAAAAAGAATATCCAAGAAAAGATTTTTCTTTCACGAATTAATGCTTGAATGAATTTATTAATTTTAGCATACTTAAAAAGTTTTTAATATGTTCCGTACTTACACAATGTGACGATCAATTTGATAATGATCTTAAAATAATCAATTATCCCTTTTATAAAGTTATTAAAAAGCGATGAAATACCTTTGTTTATTAATGACTATGGTAACATTGATTTTTCCCTTGTGAGTGAAATAATAAAACAAAATTTTAGTAGAAGTTTACAACACTAGAAAAATGATTAAAACCCCCCGCAGACTGTTCAGCCTAATTATGAACGGATGGTTTCGCCTGCAACGCAATCACAACGAAAAAGGTTTTTTACATATGTGACGTTGGTCCTCGGCCAAATTGGTATGCACGCTATGTACACCAGTTGGGTTTTTCCCCCAAATTTTATTTCGATTGCTCATTTGCAGGTTTACGGATTTTCAAAATACATGAGGTTAATATTAAATTTGGTGTTATTTTTAAACGAATTAAGCGAGAGAGATTTGATGTATATTGCATAGAAACAATTTAGGATAATAGTAGAAGAGATGGCCTATTTTTCAATTAATTTGAAGCGCGCTATATAAACACGGTGTCCCATAATTAGAAAATAACAGTTTTTGTTACAGGATGTTAAAGTTGAAAATTAAAAATTCTTTTTATTATGAATTATAGATTTGTAAATCGATCTTTGCTAAACTTGGAATGTAATTAAAATGAAGGAGCGGAAAAATAAATTTGCCTATTTTCCAGGCGATAGTAGCATCTTCTAAAATTTTACTTGGTTCTTCATTCTAAATTCTTATTTTAATTTTAGTAAGCTTTATTCGTAAGTAAATATCGTACTATTGAAAAAATGTAAATATGGTATTTAAATAAAGTTTTGAGTAGTACCGTAAAATTTAGGAGGAAGATGCTAGTCTTATCTCCTGCCGTACGCCTCTGGCAATAGTGAAAAAATTGAGTTTTTAAATAATCATGTAGGTAAATCAGTATAATTGCATTCAAGTCTTAAATTTATAGACAAAAGTCATTTTTCAATTTTCAACTTTAAGCGATTTAACATATTTTGACTCTTTTGTCTTCATCAGTATCGAAAATGGACGGCAATGATCAAACACAGAATATTAACCATTTTTTAGTAACATTCTAACATGAATTTCGTAAAATTTAAGTTGTTTCATTATTGCTCTAAATTATATATACACGGTGTCTCAAAATAAAGGGGACAAAATTCGGCGGTGGAATGTTTTCTTAATTTTAAGACCAAAAATCTTTATGAACCGATTTTCTAAATTATGTATTAACGAAGTTACAGGGTGTTAAATTTTTAGAAAAAAATAACATTTTTTTGTATAACTCCAAAACGGCTTTATATTTTGTTATGAAATTTTTTGTGTTTGTCTATATTAATTAGTATAATATTACAGTAATAATTACTTAACTCGAACCAGGGAGGTACGGTAGAGAGGGGTCCAACATATTACAGACAGGTAATTATTACTGTAATATTAGATTTATTAATATAGACAGAGACAAAATATTTCTTAAAAAAATATAAAGATGTTTTGGAGTTATACAAAAAAATGTTATTTTTTTTCTAAAAATTTAACACCCTGTAACTTGGTTGATACTTAATTTAGAAAATAGGTTCACGAAGACATTTGGTCTTAAAATTAAGTAAACATTCTACTGCCGAAGTTTGTTTGCTTTATTTTGGGGCACACTGTATATTTTTTAATATCCATACTTGTTCATTTTAATTAACATTTTGTGGTATTTCAATGTACAATATGTGGATAAAAATTGTTTTAAATGTTATTCTATTTTACCTTTGATGCGATTTTGAATTTTTGTATTTTATAATAAATGGAATTGGTTTTTTTCATCCTAAGCCTAACTAATTACTCCTGAAACCAATTGTTGGAAACAATATAAAAGTATATTTAAGTTCCTATTTAGTTAGTTGACTTGTTAATAACTATTTTTATATTAGTAAATACTATTTTTGGCTTCTTCCCTGTGTTTAATTTAATAATTTTACATAAATCTTCAAGAAGAGTATATTTTTTTAATACATTTTATTATACATGTGTTTTAATCAAGTTCTCATTCGTCCCTAAGGAAATCAGTGCTTCAGTTAAAAGATCTCGTTTTGATTTTCTATCTAGTCGGCTAGAAATGTCCATTAAAAAATAGATTTTATTGTCGGCTTTAAGAGGAAATATCGCAAAAAGCTATCGTTTATTCCGAATAGGGTTTTCATTTTGAGCGCATTTTCAACAGCCAGATGAATTATAAATTCCACAAGCAGAACGGCTGCACTTTGTAGTTGTTTATCGATTTTGCATCAGCATAATAACCATAATTACATTACTTTACAACTGCAAAGTCAAATATTAAAATCGGCGTTGCAATTGTTTTATCTCTTTACGATCTTTGTAAAAAGGAATTTTCATAAACATAAACAATTCATTCTTTTTAGAGTTTCGTGTTTTGAAGTCATGTTAAACTCGTTCGAATCGTTTTTGAGATTTTTGAAACTTATCTTATTTTATCTTAAAAGTAACGAAACTTTGTGCAAAACCTACTTTAAAAGTTTGTATTCATTTTTAAAATTATTGACCCAGTTTTGAACGTTTGCTAGAATTAAATATAAAAATTTGGATAGAATTTCAACAAAATATAAACTAATCAAATTTGGACCATGAGATACTAAAGATAAAATTAGAATTTTTCTACGCTTTCATTCATTGGCGAAATAGTAGAATTTAAGCAACAAAATATTCTACTTTTTATTTTAACTTAACATCCATTTTGAAATTGTCTATTTTGTAATTAATTTTTTATTGGCGAATGTTTATCTTGAAAAACTTGTTTAGTAAAGTAATTACCAATATTTAGAACTTATTATTGATCAATAATATAAAAATTGCACTTATAAAAAGAAATATTACCGATGTGATACCAACATTTTTAATTTCTACTACAAATTATTAAGATAAATTAAAATTAAAAATTATAATCAAAAAATATATGAAATAAAATAAAATTTAATTAAAATTAATAATTTAATATATCATACTTTTCCTTTTTTGTCCCTAATTTTGATTACAAATATGATTATTTATACATCAATATTAACATATTTTTATACCTACTGTTAAATTCATTTTTATACGTCATTATTGTATAAAATTATACTGTGCTATTTAAAGTTTTAATTAATATTCTTTATTTTTGTGAAAATATTGGTTAAAATTTTATATCTCGTTGAAAAACTTATTATTATTACACTTTTTGTCTCTCTTTTTAAATCTAAAGTCCAAATTAAAAAATATGCAAGCGGTCGCGTACAATAACAAACTTTTTATATTCGTCGAAAATTGCTGTAGAAGTTTAACAGGATATTACTTTTTTTTTCTTTTTTAATAAACTATCCGCTCATCCTATTTCTGAGGACATATTTTTCTGATTTGTATAATAAGAAATGTCTTGATCCCAAACATTTATCAAAAACAGAAACATTTAGTAAATGAATCACTTAACATCGTCACCCCAAAAACCTTTTATAGATTTAAAGACCTAATAAAAATCCTTAACTTTTGTTTATGTCTTTCTCTCTTCCGATCCTTCCTACATTTCGTTTCAGATAATGTTTCAGTAGCAAAAGCAGCGACGGTACTAAGGGATTTAATAAATTAAATTTTCTTAACAAACTTTTTTATAAAAAATATAATTAGTCTGATAATAAAATTGGGAAACCCGAAACACAAATGTTATTATTTATTTATTTATGTTTATAAAATAGCATTTTATTTTGATAAAAAAAATCAATATAAAAAAAACTAACGTTACCAAAGTGTAAAATTTTATGAGGTCAAATGTGTTTATTAGATTTATATGTACTATATAAAATTTACGGACCAATTTACGATAAAAGCTTTATTGTTTAATTATCCTCTACATTTCGACGATCGGAACTTACAATCTCAACAGAAAAAACCCAATTTTACGAAAGGAAGTTAAAACAGTTTTAAGAGCCGCCAATACCATATGTTATCTTGCCTGAACTCGTTTTTGGACGAGCGCTCCGTTAATATTAAAGATAGGATGCTACGGTTTTCACCAATCGATTCTGTATTTAATTCTTAAGAGTGCGTCTGTGGTACTTATTTTGTTAAATAAAGTGTAGTAAATTTGAAAAAAGTAGGACAGACGCGGTCTTCTAACTAATATTATAAATATTATGAAAAAAACCACATATTTTTAGTTGCTATATTAGGCAAGATCTCGTCCAAAAACAAATAATTTTAAACCCTGTTCTGCGCCGAAAAAATTGTACTTGAGGGTAGGATTACTTAAAATTAACTGGAAAATATTTAAAAAAATAATTTTTACACCCAATTTATTAGAGTACAAGCCCAGTTTCTATGGGTATTTCTCTAAATGACAACAACGGGCCTCTTAAGTGTGGTGTATTATATAATATTTATATGCAATATTAGAAATAAAAAAAAACTGTAAATTTGATTTTTTTCCGATAGTCGATTTATTTATTTTTTTTTTGAATATTTTGAGGATGTATAAATTTTAACTTGATTTTATTGTACCTCAATAGAAAAAACGTGTACGTCTTTGGTTCTGGTAAGAGGCATTGGCAAGGAACGAAGAAATGGCCTTAGGATGCGTCATCATATAGTTGAAGGATAAGGATTAAACTTAACTTGTGAATCAAGAGGGTTGGAGCAGTCTATAGGTCCAACTCCCCGTAAAACGAAACAGGGGTAGACTATCATTGAAATATTTGAGGTATAATCTAATGTCGTGTAACTCTGATTGCATTACAGGGACTTTTATACGAGGTTCAAAAGTTATTTTCTTAAAATAAAAATGTAACTTATTACAATGACTTTTTAAGTCATGTAGTTTCTGTAGTTGTATTACACATTGAAATTAAATTTAACTACGATGCATTCATTGATTTAATTATATTGATTACCTTCCACAAAATTAAATTTAATAAAAATCTGAAGGACTACAAATATAGATTCTTGGCACAGAACCCTGGAATGAAATGTAATAAAAATAAATACAAGCACATATTCTCCAATTTTAGTTTATATTAATAGTATATTGTGCGAAAAGTGACATTTTTCACACAAGTTTTAAATATTGTTGCACGAGGTGTAAGCCGAAAGCAATAATCTCACAGTGTGTAAAATCACTTTTCCATAAGTGATATAGACTATTTTTTTACGACCATGCGATAATTTTACCAAAAAATGTATATTTACTGACAAGGAACCATCTTGTATCGGCCAATGGAACTCTGTTACATGACGTTTTTGCCAGATTCTGTGCGGATTCTTAATGAACAGTACATGTCCAATCCAATTTCTTTTATTATTTTTACTAGACTACGTTCCTTTCCCTTTCTTCTTAGGACATCCTCATTCCTCACCTTGTCTATCCATTTGATCTAAAGCACGCTTCTCTAAATCCACATTTTATTTCTTTTCCTCTATTCCAATTCTCTGTCACCTCAGTTCCTAGATATTTGTCATTAAATAAACCTTCCAAATATGTATTACCGATCCACTGAATTTCAATTATAAATTCAAAAATTCTATTTTTAAAATGTTGGCGGAATTTTGGTTCATTCACCAATTTTGCCAAAATATATGTGTTCATCCACCAGTTTTATGTGCTAACCGAAATTACTTTATTTCGTCAAATACAAATATTGTAAATAAACACAAATAAAACATCGAACATATTGAATATTGAATATTTTATTTGTAAAAATTAAAAATTGCATTTAAACCTTAGTTTGACAATAATTGTACAGCCATTCATTCATAAAACTCACTTCATTACCAACTTTTTTCCACTTGTTTGGGGTCGAGAAGCGAGTCATATTGAAATCTGCATTAATTATCACTTGCAGAAAAAGTGGAGGAATTATTTGAAGAAATAACTTTTGATTGATTGCTAAAAATTTGTGATTGATGGTTCAAATTGAGCATGAAGTGACTCACAAAACATTCTTTTATATCGACAGCAATAAATTTCAAGTAAAAGGAACAGTTAATTCCCTCTATTAAAATCGTAGGTTAAAATGTAATCTAAGTACTGTCAGCAGTTTATTGCAACATATTAAACATTCTGCTGTCTGGTAAACTTTTTTTTATTAAACTTGAGCCTTAAACTAAGGCAATTACCTCTCTTAAAATTCTATTCACAGTTATTCGCCATAATTCGAATTCCAATTAGGAGATAGGTACTTTTCGAAGAGGGAGAGTCACGTCTGTCTTAGAATTTACGATGAAAAATTGCATTGATTTAATATTGAAACGAAAGTAGACAATCCCTTTTAATTACATGAAAATTCCAGAAATAAAAGAGCATTGAAAATTTGTTCAGTTACTTTAGATACGATTGGAGATTTAAATTTATTTAACACACTTGAAAGATTCTCTAAGGAATCTTTTCATTCTGATCCAGTACTTATCTGTTAGAGACAGATATTTCATTATCTTTAAATGTACATAACTGATTTTTATTATATATCAAAACGTTGAATGGAAAAAAAGTAAATTAATTTATCCGTATGTTCGCACCAGGACGAAAGAACTTCTATTCTTGCATGTATTTATCAATGAGTTAAATTACCTAAATTCTTGTGCGGATTGGTCGGTGTTACTGATTAAAAATCGTTTCGGTGTATTGTGGTAATAGTTTTATTTATAAATGGAAACCGCACACCTACTTTAAGAAACTCTGATTTTATTTTAATTTCTATAAGGTTATTGTTTAGCTGAAAACACGCACCCTTCGGTTTTTAACAAATATTAATCTTTTGTCTTGCATTAAATTAATTTTATTTAAGCATATTTATTTACTACATTTATTACGGTTTTTATTTCATTCACGTTTTTTGTGATGCAAATGCGTTCTTTTATCTTTCTGCTTTCTCTTTGGTCTGGCATCGATTATATGTGCTATTAATAATTTTTATACTGTAGAAAGAAAATAAAAGAAAAAAGTTGTGCACGACAGTGTTGATTGTAGTCTGTTATTTTTATGGAAATTTTTAGAGTTCAACAGTTGGTTATGTTTACAAAACGACGGAGGTAAGCAAACGTTTGATGAAAAAAATAGTAACTCTAATTTTATTTGCAAGAATACGAATAAAATGTTATTGCTTATAAGGTAATAAATTTAATTTGAAGAAAACATATTTTTTACTATTTATGAGTGAATAATCTTATTTTCGCAGCATTTTTTATACTCTTATTGATGGACTATTAAGGTAATATAACAGATACATTTTACAGTATTTTAAAGCTAATAAAAAGAGTATAAAGACGGGGGTTGTTGAAGTGTTAAATTTGCCAATGAAAATTTAATTCAAAGGATTCTTTAAATTTTATAAGCCTATAAAGTCATCGATTTAATGAGAAATTAAATCACCCTTTGTTTGATTTTTGCTTTCAAGTAAATTCTAAATCGGTTTTTAACTTAATAAATCAGTCAGCCCTTTAAGCCTTCCTGGTATTTTTTTCATGAAAGCGGCAAGATATTCAGTAAAGTGCATAAAAAGCGCGTATTTAAGTTGTCGTGCAATTTCAAGAAAGCAAAAGGGCGTGAAAATATCTTGAAGGAGGAGTATATATAGCTGTGGCATTTGACGTTATGAGCCACGGCATAAGAAATGAAAGTCGCTATGCAATAACGCGAAAGAAGATTGGTTCCACAATAGTAAATATGAAATCCCACAACGGCTTTCTTTTCAGAAGGATTCTTCATAACCGGAAAAACATCAGATCGATATAAAATATAAAACATCGAGCTCCGAACATTTTAATAAGAATATTAAAT
Organism: Neocrepidodera transversa; assembly: GCA_963243735.1. Taxonomy (NCBI): domain Eukaryota; kingdom Metazoa; phylum Arthropoda; class Insecta; order Coleoptera; family Chrysomelidae; genus Neocrepidodera; species Neocrepidodera transversa. The sequence goes on from OY725339.1 coordinate 7,556,627, forward strand.
TTTTTTTTTATTATCTTGGTCTTTATTATTATTAAAAGGCATTTTTTAATAACCTTTGTAATTTTTTAAATGAAAAGACACTGTAAGTCAAACTCCAAATTAACAGTCAATTTTTCCCTGGGTTCACTCCTAGAAAGCTTACCAACATTTAAATATAGCGATAATAAAAAATATTCAGCTTCTTTTCTGCACTTCTGCCCTTTAGATTTTACTTTTCTATTACACTCCTCCTTTTTTTTGTATTAATGATGTCTAACTTGTGGTATATCTTACACACTGTCTCTTATCTTCTAAATTAAAAAAAAGAGAATTTGGTCTTTTTTATTATTATTTTTCTTAATTTTTCAAACAATTTTTATTTTTATTTAGTCGAATATTTTTAACAAAAATCCTTTTATTTTGACAATCAATCAATCAATTAATTTTGTCCCCGAATATCTATTGACATTTCTATCCAAGAAATATATGATTTTTTTACTCAACCCCTAATAGAAAGTTGATTATTTACCCCTCTACAGGCAATATATACAGATTTCAAGTTTCACTCGCAGTTCACTCCAAATGACCTAAGTAGTGTAAAAAATGGTAAATATTGAAGACATATTTGAAAAACAGTAATAATTTGAAAAAAAAACATTTTATTGGTTTTAATAATATTAATCATGTTTATTTTTGTTTGGCATCGCATGCTTTTATTTTTGGTGCACTTTATTTTTGGTGCACCTTTTTGCTCGAAAATTCGGTATTGTAGATCCATTCAATCGCCTTTGCATTCCGGGTTGCTGCCAATATGCCTATTATACCAGTATATTTATACTAATATTTTTTTCTTTTAAAGAAATTAAATTCTTAATTTAATTTGATCCAAGAGGTATATTTGAAAACTTTAAAGTTATCTGTATCTTAAATTAGGTTCTTACTAACCATTCAATATTTAAATATTCCGTTTCGGCAGCTCGCCGGAATGCTGAGGTAGATTTCACTATGCTTCATTAAATTTTAATGCTTTTATTAAGTTAAAAAGTTAAATATTGGGAGAAGTAAGAAAATTAAGACGGATATTAAACTGACTTATCTCTTTAATTTGACAGAAATAGAGTACCCACTTTTCATGGTGCAATTATGAAGCAACAGGTCCGTTCACTGTGTCTACACAGATACACCGACCGGAGTGTATCGAGTAACAGTCATACCGTTCGGTGATATCTGGTTACAAGTGACATACATAAACAAATCGAAAATTTCCAAGTTCTGGGAATATCTAATTGATATTTTGTCTGTGGGACGATCTAGAATATGTCAAAGTCATTTTTCACTACAAGGTACTAAAGGCCAAATGACCATGGGTGTGAGAGGTTCATGGTTTTCGTATGGCGAGCCCTGGGAATTTTTTTATCAGAAAAAGTCAGTTTTTCCGCCGCCATGTTCTTTAATAAATAAATGGAAGTTAAGTGCTGACGATAATCTGCCATTATTTTGAATATATTTTAGATAAGAAAAACCTTTATGTAGGAAATTATTTCATATTACATTTTCGTTTGCTTAATTTTAGTCTTCTTGCATACACATATAAGCCAGTATTATAGTCGGACAAAAGATGTATATATTAAATTTTTAACACAAGTGTGTTATTTTGCAAATATTTTAAAATTAATTTGTTGTTCTTGCGGTTGTTTCATTAAAAGCATTCCTGTTAGTAGAGAAACGTAAAAAATCCAAACCGAGTCCGACTTCAATGTTTATTGGAATTCTTTGTATCCTGAAGCAATACGTCTTGGCAAATACATTTATTTTTCTTCAAGAAAATTCTGATTTTTTTAAGCAACTAGGTTCTGTTAATCAATTTTTTAAATCGCGGTTATTGAAATATTTGATAGCTTGGCTTCTGTTTAAATTTGATGTTGAAGATTTATTTTCTTACCTTAATTTTAATACAAAATTTATTTCATCAAAAAATAAGAGTTTTCAATATATTTGCACTTAGAAAACAAAACAATTTTCTATAATTTACTACAACGATGTAAATACTCTTAAGTTTAAGATTAAAAATATTAAATTTTGAAGTTATTATTTAACCTTATTATTTAACCTGTTGTAAAATTTCTTGAAGTTATTGTTTTCCTTGCAAATATTTATCATTATACTGTCACGGATATATATTTTCCTATTTTCCAAATTATTTCAGCAAAAGAACTACAATGTATGTATGTCCTTATGGGGGGGGGGGGTAATTACACCGTGGCCTATAAGATCTATTGTATTCCCTTTAAGTCAGGAACAATTATATTTTACTTTTAATGACATTTTATCTTAATTTCACTATTTTATCGGTATCTTTTTTAGCAGCTGCATCTTAATCTTCCATTAACATAATTTTCTCGCCATCAAAAAAAAATTGTTGTTCTTAACTTTTGGCAATTACCTACGGTGTCGACAAAATTGATAAGATGGGTTGTGTAAAACGCCATAACAAGATTATATTTAATATAACGGGGAATACAAAGTGGTTGGGACTTGCTATGCGGGTGTTTCACTTAAAATGCAAATTATGCCAACTTGAAATTATATATCTTCACATAATATCCACTATACTCCTCTTTCGATATTATATCCAGTTTCTAATGGTTTTATATGTTTATTTATAAGTACTCGTATAGTTAATAATCCGTATCAAATTTGAATCTAGAAGTCAGGAAGTTATGTTTAAAGAAATAACATTGGTTTAGTAACAATAGCAATAGTAAAAAAATATTAATCTGAAAAAATTACTTTTTGTCAGTATACTCTCGTTAAATATACACAAAATTTCAAAAAAACACGACATAAATGATTAGGTTGATAAAACTGGTTTGCGTAATAAACATATGTCTTCCATTTTTCTGTTAAGTAATCCTACCATCTAGTCCAAACAGTGTAGAGCGCCATAAAACATAATTATTCGTTTTTGGACGAGAACTCGCCTAATATAGCAACTAAAAATATGCGGGGTTTTTCATGATATTTAAAATATTTATCAGACGAGCGCGTCTGTGCTACTTTTTTCAAATTTATGTACAGAAAAAAGTTGATAGTCGTACAATAGATCACATAATATTGAATTGCCTAATGGTAATTCCAAACGATTCATTTTTTAAAAAAATAATAATTTTTTATTTTAAACTAAAGGATTTCTAATAATAACCCTCTATTATTTAAGTCAAGGTAATATTAACTATTATGTGTCAAATATAATATCGGGTACGGCTCTGAGTGAAAAAGTTTAAAATATTAGTAATCGAGTTATTGTAAATGAATGCAAATGTTTCTATCACAAATAAAGCCTGGATATATGAACGTAGAGGTTAATCCGAAATTAGAGAATTGTGCTTTTGGTTAGATTGGGCGTATTACTTGTTGGTTATCAGAACGTGACTATTACGAGAAAGCTTAATTTGAACAAAATTTACACATTTTAAAAACATGTTTTTCGATTTATTATTTTATCAGTGAAAAATACTTTAATACTGTTTAATTAAAAGTTAAATGCTATTATCTCGATTTTAACGTTGAAAAAAGGGCTTTTGTGACATTTTTATGCCAGAGGATCATAAATTATTATTCAAAATCTTATTCAGAGGTTAACCGAAATAAAGTTTTTTTTAATAAAACTTTATTAATGGACCGAGGGTTTTCTTATACATTTTTTCATACATATAATATAAATGTCATTTTATCCGTAAAAGAAGGATGGTGCAGAAATTTTCCCTTTTTGCATACTATTTCACATTTTTATTCGCATATCTCATTTCGGCGGTCGGCAAAATTCAAACCAAAGTCTAGGGTTAAGGCCATATAACCCTGGAAATACTGTTAACCCTTGGTGTTTGAATAGTCGGAGATTTCAAAGACGTATATGTTTATCTTTAATATATTTTATGGTTTGTAGATATTATCCGATGGACACTAAACATGGCGACGTTATATTTATCGAAAATGATTTAGAATAGGGAAAAAGGCCACTCGACTATTGTTTTTCTTGTATATTAATAATATTTTAGAAAGAATTTATATAAAGAAGTTTTTTCCAGTGTAAGAAAAACAAGAATTTTATATACTCAATATATCTTATGTACTATTTTTATTTTTTGTGTTTTCCAACATTTTAAAAAATGTACCTAGCTAGCTAGCTAACATGGCTACACCAATTTTAATAAAATTTAGGTTATCTTAATTTGAGAAGATTTTTTATCAAAATCGATTAAGCAGTTTGAAGGGTTATTTTGGAAGGGCGCTAAGGGTAATAGGGGCGTGGGTTTTGGGCTTTGCAAACCGTAGGATTTGCGAAGATATACTTGACATACCTGTGAGGTTTGCGAACGCTGCTTTACAGGTACTTTTTGTTATATTTGTGTACAACACAGTGACTGGTTTGCCTTTGGCGCATTATAGTCCTTTTTTTATACCTTAAAAATTGTGATAATTTTTCATTTGGCGCAATCTAGCCCTTTTTTTCAATAACCAAAAAACAGTGACTGGAATGCATTTGTGTTTGTTTTAATATATAAAAATATTGACTATGGTTTCTTTATATTGAGGCATGATAATTACGTTACTTTGTGCTGAAATGTGAATTTTAAACAACCCATTAAAAGGATTTCACCTTTATACCTAAAAATTTTGTTCCGAAATTAGTTTATACTTTTTACCATTAGTTTGGAAAATATCAAAAAATAATCGCGATATCAAGAGAGATTCAATATCAATTTTATTAATCTTTTAGTAAAATTAAAAATCATTTTATCTATTCTCATTTAAGCCATTTAATCATTAGTTATTAATAATCTTTATCTTTTGGATAATTTCAAATAATTTAATAATATCATACATTAATAGTTTTATAGTTTAAATTGAATAGCAACAAGACACCATTCGTTTATAATCTTTAGCATGTTCGCAAGTCCCACATATTTGATTCGCAAAGCTCATGAAAAAGATTTAGTTCGCAAAGTCCCACGAAGTCATGCGTAATGGGTATTTTATTTGCTAAAAAAAAGATTTTGCAAGTCCGCAATTAATTTTTTTAATATGTTGATGGTAATATTTTAGTACTAGAATTTTTATTAATATAAAAAGCAGGTAGGGTCTTTTATCAGTTCTAAGAGTTAAGGGCTGGGCGATGAATATTTACAAACTCCGAAGGAATCTATAATTCTGTGTGTGTATGTGTGTAACATCATGATATTTGAAATCTGACTTCAGATTCTTGTTTTGGGTGAAAAATTATGTCAATAAAATTATGTCCAAAGAAGTGTTGTCAGTTTTGATGTCGAACGAACCGTTACCGAGAAAATGGCGGAAAAAGTTAAAATTATTGGAAAATCATATCTTTTAAACGGTGTTAGATATTGAAGTGGGACCACAACTAATGTGCACCTATTGATTATTAAATAAAAAAAATAACTTGACCTGAAAAGAGTGAAAAAGATGGCGTATAGTTTCGACTGGCGATTAGTATTTTGAGAAAGAGAGATAAGATCCGAAGCATCTCTCTCGAAGTACTATAATTCTCATCGCTAGGGCATGTTCATTAGTATATGTCAATGGGTTCAACTATGCTCAATGCTCTGATTAACTGTCATTATTCATTTGTTTCATTTTCATCTCTAGTGTAAGAAAATGCCACTTTCATGTAGAGTAGACGGTGGAGAAACGATGATTTTCACTTACATGAGTAAAAAATATTTCATTTGACATGGTTAGTAAAAATTAAAAAGAGAACATAAAACTGCAGCTTCTTGAGTACAATAGCATTTACACATTATCTTTTTTGCACATTAATGTAATGAATTTTCGATATTGATATGTGATCCATACTCTTTGGAAAAATGTATTTTTTCATTTAAACATTATAAGGCAAATATTAATTTTTATTTTTGATATTTATTCCAAAAATATAGCATGTAAAGTATGTTTGGAAATGTATTGGTTGACTGATTGAGTTTAGGGGATTTACGATAATGACAACTGTTAAACTCGGTTGAAGCGAATACAGATTCGTCTTTCCATGTATTAGTAGTAAAAATCGAATTTTGGATTTATGTTTATTTAATTTTCTGAAAAAATATGAGTAAAAGTACCTATTTTAAAGATGACAGTAATTAATCCCGATTTAGGCTGATATATATTCATATATATTCAATGGGATTAAACACAATAATATAGCGGAAGTCGAAAGACCACATGACATTAGTTTCTAATTAATTAATATAATTAATTGAAAATTTTAGAATGATATGTAACCACTATTAAAGTAAAATAGTATTCATTCATTAATCTATCATCTATTCAGAAAATTACCTTATCGAGAAGGAGAAAATTTAGTTGTAACATATCACTAAATACTCATTTTACCATCTACAATGAACAATAGAATATGAATATTCCCAGCTCACAAACTAGAAGATTTATCATTTTGATTTTGTACTACGGTGAAGACAATACGAAATATCTGTTCCGAAATTTCCACTGTCAGCGTATAATATTCCTCTTGAATGAAATTTCTAGGGTAGTTATATGTCTTAACTGCATTTGAAATTTTAATTAACATGTTTTGCAGTCGTCTAGTTCAAAAGAGTTTTTTGTACGTGACAGGAGCTTTCTAGTTTAACGAAGCTGAAGAAAAGTTCGGTTAAAATACTCAAAATTGTAAAAAAGCACTTAATCATTTTAATGGTTTCAACTAAAAATTATGCTAATTAAATTTAGATTTAAAATGGGTTACAAAAAATTTTTACATAAAAAGCGGATGTGTTTATATTGTACCCATATCGATTGATTTAGAACCCCAACGTATTTTGAATTCTAAAAAATCTTTAACAAATGTCGGAATATAAAACTTTTACAAGTTTTATCATAACAAATCAGTATTTTATCTCAACCTGTAATGTTCGAATAATATTAACATGGGGATGAATATCAAATTGACCCATTTTATATTTATTTCACAGCATGTGCAAACAAGAATGTTGATATAGAAAGTGAAATAAGGAGTTTACAGTAAATTTACTTCGATAAATATTTAGATGAGCTTGTAAACGATGCATTTTCTTTTGCGTAGGAAATACTGCTAATATTTGTTTTGAGACTAGGAGATTAATTTGATTTTGAATTATTAATAAGAAGCTAAAACAAGTGGTTTATTTACATTTATGTTCTTGAGGATAAATATTTATTATTTAAAGATATTCTTACAAAGTCGTGGATATAAAGTTACACTTTAAAATAAAGTTATTAAATGTGGGAAAGTTTATATCTTAAATTTTAGAATATTAATACAGAAATTTTAAAAATTGTGTATCTTTTTCGAGATATCAACCGGTTAAAATCTCATGGGCTTCCCTGTATATTAAGTATTTTGCTTATGTATTTATCCTATTAATTACATGCATGTTCAATAATACTCTATAATCCAATTATTTACATTACGCGAAACGAAAATAGCAATCAACAAAGACCAATATTATTTGGTGGTATTATGTAATTAAATCATGTTATTAAACCAGGAAAAAACACTTTTATGATAATTTTAAACAATAAATCTTATTCTTTATATAAGTAAATTCAGATATGTTTCTGTATATTATAGAAATATCTATTCCGCTACTTTTCGGAGCCTGATAAAAATTAAATCCGATATTTTATATTTTCCACGACAAGATGTTATCACTCCAATGCAATGTCTTATCAAGAAAATTTCAACAAAAACTCGAAGATTGATGGAAGTGCATTAGTTGTAAATATCGCTGCCAACAAGGGTCTTATCGGCAAAAAATACATACATCTTCTTGACACCCGACGATTCCAGTTTAAGAGTTCTTTCCTAAATTGCGGACATTTATTTCTTTATTACTCAAGTGCGAATGCGAGACCGATTGCTCAAGTTTAAAAGTCAATCGGGTTCTACGAAACAACGGACAGAAAGATCGCCAAATGGAAGAGGAAAAATCAAGATGTCTCGTTTTACTAAAAGAATCTTATCTAAAATAAGGTCGAGACATAAGTAATAAATTGCTACTTTTCAAATTTCAGATTGTAAGGATGAAAGTGGCATATGGATATGAATAACGAAAAACAAAGTGTAGATAATCTAAAAATGTGCTAATGCTGAATTTTGACTCAGTTTTATCCACAAAAAGAATCATAAGAAGATCTTAAAAATTTAGTATTTCTTAGATAAATATTTAAATTTTGAAACGGTACAGGCACATACCTTAATTTTTCCTTAATATTATTTTTATAAATTAATCTCTGAACGGAATTAATGTAAAAATTCACAAAAACAAAAATATATTACCAATGTTCATTTTTGTTAAACAAACCGAAAACTGTTTTATAAACAATATGGCAGATTAGATTTTCCAACATGAGAATATAGTAGAAAAAGAAACGGTGCTTATGGAAAATCAAGAAATATTGTTGAAAGAAAAAGACGAGATAGAAATAATATTTCCTATATTTCAAGTTTAGTAAAAATTTGATTTTTAAAATATTCATTGCAATACTATTGTAAAATTCAAATAAAATCTTTCAATTGCATGACAAGAAGAAATGCGTGACGTAAATGTAAATTTTTATTTTTTTCTACAATAGTAATTTTAAGTTTGTATAAATATCAATAAAATTTGACACGACGGATCAGTACAATAAAAGTGTACAATAAACATTTTATTGCAATAAACACTAAATTTTTTGATCTAAAATAAAGGCTCATTTTCTCTTTTAAGTAAAAAAATTATTTCTGTTTTTTTTTATTTATATAAGTCTGTCATCGCGTCTTTCAAGTTTGTCATTTTTCGTATTTAATAAAGATTTAAAGCAAATCTAATCGCCACGACCAACAAAAATAATTTAAAAATGTAAACTTTAATGAAAATACATATTATAATATAAAATTCAGGTTGATCGATTTTAAAACAAAAAGTTAAACTAATTGCTTGTCAAATTTTAAAATACGTTTTAGCATTTAAACATAAAATTATTTATTAAAATTTATATGAGCTATTTCCTATTTAAAATTAATCGGATATTATAATTTGATTCATATTTTTTATTAATCGCCATATTGATATAAATAAATTAAAACTTCCTGCATTCAAATTTCATTCTTAAAGTAAGTGCTAATCGCTAATCAGGTAAGTAGGTAATGTATAAGCAGTTTTATTTATTCAATATTGTTTGGCCTTCAGCTTCGTTGGAAAACCCCAAATCGATCATCGTTATGAGTCATCTTTCCAGGTTTTCACTTTATTTATGGGATACGGGTCAAGTTTATGTGTCTGTCGAGACAAAGGTTACATTTAAACGAAAATTATTCTGGAAATGATCAAACTACAGTCGTAGTACATAAAACAATAACATGAAATTAAAACAAATATTTTTACTCTTCGTAGTTGCCTTCTTTTGGAAAAATTAAATACGAAAATGTTCAGAAATATGTAAAAATAATATTTATCCCAAAAAAGTACAAACTTATAAATAGAGGTAAAATTATAAGACAGTTGTATAAATTAAATGTCTAACACTATTCAAATTTGATCTGAAATATTTTTTAGCAGATTTATTAAGAATCAATAGTAAGAGAGCGTAAGTAACTTCTTTAGTACAAAACCTTCTATTACAATATTTTTTTAAATATTTTATTCATTTTAAATATCTATCTATTTATACTCTGAAATTATATTTTTTTTTTTCGAGATCTGTACTTTGCTGATTTTTTTTCTAGATCATGTATATATTTGTGTATGAAATTAAATGTTGAGTTATCTGCAAATGATATTACTGTACCAATATGATAGCGGATAATCGATGTTATGTCCAAAATTGCACAATTGAATATTCTTGAACTACTAAATCATTACAATGAACGTTTCTGAAATCTATTCTTATTTGGACACCTGGTACAGTATTGACCTTTTATATTAGCGAATGTTTGTACAAAAAACCCTTTTTTACCGTTGGTTTAGGCCATATCTAATGATATATGTTTATTTAAAATTTTCGAATATAGGAATGCCGAACAAAAGGGATAACACAAAAATTCTCCGAATGTAAATATGGTAGCCGTAAATTATTTTGTGGTGACAGAACAGGGCAGTTACCGATAATGAAAATATCGGATACAGTGTCGTGTAGGGCGACTAGCCCTTGTAGATTTTCAGCTTATGTTTTGTTTGTCCTGCGCAACACTCTGGGGAACGCTAGATTTTATTTATTTGATTTGCCTTTAGATTTATAATAAAATCTTCAGTTCAAACATTTATAATTTGCACAATTGGCGAGTTTGATTTTATGTAAAATTGTTCTTTGTTTATCTCTGATTTCGTGAGGAATATATTGCTAAAAGTAAATCTTCCCTTTATTACAATTTATGTTGGTGCATGTTTTGGATGGACAGTGAATAATGCACATTTGTTAGTATAAATAGCTTTATGAATAAAACAGAGTATCCAATATATAGGATAAAAACGAATTATTGTGGATTTACCTTACATATAAATAAATATCTATTATTTAACAAAATTTTTAGAAAACTAAATATATCTTAAAGATAATTGTTTCAGAGGATAAAATAAAGTTAAATTCAAACGCCTCAAGCCTTTTATTACAGACCGTTAGGCAGCATATCGCAAAAAGTGTAATACGAGGAGGGGACATCATCCCTCCATCAAAAATCCCATTTTGGCCGTTCCATAATATCATGAGCAAGAGAATTGTTCCAATTATACCCAACGATGACATTTCTACTTTACTTCAGATCCGTCTTTGGAAAATGTATCTTATTAGGAGCATCAGTATGAATAAATTTTCGATACTTTTGATACTTTTAATTTTCTTATTTTTAATGTAATTTATTTTTTGTTTTGACTGAAAAAAAACGTGTTTAATATGTTAAACTGCAAACAATTCTACAATTTTATTTTGGATAATTTTACAGAAAAAAGAAAAGCCTTTAGATTCAATCGCTATTTATAACTGATATATACATACACTTTTGTCAAACTAACAGTTTCAACATGATATCTAACAATATTAATAAAGTAATTTGTAATTTTTTTAATAAAAATTATTTTTAAAAACGACTTTATTTGAAAAAAAATTGATACCTACCAATTTACTTTTAACACTAGTGAAATAAATGTCACTTTTGACAGTAGCATAATACATTATAGCCTACGTTTAGTATTATTTGTAGAAAAAAATACGTTATGTTTAATTAAGTTAATACTCTTAGATAAAGTCCAGATCGATTTAGTTTCAATATAAATATAGTTTAATAAAAAATTTAAATATTTAAATTTTTAAATACATAAGCTCATTCATATACATATCTTAAATGTGATTAAAATATTCAGGAAAGTAAAACAGAAACTCCCATAAAACCTGCTACTTTAAATTCTTGTTTTCACAACCTCAAGATTGTGCTTCTGTGCTTATAAGTCTTTAAGTTTTCATTATCTCTAATTCAATCTAATAATGATAATTTGTCAGTCTTAGAATATCTAGTTTTGCTTTTCTCAAAATTGCCGATAATAATTACTTGGAGTTCATCTAACCCATATTAATTTGGTTCATTTCCTGTTTTTCTTTTTAAACAATAGAAAAACCTGATGCCGAATATCTACATTCCGTTTAAAAAAACTGTTTTATTAGCCTGAAACTGGTTATAAATAGTCAAAACTGGAAATGCAAATTATAAATTACGATTCAACAATTTACTTTCATGTTATTTTTTTAGATTAAAAATAAGCTTGAAAAAAATTATTTTAAACCATTTAAAATCGAAGAGATTTCCATTGAAAAATATTTATAGTCATACTAATAACCGATCTCTTTTTAACTTACTACATACCGAAAAAGGTTCATTATTCTCTGTTTTTTGCTTTCTAAATTGTTGATTGCTGTATTACAATATGTAGTCCGGATCTGGATTGGTGCTTAGTTGGAAGCACGAAATCGCTTTGAGGTCAAACCATTATTCTAATGAAGTAAATAATAAAGGATCTTTCTCAGGATAATGAAGGACTAGCCGAAAGGGTCAGTTACAAAGACGAGTCTAAGAGTAATGACGTTATTTATCCTTGTCCTTTGACCCTTGGCTCTGCAAGTTTTATTTAACTTGTTTGCGTATTTCTTTTGAAGCTTTTACCTGATTAGCTTCCAAGGAAGTTCACAAGAGAATTGTTCTCATATTTTTATCCAAAAAGTTAAATCTGTGTAAATCTAATTTGTCTACTAAAGCTATTTTTTATTTTATTTTAGTAAGAAACTAATTTAAATGTAAAATTACTTCTTTATGTGCAAGTAAATGACAAAATAAAATATATTTCCGCAGCATGTTGCTTTTTTAAATTATTTAAAAATACCATTAAGGTTTAAAAAAGAAAATTTCTACAATCTTAATAAACAGCTGAATAGACGTGACTAAATCTGTTTAGAAATTAACAAAAATGCACTTATTTGAATAATCTTATTAAATATTATTACTTATTAATACGGTTTTATTTGAAAACAAAGCAAAAATAGTAATTCAGTAACAGGAATACAAACATACTTCTAACCTAGCAGAGATAAATCGTACAAAATCTTGTACAACATGTCTATTAAAATTATTGCCTATTATCCAAATGGGCAACTACCAATTGGAAATGTCAGAAGTCATAATTTGTGAATTGTATTGCCATAGAATCAGTAAATTACTCTCACAAAGATACTTACATAAATTACAAATTTGAAATAAATTCTTTATAATTATTCACAATAGATGCATTGTATTTTTTCATATTTTATAAACACTGAAACTTCAAATTTCAATAATTAAATACATAGATACATATACTTAATAAAATAATAAAAACTCAAACCATTCAAAAATTTTTAACAGGCATATACTCAATTCGGTTATTTTTTTTTAAGAAAAAGTTGCTGGTAGAAAATATTTCGTAAGACCTTTTTTTATCCATAAACGAATGTTTTATTTTCGATGATCCCCTGTATATAGATGATTTTTTTGTTAATATTGATTTTATTGATAATTAATTAATTAATATTTTTTGATTACAGTATAGTAGTAAACAAAAAAAATATATGGAATTTTAAAAAGCAAAGCGTTGATTAAATAACATTGAGGTGAAATAGGGCGTCCGTTCGTCTTTCAGCGAAACTTATTTTTCATCTTCAACTTTAAACTGAAGCACAAATAAATCACAACAGTGTGTGATACATCAAAGTGCCACACAAGGAATAAATTGAAAGTGAAATTTATTTGGACGAGCATCTCCGAAGTGATTCTTCGACTTCTGACACTTTAAAAAAGAAGATAAATGATCTCAGAGAAAGTTGACAATGACTCCATCATATTTATAATGCATCAAGTATAATCTTGTTTAGGCTCGGAAAGTTCGTGGCTCAAGGACGGGAAAATAGAAATAAAAATAGAAATAACATATTGTCTCGTAAAAACTTCGGCCATTTCTCCTGAACTTGAGTAGCGGCTAGTCTCGATCATCTTTATATATTGTAACTAACTTTGACATTGAGTTACAGATTTCATTTGATTCCACAACGTTGTATCGAATTAACTTTAACAGAGGAAAAAGAAACTTCCCAAGTACTTTGTATAGGTCCTTTTGGATATTACGACTACTGAAGGGTTCATGTTGATTTGGTCAATTTGTGCCAAGGATGGCTGGCAACTAGAGTTCGAAAACAATTTGACGACAGTAATGACGGAATTTTAACTAATTTGAAACTAATTTACATCTGTATGGGATTAAATGAGATTATTATGATACAACTAAACTAAATCAGAGTCATTTTATATACCTCTCAAATAAGTTGAATGGAGTTTCAGTTTATAAGGTAATATAAATAATTAAAAACTTACCAATTGACTGTTTTAATTTCCTTGACTTATGCCCAAATTATTTTGGACTATCATAATTGGGAAATGAACGAGAATGGATGACTTTTAATGAATTTGGGCTAATTGTAAAAATAATTCATTGTTTTGAGATTCATAAACAGTTATTTGTGAATGACTTATAAGAGTTAAATAAATAAGGATCTGTTCTAAAACAACTGCTATATTTGGAAAAACAATACTAACATTTTCAATTCTTATTTATTCTAAAATATCAGTTATTGTTTTTCTAAAGAATAAAATATAATTGGCAACAGCTGACGGGGTTCATTTTAAGATATAACTCTAAATATTGATATGGAAATTTCCTATATCGAAGAAAGAATTCACGATGAGCCATCCTAGTTGGGTCTACATTCCTTAAATTTTCAGTAAACTTAAGTAACAAGTGAATAAAAAAAAACTAGAAAAGTGTCGATACAGGGAGAAGGACAAGAACCTAGACAAGGAATTATAAAGAAGAAAGCATCAGATGAGTAGGGATGGAAAATTGACGAGAGAAATCATGAAGATTTTTTTCTATTCTAAAATGTATTTAATTTGTTTTTTTTCCTAGAGAATGAACTAAGCTCAGAATGGGATTTTTGAAAATCTAAATCAAGGCCAACGATGCTACAATTAGGGGGCAAAACATAGATTTGCAATTTTTGAGGAAACATATAAAGAAAACAATACAATAGAAAAAGCGTATATAAAAACAAAATCAGAACAAAAGGAACAAGAAAATAAAGGATATATTAATGAAAATGATAATAAATAAAATTAGTAAGAATCTGGAAAAAATTAATCAATATAAGAATTTGAAAGAAATAAGAGAAATTCGAGAATTAAAAATAATAATGAAAGAATCGTTACTAAAGTAGACGACTTAAAAGTGTGACTAGAAATGATTGCCAGAGTGACAGAAATAGAAAATTTACAAGAAGGAAGAGTTAAAAGAGTAATAGAAATATAATTTAAGGAAGAAATATGTATAATAAAAAAAATGGATATAAATATACGAAAAATATAAGAAAACCCAAGAAAGAGAAAGAAAAATAGGAAATGAAAATATAACAAAAGAACCAAGAAATATTTCACAGATTAAGATACCAATTATAGATCACCAAAGAAGTAAAACAACAACAAGGAAAAGAGAAATACATGTAACTAAAAGAAATAGAAAGGGATGTGTTAATATACAATAAGGGTTGAAATTAGAAGATAAATTTGAAGGTGATACAAGAGAAATGTACCCAAAAGTTAGCATGAAACAATTAATAATATAAAATAAAATATATTCAATACAAGATGGCATAGGAAGAGAAAGAGATAAACAGAGAAATTGAAAATAGTATATAAACAGGAAAACTATTAAAAAGTAATATGGGGAAGAGGTGAACGAGGATAGTAGAAAACAGATTAAAAAATTGTTTGAAGATATAGAAGGGTGAAAAAAACTATAAAACTAAAACCCAAAAGTTAAGAAATGTTTACAAACCTAAAGGCAAAGAAAATGCAAAGCTAATAAATAATTCTAAAAGTGGGAACCAAAAAGGTACTGAAGCCTTAGGGTAAAATTTAAAAATTGACATAAAGTCAAATGGATGAATTTGTGGAGCAAAAAGAGAAAAATAAAATGAGACAAAGTATAAAAAACTTGGTAAAATAAAAACTTGGAGATTAATAAAATAAGAAGTGATTTTGAAGGTAAATAGATGCATAGTTCAGTACTGAAAAATTAAGAAAACAGAAGGTAAAGAATAAAAAAAATAAAAATGAAAACGTAAATACATAAATACCAATATAAAAAAAGTTAAACGGAAAAGGGAGGAATGTTGAAAATTAAATCAAGAATAGAAAATAAGATCTTGGGAAAAATACAATATAAAACGTAATTTAAAACTTTAAAAAATCAATTTGAGTGGAAACTAAAATATAATAAGAATGAAACTCTAAAACTTGTGTTAATAGTTATAATTTATTATATGCAAAAAGAAATGAACGAAAATCAATAATTTAAAGGGACAAATATGAATAAAAAAGGGAATGGGATATGTATGAGTGAAAACTTTCAAAATTTGTAATCTTGGTTAGGTAAATTACTAGAAAGAGAATTTTTGTTAAAATCCAGTAATTAGTGAAAAGACTTGTCAAAAGATTATTAATTTATTGCGTTTGGACGTAAAAACGTGCGATGCTGCAGCGTTCATATAAAACAGTGCTGTTCCTATGGTGGCACAAAAAAAAACAAAAGTTCCCTTTATCTGCACAAGTGTGGTGCTGAATTTCTGGAAGATCAATGTTTACTCGTAGGCAGGTAAACAAGGGGTTAAGGTATACACCTAAATAAATAAATAACAAAAACTAATATCGAATGCCTTTTTTAACGCGATTTTGATTTGTATATAAATAAATAAAATTAAAGTTAAAGGTTTTTTATTCTAAATTAGTAGGTCGATTAATTACTTTGTGCTTACAGTTTTATTTAATCTGCTATACAGATACAGGATCAAAGCATGTATGTATTGAAAATACTAACTACCAATTAGCGGTTTTACCAATACAAACAGGATAAAAAGAACGTCGTTGACAAGGAGACAAAACATAAACATGAAGTAATTATGAAACGAAGTGTTTACCCTTGTGAAACCATCAAGCAAAGTGTAATTATGAGTAAAAGAGCATTTTGAATAATTTCGCTAATTTCGGAGGGGTTAATTCAAAACCTATGACAGAAAAGCGTGAACCTCGTTGGCGAATTCCCCTAGGACAGTTAGAAAACGTGACAGTGGTCATATATGGATAATATATAAAGTATTTATAGGCGCATCACGTATATAGTAACCGATGTTTCACAGCAGCCGGTACACTAGATCACATTACAGTTTGTAATTTAGTCCCCTAGTCCCTTGCTTCGTGTGCCGTACATGGTAGTTGACGTGGAAAAATTGACGGGAACAAATGAGGTGTTTCGCATGAAAAGTCACAGGTCAGATAGAAATTTTAAAGAACTCAAGATACCTATGCCTAAGTTTTTATTGGCTCTTGTAATTTCCTAATAAGTTTAATTCATAACAAACTTTTTTTTGAAATAGATGTATTCTTCTTAAAATATATTTTATATGAGAAGGTTTCTAAAGAAAATATTTGCTTATATTGGCAAAAAGATATAATCATCCCCCCAGTTACGTGCACCATCAGAAAAATAAATTAAATATAAAATACCTTTGATGTAAGTTTACATCCCTTACAGCCTAAATATTAAAAAATGGATATTTTGATGAACACCGACAAATCCTTATTACTCATGCTGCTTATTTTAAAAGAAAAATTCCCCAAGCAGTTTAAATTTCCCTGAATTCTATTCAAAATACAAGTTGTTGAACATTATTATTTATACCTCTGCCGTGTTCACGGTAATAACTCAAAACATATACCTCACCGCGGCATTTCAGTCTGGATTTTCTTTCATACGAAATTATCCTACACTAATAAAAAAACTTTGTTAAAACTACATTGAAAATAAAATAATTTAAGCCACTAATTTTCTACATTATATTCTCTATTAATTTGTAATTTCTTTATATTTTTCGTTTAATATACGGCTTTATTAGTTAGTAACGTTTCTTATTTTACAGTCAAAATACCAGAAAAAGTTGTTTTGTTTTTGATCCGCATATTTATATTTTGTACTTACTTTAATAAAAACTGTAGTTTACTAGCGAAATAAGTTAATTTGCGCCTATTTTTTTTGTGAAATTTATTTAAGAGGCCCGCACACCACGTGATTTTAGTGGTTGTGTCGGTCAGAAAATTAGGAAAATGTGCTTGTATTAGAATAGGGTAGAGCACCACAAAACATAATTATTTGTTTTTGAACGAGATCTCGCCTAACATAGCAACTAAAAATATGCATTTTTTTCATATTTAAAATATTTATTAGAAGAGCGCGTCAGTGCTACTTTTTTCAAATTTATCTAGAGAAAAAGGTCCGTATCACTTTTACTAAAAGTAATTTAAAAAAAGTCCCACAGTCTCGATCTTAAGAATTAAATACAGAATTAATTGGTGAAAACCGCAGCTTCCCATCTGTAATATTAACGGAGCGCTCGCCCAAAATCCATTTCAGGCAATTTATGAGGTATGTAATCATCATAATTTTTGTAAAACGCAATTATAAATAATAGAAATGATAAGGAATTTGACGTGATCATTAAGGAGAGACTTTGTGTCGAGAAAGACGGCTATTTTTATTTATTATTATAATTGTTGTTGTGAGAATAATAGTATATTATACAACAAGGTAGAGAAGATATTTTTCTCATTTTTAACAAACCTGAATATCTCCCAAAAATTCAATTTTTACTGACCAATTAAAAAGTGCATTAAAATGCAGGACGTTAAAAATAAAAATTTAATATTTAAAACTATTTTTAAGCGTCGTGTAAATTTCCAAATATTTTTGAATTGTAGCCAAAATGAATATACATGTTCCCATATAAACATATTTAAATAATATTTTAACATGATACACATCCGAATAAAAAATATAATCTTCTAACAAAAATTACGAAAAGAAACAACTTAATTGATTGCCAGTGATTTTGTTCCTTATATCATTTTTTTCAGTGTATATTTTTGGCAAAGATTTATTTTATATTTGAGAATGTTCCAGTGAATTCTGACAAAAAAATTCTAGGATGATAGATGAAGGGCAACAGCCCAAGTCAAAATGACCGGTGATTTAACCGTTATGGACTTTTGAGTATGGTAAATGTACTACTAAGAGACGCATTGGGTTAAAGAAATTTAAGATAACGACGCATAAATTCGTCTGTGGGGAAAATAGATGTGACTGATTTGAATTTTATATTGCCGTTCAGAATATAAAATAAAAATCGATCAGTATGTACATATCTAAATATTTCTTGATTCAGAATATGTCACAACCTCTTTTGTATATTGTTGCGATGAACACTGTTTTTATTTACATTTTCAGAGTGAACCAGAAAAGTATGAAATTATACAGAAGAGCTAAACTATAAAAAGTGCCCATTCACAATTTTACATGTATTTTTTTTATTTTAACCGAAGTCTAAATCAACTGTTTAAATCTGTAGGCGACATCACCTTGCGCTCTTAAAAAGACCGAAAATGAGCTCCCCCTTTTCTCTCTTTTTCTTCTAAATGGTGTCGTTGAGACAGTCGTGAAGTCCTCGAAAGAAAATGTACCCATATTGCAACAGTGTTTAGCTCCAACAGAGAAATACAAAGCAACCCCAGCATGCGGTGCTGTAATATAGGGTGACTCCAGCTGATATGAAAAAAATATAAGTATTACTGAAGTCAAAGTTTATTTTTATCCTTTATTATGCGGGGGAATTTATTTAAAATATTACGTTAAATTTTTTTGAGATACCACAAAAAATTAAACCATTCATTTTTATTTATAAAATAAAATCATCATGTTCCTTAAATTCCATATATATTATACTAAAAATGTGATTTTTGAGTCTAACCCGTTTTTCCATATTTATTATAAAATAGATTTGACAAATATCAAATAATCAATTTTTTTTATATTCATAGATTATATATTAGTTTATTTAATCCCTACTATTAAAATGTTATTTTATCTACTATTTTTAATTATTTTATTTATTTATTTGGACCTGTATTTTTATGGCGTTATATTGACTACACAATAGCTACTATATTATTTTTAATATCCTAACTTTACATTGTTTTTAGTAACTTTTAGTTTATCTTTAATATCAAGAAGTGTCAAACTATTTTAAAGTTAGTTCAAAAAGTGAAGTTCAACGTTTAGAGTTGTTATTTTTCTGTTCCACTTCACGAAAATAATACTTTGATGACTAACAAAACACAATTTGTTTTATTGTGTAGGCAAGATGCAGTTTACTTTATTCACATTTATGTGTTTATTGTATTTCAGAAAACAAACAGTGATTTAAATAAACAATTATAATAATAATAATAGCGTGATAGTTTTTTATGGATACAG
Source organism: Neocrepidodera transversa (assembly GCA_963243735.1). Taxonomy (NCBI): domain Eukaryota; kingdom Metazoa; phylum Arthropoda; class Insecta; order Coleoptera; family Chrysomelidae; genus Neocrepidodera; species Neocrepidodera transversa. The sequence continues at coordinate 7,576,591 of OY725339.1, forward strand.
CATATGCACAATAGGAAATCACTTAAAGCGCTCCAAGAGCGGGGCGTGCACGGAAATAGCGATTAACGTTGGATTTGAATTGCTAAAGATTCTAGTCCCTGGAAAACACGGTTTCAGGAAGATCATTCCATAGTGATGAAGTTCTTAAATGGGCTGGTACGCTGGTACTGAGAGTAGAAAGTTGGGACGTACACGGTTGTTCCTTACACGCAGGATTCTAGGCGAAATCAAGCTAGCAAAATCGTTCAAAAACCTTCCATGAAATTATCTGATTATCTGTAAAGAAGAGCCCATGTTTTTTAGATGTTCCAGTCAGTTCTGGGTCTCCAATAAGGCAATCTCTTCTAAATAGAATCGAGCAACCGCAAGGTATGCTTAGGAGCAGAGCTATAGATGTCAGAGCAGTATTCCAGTAAAGGGCGATGGTCGTAAACAATACCAATTTCAAAGTGATGGAAAATAATTTTTTTCTTAATTTTTAACTTTAACACCTAACACAAAAGTGGAGAGTATACACTACTTAATTTTAGGTGTTAGGTTAGATTGCTAGAAATTTTGGTCCACCTTGTATAATAAAAATAAATGATAAGAGTTACCTAATGGAATTTACGAGAATTAAACATCAGTAAAACGACAAAAAAATTAACACTTTAAAACTAGATGTAAAAATTTAGCAGAAATTAAGGATTCCTGAGATTTCTGAAAAAAGTCACCCTGTAGTGGGAAAACGGCAAGACAACAAATTGCCCGTCATTGAGCTACACCCATTTTCATCACAAGGCGTTAGGCACAATATAAATAGTTACATCAAATATGCAAAGTTTACTGCAGCCGCTGGAACTCCCTTGAGATTTGCCGAGAACTCGCATAAATTATCCGCCATGACAGTTTACAGTACAACGTTTTATACTTTAATACTAAACAGAATTTCTTTGTATGTTTTGAACTTACTAAATTGATATAGTGTATAGGACCATTGCAAAATTTCATAAAAAAAGCTTTTTTGGTAGTTTTCCTTCATGAAGGGTTTACAAATCTCTTAAATATATCTATTTAAAAATAATCCATTTCACAAGAGAGTGAAATATAGGGATAGCATTATTATATAGAAATTTATTGTGCTCAATTTAAATTACATGATTAACTTTTGTTCAGTAAAAAAATATGAATTTTAGTTTACTATGAGTAGAATTATTTTGACTTAAAAATATCCTTGAAAATTTTCCATTTACCCACTTTTTTAGCCATAGAAGAAAGAATATAAATTTGCAGACTTCTCAATGATGGTAGGCTTATTCTTTAATTTTTTATTTTTTATAATTTTTTAAATTTTATGTTTCTCATTGTTCCTTATGTCCTATCATTTCTACAAACTATTTGTCACTCTCTGGTTTCGAATATTTCTTATATTTTAGTTTATTTCATTCGTACTCTTTTTATTTTGGTTTGTTTAGTTTGTCCTCTTTTAATTTTTTTTAGTTTTCTTTAATGCAGTCAAAAACCACACAAAACGTTGATTCATAAGTGTTTCCTGCAAGTTATTAACCTCTAGTGGAAATTAAAGAACTTCATTTCTAAAAGAATTGGAATTCAAGCCATATTTGCTAATTTAGCTTTAATTTGAAGTAAAAGGAAATTAGATTCCTATAACTAACTTGCTTAGTATAGCGGAGGTCAGCATTTAGCCAAAATTTTAGGTTTTTATATTCTATCTTGAGTAGCTGAACAGTCTTGATAATGAGATTTAGTTTTGTTTCCTAAGAATGTTTTAGAACTAAAGGTCATTTCTATTTTGAAGGGAATTAAACATGTATTTGGGTGGCATGTGATGTATTTGACATTTTTTTACAAAGAAATGAAAATCAGATAATAGTAAAATACACATTTCAGTACCAATATCTAACCTTGAGGTACCCCATAATACAATTGTCTTTTTATTCAACTTCATTTTCACCATTTATGTGGTATGTTAATAAATAGTTTTTAATAAGTTGAACTGTATCCAAAGTGAGCTAATTTCTTCAATTAGTTTCTGTATAACTGAATATATGGTCAACAATAGTAAATTATAATTTAAGAAGGAAAATCTTACCGGTTTTATATTATTGAAGATAAATTATTAATAGAGTTATGAGCTTAACCCCCTTATAACTAATTAATTCCGTTTGTGGTATTGGGTTGGCGTTAACCCATATTTCTTTGTTCAATTAAACAAATGGTTGAACGCATCCATTATCTAAAATTAATTCTCATTGAATCCCTGAATATCAATTTAATAGGCTACTAAATGTGTCCAATTCAGCACTGTTATGCAACAAGAGAATCCTTGTTTAAACTAGCCGCGAAATACCGGAGAATTATTATGTAATATTCCTGGAATGCTAGTTCGAATTCCGTATCCCAATATCAAACCTGGTATAAGCAAAAATACCTCCCCTACTACATTTTATAGAAATAAAAAAAATACGACGGTTAACGAATTTAACAAAAATGGTTAAAATTCATATACATGGTGCGTGGTGTAAATCGTGGAAAGGCATTTGGCTTTGTCATTTTTATAGCTCTATTTTTCAACGGAAATTTATAATGTTTACCTACCGTTTGAAATTACGAATAATTCTGGACAAACTGTTCATTATTTTGTATTATTTTTAGTTTGCTTTTTGCAATGCTTTGCACAGATAAAAAATATTGGATGTTAAAACTTTAAATGTAAATATTAATCCCCGTTTTGGAATTTAAAGTGAGCCGCAGACTGGTGTGAAACTAAAACAGTAAAAAATGTAAATGATGGTACGGAAAACTTGTGAAAACAGTAAATAATCGAAATAACTTATTTGATTCAAGATTCAGCATAATTATTTTGTAAATGGTTTGTTTTTGGAAAAGTTATCAGGCGCTTTATTCCCTAATGACTAACTCTTAGAGATGCTCAAAATTTTTTTTGGTTTATACTTAGTTAAATCGATTATTATGCATAACTGTTATTGTTATTATTTATTTTTCTAATTTAGGTGTGTTCCATAACAAAACTTTATATCGTTTCTTTGTGAGTATTTTCTGCGTGAAATGTTAAAATACATTTGTTGAAAACGTTTAATTTCTTTTGAACTTAAACTTTTAGATGGTAGAATAGAATGTCCTGTCTTACTGGAACAAATTAATTTCTAAATACCCCGAGTGAGATCAAGTTACCGCTCAACTTTTTACTTAAATACACCAATATCCAGTTTGCACCAAATGGGAAACTTTTTATTATTCATTTGTCAGAAAATTTTATTCCTGATTAAATTGGTGCATTGCGGAAATCTTCCATTTGAGTGAAAATTCTAAAATTCCAAACTATGTACAGGGGAGAACAAAAAATCAAGATTAAACTACCCTTAATTTTTGACTAGTAAGAATTTAAACAATTTTTAAAAAAACGTCGATATTCTATTGCAAATAATAAATTGGACCAAATTTTGGACTAAAATATTATTATAAGAATATGAGGAAGGCGCCTAAGGGTGTATATCAGATCCTAGTACTCTTCATTATGCTAGAACTATAAAAAAGGCGAAAAAAATTTTGTGTTGCTTAGGTGGTGATTTCAAATCTAAATATTGTTTTTCATTCAAAACAACTTTTTTAAGTAAATTTTTTTGATAATGTCGAAATTTACTCCTGATCAAAGTTTTTATTTTTTTGTTCCCCACTGTACAGGGTTTTTAAGTTTAGAATTTTGGCACTGAAATGGAAGTTTTCTGCATTGCACCAATTTTTATCAAGAATAAAAGTTTCCAACAAATGGATAAGTTTCCCAGATGGACCAAACTTTTTGAAACTCACTGTATAGAGACTTTTTAATTAAAATAACTGTATTAATAGTTTAATGCAAAATTTTACTTTTTAATTTCATTTTAATTTAGGTCTAGTCTTTTACAATTGGTAGTTTTCTCCTGATCAAAATGCCTATTTTTTGTTCTCCCCTGTTACAGTTTTCTTCAATGAACAAATTTTTTAATCTCTCACCGTTCTCAAGTACAATCAGGCTAACGGAAGGACGGGCGTACAAGAGTTTTTTTTGAAAAAGTGTTAATTGGGAATTAAACTAATGTTTTGATATAAATCGTATTTTCGACGTTTTGGGTGTTTAGCCAGACACCATTTTCAAAAAATTGTAATTTCTTGAAACGTCAAAAATAAAATACGACTTGTATTGAAATAGTGGTTTATTTCCCATTTAATGCTTTTTTAATTGGTTTTTATCATAATACAATTAACGTTGTGCATTTTTTTATTACAATAAGATCAGATTTTTTTCATTACAAAACAGTACAATTTTAAATGTCAATGTTATTTGAATTGAGAATTTGAAACCTTTGGTTTTCAATGATGTTGAAGAATATCGTCACCACTAACCAAAACCACACTTTTTTATCACTCTGTTTCGCTAACTATGTTAGCATCATCAGGAGTTGATGATAAACTCAGATGATAAACTCAGTTTATCATCAACTCTTGATGATGCTGTAGTTTTGGTTAGTGGTGACTATATTCTTTAACATAGTCATTGTTATTGAAATTTTTTTTTGTCATATCATAAATGAATATTTTTATTTTAAAATAAAAGGATAAACAGAACCAGCAAAGAAGAAAAACAGTCAAATTTTTTCAAAAGAATAATTATTTAGAATGCACAGGAATAAAAACAATAATGAATTACAATTTGGAGAATATTAAAAAAACACAAATATTTAGATCGTACTTACACTAATATCGAAATAAAAGACAACATCACGAAAAGTATATATTTTATTGTACATCAGGTGTAGACATAACTTTTATATATTGTTATGATATTTTCAAATCTCAAAATTTTGGGATGAGTTCTGTATGAAAAAAAATAATAAACCTTACAAAAATTATTAAACAAAATTTAAATTTTATATATATCCTGTTCTTGCCTCTTCTGGTGTTTTTTCTTTTCTTCTAAATCATCATCTTCTTGTCTTTTCTTTCTACTTATTCTATTTACTGCTTGTCCATACTTCTTACAACTTAATTTCTCTCAGTAGTCACCTTTTTATCGAAATTTTTTCTTTTTACTTTGTAATTTTTAAATTGACGAAATAAAATGTATACGTTAGTATAATTGGTATATCCATTTATATTTATTTACATTTCTTTCAATAACTTATAATCTTAAAATTGATATTGACAAATTTTAAATTTTTTAATTGACTTCTTGTTTATTATTTTTTTTATCTTTTTTTTTCAAAATTCAATTTTTTTGTTCCTTGATTAATGAATAAAAATTTTTTTTATCAAATTTGACAAACTTGCCATTTACTCATTAATTATACAGCAAAATTTTACTTTAATATTTTTTTCAAAATTTTACTTTTTCTATTAAATTATTATACAAATAATAATAATTTATATGATAATACAAATAAGATTTTTTTTCTTATACTCCACAATTGTTGATTTTAAATATTTTATACACCAATTATTCTCAATAAATGCTTTAAAATTAAACTTTTAATAATAAACTATGTTTATAAAATTCAAAAATCATAAAGTTTATGTCCAACCTCTTAACAAATAAATAATAATTAACTTATAAAAAATAACTCATACAGAGTATTTCATTACAATATATATTAAATAATCTAATAAATTTAGTCTAATACGTCTTAATGATTTTGGGTTTTTACAAAACTTTCTTTAAACCGTCCCTGTAAGAAGGGGGACAAGAACGCATCCCATTCGATGAAATGCAAAACTTGTTAGGATCTCCTTTAGCAACCCTGCAAATTTGTACCCACTTACCGCTTAGGCCCTTACAATGGGAAAAAGCTCAGGTGTTCTTACACGATGTCATGAAATTTTAATCTAACAGCTTGATTGCAAATGCAAATGCGTAATCCGTATTCCTAAAATTGCTATAAATTTATGCCTTGTTAACAAATTTATCGTCTAACGTCCAGTGGGTCGAGGATAATCTATAAACACTATAGCTGTTCATAATCCCTACCTACCAAATACTAATCGCCATAGATACGTTTTATTTGTGACCATCTGGTCAGAAACGATAATATTGATCACACAATCCTTTGTCTTTGGATTAATGGGAGTTTGTCAATTGAAATTATCTCTTCTATTACATATTGTGGAAACTGATTTCCACAAGGAGACACAAGAAAAAATATCGAAAATAAAACGGATCTACAACAAATAGAAATACGTCCACCACAATTATACAAAAAGTTTTTGGCTATTTCTTTCATTATAAAAAGAATAAAAAATAACCTAAAAATAACAAACATGAAATTTGCTCTTGTATATAATTTATCCTAAGAATGTACTAAATTTTTACAATAAAACTCTAGGGACATCAACTTTATCACCCGCTATTCAGACTTGAAAATTGTTTTTTAAATAAAATACCTCTACATTTCTTATGTGCAAGTTTTATCATACATTTTTGATAACCACCTACTTACTTAAAGACAATGTGGGAAAAATGAAATAAACAGAATTTTTAATTAATATGAAAACGAATTAATTATATTCTAGAGAAACTACATTTAAAAATTAAAAAAAAAAACCTGAAATAGAAATAGAAATACAAAAAAAACCAAAACAAAAAATAAAGTAATACAAAAGGAAAAAATATATACCAAAACTATAAGTAATAAAACTATGCCTAAATTAAAATTCTAACAAAAAATAACTAATTTCATGTAGTTGTAAATTTGACAAGAAAAAATCTGGCTAATTGGTTTATGCCAAAGCCCTTTAACTAACAAAAAAAATAGAAAAATAAATGTTTTTAGTTATATCTCGCTACAAAGATTACTGAAGAATTTATAATAAATATACGGAATAATTAATATATATTAGTGTATATGTACCTTTAAAAAAATAAACTCAAATAAAAAATACAAAAATCTTGCATAAATGTATAAATAATTCATTTGAACGAGCCATATTGATGATATCAATTAACACTGTTTCATGATAAGTGCGTATACAACAAAATTCGTAATTAAAATCATGTTGTGCCATTTTATTAAATTACATGACAATAACAGCACATATAATCACGGATTTAAACGCTCAATTTTAAAACATATCTATGGAGTCCTATCTCTGTATACTAAAACTAATGTTGGTTTTATTTTTTAATAATCATGTTAAATAAACGCTCAATTTTAAAACATATCTATAGAGTCCTATCTCTATATACTAAAACTACTGTTGGTTTTATTTTTTAATAAATATGTTAAATAAACGTCAAAATATACAATGATATGTTTTTTGTTAGTTAAATGAAAGTATATATAAAATACATATAGTTATAAAAATTAAATAACCAATTTTAACTATTCTTGTAAATAGAAGTTTAAGATATTTTTGTTGCTTGTATAGAAAAAAAACTGTGGACAAACGAATTGCAGAAGTATTGATTGGTTTCAAAGAAGTTTGTAGTAACTCCAAGTGGGCATTGTATTTATAAAAGGATTTCATCAAAGACCTTCTCAATAAAGTAAGCTTGTAGATAAAAATAAGAGTTTTAAGAACAGTTATGTAGAGGAAAACATTTATAAACTAAAAAAGTTCCAAAGAGATTAAGTGATCTTTAGAAATATAAAAGTGACTAACTGACCGTGAACTGGCTACTTGTTTTAAGTACCATTTTTTTATCTATTTATTGCATTTTTGTAAAGTTCTTCAAGGTAAACATTCTTAGCAATTCATTATTTAAAAACGAAGGTATTTGGTACTAATATAACATAATTGAAGCTTTTTTGTACTTCATCTAATTTCATCATATACTCTCCTAGAAAATACTCTATCATTAATAAAAACATAAATACTAAATGCATACTAAAATATACATCCACAACATACCATTTGAGACAAAAAATTGAAATTCTAGGATATAAATTTTGATTTAAAAAACCAACACATGAATATTTAGTTATCGATCAAACTGATGTCATTTTTTGTAATATAATTTATTTAGAAGAACTAGATACATTGTCGACATTATCATGATAGTATTGTTCCCTTGAACACCTAGACAGAACGTGAACATCAAAATCCAGATCCAAAAACCTTACTAATAACTTACACTCGAAAACTCGATCAACAATTTAAAATGCTTAACAGAATTTAGGGAAAGAGAGCATTCTTGTAAACATCTAAACACCTAGAAAAATACTCAGAAAATAGGTACTCGACTCAAATACGAATAAAATATAGAAGAATATATGGATGAGTTTAAACAGAAATTGAATGATAAATCTAAGCGACTAGAATATAAATATAAATTGTTAAAACATTCAAAACTTCTAGTATAAGAAATTTGATTGCTTACATGTCGCCATATCATAGTAAATCCACCAATCAGAGTTCACAATATCACTTCAGTAGCATGAAATATAGAAATCCCCCAATCAGAGTTCATATTTAGTAACCCACCACCTATTTTTTTTAAGATTAAATAATCTGTCAAAACAACTGTCAGGGTTTTTTATACTAATACAGAAACATTCCAGTAATGACATAATAAAGGGTACTTCACCAGATATTCATTTAGCCGCAAAAATGTAATAATAATGATATTAGCCCAAAAATTAAATATGAATATAACCTACTTAAAAATAGAAGGTGCCCATTATAATTTTCTACGATTTTATAATAAGTCCGTGACAACCTGTGATAGTGTAGTGCTAACGCTCTTGCTTTGAGGTACGACGGTCCTCGGTTCAAACCCTGTGACTGTATAATCTTTTTTTTATTTGTTTTTTATAAAAATATTTATTTTTTTCCTTAGTGGGTCGTAGAAAAATGTACTGTTCAACTCGTATGGATTGTCCATATCGCACTCGGACGATTGAGCACTTCGCCTACGGTTTCGTACTCGAACTTCATCAACGCGCGATATGGCCATCATATCCACACTTGTTGCTACTATTATGATTCTTAACTTTGGAAATGGGGGTTTGAATTAAGCGTTTCTAAACTTCGGAAAATTGATACGATAGAAAAATATTATTAATAAGATGGACAAAATAATTTGACAAGTGAAATTATCGATACCAGAAGTATTATTTATTTTTAAAAGAATATGTTGTATGGTTATTTCAGAAATAAGCCAACAGCGAAATTAATCTAGACAAATAATATTATTTTTATAGTCATTGTCAGTTAAAAGATTATGAAAATTCTGTCAACAAAAAAATTCTTTATAGCACTAGAATTTTAAATTAAACAATAAATTTTGCATACATTTAGTGTTTTTAACTCTTTCCATGACACTTTCAAGGTTTTGTTCCTAGATAAAAAGTTAAAATGTTTTCTTTTTATTACTGCATGATTTGTAATATTTTATTTTCCCGACCCACCATCCGAGAAGAGACAGTATTATGAACCAGCTAAAAAAATTTTTCGAGATAAAGATGGAAATATCCATTTTGAGGTCGTCTGAGACGATTAAGAACATTTCCAGATGGAATTGTTTAAAAAATAATTCTTATTTAAAAGCAACTATAATGAATCTAGAAGCGACATCCGAAGTTATGACGGTATTTAAAAATAATACAATTATCTCTCAACACATTATACTTTTGTAATTTTAAATTATTTTATTAAACATGGCATTTATATACAAATGTAAATATTAAAATTAGGAAACCGAGCTTCACAAATATTTAAATATGCATGGTTCTATTAAAAGCTTCAGCTAAATAGTAATGCATTAGATGAAACCATTAAGCAATGCTCAAAACAATTTTTGGTACAAATTTACGTTAATTAAAAACTTTATCCCTTATTCATGACAGCGTAAAGAATCTGAAAAAGGGTCGCTCTTAAAATTTGGATATATATAGAGAGAAAAAATGAAATATTTCTCTCTACGCCTTTACCCTCCGTTTTTCGGTGCCCCTTTACTTCTACGATTTATGGGTGATAATTTTTAGCATCCGACGAATGTGAATTTTAAAATTGTTATCTGTTAAAAGAAATGAGAATTGCAATATAAAAAATGATTTAATAAATTGGTATAATAAAAGAAACAAAGCATTCCTTTGTTTATTATTTGCTTTGTCTTTTGCAACTCACGAAACAGAAGAAAGTTTACTGTCAGTTTTAATAATATACTTTTTGCTTTAAATTAAAAAATGTATATATTGATATTCATTTATTGCTATATAAAAAGATAAATATCAGTGAACAATTTTTTACTCATAAAATGCCTCTTGTCCATTTCAGTCGACAACAGATTTTAAAGAATCTCAAACACAAGAGACTCTTCCCCGGTTGACTATAAAAGTCTATTCTATTGACAAGATGAAAAACCTCTAACGCGCAAAATTGCTTCTATTTACTTCGGTAGATCGAGGGTAAAAAACAAATGACAAAGGGATGGAGGTACAGGGGCGACTGGAAAATAATCAACTGTAATAAAAGTGTACTCTGATATCGGTGACGTATCAAATGACACACATTTTTTTATATCGCCCGCAGTTTAGTGAAAATACTCGATGAATGTTTTATTTATAACTCAATCAAAATGTAAATATCCGTGCGAGCACGGTAACACGGTAACATATCTTCTTCACACACACACACAAGCTAGAGCTTACCCAGGAGAACAGGGGGCCACCTACCCCCCAATAAATCGTCAAGAGCTGATCGAAGCAGTGGCGGAACTAGTCCTTAAAAAATATTTTGTTTACTAACCGTTATATTTGAATATTCTCCTTCAGAAGAATTTCTAGAAGTAAGACATCTGTTAAAACATAACAAGATCATTTTTTCATTTTTGTTGTAAATGATTTGGATTTATTGGTCGGCATATTCTTAACTAGAGCGTTGGCTAGCTTTAGAGCAAGCTTGAAAATCCATGCTGAAATTTTAGCAGTACAAAGAAGTAATAGTAAAACTGCAAAAAACTTGATATCCTTTTTCAAACCGGGGTGTGGTGAAACTGCACAAGATAATTTTGTTTCTTTTTTAATATTCCAAGAATGGGAGTACCAGAAATAATAAATGTACAGATCCTAAAAACAATAGGGTTCCTCTTCTAGACAGGAAAAAACGAGTGTCAAAAGAATATTTGAAATCGGACGAGTCTACACATACATCTATCCAGACCGACTGACATGAAATTTTTTTCACTTAATCGTGTTGTGGGTGGTAATATTATGTTGTATACCTAGGCGGTAAAGTGACATTTTTCAGACCGAAAGAAGATATGGATATGGCTGAAAAAGCACTTTACTGCCGTGGTTTACACATAATTTTTTATCCTACACAATAATTGTTGGTAATATTTTTTCTAAAAAAAAAATTATTTTTATACTGGCGTTTAATGATTGCACTTAATTTATTGAAAAACTGACAAGTTAACTTCAAATGAACATCAAAAATATATGATGTTATTAAAATAGGTTATTCTATTTTAAGTGGGACATCAATCAAATTGGCAGTTTTTATTTAATTTATATCAATTTATATCTAGCGTGAAAACGTAAACTTTATTTTCTCGACTAGACACTTTTCATATATTTTGCCAGGCTAGCCGTAGAAAAGGTAACTCTCTCCTCTCCATGAAGCCGGTAAAATTCAACGTTCTCACGGTGTAGGAAAATTCATTTTATTAAGCAAAACAAAATTTTCAAAATTTTGTAAGATTTTAATACTTCCGGCCGCACGGTGAACTGTTGCGTCATTCTTCTTACTGGTTGGTAGAAATTTTACTTAATATCTCCATTTAATAATAATTGAAGCAAATAATTAGGTTAGTATGGTTTTATGGTTTTCAGTTATATAAATATACCAAAAAAAGTAAAATACAAATAATCCAGAGATTATAAAATACGATAATTATTAATTGTACATCAGTACATCGAGAACTAAAAATAAAATGTCCACTAATTACTGAAGAAGTTATCAAAGAGCCTACCGTAAGCAAGCTGAATGTCGATTCAAACCAGCTTCTCGGCAACACAACGTTAGTTTGAAGAGCCACATTTAAGCCAAGCTCTAATCGGTAGTAGTTAAGCCTTACATATGATACTTCAACTGATGGGTTGATGGCTAATGGCGAGAAGTAAAAAGTTGCACAATAGATCAAACAAACCAACAAATTACTTACACTACAATATTCACTTTAAGCGCAAAATACTTTAAATGTTTTTGTACAATGCACCTTTGCAAAAAAACCAAGAAATTACGTTTCCATTTTTTCAACATAAAAGGTTTCCAGAAAAATTGTATTATATAACCACATAATTTTATCCTTTCATAAACATATTTTCAGGTTTATTCAGACTCATTTCATTTGAGCTAATCTGGACTGTTTGTTAGTTTGAAGTATATGATTATAAGAGAAAAGTATATTCTGAAAAAAGCTGCACGCCCAGAATCTAAAGTAGGGATTATACGAGAGAGCTTTTATCCGTACCGTAACTCGAGACGTTTTTCTCTCACCTCGTCTGTATTTGCATAACATTTCAGGCAATTTCGGTTGGACTGCAGTGTGATCCCTCTAGTGGGGTGGCATAGTCCCCCAACGCTGTGGGAAAAATGTACACTAGGACTTAGTACTTCATAAATTTAGCTTAGAGTTACGTGTCATAGGTTTATATCTATTTACAGGCTAAGCTCTTGATTCTAGTCTGCCAGAGTTGTATTTTTGAGATATTATAAAACTGTCGCGTTGGGTATATGAGCCACGTAATAGTAAATGTTATAATACCGCTTCACAATGCCGTTCTTTTGGAAAATAAAATTTATAGCGTCTGCAGTATGGCAGGAAATTTACTTTTATGTAAATGGTAAAACTATTTTATAACCTACTATGTTTATTTTTATTGAAAATTTGTAGGAATTAAATATAATGCAATTTTTCTTTGATAATGTTATTTTTTTAACTGACAGTTAAATATAAACGACATCTATCCGACTGTCCTAAATTATATAGTGACACTAACCGGGATTTCTCATCTTTCTCGCAATAAATCTTACCAACTTCATCATTTCTCATTACGTTTTCATCAATAATCATTTCGAATGATAGAATCGTCTCAGAGTATTATGGCAAGCCATTAGAGAAGGGTACTCGACCCCTGTTTTGTTTGCTGTTGATTTTATCAGGACTACTGACATAGGCGTGCTAAAGCAAATTTGGTAACAAACAAAAAAATACAAATGAATGAACAACACTTAATAAACAACACTAATTTAAAAAATATATATATAAAACAGAATAATGTATATGTCAGTAGCTCTTTACATTTACGTTTATAATGTACCACTGATGTATTAGGTTTAAAAACGTCGATTTGCTGACAGTCTGTATGGATTAAACGTAAAAAATTCAACCAATGTTTGACTCGTTATAATGTATAAAATGCAGTTTTCCAAACAATGTGTACAATTTTCTCTCTCTTCTGCATCACAATTATTTTATCTACTAGGATTTCAAGAACATGGCCAAAAAATCACAAGTTATAAGTTTGAATGCATTTAAGTTGGCATAAACCACTTTGCTTAGAAATTGATTCAGCAATAGTTGAATGTTTCCTATCAGCATACTCAAGGCATAGACTTTTGACCAATCGTTTCTACAAATGGATATGTTGACATTTTTATTGATCAAAAAATACATGCCGATATGTCTAATGTCAAACGTAAATGACAGCAGCCGAATAGATGAAAATACGATGAAAAAATTAAAAAAATAGTAGTAAATATCTTTTAAAGGCACGAAAAATTAAATAAATATGTCAACATTTAATAAAGAAAGTACGTTTAAATCTAAAAAATTAAAACTATTATCAAAACAGCATTACTAAATATTTTTATCGTCCTTTAATATAAAATGTAACCATAATATTTTTAGACTATTAGAAGTAGTGCATTTTTAAAAAGTTAACATATCTCGAAGTACAGTATTTATAGGTATAGTGAATTAAAAGTCTCGCAATTAGTAAATTATTACATCCTTGTTCCTTTTTGTTCCTATGGCAAACATGTTTGTCCACTAAACTGAAAAATGAATTTTTTTTTTAATTTTCATCTGAAAAAATTCGAAACGTCTCTGTATTATTAAGAGCATTACTAAGAAGAAAAATAAGCATTGCAACGCCAATTATTATCTGGTGTTCTACTACCCCTCTTAGTTTAATCTGTTTAGATTGCGGCTCCCATAATAAACGGGTTTATATACTGCTTTTTGCTGCACAGGGGATGTTTGAAGAAACCATTAAATTTTTATATTAGACTAATCTGTAGGTAACAACTGCGTCGGATCTTTTTTGCTACATCCCTTATTTATTACCGATTAAATTTACGGTAAACAGTGGAAATCCCCATCATATTTTTCAGGATTAGGATTTAAATAATTAGGGCAGTTTTTCAAACTTATCTTGTTGATATTTTGTTTTTTTTTGTAACTGAATAATTATTAACTGCGGATTAGAGAGTATTGTTAAATTTATTTACACCAAAAATTATCTAAAGTACAAATTTATTGTAACTCCAATGCCAACAACGTAAAAATAAAAATATTTAAATAGTCACTTCCAGTGATTTGTTGGATATCAAAAGATTACAAAGTATTTGTATCTTCGCTCTGTTTTATTCACACCGGCATAACAAATTCCTGGTTTTATTTCGTGCTTTTATTCCATTCGAAATATTTCCCACCTCTTCCATGAACTAACCACTTACATAAATGCCACTTTAAAATATGAACAAGTGGTTGTTTTGTACATTTCACTTATTTCTAGTGTTTGTTTAAGGTTATATAGAGTTATAATAATTTATTAACATTACTTTGCAAAAAAAGATTAAATAACATTAATACTAGATGGCATCTATACATTGTCATTCTAGTTATTTCATTAATTCCCCATTCAAATTGTACTACATATATAAAATCCTTGCCTCTTAGAATTATTCACTTATTTGGTGAATGACATTCATTCTGCTAATTGCCTTTCATTACCAAATCTAGCTCAAAGTATGTGCTAAAACATCTTATTTCATTATTTATTTTCATATTCTCAAATTATACAGCACCCATGAAAGTTTAACTTTAATTATCCCTTAAAGTTTCCATGACCAAATTAGTGATATAATGTAAGTAACTTTTATCCCTTAAATAATTAAGAAATAAAGTTTTGGTCACGAAAATTCGTTGACGCATGAAACTTTCACATCCGCCGTACCTTTTCGTGATGAAAGAATTAAGAAAATCTCCGACAGGAAAAAAGTGGCGCAGTGCTTATCCAATTAGCTGAGTGATATAACCTCAAACTTTTTCAGTAAACAGTATAGACGGCAAAGATTAAGTGGTTTAATTTACCCCTTCTTCTTTCCCGACAGTATTAATTTACTAATCTAATCTAGATGGAGTTACAGGGTAGTTCTCAATGCTGAAAATGAATTTAATCCAATAAAAATTAATGCACGCTAACTGTTAGCAATTAATTTTATTAACTTCTTCTTTGTCTAGTTTATTATATTTGTTACCACATTTATTTGGTAGAATAGTAAGGCAATTAAATATATTCTATATCTATAAGCATTAAGTTTTCCTGATAATCTTGCACATATATTTATAGTTAGCAGTAAATGGCCTGTGTATATTTTAGTATTAATTACACAACAGCAAGATTTTTTGACAAATAATTGAACATGAAAAGCTTTTTTTAGATTAATCATCAGATAACTTGCCACCGTTATCAAATTTACTTGAAAATAAGGACTAATTAATTTTTAAGAAATGTTATTTAAAAAATCGGTTAATTTTTGTGCTTTTTTACTAAATAGGTATTCTTATCATTAAAATAATTTATTTACTATAGGTTTCCGAAAACTTGGATGAGATGTCCCCTTCTTATTTCTTCTTGTACTTGCATTTATAGATATGGTTGACTAATAACATCTATATAACGTAATTAAATGTTAAATTTTTTTATTTGGTTATTTGAAGCCATTGATTTTAATAAAACGTTTCTCTAACTCATCGAAAATTACTTGCTGTCAATAAAAACAACCAATAATCTAATTAAAAATAGTAAAAACTAGTTTTTACTTAATGAAATACCGGGTGCCCCATAAGTTTTTGACCCATTTTAACCGCAAATATCTCGGAACTCAGAAATGATAAGGTGGAGCAGTT
Source organism: Neocrepidodera transversa (assembly GCA_963243735.1). Taxonomy (NCBI): domain Eukaryota; kingdom Metazoa; phylum Arthropoda; class Insecta; order Coleoptera; family Chrysomelidae; genus Neocrepidodera; species Neocrepidodera transversa. The sequence continues at coordinate 7,592,783 of OY725339.1, forward strand.
TTCGTTGATCAATTTCTCTTTTTTTTTCAATATAAATGTGTGTGTAGTAAAATCTTATATAAGGTATTTTTAAATGCAAATATCGTCGATTTTTAAAAATCAAATAACTCACTAATTTTTTATCTATACTTAAACAAATTATACGTTTTCCTAAAAGGGAAGAGTTCAGCTTTCGTTAAAAAAATCTGCATTTAAAAACATAATTTTTTTTAAAACACCCTATATAAGATTTTACTAAATAAACATTGATACTGAAAAAATCTTTATACATATAACAAGAAATTGTTCAACGGAAACTGCACCTGCCTAAAATTTTTTAGTATTTGCAGTTAAAATGGTTCAGAAACCTCTTGGACTCTAGAACTCCTTTACATGTCTTTTTTTTTATTCGCCCTGTATTCCCAAGTTTAATTGAAATTGTATTAAATTTTGTCGCCGTCGGCAACAGTAAATGGAAACTGGTTAGAATGCTGGCCAATCGAATTCCGGCTGCTCAACAATCTACCGACTCTATTTCCCGACATGTGAACACAAGGTGAACGGTAAAAGTTGTTACAATGATATCTATTAGGTTTCAACCCGTTGTGTAAATATTTGGACACTATTCATAATAGTTATTTTTGACAATAGACAAAAACTAGTAATAATACCAGTGTAAAGATGTTGTGGTAGGTAGGACGAGCACAGAAAAATCACGAAGATAACTTTACAAAACACATTTTGGTCAAAATATGTACAATTGCTTACAGTGAAAGTTTTCATTCAAAAGCTCGGTTGATCGTATTTTCAACGGTTTCCAAATTCGGTAATTTCTTACATCAATAAAGTTGCTTAATCAGCCTTAGATCTGAAACAACCTCAATGATAAAAAAATGGCAGAATGCTTAATAACAATTGATTTGCATATTTTGTTGATTCTATATTTTAATCCCATTTCTTGTCAAATATAATATATAAATATCCTGCGGTCTGTGAGTTTGAGCGTTGCACCAAATAGTAATTTTAATACAAATAATATAAACGGTCTCTTCGAGCGTGTCTCGTGTAGAAAGAATATAACGCTGGATTCTTTCAAAGTAATATTTCAAACGGAACATAAATTCGAGAGTTAGAAGGTCAAACATATATGATATCTCTAATCCACTCTGTAGTCTGGTAAGTTTTTAGGTCTTTGTCCCGCCTCGCTGTCGACAAAAGGGCGATATGTTATCAGAAAGTTCCTAATGAAAACCTTTTATTTTTCCAGTTACTGTTCTTGCGGAAATCTGACCGAGACCCAAGACCGAGAAAATTTCGATTCTACGCGTTTTTCTGTATCTTTCGACTGATTGCCGTATAACCCTCTAAATGAAAGCCATTTGTACACCTTGTTCGTGGAGGGAAAGGGTCCATTGCATCGACACGTTATTGCCTCTTTAGTAAATTTTCAATAAAAGCCTTTCTGTCCTAATTACACAATGCGTTTTTTGTGGGCAATTTACAGGATTGGAGTTGGGGAAAAAATTAATTTATTAACTAATTATATTACAAACATATTTTAAAAATTGTACATTAAGATATTCTTCTTATGTTCTGTATTTTGAAGTATAAATACTAGATTTTAGATAAATATTTCTGTTTAGTATAATTAATAACTTAAATAATAATAAGACTTATTGGTACGATTGAAATATAATTATGAAACAATGAAAAGATTTAATATCCATCTAACAACACCAGAACAAAGTTCTGATTATTTATAATTAAGAATTTTACAAAACTAATTAATGTAAATAAAGTGATCTAACATAAAAAAGTGGTGGGGAGTCATCTTGAAATTGTAATATAAAAAATGGAACTGTAATTGTAATCAAAAAATTGATAATTTTTATTGTTCTTCATAAAAGTTTAGATATTTTTATTAAACCTAAAAATAGGAAATATGAAACTTCTAAAATATCTCTCGAACTAACAAAGTAAATACAACAAACGAAAAATTTAACGTAAAAGACATCAAGAAAAACTATTATTTTTAAAAGTCGTAGAAAATAATGAATTCAAATCCGATCCTGGAAAAAACAAAGTAAAGACTAATTGGGCACCATTGCTCTAATTCGATGTTTTTAGAATTCAAAGAGTTTCAATAAGATGCAGCTCTCGAGAAATAAATTTCATTCGGCTGACAAGGACATTTAAAGTAAAGGGGAATAGTAATCTCGGGCTTATTTTTCATTTTGATGCCAGGAATTAAAAGTGCAATTTTTATTACAAACCCTTTTCGAGGAGAATAATTACCTATCGACTAGTTAATTGAACTTTAAATAAGGCAGCTGAAAATGGTTCGGAAAATAGAAATAATATTTTAAATTCAATAAATTAATTTTGTTCACGAAATTGTTTTTTTTTTGTAAAAATTTTGTTTCTTCTTGGTTTAGACTACTTTAAATTAGAAATTATTTTAAATTCTTCGATAATTTTAATGATTTTTCTCTTATATTTATTTTTATTTTTAATTTACTAGAACTAATTTTGTTTTCTTAATTATCTGATATTGTTTTGGACTTTTGTACATTTTGTTTGTTTTTAAGAATAGATTAAAATAATGGATTTTATATATTTTTAAAAATTATATATTAAATGTGGTTAGGAGTTATATTTCTTATATTAATGAAATTTGAAATATTAATAATTATAAATATTAAGAGGAAAATTGTGGTATGTGTAAAATCAATTTTCGTTTTTGTTTATAATTACAATTTATTAAAACGTTCGCGTCAGCTCCAGTAGTCTGGTTTTGAAGGCAATTACGTTTAAAAAGATTTAATTTTTAATCGAAAATAATAATCTTGTGACATAGAACCCAAATATGTATTTAAAATTTCTATCTATTGTAGGAGGGGAATTTAGTTATTTATAATAGGATTGCTGTCTTCTTATAAAAAATAATGATACACCATTCCATTTTTAGATTAAAGCTAGAGCATAATCATTCCGACTGCTTACACAAAGGATGTTAAGATCTTCAAAAGCTTACTACGAAAATCGCTAAACGACACGTCAAATACAATGCAATCAAGTTTTGATAATAGATCTTATGAATACGGTATAAAGGCAGCGATTTCCAGACTGGTATAGCTCTAGCGCAGGCAGACCAAAATGAATGCCATAGATCATTTCGAGTACAAAGGCCTAAGCCACAACATCGAAAGCCACTGTGATGTCGGCTACTTATAGTGCGTATCCCCTCGATGCAGCCAGAGGTGGCGGTATTTCAATGCTAGGGTGACTTTGTTTCATATCTGAAACTGGAGTTATTAAATATTTTTTCTGTTGCACTCAGTATTAATTTATGTTTTATAATAATAACTAATGTTCATAACGTTTAAATTAATAAATAATTTTTGCTAGTCGTCTGTTGGGATTACAATAATTGTAGTTGTAGAAGTAAAATAACCTTGTTTATCTACACCTACAGTAAATATATGATATAATAGCATAAATTATACCTAAGGTACCAAAGATTTCTTTTTTCTTCTTTCTTGCCTTATACAATATAATAGATAATTAAAATCTATCTAAAATTAAAATGTAAACTTCAGGATGAACAAAAATTTAAAAAAAAGATGTTTTTCCACTACTAGTATTAGAAGATGTCATTATTTATGCTGTGTTCGAGTCGAGAAGTTGAATTTCTCTCCTACAAGTAGGTAATTTTTGATTATTTACTAGTATTAGATAATGAAAACAATTGAAGACTAAACGTGATGTCCCAGGTAGGCAATCTTAGGAAATCTTTCAAATTAATCATACGCAACTGTCATTGCGTTTGTCAAGAGCTTTTTTTAAATTATTACAAAAAATTCGACTGCAAATAATCACTTTCTATTAAATTTCTTTAATTTAAAGTGAATTTTCGACCTAATTAGATAAAATAGAGGTAAGTAAATTCTTTATCAGATATATTTTCGTTTGAAATAGTTTAAGGTTATGTAATAAATGTTTTGATATTAATTAGTGCTATTTATGCAATAATATACCTATTCTAAAAATAACCTAAAAATGAATTTAATATTTTTCAAATCTAAGTGTCAAATGAAACGAATTCTTTATGTCTTCATCGCTACTTGAAAATTTTAAAATTCACAGTGAAATTAACATAATGAAATGTCAATTTAATTTATTGAATATTCCCATTCAATTGTTTTCACAAACTGCTTCTTTTCCATTAAATTCATTTCAAAGATATACAGAAAAAAATCCAAAAAATGTCATTGCAAAAATGATTAAATGTTCTAGTAGTGGAAAAAATAGTATATAAACCACGGTAGAGAAGATTTTTCTTAGCCTCGCAACTTATTATTCCTCGATGCTTCGCATCTCGGGATAATAATAATACTCGGCTGAGAAAAATTACTTCTCGACCTTGGTGTATAATATACTATTATATAAAACTACTCTATCTTAATAACACATTTCGAAGAATTAATTATACAGGGTGGTTAGAATTTTTATTGTAACAAAAAGTAGCACTCTTAAAATGAAATCATTTCACCAAAAATAGCCTATACGATAGTAGCGAAATAATTGAGATATAAATAAACAATCGGCTTGTCAAACGAGAACTTTCCCTACTCGGCTATGGAAAATAGGATTATTTTAATTACAAAATACAAAATTTCTGAATGGGATTTAGGATGACAAAAGTAATGATCACATTCTAGGCACACAACAACACTTCACACTAAATTTCAGCTTAATTGGTCAAACGGTTCGGCAGTTATCGTGAAAAATTACACACAGACAGACACATATAGAGACCTCACTCTGGAAATGATCTCAATCTTCTCGGGAGACCTCAAAATGGATATTCCAACGTAATCTCGAATTTTTTTGATCGTTCATTATACTTTCCCTTTGATGGGACCGGTCACGTAAAATTATAAAAACTCTTCAAAATTGTCACAATTTATTCGATTCGCCTACAATCTTTCCCGGTTTATCCAAGACTCTGTACACGTTGCGAAAACTTTACAAGCGTTTTCTATTCGCCCTCTTAATTCTTCAACGTTATTCATTTTTATATCACGATAAACTAAGTGTTTTAGATAGGAAAAAAATATCGCAAGGAGCTAGATTCGGAGAGCGTGCAGGCCAACAAATCAGTCCAAACTGAACACAAAATTTTCGTTAATAATAATAAAAACGGCAATATAAATTTTCCTTTGTTCGTCTTTGAAAATTTATTGTTTTTATTAATAGCTTCGATATTGTGCTACTTTTATTTAGGCTTTTTTTTGTTAAATGATGTAGAGACACACAGGTAACCATGCAAAAAATTAAGCTGAACAGGGGATAATCCCCTTAGATTAAACAAGTTTAATTTTGAAAGAAATATATTAAAGTAAAGCTAATGCCGTAGTTATTGGTAGAATTTATCAATTTCATGAAAATCTATACACAAAATTTTAAAAATAAAAGAAAAATTACTCATTATAATGATGACAAAAATTTGAACTTCACTGTACATAGACTTATTGAATTGAAATCTACACATCACTCTTTCAAATCCAAATTATTTATGTTATTCTGTTTTACTGTGTAAAAAAAATAAAAGTTTAGCCGTTAATTTTAACAAAATTCTAGTAAAAATATTTATTGAAATAACTATAATACGGCAAAATTGAAAGTTTCTTATTGTCGCTAAAATAATGTATTGCTTGATATATGAATTATATTTTAAATAATCAATTGAATACTAAAAATACGCAATCAATTTTTTCCATTTATCCGACCCCTTTACTACGTTCGTGTTCCTTTTAGCAGCGTAAAAACCATTTAGGTTTCACCGCCACATTATTAGAAAAACCATTAATACAAAGCGTTCATTAAATATTATTTAAAGTACTATAATTCATTAGCAACAAGGGTGGTAGATCTTTACGGAAACAAACTTTTTTCGTTAATTTCTTCGCAAAGATAAAAAGTTATTTTTGGTGAAGGTTGGGAAATTAATCACGAAATAGCATGGACGGAATCATAAAGATGATGGAAAATTTAAATATTAATCCGAAATTTCATCATTTTTATTTTAGAATATTAAAAAAAATCTTTGGTAATTTTTATACATTTTCTCGTTCAATAAGTAGAAAATATTTTAGTTAATATATATTAAATGTTAAATTATCTGGAAAGTTGTTTTTTTGCATGGATGCTATAAATATAGTTTGGGAACATAATGTTGCCGATAGTACGCAACATTCCGAGGAGTAACGGCTTTGAATTTTTTATGGAGGGAAATTCACACCCATTTTCCGTGAACCGCTTTGCCAGTAATATTCTAAGAGCTTCCGAAGTTTTCAAGAATTTCAAGAATTCGCTTGGTCGACTGCAAAGGGACCTAATGTCTCCGACTTGCCTCTGCTTGTACATATTTATCATACATTCATCACAAAAATAAGTGTTATGAAGAGCTGTACCCCATATGTGATACTTATTTTTGATGTGCATCTTTCTCCATTATATATCACTCTTTTGTCTTAGGGATCCCTCGTATTTTTCCCCTTTTGGACTCATTGTCACTCACAATGGTTATGGTAAATGCTCAGAGACCAAAATGGTTTCAGCTATTACTTCAATTAAACTCGGCGGGATACTTCAATGGAACTTGTTATATTTTATGTTATGGAGAGCCACCGTGGCCCTTGGGCTCCAAACTTTTGGTGCTGATTGAAATATTTTCTTTTATTCTCGACTGGCATGAATCAACTCACTGGCATATAAAAGGGAGATAAAATGTGAAATCTTTATTCGGCCTCTGAACCCTGCAGTTATTTTACGTTTTTTTGTTTGTTTAATTCGTATTTCATTGTTTTCATTCCTTTATTGTCTTCAAAAAAAGACCAAGCAATTTTATATAGGGTTTTTATTTTATTGAAAATGACAGAAAAATTCACTTTAATTTTCCACCCAAAATAAGATGAACGTGGAAAAATTTTGTATACAGAAAAAGTCTTCATTCAGCGAACCATTACAAAAAAATATTTAACAAAATACAACTAATAACTTTAGTAAATATAGATATATAGTTTAGATATTTATATACAATAATTAAGAATAAATTTAAATGATATTGAACCACAGGGTGGTGCTTTATGACTCATATTATTATTTTTCCGTTCAATTTTTATTAACGACAAAGTTATTACAACATGAATTTGGAAAAAGTTGTATTTTAATTAATTTTTTACGTAAACAAATTTAAAAAATATCAGCATGGTACACAAAAACTAGGACTCAAAACGTATTGCACAGTAAAAATTTGAAGCCGATAACTTCTGAAAGTAAAATTGTGCTTAATAATTTCATTTATATTCATTTTCATGGCATATTCGTTGATTGCATTTTGTTAATAAATGAAATTTTTAATCACAATTTTACTTTCTAGAACGGGTTACGAGTTACGAGTCCTAGTTTTTGTTTACCATGTTGCCATTTTTTAAATTTGTCTACATTCTACGTCAAAATTAATTAAAATACAATTTTTTCCAAATTCATGTTGTAATTAATAAAATTTTTTTATAAAATTGGTACTTTACATTTGTAATTATTCTGAATCCAGCGGTGTAGTCATATTTGAGAAAAAAATGCCTAATATACTTTCGTCTCTTTTGGCAAAGAAAAATTAACATAGAGGGCCTTGAAAATAGAAATTAAGCTATGAAAAGTTGTGCCAAAATACTGTTTTTGATACTGAATCTAACAAAAAAAATTAAAACAAAATCGGTTGATAAATGCGTATTTTACAGGGGCGCTTCCAAACAAAATGGGTCACACTGTATAAAATATTCCAAAAGTGTCTTGCTCAGATGTAAACATGTTGACACCTTCAGTGTTTAACAAATTAAGAAACAATAAAGAATAAAACAACTCCAAGTCATAACACAAAAATATTTAATAATGACGAAACGCCTTAAAAGGCAAAAGGCGACATGTTTCGGTCTACACGACCATCATCAGGCAAATTGGATCCAAAGCGTTGAAAAACCGTTACAAATTATTATGGTATGTTAGATTGTGGAAATTTTTACTTAAAAACATAAACTTAAAATGAAATTAAAGGGAATTTAAATAACTCCATGTGAGTTATTTTTTTTTAAATAACTCACATGGAGTTATTTAAATTTCCTTTAATTTAATATTAAGTTTATATTTATAAGTAAACATTTCCAAAATGTAACATAGCATAATAATTTGTAACGGTTTGGATCCAATTTGCCTCATGATGGTCGTGTAGACCGAAACATGTTGCCTTTTGCCATTTTAGATGTTTCGTCATTATTAAATATTTTTGTGGTATGACTTCGAGTTGTTTAAATCTTTATTGAATACTTTACCACATTTGAGTATGGATAAAATTTTGTTTTTTTAAATTAAGAAACGTTTTCTAGTACAAAAATCGATTAGTTCCGAAAAATTCTTTATTTAAATAAATTATTGCCAAGTAAAATACAAAACAAGTAATAATCGAAAAGTTGTCAAAATACGCATGTAACGCTTGTCAAGTTTAACATTGACAATGTCACTAAATTAGGTCCTTTCGATTGATTTTCGGCATTTTTTAGCGACCACCAGGAGACAATCATTTCTATAGCCACTATATAAAACTATAATTTTCTACCTGCGTCATATATTAAACCATAACATTTATTCTGTCACTGAGAGAGTTTTGTGTCGCAATATGTCGGTCTGGGCACAACAGAAGTACTTGAAAAATTTATAGAAATGTATAAATCTTAACTCTGTTTATGGGAGGTAAAAAAAATTCATGACTGTGATAAAAGGTTGCAGACAAGAAATTAGTGCAAGAATTTAAAATAAAACCACATGCAAATAACACCGGTGTAGTAAAAAATAACTACTTAAGAAGCATGTATATAAATTTTATAAAGTCGGGGGTTTCCATCCAAAACTTTGGTATTATGATATGTTTATTTTTTTATCTTAGTAGGATATTCCGTGCACTTAAGCTTATACTGCTACTAGCTTCTTTAATAAATGAATTTTCCTTCTTAATCAGTGGTGTATCCACAGAGAGAAGTTGTAAGTAGAGATCTTCATTCATTTGTAAATACTTACGATAATCAATAGACTCCGTTTTTAGTTCATTTAATAAATTCACATGACCATAGTCTCCTCTTTTCAACAATCAACCACTGCAAAGTTACTAAGTTTATTTATATGCTTCCTGCGGTTCTTTATGGCCAACACAAGGCCTAGAGTGTAGATCAGTCATTCGTCAACCGGTCCATAATCCTTGTCAGATCTACCTCATAATGTATGGCCTGCTTTAGAGTTTCAAACCATTTTGGTTTTGTCATATTCGAAATTTTGATATGACGACGACTAAATGTCATGTTTAAATCTCCATTCCATTATATTTGTTCCAAGCAAAAAAATCAGTAATTCACCGAAATTTGGAAATATCGATCAATGCAAAAGAAATTTAATACACTTCAAGAACTCTGACGAAGTAAATATAACTTTTTTTCGTCGTTAAATGCTCGAATAAAGGATCCAGAACTCCCAGTAAAAATTTTTCTTTAAAATCAAATGTCACAACCTGCAACGCCGTTTTGAAGTATTCGATACCAAATTGCATGGAAAATATTTAACAATCCTTGAATATTGTAAAGAATCGAGAATAAAAGATAAAAAAAGAAATGTACGGTGCAGACTATTCTTAAAGGAAACTTCCTTGGTTTTTCTCTGTTAATAAATTTGCGGTAAATATAGCGTAGATAAGTGGATAAAATAAAAAAACTATTTTATCGTTGAGTTTACGTGTAGCTTATTAAGTAGTCATATACAGTGTGTACAAAAAGTAACGTAACTTCTTAATAATTCGTTTTTTGATGTTTACAAAAAAAAAGATTTAAATAAAAGTTTTAGGAAATAAATATCAGTAAGAATCATTTTTTGATTCGTACTGATAGCTTAAATTGCCTAAAACTTTTATTTAAATCTTTCTTTTTGTAAACATCAAAAAACAGATTTTTTTTAAAATCTATTATTTATAATATCTCAGTATTTATTAACTCTACTTTGTTTGCGTGCCACATATGTTGTCTTTCGATGGCTAGACCTGCATACTTACCCTTTCTTTTTCCAAAATTTATTCACAACGTTGTTAATGTTGGGAATGGCAATATTTACCAAAAGTATGTTGTTGGTTCTCTTTTGCCATCTGTCCATCGGTGATAATAGACCGATGGTATTATTATTAGTATTATTATTGTTATTATTGTTATTAATAATGTTGAGTATGGTTTTATGTTTACATATGAAGAACCGTTAATTAGAATATGCAAAATATGTAAATGAGTTTTAATACCTTAAAGTCCGAATTTAGCCCCGTCTAAACACCCTCCTAGTAATTATCTTGAAAATGTCTTACACTTAAACCTAACAATGAATTATACCTATTTGTGCCTTGTAATTTAGCTTCTCAAGCACGTTTACCAAATAGAATCCTACTAAGTGAATATGTAACTCTATCTTTATGTAAATGTTTAACCAAATTTCTAATTTATGACTGCGGGCCATGCACGTGGCAGCTAAGGGTGACTTCACATTTGTTACCAGGATATTTCTCTGGACAGAGACGCCCATTAGGACATTAAGGACCCCATAACATTTCACATACTAGAAAGTGGAATTTGCTTTTTAAATAGCCAATAAATTACATTTAATTTATGGATGCAGTAAACGTTAAAAATCCTTTTAGTTCTGACTCACTTTTTAATTTGTTATAATTCAACTTTTTTTTTAATTTTTGGTTTATGATCCTAAAATCGCAGGAGAAGAGTGAATTACTTAAGAGCAATAACCCTTAGCAGAACTAATTAATCTGAATCTGTTTTGAGTTACAAACTAAGTTAATCAAAAGTTCAGGAAATGGGCTATATATTTATATCATGAGCAGACGTATTCGGCTATAAATAAATAAGTAAAATCAGTGCGAAAACCGTTTCGCCAAACCGATCTCTCCCTTTTCTACTAATGAACATGTCACCACCAGAATGACTAGTGGTCTTCATTTCCTACAACCTGAAATTCGTGCCCTTCGCTGGTTTTGCAAACCATTCTCCTCTCTGTCACCGATACTGTTTATTAAAACACCTCAATGTTTGGTTAAAAAACAAGCCCGTTTTTTTTAGAGAAACAATTTTGATCAAGTGACGCAGTATAATAGGATCACTCGCGTTGTCACTTTGGATGTTTGCTTTTTATTTTGCGGCAAACGTTTAACTGGATGCTGCGAAATTCTATTCTATATTAAATATTTTCTTATCGGTAATTGGTCGATAGTTTTTATTGTTCTTTTTTTCTGCTTAGGGTGAGAATGATCGAGAAAAAAGATTAACTTTCTGCGTAGTCGGAAATTTGTCTCGGGTAATTACATTGAGAGAAAATACCTCTTTGTGTGCGATGTAGTTATTCTCAGAGTATTTGTAAAGAAAACTTTTTTCTTGAAAAGTTGTTTGGTTGAGGGTGTAAAAGGGACCCTTTTATTTATTTTATAGCTCTTTACTGCATGGGATAAAGTTTATTCAACGTTAAAAGCTTTATACAGATACTTAAATTTGTAATAATGAACACACCCTGTGGAATGACCTACTTGACCGATATTTAATAATAATATATATTAATAAGTGCTACATTCCAAAAATATTTTTAAACATACAGGATGGTCCAGAAAAACTTACCATATCAAATATAAATTTTTTATTGGAACACCCTGTATTTTTTTACATTTTTAGATTCGTCCTGAGAAGCTGAATAATAAAAGTATATAAACTCAGCAAAGTTGTTAACAGAAATTGATAATAACCAACGGTGACAATATTTAGGTTAATCGTTTGTCATTTATTTAAGTTTTCAAAAAAAAAAACTTTTGTAGAACGGTTTTGTCCGTCCGTCTGTCCGTTGGCTTGATTCAACTCGAAAACGATGATATATACAAACGGACTACAGCAATGATATTAATATTTGACTTATTTTTACTTTCTGGCTTGATATACCATGTATACCTACTATTCTGTATATGTACAGAAATTTGTTTTCGTGACTTTAAATTTTTGAAAAGTCGAAAAATTACGGCAAATATATTGCCGTTTTTCACTTGTTTACTTTATAGGGAAATTTTTACCAATTACGTATGTTTTCTGTAACCTTTTTACGTTTAACTACCATCAGCCATTTGCTTGGCCGAAGCTTTATAAATATAGAAATGCTGATTAATAAAATAAAATTGTATAAGTATAATAAAAATATCTTTCCGTTAAAAAAAATGTAATTGTCTAATTTGTAATTGTTTCAATATGATCATTCTATTTTTATTAATTGGTATTGTTACGAGGTATTTTGGATAACTCAAAAAAAAGAACTAAACAACTTGAAATAGTAATATTAAAATTTACTCTGGGGTGTAGCTTCCAATATACCTCAATAACGTAGGGTTACCAGAAATTAAAACCAACTAGTTCAACAATAAACGTAACAAATTTATTAAATAAAAATACCAACTTTGCCAAAATAGTTATACAAATTTTATACTTACACTATCATACGCATTGCTGAGGACAATCGTCTTTTCAGGAGAGGCACTTGTACTTTTCATCTACTCTTAATCGAGTCCCGAATATGACTATCCCAAAAATATCTCTACGGCTTTCGAACTAACCACCGAAAAAACCCCTTCCACCTGACTAAGCGAAATTAAGGTTCTTTGTTCACCTTGCAATGACTTAAGTTTACATAAATAAAAAAGTGTTTCCAAACAAATATTGTTTTAAAATTTTGAAATTTGTTCCATATCGTGAAGCGTGTTTGAGATTGTAAATAAATTAAAATTAAATAATGTCATATACAGGGCGAATCTTAATTATCGCTTACCCAAGCCGTAGATGGAAAATTATCGTAACAGTATGAAATAAATTCAAATTTGACTATTCACCAAAAATACTCGCTTCTGAGAAAAAGAGATTTAGCTCTGTGATAAATATATTTTTTATGAATAAATACAACAATAATACACATTATCAAAATATTGCATTTTTAAAATTAATTTTCTCAATTATGAATGCGCCAAATTAAAAAAAATTCAAAATATTGCTAAATATAGTTTCGTGTGGGTGGCGTAAAAGAGCGGGGTAATATTTTTATACTATAAATTGTCAAATTAGGAATAGAAATCGACTTCCTTCAGGTTTTTTTCCCGATAGTTCATAATAACGTTAAAAATAAATCATTCCATAGATATATGGAGCTTTCTACATTTACAATATTTACTATATTAGTGCGATAAAGTCCAAGCTGATTTCAAAAACCTATTACACCTATAATATAAATTAAATACTTTTTAAAAGTTTGCGTGCTTTTGATAACCTTGTATACATTTTCTAGAACTCAAAAAGTTAAGATAGGGAAATGTTAACCATTTTATCAGACTTTATGTCGTTTGACCGGAAAATGATGTGAAAATGCGATTTTCGATTGTCTATAACTTCAAAACTATTTAATCTATATTATAGGTGTAATAGGTTTTGAAATCAGTTTTTGATGTCCCGTTTAAAAAAAAATGTGCCTTCGATCGTTTTGGAACAATTGCAACAAATTTTTAAACATGATCCTTAATCTATAAAAATTTTGTTTTTATACTTTCAAAGATTTAGAAGATATTAGACTTTATAGCACTAATGGATCACCCTGTTTGTATATCTAAGCTAAGCTATAGGATTCTAAAGTTTAATTTTTTTTTTAATGATCATATTTACAAATATTTTTTCATGCATTTCGGATCATATAGAAATCTGAAGAATATCTTTATTCTAATATAAAAAATTATACATCTGACTTTAACAACTGGCTTGTTGCTGTATAACGCTTAATTTCTGTATCTCCAAAAGTTTACTCACAAAACGCAACAATAATAAAACCAAACAAAATAAAATGAAAATACAGAAGGTACATGGGAAAAATAGACTCTATACAAGGGTAACATTAAAATTTAAAGTTTTTCTTTGCTATCAATAATTATAAGAATAAACCATACCATGTCAAAACTAACAATTGCATGGTTAAATGGAACTTGGTAATTATTAATAAAATTGTTGAAATTAAAAGAAAATTTTATGTAAAGATTATTTTTAGTGTTATGTTATAAAGAACAATTAGTTTTGTTAAAAACTGTATGAAGAGGCCTTGAGCCTTAAAAAGACAGTAAAAATATGGAATAACTGTGTTATATATTCTAATAGATAAATTAATTATATTAAAATTATTTTTTTTTTACAGATATCCCTTTGCGAAGACTACAGTTTACCTGTTGATCATCTTGCCAAGAAACGACCAAATAGCATTGCAGTGCCTAACTCACATTCTAATATATTCAGTGATTGGATTCTTTCAAGCCCTAATGAGGAAAAAGTAAGAATAATTACAAAATTTTTAATTAACAATTAAAGAAGGCACGTACTAAACAATAGCTAGGCACCCTAAACATAAAACAATGTTAATTAGTTTTCATCAATAATTTCACTATGCAAATCCTCCTTAACTCCCCTGTAGAACAATTTACATTGATTTAACTGCTATGTATTAAACAGGATTCCTTTTCTATGCTGGTCAAGTAGAGGCAATAAATATAGTTTAAGTTGTTGGGGTTGTTTCTTCCCCTAACGGATCCGAGTTTTCTTGCATGTAAAGAAATGTGTAATGTAAATAGTTAAAGAGCTTTGACCACCCCTTCGAACGTTCCATTGGCATATTAAAACTTTGTAAATTCTTAGTAACTAAATCATCTCGAAGATATTTCTCTACTTAAGTGTATATTCCATCATATGTTTTTACGTTATGATGAATATATGACCGACTGTATATTATACGTTAATTAAAAAAGAAGAGTAGCTATAGGGATATAAAGAGATAAATTAAATCATTCTTTGGAAAAAATTGACAATTTTGCTGTAAAAACTGTTATCTCGCTTATCATACGGTGACGGTTCTATAAACTTCTCGAACATACGCGAATGCGTTTATCTAGCAAGGCTATGAATGTTTGACCTAAAAGATAGTATTTCTAGTTTATTTACCTCCAGTGGAATTCATAACAATTAATATATATAAAATTTTCATTTAAACTAAAAAATATTTTTGAAAACAAAATAATTTTATTTTAAAAACAATTCGATGAGATTATTTGTTAAGTGGTCTGTAAATTCTCATAAAGCGTTCGATGAACCAGTAAAAAGAGAAAAAACGTAGAGTTATAACTATTCTGGTATTTTTAAAAGCAATAAATGGTTCGTAAACAGACTGTACAGTTGATTTTAATTAAAACATGAGATGAAAGAAACACGATTAATTTAATTAAACTCGGAAATCTGTTCAGTTAAAACAGTAAGCCATAAGCCATATTACACACAAGACATATGCAAAGGGTGAATTTTCTACCCTCACGCTAAAAATATTGGCTGTGGCCGGTAGCTTTTAAGCTTTTAGAGCTGGATATTTGCCCAGGGTGTTGTTTATCATACAAAATATCTGTTATAAGGGTGATGTCTAGTCGCTAAAAAAATCTCTTTAGCCTGCAACCCTTTTTATATCCAAAATTTAAACTTTAGTAAGTAATTTAGACTAGCTAAAATTACAAAATTTAGTGTTAATTCATTTTCACTTAAGGTTAATGGGGTTTGAGGCTTTGTGCGTCGTTGACTAGAGGGAAAATGCAAAGGAAGTTTAGGGAAATATGTATTCAAAGCATACTTGTGATCCGGTTTCGAGAAAACAAAGAAATAGAAGTCGAAGGAAATTTGAGAGCCAAAGCTAAGAAATAGGATCCAATTACAAAGTGTCGGTGTTTATGACAAGGGATTTTGTTTTGTGAACAGAATAATATGTCGCTTTAAGGATCTTTAATATTCACGGGATGCACAAAAGTTTCATAACCGAGCACGACGTTAAATACAATGAGAATCAAAATATTGTATAACATTAAATCAAATTTTACAGTCGTCATAGATATGAAAACATTTAGGTATATCAAATGTAATATAATTAATATAAAATATAAAGGTAAAGTAGAAGGAATCAATTGGGATTTGCAATATTATTTTAGGATATAATGTGGTCCCGTTAAAGATCAATCAAAAATAGTGCTTACTATATTTTAACAAAAAATAGAGAACTTGCTTAATTTTTAAGTAAGACTGTTAAGTAATTTATGTTTGCATAAAAACTAACGTTTTGTCTGTAAAAGATATTTAGTGTAAGCAGAACTATTAAGCTTGCAGGAAAACAATATTTTCTAACCCATCCACCTTTTAAATACTGTAAAAATATAATCAACAGAAATTAATTCATAAAATTCTGTTACCTATTACTATTTATCCACCAATTCATTAATAAACGTAAAAGATTTAAAAAAATGTCTGTGTCAAATCTCCATCAAAATCGTTTAAATTAACAGTTGTACACGGAAAATCCAAATTCTCCCAAAGAAATTATTACGTATTAGAACCCTAATCGCCGTCTCTGATAACCTTGTAATTAAGAAGGTGACGGGGAAGAAGAAATATATAACATTTTAATTAATAAACACAAAATGATATGTATTGAAATTTCTTGGGGTAGGAAATTATTAAAGTGAAGTTTCGAAAATGATTTTCACGAAATCTAAAGGCTTATAATTCGCGAAGAGCGTAAACAATATTCTTTGTAATAGGCTGTCTAAAATTGACAGATTACGTCGTTGAAATACTTACTTGATGGGATACTTGACAAGAACGATGAATGAAGGTATTGTAGAATGACTGACTTGTACCTATCTAGATCATTTTACAGTATAAGAATATAAAACTTTTAGAGCATAATGTGTAGTTTAATGTATAATAAATCACTTAAAATATTATTTGACTGTAAATTTTCCTAATGAAGTTTAGATTAAATTAAATATATTACAGAAGAAAAAACAATATACAAAGCTTTAATATTCTTTTAAACTTATAGATACCAATATGTTTATACAGTGTCATCTCCCAGTATGGGAAACTTATTTATTAAGGGTTTTTCGACAAAAAGTTATTCTTGGTAAAAGTTTGTGCATCCCTTAAAACCAGACATGCACCAACAGAATATAGTAAAACACACGTAATTAAATAATGGATAAAAAAATAAAACTTCACTCAGAATATCTTTTCTAAATAACATTTCTCGAGATTTTTCAAAATAAGGGTACTTTACTCTTGTGTCAAAATCAAATTTTTGAAGGCTCCTCGTTTGTTTTTAGGGGATGCATAAACTTTTACCATGCAAGAATAACTTTTTGTCCAAAACCTCTTAATAAATAAGTTTCCCATATGGTGCATACTTTGCATACTTTCTGGATGACACTGTACATAGAAGAGCAATTATACTTTTTTACTGCCCAATCTGAAAATTAGTATTGGAACATAGTCGTATAGGGACTTGAGGAATATAAATTTGAATTATTGGTTCTGTTTGTAAAAAACGAAGAAATCGAAAAAAAAGCGGAAAAAGAAAAAACCGAAAAAAAAGGAAAGAAACCTAAATAAAAATAGAGAACATTGAGAAAAGCGAAAAAAAACCAGAAAAAAATTGGAAAAATCAGAAAAAAATTTAAATAACCGTACAGTTGTGTATAGTACTCGTAAACAGTAATCGACCAGGGGGTACGGAGTAAAGAGAAATGAATTTTGTACAAGCGCTTGTGATTTATTTAATTTAATTTAAGCAATTATCTAGATATTTAATACATTATTTATTATAAAATCAATTTCAATCATACAACTTTTTTTGAAATTTTTTTTGCATGTACAATAATAACATGAAACAAGAAGAAGGTAACACATTAATTTTTCAGTAATGCGTTACTTTTTAAAAAAGTAACGGTAAAGTAACGCGTTACTTCTTTTTTAGTAACGCTCCATCTCTGACTACGGGTACATGAAAATATTATAAAAATGTATAAGGTTAAAAAATTGAGAATAAAAAAAAATTCTTCAAGAGTTTATTTTTTTGATACAGAAACATCAAATTAATTTTTTTATTATATAATATTATGTACAGCATCGAATACGCAAAATAAATTGTCTCTCAATGGACAATATCTGTGTATTTTATTTAAATAGTATAAAAAATTATTTTGTTGACATTAACGATCCCAGCCTTTATACTTAAAATATAATAAATATAAAACTGGTATACCATTAAAAAAAATATGGTTTATAAAGAGATAATTGAGTTTTAATTGCAGTACTATAACCAATTATAATTTTGATTATGAGTTAGTTAACAATTCCATATTAAACATATCCTTTCTCACCACCACGGTTATGTTTTGATAATTCTTTATAAACTTATCTAATCCCTTCAAAAAGGTGTTGAGTGAATGAATAATGAGAAATTTTCATCAAAACCATTAAAAAGACAAAATTTCGTAAGTAAACCTTGTCTTTATAGTTCCCAAGGGAAATCTGCCTCTTAATTAAAGTCAAGCTTTTAAGGTGCTGAATATTATGTTTAATTTGGTATGCCTAAAAGACATTTCTTTACTTTATGCCCTCGAGGATTGTGTGAAAAAGGTTGAAAGCTACAATTAGAGTAATGGTTCAAGCACAAAAAATCTATTTTTGATTAATTGTTCCTTTGTTCTCTTAGTTCGGAATAGGGGAGTGTTTAAAACATTCGATGTCTTCAGGGCTGTTTATTTTGCTAATTTACCTGAATAAATGCATGAATACTCTGAATTTGTTAGTTTTGAACGTTAGCAATCCTAACAAATCATTCTTTTCCATTAGACAGAATTATCCCTATTTTTTGGTGAAGGATCCTGAGATATATTGAAGGAACCCGCCATAATTTACATAAAATGTCGATCTTTCACCAAAAATACAAATGTTTTTTATATAATAATAATAATAGTAATATTTATAAATATATTAAACACTAATGAAAAATGTCAATTATACATTTTAGGAATAGATAAAATTAAGAACACAAATACTTTATTTCAGTATTTCAGTAAAAATCGATGCATATTTTTTTTTGTGTTGTCCATTACCCTGTCTGGTTATTGACATTGACAATATCATTAACTTTTTAATCTACCATTAATCTACAAACGATGATTTAGAAATCGCGTGATATTGTGAAGACCTCGAATGAAAAATTTTAAATTAATTTCCACCTTGTAGGACCGACATCGCGCACCGAGCTAAAAATATGCAAATGATAATTCGAAGGGCAGACTACGTTCATATTATCTGATATCTACGTACTAAACTTGTTATCAAAGTTATAAATGTCTGAAGAGGAAATTAGAGCCATAAAAACGAATTTTTATTCTAGTATAAGGCACCGGTATTTGTTTTCATACACCTAAGATATTTATTTTTTCATTTTACTTATACTAATTTATAAAATGGTGACCACAAACTTTTAAAAAATATGAAATACCAGATTTTTTAAAAAATACTAAGTATATAATAGCTCTATGGTAATATTTAAAAATAAAACCTTACGAAATGCCGTGAACGCAATTGGAAACAGAATGAAATGATCTAAATTCACATCAGCTACTGAGAGTTTATTAATATTGATTTTTTCATACGATAGTTTGGAATGGTTATATATTAGTTTCTTTAAACTAATATTACCTCAGGTAATTATTTAAAAAATTTACATTTAAATATAAAAAGAGTAAATATAACAATACTGCTTTTATTTTTAAATAAATTAAATACAACCTTTATTGTTAAATTAACTAAAAGTAGCCACATTATTTTCACATTTAATAGAGTAAAAATGTAACAAAATCCTTCTTAATGGATGTCTACGTCATAAAAGAAACCTACTGTAAAAATTTAGGTTTGGAGGTTTAAGCTGCACTATTTTATATAATGAAAATATTTTGTATGATTAATAGAAGTTAATTTATTATTGTTATTATTATAAATAAGTGTTATAAAAATTATATTTGAAAGGTTTTTTTTTATAAGGAAAAAAAATTTTAATCAACAATTTTGAATATTTAAAGGAGGAAATTTTAATAGAAATAAAATTTGTTTATAGTTAGAAAGAAATTTAAAAAAAATTAAAATAATTCAGTATAAAAGATTTGGAATAAGATTAACGATCAAGTAACGATGTTTTTTTGGTTTAAAAAAAAGAGAAGGGTGAAATTAATTGGATAGGAAAAAAGCTCATAAGATTTAATTAATTTTGGACTTTTGTCAAATATAAATATAGAATTGAAAATTTGTTAGATAAATATAGAATTCAAAATTTGTTGGATAGAAGAAAAAGCTTAAATATGTATGAATATATATAGAAGAAATAAACAAACATTTACAATAAAAATAAAATTATTTCAAATATATAAAATTAGGGGATCTAGAAAAAAATTGGGTAAGAAGAAATAAAGTTTTTTGGATATAATGGTTATGAAAAAGTATATGGAAGAAGAGGAACAACAATAAAAACATAAGGAGGAGTAGGATTAGTTCTAAATAAGTTTAACCAAGTTAGATAATGGGAAGAAGAGTAAATTTACATAAATAAACTAAAAATTGTTATTAGGTATTTAGAATTTTGAAAAATTTTATGATTTTTTTTTAATTTAGATCAGAACCCATCCCAAAATTTGAGATAGATTTTTCAAAAATTTGCATAATGATTAAAAGGCAGATTATATATAGAGTAACTTATTTTCTTAAAAATGTATTTTCATTGTTTTATCTTTAGTCCAAACTTGTTTTTTGCTTGGATTTTCTTGTTATTCTCTACAACTATTATTTGGTTTTTGTTATGACTATATCAAGACGATCAAGGCTATATACATTCATTGTTAAAAAATGTTCCTTATATTATTACTTTACTGTTCCTTAGTAATAATATAGTAAATGAGTAATATAATATTTTTTTTAAATTCTTTATTTTATTTTCGAGGTATAGGTATGAAATCATTAACCAAAATGCACTGAACATATAAATTTGTTCGCACTGATTCCTAAGTCATTATTTTTTTATTGTAGGTCGAAGTTTTAGACACCTACTCCACTCCAAGAGATTCCAAACAGCATCTTAATCCCGAAGAAGATCAAAAATATTTAACCAGTCCTGACAAAGAATACTCGCAACCATACACTACTGGTAAGTGATTCTGACTTGATTCTAATATATAAATAAACGTGTAAACGATTAATACCGTATTCGGTAAATAAAAATATTGATTTGATTTTTCATTCCGTTCCATAAAAACCGTTTTCCATATTTATTAATAGTGATATTATGTCACTCAATACGTTATTAAAAAAAATTATTATTATTAGGAAATTCATAGAATAATTAAATTATGTACATAGAATTATAATTATGATAAATCTCTGATAGTGAGAAAAACAAATGATCAACACGAAAAATCATAATAAATAGAACACGCAAACTGCAAGTTTGTTACCACTTTAATAGTATAGTATTAGAAGAAATTGTGACATGCAGGTAGTAACACTTTTATTTAAAGCTATTTTAAATACCTATTTGTCTTTGATTACACAATACCCTTTTACGTGCCGGAAAAAATAATAAAGGATTTCTTTTTAATTAACTGATTTCTTAATTCTAGGGCGCACTTTTATGAAGTTTTTTAAACTTTGCCTTAAAAATATTTGGTCTATAACTTAAAATTTGCATATGAAACATATTAAAACTTGCCGAGTAAGCTTTATAAAATCCTTTGTAAGTACCAAAATTTCTTAAATATACCAAACTATCTTAAATATACTAAATTTCCTTAAATATCGATTTTAACTCTACAATTTATATATCTGGGGGTAAATTAATAATATAACCCACTCCAACGTCCTATCCAGCACCCCCAGATACCTTCGACCGAAAATTTTAAATGACACCCTGTATTTTTTTGACGTGTCTATGTAAAAAACAAGTTGGTTACATTATGAATTTTGAGGTATTTGATGCTAAAGTTTCAGAGGCCAGGTACAAAATATAGATTGTGGCCAACATAACACTTTCCCGCTATTAATCTGTAGTATTTGATTTTTTTAAGAAAGATTTCTTATAGTTTAGTTTTAACTCTGTTTGAAAAATTGTTTTTACAAACAAAACATCACAATGTCTAGTGTTTGTCACTCTAATCTTTTTATCAACATACACTATCCGTAGTTTGCAGAAAATATTTTAATTTATATGTCCCATCTCATGGCATTACTGAACGCACCTTATAGACAATTATACAGCTCATTGCCAATTAACGTCACTTTCTTCTTCTAGCTACTATGATAGTTTATCTATTAAATATCTGTTGTATGAAGATGATATCTTCATTACAGGATAATATAGCATGAGATAAACGTAAAAAACATGTTTTAATAAAAGTTGATTCATTCTAATTTTTTTACGATTTTTTTTAAAATTTTGACAGCATTAAAATTGCTGTTAACGTTCGTCAATGGCCACCAAAAATTAATCAGTTTTAAGTTAGAACCAAAACAATTTTTAGTGAAAATTTGGTTAAAATCGGATCAGGAGTTTTAAAAAAATCGTTATCGAAAAATTTGATCACACACACACATATACAACATACATACATTTTTTGAAAATTGGTTTTTTTTTGACTCAGGGACCTAGAAACGTAAAAAAAGTCAAAATATCGAGATCGGATATATGGTATATGTATAGCGAGTCATAGAAGCAGCTTTATGGTTTTTGAATCACCTATTCGCTCCCCAGACCTAACCTCACTTGATATTTTTTATGACATTTTTATTAGTCGTTTTTGAAAATGAGCGAAAAGCTTTCTACTGTCCAAGGCTTATTATTTTTTGTTTGGATAATAATATCTGACTTCTGAAAGTTTATTATGCAATCAACTAGTGTTTTTACATAGAGATACTAAAAAAAACTATGATCCTTCAAAATCTGTCAAAGAAAATACAGGGTGTCATTTAAATTATTGAATCGAGGGTGGCTGGAGGCGGAAAATGTTACATTGGGGTGACGTATGGGATATACTAATAATTTTCCCTCAATTTCCTTAATTACATTTCAAAATTACAATCACCAAATATAATTCTGCATTTAAAGTTTAAGCACGAACACTATGTATACATATAGGGTGAGACAGAGGTGTGGACCACTGTTATATCTTCTTTGTGTAGATATGGATCTTTGATAAAACTTGGATTTTTTTAATTATTGATTTAAGATAACTGGTTTCTGATCTCGTCGGAAATAAACCCAAATTTACTTTGCAAAATGAAACATTATATATTTGGAGTCTAGGAGCCAAAATATATAAAAATAATATTTAACAATTTTTTGTATCACAAAAACAAGTTTTGAAATAAATCAATCCACTATATTCTTTTTAGAAAATATCGTGACGTAAATTCTTCCACCTTAAATATATTCAGTTTGTCTGATGCCGTTTGGAGTTTCTCCAAATGAATATACATACCTATCCTTGTAAATCACAAGAAAAAGTTGTCTAGCTCTGGAGACAATCTGGAATAAAGTGAAAAAAGTTTCCGCCTCGAATATTTGAATGTTAAATTCGAATATATACGAAATGCGAAAAAAATTCTCTTTCATTTTGGCATCCATTCACAGAATCTTTTCTTTAGTTTGCCTAAAGGCGTGTATTCGTCAATGTAGTATGTACATATTAAGGATCAATTACTCAAATTTAATAAACATATATGACCATCGATCATATTTACTTGTGATCTCATTTATGACTGTTTAGAAGAAATACGCCAACAGGAGTTTAAATTTAAGCATTATTCTCTCCTAATAACTGATATATTCTCAAAGATAAAGGTGTACATAATATAATTACCCTATATGCTCTGCTTTTTTAATTTTTGGTCGAAAATTTTGAGTTTTCATACTTCTTTCGTGTTCCTAACTTTTAAGTAATTACTATTCTGACCCATACATACTATGTTACCAGTGGCAGTTTGTAGATAATTACATACATATTGTGGCTAAAACACCCCATGATCTGTTACGCCACTTCTTATAAAGCTCTCTAGATCTGTATTTAAGGTGAGGATCGATTCCCATTTCGCTACTTATAAACTTTCTTTATTGGTTAGTATTTCTTGTTTTTATTTCCAATTTTCAGCTCTAGTTCTTTTGATATGGTCTTCTTCTGTTTTCTTCTGGTTGCATATATTTGTTTTTCTTAAATAATTTTAAGTTATATTTAAGTTCATTTAAGCAACTTCGGTTTCATGTCAGAACATGTTTATAAAATAGTTCAGCAATTCTCGATTTAAGCTTATACAGTGTGGTATTTCTGTCCTTTAAACCTTAAGGAGTATTTACATGGTTCAATTTGGATGATTACTTTTAATGATTCATCCAAAGTGATTTTAACGAACAAAAATAAACCAGTTTACATGGATCAACCGAATTGTACGTGTGGGAATAGCGGTTATTAGTGAATATCTTTCTAGTAAACTAGAAAAAATAAAACGTAGAAGATAAAGGCGATGCAGAATAATCACTTTTGATGAATGCTAGTTTAGAGGTTCATTTTTAATTTACTTTGGACGATTCATCCAAATTGAAAAGTGTAAATACGCCTTTAGTTTTTAATTTATTGGTAATTTAAAATTCTTACTCTTTAAGTACTTCAGTTTTAGAGCATTCTTCGAAATAAAGTATGAGCTTTTTGAACAGAAAAATCCAAGAGTACAATTTGTACAGAGGTTTAAGAAACATAACAGGAATTAGTATACTTTGCAAATAGATATGTACAATATATACGGTTTGAAAACTTAGTTGATTGTGGTCGTTATTACTTTTAAAACTACTTACAAGTTAAACTTATCTAGATAACTTTGTTTTTAAGTTAGTTATGACGATCGTGCGAAAAAGCGATTTTCAATTCTTATATAAAATATGCTAGCAGACTAAAGAACTTTTCGTTTCAAAATTTAAATGCGAACTTTCCGGAAATAGTTCCACACTCAATTTAAACTGAGTCTTCGCTTCTCGACTAAAGTACTTTAAGATGTAATAACTTTTGAGATTGGGGGACGGCCCTATCTTGACGACGTTAAACTAATTTAACGAATTATAAAGTAATATTCTACATTTTTCGGGAGCTTCCAATACTTGGTTAAGTACATGAGATTTTCGTTTTATCAAACATAATTGCGCTCTCATCTCTTCGATATGGAAAAGCATAATAACTTTTTGAAAGGTTCTTGTTATTTCTCCCTACTAAACAGTTAAATATTTGAATAGCAGCCATAACAATTTTATTTTTCATTTCGATAAAACGCTATTGTTTGTCTTTTAGTACAAAATTAGGTATTTTTGTGGAAAACACAAAAACAATATTATTCGAATAACTAAAAGCAAGACACATTATCATAATAAGGACATAAACTATGACCGAAATAACCATAAGTAATAATTATTACACCATTATTTCTACTAAGCAAGGATTATAAAAAGAAGCAAATTTAACAGTACTTAACGATACAACTGCAGACAAAACCATGGATAGAAAATATAAATTTGCATTAAGGTAGTAAATATAAGTTTGCATGTTTAGTACCCGTCATGCAGATACTAAAATATCAAAAATTCCAAAGTTTGGAAAACCACTAGAACATTAAAAATGACCTTTTATAACAATAAATTTTAATAAAAATATTTATATTAACTATATTAAGGACCAAGAAATTAATAATTATCATAAATTAGAATATGGATGCTATATAAAATTGTAGGTATCAACCTGCATACAAAATTCATAACTTTTTGTTTATTCTCAAAAATATACAATGCACCTATTAAGGTCTATATATTCTCAATAAGTCTTGCTCACATCTCTGGTGTGGCTACACTGTACTGTATTCTGCTGCTCACTGACCTTAATCCGTTGCACAAAGTCTGGATTATCTAAACACTTCAACGTTTGGATATTTGTGAAGCCTCTCCTCATGTCACTTGGTAATTTCTACTTTCACTGTCCTGACTGACGTCCTCACCAAGAACCATTAACAATACTTCTTTGCGTACTCGATTTTGGAACATTAATTGGAGGCAATTATAATTGATTTCTTTGGTACATTTCCACAATTAAAGGCCGTATGTCCATACTAATTTCAGGACATATTTGCAGATCAGTACTTTATTTCTGATCTGACGAAACGTACAAAAAAATTGGATTAAGTTTTAATTGCTCTGTTTTCAGTTTAACATTCACATTCAAGTTATGAAAAGATACATGAAATAAAAATTTTGTGTAAACGTAAAAAGATATAGACACAAAACTAAGAACAAAAAAATTGAATATAAACCAATTACGTACATATATTTACCTCGCCATTCGTGGTATCTTTTATGTACTATTATTCATATAATTATGTACTGGCCAAATGCTGAATAGAAATAGTATAGATCATCAGAAGTTAAATTAACGTAAGTATCAGGAAAAGTTCAGGATAGAAACGAACTTTTATCTGGTAAGTTATTAATTAAAAGTATTCAATTCAAAAACTTCTAGAAGAATAAATTTTTGAAATATCATAAAATATTACAATTACAAATTGTTACTATTTTTCTCAGTCACCCCTATTTCTTACTTTGCAATATAAGTCTTCGCTTGGAAGTTTATAAGAAACTCTCCCTAAGTTAGCAGTTCTTAATTTATATCGTATCCGTACACAGTGAAATAATAATTTTTATCTGAAAAGGTTCCAAACTTTCTTTAATTTATTTCTGTCCTTCCGGAAACACAATTCCACAGTATACTTTTCAAGTCTTCAGTTAGTGTGTGTTGTAGGAACTTGTTTTTACTGCAATTTATACAAAGCAAACAAAACGAAACAAAAATATAATTTATGACAATAGTTAAAATAAAATCTATATTTGCGGTTACAAATGTATTTATATTATATATCTTAAAAAATAGAATGCAAGTTTGTTGGAAATATTGTAAATACAGATATTTAATAAAATGGTAAAAATATGAAATAGAGGCTTTGGAAAATTATTTCACGCAGTCAGTGGGACCTCAGCAACTATTAAAGAGGGATAGCTGATTTTCTGATACAGCCTTCCTTTTTTGAATAAAAACCGATAGCCGAAAGAATTTTCCGGATCGGCCGTATCGTTTTCGAGTTATCGCACACAGACATCTACACATCCACATCTCTACACAGACAGACTTTTTTTGCGGAAAATCAATTTTCTCCACGTTTCATGACAATTTAAGTCATTTGGAGCAAAAATTTTTTTTGATATTTTTGCACGTTTTCAATACTACGGTTTGCCCTACTTCATCAAAAGTAAAGTGTGGGCGAGCCGTAGTAAAAAATTGAAAGAAAAATATTACAAATATTTGTGGTAAACTTCACACTTTTCCCACGAGCGCAGAAGTTTGCCATGCGAGCCGCTAGGTACAGAAGTGGTAAAAAAATTATTTGTAAAACCCTGTCCCCTGCACTCCAAATTTTTTAACAGCATTGTTTTTTTTCTAATAATTCGGGTTTATTTTGCATTTATTTCTGATTTATTATGTTTCCGTTCATGTTTTAATACCATTATGTAGAACATATTGGTTTTGTAATCTAATATTATGTTTCAAGTGGACTGATTGATTTTGTTAAACAAAAATTCAGAATTTGAAATTTAAAAAAAATGCAAAACATGAATATAAATACTAAAAATATATAGAAAGTTATGAAAAGCGTTTGCGTGATCAGCAAAAATTGGGAAGGTCCTGGTCATATACCATTTTCAGTTTTAGAGCATGCAGGGAATGTTGTTAAGTTATATTTTTGCGAGGTAATATTTACAGTACTAATCATTCGGGTACACGTAAAGACTAATATGTTAGTAAAAATATACTTTGCAATTGGGTCAGTTATTGATTTTAGCACGAACAAGTTCCCCAAGCTTTGTCATCTTAGTAAATAAGTGTATTAATTATGTTAATGAGTACTAATTACTATGTAAACTATAATGAAATTTTAGAAATAGAATATTCTATAATTAGATGTAGCTTTCATGAAGAGGTAAAAGATTATTTTAGAGCATATCTAATTTTGTGAAAATCGACCAATATTTATATAATAATACAGCATAATTATAAAAGAGAAAATAAGCACTAATAAAATAATAATTAAATACGAAATAAAAGCAAACTAAAAGAGACCTAAATATAAGTGATTTTAATATCTAAATTTAATTGATTTAAGAGTAGAAGTTTCCAACAAGAGAAAATGACTAAATTTTGTAGATTTTAATTATCAGCATTATTAATTGTAAGTAAACTGCTACTTACAGTTTAGTAAGAGACACAAATTTATATTTGGAAACATTAAGTTATAATTTATATTTGAAAATAATATAAAGATTTTTGCAAAATTGAATAGTCCTCTAACTGATTAATTATATGCTATATTATCAAATTACACAAGATGTGGACAACAATCCAAATAAATCTGAGTAGCCTGTAAAAAACAAACTCATAAATCTTAGGACATAAGTTAAATCCCAAATATTATTTATATTTATTACGAAAGACGAATTAATAACAAAAAATAAGCTTTTATTAAAACTACATTATGAAAATGATTGGAACATTTCATTATCACGAAATACATTTTTCTGAAGACAACGATAAAAAATTGAGTTACATTTCTGTGATTCTTTGCGGTTCTTCGCAATTTTCGTTTTTGTCACTTTGGCCCACGTCATCAATATTCTCTCACAAAAGAATGAATTCCATCAAAAATTTATCTCACGGAGTGCCTCCAAGCATAAAACGTTTATTGGCTGAAATCAGTTACCCACTGCTATCACTTCTTTTTAAAATAAAACATAACATTTTTGAGGATAATACTATACAGTACTGTTCAACTTATTTATTAAACCACATGTTTATGTATTCTGTATTCGTTTTATAATTTTGTCAAAATTTGTATTTGTATTATATTTATTTACCTTATTAAAGAAAGAAATTTTAACTGAAGTAAATCGCGCGCTGATTTAATAAATCAGTATTATAGTTTGGATAACATAATTTTGACAGATTAAGATATTTTTTTTAATTTTGGTGATTAAACAAATGTAATAAATATTTTTCTGATTTTAAACATTTTGAATTTGTGTATTAACATACATCTGATTTTAAAGTAATTTTATGAAGATTTCAAAAAAAACTAATTAAACAATAACAAATTATACAACGTTTTGATGTTTACACTACTTGGCAGTTTTTATCAGGAAAAACAAAAATAAAATTCTAAACATTTTTTCAAAGAATTCCTGCAAATTGATTAGGCATGAATTTAAACATTGATCAAACATTTCATTTTAAGGTAGCAGCTAGTGTTTAAATCTGAGCTACGAGAGTAACTAACTCGAGCATGAAAATCGCAGTGTTTAGCCATCCTGAAGTCCTCGCTGAACATCTTTCTCTTCCTTTTTATCCTTCACCCAATAAGTTATGCTCATGAATTCACAATAATTTTAAGAAGACGTCTCCACCCGACTCAGGCACCAACAAAGTTACACAAACTTATAACTTATCAGGTATACAAAAGAAGTTGCTTTCCCCACATTAAAATATGCCATTAAACTTCTTAAAAGTTGGAATCTTTTGTTTTTGACTGCACAAGAAAAGTGGCCGCTATAGAACGGAACCAAAGGAGTTTTACAGACTAAGGCAGATCATAAAAACGAATAAATCAAGTACAGAAAAATATCCTGCTGGTTTTGCTTTTCTGCATTTGTAGGATAATGAAATGATTGCGTTATCATCGACCGCTTCGCAGTAGCGCCGAAAAAAATTAGAAGACATACTTTAGCTAGAAATACGACCTCTTTATGCTAATTATCATTTTTTAATTTTATTTATATTTTCTAAATAAATACAAAGTGAAAGAATAATCTTCGGTTTGTTGAATAAAAAAATGAAAATTACAGTTTATCAATCTATTCTTTAACATTTGATAGTTTTAAAAATCTACTGCAAATATTAGGCCATTCATTAATATTTAGCTATGTTATGCTTCTGGGAACAAAACAAACGTAAGTTAAAATCAATTTCGATTTTGCAACATACACACAGAAATTTCCATCAGACGTTGCCAAACTGTATTAAAGAACCAAACAAAACTATATTAAAATAAAATTTTACATAGAACTTAACTACAAACTTCCAATTTCTCTCTAAATTGAATACAATTTAGA
Organism: Neocrepidodera transversa; assembly: GCA_963243735.1. Classification (NCBI taxonomy): domain Eukaryota; kingdom Metazoa; phylum Arthropoda; class Insecta; order Coleoptera; family Chrysomelidae; genus Neocrepidodera; species Neocrepidodera transversa. Next base: position 7,623,083 of record OY725339.1, read on the forward strand.
TTAATTATACGGGGTGTAACTGGGTTATGGGCCACCTTTATAACATTTAACTAAGTTAATAGATTGATTTTAAATTTTGATCGATCATAATAACCATTTTTAAATTTATTTAAAAAAATCTCTCGCTAGTCTAAGTTGTTTAGTGGAACTATAAACATCAGTTTAAATTTTTGTTCCCTACCCTCAATATCAAAGAATAATAAAAACAAACATATTTTAATTTATGATTCTTGTTATCGCCAATTGATTTTCAAACCAAAAGTTTATTAATACGGACAAAATATATGAATATATTCCAGGGACTCATATAGTTATGTAAATAAATATGTATAGTTTGTTCAGTAACATATGACCCCTACGTCATAAAATAACCTAATTTCAAACAATTGGGGTATGTCGGAAATAAATTCAGTAAGTTTGAGATTCTATTGACAACGCTTTTTTATCTATAACGTACCTGAACAGAAACTCCATGTCCATTATGTGGTAATTCCGAAATCATTTTTAATAATGGAATGTAACAATTCTCACTCTTGAGTTAGAATATTTATTCTGAAATACTTGCTTCTTATGTGTTTTTCATGTATTTTCATTCTCAAGGTACAGAATTAAAACTGCACTCAAGGGCAAAAGGGCCATTTCGGCATTTTTTCCCGTTGGAAAAAATCCAATAATTTCAAAATGAACTGCTGTTTTCTATTACAATATCGCGACCTGGTTTTTTTTTAAATTCTTAAATGTCAAATTTTGTCAAAATCAAAACTGACATAAAATTTGTTATTCAAGACATTCTCTTTAGAAGCAAATTGTCTGTCTCATCTGTTTTAAATGTGCTACTAAGACAAGTGCTATTGATGACGTAGGGGTCAGTGGTCAGAGGTTAAAATAATGCAACTATATTCTGATAATTTGTGACATGTGAGATAATTCCAACATCGCAAAATTGTTTCTATTTACAAAACCACTTGTATATATTCCTTAGAATTATTATTAATATCATGAAAAAATCGAGAATTTGGACGTGTGGTACCTTGAAAATCAAGCCATGATATCATTTATCATACATTCATGTTCGAAAATTTTACTGAAATTCTCAACTCATCTCTTGCCTATTCGACTTTTTTTTTGTTATTATGACAAAAGTTTGATCACTTTAATTATTTAGAGACAGTAAACAGTTATTTCAACGACTCGTCATTTCGTTTATGCATCTCTATAAAGTACTGAGTATATGGCAAAAAACCCTCTTAATTCAGCGTGATACACCTTTCAGAGATCGCATAATTGTTAGCTGCTCTAATGATAAAAGGGCTAACCCTAGGGATTTTCACTCGTTCATATACATGCACGGCAGTGCACGACACTGAAACGATGTAGTATTCGCCCTTAGGCCCAAGGCGTCATTTACACAAGCCATCCATCAGCCCAGGGATAAAACACAGTCGCATTTTTCATCCGTTTTTCTGCAAAGTTATTTTTCGCCAGCTCCTATCGTGGCTCTGACTACCGGTCATTATGTAGATTGATACGAAAACATGTACTTGATTGAAGCGGTTCGTAATTTGTTTGATTGTGATTGCACTTTTTGTATTATCTCTTGGGCCTTTTAACAGAATTAATATTTTTGCACTCTTATACTTTATTTGTCGTTTTATTTACACTTCCAAATTTTGTATTCTATGAATTCCCACTCTATATTACATGGATTGAGCTCTTTGTGAAAATTTGAAGTTTGATGCTTGACATACAGTAATGAAAGGAAAAACTAAGTTTAGTTTTAAATTAGCAACTGGTGTGGAAGTATTGAAATTTAATTCATAAAGCTTTGCATCGGATAATTTTACCTACAGTCGACATTTTCAAAATATCTGGAAAGAGATTTCTTTAAAGACATATTAATAATAGAAATTAAATATTATTAAAATTAATTTAATTAATTTAATGGTCTGAGCATTTTTTAGATCAAATATTATCTTCACGTAAATTAGATAATTCAATTTTCTTAAATTTAAAAGACAGCAGATTTTCTTATGTCTAAATTAGATAATTAGATATAAAATTATTTAAAAGGTACCTTTTATTATATCCCTAAATTAATAAAAAGCTCATTACTTGATAAAAATATCTATTAATTTAAATAAAAATATAAAAGAAATGATGTATTTTTTCATGTAATTTATTCCTCAGGATAAGTTCAAGACTAGACTTTTAATTCTTTATCAGTATCAAAACATTCCCTCGCGAGAATTTTATTTCCTCCCCTAAAAGCCTAAAATGAAATATTTGAAGTGTAATCCAGCTCGTTCGATGACAGATCTCATTAGTAAAATTTTACCTTTTGTAAAATTTAGATAGTTCACGAGCCTCCTACGTAAGGGGACATTTAATCAAAATTTGAGATGATTGCTAAGATTAGGTACGTTGAACTGCTCAGGAGGGTTAACTGACGTGCTACTAATTTTTATGGAAAAGCAGATAGATTGCCTGGAAAATCTTAATCGAATTTTATTAATATTTTATTAAATATAAAAAAATACCTGGGATGTGCCAAAAAATAATAATTATCCTATGGGATTTTCCACGTGGTTAATTGAATCAAGGAACTATCGAAGTTACAATATATCGACATTTGCTATTATACGTGTCTATTCAGCTAAATATCAATTAGTTGAATTACAAACAACAGGAGTGCGTATACATTAAACACATGGAGGTGTACGTTACACTGAGGAAGCCATAATTCTATAGGACGATGATATAATTAGTTAGTACGCGCTTTGGAGCAAAGTCTAATGGACTTGTCTACTTGTAACGTTACATAAACTGTAGTTAAATTTCGGTTACAGTGGCACTATGGAATTTCGTGTAAGCTCACAGAAACAAAGAAGTGTTAAAACAAAGTAGGGCAAGTCATTATTATAAACCAAGAATTACAAGTCAGATTAAACTGTTTATATTTTAGATTTAGTAACTTTAGGATCAATATAATTTTAAATTTCAGTATTGATATTTATAAATATTTCTGTGTAAACTTGGTGTATCACGGAATATTTGTGGTCCGCAAATTGGGATAAGTTATTAGAAAATAGAAATTTGGTTATGTTTCTGTTTATCCGCCCCAATCATCCATCTACTAACCAATTTTCGTGGAAGCGGAAATTATTATCATATTCGTAGCAGAGCGCTAGGTGCAATTACCGCCCCCTATCAATCAATTTGACCTTTCAGGGTTTCGAGTTTTCCGGACATCCCCAGGCTCTTCCCTCAAAGCAATACATTATACAGAGTGTAAAATTCAATTAAATTATTTTTCAAAAAGGTGGTAGTTAAAAAATCTATTTAAAGAGTGGATAGATTTAATAATATTTTTAAATTGAAGGCACAAAAGTGAAGAAAACGGTATTGGAGAATAAATCGAAAAGGCAAAACAAGCAGCAGACAGTTTAGGTGACTGGTGGTTAGGAAATAATTAATTAAAATACAAAAATACTCGTGACATTCGATAGATACTTAAAAAGTTTGGATAAATGACTTTATTTATCTCAAGAAAATAAAATAAGCTAAAAAACTATACATAACTAATTATTAATTACTAGAAATCAATATTTTAATGATTATATACTATTTTTTAAGTCTATTCTTGATTTTCCACCAATGCAATGCCATTAATGTAATAGAGAAATGTGAGTAATCAAAAAATCAGTAGATAAAAAAGTTAAAAGAAAAACTGAAGGAGAATAAGAAAGTAAAAGTATTTTTTATATATTATTTAAACAGTTATTTGTTTTTTAATGTTAAATCATGTCAAAATTTTTGAAAATTTGAAATTTATAAATTCGTCTCTAATATTAAGAATGTGCTATTCTAAATAAAAATCCAGGTATGAAAAATTAGCAGATATCGTTTTCGGTAAAATAAAAAACCGTTTTCTCTTCAGATCGATCAACTTAAAATCAGATGAAAAGATTATTCTAACAATTGACAAAAACCGTATTTTTATCTTTAACTTGTCTATCAACTGGGCAATTCCGCATTTTTTTCTTTTATTTTCTTTCTTATATTTTAAGTATAGACATGTCAAAAATATTGAAAATTTAAAATTCTTAAATTTGTCTCAGATCGTATTAAGATAAAGAATGTGGCTTCAAAATTAGCTCAAACATTTACCGTACCCAGAAAATTGAAAAATTTGTTTTTAGATTTCTAAATGTGAAACTTTTAAAATTCCACTGAACAATTCAGGAGGTTTACAATTAAAAATTTTTCGCCCTGTATATTTTACTAAAATTTAATTACTACTTAATGATGATGAGGCGACGTGTAATGTCCGCCATATTACACACATGGTACGTGTAAGCGTGGCCAACCAAATAAATTATTGCGTTTTAGGAGGCCAGAGACGAAGATAGGCGATCCGTTGCTGATAAAACTTGGGATTGAACGATTTCTAATTTATCCTGCCTTAATCTAGAACTCGTTATGGAAAAGTTACCGCTCTAAAATTGCTACGATTACGGTCTGACAAATAATGATTACCAGAATCACTATGCCAATCAATATTCTCCCTTTCATTACTAAAATGTGTCTCTTGCTGTAATATTAAATCTATTTAAAGATTTTTATACATATTCTGACAAGAAAAAGTTATCTAACGATCATTGAAGTCAAACTTTAAGAACAAAAATAAAATGTTTCTTTTACTGACGTTAAACAAGAGTATGGAAGTAAAAACTCACGTTTCATCTACGGCCCCTCTTAACAAATTGCTAAGAAAGTTTGTAGTGCATCTGTGAACATCTGACAACTTCCGTTTCGAAGAGAATATTACTGTGTTAAAACGTGCTATGAACACTTCCAACGATCTCTTTATGAACTGACAACGTTGAAGAGTACACCTCAACTACAAATGATTATTTCAGTTAAAAGCAGTTTGGCTTTCTTGAATAAAAACAAAAAATCACTATAAGTAAAAAAATTAAATACATCCTAACATTTTTAGTGCTTTAAATGTAACAATATGTTCAGTAATTGTTAATACTTATTTAGTGCCACAGCTAACGTAACATTTAAATATCTTCAGTTTGAATAGATAATTGTTTACTTTTTACTTCGTCTATGCAATTCCAAATCGTTGATAAAGAAATTCAACAAAAGAGGTTTTGTGCATTTCTTTTCGATCCAATTTAGTAGCCATTTTTTAAACTAAGCACACCGATATGTAGATAAAGGATGTAGTTTTTCAAAAATGTATTATTATATAGTTTGTCAAATTTAAAGAATCTTAGTTTATGAACTTTGAAAAGGCGCCATTCTAGTTTTTTCTTAAAGGAAGTTACAAAACTTATGACCCTACTTAAGTCTGTAGTTAAAACCGCATCGGGATATCTTAATTGGTTCGGAAATCTAAGAGTAAGAACACTACTAGGCTACATTGTCATTTTTATTTAAAAATAATGGGAATGAATTTTGTATATATTAAAATATAAGAATATGAAGTATGACTAGGATAGATATTATTTATAGTATTTGCTAACATTGTCATTTTTATTTAAAAATAAGAATCATAAGTAGAATACATTGTTTTAATGATATATGGCAACATATGAATTCAGTATATTTTAAAATTTTGTAAGATTATTAATTATGACTAAAATAAATGTTGTTTAGAATATTTGTTAACATGTTTAACAGTGCGAAGACTAACTAGGTTAAATTTTCATTTTTATTTAAAAATAAGAATCATAACTAGAATACATATATGGCAAGATATGAATTTAGTATATATTAAAATGCAAGAATATGAATTATGACTAGAATAGACATGATTCATAATATTTAAGAGTAAGAACACTAACTAGGGTACATTGTACATCTAATTTAAACATAATAATTATAACTAAAATATATTATTTTAATGATATATTGCAACACATGAATTTAGTACAAATTAGAATGTAAGAATACGAATTATGACATAATATATTCTGACATGAATTTGACACATACTAAAATTGAGTAAAAACACTTTTAATGATATATGGCAACACATGAATTCAATAAATATTAAAATTTTAGAATATATAAAATACGCTAATGAAATTGACGCATAAAATTAAATAGTAAGAATTATATCTAGGTTATATTGCACTTTTAATTTAAAAATATGAATCTTAACTAGAATATATTATTTTAATGATATATGGCAAGACATGAATTTAATATATATATTGAAATCCGGACTAGAATACATTTTATTAGTGATATATGCTAATATGAATTTGATACATACTTAAATTTTATAGTTAGAACCTACAAATAAGGATCTCAACTAAAATATATCGTTTTAATGATATATGAAAACACTTGAATTTAATACGTATTAAAATTCAAGATTATGAAACCTGACTAGAATAATTTTTATTAATGATAGATATAAGCTAACATGAGTTTAATACATACTAAAATTTAAGAGTCCTGACTGGGTTGAATTGCATTTTTAATTCAAAAATAAGAATCTTAACCAGAATACATTGTTTTAATAATATATGGTAACATATGAATTTAATATATTGTAATATCTTAATTTTGGTTGGGTTTTATAGAAAAATAATAAACATTCCGAAATTATAAAAAAAATGTATAAATTTTGTTTATCCTGTTATTTGCCTCTTATTCCCTTTTCTTTGCTTCTCAACCCGGATCTAAACCTTCCAAAATTCAAAAAATTTTTTATTAACCAAATGTCTTCCTACTTTCCTCCATTTATTACTTCTCAAATATAACCAATTTCTTCCAATAACAATCTTAACCAAAATTTCTCTTCGCTAGTATATTAATTTTTCTAATTTTTATTCAAAAGAAATGAAATCCGTCTAGGTAAATTATTATACAATATTCATTCTACATCTGTTCATAACTTTCAATAAAACCTTTCTATATTATCTTACATTGACAAAGCTTTTTTTTTATTTCAAAAAAATTGACCTTCTGTTTATTATTTTTCTTGCCTCTCAAATTTTCTTATCCATTGATTTTTTTTAAATATCGCACCCTTAGTTTATTTTTTATTAACCCTATATTCCCTGTTTACTATCTGACTTTGATTACTTAAATTTCATGTATTATGATTCCAAAATTTCAATTTTACTATATCATCTTTCATTATTTTAACAAATTTTAAGATTCTTTCACTTTTCCAAATTTATTATCTATGATACCTTCATTTCCTTTCCTTTACTTAAATACCAACTCTTATCCCATTTAATAAACATAACATTTAACTAAGTACTAACAATCTGTTCATAGATTAAATTTCAAAAACAATTTTTATTTAAAAAATTCCCTATACAGGGTGAATTTTTTTTTGATAATAATATATTAAGATTTAAGAGTAAGAATCCTAACTAGTATACATTGAATTAATGATACATACATATGAATTTGATACATATTTAAATTATGAATTCTGACTAAGATACATTGTGTTATGATAAATAAATTGGATAAATTTTAGGTAATATACATATAAAAAAAAATTGTTGCTTAATAAGTGATCAAGCGAATGGGCGTTTTCACAATGGCCGACACCGACACGATATCGGCACCCGTCTCCATGTTCATTGGTCGATTTGAGTATTTCTTACTCCTACTCCTCCTGTGCAAGTTATTGTACGTTACCTTTAAAGTTTGGTCCAGTGGTAGGGTGTATGTTTGACACGAAAAAGTTCCTAGTTCGAATCACGAGGAAATATATTTTTTAATACACAGGTTAGATTTAGATAGTCAAGACTTCTTTTAATAAAATAAATATTTTTTTTTATTTTTTTTTAAATACACAGGTTAGATTTAGATAGTCAAAACTTCTTTTAATAAAATAAATATTTTTTCGACATTCGACTCACAATTTCGGCACTGTTGAGACATTCCCCCATACGTAATCTGTAATCAGTAGGAGTTAGAAATGTTCAAATCAACCAATGAATCGATTCCTTACAATGTTTAAATGCAGTCTGGTGATCGACCTGTTTTAAATAAATATTTCGCGAATTTAGCGCTGTCGAAAGATAACAAATTATATTTACTATATTTGAAGCGAAAAGTTGTCAGATGACCCAATATTTTTTTTAATTATTTTGGCATGAAAGTGTACGCACGTATTTGCGAATTATTTTGTTACCAAGATGGACAATTACCCTTTATCCTGACAGTTTTCACTAATTTAAAGGTTATTAAATAAAAGAATAATAGTATTCACCTGTCTTTTTCTTTTCCGCGTTTGTCACGAAGTATTTAATTTTTATTATTTTCATTTTGTTTTATCCCGATGCAGGGCTTAGATTCCATGAAAGTGACGGTGTTGTATTTACAACCGGCCATTGTGCATCAAAAATTTACAAAGAATATTATATATCGTCGACGACACGAGTGGAATGGATGCTGCTCGCCGACATATCGTTGTAACAACAAGATACCGATATACGATACGACATCGGCGAATATGAAAGCATTCTTATAATTTACATGTACTTGAATCTACTGAGAGATTAAAAATTAAAATAAATTTTTGTGATGGTAAACATGCATCTTTTAAGAAAAAATCGTCAGGCACTATTGTCTACTTTCAATGCGTTTCATAATTGGTTCAATGGTATCTTTTACTTTGATATTATAATTATTTATTTTTAGCCTTGAATTAAATGTAAATGAAGGGAATCAATTATTAGTGATATTAGAATATATTGTTGAAAAAAATTGTAAAAAGATATAATATTTCTTGGTAATTATTACTTGATTAATAACAATACAACGTGAAAGATTATTTGATATATTTAGAAATACCTACGTAGAATTTCCTTTTATATTGCATTATTTATTTATGTAATTATGGTAACAGTTAGTTTTTACTATAACAAATACAACTATTAATTAGGTAATTTTTAAACAGGTTAGAAAACTGAATAGGTATGTCACGTTTAATATATGTACATATTCTGTTAATTTACAGAACTCAACTTACATTAAAACTATCTTCATGGTGTCAAACTTCCTTCACAGGGACTAATAAATTACTTCATCACATCATCATTAAGAACTAAGTTTAATCAATTTAGCTAGGGGAGCAGTATAATTATAACTATTAAGCTGAGGTGTATTTATTTACCGAATGAAAATATTTGTTTGATATAAGGATTCTACAAACAACATTCAAATTTCTGAATTTTATTTCATTACTGTACTTGAAACCCAAGGGTGCTTTAAGGTATATGATCCACCCCTGACCACAACGCTAAATTGTTATTTTCATCCCCTTACTTGTTTAATTACATTCAAAACCCTTCAAATGCATGCCTAAATATAGTGAACCCAACATGTTTCAAAGCCAAGCATTTTTTTTATACTTTTTACTTCATTTAAATACGAGCGGCCACAGAAATAGCTACAAATTTTCATCGGTACTTAAACATATATTCAAAACATTACCACATTATTTTACTGCCAATTAAATACTCTGAATTCGATATGATATACTATTAAACTTGAAGGTTCACTAACACAAAAAATGATACCTATTTAGTACTGTAATAATAAATAATATTTATTTGCACATTTTTTTAATTTTGAAAACTCTTCATTCATTTATGAAATTATTTAGTCGTTTTTGGGGTCTTTTCTGTCGGTAAAAAAGGCGGATTTGAGGGAGATAAAGAATTAAAAGTCTAGTCATACTTTTTATTCATTTCCTTGGTCGAGTCTCTTTGAATACGATGTATCTTCCCGCAAATCTAATCGGAAATTCAGATTCTTTTTGGTAGTCTTAAATTTTTGTCAAATCATATGATGTACATAACAGCATCAAAGGAGATTTTAGTGGGGTGTATTTATGTATATATATACAGGGTGATTCATGACTGGCGAGACTTATCATTTTTAGCTGAACGGTTTAAGTTATCCAATTTATTTAACAACAAAGTTACGTATTACCTAAGGACTACATTTTAAAACTATTTTTAAACTTACTGGGTGTTTCGAAAAAATGTAACGTACCAAAGTTATAATTTTTTAATGGAAAACCCCTGTATATTGTTCCATTCTTAAAATAGTTATGAAAAATAAGGTAATCTTTTTTAAAGTTTTCCTATACCTTAATAGTGTAGTTTTTTGAAAATGTAGTACTTTCTTAAAAACAAATTCAATTATTTTTTTAAATAAAGTATTGCATTTTAAAAAACCGACATGCCTCATAAACCACAGTACTTAAGTAGGCGTAGGGAAACTTTTTAGCTTTTAACAAATATATAACTTTGATACGTTACACTTCTTTAGAAGACCCTGTAAGGTTAAAAATAATTTTAAAATATTATTAAACAAACTGAATAACTTATAACGTTTAGCTACAAATAAAAGTCTCACCAGTCGTGAATCACACTGTATATATATAATGAATGCTTTATTTTCATTAACCATTTGTAATAATTTTTTTATTTTGTTGTTTTCTTGGAATAAGTTACACTTATACTAATTTATAGCTTGACGTTTCGGTCATTGGTTGGGATCATTTTTAAAAGTATTTACAATTTTGGTAGGTAAAAAAATCAAATCACTTAAGGTGTTAAAAACAATACTAAATATATAAAGAACAAGTTTACTGATAATAAAATAGTAAAGATACCTTAGATTAAAATTTTACGATATACGAGGGAAATCAAAGTTTTTGAGTTAATAATGTTAATAAATAAAAATATTAATAACTCAAAGACTTTTGATTTCCCTCGTATATCGTAAAATTTCACAAATGTTTATTAGCATTATCAAGAAATTTATCCAATATTTCTAAAGAAAAAAAAATCAAAACTTACTGATGACTCGCTGATGGTAACTTCCAAATTATTAATCTTATTTGAATAAAATATAGAACTTTAGATGTTGCATCTTTTATGTTTTAGTAAACTAATTGATCAAATATATTTTTTTTTTAATATTTTTTATATGTAATTTTGACTATCCAGTTTTTGTATATTTTGTAATTTTAGCAAACATACTTGCTATTAATGAGCGACCATAAACTGTTGATAAATATGAAGTGCTTAATTGAAATTTATACCCTCCATTAGTGTTCTGTATCTATAAACAAAGGTTGCTTTAACAGGATATTTATGTTCATATGGTTACATCAGATTTACAATTAACGTTTATATTCTCAAATGATACACTGCCGTTATGAAATTTGAATTATATGATTACTCAAGCTTTTGTTTAATTTTTTTTAATGTGCCGGTGTTTTGAAATTAGGTTCACATCCAAATTCAAATTTGCCGCCACTTGTCCGCACTTGACGAGAAACTTATACTAATTGAGGGATTATTTTAGGCGCTTTATTTACATAATGTGCTTTTCCTCACGTTTTCCTCAAGTGCGTTTATATTTTCCAAACAGAGCCGTCTTTAAAATTATGTACAAATGAGAATTAATTTTGATGAATATTATTACGTCTGTTGAAGAATTTTTTTAAATACTTGGTGTATTTCATCAATCAGACAAAGAGGTAATTTACTTAAAGTTAAAGAAAACTTAAGAAAACATAAAAAATGTTGAGAGGATTTAGTTGTAGCACAAACATTCCTATAACAAAATTTATAAAAATTTTAACTAAATTGTTTTTAGTGATCATTGAAAACAGTTTCAATAGAGGGACCAAATTTGTATAGACGGGTTAGAGAAAAGTTACTTAATATTATTTATGACTTAAATTTGATAAAGTTAGAGTATTGTCTTAAATATATTGAAGCTTTATCAAAGAAACAACTTTCAGAAATATTATTGTTAGGAAAATACGTTTTGCTCTGTTACCAACATGTCCTACAAAAGCATTCCAAGTAAGTTCGACAGTAACAATTTAATTTCATGCAATTACACAAAAGGGGGTTGCAGGTCGAACGAATAAAGATTTATTTTATATTCGATAATTTAATATACTTTAAATTGCGGTATATTTCTCAAATTTGAACGAATGGGCCGGATCTAAAAAAATATGATTTCGTCAATCTTTCTCCTCGGAACGGTTCTGATCAATTTAAATTCAGTGGAAGTAATGGTCCAATTATATTTAGGAGACTTCTGTCCCATAACCTAAGTGATTTTCTTCTCTCTTTATAAAAGAATTCAAAAATTTTGCTTGAAAAGGGAGATTTTATTATGAATGCATAAGAAATCGAAGGGTGTTGCTATTATTAGTCAAATGGCTTAGGGGTTGAATACAAAATAATAGACCAACTTTTCAAAAGTATATTAAGCAGAATTTTATGTTAATTTGCTGGATATTTATTTATACAGGGTGTTTCATCAGGAATGGTCAATGCTTTAATCATAGGTTCAGGACCCAAATATTAATATTTTACTAAATAACTCTGTATCAAATGTTATCTACTACTAAGATTCAGGGAAATTACCTGATTTAGATGGAATTTGGTGAAGAAAATTAACACTGCAGTCAAGTAGCACATATTTGATTTTTTTTAATATTTCATATTAATAATTTTAGACTTTTTATAGATTTAATCAATGCTTAAATGAATAAAAGTATAATTAGTAACGTCTATTTTTGTGTATTTATAAATTTGCTGAAGTCGAAAATATTAAGTTCCCTTTCTATTTTAAAAGAAAAGAACTAAATCCTTTTGGTTGAGCTGTTGTGAAAAAAATACAACTTTTTAACTGACTGATGTGTTCAACAACAAACCGTAGTAATAAAAAATACGCATTCAATTTTGGGTTTCAAAAATATATATATAAGATATTCTATTTTTTAGTGTATAGTCCTCACACAAACATTTCTGTTTCTTGGGAACCAAAGTAAATGTTATTTAGATACTGTATCCAATATCAACTGCGAAAATAATTTTAACTATCTACTAAAATATTTGTTACGTCAATGAATCAGCCACGTTTTATTGCTTGATTACTTTCTCATACATAAAAATAAACTACAAGATAAAATAACTTTGTATTCATTGTTAAAAAATCATGGAATGATTCTCTCATGGTCGAAGGGACGTGCTGGAATATATGGTAATGAGATTGCAGATAAGGAAACAAATTATGTTGTGTAACTCTTTGGAAATAAAGGTTTTAGCTTATTGTGACATTATAAATATAAAAACAAGTAATTAAAAAAAAAGTTGAGGACACACTTTTATAAGTTTGCATTATTCATTTAAAAATAACTTTAAATTGGAAACGTACATACAATAAAGAGGGATGGAGGTCATCTAGGTGGTCCTAAATATCGCATATTTAATGAATATTTATTTAATGAGCAATAACTTACGAATCACCCGGTATATTTTTTTATATTTAGCACACATTTTAAGCCTTAATTGACCACTCGATTGGCATATTAATATTTGGTGAAATCCAGGTCCGGCTTCACGAAAAATTACCAATTTTTTATACTCACAAAACAACACCCTGTATATCAATTTGTTCAAAAACCCGTTTGATAGTTTAAAAATAGACAAAAAATATGAGTCGATCTATATACTTTTTTTAGTTCCGCATTAAATTCTAACTGGAAGTTAAATTTTTAGTAATTTTACGATATATATTTTGAAAAAAGTACGTTTTTCTTAATAAATTAAAAGATGCATTTAAATTAAATTAAGGTAAGAACATTTTCATATTTTGGTATTTGCTTGTCTTTAGAAGAATAAAAAGTATAATTGCAGAGTCGTACTTGGAAGAGAAGAGTGCTTTCCTAATAAAACTTGTTCAAAATGGGCAACTTCAATTCTTTGTAGAAGTTCTTCTCAAGTATGTTTGTCACTTGATTGTTTTTTGAATGTTAAATATCCCCAAATGTGGTAATTGCAGGAATTAAAATCTTGTGACCTTGGAGGAGCTCACTTGTGAGGTCTATAATTATACTTATACTTGTACTAAAAATTTTACTTTCAGTTAAAAATTTTCTACGTAGAATTAAATGAGGAACTAAAAAAAGTATACAGATCGACTCACGTTTTTTTGTCTCTTTTTAAATTTTTAAACGAATTTTTAAAATTTTGATATACAGGGTGTTGTTTTGTGAGTACAAGAAATTATTAATTTTTTAAGTTATGGATCAACAAATAAATATGCAAAATTGATAAAACGCCCTGTATCTTCGTTATAAAGGTTGCAAGGCCCATTAAATATGGGTTATTTAGGACCACCTCGATGACATCTATCCATCCTTACGTATATCCGTTTACCAATGAAGCACCCTTTATATCAACATTAAAAAAATATATAATAACCAAAAACAAATTTGCATTAGAGATTTGAACCAGAACCGGGAGGAAACTTAATTAAGAATTATCGAAAATTTTACAATAACAAACAAAGCGTGTTTTAAATAATTGAATATTGCATTGTCATCGGAAATACAAATATGCTCAAAATTTCAAAACTCTAGCTAATCGGGAAGTTTGTGAAAAATCGAGTAGTAAATTTGGAGACAGACGATATAAAGTACATAATAAGCACACTCTCAAATTAATTAATATAATTATTTCAAAGAAATAGGTTAAAACTGGTTAAAACTGGTTTGTTTCCAGTCTCATCATAATTACGATTGTGACAATATAATTTAAAAAATCCTACCTGTTCTTTTTTATTTCAGAATCATCCGGTCCAACTTCAGACGACGATTTCTTCTTATGCGAACCACTGGGAAATAGTAACCAAAAAATCCTCGATCTAAACTCTCCAGATAGCATTAACGAAGGTATTGTCTCTTCGCTGAACATCCTCTCACCCAATAAAACGGATGTCGTCTTCAAAAGGCACCCTTCTCCATATTATTACGGTGACCTCTACAAATACAAAACAACTGATAATACTTCTCCAGCAAAACTAGAAAATAAACCTAGAAAAAATCAAAGTCTACGGCCTAATAGCGAAAAAGTATCAAAACACCATAACACCAATCGAAAATCTAAAAGTAATAAGAAGTTCCGTAAGAGTTCTAGTTTAGATAATCCTTATGGAGCTAAAGAAAATTCTAAAGCTCGTTCCAAATCTTCGGTAAAATACAAGAGTTCGAGTGTAGAAGTCCAAAGCACCGATTCAAGGTAATCTTTTGTTTTCAATAAAATTTTAATTAAAATTTTACAAATTCCGATCGCTCAAAACAAAGCGATTATTCTCATATTAAACATGTTAAAAGATATCCATTAAATCAAAATCGTGTTAGTACCAAGAAAGATATGAAATTAAACTCTGTGGATTTAATTATAAAGTACTTAAATACAAAATATCTCATTTTATTAATTTATTAATATTTTTTACAACAATTTTCTTTTAGTGTAAACTTCCTTCAATGTAATATTCTTATATAATCTATAAACGATTTAAGGAAAAGTCTGTTTTATTCAGTGTCTACTTCAATTTTTGAAGATTTCTTCTGCCGCCTTAATTCCTTAGGGCCTAAGGGCTCTTTCCAGAAATTATTGTCTCAAACTATGTCAGAGAGAAGGTAATATTGATTACTGTATTTTTTTTCATCAAGTCTAATTTTTTCAATCGTTAGGGAAAAGGCGATCTAATTTTAAAGCTTTTAAGGACATCAATATCAATTTTAAATAGTGAACGAACAGAATTAATTATGTTAATAAATTTTGGCTTAAGATTTAAGTAGATTTCTATGTTCAGTTTTCTGTATATTAATTAGAGAAATTTGTTTTGTTTTTAGTATAGTTTCAGATTTCCAATCAGTGCTTAAATCAATTCAATTAAAAATTCTATTTATAGATTTTAATTGCAGGAAAATAGTAAAATAAATAAAACTAGACAAGCTCAGGATGTTCCATTTTACATTTGCGTCAGTTAAATTTCACATTAATGCATACAAGTTTCCAAACTCTAAGTTAGGGAATTATATAGCTCACAAAATTTACCAAAAGCTGAATACGTTATCAGTTTACTTTAAAGGAGGGCATTTATACCAAACAGATTTTATTTCTAGTTTGCTAATGTTATTTCTAATTTATAAAATATTTTCTTGTTTCACCTAGCACAACAGATTTTGTTTTCAAGTTTTCAATGTTTTTTTGTTTGCACAATATTCTTTATTATAGAGAGGCTCCAAATGGCAATTCAATGCCTCCAAATCCAGTAACTATTACCGCTTATGACGATTATGGACTAGACGACATGACACGACAACATCATGTATACGAAACAGCTTTCGACTGTCGTATCAGTAAATCAGATGATGATCTAGACCAAATCGATAAAGTTACCAATCACCCGGTACTTATACATGTAAGTAAAGTTTGGGAAACCTCAGAACCCTCCAGAGAGAGTAGCAGTCTTAATAGAAAAATTAGAGGAAGAGATAGGGAAAGTTGTTCGAAATCCAGCCAGGAAGACAATAAATCTGTTTTAGCCCTTTCACATGACATCCAGGTAAGAAACTTAATTACTTTTGCATACTCTTAGTAGATAGTTGTAATCTTTCAATTACAGAATCTACATTTAGTGGAAACTGAAGAAAACCATTCCGCCTCATCAAGTGGGCTTCCCCTTCGAGGGTACACTCCGTCTCCGCCGTCCACAGCCCCGTTGCCAGCTAAATTTCATGGCAAAGAACACACAATGAATAGCATAAGAAGTGCTCCTAACTTGCCCTCTCATCCAAAATCACGTCACCTTCCTGTAAAATCCTTAACTACCAGTAGCGATAGTCTTCAAATACGACAAGGCAGTGCATTCGAAATAGAGGTAACATTTTAATTTTTTCTTATTAAAAAAATATTTGTATTGATAACTAAAATAATTTTTCGAATGTTAGTTTGGATGCAGTTCTAACCAATTGATCTCAGAATTTAAAGGACGGCCTGTAGATGCGAAGGATTCAGATAAGGAAAGAATTTACGAAATTAAGGGTAGGCCTCGAAAAGAGCTTTTGCTTATTAACAACAGGTCCAAGGATAGTCTCTTAGAATTTAAAGGAAGAAGGATCCGACACAAGTATTCGAGTACAGAGAGTATGACAACAAGTAGTAGTGGAGGAAGTATGGAGAGTATTAAGAGTAGTACAAGTGAAGGAAATCGAAGTACGTCTAGCTCGGAAAGTAGACAATCTCCCTCGCTTAGCTCACATAGTTCAGATTCTGGAGGTAAGTTCTAAACCTAAATATTTACTAGTACGTGGTTATTACTAGGCTTTTTCAGGCAATCCAAAAAACTATACCGTCCCTCAAAGCTCAGGAGGTTACCTAGGCAACAAGCTCCACATTTTAAGCCCAATTTCAGATAAATCTTCGCAAGAACCAATGTCTGAAACGTCAGATAACAATAGAAACAACAATTCACAAAAATGCTCACCGGAGGAAGTCCAAGCCCTACCAGAAAATCTAAAAACTAAACGACGTCTACCTCAAAATAAAAATCTTTTAAATCTAGGATTTCATACAACTAATCCAGAAATTCAGGGGTCAGATAGTGGAATTTCTATCCAATCCAGAGAGGTAAGTCAAATTGTTTTGTTTTGTTTTGTTTTGTCCAGATATAACCGCCAACAAATAAAATAAACACCTATAGCCAAATAAAAATATAAATTATTTAATATATTTATTATATTTGGATATTCACTCTTTCTACTAAAAAGAAATATAAAGAATATATAACAAAACAAAATTAAATAAAGGGCATCAAGTCGAGATTCAGCTTCACGGGTGCAGAATTATCAGCGCCACCGAGTCAACAAGATTTCTCCGATTTGCCATTCGACATGCCGAAATTGCGACGTCGAAGAGCTGTCCCAGAGGCAGCTTGCACTTCGGGTAGCGCAACATCGGTGGATTTGAGGGATCTACCCTTCGATATGCCCAAGTTACGGAGAAGAATGAGACTACAACCCTCCAACTTAGAAGCCAGCGCGTCCCAAGCGTCCTCGAGTCAAAGCGTGGTGGAAGCGGATAGACAAGGTTTGTTAGATGTGATAAATTACATTTTTCTTGGTGTACATATTTCAATTACCATAAATAATTGAAATAAATAATTTGGTTTATTTGATTACAAATATCTTTTTGATTTGAGATTTTATAGTCTAGATATCGCTTTAGATTTTTATTATACTGCCAAAAGTGCTATCCTTAATACATTACAGATACGACTATGAGCTGAAACTAAAATACAAAAAATACTATATTTTTTCTTATCTTGAAAATATATCGTGTAGAAACGCAATCTATCACGTATTTTAGCTGGCGTTTGGGAGCATGGCTGAACGTCACCTTCACAAAGTTATCTGTTCCTTCAAGCGAAAATGTCAAATAAGATTGAACACGTTTTAACAGTAATGGCTTGTATTATAATTTGTAATCGATTCCTTATCGCAAAGACTTGATTGAATTAAGAACACCAACTCATAATTAGGGAGAGATGATTCGATAAATGTAATTTTATCTTTACGGAATAACGGTCAATTTGAAAAAGGATTACATTCCAAAAAGTATGTTATTAGGAAGTATATGTGTTGATCAAGAAAATACATTTGTAAAGTTGTTTTTAAAACATTTAGTATAGTAAATAAATGAAATAAAAACTCGAAGCAATGTACCACATAATTATAATTAATATTTTTTTTAGGAAACGACGACTAGTTTCGGCTAACAAGCCATCTTCAGTCCTAAGAGTTATACAATTCGATAAAGGGGGAATGTTTACAATAATTCAAACGCACTTACCAGAATACGGTTAATTAAAATTCAACATTTAACAATTATCTAAAAATTATACATTGTAGAGATAAGTACTGATGTACTGCTAAGGGATGGATTTGGGAAGGGGAGAAATATCATATGGAACTATAAGAAAAAGGTTGTGGAACATGAAATTTAAAAAAAAATTAAGAATTAAATTAAATTTATAGGATTTGTAATAAACCCAGCAGGAAACAATATAAAATCTCCACGTGGAAATAAAAAGGAAATGATAGGATCCTAAAAAGGAAGGAATCCTTATAACATTAGGAGGACACACATGGCCTCCGGGTTCAGTAAATTTTTCAGTCTTCAAAAAGTCACATTTGCTGTGACCGCATTAATCAGAAAATAGATAATAGTCCACCCCGAGAATAGTCCACCCCGAGACTAGTAAGCAGAGGGCAACCATGTGCATACTAGTCCCGGGGTGGACTATTACCTATTTTCTGATTAATGGTCACAGCAAACGTGACTTTTTGAAGATTGAAAAATTTACTCCTTTTTAGGGTCCTATCATTTCCTTTTCATTCCCTAGTGGAATTATCCTACGTTACTGAGTAAGGAGATTTTATATTGTTTCCTGTTGTGTTTTATTAAAAATCCTGTAAATTTATTTTAATTTTTCATTCTTTTATATCTTAAAACCCACCCGTTAGCAGTACATCAGTACTTAGTTCTACAATGTATAATTGTTAAATGTTAAATTGTAATTAACCGTATTATTGTAAACTTCGCAGTTTCCTAAAAAAAAAATAGAATTTTTTATTATATTTATGTGGTACGTGACATTTCATTTATTAAACACTGGACCACATTTGAGATATGGATAACCTTATGGATTTATTTAATATAGTGATAATCAATTCCTTAACTTAATGTCTAACCAACAGTTTTTAATTTCTATTATGGACTCTTAATATAATTTTTTTTTAAGTTAGTCTAAAAAAGAAAGCAAAATATTTCATACGATCTAATGTCCTTGTTCTATAAATAATAACAGTAATAAATATCTTAAAAAATTGATATTTAAGAAAGTTTGGAAAACTAAAAAATCATTTAAAAAAATAATTGATGCAGAAATTAAGTTTAAACATCTACTTAATTAACCTTTAAAATCTAATCATTTTTATTTATATTTCGAAACAAGAAGGTTTCTATTCATTAAATGATTTTGAAACGGAAATATCTGTATTTTAAACAAATGATTATAATTATCTGTTTTTATCATTTCGAAACCACATAAAACTGATATAGATTATATTATTTACATTTGTTCGTAAACGAAAAATTTAATAAAAAAAGCATTATTCTTTATGTTATAACTTATGAATACTAAATATCTGTTTTCCATTATATTCCGTTATGCGCAACTAAATTAAAAAAAAAATTAAAATTGATTCGCAGAAACATAACTAACAAAAAGAAAACAAAACCACGGTGTCTATATAGAGAATAGATTATTCACCAATTGCTTCAATAAAAAATGAGAACTCTTTGTAGCTTATTTTTGATTCTGTTACCTACTTTTAACAGAAATATATTGAAATTACTATTAGCAAAATATTTTATTTACTCAACATTTTCATTATATTGCAAATTATA
Organism: Neocrepidodera transversa; assembly: GCA_963243735.1. Classification (NCBI taxonomy): domain Eukaryota; kingdom Metazoa; phylum Arthropoda; class Insecta; order Coleoptera; family Chrysomelidae; genus Neocrepidodera; species Neocrepidodera transversa. Next base: position 7,643,428 of record OY725339.1, read on the forward strand.
CTGTTATTAACAGTTTTTATTTTTTTAGCTCTGTGCCGTCCAAAATTAACGCTTAACTTAAGCGAAATTGGCAATCGGCAAAAGCACGGAATGGGTATGACTCTTTCCGGACTTGCTTTGACTTTAAACTCAAACATTAATCAACCGTCTACTAGTTCTGACAACATTGACGTTTATCTTCCACTTGAAAAACAAGGGTAAGAAATTACTATTGCGATTGTGTCCTATCATTACATCTTTAAATAATAACATAATTTCCACACACTGTGTTTTGACTGTGAATCTACTACATCAAATTGCTTTGTAGCTAACCGCTTGCTTTCGAAAACATTATTTGATTTACTACACATTGAACCATGAGAGACAATTAAAGCGGTCCTCAAAGTATTAAAGTGCGTATTCATTCGAGTCAATTTGCGCACACAAATGATTTACGCGCAAAAATGCTCAAATGCGTACTGGTCACGTAAGATCTGAGCACACACGAATGCTCTCCGGTGAATGTCGATTTCTGGTAAAGGTTAATAATTATCTAATTATGAATATGGAATGGAATAATGAGGTGTATTTACATGAATGTGAAAAATGGACGATTTTACGAAATCCAAAACATCCGAGTCATTTTTCAAGAAACCAAAAAGTAGATACATGGGCATCAATAATAACAAATTTTTGTTGTCCACCATCGCTTGTTCTTTAGAATGCAATTGCTATATTTTTTCGTGGCATTATTTCAGACACACGCACAGCAACTGGAGCATATTTTGCGCGCAAAAAACCGTTAAACAAGTTTTGTCGCACACACGTTTGTGCGCGCAAATTGTCCGTGTGCGCAATTTTGCTCTAATGAATACGCACATTTATATAGAAATAAATAGCATACTTCGTTACTCTCAAATCACTGTCTATGTGGAAATTATGTTTTCAAAGATAACTTATTAGATTTATTTCTAGATGGTTCCATGGACAAATTAGCAGGGTCGAAGCAGAAAATGTACTACGAGTTTTAAAAGAAGGCAGTTTTCTCGTTAGAAACAGCGAGTCCATCAAAAACGATTTTTCATTATCTCTAAAGTAAATATGGATATAAAATTATTTATTAAAATTCAATACCAGCAAACAAGTTAATTCCATTTTTATTATTTTCTGCGAGTGTTAAATTTAATTTTTTTTTTAGAAGTGCTAGAGGTTTTATGCATATGAGAATACAGAAAAGTTCGGAAGATGGTAGTTTCGTTTTGGGTCAATTCAGCAAGCCGTTCAAGTCGATACCGGAAATGATCAAACATTTCTCAATCAATCGCTTGCCTATACGAGGGGCCGAGCATATGTGCTTGTTACAACCGGTAATTGCACAACTTTTGTGATAAGGAATTGGCGATCCTATTCCGAATATTTTAGGTTGCAATATATTATCTATTACATAAAAGATGTTATACACATTATACCAAGCTCTTAAACAAAAATCAAAAATAATTATTAACTGAATTTTTTAAGATGGTGTCTCAATAATCAATCCACAAGTTATTATTGATATATATGTTATTTCATATATCACATAATACCAACACGAATTTATTAACAGTATTAATATTGAATTTATTTTTCTTTATTTCATTTGTAAAATTAATATTTAATCAACAAGGTTATTTCAGTTTAAATCTAAAAACGTATTAACAAAATAAATACGAAATTTAAATGAAACAATTTTAACTAATTTTATTAGGTATTTAACAAAGAAAATTAATATATTTCCTAGATTATGAATTACTCTTAAGATTTATGTTAATAATCGCGGAATTACGAATATTCCTAAGCTCAATATTTAGTTTGAAAAGTACTTTTTTATTAAATAATATTTATTTAAAAAATCTTTCAGAATCCAAATTTTTTTTATGTTTCTGGTATATTTTTTTTTCAAATTTTTCAAATAATTCTTATAATTAAATCGGTACCCAAGCTATCAATATTTCGTGTCCACTTTAGTTCGCAGCATACGAGAAGCTTTTTTATTAATTTTACGAAAAAAAGTTATTCTTCATAAAAAGTTCTGCACGGTATAAAACACAAAATACTACCATCAGTTAATACATTTTTTTAGCCGTATACGAGGTACGTAAAAATATAAATTTTGCTCAAGAGTAAAGTACGCTTATTTTAAAAAATATATAAAATGATATTTGGAAAACTTGTTTAGAAACAATATTTACCTCTAAATCTAAAATCACCGCCTCCTATCTCAAAACAATATTTTTTCTATTTTTTTTTTCTTGTAGCAACGTGCGAAGTGAACTGATACATATAAAATTAGTTTTCACAAATTATTTTATTGGTTATTAGTTAAAATAATAGATTTAACCTCCTTTAATATGCCACAGTGAAATACTAATTTTGCATAAAGAAAACACGTAATTGTGCATCTTTTTAGTATATGAGCATATTAAACTAGATTACATTTATTATTTTGACTACAAACTAATAAATAGGCTTAAAATAATTTGTAGAAAATAATTTTATATGTATTAGTTCACTTCGCACTTTGTAACAAGAAAAAAATACAAAAAATATTGTTTTGAGATAGGAGGCTGTGATTTTAGATATTGTTTCTAAACGAGTTTTCTCAATAGCGTTTTCTATATTTTTTTAAATAGGCGTTCTTTACTCTTTATATTTTTTGACGCAGCTCGTATACGGCCTATAAAATTTATTAATTGAAAGTTACATTTTAGGTTTTAGACCATGTAGATAGAACTTTTTATGAAGAATAATTTTTTTTTCGTAAAATTAATAATAATGAAGTTTGTTGAACTTAAGTGGACACTGTGTATATTGCCAAAATGAATTTTATAAATGTGGAGATGGTTGATTAATAATTTCTATAAAGAATAATACGTATACCTACTGATTAGTCTAAGATGTTTCAAATTTTTAATAGAAAGTAAAATATTTTAGTTAGTCCTGTGCTAAATAATACTAATTGTAATGTTTATTTTGTTTATTGTCGTAGTATTTTTTTCGTGTTGTGGAAGTTAACCACATTTTTCGTTTTTTTTGGTTTTTGTGTAAGAGTAAAACACTGGCTTCCATAATTAAAGTAAAAATATTTATTCTGTTAATTTTTTACATGTTAATTATTTTTTTAATAATCCATACAAAATATTATGTAGTTAGTAATTCCCTTACGAAAAGTTTTTATAATATATCTACTTAAAATTATTATATTTCGCAATAATATATCGTGAATAAGACATGTGCAATATTTTCTAGCCTTCGACTATTAACTAATACGACGAGGGATTTAAAAAAAAAAGTAAATTCGTCTTCCACTCATTTTTATTCGACAAAATTCTTACCATCACATATATTTTACTGAGAATATCAAACTGAAAAACTAGTTTTGATGGTCCTTTTAAATTTAACTAAATTTAAAACAGTCCTCTTGTCCTCTCTAGAATGCTCTGTGAAAGTCCAAAAATAACAGCTCCTATATCTTAAAAATTTAATAGAAATCAAATATACACTAAATATAAATACCAAAATATTTTTTTCACAAAAAATTAACATACGTCGTATTAGTAAAGGTGAATGATAATTTTAATTGTTGGTTATTTTTTGTTGTATTTATATTTTACTCGATTATAAATAATGGTTGATACAAAATTATGATTTTAAATTAGTATTGCCTTCAAAAACTTCTTTTATGTTTGTTTGTAGGGCTCTATGAACATATTGCCAAAGAATATGACTGTGAATATTTATACATAAGTACTTATTATAAATATATACTTTAAGTTATAATTAGATAATGTAGACTTTAGATCAATGTAATTTATTATAGATTAAAAAAAATATAAAAATGGATACGTTAATAATATTATTCATTGATTTTCATTCTTACTGTATTATAATTATATTTTTGTTAAACTTGAAAAAAATTACAGTTTCATCTATATTGTAGCATACTGTATTATTGATATAGAACATATTAGTTTAGAGAATTTTATGATTAATGTGTCAATAACGGACTGAATAAAAATTAAATAAAACAATACTTCTTTCTTGATACCTTCCTATTAAAAGCTTCTCCTAATTTTATACGGCCATTATACATTGCAACTGCGGTCAATTTTTAATCCCTTTCTACTGTATATCGCACAACTTGTGTTTTTTCATTCCCAATAATAGTTTTTATAATAGGCACCCATCACTGTATATTGTTATTGTAACATTACAATTTCAAATTGATTCCTATATTAAAATCAACTGCATAAACACTTCCAAGAAGACAAATAAAAATACTAAGTAAATACAAATTAGAATTTCTAGAATTAAAATTTAAATTGTACTATGAAATAATCACAAATGATAAATTTACTTTTGGTAAATAGTTATGTCCTTATTTTGGAAATAAATAAATATAAATAATATGAGTGAGTGAATAATTAATCTGTTTATTAATTTAATTTTCTAATTAGAAGTAAAAACCTATATGTTAGTTTCTTAGCCCCTGTATAATATTATTGCATAGTAAAACACAAAAAATTAAGTTTTTTGACTAGTATATCCAGTACAAAATTGGATACTGAAATATTAATAAACATTTTGATCCAATTTGTATATAGCACTACCTCTCGTGTGAGAAGCTTTAGGACTTTTCATCTTAAAATTAACCATTAAATTGACTCAAAATTCACTCTGTTTATAGATGATGATAATAATCATATACTTACAGTGAGATATGATGTGATAACACAATCACACATATAAAACACAAAAAAAATAGAGGAGAGGTCTTTTGGAATTAATCTAAAATTAATTATATTATTATTATCAATTTCTGTCTAACAATAGAATTATACATATAGAAATTTGAAAAATGTAAAAAATGTAAATATTTTAGAAATCCCGCTCCACTTCATAATTTTTATATAAATAAAACAATAATTAGAATTTATTGAATTTATAACAGTAATAAAATATTTTATAATAGACAGATACATGATAACTTTTATTATATGAACTAAACTCTACTAATATAATTAAGTCTTTGTTTCATCATTTGAGCAGTTTTTATAACGACATATTTATTATTAGATACTGTGATGGCAGTTTAAAATTAAATTAAATACTAAATCTAAAATATGTAACAATTAATTTGAAATTAGCAAAAGTTTTGCAAAACAATTTTTTTGTCATTAGAACTTATTTAAAGTTATATAAAAGTAATGTTAGATTCTTATCTGTGATGAGAAATTTTAATTATAATATGACCTTCTTTACACAATGCTCATATTTAAATATGAATAAAAGATATTTACGGTAAAATTATCCAAATATTTAAAAATGTACTAAAAAATTAACAATTAAATCTTTTACTCTTTCAGTCATCCACAATTGGTCACCTGAGATAACGATTTTTGTAAAATTATTATTATGTTTACGTTTCTGTAATAAAATATTAATTTGAAATAGCTGCATATATCGTTAAATACATATTACTATACTATCTGAAATTCATCCCAAGGCACATATGTCAAATATTGTTTTTTTTTTTCGTTATAAAAACTTGTATGCAACTTATTTATATGATATTTCTTCTGATAAATAAATATTTTTTATCACAAAATATTAAATTGAAGAACTAATTCTTGTCATACATGAGCACAGGAATCCATTTTGGTATACTTCCTTTCGGTTCGTTCAAAAAAATGCATTTTGCAAATCTGAAAACATGTAGTACCGTAAATAACAGCTCCAAAAATTAGCACGCTAAGAACAATTATAAGAATCGTTTTCCAATTACTTGGTTGTTTGTAGAAAGGCACTGAAAAAAAAAATTATGTAAACACAACTAAACTAGAATAAGTAATAATGCAAACACTTAATATAACACCAAATAATTTCAATGAATTTTAAGGAATTTCAAGGAAATCCAAACATTTCATGAGTTTCAAGGTATTTCAGAAATTGTTTGAAGTTGCCTACTCAGAATCTAGTTGAGGACATTTTTGCATTTTTCTTTATCTTTTCACGTTCCATTATACATTTTTTTAACGTCAAAAATTAAAGATTTAAATTCGTTAAAAAACTCATATTTACAATCTGTTTTTTTGTGAAAATTTCTATAAATAAACTACTTTTTTCTTACCATGTTTGCATTACCATATTTGTATTTTCAAAAGCTATTGAACTTTGAGAATTATATTTTAAAATGAGAGGACATTGTAAAACGAATAAAAACTCAAATTACAGTGAAAATCTAGTAACGGCAGCCAAAAAAAAAGAGCAAAGAGGTGATGATGAAATGTCCCAATTCTGGGTCAAGCTATTTTCTTTTAATTCCCATTTTTTATTTATAATTTAATTTAATTTACCTATATAAAATTCATAATACCCTTTTAAAAATCGCAAAAAGGGTCAACATATCTAAAAATCGTCTGCCACTTATTTCAGATAACATAACCAAAATTAGCGATAATACCCTTTTAGCAAGACATGACGACAGTGTCTTAATTGTCCGGTTTCGTCACAACATTAAGAAAATCTTTTATAGGTCATAAAATGGAAAAAAAAAGATAGATTTAAATTTTTTACCAACGTCTCAAAGTCTTCAACTTTAAGAATTCAATGAAAATAATTACATTAAATCAAATACAAAAAAGTATTCATCTATAAACTCCAGTCTCTGAAATTACTGTTTTATAGATGTACCTCTCCAAAACTTCCGGTAGAAACAAAAAGATTAAAAAGAAAAATAATCCAGGATAACATTTTCCCCGGCTAAACTGAAATATAATTTCTTTTATAGACTTTTGATAAATAAAATCTAACATACATTTCCGTATAGAAACTGTCATTTTAAAATAAAATTTCTTTGTAGACTTTCTATTAGGAAAACTACTAAAAATTTAAGCCAAACGTCTCACAAAATTCTACTTATAGTAAAAAATCGGGGGAGAAAATTCAGTAGATAACATTATCGAAAAACGAAAATATAAAAATAAATAGTAAAATTATTTTTGAACATGATTCATATGAATCCAATTTCAATTTATTTTAAAGGGTATTTAGAAGATTAATACCTTGAAATGCGATATGTATTTTTAAATGTTCTACGACTCACAGGACAGGAAAGTCATGGGTGTGTATAATTTAAATTGAGTAACGACGTGATTTGGAAAAGTCAACAAAGGATTTGATAAGAACTATTAAGACAAGTTGTAAAATATATTAAACAAACATATTAAAATTTTTAAAATGATGGAATTAATGTAGTATATTATTTTATTATCTGTAAACCCATAAATATGTGCATAATTCCTAATTCTAAAATATCGTTATGGCTGTGGAAAATCGACTTGAAATAATTATTCGCATTTAATAACTAATCAATATTGAATTTTGCAATTTTAAAAACAATATTGTTTAAAATAAAAGTAATACCCAAAATCGACAAAAAAATGTGCAACATTAATTATGGTAAAGCTAAGGTATATGATATTGAAAAGTGGGCCAAGCAATTAAAATAGTTTTAGTGATCGTAATTGCTTAATATGATATGGTATGGTTATGTAGCAGTAATAAAAATACCCATTGCTTATTTTTAAACATGTTAATAAAAGTTCAATAGTACCATCTAAAACAAAACAAAGAAATAACTGCGTGCTTATAGTATTAAATGTAAACATACAGATTGTCACAAGTAAAATCGACCTGATGCAATTGAAATAATCCTTATAGGGATAGAAAAATATTCTAGCAGATAGTCTTGATAAAGGAAAAAATTAACTATGCGGACTATATAATAATATCAGGTTGCACACCCTTTAAGAATGTAATGACTGAATTGAAAGAGTATCAAATATTAATTTTATAAACATAATTTCCATGACACACCTATTTATGAACCTCCTTTATTCACTTTGATTATGAATATTTATCAGAAATTATAGTGCTGTTTACTAATGACTTATTAACATAATACAATTTATTTTTAATTAAGTTATATGATAACTAAACTCATGTCCATAATATAACTGTAATCATATAAGGAAAATATAGTTCTTTAATCAAACTTATAATAGGGTGTATATAGGGTCGAAAAATTATTATGAAAATATTATATTTAATAATTTCATAGAAATAATACCATTTTTAAATTTAAAGTTAATAAAAAAGTTTAATGTTAAAAAATTAAGTAAAAAATTATTCTATGAAAAAAATAGATTTTTCGCCATATTTGTTTTTTGTAAAAGAAGATAACGTGTACTATAAACCTAAAAGTTCTTAATAAAAATTTTTTTTTGCATATTTACATTTAGATATTTTATTTACATTATTTTTTGTCTTTGCTGCCAATGTGTATTTTTTTATTATACTCGCTCAGTTTAAGTATGATTAAATAGTTAAATGGAAAAATAATTTGAATGTTAAAGTTGCAATTTATTATTATTTTAAAACAAATCTATAATAATAATGACTGTTTTGGATAAAAAAAAATATGGTCAGTTCCATATTTTTAGGTACTTTTTTTAATTGATAAGTATATAAGTAATTTAATAAATAACATTAGGAATTACTACTGAGAACCTAGTACTTGATATTTTTTTTAATAAATTGTTTTATTAAACATTTATGAAATATCATACGGTAAATAAATATAAATAATTCAATACTTTGAAGTTTTAAAAATTAAAAAAATATATTTACCGTTTAACTTGCCGTTACTCTTATCTACCCTATTCTGCTGTAAAGACAGATGAGGAAGGGTCAGACCTACAAAACAAAAATAAATCAATACAAAACACTTTTATTAAGTTCTTTTTGTGATTAAAAATAAAAAGTTTTTACTTACATAAAATTAGAAATAAGGTCCATTTGCACTCCATTTTAGATAAAACAAAGATTTGTTTTATTCAAAAATAACACTTAAAACGTGTTTTCCAAGTAACACTCATGAAGACCTAACCTGTTGCTTCCCTTCTAAGTACCACCACCACCAGTTGATTCAACTCACTGATGAATGCATACAGCATTCCAAGTTGATTCCGCCGGATAACCAGAACCGGACTCGAGAATTTCGGTTAGTTGAAAAATAACGAAAATAAAATAATATAATAACTTTCTGTTTGTTATTAATACAGTTTGTATGGAGTTACAATTTAGTACCTAAATATATTTTATATATTTTCTAAATACAATTTGGTGAAAAATCCTGCCCAAAAGAGAATGAATTAAAAACAGCAGTTCAATGTAAAATATTAAACTAATTAAAATTTATATTTGCAAATTACTAATTATGATTAAAAATATTTGATAGCTATGACCTATAATTTTAGAAAAATATCAATTTTAGTAAATAATTTAAAAACTCACTATATACATTTCGTCCCCCAAAGAAATCAACACATAATGGAAATTTCTTGAAACAAATGAATAAATGAATATGACAGTTTGTATTTTTACCATGTAAAAATGCCGGTGAAAATATTTTTAAGATAAAATTAAAATTGTTCAATTGGTTGGAGAAAATTATAAAACTTTTCGAGAAGTTTGCATAACACTTTAATTATAGACACCAAATTAAAAAATTTTGCGATCAAGATTATCTCTGCATTTGAATTTGAAAGTACTTGATTGATTTTTTATTATTCGTTTCTTAGTCATGCAGAACTTTTTATCAAAACTATTTTTTTGTGAAATGCAGGATAAACATTTTTTTCCATTTGTAAAGAACTTTTTTGAACACGCTATATGTATAATGGCTGTACTATTATTTTAATTAAAAAAATGTATTAATATTTTTTTAATAAGAATTTTCTGTAGGTAATTATAGTGTATCGATTGTTTTTTACTTGGGTGTATCCGAGTTGCTAGACGGTGGAAAATAGGTAACAAAATTATGAATTTGGGATTGTCGAGTTGCTAGATGAAGATGAACGAATTTAGAAAAACATTGTCGAGTTCCTAAACGGCAAAAATTACAACGTCCTCTGTACAATAGATAGATAAAGTTTTTGAAATTATGCATTCCGAACTTTACCATACATGTTTCATTCTTATTATCAAAATAATAGTACATAGGAGTTATTGTATTATTTTTAGAAACGTGATTGAACTTGTGACTGTTATTGGAACTATAACAGAATTAATATATAAATAAACAAAAAATATATATAAGACTTAGTAAAAATTTCAATACATTAAAGAACATTATAGTTTCAGCTAAAGAAAACACAGAGAAAAGAATCCCAATTACCTAGTTTAATTTATTTTAAAACAGCAAGCTAGTATTTGATACAAAAAAAAAATTAAAAATTATTAATGCCGGACCTGTACAGGTACTAAGGCGCTGTTGATTGCGGCATATCTTATTGAAAAATAACTTTGTGATTTATATATTAATCTAAAACGGAAGTAATGCGGTGAATTTTATATCTTGCAATTACGAAAAATATTTAACAATTCTACAAGCCTTTTACAGTTATTGCTGTGTTGTATAAAAATAATACAATTATGGTATCATCCATCCTATCCATAGAAAGTATCAAAAATTATCAAACAGCATAAATAGTATGTTTTTAGTTTTAAAGATAACAAAATCTCACCTAAATCAGAAGTAGAAAAGACTATTGCACTACATTTCTTGATTTTCATTTCAAACTTGTAACATTTAAAATTTAAGAAAATGGCGATGACGTGCCATCTAGATCAGAATAGAATCACTGCTCTCATCAGTTACAGAAAACTGTTAGGATTTTAGTTTGTTGTCTTTACCTCACATTGTATTCAGTCACCTGAGAGTTACAAAATAAATAAGACTACTAAAATGATTTTTAAATGATCGAGTGAATAAACTAAAATAACTCGTTTTTAAATTGCAGTGGATATTGATTTTCGCTTGCAGTAATTAAAAAATTTATCACTTTGACATTTGCGGTTAGGCAATCGTAATCATAAAGAGGTGAGGTTAGGTTAGTTTGCCTAGTTGTAAAGTTACATTACATGCGCCCTATAACAAAATTCCTCTCACGAGCAAAGGTCATAAAAAACGTTGTATAACACCTTTGTGGTCATTTTTCTCGCGGTCGGATAACGTATATATTTGAAAGTGACAGTAAAAATTTACAATTTCAGTAATGGCACCTCTAGCTGCACAGAGAGCAGCCCCTGAGCCCCAAACCAATGAAGTTGGTGAAGGAATCAAAGCTGTTTTATTAGGGCCACCAGGATCGGGCAAAGGAACCCAGGTAAACTATTATTTTTTTCTTTGGATGAACAAGTACAGATGGATTTATAAACTGCTACATATTTTTTTTGTAATGGGGTTGATTCCGTAAATAAATAAATAAAAAATTTGCAGTTGAGGTTGCAGTTGATGAACCCAAGAGTTTATAAATCCAGCTTAAATGAATTAAAATATTTCAATTTCTAGGATTAGACCATGTCAATTTCGAGATGGATACTTGAAGTTTCATTTTCATTATAGGAAGCTTCTTCAGGAGTTGGGACAAGGACAGTAACTGTTAATATACTAAGTTACCATTTATCCCAACTTCTCAACAAGCTGTCTATAATTGAAGCAAAATGTTAAGTATCCATTTCGAAAAATTGACACAGTCTAATCCTGGAATACAAAATTTTTATTCTGACTCTGGCCGTGGAAGCCTACAACCTCACTAAAAATATTATTTTTAGGCACCACTTTTAAAATTTAAATATTGTGTGTGCCATCTTTCTACAGGAGACATGTTAAGAGCTGAAATTCAGTCAGGTTCTCCTCTTGGGGCCACACTAAAAAAAGATATAGATGAAGGGAAACTTGTAAGCGATGATCTTGTTGTAAATATGATTGATAAGAATTTGGATAAACCGGAATGTCAAAATGGTTTTCTGCTTGATGGATTTCCAAGAACTGTAGTACAAGCAGAGAAGGTACTAAAAATTTGAATTTATAAAGTCTTTTAGAGCTAGATTTTAAAACCTTATACCCATGTTAAAAATAATAGCTAGTGATTTGCAGAGACAGTGCCATTAGATACTGCACTGCAATGAATAATAACATAAAGGTGAGTTTGTGTGATAAGTCACTGTCTATTATTTCCAACTGGGCTATAACTGCATTTCCAGAGGCTGGTACTCAAATCAGTCCCTGTAAATTAATATAGAATGTGAAAAAATTGTATTCTCACATCCTAATAAGAATATAAAACAATATCTAACAATATACAGTTTTGTTCTTCTTTTTTTCTACGAGATTTTAATAACTGTTCTAGGTATTTTAATGAAATTTGGCGCATAGAACTCCTTAAGAAAAAAACACACTTTTGTATTTTTTTTTTACAAAAGAATTGGCTCTTTTTTTTATAGGAATAGGTCTCTGAAATGTTAATTTAACATTAGTTGAATTTCATGTTCCTACAGACAAATATCACCCCAAAAAAATTTTATTTAGTCCAACAGTTTTACACTGTTTATATTATTCTTGATACTTTTAGTTGGACAATCTTCTTGAAAAACGCAATACACAACTAGATGCAGTAATTGAATTTGGCATAGATGATAATTTACTTTTTAAAAGAATAACTGGGCGATTCATTCATTCTGCTAGTGGTAGATCATATCATGAAGAATTTAACCCTCCAAAAAAACCCATGTGTGATGATGTCACAGGAGAACCTTTAATAAAAAGGTCTGATGATAACGTTGAAGCTTTACGGAAAAGGTTGATGACATATCACACGCAGACTAAACCACTAGTTGATTACTACCAAATTAGGGGTATCCACTACCGTGTTGATGCAGCTGAGTCTGCAAAACAAGTTTTTAGCAACATAGACTCAATATTCCAAAAAAGTAAATTGAAAACAGCTTCTAGACTTTAAAATAAAAATAATTAAATACATATTTGGTGTTTCTTGATATAGTCTCTTTTATATTTTTCTAATACAATTTATTGTATTTTTGTATTTCATTAAAAAAGTTTGGTTCATATTTTTAATAATTTAAAATTTGTTTAATTTGTTCAATAAAATTTGACATGTTATCTGTTTTTAATTTTTACCAATTTAAAAATTTTGCTCTAACTACTTTCTATATTTAATATTGATAAGATATATTTATGTTGAAATACCTAAAAGTTTTTTACATATAATATATATTGTTGATTAGCCTTAATCAATTTTAACATGAAGTATATGTATCTTTTTATTTAATACAAAATACATGTTTACCTTATGGTCTATCTAATAGATAATTTTATTGCATTAAAAAATGTAATGAATTGTTTATTTTATTATCACAAGTATGTTATCCATCACGTTTACTGACGACAAAAATAATATCGTTTAGGACGATTATCTGTTATACAAGGTAAGTCACGACGAACTTTACTTTTGGCATAAACGTGTCGTACAGGGAGTATCAAAGTACTAGTAGGCAAATACTCCCCTTTATTTTTAATAAACGTTAAAACCACTGAATTTTTACAAATTGTATTGGAGAGAATTTTTTGTTGAAATTAATATATTCCCTTCAATGGACTCTTATCTATAAATATGGGAAGACTTTTTTGAGCTCGTTCTCTTTTAATTAAAAATTCTTTTTCGTATTTTAAATGATAAATATATATTTAATTCTCAACAGAAAAAGGTTACCTATGTGGAAAACCCCAATAGTATATTATAAAAGTGTAGAACGGAAAAAACAGCTTGGTTTTTTTGCCACCGATTTTCAACCAACCCTGAGTACAGTTCGTCGTGAATCCCCCTGTATTATGAGACACTTAAATGACCTTGTTATTGTTTATTCTACACCATTAAATTATTAAGCAATCATGTATTTTTGATTTTGTGACCAAGCTAAATCCAGGAAAACGGTTTTGTAATAGTTAAAAAAAACGTATATTTCATAAAATAAATATTTATTTTATATATATAATGTGAGTAAGTTACAGAGATCACTTGTTTGGACGGATGTTTAAACAAAATTTTAAATCAATTATTTCTCATTTTTGGCATGACATAATGGACATGTAAATTGCGACATTTTTTTCTCTATAGCAGGGTGCTTACAAGATTTACAAAACCACATTGGATTTCCCACAATAGAACGCCCTGTAGCCACACATGTAGGAAAATGAATTCTACATTCAGGGCACTGAATACTCCTAAAAATAACAAGTTGAGCTTTAGACTACCATTTCCTACTTCTCATTTATTTAGAATGTTATATGCCTTGTATAGTAAAATAAGATAAGATTAAAATTAAGCTACAACTTAAATCCCTAAATTTATAGTTTCTAGAATGATTTAAAGCAACTGTCATTACTGAACTTACCAATCAGGAATGTTTTTTTCACAATTATCACATTTCATCATCTTATCAATAGGATTAGTGGGTTCATTGTTTCTGAAAATTTCCCAAGTTAACCTTTCATACTGATTTCTATCAAAGTCGGAAATCTAAAAAATGTTTAAAAAATAGATTCCCAAAAACTATAAACGATTATGTACTTACGGTTTGTAATTCTTTCAGTTTCATTAAAGCTACAGAACATACACCAAAACACCTTTCCAGACAAGCTACTAGAGCTAGAAAAGAATAAATGTCGATTTCAGGAATGTATTCTGAATATTCTTGTAGCTTAAATGCAACTCGTAGAGCTTCGTGTTGTTTTCCACTATAAAGAAATCTTTGGGCTAATATAAAATAATGGTAGGCCTCTGCACCTTTCCAAGCATTTTCAATTAATAACGTGTTTGAAGATTCCCAGTCTCCTATAAATTTACAACAGGAAGTTTTATAAAAATTGTATACACTTCTTATATTTAGTTACCGGAGTCTGCTGGTTTTTTGTGAAGGTCGGCCAGTTTGGCAGCATAAACATAATGTTTCTTGATTTTTAACAAATTTCTGTTGGGTTTTTGAGCTTCCAAATCAGCCAACTACAAATAAAAAACTCGTAGCAATAAACACACGTTTTCTTAAAAAAATATACCTTAAAAGCATTGTCAGCGGCTTCTAGATAGCGTTTAGCTTGAATGTTGACCTGAATAGCATTCATAACTTGCCCATGTTCAACTAAATGGCTTGTATATTTCATTAATAATTCAGAAATTTTAGTTATGTTATAAGTTTTTGCTAAATCTATGGCTACATCCCACCTATTGTGTAAAATACATAAGTTTATAGCTGATTTAACTTTCCCAACTTTGACATATGCTTTGACAGCTTCTGTATGAACTGCACTTGAAGCAAACATGTCAGCTATTACTTCTAGAAGTGGATCGCCCTCTGGGAGTGCATCTATAGTCGATTCTAGACTTTTCCAGTCTTCTAAGTGATAGTAACATTCAATCATTTTAGCTTTATTTTTGGCTAGTTCATAATATTCAATAGCAGAAGACCTACAACAGAAATTAGTAAATATTTATAGAAGAAAAAAGATATGGGCTCACCAGTTGTTAAAATGTGCAAAATAATCCGCCGTTGAATTATAAGCAGTTTGTAGCAGTGAATCTGGGGCTGTAACTCCGTTTTTTAAAATTTGAATTACTCTAAACCAATCACCTAGAGTTTGACGCAATTTTAAAGCCAAATCACTGTAAGTAAAAAAAAACTTAGAAATTCCTGTAAAACAAACGTGAATTATTTCACCTTCTATCTGCCTCCATGTAGATTTTTTCAGCCTCATCAAAGTTTTTGAAGTAAGTAGCAATTCTAGCCCTTTTAATTGCTTCGCTATTAATATCTCCTAATTTTTTTACAAATAAAACTTTTGAATAATCTTTGGATCTTACAAAACAGGCTTCTGCCATTGTTAAATTCATTTCTCTTAAAGCTGCTTCTGCAACAAGTCTCCTAAAATAATAAACATTTAATAAAATAATTCAATACTTAAAATCCATTTTACCATAATCTAGGATGTCTGTTATCTTCAATGAACTGACATGCTTCATTTATGCCTACTTTTTCCAGTAATTGTCTTGTATCTCTAAGACTTTTAACTTCTATTTTAATAATATGATCTTTATCTGGTTTCTCAGGATTCTCCATCACCTCATCCAATAACACAGCTTGAATTTCTAAATCCTAATAAATTATAATGTTCAAATAAAGTTTATATTTTAATTTCTGGAGACTTACATTGAAACTGCAAATATAACCAGAACAAGCAACTGGCTCCTCAGGATATATCCCTTTAAAAATATACATTCTTGTTTTTTCCATAATAGCCAGTAATTGGGGATTATCTGATGCCCAACACATAGCCCAAACGTCCTTACGCTCAAGCTTAGTTCCTTCTCCAGCAGTTGTAGGACGACCTATACCATCAGAAATGTCAATAACTGTCATCACACCTGATATGTCAATCACTGATAGGCGCCTAATGGATAAAAAGTTTTGAGAGAAAGTTAAAAATATATTGTATACTTACGTTGAATTTGCGTTAATGGCCATTTTATGAGGTCTGGTACTAATTTTGTACCTGTTAGTCAGTACTATGTGAGGTAATGCATAGTACTGAATAAGACCTGAATCTCTGCCTATAATCAAGCACTTGTCAGTAGCTACTAGGCACCATATTGGATCTATAGTTTCGTGAGTACTAACAGGTATAGTATTAGTACCTTCTAGTTCTTGAATTATTTCCACAGCACCCGAAGGATTATCATCAATATGGAACATTTTAATTCTAGTACTACCCACTAAAACAATGTCTAGTTTATAAAAATCATTCAGTATTAGTTATATATTTTTTTACATCAATACACTGAAGTGAAATCTGATTAGGGCATGCCCAATTACTTGAATTAACATTTATCACAAAAAATAATACCTGTTATAGATTTTGGTGTTTTATAATGCCAAACAATAAAATTATTTTTAGACGCAGCAAAAACCTGATAGGAGTTCATTGCTACGCCAATAGGTTCGATGGATATATATTTTCCTAAAAAAAAATGGATTATAAAGATATATTTACCTAGAGATATTAACTAACCATCTACAGGTGTTCCTAAAGTGTTATAAAGTATAAGACCGTACGTCCCTAAACTATCCTCATTTTCTGATTTCGTTGCAACTATACAATAGTCTCCATAACCTGCTATACCTAATAAAACTGAAACCCATCGTGTGTGGCACTAAAAACAATTTTTTAATTTTCTACTCTGCTTAACATATTTTTATATTTTGAATAACTCGTTGTAATAGAACACTGTTACTTTATCCCTGAAACTAGAAAATGAAAATAATTTAAACTTACTTGATTATTGCTAGTGTCCCAAAAAGAAATGCATATGCCAGCCTTATTTGGTCTATAACAGCTGAAAACTACTGTTTTTCTAAAATAGCACCACTTGTAGTCAGGTCTAATGTTTGCAAAGTATACAAACGAATCTACAGCAAGTGCTACTCTTAGAGAACCCCCTTCCCATACACAGCAAGAGATTGAATTTCCAGGTACTTTTAATGTTCTTAGATGCTAAAAAATGATAATATAATATACATTATTTATTTTTTTAATTATTAATATATAATTTTTATTTACTTCGCCAAAAGGGTTGTAAAATTGTACAAGATTCACTTGTTTTTCATCAGCAAACTGTCTTCCGCAAATTGCTAAAAGAGATCCATTATGGTTCCAAGAACAGTGTACAGCGAACATCCTCGTATCCAAAACAATAGGTACTGCAAAAAGGACATGTTTTTAGGAACAACATATTGGATAACTTATAAATGAAAAATATATTAGGTGCATGTAAACGGTTCCAGAGTACCAAGAGTCTCAAATAAAATTATACCTATTTTCCATAAAATATATACTTAAATACGTATCAACCAGTAACTCTCATATATATGTTAAAAACCTCATCAATATTTTTAATTTAAATTAAAAATATGGGCCCTTGCTTGGTTTAAATCCTACTTAAATAAAGAATAAAAAATATATAAAAGAGATGTTAAATTCGAAATAATGAATTATATTCTTGAAATTTTAAAATCTGCTGATGATAATTCATATCATATTAATACTAATGCTGGTTTCAGATAACTCTTTTCCTAATCTAGTAAACAAATTAAATATTTTAATAACACGAATTTTATTTTTAGACAAAATTGAAATGTCTATAGGAATTCACATCAAGGAATATATTTACTAATATACACATTAAATTTCATTTGGAAAAAACCTGAATATTTTATCAATAATAAAGTTCCTATCTCAATCGAAATTCTTTAAAAAATAGTTATTTTGCAAATTTTGAATCACCTGCTTAATTTAGTGTAATATTTTGGGTTGTAATTGCGTCATAGCAGCAATATATAAAATTTTAAAAAGAGTAATAAGAACTCTACGAAAAATGAAATCTATTTAGTTTATCCATATAAAATTTTTTTTTGCATTAATGTTTATTTCATCAGCTATTTTAATCTTAAATTTTATTCAGTTGATGATGGAAGTCCACTGTTAATATTTCTATATTTCTAACAATTTGTTTTTATGAAATAAAGATTTTTAAAAACCAAATATTGGATTATAAATAATTACCTATATCACTTTCATTTTTCATTAGCTGAGTTTTTCCATTTTCAAAAGTTACAGCTAAATTGGGGCAAAGAGCATACATATTTCCATTTATGCCATTGTACCAATCTAGTCCAACAATCGGGATTACTTCAAAACTAGCATCATGACAAACTATATTTACTTTCATCTGAAAATACAAGCAAATAAATATTACAAATTTTAAAAATTAAAAAGCAAAATCTTACTACAAAATTTCCCTGGTTATCGTAAAGATGAAGTTGTCCATTTTTTAAGCTAAACAATAAAAATTTACTATCTGGAGACCATTGCACACCAGATAGCTGCACCTGTTTCAGTTCTTTACCCCAAATTCTATTACCACCTACACAGCCAACTATTACAGCACCATCTTCATAAATAATACAAATTTTTTGTCCATCAGCACTCCATGCCATTCCTACTACAGTTGATTTTTTTCTATTATTAATCATTTCTTCATACCAAGCACCCTTAAAATGAAAAAAATTACATTATTTTAATTTTACAATATCATATTAGGTAAAATATACGTAAATATATAAAGACTTATTTCACAACAGGTTGATGAAAATGTATGCACCTAGGAGCAAGCATCTGTATGTACATCTAATCAAAAAAAATTGTTCACAATTTTAAATTTTAATACTATATAATGTGACCATGCGGCCGCTTGTGAGCAAAATATAATTTTTACGCCCCTTCCCCATTTATTAGTAAAAATGTATACATTTTTACATGTAGGTAGGTACATATACATAAAATTAAAATACGTGCTAATACCTATACAAGTTTTTAGATTTATACTTTGATTCCGCATTAATTTACTTGGAGAATTGATTTTAAATAAAATATTGTACCAGATTACTACAGAGCATAAAAAATTGATGAAATCTTTGATTCGCAACATATTTGCAAAACTGCACTATTTCTTGTTGCCTTGTTTAATACTTGTGTTGTAATAATTGTTTATTTTTCAGTTTAAAGAGTATGTAGTATTCTTTTCAAAATATAAAGATTAATGGCTCTAAGGCATTATTATAAAGACGTCCAATGATTCAACCATATCTTACGAATTAGATTTCTTATTTTTGTTGTTATTATTTGAATTTGTAGAGTAACCATTTTAAATTTTTGTCAACAGTTAGTATTTGAACAGAATTATTTTATCTTTCAAATATACCTTATATAGCATCCACACAATAATGACACCATTTTCATCACTGGTAGTTAACTTTTTGTGAAATTCATTCCATACTAAAACTTGTATATTTTCCGTATGACCCTCTAATGCTTGGTTCATTGATAAGTTACTACTTGCAGCCAAACCTCTATTTTTGTTACTTCCATCATTTTCAGTAGCTAGAAGTTTATATAATCTATAGCAAAGATTTTATATGCGAATTATTTACCTGTATCTAATTTTAAAACTTTTAAAAGCCCGTTCTCTCCTCCGACAGCTATATATCCATCTAGTTTATTCCAAGCAATGGCATTTATTTTAGTATTGTTTGGGATAGCGATCTAAAAATTTAACAAAATGAATATACAAATTAACATGTAATATGTAAATTCACCTTCTTGCTTAAATAAATAAACATTTTTATGGAGTTTAAAAAAAATAACTGTAAGTTGTTTTGAATGTTGACATTTTCAGTTGCTATGACAATAATGACGTAAAGTAGAGGTAGAGGTAATTGTCAAATGTACAGCCATTATTCTTGTTGCCATGGTAACAACAGCGGCCATGTTTTTCGAATACATTTTTAAGCGTTTCTCTAGAATACGTCATTTAATTTATTTTTTATGTTTCAAATCATAGAACTTACTTTGTTTCAAATCGTTCTATTTCTAGATGTGATCACTGAACTATTACAACCCATAAATGGAACGCTACAGTAACTTCTAAAAAATGAGCCGTTTTGAATCTCGCGCAGATTTCAAAGAAATCAGGGTGGGAGCATGCGCACTATTTTCCTAAACAGGGCCGGTCTTGCCTCTGCTATCATTAAACATATTCATATATAAGTGAAAAAACAGTGTATAAAAGGAATATCTGAATTATCAATTTGAGGGGAAAAAACATGGTTAAAGTGAATTATTGAAATTATTAAATAATGAATTAAATGAAATCGAAATAGTAGAAGTAGGATTTTTGTTTAGAGTCATCAAATTATCTGGTTATCCTAAAAATTTTTCTCGAATATATATTGAGTCATGAAAGTTGATGATCTAATTATTTTTGTCGAATGGTTATAATTAACCCAATTGTAAAGTCTGAATCAATTTAATATAACCACTGTTATATATTATCAATTTGTATATTCAAATTTTAAGGTTTTATACGATTCATGAATTATTCTTCTGCACAAGGGGAACAAAATAGTGTTCTTTCACATGGTCAGGAACGTTTCTAAAATGTTCAACAAAAAACACACACACTGAAGTTGTCGTTTTTTATAGTTGTCCAACAATCTATAAGATTATATATAGGTACATGTAGTATGAAAAAAAAGACTCCTTATAAGGAAATAACAGAATCTGAACATAACTTTCCGTTCTAATTTATACCTCTTTTTTGAAAATAACAGATATAGCGATTTATTTTTAATCGCAGAGACGGAGCGGTGCGTACGACTCTGAACCCCAACCCATCATGTGTGCAACTAAATCGACGATTCCACATGAAGCAAAAGATCTTCCGGACGAGCTCCTAGATCTTATGGAGGATACATACTGCATCAGATCAGCTCGTCCCGTACCGATACCCATGGACTCCACTCGTCTGAGTCTCTCCCCGGGGGCCTCAAGTATCAAAAAAATAATCACATCAATCAAATATTTTTCTAATTTTCCTTCTCAGACCAACATCATCCATCCACTGTATCCCTGAAAAGGAGTAATTCTACTCCTACAGCAGGGTACAATAAGGAATAAATACAATACCAGGACAAATTACCGAGGATGGTTTAGCATGTATGTCCCTGTCTAGAAAAATTTTAGAAATATATACATTTCTGTTAACAAATGTTTAGGTGCTCTGTTGATTGGGTAAAATAAAAGTCGTGAATAAATGTAGTTCTTTATTAATGTTTAACGCTATCAAAATGATCTACATTTAAAAGTTAATTATTCATTAAAAATAGAAACCGTGATGTATTTGACAAATGGTCTATTTGAATATTAATTCTTATTTAGTTGTTAACTATAGATAATATCCAGTTTTATAAAAATTATATTAACCAATTTTACATTTAAAAACTGATTAAGAATAATATATTTAATATTTTAAATTTCTCTTCGGTATTTGCTATTTTGTATTTTGTTTGAATATACTATTTTTACAAACAGGTAAAGATATACAGCGGAAATAACACAAAAATATATATAGAATGATCTAAAAGAACGTCAGTTTGTAAAATATATTCTTCATTGAAATTGTACAAGCAAATATCGTTCCCAGATAGCATATGTTCATCCTATGGATGTCTGATAGAGATCTGTAACTATATTTTCATGATTTAAAAATTACAGAGGTTGGACACTGAGGCGACCCAAATTTGTCCAAACGAAACATTGGATTGCATAGGGTTTATTGTCTTTCGGTTGGTTTTGATTTTTTTACGTCTATATATTTACTAAACATGTATTGTAAAGTATTGTACATTAAAAAGTGATAACTACTTGTTATTGTAGGTTTATATGTTACTTAGGAGTTTATATACCTAATGCTTAAATTACAGTCAAAGTAATAGTATGTTACGAGATGGATACTAATAACATTTTACTAAACGAGTATAGCACATTTACAGTCATACAAGTTGGTATGTAATAACCTACTGTTTTTGTAATACAGGGCACTTCGGAAATCGAAAAAACCTTGTACTGATTTTAAAGCGAGTATTACTTTTTCACCAAACACTGCACAATACATTTTTAGTCAGTTTATAGGTGAAAATAAATAGTAATATATTGAAAAACACAGTGACCTTAGATGACACATTAAAAATTTTTTGATGGGCGCCAGGTGATGTCTAACCTGAAATACTTTAATCATGAGATATTCAAGATATCCATAAGATACCCTGTTTGGATATTGGATATTCTATGGACGTCCAATAGATACGCTATTTTGTGCCCATATGCATAGAATTCAAATCTCAGTTCAACGTACCATAGTATATTGAATATGCGATAACTGACGCCATCTATAAGATAGTTATAGAAACACGGTATCACTTACTTAGGTTTTTTAAGCATTGAATAACTCGTAGTAACTAATTAACATTTAATTTTGATAATTTTGCGTTAATTTATATTAATATAGATAGACGGTGAACTAAATTATCTCTAATTTGTGTTTGTTTTTTCACTATAGCTAAAGAATGCTCTATGGACTTACGTAGAATATCCAATGATGTCCATTTACTATCTGTTGATGGATATCGCGATCTGAAATAGACTTGAAACGGATATCCATAGGATATTGTGCTATCTGTGTTATTACTTGTAGGTAAAAAATAGCTTGCAGAATAAACAGGATATCCGTATGAAAGACTGTATATGGGATTATTACTTTATTTGAAAATATTTTAAATTATCTCCCATTTGTTTAGACAATCGTTCAGCGTTTCCCTCTAAAGACAGTTTTAATTTTATATTACAGTAAAAATGGTTTTTCAATTTTTAAAAAACTGCCTAGGTTATTGTGCTGCATATTAATTTTCATAACTTAGATTACTAGTAAGACACGTTATAAACTCTCCGAAAGATGAGAAACGTACTTACATCTACATATACGACTATAAAATATAAAAAAACCTTCCTTAGTACACATTACTTTTAAAAAAATACATCTTAAAGTTTCTGACGCGAAAAGGTTAAAGTGTAAACGATTATAAATTTTAATATGTACATTATTTCAGACGTAAGTAATTATGAGACCACAATATCTTTAAGAGGCAAAAACACTGTATAACACTTACTTATTTTGACAGCAATCATGAAAAAACTTACAAATATTGTGTTAATATTACACCAAGCAGTCTAATATACATTAGTATATTATTTCACATTTTAAAGTATACTGTCACTCAAAACGCAGTATCTAATTTCCGGACATACATATAAAATTGTAATTTTAAAAGTGCACAGGTGAAACTTGCCAAAAGATAGTAACAAAATAAATACACGGTTTACAGTCTGATTTTAGTAATTAAACTAATATTTCATGTTTATTAAACTGCTCAGTATTACCAATTTATTCGAAATAAAAATTACATGACCAATCATACTTTTGTACTTGAAACCTCGAGATGGATAGTGTGATGACCTCTTAAACGAGTTAATAACAGAAAAAAATACCGTATTAATTAGTAAATCTATTGCACTAATAATTAAACTAAAAATAAATATTTTCTCGCTCAGTAAGGCAACTATTTCATAAAATTAAAACCTATAACTAGTAAGCAATCTGATCAGGTTAAGTCATTAACATTGGCAGTAACAAGTACAGAAAAATAGTTTTCCACAGCTTCCAATAACGCCGTCTTCATTTGTGATAATTTACATAAACATGTTAACCCACTATGTAGTTATTCTGCGTTCTATTCATATTTATTTATGTGCATTGTTTTACTGCCATTGAAAGAGAAATAAACTATGCCTTAATAAAATCATTAAGACCTGATAAAATACCTTTGTTGATATTAATAATTCTTGTTATGGCAAATTATAGACAAATAATTAAAATTGCTACCCTTCATCAATAAATCTAAACATTTAAGAAGTTGCTTCTTCTACTTCACTTTACGAGTGGTAATACTTCCATATTATATGAAAGATGGCCAGTATGGCACCAAACGGTCATTTGAATTTTTTATTAGAATTTAAAAAAGAACGTGCTAGGAATTGATAAAGATTGGTGGAAAATAAAAGTGAACATGAAACACAGTCATCCAATAAACTAAGTTATGAGTCTTTGATTTTTATATTTTATAACAATATTCACAGTGAATTGACTTACTAGATATGTTTATAAAACGTTATTTCTAGTAATCACCATCTTTACTAACATTTAAGGCAAATTTTTTTTCTTATAAAATTGCATTATGGCATCAAGTAAACCCAGAAATCAAAAAAAGGCCAACGATTCTTTATTTGAAAAAGAATATAATTTTTTTAGTATATAAATAGGCGTAATTGAGCTCTATATTATGACTTAAAATGCAGAACCTTATAAATTGTAATACAATTAATCGGTGGATTAAAATGTTTATATGATCAAAGGTGATTTTATATTGTATTAGGCGTCTTACTTAGATGGTATGGAAATCAACTTATATTATTCCTTTATATTATAACAATTTTAGTATACAATCATTTGACAATACACAAACTATTCATAAAACATATACGCTTGGTGTTTACTTACTTACAAATTGCTTCTATATTAGAAAGATATTTAGAATTAAGAGACGCATTCTTTTTTTATGTTCATGGGTAAAATCATTTTTGATACTAAATATATTTTGTCAGGGTATTTATAAGGAAGCCCATCATAAATCATGTACCAATGTCGTTTTTTAGTTGTACTTGTTTCAAAATATTGTATTTAAGTTTTATTGTTCATATAGTACAGAATTTATGATGACAACTATTTTTTAGATAGGTTAGGTAAGTTGAGAAATGGAAAGTAATTTCTGTACTTTATGGACTTCTAGTCTGTTGTTGCTCTAGAGGCACACATTATTGCATTAAGATATATTGAAATATAAAGTACCAACGGAAGCAAAAATTATCTTTTATATTGGCAACAGAATTTAACTTTCACAAGCTTAGATCTAATTCACAGACAATATTCCTAATAAAACATTTGCTTTTTTTTTCTTTTTTTAAATCTTCTTACGAACATTTTACTTGTTCATAAAATCCAAAAAGTTACACATTTAGATAAAAATGACACACGTTAATATCTAATGTCTTTTTTATTTTGAATATCGATATATCTACAACATAAATTGATGTTTTACATTAATATCGATATCCAATTTTTCTTTATCTGTTTATCCTGAATGGTTAAAAGGCATATAATCTTAAAATATGTAAACAATATATACAACGTCCCATTTTTAAAACAGGATGAGCCTCCATATACAATGTAGAAAGGAGAACAGAAGATGATGGAAAATTATAACTGAAGTTAGAATAGTGAAAAAGCCAAAGAACTTATTACCAATATATATGTGTACATTTTATCTTGAATTATTGACACAAACCTAAAAATCAAACCAAATTAACCATTTATTTCTTATGATTTTATTTTGTTATGTAGAAACGCCTCTCATCCTCACCTTTGATTAAGTTGACTAATGGTTGATAAATTTGAAAAAAAGCTATTGTTTCATATCGGATTTTAATAATACATCTGTAAAAACTTAACTGTTTTTTTAACGTTTTTGAAACTAATATTATAAGACCTTTGGAAATGTATAAATAAGCAATTATAGTTTAAAAACCCAATACCTTTGTAAAATGTTCCTCAGAACGTGAAAAATTACTAATAGTCGACATAGAAACATTTTATTAGAATAAACATAATTTGAAAGTAAACTCACATAATGTTGGAATATATATGTATATTCGTCAAACCATTCAAGGTCTATTATTATTACAACCTCACCAACTACCTCATTTACAGACATTTTAAGGAAAACGAAATAATATATTTTCTTTAGTATTACAACTACTTAAATAAGATTATATCAATAATTTTGAAAAATATATCATACTTCTGTAATACCAAAGAATATATTTATTCTATACTAGGCTTCACGCTTAATATACAGTACAGATATTATAGCTTAGTATGACAGCGAAACAGTCCGCATTTAAAAATATACTGCCTATTAAATGTGGTTCTAAGTATAGTAGTCCAATTAGACTGCCATTGTTTAGGTATATTTTGTATGTTTAATAATAGACAGGAAAACTAATACAAAATATTAACATAGGGTGGGTCTTTATTTTATAAAAACTATGAGCAATACAATTACATTTTGTAGTTTTCCGGACACATTATTTCAAGATATGTTTTAACGAGATTTTGCATGCATCAAAAAGTTCCCATTTTTGTGAACCAAAGATTTTAATCCATTCCAAGTGTACTTTCGATCACTTAAAAATAAGATTATGTAATATAATTATTCTTAAAATGATTGGGATATATAATAAAATTATATTTTAATTATCACAGGATATATAGCTATACGTAGTAAACAAAAAGATTATCAGAGATTATTTTTTTATTGGGTAAAAACTAAGTCAAAATCTGAAATGTTTGTTCATATAAAATTGAATATATTGTAATTGCAGATTTCTCAGAAACTTTTGTTCCAACTAGGTAGTCAAATGTTATTTATTAAAAATAAAAACCCTTCAATTAGATCTTAAATCGATTTAGGGCCGCTTTTACAAGTTTTGTATAAGTATTAAGTTAGTTATAGTAGGAATAAATGTATAACTCTGAATAGCTGTTTTTGTACCTTAACCATAGAATAAGCTTATCCATGTACAAGCTTTGTAAAAGCGACCCTAAAAGAAATTCTAAAAAGAAAAAAGTTTTTGAGGAACATTTTAGGAATGTATTAATGACTGTAGAAAAAAAAATTATATATGACATAACTTAGTCACCCGAATGTAGTTGATCTTATTATTTTACTTGTTCATTTTTGTATAATTGTGGATTTTGTTCTTATCTGAATTTTGCTGTAGTCCACTCTGAGATAACGAGGTTATTTTGAAAATTATAAAGGATCAATTGCATTCTATTTATAAATGAGAATAGTGCTACAAATAGATATATAAAAATTCTTTGACCACTATTAGTTCCTTTCATCAACTGAATATTTAAATTAAAATTACTAGTTTTAATTATCACAGCATTTTCTTAGAATATTTAAATTAAATACTTAATATGATTATTCAATGAAATACAAAAATTAACTAAACTACAAATAATTCTTATTTTTAATAGATAATCTTAATAAAAAATTTAAAAATAAGGTAAAGTAGCTTATTTTTAAAAATTCTCTTTTCCAGAAAATAAAATTAAAATCAAAGCAGTATATATATTTTTTTGGTTGTGGTTTGTCAAATTTAAAATAAATCTAAACTTTTTTTCCTGAAATATTTCTGTTAGCAGATAAGTTTATTATTTAAATGGCACTTTGAAGAGTTTGATTACTTTTTGTTTAACTGCATATCTTACAATACTGGGTCTTCTGATACATGCAATCTCTATATTTAATGTTTTCAAAAAATATTCCCGCCATTAATGTTTTTATTACTGAAAAGTTTTGGCAATTTCGTGAATAAATAAAATAAAATCGACTAGGAAACAAAACTATATTCAAATAAGAATGACGATATCTTATAGAATATTTTAAATAAAAACTAAATAATAATAAAGTCAAACTACATGAGTCAATTACGTTTTTAATCACTTTTAAATATAATAGGACAGGATTTTCTTTCGAAAACTCAGTGCTGAAGGAAACTGGACTGGGAAAGTTAGATCGTTAATGAACCCTGGGACAGATTGACCAACAAAATAAACTATGAAAAGGCAAAACAATCAAGATTATGTAAATAACTTTTTAAGCACATCACATATAAATTTAAATCGTAAATGTCACCTACACATAGGGAAGTCGTATTGAGCGAGATGATGAAGTTTGATGATAGCCTGCGTTATAACTCCATATCCTCAGCTTCATTTTCAGAAAAGTCTGACATACTAGATTCGCTATCCGAACTTACGTTTTCTTGGCCCCGTAACGCCTCTTCTGTCGCATATTTTCTTACATATTCTAAAAATTACATTGTTTTTAGTTACCTTGTAGGTCGAAAGTACTACCTCTTTTGATTGTATTAAAAAAATGCAGAAATTTTGTATAAAAATTTTATAGTAACTAGAACAATCGGAATTTTGAAAATAATTCATTTTTTGTCTAAATCATTAATTTCAGAACGATGGAGAAATGATTATCTATGGAAGAAATAAAAATTTGATCAAAACTTTTGGTAAATACAAAAATTAGTTAAAAAAACAGAAATTTCATTAACAAATAATACAAGACAAATCCTTAAATTAGAAAGTATTTTAAACATACTAAAAATAGAATTTATTTGAAAATACAAAAAGTTTAAGGTCATCCTAAATTTCGGAAAAAAAATACGCAATTTTCAATAAAGAAAAAGAAATGGTGGCCAGTAAGTCATTTTAAGACAAACAAACACATAAAAATTAAATTTCTGGAACAACAAAATACTATTTTTAGAAAATGAAATTTTTCAAAAAAACAAAATTTAATAGCAAATAAATATAAAATAATTTTATAAAATTGGAAAATGAAGAAAAACAAATATGTTTTCTAGGAACAAATCTAAATATTTAAGATTAAGTACAATATGTACATAATAAAACATTTTTGTTTATTCAGTGTGATCCAAACAGTATTTTGTTTAATGGAACACTCTATTTACTTTCTTCATAGATACAATCATCTGGTTTTAGGTAAAGGTATGTATGAAAACTTACATAAAGTAAATTTTTATCTAATTATTCTTGAGATATCATTTCTACTCCTTCACTTATAAGGGTATTTAAGTATAATACTTTTTAATAGTGTTTCAAAATATTTTAACTGATAAAATCAACTGCATAAACGAAAATCGTTTACTAATTAAAATTGCATTGATGAAAATCTAATAATGTCTTGATTTATTAATTAGTCTGAAAAATTAATTACCTTTGTATTCCTATAACGCCATTATTTAATTAATTATTATTAAAAGGAAAATATCGTAAAATTTGGCAAAATAATATAAGGAATGAGAGTCCAACTTTTCAATATTTTGGTGGAATTTTTTTTCAATACTTTATCAAGTGGCGTGTACTTACGTACTTTTCATCCTCCATGACCTAATGAGTTTGGTTAAATAGGAATTATTTTTACTACTTAAAATAGCTAAGGGGAATTGAATACAATGCTTAATATAAATATTTTAGAAAATATTGTTAAAATATATTTTATAAGATTTTATTAGCAAATTGATATTGATGAAAATTAATAAAATGCGAATCAAACAGTATTAACTACATTTCATTAAAAAAAATTAATGTATTATAAAAGGCATTTAAAATTTCGTCTAACAACATTAATACACATTTCGCATAGAAAATTGCATCTTTTGAGAAGCACTCCTTCCTACAAATAAATGCGAATAGGAACTGTAACATTTTAAATCAATATGTTCTGGAGTTAATATATAAAACAATTAAACGTGTCTTAAAAAGTAAATAAATTGGACCTCTCATCATTGTATCAAATTCTGAAATACCTCTACAAAAAACCAGATGCTTCTTTTTAACTTTTATTCTTAAATAAATATCACTTGTCTTAAATTAGATTGCTATATATCAGAATCCGTAAGGTAAGAGAAACAAATTTACAAAAGAACTACGACAGAACCATAATTATAAAGTATTGTCCCTGATGATGTTAGTTATTTCAGATAAAACATCGTTAAAATGACAAGTGTGATATATCACTGAATTTGAATTTTAACGGTTTATTAATACAATTTTGTAAAAAATTTGAGATACAACAAAATTTTCCTTTTATATGTTTTGATATTTTTTTAAATAACAATTCTATGCGTAAAAAACAAAAACTAGCATTTCTAGTTTTTCTTATATAACTCGAAAAGAGCGAATCTCTGTAGACTTTTTTTGACCAATATAGGATCTAAAATAGTAAACTTTTTTCTCATTTAACCTTCTCTGTATCTCTTATGGTTTCTGATATAGCAATGTTATCGCTTCCAATTTAAGACATCTTGTATATATCAAATTTACCAATATCTTTTAAGACATTGTTTTATTATGGTCACTTACCTAAAACCTAATTTTTCATACCTGAAACTTTTCTTTTATATTCTTCAGGTTTATGTAAATACATGGCAGCGGCATCTCCATTGAGAGGGTCGATGGGGTTGGGGTAAGTTAATAATTGTGGAAGAAATGATTCGAAAATATTTGATAGATCTACAAAAAACATGTTAAAATAAAAATTTAATTTTGTAAAATGTTTTAAACATAAAAGTTGAGCCGCCACTGGACGAATTTTAGCAAAACCAGACAACCTTTGTCAAATTATCTATTATTTACTATTTTACAAATATCTATTAATAAAAGTAGAGTGTCCACTAAAATCTTAGTTCCTGATTTCTAAATATTTATAGTACTAACAACCTTGAAAACATAGTAGTTATTTATTTATAAATGATTATAATGGAATTACTTATGATAATTAAAACACAATTTTCTTTGTTGAGTATACTATTTAAGTTAATGTGACGGCAATTAATAAAATACCCTATATATTTTATGCCAAGAAATATAAGCTGTAATTTATAAAAATAAAATAAAAATAAACATTACTAACAAATTTAAATGCAACTCCAATCATTCAAACTGTTAGATCTATTTTTAGTAATTATGTTTTTCGGTATAATAAATTATATTATTTTAACACAATAAAAACATGTAGTAGGTAGTATTAGAATAAAAATTTGAAAAAACAAGTTAATTTCGATATATTTTAAAAAAAATCGAGAATTAATATGTATATTCCTCCTTTCCCTAAATATTTTATACTATATTAAAGATACTGAAAATGATTAGTCAATATTTTTTGGCACTTTAACACATTTTTGATGACTTAAATATAACTATTCACATTTTACTTCATAGTTTTAATACCTGTAGAGAATATTCAAAACAAAAATTCATAGCCATCATTTTTATCTATCTACTAACTTATGGTTATGTAGATATAGCATTTTTAATATATTGTTTTTATAAATCATTAATTCATTTTAGAATTTTGTATTTAATTTGTTATTAGGATTGACAAGTAGAATTTTTGTTTTCTTTATTATTTGATATATTTTGTATTTTGATGGGTTAGGTGTGAGATTAGCCCTTGGCCAAAGATTAGGTATAACCTATACCTAATCTTTGCCTTGGCTAAATCTCGCCCAAACAAATGTACTTTTTTTTAAGTACAAATACAGACCATTTATTATTATTATTATTATTATTTAAATATAACAAATTATAAAATTATACAAAAGAAATGTAAATATAAAATTCCACAAAACTCTTTTGGAAAACACGTGAGTTTATTTGAAAGAGTAAACTGGGTTTGGAATTTTACTTTCATATTTTAACATAGGGACAAAGATGAATGTTAAATAAAAGTTAAGATAATCT
Source organism: Neocrepidodera transversa (assembly GCA_963243735.1). NCBI lineage: Eukaryota > Metazoa > Arthropoda > Insecta > Coleoptera > Chrysomelidae > Neocrepidodera > Neocrepidodera transversa. Next base: position 7,675,338 of record OY725339.1, read on the forward strand.
GCAATAAAAGCAATTTGTACTAATTTTTATACCATGTGTCTTAACGAAGCGTGAAAGGTCAATAATTGAGTTAAATGTATTTATTATGTGCATTTATTAAAATTATTTTCGATTCCACTGAGTGGTCCACAATCTCCCTAATACATTTGTTATAGTCTCGACAAATAATACATCTTGGGAGCTATATTTATTTGAACTTTTTTCAGGAACGTATTTAGTAAATAACTACAACTAAACTCCAGGTCAACAAATTATTATACCCACAAAACAATATCCAGTTTATTAAAATTAAAAAAAAAAAACGGTTTGAATATATGAGAAATGAGTTAAGATACTTTTATGTCTACTCCCTTTTGAAGTCAAATTTTAAATTTATCAGCAATTTCAAGAAACTACTCCAGAATATAGATTTGGCCATAGAAATTGCATTTAATGCCGGCTTTTTCTAGAAAAAGATTTGCACCATAGTTATATATTTTTTAAATGGTATTTTTTACATTTTTAGCTTCGTTCTGAAAAACCTATTTCACTTATAATGTAAACTAATTAGTTTTGAATTTTGACAATGGTGCAGATCTTTTCTTGAGACGCCCTGTAAAAAAATCCGTCACAAAATGCGATTTCTAGGGCCAAATCTATATTTTGGAGACCAAGTAGAAAGTAATCCAATTGTTTTTAATGTAATTATGGTGGGTGAATCTTGAAATAATAAAATTCTAAAACTTTTTTAGTTTGCTGATTTTGTACCCAAACATTAAATTTCTTAATCAAACTTTCACACTATATATTATAACAAAAAAATAACATTTCCTAAATTAGGACATATTGAAAAATATGAAAAAAATAACTTTGTCGTTTGAACAAAGGCTCTTTTTATATTCATTTTACGGGGCAAATTACCCATGGATCGACGTCTTACAGAAATAAATGAGGCAAGAAAAATGTTGAAAACTAACATATTTTGGCAGTTCATATTATTATTGCTATAAAGAAGAGTAACTTGTGATACAAATTTTTATTTAGTATTTGGTTTTTGTGATTTAAATATCCACCTGATTGAGCAATATTTCTTCCAGTTAAATACAAAGCTGAAGTCTACGATTTTTTCTCTAAACTAATTTTCCAAAAAGAATAATAAATGAAATATTGAAAGAATGTATATCCCACAATATAAATTTATTGTAAAAATTTTGTTAAATCAAAATTAACCAAAAATGTAGATCTGCAAGTATGGATCTAATTAATTGTCTACAAGCCCACAGGATTTTAATATAGTAAGGTTTTTCAATCTTCTTCAAAGAATTCCCAAAAGCTTGAAAAGAAGTTTAAAAATGTCTTTATTAGATCAATTAGAAATGTGACAAAGTATTTTAGTTTCATTATTTTTGAAAATTAATAATAATACTACTTACAAATAAACCTCAAGATGGACTTACTGATGTTTGATGGCGCCATTTGGCTATAGGTTTAGGAAAACCTGGAAAACCTCACCACCAACATCAATACGGCGAAACAGAAGGATTGAAAATATATTCAGCATTAAATATTAATTAAACTAATATCCAATACGGTTTACCTATTTGAGCCAATATACTACGAAGAAATTTTAGATTAAAATTTTACTGCAAGACACGAGGTTCGAACCCACAATCTAAACAGCCATAAATGATTAGAACTGATTGCCAATGATCTGCGCCACTGACAAATTTTTTATAAACAAAATTGTTATTTGTGTTTTCAAGAAAATTAAATTATAATTATCCTGGTTGTAAAAGCAAAACAGTTACTTTTATTACAATTAAATATTTTTTGTACCATGCAGGTATGAAGTGAACATTAATAACAGTTAAAATGGGACCTGTATTTTCACCTCAGAATATCTTTATAAGAGCAACAAAATATGAAAGTTAATACCTCTAAAAAACAATGAAAATATTTTGAATTTGAAGTGATATCCAGAAATTTATTCTATCTAACAAATTTTCGAAAAAATATTTACGCAGTGCTGTTGTCATAAAGTTGTAATAAATAATTAGATAAATCAATAAAACAATCTGTATTTTGGTTATTTTAAACTGCCTAGATATCTCTCATCGGAAGCTAATGGTTATTCATTTTGCAATGAAAAAGTCTCTAGGTCATTTAATAATACCAATAGGTAATAGATATTTGGTAATTTCTTGTAAGATATTTTAGGAAAAAAAAAATTGTTTTATAAAACCTAATATTTAAATATATCTAAGAAAGGTAAATAAATAAGATTGAATATTATGTAGCCTAAACTAGTTCTTTAATTCAAAATATTTTGATATGCTTCTGAAAAAGGTCAAATAACAGATAAACAAAATAAATGTAGAAAAATAGAAAAGTTATATATTTAGATATGAGAAAATCTATCAATGTAAAATAAAATAATTGCAGAAGAATTATATTAGAATACTAAAGAATATTGGTGCGTACTTATTAAATTAATTGATTGTTAACAAAATAAATATTATTTTATATAAAATTACTCACCATATAAAGCTGTCCAGGCTTGATTTATAACATCAAGACACACTGTACCTGACACTTCGTCTATGTTAGGATGATAGACACGATTCATAAAACCAATACTAGGAGATTTAAAGGGATAATGTTCTGGAAGATGAACTCTCACTTTCCAAACACCTCCTTCATAAGGTGCTAGATACACAATAAATAAATAAAAATATTTCACAATATTAACACTATTTCACTTACTTCCTCTAGGCCCATAAAATTTTACACAGAATTCATTAAGTCCACCAAGGATTGTTACCTCATGTTTACTCTCGATACTAAATTAGTAATTAAGGAAAATGAACATTTGCTATTGACAATCAGCTGTTTCTCCGTAGTGAAAAATATTGTAATTAAAAACTCTATAACAAACCTTTACAAGATAAAATAGAAATATTTTTAAAAAGATTATAAAAAATCAAACTGTTCACAATCAGCTGATACAAAGACAGACTATTGTTTACAATTAACATTTTGAGAACACAAAGGATACAGTTTAATAACATCAGTGTCCATACGTCTTTTTCCAGCACTTGGAGACGACATTTTTTAGATTGTCATGAAATCCTTACCATTAATTTGATATTCCTAAGGGAAAAGACAATAGTTGAAAATGAGATCACCTCCTACACACAATGGCCGTATCAAAATCGAACAAATATCTCACGATTGAGGGATCTTCTACCCCAGGTTTAACAACAAACCTGTCACTGCTGTAATAACACTACATACAATAGTAGAAAACACATATTTGTCAGAGAAATTCGAACATCAGAAATGCTTCTCTGCTGCCATCTTCAAGGTAACTACTACAAATTATTGTAAAAGTAGGTCATATTATAATAGAAAACGACTTTTTCAAAGTTCCACAGTTGAGCCACAAATAAGACCAGTTATTCCACTTGGCCATTATTTGGTCCGAATGTCGTGTTCGCGCAAATGGGTGTGAGTTGGGCTCTTAGGAGAGAGCGCAATAACCAATTTACGCCCAGTAGTGCAATAACAACGTTGCCATAACAACGTTGCCGTTAGTAACCCTTTTTACTATTTATTTCTAATTAATTCCATCTTAGCTTTCAAAGTATATAAATGAATCGATGTTTTTTAGTACTTATTTATTAATGAATAAATTGATTAATTGTGATTTTAAATAGATATTTCAAAGGAAGACATATTGTAGTTGCAGCGCTTGTTTTGCCATCTATCGGTTTACATAGCAGGTAATAGAGCTAAACTATACTTCAAAAGGAAACTGTAAATTACAGTTTAGTAGTTATTTTTGGTCTGTCTAAGTTTACGGCATTGGCATTGTATATAGTAGGATAATGAGGCTGTCAATAAATTTGACAGATGTGACTTATACCATTTTCTTTATGAGATTTAGTGAATGTGTATACTTTAGCTCTGTAATATTAATAATCAAAATACGAGGCGAAACACTAATTTATATTTATTTTATTATGAAACGTGATTCGCTTAAATAATAAGTTTGAACATATTTAAACAACAAAGCTGTGATAGCTGCGTGGCATAGAGCCCGCTAGTGGTGCAGTGGGTCCGGGGATCGAATCCCACATCTCCTAATTTATTTTTAAACACAGGTTGGATTTTTAAGACTTCTTTTAATAAAATAAATATTTTTTTTAATTAAACAGGCTAGCTTTGGTCAGTCAAAACTTCTAATAAAATAAATATAAATTATTGTTTAATATTTTTGTCACTTGGAGCGCTACAGTCGTGAAGTCGTGCTGTGAAGTCGGGTGACGTCCTGGATTGACCTGCTCGTGCAATATGGCTTCCTCTGAAAAGGTCCATTATTAAGATTAATTAGTTGGACAGTTGGCAACACAGCAGAATAGATGCCTACGAACATTTCATGCAAAAACACCGTGAGTGATTTTGAAAAACATGACATCGTCGAGTAAGAAATCAATATACAGTTGTCACTATCTTTCGAATCACTTACAGTTTTTTCCATAGAATTTAGGTTCACTTGTAGCCCAATACAATTTACTTTTATAAATTAGTTTTATTCAAAGAAATAAAATAAAGAAGTGCCAATCCGTCCCAACTTTCCTATCTTCTAGAAAAGAAGTTTTGAATAATTTTGTTTCTTTTTAATTACTTTGGAGTTTTTATAATGGTACTAAAGTTTGCACTTCATGAATATGAATATCGTAGAATAATCATAAATCTGTTTTTTTGAGTTGAATTTGCCGTTACATAAAAAAAGAAAAAATCTACATAAAATTGGTATTATATGACCTAAAATCTAATGTAGTTATTTAAGTCAGATTATGAGCAGTGTAGCTTAATGTTACAAATTTTGGGCAGGCAGTGTATGTTCATTCGTGGGCGAGGCAAGGCTGATAAAAAAGAAGAAACAGTCGCACCTCAGATCAAAGGCTATGCCTCGAAGTGATACAACTGGTCTAAGCTGTGGTTCTTTACTTTTAACTGTTCCATGATCGGAAATAAAGAAACTCTTTTCATGTAAAGCGGTTTATTCAAAATGATATAGTTAATATTAAACAACATTTTTTGTATCAGATTTTTTTAATAGGTATTTTATCATTTTGTAATTCATATCAATCTCAGAGTTAAGAGACTGAAAAATGAAAGAATAAGTTTTGAAATTAAACCTAAAATTAACTAAAATTTTGGCAAAATTTGACTCAAAAAAATATATGGAACAAAATGTATAGTGAATGTTAATCAAATAGATATTTGATTTTTTGTATAGTGCATCATTTATGTCAGTGTCAAGAGCACGTGGTCACAGCCACGTGTCAATTATATATGAATATTTTATACCTATTTAAACATATCTATTTAGGCGAATATTGTGCCTCTAATATTTGATCAAATATTTTTTATTAGCTACCTGTACGAATATTAATTTATATAATTGGTTGCTCGTTATAAGAGAAAAATTATGAAAACGATATATATTAAATGCATAATTAACTAGTTGCCTAATTATTCAATATTTTTGAAATATATAGCTCTTACATATATACATAGGTATACTTTTTTAATTCGTACTTGTATATTTTTAGTATTTCTAAATAAACTATATATAGCACCTCTATTTTATAAAATCCTCATAAATCTCAGTAAATATTAAAATAAAGTCAATAATAAAATAGTTTTAGAATCGAGAAAGTTTAATAAAAAAATTTGAATCTGAACAAATTTCCCAATGAACTTCACAGGTTACGTATTTATCGCATTTGCGCAGAAATAATATGGTTGCAAAGCTGAGTTCAAAAGGGTGTCTTGTCAATATTTTTGGTTTATATATGTAGTCTAATAAGGTTCCCTATAATCAAAGGAACTTTGCAATGTAAGCATATAAAAATTACCCTTGTATTTATTACATTATTGGAATTTAGATAATATCAAAGTGACTATCTTTTGGTAAGTGTATTTGTTATGTACATAACCTATATTTGTTTTTCTAACAAATGTTAATTATTCTGTTTATTCAAGTATTAAAATATTATCTGCTGCATTATTTATTATTGTTATAATCATAAGTACTGCCAAGTTTCTATTTTAATCTAATATAAACAATACCAGTAGCTTACTTTCTGACACATGACAGATGTTATTTTAATTGTAAAATATTTTGTTTTAATTTTATTTTTAGTGTTAGTCCAACACCTACATTACTTTATTAAAGTTTAGTAAGATGCAAAATCAATTATCTTCTAACATAGATTAATATTAAAAATGGAACTTGGAAATTCAAGTATTTTGCATATGGGGGATATAGTCTCCTTATATGCAGAAGGGAATGTTTGCGGATTTTTAAGTACTCTAGGGTAAGTACAATCTTTTAATTTTTTATTCAGTAAAAAAAGATTATTATTTTAGATTAGTGGATGATAGATGTGTAGTATGTCCTGAATCAGGAAGTTTAACAAATCCTCCAAAGAAATTTAGGGACTGTCTCTTTAAAATATGTCCCATGAACAGATATTCTGCTCAAAAACAATTTTGGAAAGCAGCAAAGCAAAGTATGAATGCCAATACTGATACTAATCTATTAAAACGATTACATGTAAGTAAAATCTCAAGTTTATTAATAAGCTTAAAAAAGTTTAAAATTGCTTAGAGAAAATATTTTTTTATATAGGTATAAGATGCATAATTATAAGGTGCTAAGATTATCCCATTTTTACAGAAAATGTATCAATTATTTGTTATCTAAACTTTTTAAATCCATTACATATATGATTATTAACAGTTAAATGGAATTAATTGAATAATAATGACAGCGCAATTAAATCATATTACTACTCAATGTCAAATTCAAATAGAACCAGTTTTAATGTAATAGATTGATTCTCAGTTCTGCTATTGTCTTAATGAATTAAATTTCCTTAATCCTGTTCAGGACACTTTACCCACTTTATCAGTTTATTTTCTAAAATTTTCCGTTATTTTTGACCGCTTCCATGTTAATTTTTTAATTGTTATCTGTATTTTGCTGACTTTTTTGTCAGAGGAATCATACTTTTGAGAATAAATATTTAAGCTGCAAATTTAAAACCTTTATTTACACTAATAACAAAATACAATTAGCCAATAAAACAATATTATATTTTATCAGAACATCAATTGACCAGTTTTCATATGTGTTTGATTATATTTCTTACGTATTTTATAAAGTTTCTGACCATTGAATTTTATCTAACAGAAAATAAAAGACCATTTTTAATGTATTTTTAAAATAATTTATGATATTTGTAAATGATTTAACATTTACTAATATTTAATATTAAAAAATAACTTTTAAATCAAATTTGACTATTTTTTTTATTAAAATTTTGCGTCGCGTATTTAAACTTGATTAAATATTTCAATTGTATATTGACGATTAAATGGTTTATTTTATCTGGTCATATATTGCCATGTTATGTTTTAATTTATTTTCAAATTATATATACTTGAATTGGAAATTTGGAAATCAATTTTCAATATTAATTATCTTATTTTTCTTTTAAAGTTGCTCTTGCAATTATTTTCTGTAATTATTATTTTTAGCATGCTGCTGAAATTGAAAAAAAGCAAAATGAATCTGAAAATAAAAAACAATTGGGGACAAAAGTACAGTATGGGCTTGTTGTACAGGTAAGATTAATAAAAGTGATTAAAATAAAATTATTATTTGAAGAAATATTATTTTTTAACTTAAATTTAGAATACAACTAAAAACAACATATCAGTTAAATCCATTACATAAATTAATCTTGTTTCTATTAATAATTTGCTACTTAAATTTTGATATTTCTATTTTTTAAAGTGCTACTTAATTTGAGATAAACCATTCCAGCAAATTACTGTAATCAATAGATTGTTTTAAAAATATCCTGGTTTAGCGTACAATATTAAACCTTTATCAACATTTACTTTGATAGTTGATTTCCCACTCAAAATTTTTTTTCGCACTTAAAAAAATAAAACTTATTTGCTACTTGATAAATTTATTTAATTTCCTCTTTATAACTATATAAACTAAATTTTGATATAATTGTATAAAATTAAAAAATTATTATTATATAACTATGTATCCTATTCTGCACTCTTATATTTTATTTTATTTTAATTATTTTACTTGACTAATTAATTTAAGATTGATAAGCAAGTTGTAGATAATTTAGAATACATTTACTACATTTAATAAAATAATTTAAATATGTTAATATATAATAAAGACTGTAAATAATTATGATAAATTTTAAATTATTATGTTGATTATTTCATGATGGTATTAAATTTAAATTATTTTAAGTTTAAAATGACGGTCTATTCTACTAACCAATCAAAGGTATGATTGGTTGCTGTGAAAATGTAATTAAAAATATAGTTTGAGTAATGACAGACATAAAATTGTAAAATGAGATTCCCAATTAAAATAATAACTAAAGAAATATATAGATAGTAATAGTATAAAGAAATGAATAAAATATGTAGTTAATTTTATAGGACCCAAATTTTGTTCAGACCTATCTGGAAGAGATTTTTACTACAATTTTACAAATACAGTTCATATATTTTAATTTTTAAATATGATGTAATATGGTGTAATCTCCTACCTTCCACAAAGTTAAAATACTTTGGGAGAAGTTTATAAGTGTATTTTTTAGATTCTGAATTTCTTTACTAGACATAAAAATATCAATTTAACTTAACATTTAAATGTCAAATATTCTGAGAAAATTAATTTTTTTTAAATTTTATTACATTGTAGCTGCTACACTTGAAATCAAACAAGTACTTAACAGTAAATAAACGCCTGCCAGCGCTATTAGAAAAAAATGCAATGAGAGTGTACTTAGATAGCAATGGTAATGAAGGATCTTGGTTTTACATTCTTCCTTTTTACAAACTCAGAACCACGGGTGATAACATTGTTCTTGGTGATAAAGTTATTTTAAATCCACTTAGTCCTGGACAGCAACTTCATGTTTCCAATCATAAACTGCCAGATAATCCTAGCTGTAAGGAAGTTAATATTGTTAATGGAAACACATCATGGAAAGTTACACTATTCTTGGAGTACAAGGAAAATATGGAAGATATTTTGAAAGGAGGGGATGTTGTTAGGTTATTTCATGCTGAACAGGAAAAATTTTTGACTATGGATGAATACAGGAAACAGCATCATGTTTTTCTAAGAACCACTGGACGTTCAAGTGCTACTGCTGCCACCAGTAGTAAAGGTAACAAACCCAAGAGAATAAAAATCTTTCATAATTCTCTATAAAAATTATATTTTAGCTTTATGGGAAGTTGAGGTGGTTAAACATGATCCTTGTAGAGGGGGTGCAGGTAACTGGGACTCTCTCTTCAGATTTAAACACTTAGCAACAGGTCAGTACTTAGCAGTGGATATTGATAACGATCATGTAAAACCTGAAGAAGAGGAAGAGAAGGATAAACTTAATGACTCTTCAGTAATTGACACTCGTAGATATCATTTGGTACCTCTTGGTTGTCTTTACGATATTGCTACTCTTTTTGAACTAGACCCTACAAGCTTAACTAGAGGTGATTCGTTGGTACCACAATCCAGCTATGTAAGATTACATCATATGATTACTAATAGCTGGGTGCATTCAACTTCTGAGTCAATAGACAAGGACGAGGAAAAACCTGTTATGTCTAAAGTAGGATGTGCTGTTACTAAGGAAGATAAAGAAGCTTTTGCCCTTATTGCTGTGTCGCCAGTTGAAGTAAGAGATCTAGATTTTGCTAATGATGCTTGTAAGCTATTATCTTCTTTATCAGTTAAATTGGAACAAGGTACCATATCTCATAATGAAAGGCGGTAAGTAAAGGAGAACATTAAAAAACTTTTTTTATGTGCTTTATTTTAGGTCTTTAACAACACTTCTTCATGACATTGTGTACTTTGTTGCTGAGCTTGAAAATGAACAGAATAAGGCAGAAGCTTTAGAATTAGTGGTCACCAATCCAAACCGTGATAGACAAAAACTTTTAAGAGAGCAAGCTATTCTGAAGCAACTCTTTAAAATATTACAAGTAAAATAATCAAAATTTTGTCATTGATCAATCTAAATATATGTTTTTTAGGGACCCTTTTTAGACATCTGTGGTGAAGGACCATTTTTGAAAATAGAAGAACTTAACGACCCTAGGCATGCTCCTTATAAGCACATATTTAGACTTTGTTACAGAATTTTAAGGCTTAGTCAACAAGATTATAGAAAAAATCAAGAATACATCGCCAAACATTTTGGTTTCATGCAAAAACAAATAGGATATGATATTTTATCTGAAGATACAATAACAGCTCTACTACATAACAATAGGAAATTGTTAGAAAAGCATATAACTGCAGCAGAAATAGAGACATTTGTAGGTTTAGTTAGAAAAAATATGAATAATTGGGAATCTCGATCTTTGGATTACCTGTCAGACTTATGCATTTGTAATAAAAAAGCCATACCTGTAACTCAAGAACTCATATGTAAGAGTGTATTAAGTGACAAAAACTCGGATATCCTCATTGAAACTAAAATGGTAGACACTGAAGTGGAAGTGCATGAAATAAATGAAGATGGCTCATTAGATCGTGAAGAATCTCTAATAACAGACGTTGAAGAAATACAGCTACAATTTTGCGACCCCAAAAAATTGGTCTTTCTAACTGATTTATGTAGAAACGCGAAATTAGGCAATAAGGAAGACCAAGCCATATTGGATTATTATAGACATCAACTTGACTTGTTTTCTAATATGTGTTTAAATAGACAATATTTAGCTCTCAATAATCTTTCACCTCGTTTACCTATAGAGTTAATACTTAAATGTATGTCTGATGAAAATGTTAACTTCGACCTGAGAGCTTCATTTTGTCGACTTATGCTGCATTTACATGTTGATAGAGATCCCCAGGAACCTGTAACACCTGTCAAATATGCTAGATTATGGTCTGAAATCCCTTCTCAAATGTCTATTACTGAGTAAGTAGTATTGTTTTTTAAAAAAGCCAAATATTCATTTTAAATTTTTATTTTAGTTATGATTCCAACAAGACTCCGAATCCAAATAAAGAGGCAGTTAGAGAAAGGTTCTCATCTACTATAGCATTTGTTGGAGACTATCTCTGTAATGTCGTTGCAAAAATGTGGTCTTTTGCAGACCAAGAACAGAACAAGTTGACTTTCGAGGTAAGTCATAAATTAATGTGAGTGTTTTAGAGTGAAATTTTTCATTGATTTTTAGGTGGTGAAATTAGCTAGAGAATTAATCTATTTTGGCTTTTATAGTTTCTCTGATTTGCTTAAATTAACAAAAACACTGCTCAACATTTTGGATTGTGTATCTGAGAGTGATTTTTTAGAGGGCCGGGTTCCATCTGTAGACATAGATTGTAAGTAACATTTTCATGAGTAAAAATAATAATGGCTTTTGTTGATCCACATTTGAATACAATATAAGTTTGCTCATAATACTATCCAGAACAATTTGAAAATCTAAAACTAAATTGTATGTATTAACATTGTCTTTAAATGTGTGTTATTATCATCAAATTCCAATAGTTATTTAATAATTCTTTTTATACAGCTGCAGATCCTTTGCCAGATAAAAGAGGTATTGAGTGTTGTTTGTAGTGTGTATATAACGTGTTTTTTTTTTTACTTACATGTAAATATTTTTTTTGCACTGATATTGAGAAGTTTACCGTACATACTGTCGTTCGATGTTATATTTTTTTATTTAAAATATTTTAAGTAACGATTTTTTACTTTTTGTGGCAGCTGAAGGAGGTGTTTTAAGAACCATTGGAGATATGGGAGCTGTAATGACATCATTAACCTTAGGACCAACCCGAGGAGGGTTATCTCCAAATTCCGGTCAGCATGGGAGAACAATCCAATATATGAAAGAATATCCTTTAGTAATGGATACTAAACTAAAAATTATAGAAATATTACAGGTGGGGAACTTTAATCAATAAAGGCGTTTTTATAAATTAAGACCTTGCCATGTTTTTTTAGTTTATTTTGGATGTAAGACTGGATTATAGAATTAGCTGCCTTTTAAGTATCTTCAAGCAAGAATTTGATGAAAACGAAAAAAATTCCAGTAGCAGCGGCGATGTGACTTTAGGTCAGAAAAATATTGATTTAGAATTAATAGGCCGTCAGGCTGAAGGAATTTTTGGTAGCAGTGAAGAGTGTGCTGTTCTAGATTTAGATGGACACGGAGGAAGAACATTTTTAAGAGTTTTACTACACTTAACGATGCATGATTATGCCCCTCTAGTATCAGGAGCTTTGCATTTATTATTCAGGCATTTCAGTCAACGGCAAGAAGTCCTGCAAGCATTTCGTCAAGTTCAGCTACTTGTTTCAGATAGTGATGTGGAATCGTATAAACAAATCAAAGCTGATTTAGATGTCTTAAGACAGTCAGTAGAAAAATCAGAGCTTTGGGTTTACAAATCAAAATCTATAGAAGACCACCAGCCTACTAAAAAGAGCAAAGATGATGAAGAAGAAACAACATCTAGTTCCAAGGGCACTTCAATGGGTGTTCTAGAGAAAAAAGGATCTGCTATCAATTTAGATGTAGGGCCACCTTTACATCCAGATCAAGCTGATGAATACAAAAAAATACAGCAAATATTAATAAGAATGAATAAATTATGTACTCAGGGTTATGTAGGAGGTGTGATTAAACCTCAGAAACACGAGCAGAGGCTTTTAAGAAATGTTGGAGTTCATACAGTTGTTCTGGATCTTCTACAAGTTCCTTATGATGAAAAAGAAGACATAAGAATGAATGAACTGATGAGGCTAGCCCATGAATTTTTGCAAAATTTTTGTTTGGGCAATCAACAGAATCAAGTGTTGCTTTATAAACAACTGGATCTCTTTCTTAACCCAGGAGTATGTTTTGCTTTGAAATTGTTTTGAAAAATATTAATATTAAACTTTTTTTTAGATTCGAGAGGCTCAGACAGTTTGTGCAATATTTCAAGATAATTCTAAGCTGTGTAATGAAGAAAACGAAAAAGTTATACAACATTTTGTACATTGTATCGCGACCCATGGAAGACATGTACAATACTTAAAGTTTCTGCAAACTATTGTCAAAGCAGAAAACAAATTTATTAGGAAATGTCAAGATATGGTCATGCAAGCGGTAATATTTTCAAATATGCAAACTATTCGATATTACTGATTTAGATATCTTAAATATTGATAGACGCCTAAATTTTCCGGGGGTGTGAAATGAACAAAAACGAATTCATGCGATTTGTAGTTTTTGCGTTAAAATTGACTTGTAACCAATTAATTTTTTAATTGAACAATACAATATCTTGTTTTTATCTCGATAAAATCAATAAGAAATTCACCACTTTGTAAAAAAAAAATTTAACTTATATGCTGATCTTGAATTGGGAATTTGGAATCTCTGGTTTTTAATAGTGTTGAAGAATATCATCACCACTAACCAAAATTACACAAAAAAACACTAGATGTACGTTTCCCTAACTATGTTAGCATATACATACATCATCAGGGGTTGATGATAATCAGTTTAATATCAACTCCTGCTGATGCTAATGTAGTTAGCAAAACGTATGTCGAGTGATATTTATAAAGTGTGCTCTTAGTTGCTGACGATATTCTTCAACACATGCTTATAACTAGAAAATAAAAAAATGTGGTTTTCTTCATTTATGAGATGAGAAAATTGTTCGGCTGTCTTGAAATTTTGCTATATTATGGTTTTTTTTTCAGTTAATAAATGCTGGTGAAGACGTATTGGTTTTCTATAATGATAAGGCATCATTCAACCATTTTATAGAGATGATGAGATCTGAACGCCATGCTATGGATGAAAGTAGTCCTTTAAAATATCATGTAGAATTGGTTAAACTTTTAGCCTGTTGTACAATGGGCAAGAATGTTTACACTGAAATAAAATGCCATAGTTTACTACCTTTAGATGATATAGTTGCTATGGTTATTCATCCAGATTGCATTCCTGAAGTAAAAGAAGCTTATGTTGGATTTTTGAATCATTGCTATATTGATACAGAGGTTGAGATGAAAGAGATATATAATTCAAGCCATATGTGGACACTTTTTGAGAAATCTTTTCTGGTAGATATGGCCGATATAGCAACGGCGCCCAATGATAGAAAGCACTCTGATAGAGCTTTAGAAAATTACGTTACTAATTGTGTAATGAACATTATATCGACTTTCTTTAATAGTCCGTTTTCTGATCAAAGTACGACTGTTCAGGTATGTAATTATGTAATAGTTTTGAAAAAAACGTTCCTTTCCCTGGAAATTTTCATTTTTTAACACTGCATGTGCTTATGAGTTAGTTATTGCTTAGTTTAACTTTTCTTAAGTTGGGTAGATATTGATAGTTTACATGCTCTAGTTTTTTAACCCACCAATATCATTATTGATTATCAATATGAATTACCTTGCTTTTATGGTGTCTTTTTTGGGTATCTTTCTTATTAGAAACATCTGCATGAAGCCAGGGTATATTGGAGCGACTCTACTATGGATGATTATGATCCGTTCTCGGGTAATGTTCAACTCAAACAATCTCCATTTTCAGCTAATGTAAGTAATTCACCTCATTTAAGAACATGAAAATTTAACCAATTTTTAAGCTTACACTAACTAAAATAGTGAGAAAATAAAGATTATTTACTTTGAATACAATTAAATAAAACAGACATAAATTTAAGCATATATCACCTGAAAAATCATGATAACAAAAAAAAATATCTTGTAGATCTAAAAATTATTACTGAAGTTACCACAAAAAATTGCATGAAATTATTTTTTTCTCACTTATTATAGCTTTATATGCCTTAAGACGACGTTATAACACAAGAGTTTTTTGATTGCCACTATAAAATTATCGATTATCGAACAGCGTCCTTGATGACAAAGTTCGTCATTTCATCACTTGTTATGAAACATTTTTATTTTAAAACAGATGAATAGAATGGAATTTATCATATAATAATGATTTCTTTAACCAGCTTCACAATTAATTTGAAGTAGATAAGTGGAATAATATTATGATCATTCATTTGCGATTCAATTGCTAACTTTATTATTGCTTTTTTCTTTAAATCCAAAAGGTTATCCATATCTGAAATGTGGTCACCAATGAAGAAATAAAAATCAATGTCTAGTACCACAATTTATTACTGAATAATTGGAACTGGGAGACTGGCAACTAATTTCGGCCAATGGTAATAATCAAAGAGAGAACATATTTGAAAATTGGCAAATGACACCATGTTAAACTAACATTGTTAAAATAAAAATTAATAACAATTAAACCATAAACGAATTAAAATTGTGCGCACTTAAAAAAGACCAAGGAATGGGGTGGTACTGGAAAATTGAAGATAAATTAACTATGTAAAGTTAGGTGACACACACCATAGGGTGGGTTCAATGTAAAAGAATTTAATTTGTTTTTAAAAGGAGCCATTACTGGCATACCGAAAAGGAGCAGAAAGAACCTTGGGATAACAGATGTGGCCTAAGGGCGGCCAACTGTGAGGTATTATAATGACCATTAAAATTGGTTTAATAAAGGCCAAACTTAATATATTTTGTAATAAATCGTACAACGTGGCGTACAATTTATAAAAAACGTATCACAATGAGTAAATTTTGTAACATGTAACAATTGACATTTGATATATCAAACTGACATTTGACATATGAAACAAGATTATGTTATAAAAGTTGAAGAACGAAAAATATAAAATATACTTGAAGGGCAATTAACAATATGGTTGATAATACAATGGTATGCTTTAGAAACACAATAAAGGGGGTTAAATTTCTTTGTTTGTTATTGTTTTATTTTCATTAAAGAACATTTTCTACATTGATTTTAATAAGTGAAAATTGCGGCACTTGCTTCGCTCATGCCTGTTTCACGTATGTGAAATAGACATATTTCTTGTTATTCTTTTAGATACGCTATTATATAGAAGATGTAGAGACCGTTAAGAAGAAAATACAACTTTAACTACTTCAATTAATAATATTAATAATAATAATCCGCTACGTTAAAGAAATAAGAAGGCAACCTGCAGTTTTATCCTAAGCGTTTTTTAGTTCATTTATACGTTGGTTGGCAATAAAAAAATTTGAATTTCACACCTGTTCCACTATTTAGCTAATATCTTAGGATCTAAAACAGATATGACTAGGTTTTTATTGTATGTTGTTAATCATCGAATTAATAAAGATTTAATAATTATATTGTTCCATTTAAACTTCATTATGTGTAGGGAAAAGATAGACTAAGTTATGAAGCAAAGTTGAGGAACATTTAAAGAAATATAATTGTTGTTTCATACTTGCCATACGCAATGTACATCTTTCAGTGACAAATCTAAACATTAGGCAATTGTTGCTTTTGTTATATTTTGTTCTTTAGATCTGCAGGATAAACGGTTTTTTAGATATGAACATCTGATTTATATGTAGACAAATATGATTTATGATTTGTTTATATATATTTTAAAATAGTATAGTTGAAGTACTTTTTTAAATATATTTTATTTAGGAGGTGTATGCAACAAATAAATATCTTTTACTGGATTTTATAAATCTAAATTCCATAAAGTAATTTCGTAAGAATAAATATTTATTAAAATTAACAAAAGTAAATAATGTTCTACAGTTAATTTGGTAATTCAAAAACTCACTTATTAACATCACATATTTTTGTAGTCTATTAAAGCTAATTGTTTTCGGAGCTCTAAAATGGTAAGCTTTAGCTGTAGGGTCGTAATGGTGGAGGACTAATATTAATACTTAGAGACTAGTTAGAAACTTAAAATAATTTATAAAGTTGTAGTATTTTAGTATAGCTATAAGTCATTCTTATTTGTTTGTATATTAAATGTTTTTAACCTCGTTTCAGGTTGAAAATTTTCCTAAACTCTTTTGTGATGAATAAAAGTTAAAATATGTGTAGGTTTATAAAAAAGTATGGTTTGTGTAAAAAATCGTTTACTTGATGCAACATATCATAATTATATGTTTAACTATTATGAAATCCAAAGAATTGATAAATAATGGCATTTTTACTACTTTTAAAGAGCCTTTTAAAGAGTTATCTCAGTTTTTATATCCTATTTAAGTTAGGTATACTTTCAATTCATATCAACACTATTAAAAAAATAACTACATTTAAGCTCACTTGATACTTTATAAATTTTGACCATTTCTGGTTGGATTTTTTCAAAACAGGCCTAAAATTTGAATGATATTTAAAATGGCATAGTGAAGAACAAACAGTTATGTCTAATAAAAGTTGGAATGCTTATTTTTCAAAACTCGCAATTTGAGACAATTAGTTCTTTTTTGTCAATATTGGTAGAAATAAGAACTCAGAACTGATAGATTGTTGCTAAAAACGATCATTACCACTGATTCAGTAAGTAAAGGCATCAATGACGTTTTGATTGTAGGACATTTTTTGAACATATGTATAAAGTTTTGTTCTAAACGACGTTGCCATTACTTATTGAATCATTACCGTTATTAGTGAACGTTTTATCTACTTGCTGTCAGACTAGTATGCACTTTAACAGAAATGAAATTAACAACTGAAATCACCTTTCAAAAGGCTCTTAAACAACAGTTGTGTGTGAGAGAGAAATCTTGCTGTTGGTTGAATGCATGTGCTTATTGATACACCACAGCGGTTTGGTTTGTGAGCTAATCTCGCAGCTGTACACATTCTTTATTGTACTCACTTTGTGTTTAATTGTCACCATTGTTTTTTTATGAAACTATATTTTGCAGACTAGGCAACCCATTTTTGTACAGCTATTGCAGTCAGCATTCAGAGTATCGCAGTGTCCTTGGCTAGCAGCATCACAACGCTTTAATGTTGAAAACTGTATACGTACATTATCTGAAGTCGGTTAGTTTTAATTACATAATTTTTCATTCACTTCTTCTACCATTGGAAATAATATGCTCTTAGGTATTTTTTAAAGATATCATAACATAGTGATTTGTTTTTCCGGTGGTTTCATATATATTTTAATTATCAACATTTTATTCTAGCTAAAAATAGAGGTATTGCTATACCATTAGATTTGGAAAGTCAAGTTTCTGCCATGTTTAATAGAGCCACTATTTTAACTAGGCAGACTAGCAAATGGCTACAGGCTTCAAAAGTGCCAAAAATGGAAAGATCTCAATCACAAGTAAATATTATTTGAAAAGGTAGTAGGCTTTTAATTAAACCTTTTTTATTTTAAGCTCATACGTTTGGATAGAAGTATTATTGAAGGTTTACAGGATATAGTGTCTGTATTAGAGGATCAGTTAAAACCTTTGGTTCAGTCAGAGTTATCTTTATTAGTTGATGTTTTATATAGACCTGAACTTTTATTTCCACCTTGTACTGAACCAAGAAAAAAATGCGAAAGTGGTGGATTTATTAGAAGGTAAATTTTTACTTTACACCTATCTAACTTTTATACTAGCAAAAATCAATTCTCTGATTTTAATACAATATAACTTATTTTGTTTTTAGGCTAATTAAACATACTGAAAAATTAATGGAAGAGAAAGAAGAAAAACTATGTGTGCAAGTTTTAAGAACTCTTAGAGAAATGATGGCGATTGACTGTGAATATGGAGAAAAAGTTAGTTATATATTTTTTTATTGTAGTCAATTATTAATTAACTTTATTTCTTTTCAAACGCTGCTTATAGAATGAAAATCAATCTGAAATGGTACGGTATTGTAAAATAGTGTTTAATTTGGTTTTGATTATTTGTGATAGTCATAATTGACATTCTAGATTTATCATCCTTTAAAAACAATTTTGCACTTTTTCATTTAGATTATTTGTACTATCGACGATTTTAGTTCACTTGTTGCTTGTTTGCAGGGTTGTAACAGATATCCTTCTTCCTTATGATGATTTAATAACTTTATAATTCAACCTGATAAATATGTTAATAATAATTTTTTATTTTAGTAACTAAAACCTGTTAAATTTATATGTTATTTGATTCTTTATTTTGTGCCTGTTTTTTATTTTATTTAGGTTTGGTTTTTATTTTGTCCGCATAATTGATTTTAATATTATTTTCTGTTAATCTTAATTTTTACAGAAATTATGTGATTTATATTCTTAATGAACCTTTTTTTATTTTTGAACTTAAAAGTTATTTTAAATTAGAAAAATACAAAATTATTTTTAAATCCGCCCTGAAACTGCTTTAGAGTGAATTTAATAGTTTAACAATGCCCAATTATTACCAAAAAATATGTATTATATTTATTATAAAAAAATGGAAGAATAATAAATTAGATTCATAAATTTTTTAAGCAATTTTTCAATGAAACAATATATTCTTTCTGACTATAACATTGCATATATTTGTCAGTTTTAAATGATCATATCCTCCCTATTAGTTAAAAAGTATTTCATGAGCAGTATATTTTGTAATAAAACCCAACCTTTTCATTGTCCACATCCTTATGCACTAAGCGATATCCGTTCCATCCCTGCTTGTTTGTAATTGTTGGACATAAATATAAGTTTTAATACTTTTAGGGTGACGTGTTGCGTAATAGCCTATTAGCTCGCTATTTTGGTCGCGCGTTTATTCAAAGTAGTAACATTATCGAACTAGGAAATGCTCTTACTTTACCTGCTACCCACGGCCCAGGAGGTAATATCTTAAAAAGTAAAAAAGTAGCAGTTTCCGAACATCCTTCTTTTGCAGCTAAGATTTTAAGTAGAGCAGGAAGAACCCTGCATGAAGTTCAAACACATTTGGATAGGGAAGGTGCGTCGGATTTAGTGGTAGAGTTGGTAATAAAAAGTGGAAATTCACCTTCGATATTTAGCGAAGCTGTTGAATTAGGAATAGCTTTACTTGAAGGGGGTAATCCTGTTATACAGAAAAGCATGTTTACAAAACTCGTCGGCGGTGATATGAGTCAATCATTCTTTCGGGTAAGTAATTTTGACTGTATAAGATCTATTTCACTAGTTTTATTATTGTAAAATATAATATTTGTAATTTCACCAAATTTTGTTTTTTTAAGACTATTTATTACAAACATTTGAAATTAAGAAAAAACTCCCAAGTGCTTAAAAATATACAAATTTAAACAACAATTTTTTGATATATCTGAATTGTCATTTTTATTTCACTGAATTTCTGTAGTTAAAAAAGATATATATAAAAATGCGTTGATGTATTTTAAATGTATTCTAGGAATATTTTTAAATTATTTTACTTACTTGCTATAACAGCGAAATAAGAATCACAATTGCTATACACTTCACACGTTTCTGTTAGCTTTCAACGAGAATAAGTTAATATTTGCATCTCATTCACGATTTAAGTACCTTTATTTTTAACTTTATAACACATAAATCTTAATTTAAAAACCAATAAATCATAAACTGAACTGTTTTATTTATGTAGGTATTCCACGATAAAATGAAAGACTCTCAACAAGAAATAAAATCTACAGTAACTGTTAATACGTCAGAATTAGCAGCCAAAGCTCAGGGAGATAAACAAGATGGTAAAGATGGTGACAGATCTAGAAATTCTGATAGTAAAACCAATGGTATACTTATAACTCCTGAACTACGAGAGGAATTAAAATGTGCTGCTGGTGACACAGATGCACAAGTTTTGGCCAATATTAGATTGGTAACGGAAGATGGTACTTCTACTGCTTCTTCTCTAGAAGATTTAATGGCGGAGAAGTCAGAAAAACAAAAAGATCGTGAAGATCAGAATGGTCTTTCTAATAAAGTTCTGATTATGCAGCCTATCTTAAGGTTCCTTCAACTACTTTGTGAAAATCACAACCCTTCTTTGCAAAATTTGTTACGTAATCAAAATAACAAGAGTAACTTTAATTTAGTATCTGAAACTTTGACGTTCTTGGATTGTATATGCGGATCAACCACGGGTGGTTTAGGCCTGTTGGGTCTTTATATTAACGAAAATAATGTATTACTGATCAATCAAACTTTAGAAACTTTAACTGAGTATTGCCAAGGACCCTGTCATGAAAATCAAAACTGTATAGCTAAACATGAATCTAATGGCTTAGATATTATTATAGCTTTAATTTTAAACGATATAAATCCTTTGGGAAAGACAAGAATGGATTTAGTTTTAGAACTTAAAAACAACGCTTCTAAACTTCTCTTGGCTATAATGGAGAGCAGAGGAGACAGTGAAAATGCTGAGAGAATTCTATCCAATATGATACCCAAACAACTGGTTGATGTTGCTTGTAATGCTTTTCATCAAAAAGAGGAAAATAATAACATTGATGATGATGATAATGATGAAATGGTATCACCTAGAGAAGTTGGACACAACATATGGATTTTATGTCATCAATTAGCTCAACACAATAAAGACTTGGCTTCATTGCTTAAACCTTCTGAAACTGGCGATCCTAAAACTCAAAAAGCTGTAACTTATTATGCTCCTCACACTGCGCAAATTGAAATTGTTAGACAAGATAGGACTTTGGAGCAAATTGTATTTCCTATACCAGAAATATGTGAATATTTAACGGCAGACACAAAAACTAGGGTACTTAATACTGCTGAAAGAGATGATCAAGGATCCAAAGTTGCAGATTTCTTTGATAGAACTGAACATATGTTTAATGAAATGAAATGGCAAAAGAAACTTAGAGGTAAGAATTTTTGAATTTGTCCAAACTTTTTTTAACACTTGTTGTTTTAGCACAACCTGCATTGTTTTGGGTTAGTAACTACATGTCGTTATGGAGTAATATTCTTTTTAATTGTGCTGTACTTATCAATTTGATTGTGGCATGTTTTTACCCTTTTGATAATATCGTTCCAAGTAAGTGGTACTACAAAAACCTTTTAACTTTTGTTTAATTATTTAGACTTGATATTTATTTTAATTTTCAGCAATTGGTTCAACAATATCTGTACTTATTTGGGTTGCCATGTTGTCTTCTTCCGCTATAGTACTTACTTTACCTAGAGAAACAGGAATAAGGACGTTAGTAGCATCCACGATTCTCAGATTGATTTACTCAATGGGTCCTGAACCAACTCTTTGGTTATTAGGAACTCTAACAATAATTATGAAATGTATTCATCTAGTCAGTATAATGGGTAACAATGGTACACTTACGAAGACTTATGTGCAAATTTTAACAGATGCAGAATTACTTTATCATTTATGTTATTTAGGTTTCTGTACTATGGGACTTATTGTGCATCCTTTCTTCTATTCGGTTTTGGTAAATATTCTTATTAATATAGTTTTTAAATTTTCTACATATTATTTTAATTTTAGTTATTTGATGTTGTTTATCGAGAAGAAACTCTCTTAAATGTGATTCGATCTGTTACAAGAAATGGTCGATCGATTGTGTTAACGGCTGTTTTAGCGTTAATTTTAGTATATATGTTCTCAATTATCGGTTATATGTTCTTCAAAAATGATTTCATCGTTAGCGTTAACAAAAAAGGTAAGTTTTTATCAATTCATTTAAACAATATAAATGTCTTGGCAGATCAATCTATAATTATTTGAAATAATACTTATATAATGATCTAAGTGTGTAATTTTAAAATGATATTTTCTATTAGTACATCTAACAGCACCCATTATTTAAAATCTTTGATTTATGAGTGAATGAAGTAAAATGTATTTATTTCAGATGAGTCTTGTGAAACATTATCTGAAATGACGGGCAAGACGTATAAAGAAGATGAAACTGGAAAATACTGCGAACTTGTAGATGCTGGGGAAGAAAGACAAGAAAGAGCTTGTGATTCACTGAGAATGTGTATTATTACTACCCTAAACCAAGGTTTAAGGAATGGTGGAGGTATTGGAGATATTTTAAGAGCTCCAAGTAGTGAAGTAAATATGCATTTATTGTTTTAAATTATGACTCTAAAATGTTTTTTAACGAAATTCGAAATACTTTTATGATTTTTTTTTATTTTAGGAGTCATTGTTCGTTGCTAGGGTAGTTTACGACCTCTTGTTCTTCTTCGTAGTGATTATTATTGTACTTAATTTGATTTTTGGTGTTATTATTGACACTTTCGCCGATTTAAGATCCGAAAAACAACAAAAAGAACTAATTTTGAAGAATACTTGCTTCATATGTGGTAAGTAATATTTTTATGAATCAAATGACTTATTAGTTTCTTTATTTGGTGCAAGGGCGTAGATAACTTTTTTTCCTGGAGGGGCGGTAATCAAACTTTTAGACAAATATGTTTGTCCGTTTCTCCATTTCATATATTTTATTTCTTCTCGCTCCATTTTTTTGGTATTTACCACCTTTACCCTCCCCATATCTACGCCCTTGATCTGGTGACAATTCTCACATTGTACTTAAATTTGAAGAACCTTCTTCAATTGTAACGCTATTATGGCAAATACAAAAAAAATATTTCTAAAATTTGAGATAAAGAATTAAGCATTTTTTATTAGGTTTAAACAGATCTGCTTTCGACAACAAGATAGTAAGTTTTGAAGATCACATAAAATGCGAACACAACATGTGGCACTACCTGTATTTCATAGTCCTAATAAAAGTGAAAGATCCCACTGAATTCACAGGTCCTGAAAGTTATGTTCACGCTATGGTAAAAGCGGCAAATCTAGAGTGGTTTCCTCGCTTGCGAGCCATTAGTTTGGCTGCTGTGGAAGGGGAGGGTGATCAAATTGAGTTTAAAAGTTTACAGGGTCAGTTACAAAAAACAGAAATCTTGGTGACAACTTTATCGCAACAATTGATGGAGTTAAAGGATCAGATGGCTGAACAACGTAAACAGAAGCAAAGGTTAGGAATTATGAATAGAGATGCACCGAAGCGACTTTTAGCGGAATAACTTAAAATACTGAGGTTCAACGCATCATTAATGACTCTTATCCAGCCAATTAACAGAATTATAGATGCTAGTCTATTAAGAGTATAGGTGCACTAATAAACCATTTATGGTTTGGAAGTATTTAATTTTAAAATATTTTCTTATTCATATATAATATTTTTTAATTTATCTTTATTTAATAGTTTTTTTTACAACGAATGTCTCATGTATCTAAACGAAATTTCTGCATTATATTTGAAGTGTTCCTATACTTTTAATGAAAAATATTAATTTATAAATAATCTTCCAATGCTCAAACTATCATCTTAGAAATAATTAGAATAGAATATTTAGAGATGAATGTTCCGTGATTTTTGGGCCAATTGTGTAATGTTGTTTATTTTAATTTCAATTTATAGGATCTGATTTTGTACTTAGAATCTCTAATTTAGGGTATTTTGCCATTTTTAAAATTTTATATTTATTTAATATACGGTTGAAATTTGCACAATTTTAGTGTGTTTTGCAGTTCCTATTAATTGAAGAAAAAAAATATTTTATTAGTTTTAAACGTTCCAGTGATATATATTTTATTAAAGTTTTTCTTTTTATTAAATTTATGTCCTTATATTTATCAATTTTTCTTTTATGTAATCATATATTTATACACTGTTGTTCATACGGAATGTCTCGTAAATTTTATCTATTATAAAATTCATTTGGAAAAAAGTTCAAGGAGCAATTATTGAAAAAGGAAGGATGTTTATTTTTGCATTATAGATAAATTATTAAAGACATTCTGTAGTAAAACTAATCATACACATCTATAAACGAATCCATACTATACTCTCTTTGTTAAATTAGAAATCTCATCATATAGATCTGTTGTTATATAACTTTTTCTACAACTGTAGTTAGTATGATATAAGCTGTTAAATAATCGATTTTCTGGAAAATAAAATAAAAAATGCTGTTACTTGATTCAAACTCTTAATCAAAATATATTGTTCATTAATAACCACTAATATAGGAACCTAACGACTGTTCCCCGTTAAATATATTCCATCTCACCTCGAAATTAGTTGGTCGGCCAAGGTCTGCTTTACTCCACTCATTTTAAAGTTTATATAGTTTATATAAAATATGTAATATATTCTTTCCCATCGGGAAAAGATGCAAAATACTTAAAAAAAATACACTCGTTAGGCCCTTTACGTTATACAGGTTTCTACTATACCAATGTATCCCTAGCTGAAGCTGCCAGTGGCTCGAAAATGTAAATTTTTTTACATTCGAAGCACTGATACCTTCTTAGTTTTAATTGAGGTACAAATTCCGTAGGAAACACTTTTTCATTTTCTTTCACTTTAAAAATGTTATTTTGTTGGTTTAAAAATGTTACTGCATAAAATGCAATGTTTTTATTAAATTTTTATTCCATGTTGTGGTTTTAGTATTGTATTTAAGCAATATATGCAAAAAATGTTTTGTTGTACTTTAAATTACTGTACAAATTTTATTTCAAATATACTTCTACCTTATGTTCATTTGTGTTTTAAATTAACGTCATTTTCCCTGTAGAATAAAAAAGAAAATTATATAACCTTTAGAACAATCCATTGTCAGCACCTTTGATCTTGATTATCAATAATGTTTGATTCTCGCATGCGATATATCACTTTTCCACACTAACCCTCGAAACTTGAAGACAATAATCAGCCGAGGAGTTGTTCATATTGGTATGAGTAATATGATACGATGGAAATTTAGGTAAAGAGCGAATCAAAAAGGATCTGTGCAGCCTTTAGTAGGGCTAGAACCGTTATATAATTTACTCAGTCATGTATAAGCGCACCCACAAAAGTGAGAGCTAAATTTTATCGGCTGTTCTACACCTATTAGTAGGCATGTGAACTGGACATTAAACAGACAGCTAGATTTTTTCTGAGGATGGCCCAACAAACTGGAAACTGCTTTTAAACATTTTTGAAATAAAATTTAGATTTTTGAATCTGGTTTGATTTTTCTGATTAATGGTTTATTAGAAAGTGGAAATTATATATTAATATATTGCGTTCTAATATCCATCAATTTGGTCTTCCTCTTTTTTTATATAATAGCGGACAGATTAAATGTCTTTTTGATCAATATTAAACAAGTCCATATTTTAATTTAAGTAAATAAAACAGCTCTTTTTTAATTCAATTTCCTTTTTACCGCCCCTAGATTGGTATCAAATAAAGTACGTTATTTTTTGACGTAATAATTATTTATAGCTTTTCGACTATTTACTTGTTTCTGATCTATGAACAAGAATTGCTAAAGGCCTTAAATTACTTCTAATAACATACTTTATCATTCGTAGGTAATATTAAAATAAAAAATGTGTATATTTTATATCTGTTGTTGGAATTACAGACGAATTTGTAGAGTATCAAAGACGAGTAGATAAAGAAAAACATAATGACCGAGAAAAATAATTAGCAGAAGTAAGAGAAAGAAAAGACTACATAATAAGCCAGTGATCAAAATTTTTAAGAAATTTCTGAAGAGTTGATTTGTGACATTAAATAAATATTGTCTAATTGTTAAATCCATGGATAAATCTGAACAACTGGAATTGGCCTAAAATTTTGAAATACAGTTTTAAACGTAAATAGAATATAGGGCCATCCAAATCTGTTAATAAATGTGGAATTTATATTACACTGACTTCATTAACAAATAAAATAAATGTACAGACTTCTGACATTAAAGTTTTATTTTAAGATTTTTTAAATATTCGCAATATTAGACAAAATAAGACTTTTATTTTTCTAGAGGATACTTCTAGTTTCTACTGTTTTCAACTATAAAGAAGTTATAAAATGTTAGTAATATACAGAAAACAGAATTAGATTCTCTTATTTTTCTAATTCAACAATGTTGAAGAATATCAGTCACATTTAACCAAAATTACACCTTTCATTAACTCCTGGTGATACTTACATACTTATATAGTTATCGAAACGTACATTAAGTGATTGTAAAAAATGTAGTTTTGGTTACAGTGATGACGATATTCTTAAACATTGTTGAAAACTAAATGTTCCAAATCGCCTACATTAGTTGTCTGTTTTTTCAGTACCATTAGTTTTTAAAGTTTCTACCCCATATTTAATTTTAATTATTGGCTGTTAGATGACATTTCTTCATTGATTATCCCCTTAAATGTATATGGCCCGATGATGGCGAATGCCGAAACTAGTTGCCAACTCTTTTATTTATTAAAAGAATAATAGAAAAACTCGAAGTCATACCACATAAAATATAATTAATTAACCAAACGATTAAACTGGCGAGGGCGACATATGTTTCGGCCAAACAATGGCCATCATCAGGCCTACAATACAAATTATAAATGTTAGACTTTTATTTATAACCAATATACTATTGGTACTGGACTTGGTGTTTTATTATATCATTAGTTGACCACATTTGAGATATGGATAACCTCTTGGAATTAATAATGTTTTAAAACTAAAATAGGACAGTAATGGTAAAACTGCTATACACATTCGGAATATAAATTTTATTGAAATCTTAAAATACATTTAAACGTTTATTTCTTGTACAAAAAGAACACTTATTATATCAGAGATCACATACATAACAGTATTTTATGACTTACTAGTTCATTGCTATGGCTTAGATATGTAATAGACAATATTTAATGCCCGTAAGGGTATTAATGATTTTTAGCCCGCGTGTGCAGCTTTTAATTTTAATGTTTTGCTCTAAAAAAAAAACTAACAAAAAACCTTTAACATTAAGTAACTTAGTTGTACTTCATTACAAGATCATAGTTTTAAGACGGATTTGGTACACGTTGTATCGAAAACATTATACTGCTTATCTTTTTGTTGAATCAGTATACATATGGTTTAAATATTATTTTAGTAATTATTTATCATTTTTCAATATATTTTTAACTAGAAATTAAAAATAAATAGTAAAAAACTATAATTGTTTGAGTTGATACGATCAATTTTAGTTTTTAAAGAGTCGATATGGCGCAATGTACAAAGTTGGTGCAACGTCAAGGGTGCCCAAACGCTGCAAAAACTAATCGTGCAGTAAGTTATTTACCTTCTTACTATGGTTGATTCTGATGGAGAATTTTTTAAATCTGGCGTTCACATTAAATTTTTATTTGTTCAATAATGAACCAGTAAGACATAAAATGTTCACATCCGGCATTATATTCTTGGGTCTGCCACACTAGTGTAGTAACATCAACATATAATGCCCTGGGTACATAAATAACTATTAAAAACTTAAATATTTGTATTGTAGATACAAAGTCGATTTTAAGAAGAGGATTTCTTAATTCCGAAAGAAGGCCAATGCTCTTGATAGAAATTGATCATATATGGTATCACATTGTTTTAATTACTGAATATTTAAGTAATAGCATATGTAGAATACGACCATTTTAATTTAAAAAATATGTATATTTTATTTAGTTTTTTCAAGTAGTATACTTTTGCAACAATTATAATCTTTTTAATTTATAAAATATCAATCGACTGCTGTGCCTAAATGCAAATGATACTATTTTTTAAACGAATGGGGTATTCGTACCGCTTGTAAAGAAAAATTGTGTTACGAATGCTACATAAAAACTTAAAATTTAAAAAGTTAAAAGTTAAAATGTCTTCAAAAAATTTGACACAAATTTACTATAATATGTTTTCCAGAAAGATATCTAAAGTAGTTCTGCCACTACAAAAATCCAAGGAATAACGAGTAGATATTTTATTTATATACAAAAATAATTTTGACTGCCTGGAAAACTTACATCAAATTTAAATCTGAACGTCTTGAAGAATAACTTCATAAAACATTAATGTTTTTGTCTGCTTTGATCTACAACAACACTAAATACTATTTAAATAAATTACATTTATCACAGTTAACATCTTAAGGAACAGGGTGCGATCAGGTAGTAGAGTTATACAGTTAAAAATTGAAATACTTATATGGTACAACTTCCACCTCAAAAGTCTAGACAGTAGTACCACAATACTTTTTTCATTTTATTGAGGTGCTTCTAGTCACGTTACTTTTTGTAGATGATCCTCGTGTTGAAACAAATCGCAGGCTGTAGGTGCTAATACGGTCCTGTTGTCCTCTTCTACCTGATTTAAAACATATGGCCTGAACGAAACTATCTCGAAAGTGTTTTGACATAAATCCATAGATTATAGGGTTGATACAACTAAAATAAAACAAAAATAGAAGACTGTTTAATTTAAGATTAACTTTATTATCATGCTTGAGCCTTTATCTATATTGTTGAATATTTATAACATGTCTATACATAAATGAAACAACATTTTTCCTGCAAACGTATTTACTTTTTTATAATATTTTTGTATATTGCTACATAGTAAAAAACTTTTAATTTTAGCAATTTTAGCATAAGGTGAGTACAGCACCGAGCTGCGAATTCAACGTCGGAAGCACCCACATAGTTCGAAAAGAGATGAACTGCGGCCTTTGTAATGCTGACGTAGATTAAAAACTGTCACGGGTAATAAGACGTGTACACGCCAATTACAAGCGCATTACACCAGGAGGCAGCACTGAATGAGGCGCTTTAGCCATGAATTTTGGTCAATTTTAAAAAATCATTAAAAAAAACATTAAAAGCTCTAATTTGGCTATTATATTCAAAATAGTGCTATTGATGGATTCATACATTTGCATTATGAAATTTTAAAATTTAAAGACCCTTGATTTTTTTTCTCGGAAACCGAAAGGAATTAAAATTTAAAAATGCAAGAATCCCTAGATAATATTACCAAATTTATTTTGCCAAAAAATTAATTTTTTAACAAAATTGCTTTTTGAGATATCATTTCCCGAAAATTACAAAAGGTGCTGTAATCACCTTAATTGAATTGAATAGTTACTAAAATTTTAATAATAAAGTTAACGTTTGTTAGAAAGTTTGTTTTACTTATACAAAGATTATTAAATAATTTAGGCTAGGTTATTTTTCGGAAAATTGTAATTAAATATTTAAGGAAAGTATTTTACCTGTTAAAATAAGCCATAAGTGAAAAAGCATTTGACATATATTTTAAGGTTCCAAACTTCATAAAAGGTAGTACTCCAAACGATGTAAGTACATTATCTATTAACATTGGTGTCCAACACACTGCAAAAAGTACCACGACAGTCACTAACATACAGATAACTTGCTTCACCATGTTTGTGTCATCTCTGTAACCATTTTTTGACGTATACATTTTACTATTATTCCGTCTGAATGTTTTTATTAGTTTTTCATTTTGAGTCAGAAATTTACCTTGATTTCGAGACAGTCTGAAGAAAAAATTACCAATTTGTATTAATTTAGACTAAAATATTATATTTGGTATTTAAAAAAATTAGAAGTGCAAACTGGATTTGATTCATTTATTTGTTGAAGAATGATAATATGAAAAAAATATTAAATAAAAAAACTAAGTAAATAAATAAAATAAATAAATAAATAAATAAATAAATAAATAAATAAATAAATAAATAAATAAATAAATAAATAAATAAATAAATAAATAAATAAATAAATAAATAAATAAATAAATAAATAAATAAATAAATAAATAAATAAATAAATAAATAAATAAATAAATAAATAAATAAATAAATAAATAAATAAATAAATAAATAAATAAATAAATAAATAAATAAATAAATAAATAAATAAATAAATAAATAAATAAATAAATAAATAAATAAATAAATAAATAAATAAATAAATAAATAAATAAATAAATAAATAAATAAATAAATAAATAAATAAATAAATAAAAAAAAAATAAAATAAAAAAATAAATAAAAAATAAACAAACAATCAAAAAATAAATGAATTAATGAATATATGAATAAGTATATTCAATTAGTTCCAGAAACTGCTATTGTTATTATTGATGATTCTAGAAATATAAAGGTGTTTGTTGACGAATTTGGGGATATCAAAGTTATTATTAAATTAAGCAGACGTTACGAACAATGTATGTTCTTCCCCAGGACAAAATTGTGACTAACATGAACACGCAAAGTAGAACTCACACGAAAAATTCAATATCAATAATAATAATCATAGACTAACCCACAGAACACATACTCGACTAACCCTTTTAATACTAGTATTTCATTTCTGGTGATTGTTTTTCAGCTTAATGCTAGAATAGTGGGTATTAAAAACAAATAATGAAAATAGTAATATGGCACCATATACGAACAAGTCTGCGTCTACTAAATTTAGTTGATAAATAATGTAAAAGATTATATATCAGAATACAATTTTGTAATAGGTTTTGTTTAGTCAAAATATTGAAAAAAATATAAGTTAAAAGATGGAAAAAACAGGTGTTTCCAGTTTCCGGAATTTTCCTCACTATGCAGCATAAATACAGACGAAAACATTTTTACTTCATACTAAACAAAATATCGATTGCATAAAAACAAGTCCCAAAAAAACATGATCAGAAACTAAAATCCAGCTTTTTCTTACTCCAATTTCTTTTTAAGGTTTAAATTTTTCTTCTTCGAATCTTTTAAAAATCATAAATTTCTTTTCCTCCTAACAAAAAACTAAAAAAATTATCAAAACGAAATTAATGTAGATCAAAAGTAAAATACATGTAGAAGTGAGTTTAAAAAAGTAAATTTTTTTCTACTCACACTTGTTCGCTAGTCATTGCGGATCTTCTCTCCATAACTTTCCATATTTCCCAACAAATAAGTCCATATGATAAAGCCATAATGCAAAATGGTCCGACAAATATTAAAATGAACATGTACAGTTCATGAAATTTATGAACAGATGTATTATCATCCCACCCCCTTACGCAATAATTTGATTCGTTTTTTCTTCCAACTGGTAAATGTAACTGAAAAAAAAAATAAAAGACTGAGGATGGTCTAGGTACACACTGAATGTAAGGTGAAGAGTGGAAAGAGTACGACAGTGTGTAAAATTTAATAATAAGATCTTACTGACGAAGGCTCTGATGATGGCTTTGTAAGACGAAAGAGCTCAGCCGAATTTTTAATAAATGATTAAATTTTACACACTGACGTACTCTTTCCACTCTTCATCCGAAAAAAAATGATTATGTGATTACGCATATTGTCGATCTTTTGTTTTAAATTTAACCATGTTAAGTAGTTCATTAAATAGGTCTCAAACTTGATTTTTTAGATATTACATTAGAATTAAAAAACCAACCCGTTTTAAAATTAAAATTCAATTATATATTTTTAAAATAAGTATAAGGTGATAAACAGATGTACAATAGTAAACAACCTGCCAGTACAGGATTTTACCCTATTAAATATAATTTGTATAATTTATATAACTTTAGAATAAATCAAATTAAAAAAAAATGAGTTGCAGCAAAGATCGTTCTATAAAGTTAACTCCTTTTTCATAGTTGCATGAAATATTTAATTACACATATTTGTAATTAAAACTTATAATTTCTTATTAGATAGTCATTAAAAACTTTTTCAGGTGTTATTTATAGCTAATATTAGAAGTTTCTTCAGAATGATATAAATGTAAAAAGACAACTCTGTAAAATTGTTTGGAACTAAAAAGTCGTTAAACTGTTATTTGAATACAAAGATTTTAAACTATGAAACTTATAATTAAATCTGGCTGAGAAAGGAATAAAATTGAAAGTAACTAGAGCAAAGTGCAGTCTTTGTTTAACATTTAATTAAGGTGAGTACAGCACCGAGCTGTGAATTCAACGTCGGAAACATCCACATAGTTCGAAAAGAGATGAAACTGCGGCCTTTGCAATGCTGACGTAGATTAAAAACTATAATGGGTAATAAGCGGTGTACACGCCAATTACAAGCGCATTCCACTAGGAGGCAGCACTTAACGAGGCGTTTTAGCCATTAATTTTGGCCAATTTTAAAAAATCGTTAAAAAGACATTAAGAGCTTAAATTTGGCTATTATTATATTCAAAATAGTGCTATTGATGGATTCATGCATTTGCATTATGAAATTTTAAAATTTAAAGCTCCTTGATTTTTTTTCTCGGATCTGAAAGTAATTAAAATTTAAAAATGCAAAATAACTAGATAATATTACCTAATTTATTTTGCCAAAAATTTACTTTTTTAACAAAATTGCTTTTTGTTGGAAAATTACAAAGGGTGCTATAATCACCTTAAGAGCATATAACTGAAGACATATTAAGCATATGGGAAAATGTCTTTTGTTATTATTCCGCATTATTTTAATTCTTAGAAAAAAAATTGCAATTTGAAAAATATGTATTTTTTTAAGTTAATCCCTTTAAAAAATTCTCTATATTTTTTAACAAGAATTTATTATTAAAACAAATCACTTCAAAAAATGTTTTTTTTTTCATTAAAAAAAAAAATTCTTAATAAAATATAAAAAATCCGATTTTTTTCTTTTCATTTAAAAAAGGCTTTATAAGAAAAGTTTCTTCCTTTAAAATATTTTTATCTAAGGAACCATTCATTTAAAATATTTTTTTCCATTAAAAATTTACTTAAAAAAAATTGTAAATAAGAAAAAAATCGCTTTTAAAAAATATACATTTTTTAAATATATACCCAATTTTTTTTAATTGACACTTCATTTATTTCCTTTTATAAAAGTTATTTTTTATGAAATATTTATTAAAAAAATGATTTAAATAAAATAGTGCAGAAAAAAATCATAGAAATTAATATAAATAAACCCTATGATGAGAATAAGAATTTATATAGATTTTTAAGGTCAACTAAAGACATCATTAAAGCATATTAAGGTAGTGCGATTATATGATCTACAGTAAAATGGATACTTTTCTGAAATTAAACTGTATAACTCATATTAAAATCCCCGCCATAGGTATTATGTGGAAAGAAATGAAGCAGCTGAATGAAATAACAATAAGTTGCAGTAACCAATTACAAAAGTAACCCCTAACTTCCCAGCTCTTATAATGATTAGTGAAATAAATCTCGAATTCAAGCAGTTATTTGCAAAAGTCTCTAATAGACAAAATATCCAAAAATCACAATTTTTGTTGGGGAATTTATTGCTATCGTCTAAACTTTTGAAAACTACTCCCTAGTTTAGGTCAAACATATAAGTTATTTGTAAATTCTTTCTTTGTTATCATAACAACAATTTGCATAATAGCTCTTGTTCCTAAGAAGTAAACCAAATAACAAAGAAACATTTGAAAATAATGGCATTGAATGCTCTTTAACGAAACAATAAAAAAGTTTATATATTACATTAATACTTTGACGTAGAAAATTTCTAAAATATCAATAGCTGTATTTTTAGCAAATATACAATTTTGCTCATAACTAACCTGTGCCTTGAGTGTTGGTGCACCCAATATAACAGCTAATATCCATATTATTAATATAATTCTCTTAGCTTGACTTATCGTACAAACGTATTTTGCTTTCATCGGATGCACAATTGCATAATATCTAAAAATTTAAAAAATATACATGTGTAATTCGGAACGTGTATATATGCAGAATTCGCACTTTACGAGCGGATGTTGGGTCACGATAACCTTAACGAAATAAATTAGATCTTTATTAAACATATTCCTAAAATATAACAAAATGATTATGGTTTCAAGAAAATTTTAAAAAGCAATAACAAGTGTAATAACAAACTTTTACTTTAATTTAATTACTTACCTTTCTATACTTATTGCTGTTAGAGTTAAAACCGAACATATAGCTGAGACATACTGCATATAGTGAATTGTCTTACAGACCACTTCGCCCATTTCCCACGTATACGAAAAGAGTTTAGCTACCTACAAAATAATAAAAATTTAGATTCAAAATTTGTAAACAGAAATTGACTAATATGTTTCTTAGGAGATCTAGGAAAAGTACATCGGCTGTTCAGGCCACTACAACTATCAGGGCCTCCGTGAGAAATTCAGTATATATTAAATAGATCTTATTTTTGGATATATTGCGATTTTTTTAACATAACATTTTTTTCATATATATATTTCAAGTTTCAGTTTTTTTCGGTAAATATAACCAGTAAATAAACCATGAATATTAAATCAGTGATATTTAGGATCAAAGAATTGAAAATTGAAAATCATCCATAATTAATAAATTGAAAGAAAACTTAATTAAAATCAAATTTTATTTAAATACAAATCAATGTTTTTCTGAAAATTCATGCGCCCCGGGGAATCCATCTGTTACCTATCCCCTGACAACCCACTATTTTTAGTGTGGTAAATGCCTCTTTACCGCATCTATATTACCGCTATATTAGTGCGGTTATTAAATATAATTAAAAACTAGGACATTAATTTATGTTATCACTTCGACAAGTATTCGAAATTTTGAAACTATTCAAGGATTCAAAGAATTATCACATGTTTATTAATATTGTAGTAATGCAGTATGCAGTGTTTTTTTTTCATGTAATTTTTTTATCTGTACCATAACATATGTCACTTGTTATCTTGTAACTTTTTACGCGATATTTCTACATTGATCGTATTAATTTAATATATATTGGAATCCTCGCTTCTGTTCCACTCGATGTCTTTGGAATTATAATAGAACTAAAATTAAATATATTTTGAGAGTGGTTTCATATGATATAAATAAAACTTGAGTGGTTCTTAATTAAAAGTAAACTAACGAGAATTAAGATTGATGAGTTTAATTTATTTTAGGCAGCTCAGTGCATTGATATAATAGGTCTTTGTTACAGGCTTTTAAAACACAAGGAAATCGATTTATATTAGTCAATTATCGAAAAAGAATAACTTGTTTTGTGAATAAAATTCAAAATCCTCAAATTTTATAAGTATACATTGAGCTTAAAACAAATATTTTTAAAACGCAGTAAAGTGGATTTAAATTAATCGTCAGATATATGGAGGCAGTTAATTACAAAATGAAGGGATTTTAGTTTTTTAGTTCTCTATAATACAACCAGAAATGTTTGCTTTTGGCCGTTATGAGTAGATTTGGTAAAATTTTTACCATTTACGAATATGTCCCTACTTGTAGATATTTTATTTTGAATACTACTTATTTGAGCGAAATTCCTTCAGGATAATCACGAGGTAATTAAAAAAAAATGTTATAGCTTAAAAAACCACACTTCAATTTAAACGTCACAGCGTTTTTATTTAAATAGCATATTTCTATTGTATACACAAAGCATTTTAACAGTTCTTAAAAAATCATGAAAATATCTGGCAGCGATACTGATATTCTAGGTTTTTTCCTCCAGAGCTAAAAAGTATCAGTGTATGAACATATTTTATTGGTTTAAATATTAAATAATATTAAATATTATTGCACATAATAGTAAAATTACTGCGCATCCTACAAAATATTGCACGCTTAAATAATGCACAAAAAGAAAAATATTAAAGACACAGAAATGTAATTTTAATGTCGACTATACTATTAGAATAATGGTCAAAAATGATAATTTTATTGTACAAATAATAAAATCTATTGGTCAAACCGAATAAAATAAACCATGCTTAAATAACACCCAAATATAACTATCAAATCTTATTTGTAACTGACAACAAAATACAAGATCACTTTACTATTTAGTTTAAAAATTTGTGTATTGGAGCGTCATGACTATTTTATAATTTATATATTTATTTACGTATTTGTGTTTATAATAGAATATCTTGGCCTTTTACACATTCGTGTAGTGCCCTTTTGGTATCTACAAATAATTTACAAAATAATTTAAACATTTTAAGTAACTAAACTAAATAAATTAATCAGGTTATAACTATTAGTATCAGGCGAGGCAAGGCCAGATATCTGTAAACATTGAATCATCACGTATCGGTAACAGTAAAAGTAAATTCTATGTTTATGAACTAACACGTTTAGTAGACAAACAATGTGACGATGAGTGTTTATTATTATTGTGGAAGTATCTCTGAAGAGATATTCTTTTTATTTTACATTTGACGGGGATCTTTTGTATTTAATTATTCAGTATATTGGGACCTTTGGTTCACTCTAGTTATTTAATATAGCACAGTTATCATGTACGTATTGTTACAAGTATAATTAATATTTAAATAAAGACTGAATAGTGAAAGTTAACTACTTCTTCTAGTTTATCAACCAGACACTTTAAGACAAACGGTAGTAGTAGTAGTAAAAACTAGTTAAACCACATAACATTGTATTAGTTACCTGTTGTATTTATATACATTTTTAACTTACTTCAGAGCTCTTCAGAGCTTAGTAAGTTATTGAGAATATCTTGTGTGTCTATCTGTGAGAACTCTCACAGCCGTTCCACTAGACCGATTTGCTTCAAACTTGGTATTAGGGTCATACCTCGGTCGAGTTTTGAGCCCTGTAGGTCAAGTGGACCGGAGATATGGGGGTCACAAGGTCATATACATTTCAAATGGCAAATTTTTTTGATGGTTGATACTCAGCATCAATAGCAAAGTATGTCATGACAACATACAACACTCATCATCATGTATACAGCGTCGTTGTCATCACCATCATCACCACCATGTATTGTCTTGTGCTGCTTTGCATATATCATCTTTACTGCACAGTACTTTGATGTAAAGTTCCTTTCAGAGGTTTACACCTCTCTATTTATTTATTGGAATAATTAAAGAAAATGTCAGACTGGAAAGTTTCACTGCATTTTTTTTAAATAATTTAATTATGGTATAGACTGACTAAGTGGTTTTATGCTTTATTTGTTATGATTAAAAGCTATGAATGTTTGTATTCATTGGTCTTGAACATTATTAAGAACGGTAAGAATTTAAGTGTTTTTCTAAATTTAGATCTTTTCAACACTAAACTACAAACGAAATTTTGTGCATGTAGATGCAAACTATTTACGTGCATGATTTATGATCTTGTTTTACAACTTTTTAAGAGTTATCCTTCAAGCGAAAAATAATTTTAGTTCTAACTTCACCAAAACCTATTTAATTGAGTTGTATAGCTTTTAAATAACCAAATTTGGTAGTTATAAGGACTTTTAAGAGCAATAATACATAATAAAACAATAACAATTTTTGTTACTTAATATTACTTAATATTAAATATATTTTACTTTTCATTTTCCTTGTATAGAATTAACCAACGAATATGAAACTGTTTGTTATAATTGATATTATTTCTTACGACAAAATGAATAAAGGAATAACTCAGGTTTTCTCAAATATTAAAATATGGATTGTTTACGGCCGTGGTAAGCTTTTATTTATTTATTTATTTTAATAATCTTCCATCAAATAATATTCTTCGATATGAAACTTTTTTAATAATGGATATTACTTTGACAACCGGAAAATTCACTTAATGGAAAAAAGAAGTAGTTCAGACATTCTGTTTCAAATATGGAACTAATATTTTACTATAGACGTAAACAAGCTTAAATAGTTTCAATATAATGACATATTTCCTTTTAAATTAACAGTTATTATTAGCC
Organism: Neocrepidodera transversa; assembly: GCA_963243735.1. Classification (NCBI taxonomy): domain Eukaryota; kingdom Metazoa; phylum Arthropoda; class Insecta; order Coleoptera; family Chrysomelidae; genus Neocrepidodera; species Neocrepidodera transversa. The sequence goes on from OY725339.1 coordinate 7,713,859, forward strand.
TTATATAATTTAATTTTCAATCAATATATGTACCCCCTTGTCTTAGGGAGTTATCTAAAAATTGAGATTTCAAATGGAGCACCCATTATATTTTAACATATTTAGAATCTATGAGTTAAATTACATATAATCGATATAGCAAATGTCATTTATCCTGAAAAAAATAATAAATATTTAAAAAAATATTTTTAATTAATTGATGCTGCAACTTGCTCCAAACCTATCAAAAGGAAACTCCGAGTAACTAAAAACTTTTATTCCTTAAAAGTTACACAATTCTACTATTAAATTACACGCATTTTGTCATTTCATTTGATCTAGATTTGAACTGCTGATTAAAAATTAATTTTGAAAATTTAATCCTTATTAGTTTGCTTTTTTGTTTGTTTGTTACGGTTGTAGCGCTTGAAATAATTTGAAAACTTGAGTTTGTTCGATATGGTGTCTAGATGTGCAGGAAAGAAATTTTGAATTTTCAATTCAAGATGGTCACTCCAAGAAAGATGGCGACTCCAAGATGGCGGACGAGATTTATCAATATGGACCGATTTCATTTAAGATTGGTATGGGGGGGGGGGGTTTTGGTGTTGGAGATTATGAATTTTTTGTCAAAATTAATAAATTTAGATTGTAACTCGAAGATGGTGAACGAGATTTATGATTTTTGACCTATTTGTACCGTTGTTGAAAAATTTGAAAACTTGAAAAATTTGTTCGTTCTGGTGTCCAGATGTGCAAGAAACCAATTTGAATTTTTTTAACCATATAATTTAACATTGTAACATACATAGGCGATTTTTAATTAATCATAAATTATTTAATTTATAAAAATAGTTCCATAGTTTTTAAATTTTTTCGAAAACAACAGTCCAGACTTTTTACAAATGAATAAAAAAATTAAGTAATAAATAATTTAAACATATTTATGAACATATAATCAACGGTTTTGCATACAAATGGTTTTTGAAATAGAACTCAAACAGATCAATTTCATATTAAAGAAAGACAAAAATAAATTCTACAGATGCTTAAAAATAACAAGCAGATCTTTTTTCTTTTGAAGGTTCTTTTGATATTCTATTTGGTGGCATATTATTTGTTTTATACCAGCAAAACAAATAAAACACAATTTTTCCTCATGAATATTTTTTAAAATAATGTCATTATTATTGTTAAAATGAATGATATTTACAACTTTACGACTATAAGAACATTGGCTCATATATCTGAGCCAACACGTACCTAATAATTATTTTAAAAACAAGAGTATACAGTATACAACTAAGCAATAGCAAAAATTAGTTTGCATTAACTATTTTCAATTACCAAAATAAAAAAGGGACAACAGAAATGAGAATATATTAAAATATTTCACTCAACCTAATTATCCAATAACATCGACCTCTCAATAACTATAATATATGGACACTGCTGATTGTAAAAACATGACCAACACGCAGATTTCTTTATGAAACTAAAATTGGACAAAGTCTAAACATTTTGTCTCGAGATTAAAAGGCACTTTAGACACTAGTTGAATACAATATTTTTTCTACTACCATAATTTTTATGTACAAAAATAGATTTCGCATGCAAGAGGTTAACAAGCTATTTTCCAAAATCTTGAAGTTAACCAGTTGATTTCTGGCACATAGAACCTTGGCAAGATAAGAAACATAAAGATATTGCAAAAAAATGTGTTGCACATGTAAAAAAGTTATTTTGAAAATTTTATTTTACTTTATGCACTAGTGAAAAAAAGTTAAACTTTAAGCACTCCTTAGCGTGAGTAAAGTAAGTACTTTACGCACGGTAGTAGAAAAAATGTGTTTATGGATAATTTGTAGGAAAATATTGTGGAATATTACACGGTTCCTAATTATGAAAGAGATTAGATTTTTTAGGGAGACACTGTCCCTCTGTTGTCCTCGACGGGCAGCTACTTCAAAAACAGATTTTTTATACGAGTATACATGCCAGTAGTATTTATTATATTAAATAATATAATTAATTATGTAAATTAATTTATTTATTTTTCCGATGGTTTAATGTATTTAATGAAACTATATTTATAATTTACAAACTAAATTTAGTAATGTTTCCCATCTGTAAACATTTTGTAGATTTTATAACACTGCGATGAGTGCAGTGATTTATGTCATAGAGGCGATAACATTATTGAATCCTAACACATACTTTCAAAACAATAAATAAAGCATTGAAATATTTTTACTTTTTCAAAATATTTTTACACAGCAATTGCTTCTATATAGCATATAATAAATTGTTCAAACATAAAGCTATAAAATATTAACAAATACCGTTTTATAAAGAAAATAACGTTAGGGGTTCACTATTTTTTCATAATGATTTCTTAATTAAAAAAAAGAAAAAATAATGGGCCGGTTGTTCGGGGAATTCTTTAGTCCACGTACAAAAATGTTTTAATATTGCAAATTTAATAATCAATATTTTTATGTTTTTTAATTAATTAATATGCTGTATCAAGTCTATTAAGAATTTATAGTCATATTTATTATTCGTATTAGTTATTAAAAAAAATAATTCCTGAATTTTTTGAAAATCTGATACTGGGAATCGAAGGCGAACCTACTGGATGAAAGCCAGATATCTTACCCACTATACCGGATCTTGCATACAAACAATTAAAGAGAGCAAATTATCCATACTCGAATGTGGTAAGATTATTCAACGAATAATAAAACTCCAAGTCATACCACAATTATTTAAATGATGTTAAAATTTAACAATTAAATGGCAACATGTTTCGGCCAAACAATGACCATCATCAGGCAGAAAATGGTTAGTCGAGTACGACAAATTGCAAGATATGGTATGAAATTCACATAGTGAAAAAAGAAAACCAAATACTATTAAAAATGAAAAAACTAAACTTTTAGAAAACTTTTAAAAATCACTTCCTAACAACTCCATAATGGAGAGAGCAATATAAAATTATTTAATTATATAAAGTTGTCGAAGTGCATCCTACGATGCACTATTAAACAAGAGTAAGAAAATTTAAATAACTGCGTAGTTCGAACACCATGCGGCAAGTGATGATGGCCATTGTTTGGCCGAAACATGTTGCCATTTAATTGTTAAACTTTAACATCATATAAATAATTGTGGTATGACTTGGAGTTTTATTATTCGTTAAACAATTAAAGATTTAATTCAAAGTAAGTACCAAAAATTTAATGAAAAAAAAAAAACAAGATTGACCATGATCATCAAACAAATTCTATACTTGACTGAATTCTATGAATAAAGGAAAATAAATTACGAATTTTCTACAAAGAAGAATGCAAATAAATAACTAAAACTCTTAATTTTGGTTTGGAGAGATCCTTAAAACTCCCCAGACGATTCTCTTCGTTTGGAATAGTTATCATTCCATCAGCAGGATATACAAGGTGGACCAAAATTGTCGAGCAATATTTTTAGGGGTGATGGAACACCTAAAAATAAGTAGTGTTTGTCTAATGAACCTATGTCGAAAACCGCTTATTAAGGGTGCAGCAACCCCTAGAATGGGTTTAACCATTATTGGTTTTTGATGAATATCTTTCGAAAGAGGTACCATACAATATTCAAATTTTAGGTTGGACCCAAGGGTACTAAGATACGCTATTTACGTACTTTATCTTGATTCTTCGAATTCACTAAGAGTAGTTTTCAAGGGGTGAGTTACCCTTTTTTAGACATAGTTTTTTTGTTACCAACTATTTTGGAAAATGCGTATGGTAAGCGTCGATGCAGAGAAGATTTTGTATTTCAGCACTTCGGAAGATTGTTCTTCAGGATCGCTTTTACTCCTAAGCGAATTTGATTTGCACGAGGCACTCCAAATATTTTACTAAATAGTTTTCTGCTACCAAGCGCGATTTTTATTATCGGCATGTTAACATTTAGAGTTTATTATCGCTTCTACAGTAAGCAAATATTAAACACATGTTTAGGGTTTACCTGAATACTTAAATAGGCAAACAGATAGGATGATCAAAAGTAAGGATTTGTATCCTAATACATTATCGTTATCAATAATGTATCAATTAGGTAATTATATTTCACGTAGCTAATGACCCATATAAATTTTGTTATCATTTTGACCAGAATGTTGCCAGACGATCAGGATTACTATTATTTTAGTAATAAATTATATAAAAATTACTAACCAAAATTTTTATAGAAGGATTCAAAGATACAGCGAGAAATATGTATGCGACTAAAACAATTTGATCGCTTGTACGTATTTGATATTTCAAAATGTAATTTTATATATTGTAATTTTAATTGTTAAAAAAATTGCTATCATTAATTTCTTTTTAATGTGATGACAGAATATTTAGATTTTTTGTGCTGCATAATAAGTAATGGGGATACGATAATTATAAGTGGTTAAAATAGTTGGATAAAAATTTTTAATCAAGCAACTAAAAAAAATTTTTTTTGGAAGGAATAAATAAAGATTGTCAATTTTTGTAAATTCGAAATTGACAATGAAAGAAATTAAAAAAAAAGATTATTGAAGAGAACTAATGTATGGAATGTAAAAATATAAAAACAATTATATACCAATTACTAAAAAATATATAGTTGCATTAAAAAATTAAAAATATAAAATAAAATTTTATTGAAAAAAATAAGTAAAATTTAAAATGACAATATTTTAAGTTACCAAGTAGTATCAGTAGGAAGGTAATTGGAGAAAGATTAAAATGAACAAATTTTCTAGAGCCACCATATTCAAATTTGGGTAAACAATTAATGTGGGTAGCAACCAGATTATGTATTGCACTCAAACAAATTTTTCTAAGCCACCAGATTTGAGTTTGGGTAAATAATTAACGTGATTTAGTTTGTACCCAATTAAATTTTTCGTACCTACCAGGTTTGAAGTTTGGGTGTATAGTACCCAAACAATTTTTTCTAAGCCAACAGACTCGAGTTTGTATAAGTAATTAATGTGAGTAGTAACGAGATTTTATTGTGCACCCAAACAATCCACCAGACTTGATTTTGGATAGATAATTAACGTGGGTAGTAACTAGATTTTATTTTTTACCCAAACAAATTTTCCTGAGTCACCAGATTCAAATTTGGGTAAACAATTAATGTGGGTAGCAACTAGGTTTTGTATTGAACTCAAACAATTTTTTCTAAGCCACCAGATTTGAGTTTGGCTAAATACTTAACGTGATTGACAACTAGATTTGTTTTGTAAGAAATTAAATTTTTCTGACCCACCAAGTTTGAATTTTGGGTATATATTAATGTTGATAGCAACTTGATTTTGTTTTTCACCCAAACAAATTTGCCTGAGCCACCAGATTCAAATTTTTCTAATCCACCAGATTTGAGTTTGGGTAAATAATTAACGTGGGTAACAACTAGATTTGATTTGTTCCCAATTAAATTTTTCTGACCCACCAGGTTTGAATTTTGGGTGTATAATTAATGTTGTCAGCAACTAGATTTTGTTTTGTACCCAAACAATTTTTTCTGAGCCAACAGACTCGAGATTGTATAAGTAATTAATGTGGGTAGTAATGAGATTTTATTTTATATCCAAACAATTTTTTCTGAGCCAATGGACTCAAGTTTGGGTAACCAATTATCGTGCGTAGCAACTAGATTTTGTATTGCACTCAAACAAATTTTTCTAAGCCACCAGATTTGATTTTGGTTAAATAATTAAAGTGGGTAGCAACTAGATTTGTTTTGTAGAAAAATAAAATTTTTTTGACCCACCAGGTTTGAATTTTCCGTGTATATTAATGTTGATAGCAACTTGATTTTGTTATTTACGCAAATAAATTTTCCTGAGCCACCAGATTCAAATTTTTCCAATCCACCAGATTTGAGTTTGGGTAAATAATTAACGTGGGTAGCAACTAGATTTGATTTGTTCCCAATTACATTTTTCGGACCCACCAGGTTTGAATTTTGGGTGTATAATAAATGTTGATAACAACTTGATTTTGATTTTTACCCAAACAATTTTTTCTGAGCCACCAGATTCAAATTTGGCTAAACAATTAGCGTGGGTAGCAACTAGATTTTGTATTTCACTCAAACAAATTTTTCTAAGCCACCAGATTTGAGTTTGGGTAAATACTTATGTCGGTAGCAACTAGATTTGTTTTGTAGTAAATAAAATTTTTCTGACCCACCAGGTTTGAATTTTGGGTATATATTAATGTTGATAGCAACTTGATTTTGTTTTTTACCCAAACAAATTTTCCTGAGCCACCAGATTCAAATTTTTCTAATCCACCAGATTTGAGTTTGGGTAAATAATTAACGTGGATAGCAACTAGATTTAGTTTGTACCCAATTAAATTTTTCTGACCCACCAGGTTTGAATTTTGAGTGTATAATTAATGTTGATAGCAACTTGATTTTGTTTTGTACCCAAACAAATTTTTCTGAGCCACCAGACTCAAGTTTGGGTAACCAAGTAACGTGCGTAGCAACTAGATTTTGTATTGCACTCAAACAAATTTTTCTAAGCCACCAGATTTGAGTTTGGGTAAATAATTGACGTGGGTAGCAACTAGTTTTGTTTTGTACCCAATTAAATTTTTTTTACTTACCAGGTTTGAATTTTGTGTGTATAATTAATGTTGATAGCAACTAGATTTTGTTTTGTAACCAAAAAATTTCTGGAAACTCTATCAATTAAGAAATAGTGTAATAAAGAAGATACCTAGAAGAAGAATTTATTCAAAATTGTAAAGAATTGAAAAAAGAAGGTAACAAGAAATTCAGAGAAAGAGCAATAGAAAATTTTGAAAGTGAAACAAGACAAAAATATATTTTTTTAATTTTATAAATTATACTTATGTGTATTATTTTATTCAAATTAGAAGCATTTCAAACGAAGGTATTTTTTTGTTTTATGAATTACACTTCTATTAAAACTCTAATTAATTACCAGGATATAACTTCAAAACTCAGCTCGTTTGTCAAATAAAACAACAGAGGTACAGCGACATTTGCGCGAGAGATATTTCAAATCACTCGAGTCTCAATAATATTGTAATTAAATGAAATATAGGAGTTCGGGGGTTTCCCATAAAAGTCTGACCTTATTAACAATTCAGAAAATCCATTTTTTTAACACTCTTGGAATAAGTTCTCACACTATGGCACTGATTTGACAGTTATTTTTTTTAACTTAGGACAATAATAAATTTTATAGATAAGAACACTTTTTTAGTGCACAAATCAGGTCAATAATGGTGGTAGTAGAAAAAATATTTTGATACCTAACAAAATTCTATTAGGGGATTTGTAACTATTTTTTATGCCAAAAATCAATTCCACCAAGTAAATTGTTAAACAATTCTCCTCTATTCTTTAGCTCAAAAATATTTTCTAAATATTAAAATATTTATAAGTTAAAAATTGTTTTGTGTTTTCAAATGTAACATTGTAACAAATTATTATAATACTAATTCATCAAAATTATGAATGGTACAAAATAATTATAAAGGTTAAAGTTATGCAGGAAACGCAAAGATAACATTATAAAAAATAGTCGAAATTAACAAAACAATATCATTTATTATTTTATTTTGGTAATAAAAATGCGGTTAAAAATAAATATTGATATATGCAGATAGAAATTTAAAACGGAAAAAGGTTAATATCTATCTATAAAAATAAGTATATGTGTATGTTATTTAATATTATTGCAATAGATAAATCCAATTAATAACACGTTTATTAAATAATACAAATGTAAAATTAAAGATCTAAAAAATAAATTTACGGTGAATACTATTTTCGCACATCTTTACCAAAATATCTAATGCAAAAATTTTATTGCACGCAAGCACAGCGATTTATCTATGTTTTTAACAATCCATCTATTCATCCTTGTATGCTTACGGGATTAATATTATATAAAAACAGCTTTTATAGATATCTAACCATTATTGTATACTTACGGGATTCACATTAAATAAACCGTTTTTATAGATTAATAATATAATAAGTAGTTATCAACCAAAAACACGATGGTTATCTAATTTTAAGATGTTAAGTATGGCTATAATATTTATTATATATTTAGGTAATAGTAGCATAGGTAATTAAATGAAATTGACAAATTTAATTATTACTTCGGTCCGTACCGAAGTATTAAAATCACGAAAAATTTTTGAAAATTTTCTTTTGCTTAAAATTACTTTTCTCGACATTTTAAGCCACCCACAACACGATTAAGTCTGGTTGGATGGATAATGTGGAGACGATAACTCAAGAACCAGTCAAAAATTTCAAAAATTCTTTCACCAATCGTCTTCTCGTGTATAGAAGAGGAACCCTATTGTTTTTGGGTATTCTACTTGTAACGGAAACTGGAGGGGTTGAAATTTGAAAAAATTCATATATCCGCCATTTTTTAAAAATAATAAAAAGAATTCTAATTCTAAATGTATCCTCTAATTTTTTTATATATATCTTACCTTAACTGGTATGCAAACAATGATCAGGATCAAATCTGAGCATGCCAAACTTGATAGAAAGACGTTGGTGACGCTTTTCATACGCCTGTATTTAAAAGTGGTAAAAATAATAAGAATATTACCAGTTAGGCCCAAAATAAAGGTGACGCTGTATACAATTAGCGTAGGAAGGAGTTCATTCCAATTAAAATTAAGATTGTACGTTGAATCGTCATAAGTGATGTTGCTACCATTTCCGATGAAGTAGTCGTAGTCGCTCATAACTTCTTGTTAGCAGAATGCCTCTGTAATTGAAGAAAATTATTTGAATAGATTGGAAAGGGGTTGTAATGTTTCATCATCGAAATTTGCCAATATCATATGGGTATTTCAGATAAATTAATTAATTCAATGGTTAAAATACACATATGCGAAAATGACAAATAGCATACTATAATACAAAGTGACGTAATCGATTCTAGAAGAGAATTACGTTTTCGGCGTACATTTCAATTTTGTTTTTATTTATTTATGCAATAGGTGTGTAAAGTGATACTTTTTTGAAAAAGGCAATTTACACAATAGTTCCATACAAAATTTTTTCTGTTACTTTTACACATTAATTATTTTTAGGTACAATTAACAGGAGTACAAACAATGTCGGAGAGTTAAGGGCTTTAATACTGCTGCTTTACCCTTCAATTTTTTTTGCAGTAAAAAAATATATATGAATTTCAAAGTTATGGAAAAGAATCATGTTTTAATTTTTAAATAAAATAGCCTGTATCATTGTCAGAAGGAATATTTTATTTAAGGTTAAATCGTCATATTTTGGGACAATGATTCTTCACTTACAATATGAACAATTATTAATAAAGAACCATGTGCAAAATGAACCTATATGGACTGTTAAATAAAATATGATTATTTAGATGCTTTATTTTTACTTTACGCACTAGTGCATAGAAATATTTTACCCACTATTATAGCATGTTTACTTTATACACAGTAGTGGTAAAAAGTTTCTTAAATTCAGTTTCTTTGAAAATTTCTTTATTTTATAATAAAACAGTTATGTCTATTTTATTGTTTTAATAGACGATATAATTCTTTTCCAGTTAGAAATTTATTTATGTTATTTCTATGTTCATAAATTTAACAATTCATTACTTACATGGTTTATTTTTCTAGTGAAAGAAACGACTAAAAATGTTATATTTAGCGCTTTTGTGTTTTAAATCAGGTAAATATTTCAGCTATTGTAATCAAAAAGTGTAAAGTAAAATAATGTTTTATTTTTTAGATTTTCCCATCTACATTCACCGCAAAAGTAACACTCATCTTTCATATATAGTACTCTGGGGAGTTAGGGCTGAAATAAATCATTATAATTTACTTAAAGTTAATCTCGAACTCGGCAATGCATTTAGAATTTTTTGTATAAAATAATTTAACAAGTTTAAACTTAAAGTATTATTATTTTTTTAAAGTTGAGCAATTACATCGAAGTTTTGGAAAATACACTTTTTTACACACGCTTTCTTCTTTAGAAGAGAATTAGACAAAGTTCTTGCTAAGATTGAAACTTTCAAAAAAATAGTAGGTTTCCTTTGGAAAAAACAAGACACAAAGTATATTTTAATAGAATAAAGCTGTATTGTGATGTGAAAAAGAAAATACCTATGAAATGATAGACCAAAAAAAAAAAATATATATTTTTTTTGTTGAAACATGATTAAACGAGGATCATAAACGAAATATATTTAATAATAATAATAAATTGTACAAGAGGAGCATAAAAATAGATATAAATAGTAAAAACATAAAATATAATACAAAGGATTAATTTAAAGATAGTTGAGGAGTAAAGTTTAAAGTTAAAGTTAAAGTTTAAATTGGTATATGCTGTGAGAGTAGATTATTCTTTATGTTGTGGATAATGTATTTGATTCATTAATTATTCATTATAAATTTTAACAGATTTGTACTGTAAATGATTTCTGAAACATGCTGAATTATGATGAGGAATGTGAAAAAGATTTTTACAGCGGACATTTAGAGGGTGTAGTGGTCATCTCACATCCAACTTATCCAAGAGTGTTTTAGGTTTATTTCCTTTTTTGACATTGTACAAAAGATTAATAAAATTATATTTACATTTACTATTCATTTTTAACCATTTAAGTTCATACATTTTATGATATACTCTATCATATTTTCGAAGTCCATAAATAAATCTAGCACAATAATTTTGTACCTTTTGTATGCTTGTGTATAAGAATCAATAAAGTTTTTCCATAGACGACATCTAATGAGAAAATAAACAGCACTAAGGACTCTGATAACATTTGTTTGACCTTCCAAGACGTGCCTTATGGAATATAACTTTTTTAAAGTCGAAAATGATTTTTTTAGAAGGTAGTTTACATGCAAGTCAAAATTGAGATTAGAGTCAAACAGAATGCCTATAGATTCTTTATAGAATCCGCTATAGGTAAAGTTAGTTGATCAATGTTTATGGAAATACTTTGACTAAGGTAATTTCGTTGTTATCAATTATAATTAGACCACATTTATTTTTGTTTGTTTATGAATAAGATCTTCATTTAAGGCATGTTCCGCAACTTGATAATTATTAATATCAATATTGTAATAAAGTTGGGTGTCATCGACATATGCTCTTGGCAGGATAAAATCGAAATCATGCTTTTGTTAATAATTTATCTACTGTTTTAATTCCACCATCGGCAGTTCAACCAGTTTTGAATCTACTAATAACTTTACATTTTACTCATAAAAACTGCGTATATGCCTGCAATAAACATTTGCATAAAATCTTACAGTTTTTATATAAAAACCCACTCGTATGTGTTTAGCCAAAATAAATATCACTGTCAAAGTCAACGCAGAAAAAACTCGAAACATTGATAAAAAAGATTTTCCGAATGAAAATGGTTAAAAAAATACTCCATGGCAATTAAGACCTTTCCAAATAAGGTTTAGAGTTCCCTGATGTATCATCTTACGTTGATTAAGATATATGTGGCTAATAAGTAAGAAATCGATATACTTAGCTCAGAAAGTTTTTATAGTAATTGGGGCTGAAAAATCTTAGTGTTAAAAATATCTCCTTTTATGAATTGATTCGTTTTTTGGCGCTATAATTTACAGAACTGATTTTTCAGTCCTGTCGGTAATGTGTTAAATGCTACATGCGTTTGTCATCATATTTTCATAACAAAACTAGCAATTATGACATGGACAAAATTTGTTTATTATTTAGATGTATCGACTGGATGAAAATGCATACTGAATAATCTCGATTTTTCCATTTACCGGAAAAATTATTATGCGAAAGTCATCGAAAAATATTTGTTTTACTTTATGTTTCGTATTTAACAAGAGCTAATTACTACATTATTTTTTCATTAATGAAGTAAATTTATTAACACAATCTCTGAAAATTGGGAGTACATATTTAAGATTCCATTTTGTAGAATATATAATAGGTAAAGAATGTTTTTAAATATTACTTTTTTCTATTGTAACAAAATGGTTTTTATTATATATTTTTCAATTTAAAATTAATTTTTTTATAGCTTTTATAAGCGTGTCAAAACGATACTAGTCAATTAGGCAGAGAAGTAGCATATTTATTGCCGAGATAGCATTTCATTGCAGTGAATCTGTTTCCCTGTCGTATTAAACATACAATTTTTTCTCAGATTGTGTGTGGTTAACAAATTAATTCATAATATAATTTTTTTTTGAACGGCCAAGACGAAATATTTTTAATATCTGTAAAAACTTAATTTATATTTTTTGTTTTGATGTATGAAAAATTGTACTATAAAAAAGGCGTAAATTTGTTTTTTGTTTTTTCAGATACATGTTTGAAATAAAAACGGATTTATTCACAATTCTAGTTTAATTTTCAGTAGTCGACTATCAAGATTAAATAAATACGAAATAGTTATTTATGCAACAAGTTTATAAAGTGATTTTTTCACGACTGTGAATTTGTCAACCACAAGAGGGAAAAAATGCACTTTACATACTAGTTGCATACATTATTTATTCTACTACTATTAAGTAATCTTATTTTTACGAAGTAGTGTGTAAGGTGAAATAATAAGATGCTAGTTGGTAATTAATGGTATATTCGAATGTTAAGAAATTAAACTAAATTTGAAATCATTTAATAACAAAATTAAAGCTCAAAATACGAACATTCTTTAATAACACGAACTTGAAAAAATGTAAAATTTGATTGCATCAAAATAAAAATGGCGATATCTCCACTACTTTTAAATTCCTTATGTATTATGACAGGAATGTCAAAACTTCGTGAAAATACTAAATCATAATATTTCCACTTGGTTTTATTCAATAAGCGAAATTTATGAAATTTCTGATATAAATTAAAGGTCAAAATTAATAAGTAATTCTCTCATTATTCTTACAAACAATAAAAAGTAGATATAGTTTTAAATAGTATATCTATAATAATAATGACTAAATATATATCAAGCGAAATTACCATTTTTAGCATTATTTAGATGCATCATTATGTATTTTTTACGCAAAAAGAAGTGCCGTGCAGAAGCTGAATAAAACAAACAATGATACAGTAGTTAGAAACAAAAAATAGGCTTGAATAATGACGATATATGAATTATAGTTATTTAATTATATTTTTTTTAATAACGTACATGTTATTATTCGCACTTGTGTGTCTTCGCCTAATAAATATTTTTTTTTACCTTAGCCTAATTGAGAGTCCGTTCCTGATACAAATATTTACTACCGTTAATTAATTTTTTTAAAGATAAATCGGAAATTTTTACTTTGATTTAATGCCCTGTTTATAGATCAAACAGATGTTCGTCATTGTTTATTTTTATAGAGAAAAACGACTTTCTCGTGAATCACTAATAGTATAATAAAAATGCACTTGCTATTTTGATTTGAATGTTAGTATATCAAACTCGAACTACCTAATTATATAGAGCAAATGGATTTCCCTCTAAAAAAATAAAATATGTAGTAAGTAATAATGCGTTTAAGGTTAATTTTATCCTTTTTTTATGAATACAGCACACAGTTATTTAATCATCAGAAGGTAATTGAGAAAAAAATAATAGTATTCTGTGAATATGTAAACCTAATGCATTGAGGTTGTCAGTAATTTAAATGCAAGTATCTATTTTTGGTATTTAACTTATTTATAACTGGTGTCGCTTACTTTTTGTGAAACATTCTACCGGTGAAATGAAGCCAGTACTAATGGGCCATTTACAAAAGGAGTATGAAAAATAACAATAGAATTTAAACCCTATGCAACAGATAGCAGATAGCTGTTTCATCCCTTCAGGACTCATTAGTGGCAATATACCCAGATGCATGGAATTCAAATATCATAGAACAATATTGAATACACACAATAGGTATATAGATATAACTAACGTCATCTATATATATTTTTGTTTGTTCTGCTGAATAGTCGGTAATTGAAGTCTTAAAACTAAGTTGGATTCATTTTATATAATATAACAGACGTGTCATTTAATTAATATTAATTATTAAACCTAAGCTAAAGGTTGTAGTTTTATGTGTCTAAATTTAAAATGAATTATTTTTTTTAATTTATAAATAATTTTATGGAAAAACGTTTCGTAAAAAAGCATTTTTTATTTATATTTTGATAGAATTGTCAAATTTCATCGCCAAAAATTTAACAATTCTTTGTTTTAAGATGGTAATTATCAGAATTAATGTTGGTCTCAAAAAGCTAATTATATAGAATCTATTACCATGCTTAAAAAGGAAATTTATATATAAGATGTAATAAAAGCAACAATAAGAGAATTGTAATATAGCAAAAACATTTTAACTTATAGGAAAAAGCCCAAAAACCATATAATGTAAAAAGCTAAATTCTAGCTTAGAACAACTTGTGTATTCCAATAACGTAGATGATACATATAATAGAAAATATAAAATGATTAAATAACATGTGGAGTAAATTGAAAGGATGGAGGTAAGGGGAAAATAATGTTTAAATGATTGGAAAAAGAGGGAAATGACAACCGAACCAAGGTTGTGAGTTTTGATTAAATGGGTTTTATTGTAGACCAATGACGTAACGGTAAGGGGACTACAGCAAGTCAAAGCCCGCAGCCCGTGGAGAGTGAATTAACGAATAAGATCGCGAGAAAACAATACCAGAATTGAATGCACTTCAATTTCCGTCAAAAGTTGTTAAAAAAATAAGCCCACACCTGTGAGAAATAAATAAGATCCTTAATCGTGGTAATAGGAAAAACGGAATTACTTAATTTTTTTAATAAATTATATTAAAAAATATAATATAGTATTTGTCGCCAAATTGGTTACAATGTTTATTTGGGATAACCTATACATATCACCAGAGGAAGTGGGGATGCATTTGCATTCGAACTTGCAGAAGAAAAACCCAATGATTCAATGATAAAAACCCCGTGGCGAATTCAAATATTTATTATTGATAATCTATTTTAATGGTGAAAGTTAATGCATTTTTAATAATTTTTTGAATTTTTCTGGCGCAATTTTCGCTATAAAGGAGGCCAATTTTAAAAATTTTATACGGAATAAATTTTCTTCATTTATCGAAACTTTTCAAATGAGCTATGACACTTCGATTAGGTTAGTAGTTTTCAAGATATTGCGGGTTGGAGTAAATTCACAAAAGTGGGCATGGTGCTTTTACCATGGGATCTATGGCGAAATGATGACTTAAACTTATATTTTTTGACTGATTTAAACCATATGGTCACTTTTTAAATGCCAACACTGTTTTGTAGTGAATTGATAACACCTTTTTAAGCTAACGCCATGGAGTAATAAAGAATATATGTCGATATTTTTAGGGAGCGGAAACTAATCAACTGCATTTTTGCAAGTAAAACTAGGTCACAAACCTATAATTTATTCTTGAATTATTGGGAAATTACGATTCCCTGGAAAAGAAGTTGCGAAACACTTATACGCAATAACTTTCATATAGGTCGATTCTGGGAGGAATAGCCACCCCAAAGATTCTTGTGCTGATTTCGTTGATACTAGTTATTTAAGCTATTAAGTTGTTAGGATAAGTATCTATGTTTTTGAATGAATAAAAGTAAATTAACAATTAATAGCATAACAAAGTACAATAGAAAAGTACTGAGAATGAAGGAAAGTAATTATAAGGAAGGAGCAGTAATAAGGGTTTGACAAGGAAAGAAGGCAAGCAACTACAAGTATAGAGAGGGAGAAAAGAATTGTGATGTCGGGAACATCGAAGAAATATGTAGACAGAAAAGGTAGAATACGGGTAAGAGATAGAATACACGAAGATAGGATTATGTAAATTAAGAATGAAACAAAAATTAAAGAATTAATATTTGCAATAATTAATTATCATCATGTTATCAAAGGGTTAAAGATTAGGTTAGTCAGTATCGAGGGATGAAAAGAATGGAAAAATGAATACTAATTACCAATTTAATAAATAAGTTTTATTTGAATTTTTCTTAGGGAAATTATTTGTATATTTATGTATGAATATAAATTATTTTTTATTATTTAGGTAATATTATCAGAGGGTAGACAATTTATTCAAACAGGATATATAAATTACCATAGCAATATAGATTGTATATTGAAGAGGGAATCTGCTTTACTATATATTGAATGGATTATCTGATATACTCTTTCAAAAAATATTAAATTCATATGAAAACATTTATTATGGAGCGAGATTACTGATTTAATTTTTTTTCTACTAGCCCTATTTTTTATTTATATTTTATAATGAAATTGATAAGATAATAAGTATATCAATACGAAGTATTTAATAATCTATAAATAAATAATTAAAAAAAAGATTAAAGAAACAGCTTCTTAAGTTTTGAAATTGTTATAAGAAAGTTTTTTTTAAACTCAACCATATTTAATTTTCAAAAATAGTTTACTATAAATTCAAATACTCTCGATACTCATTTTATCAAAGAGAAAACTATTAATGACAATATATTTTTTTTTATTGGAACGTAACTGACACTTAAAATAACTATTTATTTTTAGAATTTTTAATACTTGCAATTAAAAGACTGGTCTAGATTTTTAAATATTTACATTCAAATAAAATTTTTCTAATTCTAAAAAAATATACCAGGATAACTAAAGCTGTCTAAAGAAAATTTATGTTACAATAAATCCTCTCAAATAAGATGAATGAAATAAAAGTATTATATAAACTGACTACAATGGAGATATGTGCCTAAAAAAAGATTTATTAAAAAACCGATTTAACAATTTATGTATGTTCAGGGTGATTCACATAAAACTCCCCAAGATAATATTTTGGTAACAAACAAGGATTTTTAAATAACGTAATATTCGATCACTACATATAATAGAGAGCTTTATTTTTAAGTGAGTAGCAGTTTATTATAAACTTTTACAAAGAAGGCGTTGAAGTGCAATATTATTTTTACTGGAATATCGGAACATTAAAACGTAGTAAATATATTTACATATCATCGATTGGATTCCTGTACACTAAGTTGTTTAGATGCCCTTAGAGGAAAAACTAACGGTGTTTTATGAAATGATCGTGCATGCCACCTGATTGATTATTCCATTAGTTCCTATTCATCTCGGGGGAATTGTTTTTTCACTAACCTATTATGAAACATATTTTTTTCATAAAAATTTGGATTACTCGTGTTATTTAATCTTTAACATGGATTTTCATCAAATAAAAGCCACTTCCATTCAAGATTTGGACATGATTTAAAAAATCTTTTTATTTTGAACGACAACCGTAAATTCCGAAATTTTGAAAAAACTATAGATGTTTATTTCAGTAAAATAAATTATTTCACAAAAATTAGTTAATATCGAGAAAGTACTTCTTTAGCTTTATAGGTACTTGGGAAAAAAGTGTTTTTCTTGATTTCTCAAAAACCACATTGCCGATTTTGGTGAAAGACACAAAGAAACATAATTACCGCAATATAAATAAACCAATCACTTTTTTCTGTATATATAAAAAAGACTTGACTGTCTTCGTTAAATTATAAATATTTTATTACCTACTGTTAATTGCGTATGTACCGAAATGGGACTTAAAATCAAGGGGCTCCTCTCAATTTTGTGCCAATATGGGTTATTTTAATTTCGGTTATCTGTTCGATGTGCCGATTTTGGAATCGCCCTATTTCTTTTTAATATATTTGTGTCGGACGATAATAATCCGTAATCATCAATTAGGATTATTTAAAATATTCAATACTTAATGGATGGTTTGTAGCCGTTTAAAACTTTCATAATTTTTCAAATTGGTAGAGGTCGATTAGGAAACTTGGAAGACCCTTTAGGCTTGAGGAGCGTATTTTCACATTTTTTCTTATTTTTATGATATGTATTAGCAAACATCAAAATAAATTATTTCAGACACTACTGATTAAACATTGTTAAATTAGTAGACTTAACGACTTAAGAGTATATACAGGGTAGGTTATACCAGATTTAAACGGATACAGCTTAAGGGGAAGTAGTGTATACTTAGCTTAGTCCAAAACATCCGTTTATAAATATTTGATTTTTTACTGAAAATTAAAACCTACATTTTTATTTAACGTAATGTATTTAAGAAAAGTGAGGTAACATTTAAATTTTTGGAATTTGTTTTTAAAAAGTGAAAAATTAATATGTGACTAGTGGGGTCGACAACTACATTTCTTGAATTATAATTAATTTCAATAAACACAGTAATTCTAGCTGTTTTAAAACGAAAAATTAAAATTTAACAAACTGTTTTATTTAGAGCTTAATGTTAAAGTTTGTAAGACCGTAAACCTAATTTTTGTACTTAACAATTAGATAAAGAGAATTACTATGTAACAGATCAATTTATTTCCAAATTCATTTAAAATATCCTACATTCTAACCAACGTGGTGTAGTGATTGAAAAATTTATAAAATAAAGTTTATATTTCTGATAATAGTGATACAATTTTAAATAAATACATAAATGAAATTATTACAACTATATCTACCTTATTTGAGGAAAATGACACTAATATTGTAAAATTTATTTAAAATAACATAATATATATCCCCGTAGTGCGCTAATAACGCAAACCAATTTATGTGAGGTTATCTTTGTTGAAATAAAAAAAAATAAACATTTTTTTTTTAAATAATTATTACATAATACATTTTCCATTAGAATATATTAATATTTATACTATGTTAGAGTCGAGAAGATAAATTTTTTTCCTAGTAGGAGCTAATTTTTTATCATTTCCCAGTATTAGAGAAAAATGAAAAGTTATAAGGAAATGTCAAACAATTGTGAAAATTATTAAATGTTCTAGTAGTGGAAAAAATAGTGTATAAACCACGGTATAGAAGATTTTTCTCGGAGCCCGGCTGAGAAAATATCTTCTCTAGCAGATACACTTAGAATAAAAGTGTCAGAAATAAAATAGATCACCTTATATGCAAATATAACAAATTTTTCATTTTTCAAAATTATTTTGTATATGTAGCCGATGACTGGTAATTAAAATTCAATACCCGTGAAGAAATTAGAAAACCAAATGTAGAAATCTGGTTTTGTGATTAAAAAATTCAAATATACATAAAATGGGTTTTTCTACTACTATTTTTCTTGGAAAATAACTTGTTTACCTTTTGCATGCGAAATCTATTTTTGTACATAAAAAATATGGTAGTAGAAAAAATATTCTATGCAACTAGTGTGTAAAGTGCCTTTTGTCACTCATGTGATTGTCGCACTCGCCTTTACACTCGCCAATGCAGTAATTATCACACAAAAAAAAAACAATTTAAATAATATTGTTATTAAAAATTTGAAAGTCTATTTTTATTTTTAGCCAGAGGTTTTTATTGTTTTAAAAATAGAAAAAGGAAATGGTCGTACACATTGTAAGTGGTCTGTGATGAATATAAAACACTATTTAAACTGATGTCCATATTTGTATTAGTAACAATTTTATTAAAAGAACTATTCTATACTAGATCAAGTAAAATTAATAATTATCTAGATTTTACTATATTATGATAACATTTTTAAGGCAATGCGGTCATATATAAAAATTAAATAAAAAATTCTAGTTATAATAAGAATATAAGCCTACTGAAGGTGGTTAAATGTGAAATAAACAGAAACGTTTATTTAAAAAAACGTTTTTTTTTCTATAATTTTTGACCGCATGTCATTAAAAATATTAGTATTATCATTTATCCATTAAATAATTCACAAAAAATGCAATAATAAACAATTTCTTATGAAGCGAGAAAAGTTTTGTAGCGTATATCTCAAATTATTTCATATTTTTTATCGATTTAAAATCCTGAAGCGACAAAAAATTAAAAAATATATATAAAATTTTGTTGTCAAAAATATTTCATTAATTAAAAGATAAATGTGAATATAAAATAAATTCTTCGCTGAGTTTAGTGTTATCTTTATTTTAAACAAATAAATCTCTGTTTTAAATCAACTGATGTTTTATTTTATTTATCCAATATTCGATACACTTTGTATAGAGATAAAATAAAATAATTTACACTATAACAATAAATATTTAAATTTATTTATAGACGCTAGATATAAAATAGTTATTTAAATTTCTACCAATAATTAATTTGAGTTGTTAATTATGTTCATGCTGCACTAAATAAACATCTAGCATAAACAATTGCACTATCACATGCGAGATCTTTACAAATTCACACTTACTTTATTTTTTTACTTTACAGTTGAGCGACGTAAAAATGTAACTGATTTCCTTGAAACTCACTCTGTAAGGATATCATGTCAGTTCAGAATTTAGGAGGATAACTGGGAGCCTATCGTCGGGATGCGTCTATATATCACCAGTGTTAAAGTGCGTTGCCTCTAAATTTTCTATGAACGTATTCTGCACGCAGATACTTCAATATTTGTGAACGTTATATTTATACAGGATCGTTCGAAAAAGTAACATAAAATTAGACTACTTTACATGAAGGTAAAAAATCACTATTAAGAAATCATAGGACAAAACGAAGAAATCGAAAGGAAATTTTGTTTCACGAATTTTGATTAAAAATACTGACTCGATAAATAAAACCGTTATCGATCCATAGAATTTGCAATTTATAAAAATACTTTCTCTAACCAGAAAATAAAACTTTTTGCATATTTCAATGCATTCAGAACTATTAGGTACTTATACAAGTTACTCAAGTATACTTGCACTAATAACACATGATTGTTGATTATTTCTTAAGTAACTGATCTTAATTAAGGAATATCCAGTTGTCGTGGAAATAATATCCAGTTCTAATGAAAGGGATATCCTGATGTAAATTATGATTAAATACTAGCGTACGTTTACTATACAAACTTGGTAACTGTAGGTCCAGATAAGTTAAATGACGTCCTTATAGGTAGTATCAGTAACTTATTTTTAATTGCTAATTTAGATTTCCATCCATCTCTTTTACTTTAAAATAGTTTTATTTTCCTTTTTGATTATATCGAATATCAAGGGTCATTGGAAGAAGATAACGCAACTTCTAATAGATATTTACTCCGTTGATTCAATAAGCGCTGAATTCAGGTCGTACACTTACATTATTTACCCAGCGGTGAAATTTAATTCTATAATAATCCGAATTATATTTTCTTTAATTTTAACCTAAATTTGTTGATCCTAATATAACTTTGGTCAATATATTTTACACTACCACACTGAATATAATCGATTACATCATCAGATGACTTGATGTGGGACTTGCTACATCTATTGTTCATTTATATTTTATTTATATTTTTCGAATGCGTTTGACGCTCTTGACAATCAATTGTTATGTCTCTAATTTAACCATTACAATGTCGATGATATCTCCTTGAAATTCTTTAAATACTACCTTAGTAACCGTTATCAAAAAGCCGAGCTAAAAAAAAATTATATAGTTTTTCGTGCCTTTCTTCAGTGCCACATATTCGAAAAATGATGAGCTTAAATGCTTATCATCCGTAGGTTTTCGAACTTTTGAGTAAAGAAAATAATATTTGTTTGGGTTAAAATAAAAAAAAAAGTAGTTTAAATAGATTAACTCTGTCAGGCTGAAACATTAATTTTCTGCTATTATCTAATTTAATCTTATATGGTGAGGTTTTCCTACACCTAATGGCGCCATTAAGCATCAGTAAGTCGCCCCGGAGCGTCACTGCAAATAATAATAATATCCAACCTGCCCCCGCACAAGTCTTTGGCTTCTGAGGTTCACTCG
Organism: Neocrepidodera transversa; assembly: GCA_963243735.1. Classification (NCBI taxonomy): domain Eukaryota; kingdom Metazoa; phylum Arthropoda; class Insecta; order Coleoptera; family Chrysomelidae; genus Neocrepidodera; species Neocrepidodera transversa. The sequence continues at coordinate 7,735,677 of OY725339.1, forward strand.
TAATGGGATGAAATATAGGGAGAGTATTATTATTATCATTATTATTATTATTATATTATATTATTACAAAACAAGTTGAGGGGAAAATTATATTGAATATAATTTTATTTATTGATGCGACATGCAATTTGACAGCAAAGATTTAATTTTCTGTTATACCGAAACTGTTTAAAATTTCACTAAATGAAAAATTCAAATCAAATTAAAAAAGTACAATACGCCTAAATAAAACAATTTTTCCACAGCGAAAGTTGTTGGTGAAATTAGAAATTTGTTTATGGTTTTTTTTTAACAGAACAGTATTTAATTTGGTCCAAACAGGATGTATCACTTTGTATGACACAAAAATGTACATTTAGTTAATGAGAGATATATTTTATAATGTTATTAGAATCTGTTGACCACTTTCATATATTTCGTTTCTAAATTTTTAGATAAGTTGTGTTTTTATTCTAAAAATAGTTTTGTTATAAAAATGAAAATTGAAAAGAGGTAACAAAAATTATAGTATAGAACATTACTTCAAGGACAGAAAAATTTAAAGAGGTTTCCACTTAAAAATTTCGAAAAAATATGTACTGAAAAAGATAAAACAGTAGAAAACGCGTCCCTTGGACGTTGTTTTTTTTAATGATTTCACCAAATAATTTTAAAATAGTACTTGCTATAATTGGAAATATCTTTAAAAAATAAAAAGCTTAGAATATTGCATTACCCTCGTAATATTTCACTATTTGTTCACCCTGTATTATTATACTATAAAACATAAAACTTCACTCTTGTTAAAAAAAACCCGCTAAAATATATTTTTTTTTGTAAAACTCGGAATATTACCAAACATTTTTAATTGAGCTCATATCAAAAATCGATTTTTGTCTATAATATAAAAAAAATATTGTATTGCTTTTACCATATACAAATAGGTTTCGGGGTGAGATACATACATTTCATATTTTTAAATTTATTAATCGCATGGAAAACTTACTTAATTAAATTTGCTTACCACAACTTTTGTTTATCTATATTGTATTTTATATCATAAAATGCAACATGTGCTTTTTTCGAAAAATTATCGCTTTTGGATTCACTATAAAGAGGAAAGGTTCCTTAGATTTGGCACATTTCGTTGATCACCAAGTAATTCAACATGTGGTCACCAATTGTCCTGTGTTTCTTAGGTAAGTTATTTTACGTTCTATATATATTTTATAAATCAATATTTAATTTTTTTTTACTAAATAACTAGTTTAAGGTAAGTGATTTAAAAAAATATTCTGGTCATTGTGCAAATTTAATTTTTAGTAATATTTTAACTAACCAATATCATTATAACAATTTTCAGGATTTTTGCATTATCAATAACTGAATATATAAATTAACGTAAATCTCCTAGAATTTAAATTATTAAACTGCTGCTATGGAATAAAAAGGGATTTTTTTTATTTTTCCTTAATCTAAATAAATACTTTTAATTAAGATTAAAATCACAAAGGTGTGAATGTATGACTAAATTGTTCATTTTTGTTCTGAATTTTTAAAATTCTGGCCTAAAATTGCATTTTTATGTTTTTGGTGTAAAGATAAAGTTATATCTTTTTGAGAATTTAATTTTAGTTTAGGTAGTAATGTAATAAATATAATTTTTGAGACTAATTTGTAGCTACCTACTATACTTTTAAAATGAGTGTTTAAATACAAGATAATTTTATTATTTATTTTTTATTATTTTCTAGTGGGCTTCGCCTGTGCTATAAACAGTCCTGGCTGGAAACAGGGATCTGAATATGTATACAGTATTCGGGGACGTTCCTTAGCCAGCCTTAAGGAAATCTCCAACCAGCAATCAGGATTTTTATACAAGGCCACTCTCAGGATTCAAACCCTATCCAATGGAAATCTCAGGGCTCAAATCAGCAAACCTCAATACGATGATATCCATTCTGAATTATCAGACTGGCTCAATCCCATTTCCGAGGAACAACTTAGTTGGAAACCTCTAAAAATGAGTAGTAAGCCTTTCGAAGTTGAGATGGAAGAAGGTAGAATTACTGGCTTAATAGTAAGCAAAGCTACACCAGTTTGGGAATCCAACATGATTAAGAGTTTCATGTCCCAATTCCAACTTAACACCAATGGAGCTAACCTCGTCAGAAATAAACTTAATATTCTTCCTCAAAACGGAGATGGGTATAACGATGCTGTATATACTGCTATGGAAGATACCGTCACAGGCAATACTGAAACATTATACCAAATTAGACCTTTGCCAAAATACGTCGTCCAAGCCACCGAAGAAGCTCGTTTTCTTGACTCTGCTAAAGATGGAGATGTTATCGAAGTTATTAAACACAAAAATTACACCAATAACGTCGAACTTCCTGCCTACCATTACGGATTCGAAGGACTTCAACATGGAAAACCAGCAACTAACCAAATGGGAAATTTCTTTGTTAGAGAATCTACAAGTCGTATCGTATTGACAGGAAGTTTAAAACGATTTGTTATCCACAACTCATTCACAATCAATGAAATCTACGTTAGTCCCATGTTGAAAGAACAAAAGAGTGCTGTAGTCGCCAGTATTGTTAATACTACTTTGGAAAAAGTCAAATCTCAAGATCAACAAATTCCAGAAGTAGACCAACCAATCCGTATTGGAAACCTTGTCTATTCTTACGAAACCCCCTTCTCTCAATCCAATGAAGTTCATGCAAAACCTAGTTATCAATGGAGAGAAAATGAGGATTTAAACGAAAATACCGAAAACCAAAGGTATAGAAACAATAATATCAGAAATCCCCGTTCACTTCGTCAACAAGAAAACTATAACCAAAAAAATGGTTATAAACAAGAACTGTCTGAACTCAAGGAAGCACCTAAAAGTCCAATGTTACCCTTTACCATGGGTTATGAAAGTATGTCAATCAAGAACAAAGTAAATGTTGAACAGGAAGTACAAAAATTAGCTAGAGAAATCGGCAAGAGAATGCAAGATCCTGAAAGAGACCATCACGAAGAGCTTTTGGATATGTTTACAACCATGGTTTCTCTTATTCGCATTATGGATGATGGAGAAATTCAACAGGCTGCCAAGGAATTGTACACCAACAAACAACATGGTCTAGAGCGGGCTATTTGGGCATCTTTCCGCGACGCAGTTGCCGAATCAGGTACAGGACCCGCCCTTCTTGTAATCAAAGAATGGATTCAAACTAGTAAAATCAAGGGAGAAGAAGCTAGTCAAGTAGTAAATGCTATGACCGATAGTGTACGCCAACCAACCATTGATTATTTCAAGACTTTATTTAATCTCGTTAAAGAACCAGAAGTAAAAAACCAATGGCCCTTAAACGATACCGCTCTCTTGGGATTCACCGATCTTATCCGTAGAGTTTACGTTGACAAGCATGAATTAAAACAACATTTCCCCGTTAAAAGCTTCGAACCCTTCAGGACTGAAGAAGGAGAGCAATTTGTTAAACATGAAGCTATACCATATTTTGAAGAAGAACTGAAACAAGCTATCCAACGTACTGAAACTCACAAAATCCATAATTTGATTCGCGTAATTGGAAATACTGGTTCTTATTACATATTACCTGTTTTCGAACCTTACTTGGAAGGAAAACATCAAGTTTCTCAATTCCAACGAGTACTTATGATCTTGGCTTTAGAAAAACTCGTAGAAGTTCACCCTCAAACTGCAAGAAACGTTCTTTTCAGAATCTACCAAAACCCTGCAGAAACCAGACAAGTCAGAATTGCTGCTGTCCATCAACTTATGCGCACTCAACCAACAACTGAAATGCTCCAAGTTATGGCCCGTTACACCAACTTTGATTCTGATGACTATGTAAACGCCGCAGTCAAAACCTCCATTGAAAATGCCGCTGAAAGATTTGAATCCCAGGAACTGTAAGTTTTTAATTGAATTTAAAAATAACTTTACATTAACTTTTACTATTTTTCAGTCATGAAGCCGCCCAATTGAGCAAACCCCTTCTTACTGAAAAATACTTAGGTCTCGGTTTCGGAGCTAATTACCTTCGCCAATACTTTGTCGAAGAATTACAAAGGGCTTACAAACAAGAAGCTCAAATTTTTGGAAGTAACGATTCTTTGTATCCTCAAGGATTACATTACACCCTTAATGAATTTATAGGAGGACTTAAACGCAGACTTGCTAATGTCCAAGCTATGATCTCTAGTATTGATGATTTACTTCAAGTCGGAATTGAACAAACCGAAACATACCAAAGACAGGAAAAACGTCAACAAGAACAGTCTCAAGAACAGGAACAAAACCAGTGGTCCAGTCAAAACATTGCCAAATTGTTGAACTTACAACCTGAAGATCAAGAACAATTAGAAGGATTCATGCTGTTCGAATTAGGTAACTACAGAAACATGTTCTCATTCGACAACAGGACGGTAGAGGGACTTTCAGAAGCAATCCGCGAATATGAGGAGGATCTTAAAAACGAAAGGGAAATCAGCATTTACAAACTAAGCACTAGAGAAATGGCAATTTCCTTCCCTACCGAAGTTGGTGTTCCATTCTTGTTTACCTACGACATGCCCATGGTTCTTAAAACTCAAGGAAAATTAAGCGCCACTGCTCAACCTGCATTATCTCAAAACGGAAAATTCCAAACTCCAGAAAAAATTGAACTTAACGCCGATCTGAGAATTACCGTTTCAAGTAAAGTACAGAGCAGATTGTCTCTAACTGCTCCATTTAACCACAAACAATACTTCGCCGGTTTCGACAAGCACTGGCAAGTAAATGTTCCAGCTCGTCTCCAAGCACAAATTGACGTTAAGAACATGAACGCTGAAATTGAAGCTGAATTAAAACCAAATAAAGAACACAATCTCTTCCATTACGTTACTCGTCCATATACTTCTAAAGTAGATGTTACCAATTTTGAACCAATGACAGCTCAACAAAACACTAAGCAAATCAAACAAGATGACTTACAATCTTTCGACTCTACATTTGGCAAGAAAAATACTGGTATGGCATTCCGTGTTCAAATGATTCACTCTAGACAATTCTTAAATGTTGCTAATATAGGCCATTTCGTTCTTAAACAAATTATTGGCGATGAAAATGAAGTTCAATACAGTTTTCTTAATGTAAACTACTTGCCTCAGGAATCATCTGCCCGTAAGGCCGTTATTCGTCTTTCTTACGACCAAAAATACAGATCCCAAACCAACTCTGAATCTTCTAGCGAATGGATTCTGAATGAAAATGATGAACCCTCTAAACGCCAAGAAGAACTTATGAAAAAAGTTGCTGCTAACATTAAGAATGTCCAAGTAGTATCTCTTGACTCCAGCCTTGAATTTAGAGGAGAACAACAAATTAAATACATCCTCACCGGAGCAGTAGCCAAGAGCAACGTGGACCCTAAATCTCGCGTCATGTTCTCTTACAAGAGAAGTTCAAATGGTTCCCCAAAACCTCAGGAATTCCACGTCGACGCTAAGAGCTATATTCCCAACACTAATGCTCTTGACTTGGAATACACGTTACAAAACGACCCAATGGCTAATACCGAAATCAAAGTTAAATTTGGTAACTCTCAAGAATCACTTTCAAAAATTGAAGCTCAGTTGAAATACCGCAGAAGTGAGGAACGCAAACAATACTTAAAGGAATTGCCCACGTACAAACAATGTAAAGAAGAAATGAGTGCCGGAAACAAACAATTGCCAGCTTGTCTTAATATGACTATGATCTCCAATCTTCTCGACTCTGTAGACTTACAAGTACACCACGAAAACTTGAAACCTGAATGGCTTGAATATGTACAAAGATACTTCCAAGCACTACAATTCTACGCTGAACCCAGCCTTCAAATCATTAACAAGGACATGTCATTAAATGAAAACGAAATCAAAATGCAAGCTAATTTCCACCCTGATTTGCGAGCTGTCAATGTTACTGTCAAATCTCAAAACCAAGAGTCCAGATTTAAGAACATCGAAGTTACTGAAATCAGTCGGGCAATTTTAGTAGTCCATCCTGTTTTCCACGTTACTAACCGCTTGTCCAGCGAAGTCTATGGCTTTATAAACTACAGACGTAAGTATTTCATTTTAGTTAAATTTGGCTAAAAAAACATTTTTAATTTGATTTTTTTTAACTCATTGTTTTAGCATCCTGTGTCGTTGACAAAACCCATATCAACACATTTAGCAACTATACCTACCCTGCTGATATTGCCAAACATTGGACCGTCCTGCTCCAATACATCGCTGGTAACTCTCAAAGAGCACAACAATCTATCCAAGAACAATTAAGATCTCAACCTGAAAACTACGTAGTTCTTGTTCGCGAAAATCCAGAAGCCACTAACAAAAAAGACATCAAAATTGTGTTCAGCACTCCTAAATCAGACTATAAAGTAGTAGAAATTGAAATGACACCAAATCAAGGATCTGAATCGAAAGCTAAAGTTTCCATCAATGGACAAGAAACTAAAGTAAACGAAAAGGAGAGCCATGATATCAAAGAAGGATTAGTCCAAATTTACGCTTTGCCCAATGGTGAAGTCAAAGTTGAGGTTCACAAAGCTTTCTACGTAATATATGATGGTACCCGCGCTAGAATTACTACCAACCAAGGTAAATTCAAAAACAGTATTGCCGGTCTTTGCGGTCAATTCACAGACATAGAAGCCGAAGACTTTACTACTCCCCAAGCTTGTGTCGCTCGTGACCCTGAAGAATTCGTCAAAAGTTACGAAGTTGAAGGACAAAGAGGTAAACAACTCAGAGACAGCTTCCAAGGACAGAGCAACAAATGTGTAACAAAGGAAATTCCCCGTTACGTTGATGTCATCGTTCCCCGTGACTACAGAGTAAAGCAACAATCAGAACAATCCAACAGGTGCACCTACTTCCAAACTAAATACGTCGAAGAAAATGGACAAACCTGTTTCACTACTCGTGCCCAACCATCCTGCAGCAGCCATTGCCAGCCCAAAAGACAGATCACCAAGAACGTCCCTGTCCACTGTGTACACCAAAACAGCAACGTCGCTGAATTATGGAAAAGGCAAATCGATAATGGAAGCAGCCCTGACTTCAGTAGCCAGCAAGAACATAAGAATGTTAAAATGACTGTTCCAGATAGCTGCTCCCAGTAAATAACGACTGCAATTTGTATTGTTTTAGAATTAAGCGCATTTAAAAAATGTAAAAAAAATATGAGAATAAATTTGTTTTAATAATATTTCTTTTGTTTTTATTCATATGCAAGTATGAAGTGAGTAAAAATATCTTAGATATCTATCTTATTACCTCTTGTATGAATTGTCTAAAAATATTGATTTATAAATTTAGAGATTTAACAAAATAAAATTCTTTTTATATTATATTGAGTCCCCGAAAATATGGGTATAAAAGAAATGAATAACATTATTTCAGTAATATCTAAAAACCTATAAATAAAAAAGAATTTGTTTGGTTTTAGTAGTTTCAATTAATTACATAAAACTTTTTGTTTCATGTTCGTCAAATTTTAAATAAAAATACATAGACTTGCAGATGGCAGTCAGTTATTATAAATATTTGCTGCACATTGTAAAGGTTTTTAAAGTTTTAATGATCTTACCCTTTTGGAAAATGTTTAGGGGAATTATAATTAATTTGCAACTACTTTTTCAGTATAAAGTTAAAAACATAAAATATATTAGACACATATTAAATTTTCACAAAGAATAAATGCGAATAATAATTATTACTTAGTTTTTAATATAACAAATTTCGACAGGCAAATTATGATTTTAGACCGAAAACTAAATCCCTTATTTTACCGAATAGGCTCAAATTATTTTACTAATAGGACTTAACGGTCTTACATATTTACAATAAAATAAATCATGTTTTCGTTTATCGATGATTAGATCATCCTGTGTGTTGAAGAATATCGTCACCACTAACCAAAACTACACTTTTTAAAACACTCTACGTACGTTTCGCTAACTACGTTAGCATCATCAGGAGTCAGTTTATCATCGACTCCTGATGATGCTAACGTTTCTGAAAATAGATCCAAAAATCTTCTTATTTATTGATATCTCTACAAGATTTCCTCATATCACGCAGTTAATTTCTTTTTATGGGTTTAACGAATTAACGAAGTATTTTCATAATAATTTTTTAGGGTTTATTAATTTATGTTCTTACTATTAGTTATTTATTGATTGTTTTTGTAATTCAATATAGATATTTTAAAATAAACAATAAAATTTGTTGTATTGGAAAATAATATTTTGGTATATATAGTGTTTTTTACTATTTTAAAATTTTATGTTATCCAAAGTATACAAAAATGGATTTTCTAAGATTATTTTTTTGTTATTGTCAGGCTATATATTTTCGGTTATCATATATTCAATTAACATTATTTTTGGCAAAAATAAAATAATATACATTCTCTAAAATAATACAGTGGTGTAACATGTATGTTTTACGTTTTTATTTCAACTGTTGAAAATATTTATGACCTAACTATTGCCAAGAGGAATTTTGATTTATAAAATATTTATACCAAATAGCTGTTTGAGTTTTCGATTTAAATCATCTTGTATATCGACAAGTGTTTTAAAGTCATATGTATGGATATAATTTGAAGTAACATATTTTAATAATTTTTTTTTAATATTGTATCTATTAGTAGATAAAACGTTTATTAATTTTAAAGATTTAGTAAGTAAAGGCAATGACATTTAGAATAAAACTTTACATTTCTTGTACACAATCTAAACGTCATCCTACCCTCTAGTCCAATTTTTCTGAGCAGAACAGTGTACAGGGCCATAAAACTCGCCTAATATAGCAACTAAAAATATGCGGTTTTTTCATGATATTTAAAATATTTATGAGAAGAGCGCGTCTATGCTACATTTATCAAATTAGTCTAGAAAAAAAAGTTGATAGTCATATCACTTTTACTAAAATTATTTTAAAAAAAGTGCCACAGTCGCTCTCTAAAGAATTAACTACAGAATCGATTGGTGAAAACCGCAGCTTCCTATCTTTAATATTAACGGAGCGCTCGTCCAAAAACGATTTGAGGCAAGATAACATATGGTATTGGCGCCTCTTAAATATTTATGTAGGTATGTTAAAAAGTGGATGTAATCCTATTAGCCACTGTCGATTTTAATTAATAAAATTTAATATAAAAAATTACATACAAATTGCGATTGTTGCTTAGTTATCTAAGAAAATATAAATATGCAAGTAAGAAAATAATGTTTTTTTTGCCAGATAAATAAATTATTAAAATAACAATAATAATTCTCAACTATGTTTGGTTCTATATATAATTTTTTATCTTCAAAACCATTTTCGATATTTTCACATTATTTCTTCATATGTGACGTGATAAATAATAACTATTATTTTTACATGCAGTTAAATCTTTTTTATGACATTATGAACTGACTCTTTAAAGTCTACAATTACTTCTTTAATTTTAATTTGAATTGTGAACTTCAAACATTCACCTAAAATTATATTATTATAATTGCTATTTTTTTAAAGCTAAATAAATTTTTATTGTTACTTTAAAAATAAAAACCTTCACCAAAAAAAAATACAAATTAATATTTAATTAAAAAAAAAACAATTTTAGTTTTCAAAATTATTATTGTTTATATAAATAACGTCAGATTTTATCAGTTATTTATTGCTCTTTTTACATTTGTGTTTTTACTTGCTAATAGAGCAACAGCAGATAGGTTTTTGTTTCAAATAAATTCTGGACATTCATTTTATTCATACCCTATTGTTTTATAATGAAATAATAGTTTTTACGTAGATAACTGTCTATAATAGTGTTAATTCTGAATAAGAATTAAATGAGTTTATTTATAAGATATTATCAAGGATACTTTTTGGATTATCTTTTCCTACTATGTTAATTTCAAAACTTCTATGACAAAAATTTTAGTCCAATAAAATTGTATGTGATGTTGAAATACGAGATGATTTAAAAAAAATTCTTAGGTATGGGAAAGGATTCAGATATTTTAGTTTTTTTTTTTGAAATAAATACGCAGAAAGTTAATGTTCTTTAAAAATATTTAATGTATTTATACCTTTTGTAATGCTTCTGTTGCTTTTTTTGGAATCATAAAAAGTCTATGTTCAACTTATGACAGCAAAGTCTAGAGTTTCTCCAATAAACACATTTGTCCATATCATGTTTAGAACTTTTGGCAGCTAATATTGGAGTTGAGTTATTGATTTCCCTTTTTGCAAATATAGCTGTAAATCTTTCTATTTATTGTTGGTCCTTTCTACAACAGTCTAACTTGGATAAAATGAGAAGACAATTGGAAAACGTGTTCAGAAAATTCGTTAAATTAATTCAGTATAAATTGGTCGGACGGACCTATTTGGCTTTGACAAAAGAAATGCCGTTGACCATCAGGATTTATTTAATTTATTGGAGGCTCCTTCAAAAGAAGGTTGTAACTTGGTACTATAGCTATTTTGAAAATTTTTAATTTAATTTCTTGGTTTAGGAGTTTTTAGTGTGTTGATTTATGGAATATCCTTTTCATATACAATCAAGTAGAGGTAGCTGTATATTTAGAATTGGTTTCAAGGTTATTGACTGATGGTTTTTTACAAGAACTAAGAAAATTCATAGACCTAGCGGACCTTCAGTAATTTTCAGGGATATTGGGATAAACTTTGTAGATGCTGGAAATTTTACTAAATTTGTAGATTAGAATAAAATTCTTAAGTATTCAGTTGTGAAGAAGTTTTTGTGGAAGTTTAATCCTCCAAGACCGGCTAATGGGATTTGTTAAAACCAATTTTTGTAACAATCGTTTTCAAGCATGTAGAATAGTGTAGAAATAAAGGCTCCCAAAAAGGGGTTGAGTTTTTTGCAAACACCTCATAAACTAAAAACGTTAGGAAAAAATTAAAAATATGATTAATAAGGAGGAAGAAATTTCCAAAAAAAGTCTTTTAATTTAATGCTGAAAATAGGGCTCTACGCGATGAGCCCAACGTCGTCGTAGGGCTGCCGCAAAATAAGCCGCAGCAAGTAAACACATTTTTCTACGATCGTGCAAAATTTACTATTTTTGCACTATCTACTGTACTAAAAATTTAACTTTTTATACTAGTGCGAAAACTACGCAAAAAAATCAAAAAATCACTGGAAATGAAGTTTGTCCATCAGTTACTATAGTTAGTTGCTCTAACTGAGATATTAAAATTGAAATTCAATCAAATAAATAAATAGTTTTATGAAAATAAAGTTAATAATATTTCTTGTATTGTAAAATTTGAAATGGAAAATTTAATTCGATCGTAGATTGCAGCTCGAGACTATTTTTCTACTTCTATTTTATAATTCGCTAATTAAAAGATTAAAAGCTGATACAAATTTTTTAGTTAATAGAATCAAATTATTTTTAGCGAAGTTGACAATTACTTGACAACTATCAAATTATTTTGAATTGTTTAAAAGTTAATAACAAAAAAATGAACTAATTAATATGTTCTAATTAAAATGTTGTAAAAAAAGGTTCTTTTCACTGTTATTAAAGGTTCCGTTTCATATTAATACATATGGCAGAAGGTTAAGGGTTCTACTGTGATAAATATTATTAAATTATTTAAGTAGGTTTTTTTAGGGGGTAAAAACAAAAACATAAATGCAAGAATAAACGAACTACTACTACTACATATATAATATTAATAAAATAATATTATAAAATAAACATGTATTTCATTTAATAATGGTAGTAGAAAAAATAGATATAATATTTTAATACTTTAAATATCAATTTAAAAATTAAAAAAAAATAATATCTAGACACTTGAAGAAAAAAAAAATCTGATAGAAAAAATGTTTTTACTGACTTTTCGCCTATTGTTAATTAATTTTTTTTTACATTCCAAGTCGGTAAAAAGCTACTGAAATTATTTCATTGTTATAGTTTATTAGTTATAAATTATATAATCTAAGAAAAAACTACAAAATGAAAGTGCCCAATTCGAGAGCCCTTAAATGTTTTAATTAAAACTGAAATACCGACTTCAGGTGTGTAATTATGGAGCAGGTAAACAGTGCCTATTTTAATTTTATTATGTCACCCGGATATTTTGTCGAGTTTATTTGTCTGAGGATTTTTTATCGGTGAACTCTGTATTTATTATTAGAATTATACAAGATAAAATATTTGATAATAAACTCCTAAATTTGGGAATGAAAAACATTAAAATTATATTAAATTCTAATTAATTCGTCTTCTAAAAGCATGTTAAAAATCTGACTTTGCAATTCAGCTTTTTGGAAATTGACGATAAGTAAAAATTTTGCGCGTGGCTTATCTCGTTACTATAGAGATTAAGCTTTTCCATTCAATATTTGGTATGAATTGAATTTTGCAATTCAGCTTAATGGCAAAAAATTATCGAAATTTCGGACTATAAAATAGCTTGCGAATTTTGAATATTCACACTACGACCTGTTTATCCAAAAGAACAAAATGTGGTCGAAAGTTGTCCTTTTCCTCGCTGGTAAGTACTTTTTTATTATTTTTATTTAAATTTGAAAACATTTTTTATTTGTTCATTTACTTAAAAAAAATATATTTGGCAACGTTTCGACTTTATTTTGTACAAAGCGTACAAAAATTGCTGTGATGCCTAAAACATTGGAATAGCAAACTAGTTGACCTGGTGATGACAAATTAATGTCAAAACTTTGTCCAATATTTTTTTTTAGTAAACAGACCTTTTTTTCATGAAAACTTCAGCACAATATATACAGGGTTTTAGTCAAATACATTTGCATTTTACTTTTTAAATATCTTTCTTGAAACGTTTCTATATAGTGCATTCGTAAACTTACAACCAAATAGGTTCTAAATTAGATATTAATTTTATTGTTTCAATGGCTTTTACCATAAAATTATGTACTGCATTTAAGCATCAAAGTATATACAGCATTTTAACATCTGCTGAAACCAATTAATTGTCGGTATAAAAATTTCATATTTTTAAGTTTCATTTTTTTCCTCTTCTCATTATTTAAATGTGAAAATATCAAAACTTTATTTCAAAATATTTTTATAAGTAACGTATTATCTTTTTTGCTATTATTGGCTATGTATTAAAATTTTAGATATTTAAAAATAATATCATTATATTAAAATGATTTGTGGATTTCAGTGGGGCTCGCCTACGCTTCAAACAGCCCAGGATGGACGGACAATCAAGAATACGTTTACAAAGTTCGAGGAAGAACTCTAACTGGACTTATGGAAGCTTCTGACCAATTCGCAGGTTTCTTATTTAGGGCTAATCTTAGGATTCAACCCAGAGCTGACGGACAACAATTGCAAGCTTTAATCACCGATCCTGAATACACCCAGGTTCACTCTATCTTGAGTGATGGCTGGAAAACTCAGTTCCCAGAGGAAGAACAGTCATGGAAACCTCTCGCCATGGCTGAAAAGCCTTTCCAAATCCAGATGGAAAATGGTAAAATTGTAAACCTTATTGTCAACAAAGATGTTAAGAACTGGGAAGCTAACATGATTAAAGGTATTGTCAGTGTATTCCAATTAAATGTCAATGGAGAAAATTCTCTTCCTAGTACTTTGAATGTCTTACCCAGTCAAAATAACAACAATGCTGTTTTCATGACCATGGAGGATACTGTTTCTGGAGAAACTGAAACTTTATATGAAATAAGACCAATTCCAGAATATTTAGTCGATCCATCTGAGCAAAGTGAACATCTTAAAGACCTTAAACAAAACGGTGAAATAATTGAAGTTATCAAACACAAGAACTTTACCAAACAACAAGAACTTCCTTCCTACGCTTATGGATTTGGCGATAACTTCATGAATAATAAACCTGCAACTACTAGTATGGGAGAATTCTTTAGCAGAGACTCAACTGGCCGTGCTATTCTCGTAGGAAACCTAAGACGATACACATTACTTAACTCTTCGATCGTAAACACCATCCTTATAAATCCAACTATCACCGACCAACAAAAAGCTGCTGTAGTCAGCGTGATTGAAGCTAATTTACAACAAGTTAAATCTCAAGATGAAAAGATCGAAAACATTTCAGAACCAGTTGAATTAGGTAACCTTGTTTACACCTATAATAAACCCTACTCACAGGATAACCAAGTTCATGAAGATAAACGGTCTCACCAAAGAGAACAACAAAATAACGATAATCAGAGATACTCCTCCCCTTACTACAACAGACTCAGAAAACCTCGTTCTTTACGTCCAGATCAATCATCTGATGAAAACTACTACTTTACTCAAGACCAACCCGATATTAGTCAAGCTCCCGAATACCCTCTCTTGGCATACTCTATTGGATATGAAGGCAAATCAATAAAACAAGAAACCAACATTGTCAAAACAGCTGAGAAAATTGCTAAGAAAATTGGTAATGAATTGCAAGACTCAGAAAAAGATCATCATGAAAAAACATTAGAAAGATTTGTTAACCTTGCTGCCCTTATTCGTTCAATGAACGCTGAAGAACTTAAAGAACTTTCAGAAAAACTTTATAGTCAAGCTATAGAAGGATCCGAAAAACCTACATGGGTCGCTCTTCGTGATGCTGTTGCTGAAGCAGGAACTGGTCCTGCATTTGTAACCATTGAATCATGGATTGATGCTGAAAAAATCAAGGGCGATGAAGCTGCCCAAATTGTTGCTACCATGGCCAAGGCTGCCCGTCAACCTACTGTTCAATACATGAGATCTTTCTTTAAACTTACGAAAAAAGAGAATGTATTAAGACAATGGCCTTTGAATGACACTGCTCTCATCAGTTTTGCCAACCTTGCACGCACCGTATATGTCAACAAGAATCTTGCCCAGAACCAATACCCCGTAATGGCATTCGGTCCTTATCGTACTGAAGAAGGAAAACGTTTTCTCAGAGAAGAAGTTATTCCATATTACTCTGAAATGTTAAGCAAATCAGTAAAAAGGGCAGAAACACACAAAATCCATGCTTACACAAATGTTCTTGGAAATATCGCCGATTCCCGAATCTTAGCTGCTTACGAACCTTACTTGGAAGGAAAAGAACAGGCTTCCCAATTCCAACGTTTATTGATGGTTCTTTCTCTTGAAAAACTCACTGAAGTTCACCCTGATGTAGCTCTCTCTGTTTTATTCAAAGTATACCAAAACCCCGCTGAACATCCTGCCGTAAGAATTGCCGCTGTATTCCACATCATGCGTAGCCAACCCTCAGCAGATATCCTTCAAGTTATGGCTCAGAACACCAATATTGAAAAGAATGAACATGTTAACGCTGCTGTCAAATACTCGATTGAGCAATTGAGTGAACTAGAGGGCGAAGATTTCCTTGTGATGTACGTATCACTTCGAATTTATAGTACTGTTTAAAATAGTTTTTGGTAATATTTACAATATGTATTATTTTTATTTTTTAGTCGTAAAGAAGCCAAAGCAGCCAGGTCCCTTCTTACCAAGCAAACTTACGGACTTAACTATGGTGGAAACTACCTTCGAGCATACTTTATGGAAGAATTAAACCAATATACCGAATTAAATGCTCAATTCAACCCCAGCGAAGACACATATGTTCCTAAAGGAATGAAATATCAATTAAGGTCATCATGGGCTGGACTTCATCGTAATCAATTCAATATTCAAGCTCTCGTCTCTAGCGTCGACCAACTTATTCATGTTACGCACCAACAAACCAAAAAATTCCAAAAAGAACAAGAAGAACAAAAGGAACATGCTCAAGAACAAGGACAATACCCCTGGTCAAGTCAAAATATTGCTAAGCTTTTGAACATGAAATCGTACGAACGTGAACAACTAGAAGGTTTCTTGTCTTTAGAAATTGGAGCACCCCAGAGAATTTTCGGTTTCGACAACTCCACCATAGAACAATTGCCAGAATGGATTGAAGAATGGGAACAAGAACTCAGAAATGGATACAAACTTAACCACTACAAACTCATCCATTCTACGGAAATGGTATTAGCTCTTCCTACCGTCATGGGCGTACCTTTTGTCTACCACTACGCCAGCCCTATTCTTATGAAAGTCCAAGGTGAAATCATGGCTGTTGCCAACCCACAGTTGTCTCAAGATAGCTACCTTCAAAATCCTGAACAAGTTGAAATTGAATCTGAAATGAGAATTACTTTAAGTGGAAAAACTCAAGGCCGTGTCATGTTTATTGCTCCTTTCGAACGTCAACAATACATTAGTGGTTATGACAAACATTGGGAATTAAACTTGCCCATGATCAAAACTCAAATCAAGGCTGATTTAAAACAAAAAGAAGTTCAAGTTCAAATTGAATCAAAACAAGAAAACAAAATGAACATATTGCACTACCACACTAGACCATATACTGCTAAGACTGACGTCTTGAACATGGAACCTTTAACTGTCAAAGAAGCACAAAAGGACTTCAAAATGGTTGAACCTCAAAATATGCAAGGTTTCAAAAATGTTTTCGGCAAACAATCTACAGGACTTGCCTTTGAAGTAGAAATTAATCACGAAAGAAAATACACTAATGTTAACTTTATTCGTCGTATCTTTACCAAAAACGGCTTTTCTGATGGTTTGAAAGAACTCTGGGAAGACGGTAACATCCAAAACAGCCAATTTGACATCACTTACCTTCCCGAACAATCTTCAGTACGTAAGATCACACTTCGCTCCAGATTCGATAAATATTATCGTCAAAATGCTGAACCCAAACAAGGTCAATGGGTATTAAATGAAAAAGCTGAGCCTGCTCAACGCCAAGAAGCTCTTATGAAGGACGTTTCTGGTGGAATTAAAAATGTTCAAGTAAATGCTTTGGATAACACCATTCAATTCCAAGGAGAAAGAAATATTCAATATTTGTTTACTGCTGCTGTTGCTAAGAGTAACGTTGACCCTCAATCTCGTCTCAGAATTTGTTTCAAGAAGAGTTCAGATGAACAACAAACTAAAGATTACGAAGCACACATTTTTGTTCGCAACGAGGCTAAAAACACAAATGGTTTGGACTTAGAATACACTTTGCAAAACGAACCACAAATGACCTCAGAAATTGATGTTACCTTCGGATACTCCCAAGAAAAACTTTCCAGGTTGAATGCTGAAGTAAAACACAGAAGAAGCGAAGAACGTAAACAGTATTTGAGAGAGTTGTCCATGTACCAACAATGTAGGGAAGAAACGCAACTAGGAAACAGAGCTCTTGATGCCTGCACAAAGATGAACATGATTTCTAATCTTCTCGACCATGCTGAAATTAAGATCCAACATAAAAACATGAAACCTGAATTCGAAGAAGCTTTCCAAATGGTTTATGAAGCTGGTCGTGTATATGCTTTCCCAAGCGTTGATACAAAAGAAAAACAATCTAACGGCCAAGAACATGAAATATTTATGAACCTTAAATTTCATGATGATTTAGAATACTTTAATGTTACCATTCAGAGTCAAAAGGAAGAAACCGTCATAAAGAATATTCCTGTTGATCAATTAACTAGACAAATTGTTGTCCCTCATCCAGTATTTCACCTTCGCGCTAGACTATCTAGTCAAATCTTTGGAGAAGACTCATACAGAGGTAAGAAATTTCTCAATTTATTTTCTGTAAACCATTTTTTAATATGTTTTTTTTTTATTTTTCACAGAATTCTGTACCGTTGACAAAACTAAAGTAAGCACATTTAGCAATAAGACCTACGATGCCGACATCTCCCATCAATGGACCGTAATGGCCTTGTATGGTCCAAAACAGGCCCGTGAACAATATCAAAACCAACAACAAGCATCTCTCTCAAAACAAATCAAAGGTCAACTCAGAAACTATGTTGTATTGGTTCGTGAAAGTCAAGAATCCCAGGACAAGAAAGATGTTAAGATCGTATTCAGTGCTCCCGAAACCAACTTCCAAATTGTTGATATCGAACTAACACCCAGCAATGGACAACAAACTAAAGCTAAAGTATCTATGAATGGAAAGCAAGTTCAAGTTAATCAAAAACAAAGCCAAGACGCACATGACGGTTACGTTCAAATTTACGCTTTGCCCAATGGTGAAGTTAAGGTTGAAATTGATAATGCTTTCTACGTCATTTACGATGGTGAACGCACTAGAATGACAGCTGTTAGCGACAAACTTAAAGACGCTACCAGAGGTCTCTGTGGTCAATTTAATGATCAAGAAATCGAGGATTTCCTTACTTCAGAAAACTGCTTTGCTCGCAATCCCCAAAAATTTGTTACTAGTTTTGAAGTAGAAGGTGAAAAAGGCAAACAAATCAGAGAACAATTCGGAAGAGATGATACACAATGTGTTGAAAAACAAGAACCTTTATATGTCCATGTTATCAGCAGGCGTGATGATAATGAAGAATATAGTCAAAGTGGTGACAGAAGCCAAAGCCATCAATGCTTGTTCCATCAAACCAAATACGTCCAACAAAATGGTGAAATCTGTTTTACCATTCTCCCATTACCTTCCTGCAGAAACAACTGCCACGTTGTCAGTCAGAAGAATAAGCAAGTAGGAGTTCACTGTGTCGAGAAAAGCAACGTCATCGAATTGTGGAAGAACCAAATTGACAATGGCGGTAGCCCTGACTTCAGTAACAAAGCGCAGCACAAGACCATCTCAATGTCTTACGCTAAAAGCTGTTCCGCTTAGAGGATATTATTGCTATTTTTTGTATTGATTGATATTTAGATGTAAGAGCATTAAAAAATGTAAAAAAAAATAAATTAAACAAAAATAAACTGTTTAAAGTTATAATTTCTTTCTTTAATTTCGTTTCTACGCCAAAATGAAAATGCTGCAAAGACAGCTGGTGGATAGTTCAGAAGTTCATAAACCATTTAATAAAAAAAAATCTACGTTAAAATTTTAAAAATATAAGGTTCTGAAAAGAACCCATTATTTTAATAAATAGTTGCCCAGTAAAATAAAAAACAGGTAATAATGGAAAAGTCGCCAAAATACACATGTGAGGTTTATGAAGTCTGACATTGAAGATGTCACTAGATCAGGCCTTTCCATTGATTTTTGCCATTTTTAGGCGACAACCAGGTTACGTGGAAAACAATCATTTCTGAGCACATAATATAATGACCTACTTTAAAAATTAGAAATGTAAAAATAAACGAAATAACTACTTTAATAATTCCAACAAGTTATCCATAATCTCGAATGTGGTTGAATGATGAGTAATAAAATCCAAAATCAAATACCACAAATTTAATAAAAAACCAAAGTTGTTAAATGGACATAAATGGGGCAATGGCACCTAGTTTCGGCAGAACTGCCATCATCAGGCCTGTAATACACAGTGTCAGCGAAAAAAATTTTTTTTAAACATAGCCATAGATAGATTTTATTTTCAAAACCACCACGTTAAGTTATGTTACGTTTACTTACCCTTACATTCCTTCTCTGGGACAAATGCGATCACACGCTTTCTTAGTTAATTTTAATTTTGACTCCAACCAAAACTAAGCACTCGTTCTTAATTTCCATTTATTTCGTAAGTTTTAGCTAAATTGTGTTAAATAAAATTTTTGCTGACACTGTGTATTACAGGCCTGATGATGGCAATTCTACCGAAACTAGTTGCCGTTTCCCCATTTATGTCCGTTTAACAACTTTGGTTTTTTATTAAATTTGTGGTATTTGATTTTGGATTTTATTACTTAACTACTTTAATACACAGCCAAATAAAGCCGTTCCTGGTATTTGAGATAAGCTTAGTTTCAAGCATACATTTTCAACCGAACTTGAACTTTACTGTAAAATCTTTATTTCCACTTCCTTCAAGATCATCTGAATTAAGTAGACACTCATGTCTGATAACTAATAAGTAAATCATTAATCTATAGTTGAAGAATATCGTCACCACTAACCAAAACTACACACACAGAGTTTATCATAAACTTCTGATGACGCTAACATAGTAAGCGAAACGTACGTAGAGTGTTAAAAAAGTGTAGTTATGGAATAGTGGTGACGATATTCTTCAATATTGTTGAAAACCAAAGGTTCCAAATTCCTCATTCTATAAACTATAGTATGAACAGAAGAGATCCGACATCAGAGTTTTGAGGTACCATAAAGTCGGAATTGGAATATTATATTTTATAAAAAAATCTATTTTCAATGATTTTAACAAGTTACGAACTATACCATATTTGATCACCGTTGTTTGATTGGGAAATGTGGAGAAAATGTATTAATAATGTTTTAAACAGTCAACCCAATTCTGGCACCTTGCCTTCGAAAACCAACTTTCTGCCAGCCATCCCACAATCATTATCTGAAATGTGCTGAAGCAAACAAAGTATATCCAATTAAATATTAGATTACAAAATATTATCACTCGGTTTACTCCTGAAGACCCTATAGAATACTTAAATCGTATATCTTGTAATTATCCTTATAAATAAGTTCCTTGTTTCTATTGTTATCTATAATATCATAAATAAGTCATGTAATATAATCATGTACATAGTAATATAGCATGAAAAAATATCAAAACATTATCAATAAATATATAAATAAAATTTTTAATGTACATTTTATTACCGATTTTAAAAATTGGTCTTCTACGTACATCTTTGGGACCAGATAAGACTTGGAAACGTAAATTAGAGGTATTTAACCATAATAAACCACAATTCAACCTTAGAATGGCTTAGAATGAATGGAGACGACATATAAAATAATTACCGTAATTGCCCTAAAAACAGCATTTAGTAAGTGTCGTACGCCATCTGCTATTAAACCAGTTTCCCGATTGTGTATCCGTTAGTATCCATGACTATTTTATAATATACGCAATAAGAGTGTGTTGTTTCAATTTTGATGATACACGTTTTAATCAATACTAAAGCAAACTACAGGAATCGCCTCAAAGAGGCGCCAATATTATATGTTATCTTTCATCTTGGTTGAAATGGTTTTTGGACTGGTTTTCACCAATCGATTCTGTATTTAATTCTTGAGAGAGCATCTGTGGCACTTTTTTAAAATTATTTTCAGTAAAAGTGATACGACTATCAATGTTTTTCTATAGGTAAATTTAAAAAATCGGTCAAGTGCGTAGCGGACTTCGCATATTTAGGGTTCCGTGCCAAATGTAGAATATAAGCCTGCTGTGCAGAGGCAGGATTCTTAAAGGACTTTAAAATTTTAATCGAACTAATAAGTCAAAAATACTTGGTAAAAAGATTTAAACAAGTGAAAAGAAAAATAACCTGGCGCATGTGTGTTCGACGAAGAAAAAAAATTATGAATATCACAATCCGCATATATATTTAGATATATTAACAAATTTTGAAATGCGTAACCGACAAACATAGAAAAACAATTATAGGATGATAAATGCGTTTTTTAATAAAACTAATACGATTGCACAGATTACAATAATAAAATATCGAATATCACAATTAGCATATATTCGAAGGTACGGAACCCTAAAAATGAGGGAATGTTAATGAAAAAATCATATTTATTAATATATTGGTATTTGTGGGTAAAATATACGTAACAATAAACATTATCACCAAATTTCAAGTTGATAGGTCAATGAAAAGTTAAAAAATACTTTGGAACAAAATTTTGTAAAAAATTCTAATTTTGGCGGCTTCTCATGCCTACGTTTTGCAATATTTTTTAAAACAAAAAATATGGCTTTTATCTACTCAATGAGCTCTATTCAACAATACCTCACTCGATGGGGTAGGCCAAATTTTTTTATCAGAGCCCCCCTTTAGCTGTATGGGAGCCCCCCTTGAAAACAGTTAAAAATATTTTTTATAATTTATATGGCTTTGAGCCAGCAAGATACATATACTGTGAAATCTTGAAGACTCTAGCTTGAATGGCTTAGGTGCTAGACCGGTGTGACAGACGGACGGACGGACACGCGAGTTAGAGCAATAGTGTTCGGTTTCGACCCTTTGGGGTGTGGAACCATAAAAAAGTAGCACACAAAACTGGAAAATATTAACACAAAAATTTTTACACCCAATTTATTAGAATACAAGCAAGTTTCCCTTGGGTAATTTTCTAAAGGGCAAGAAAGTGATATAACGGCTGATATATTCACTATTTTTACATAGGAAAATAATATTTTAGTACTTTAAATATATGTTAAAAATAGCATAAATATTGTTGATAAGTTAGTATTAATTTGGATTCTAATTTTTATAAATAATAATTAAAGTAGATATCAGTCAAAAATCTAGTCAAAAATATTTAACAGTCGTATACAAAGTATGATATTTTATAAAAAAAAATATTCGTTCGTGTATCAAACTTCATCCTAGTGATTAATAGCTTAGTAAAATACTATTATTATTAAATTCTATAATAAGCTATCTGTTAATTAAAAAAAAAAACAAAAAGAACTTTTTTATTGATATCCAAATAATATACAATATGGCTTTTGAATCAGTATTTGTACTGATAAAAACAAAACAATGACATAGTGACGTTATACTCAGTAGCACCACTTCTAGTATTATTTTTTTGTACTTTGATATACTGATTAACAAAAATGTTAGTCTTTAGTTCTGGATATAGTAACATTTTTTGTTTGTTTCGCATTTCTTTTTAGTAGCTTTATAATAAATTTCTTTCTATTTTCTTTGTATTAATATAAGGGAGTGGATAAAGATCCGCGAGTCGCGGACCTTTAACATATTTTATAAAGATCCGCGAGTTGCGAAACGTGATTCGCTTAAATAATAAGTTTGAACATATTTAACCATATAAGCTCTCGTCGCCGCGTGACATAGTGCCCGCTAGTAGTGCACTGGGTCCGGGGATCGAATCCCACATGGCCGTTTAATTTTTTTTTAAACGCAGGCTAGATTTAGACAGTCAAGTCTTTTTTTAATAAAAAAAATATTTTTTTTAATACACAGGTTGGATTTAGGTAGTAAAGACTTCTTTTAATAAAATAAATATTTTTTTTTATATAAAGGTCCGCAACTCGCGGATCTTTATCCATTCCCTTAATATAATCCTAACTAAATGTTCACTGCCTTTCAACAAACTATTTTAATAATAAAACACAATAAAGAAAGGTTATTTGTGTATTTTTTGTCAATTTTGACAGTGTATTTAATCTTCAAAAACAAGGCAGTCATAATTTGAACGGCTTTAGATCTGTTATGAAGGCTTAGTTTTGCCAACATGAGAAAATAAAATTTGCGTCTCATAAAGGCTATAACGAAATTGAAATAATTTCGTTATAGATGCCAAATAGAAAAACAAATTATTTCGCTAACTTTTCTAAAGATTTACGAATATCAATTAACTCATTCTTTATTAGTGTAATTAATATTAGATAATATATGCAGATAGATAGTTTATTACACTACTAAAGGAGAAAAAAAAATATATGTACAAAATTGTTAACATCTTGGTTCTTTACATATACTATAAAATAGTTCCTGGCCGCATGGACATTCATTACAAAGCCACAAAAAAAAAAAAAAAAAAAAAAAAAAAAAAAAAAAAAAAAAAAAAAAAAAAAAAAAAAAAATAGATAAGTGGTCACAAGGCATATATAATTTTTACCGCATATATTGTTTCCCTGATATTGATATTAGTTTTTCAACATTGCCTCTAAAAAAAATTAATTAATTAATGTGCAAGAAAGTAGATGATTCCTTTGGCTAACTTTATTTTCCTTATGCTCTCTTAATTGTAAAAATTTGACAAATAATATGTCTATATTTAGTATAATAATTATTAAAACGTAAATTAATTAAACTCAATAAACTACAAAAATGTTTATATCTATCATTTACTAAAACAGTAAATTTTAGCAATCTTACATGACAACAACTATCTTAGATTCTGCTGAGTATTGCCAAAATTTTATCTGAATAAAAGTATACAAAGTTATTTGGTATTAGTCCATAGTTTTATTGTATTTACAGAGCCAGATCAGTTAAAATTAATAAAAAATAAAAGTGTAGTGTATTTCAAATTATTCCTTAATTATTGATTGATTCAAAAACTGTGAAGTTTTATTATATTAGATAATTCAAAATAGGTTGATAGTATATATAATTAATAAGAAACATAAAAAATGCATTTAATTTATTTAATACAAAAAAATACCGTGTCTATTCATCACGGCGGCACGTCGAAAAGGCAAATATGCTATTCTCGTAACACTTTATTCTTTATTGAAATTCGTAATGTATCCTTTATTCAAAGTTTTTTCATTAATTTTGGAGAAAAAAGAAAAAAAAGATACTATATTCTTCAACAAGCATAGAATGAAGGCTATTATTCACGAGAATTAAAATTCGAGTGAATAATAGCCATAATTCTATGCGAGTTGAAGACTATACTTTCTTTACGACTATACAAGAAATTACATACCTAAAATCATAGTTTTTATCACAAATCTTTAATTGACACTTAAAATATTAAACTTTGACGTTTGTGCTTTTGACATTTCAAATAAAATGGCGACTTATTAGGATATTGATAAGAAGCTATTGGTTAGTTATTTTCAAAGCAATGTGATTTATGTTGATATTAATGTAAATTCTAGAAATCAAAGGATGTGATTGGCTAATTACTGTGGATTCTTAAATTTATTCTTCAACTAGTGGAAGAATGTATATCAATCTTCCACAAAAAATGTAGACAGAATTAACTTATTATTAAACAGTCGTGGAGAAAAATTTTACTGCAATAACTAGTTTAACATACCACATACTTATTTTGTTCTGTTGACCATGAAGCCATCTCAACTTCAACACAACACAACACAAGAGTTTACAAAAGAAAAGAATGTGATTAAAGATATAGCTACGGTTATGAGAGACATTTAGTAGATAAGCAAATTATATGTAAATTTAAATTCATGCGTACCACTTTTTTCCAGAAGTTTGGTTCCGGCCGTACGAAAGGGTAACAAACGATTTTCCATAAATCAGGCTTGAGAGTAGTTTTTCAGTACAACAATACTTTGAAAAGATTATGGAATAACCCAACAGATAAAACAAGTCATGTGGAAAAAAGTGGAATCTATGAAATACATTGTTCTGATTGTGACAAAAAGTATGTCGGACAAATTAGAAGATTTGTATAAACTGGTTGAAATACGATAGTACAGTGAAATCCTCTGCTGCTGAACATGTTTTTAGCATAAATTTAGTCCAAAATTACTTTAAAATTGTTGGATGGATCTGAAGTACAGAAATAATTAAATGTAAAAATAGCGACTGTCAGTTCAGATTTATTTATTTCTTTTATTTGCGCAACACAATATTTCATAGCTTCTTCATCGCAAATTTTATTGTTTAAATATTTTATTTCTTTCAACAAATACAAAGAAGCTGATTTTCTTCATAAACCTTTATAAACCTAACCTCTTCCTCTACATCGGTGTCATCAATTAAGAGCATTGATCGATAATACTGTGTTTTTTCTTATTTGGTTTCATTCTGTCTAAATTTTCAATCTCCCTTTACTTTCCGTTTCGCTTCTCTTTTTATAGCGATTTTCTTAACAGGGGTAGTAGTGTTTGAACACTTCCTTTTATCTTTCTTTTCTTTTGGTTTGAAAAGATATTGCTTTTGGGAATGGTATTTTATTAGCAACAAAGGTACATCTTTCATTAGCCCTTGTCTAAATCACCTGATTTTTCTGTTACTTCACCGAACCAATCTGAGAGCGTTGAGGAACATCCGCAATGTTGCTTTTTGAAAAGCAAGTAGGCTCTGTATTTAAATTATCTTGTTGCAATCTATGAATGAAATCAGTGACTGACGCTGTCAAAAAATCATCTTCGCAACTTTATGTTTATTGAAAGGAAATATGCCACTATCTGGATATAATATTTTTCAAATAAAAAGCTAAAGGAATAGGCTTTTTCAAAATATAATAAATAGTTATCCTTTTCTTTGGATTCTGTAATAGCCAATTTTTTTAATGAGCCATATACTCTACTATCAATGGACTCATCCAGTGATTTTTTTTAATATTTTTATTTTATAATTTTGGCCTACCATGGCACATTGCACCGGGTCCAGCCCTTCTGAGACCGATCCTGCGGCTGTAATTAATTCTTAAAATTTGAATATCGGGGCTATAGTGGCTTGTGACGTCTCCCAATTGAAACAGATTATATTTGCCTATGTTGTCATATCAATAAAACTGGCAACTCTCGTTCTGCTCATTTGTTATGATTAAAAGAAGGAAAGAAGTATGTCATTTTTTTCTACATACGAACAATCTTGGCAATGCTGTAGGAAGTAAGACGTTAATTATTGGTCAAAAAGCAGCGCCACTTTCAAAATATATCAATTACTTTTTAATAATTTTCATTAATGAATGAAAATCAACACAAGCAACTAGATTCGTTAATACTGGATAAGTCCATTGGTTGGAATTTATAGCTAGTATGGGGAAGAATTGTAAATTACACTATGTTCCAAATATTGGTTAAAAATGACATCCGGTAAGTGATGTTGACTGATTAAGATAATATCGATTTATTTTTAAGAATGCCGTAAGCCAATCTCGTCCAGCATATCTTTTTTTCCATGACTGGAAAAATTTTTTGTTGTTCACAACTGAAAGTTCATGCGTCAGTTTTTTTCTAGGTAATCCATGATGGAAGTTTGACTTTAATTTTGAAATATTCACATAACTCTACTATCCGTGAAGAACTGTGAAATTTTAAGAAAGTTTTACCAAATCTTCTAAAGTTGGGTGGTCCCAGTTTATATTGAAATTCTTGTATTTGTGAACGTATCGCTTGAATATGGTTCTTGGAACAGAAAAAGTGGGACTTGCTCTTTTTAAAATATTTTTAACGGTTAAATAGAAATACCGTTGTTTCTTTGCTTGTGTTTCATATCAAAATGTGCACATAGACAACCTTCACGTAATATAAATCCCAACATTTCAAAAAGCGATAAGATGCAGAGAATTCTTATCAGAAAATAATTAATTTGCACACTTCTAAATATTTAAGTTAGCTTTCAATCAAAACTGAACAAAAATTACAACAATACATCGAGAGAAGCATTTGTCACATTATACCCAATGGCTGTCGAAATATTGTTAATAAAAATTGTTCACTATGTCGTGCTCACCACTAATTCCAAAAAAAAATCCAGCGATGTTCGTTCTGGTGACCTGGTTTCGATGAAATCTCTTCTTTTATTTAAATAATGACGAATGTTGACATCATAATGGGTAGTAGTTTCATCTTGTTGGTACTATAAAAATACTTTCGGGATATTTGGGTGATCATTTGGGTATACAGCAATTAATGTTGGCAATATTTCCTGCATCAACATTTTTAAATGTTTTGGCTTACTTACTGTCAGGAAGTGGCTAGATCCCAATTTTAGCACCCAATTTAATCTGTTTTTCTTTAAATAATTAAATTTTTGTAATTGTTACTGATTACACAAGTTAAGTCTTTTATTAAGTAACTAAGTACTTACTTTCATTCATATATTCCAAGAGAATTGCACACCGCGGTATGGAAAACATTGCATTACTTATCATTTTTATAAATCACTATAATTTAACACTTAAGTTATCAAATATATTTGCTATATTTATAATTAATATTGGGAAGAAATAGTGAAAAAAATTAAAATATTTAGTAAATATTACTCTTATCAAGAAACTTTTTTGATATTTACAATTCAAAACTAAATGGAATCCGATTTCTACATATTAGAAGATTCTAATACAATAAAGCTGGCGTTATGTCATCCGAAGTGCGACAAGCTATTACACGGACATTTAATCTAATATAATATTTTAATTCACAATTTTTAGTAACTGTAAGACATGAAATTTATCTTCGTCAGGGTATAATATTATAATGCCCATAACAATTTATTATACTTACACTATTTGATTTTAATTGCAATGACCGATGATCTCAGTTGCACAAATAACAAAAACATTTCTTACATCAAATCTACTATTCTGAATAAATATATAAATAATAACAATGTTTTTGGGATCTATTTAATACCCAGTTAAATTAATATCATTCGTTGTTTGTCATTTTCATACATAAAAGACGGTTATTTGATATATTAAAAAATTAATTTATTTAAATAAAATAATTATAGTTTTTTATGATGCAATTTATGTATTCGTTATTAAAATTAATGTTTTATTTAGGGTGCCCTTTTTTGAAATCCAAACCTGTTCCTACACACGATATTAGTTATGAAAGTAATTGCAGCAAGAAAATTTTACAAACTGGACAAAAATTATTATGAATTAAATTTGTCTTTATCTATATTTCATTCATAAACAAATTGTGAATTAAAAAAAAACTGTTTCTGTTTTTTCTATAAATAATTCGGTGTAAAGCTTTTCGGCACATTTGTGACCGAACAATATTTTGGTGAATATGTGGTCACCATTTGTTTTTTGCTTGATTGGTAAGTGTACTTTTATATATACAGGGTTGTTAAATTGCTAGCATGAATTTATTTAATTTTTGTTTCAAATTCTGTGATAGGTATTAAATATAGTTTATCCGCTCTAATCGTTCTTAAGAAAGTAGATATTTTTAAATATCTAGATTTCAGAACACTTTTAATAAAAGAAATGTTAGATCGACTAAAGAACTTGAATTTTTTTGATAAAAAGAAGTTACAATTTACAATTTATAAAAAAAATCTTCTTAAAAACTTCAGCGCTTTTACCTTCTTCTAAATCTTCAATTATTCTCTTTTACTTGTAACTTGTATTGTTTCTGCTACTATCTCCTAACCACACTTGTGATTTTTAATTGTTCCCCAGTATATCGTTCTTTTATTTAAGAAATGAAAATACTTTTTATTTTACTTTTTTATTTTTATTATTCCTCCATCATGATTTTAATTATAATTTAGTTTTATTTTACATCCTTCTAATTCAATACATTTATAGTGACAATCAAAACTTCTGATCAGTTCTGTTGTGATTTAGAAGTCTTTTGATGTTTTCCTTGCTATTTACATTCGTTTCGTTTAACGCTATTCATATTAGCCTAATTTCGATGCCTAAAATATCCTATTATTTCCATTTCCCCATTCCTTTTTGTACCGAATCATATACCTGTTGAAAATGAAATATATCGGCAATTAAACATTTATTCAAACAAAGTTGCCAGTTCATGTTTTAAATATTATTTGATTAAAAAAAAAACGTATCATTAAACTTACCCTATGAAGTCCCATTTGTAACTAATCTAATTTAAAAACTCATAAAAACTTTAATGTTATTTTGCATAGCCTTGTTTGATTAAATTTTAAATCAAGGTTAATAAAAATATAATGACAACAGTACATTGGTTGAGATGTTCAACTTTTAATAAGAACACGTATTACTCTACAACTTTTTAAATTATTACATTAAAAATTAAGTCATGTTCCGATAGCGGCGTTTTAAAATAGAATTTCATCCTAATGCTTATTCTAATGATTAAACTGTTTTTTTAGTGGGGTTTGCTCTTGGATCAAACTCACCCGCCTGGAAAGACAACAGGGAATACATTTACAAAATTCATGGTCGCGCTCTAGCTGGTCTCGAAATCGCCAATGAATTTTCAGGAATTTTATTGAAAGCATCTCTGAAACTTCAAACCAGACCCGATGGAAAACTTCAAGGTTTGATCGTCAATCCACAGTACGCTCAAATTCATTCTGAGCTTTCTGATGGATGGATGACATACATTCCTGATCACGAACTTAGCTGGAAACCTCTGGAAATGTCCAGAAAACCTTTCCAAATCGAGATTAATCATGGTGTCATTACTGATTTGATCGTCAATAAAGGTGTCCCCAACTGGGAAGCCAACATGATCAAGGGTATCGTAAGTCAATTCCAAATAAATCTCAATGAAGCTGACTCTCAAACTACCCGCAATGACAATCGCCAAGACTCAGCTTCCTATAAAATTCATGAAGAGACCGTCAGTGGAAACACCGATACTATGTATGAAGTTAATCCAATTCCCGAATACATACTCCTTAACTCAAATATACCAGATTTCCAAAAATTGGAAGAAGATGATAATCAAGTATTGGAGGTCCTTAAACACAAAAACTATACTGACAACATCGAACTTCCGTCTTACTCTTATGGATTTGGTCAGTCGGGTAGTGGACAGGCTGCTACCAACGTAATAGGAAAATTCTTTTTAAGGAACACCGTAACCCGTGTTTTTATAACCGGAAGTTTAAAAAAATTTACTATTCAACAGTCTCACACTATTAACGAAATTGTTGTACATCCAACCTTAGGCGATAAGCAAAAGGGGGCCGTTTATACTTTATGGAATACTACTTTGGAAGAAGTTAAGCCCCAAGAACATATCCTTGAAGATCTAGCTTCACCTGTTCGTCTAGGAGGTCTCGTCTACGCCTACTCTAAACCTTATTCCACATCCAACGAAGTAAGGAATAAAAATTCGAACAGAAACCAAATTAAATATTTCAAACCAGCTTTACAACGATTAAATCCCTCTCTCCTATCTGACAATGAGGTTAAATACAAGCAAGACCAACCAGAAATGAACAAGGCACCTGAAACTCCTTTCTTACCTTATACTGTGGGGAATAAAGGTCGAGCTATTAAATTAGATGTTGACACTGTAAGCACTGCTATCAAAATGGCCAGAGAAATTGGTAAAAAATCACAAGATCCTAGAACAAGTTTTTACAGCCAGATTATGGACAATTTTGTTAGTTTAATTAATCTTCTTCGTACAATGGACGAATCGGAATTGAAACAAGTCTCAAATGAACTGTACACAAATAACCAATATCAGTCTAACTATGCCTCTTGGGCTGCATTCCGTGATGCTGTAGCTGAAACTGGACATGGACCAGCGATGCTTTTGATTCAAAGCTGGATTGAAGTAAAAAAAATTCAACATGAAGAAGCTAGTCATATTATTTCTACCATGACCAACTCCGTTCAACACCCAACCACTCAATACATAAAAACATTCTTTGAAATGATGAAGAAACCTATCGTTGCTGCTGATTGGCCTCTAAACGAAACTTCTATATTGAGTTTTTCAAATTTGGTTCGACAAGTTTTCTTCGATAAAGTTTACTTTAAAAATCAGTATCCTGTAAACGCATTCGAAAACTTAAAGGACAAAGAAGGTCTTAGATTCGTTAGAGACACTGTTATCCCTTACTTCACTCAACGCCTTGACAAAACTATACTTCAAGCTGATACCAATAAAATTCATACTTACATCCGTGCTTTGGGAAACCTTGGCACACCTGAAATCCTTAAGGCATACGAACCTTACTTGGAAGGTAAAAAACACTGCTCACAATTTCAACGTGCCCTTATGATTGTTTCAATGGACAAACTTGTTAAGACTTTTCCCGAACAAGCCCGTTCAGTACTTTTTAGAACATACCAAAATAGCGCTGAATCTTCTGAAGTAAGAGTCGCAGCGGTTTTCCAACTTATGCGTACAGTTCCTACAGTTGAAATGCTTCAGTATATGGCTTCTTATACCAAAATTGATTCTGATCAACAAGTTAATGCTGCTGTAAAATCCTCCATTCAAAATGCTGCCCAACTTGAAGGCAATGAATTCGAAAAACTGTAAGTAAATACTTTAATATTGTTGGTTACTTATTTTAATTATTTTAATCGTTTATAGTCGTGATGCTGCTGAAATGGCCCAACCTCTTCTCACTGATAAAGAGTACGGAATCCAACTAGGTGGAAATTTTCTTAAATCCTATTTTGTTGATCAACTAAATCTTCAATACAAAGAAACCGCACAATTGTGGAGAAGTGACGGGCAACTAATTCCTAACGGTATTAAATACTCCCTAAGGTCTGATATCCGTGGAACTAGAAACCAAATTATAAATGTACAAAGTTTGATTACAAGTGTAGAACAACTGCCTATCAGAAGCTTAACTGAAGAATATAAACAAGAAAAACAACAGAAACAACAAAATTCAGATGAAAGTCAATATCCGTGGTCAAGTCAGAACATTGCCAAAATTCTCAACATGAAATCTGAAGTCATAGAACAATTAGAAGGAAGCATCTTCTTTATGGATTTGAACACACCATACAAAATTTTCTCCATTGATAACAGTTCTGTAGATTATATCCCCAAAAGTAAGCAAACTTATTATTCACTCTACTTCTAAATATAATTTAATAATTTTATGTTACAGTTATCAGGAAATTGGAAGACAAACTCAAGAATGAACAAGTATTAGACACCGTCAAATTCCTTAACGGAGATCATATGGTCTTAGCTGTTCCTAATGAAATGGGACTGCCTTTCGTTTTTACGTACAACGCTCCAAAATATCTAAGAGTTCAAGGAAAAGTATGGGCCGCTTCAAACCCACAATTATCCCAAAATGGTAAAATCCAAATGCCAGAAAAGATTCAAGCTAAATTAAATGTGTCCGTTACCGTTGGATCTAAAATAAGTGGTCACATTTCATTCATCACTCCTTTTGACAGACAACAGTACCTCTCTGGTTTTGACAAAGTCCTACACGCTCATGTTCCTGTAAGTAGTCAAATTGAAGTCGATTTTAAAAAGAATGAGTTGCAAATCGAAGTTGAACCCAGGGAAATTCACACTGAAGCTCACTTATTCCACTACAGTACCTGGCCATTCACTGCTAGAGAAGATATCATGGACTTTAATGCTGGATTCCGCTACCACCAAGTCATAAAACCCACTGGTCTTCGTAGAACTGAGGGCATTTATGGAAAAAAAGAAATCGGGTTAGCTATACAAGTTGAACTAGAGCATGAAAGAAATGCCGTATATATGTCTGATTTCCGTGGCATCTGCAAAGATGGTTTACTAAATGGTATTAGAAGTATTTGGAATGATGCCCAAATTCAATATAGCCACATTAACGTTACTTATTTACCTAAAGAATCATCAACTGAAAAAGTTGTTTTACGTTTGGGATATCAGCAAGAATATAAAAAGCAAGGTGAAGAGAAGCCTATAAACTGGCAAGAAGTACGCGAAGCCGATAACTCTTTATCTAGACAACAAGTCCTTATGACGGGAGCTGCCTCTGGCATCAAAAACGTTGAATCCTATGCTGTAGACGCCTCTATTAATTTTGAGGGAGCTAAAAATTTTAAATATGTTTTAGCTGGAGCTTACGCTACAAGTAATGTTGATGCTAGATCTCGTTTATACGGTTTCTATAAAAAAGAAGACGAAAATACTAAACCATTCGAAATGAAACTCCAAGCTTTTAACAATGTACCTAACACAAACTCTATGGATTTGCAAGATGTTCTTAGATCTGAACCAAAAGCTCACTCAACTGTACAAATTAAATTCGATTCCAGAAACGGAGAAGGTAAAGTTGAAGCTGATATTAAATTAGCTAGAAGCGAAGAACGTAAACAATATTTGAAAAACCAACCTATGTACCAACAATGTGTACGTGATGAGCGTGTAGGTAACAAGCAATCACCTGCTTGTGTTAATATGACAATTGAAGCTAACCTGCTTGACAGAGTTGACTTAGATATTAAATATGAAAACGTTAACACCAATGTAGAAAACGTTATCGCAGCACTATACGCACATTTGGAATACGTAAACTATCCTAACCTTGAATATAAACAAGATTCTCCTATGCCTAAGAAACATTTAAAACTTCAAGCCCGATTCGACGATGATTTGAGATACGTCAACGTTTCTGTCACCAGCCACGAAGAGAGTGTTACTTTCAAAGATATTCAACTTAATGAATTTGCAAAAAGGATTCTAGTAGTACACCCATTAATTCCTGTATCCACACGTGCTGTTAGCGGAGCACTAAATATTGGCACCTACAGATGTAAGTAATATAATTTGATTATTTTATTCGTTTAGCATAAAAGTATTCACCTGTTTATTCTAAATCTTTTTATACTAATTATATTTTGATAAAATATTTTTTTGAATATTTTTTTTTAGCTGCTTGTATTGTTGACAAAACCCAAGTTAGCACTTTTAACAACTGGACTTACCCTGCTAAAGTTTCAAAATACTGGACTGTCGTAGCCCAATACGTACAAAAAGATAGGGCTGTTGTAGAAGAACAATTGAAGGAACAACTTTGGAACTATGTTATCTTAGTTCGTGAAAATCAAGAATATAAAGAAGGAAAGGACTTAAAGGTTGTTTTAAGTACTCCTGAAACTAAATTCAAGGTCATTGATATCACTGTGACACCCACCAACCAAGAATCTGGACCTAAGGGCGAAGTTAAAATTAACGACCAACAGGTACAAATTGGAAAAACTGAAAGTCACGACATTGAACGTGGATATGTTCAGATATACTCTGCGCCTAACGGTGAAATCACCGTTGTAATTAGAAACACATTCTTCATCGTCTACGATGGCGAGAGAGCCAGAATTGAGACTTTCAGTGGTTTCATGAGAGGCAGCACTCATGGTCTCTGTGGACAGTTCAACTATCAACAAAATGAAGAGTTCCTTACCTCCCAGAACTGTTTCGCTAGAAGCCCAGAAAAATTCGTCAAAAGCTACGAAGTCGAAGGATCAGAAGGTAAACAAGTACGACAAGAATTGAATAAAGGCTCAGATGAATGTATAGAAATGGTCAGACCAGTCTTCGTCAACGTCATTAGGGATAGAGATGTCAATGTATTTGACCAATCTGAAGATCAACAAGATAATGACTGCACTCGTTACCAAACAAAATATATAGAACAAGGTAATGAGATCTGTTTCACAACTCGTGTTGTGCCAAGCTGCAGAAGCCACTGCCAAGCACAAGGGTACATTACCAAAAGTGTCTCTGCTCATTGTACTCCTAACACCATGGCTGGTCAAATATGGAAGCAGCAAATCAACAATGGAGCCAGCCCTGACTTTAGCCACAAAGCTGAAAACAGAAAGGTGCAATTGGAACTTCCACAATTTTGCTCATTGGCTTAATTTGTTAAATAATAATTTACAGCAATATAAAAATATGGTTTAAAAATATAACAAAGAATTTAATAGTTATTAGTTTTATTTGCCTTAAATGTAACCTAAGATTTGTACCACCTCTAATTTCAAAATCTTAAAAAATTAATGTACTGGCATAAGAATAAAGTACGAGGTTACTGAATTTTCCAATAAATTAGACTAATCTTTCTATTTTTTACAAATTTATCTGAAAAGAGTAAATAAATAAATTCGGGACTTTTTGAAAATCAAAGCCAATTTAGTAAATAATTATTGGAATTTAAAAATCTGTGGCAAATCTTTTAATAAAAAAATCTCGAATATCAAATATTTTTTTCTATTTGTCGTTCATATTGTAGTAATAATAAAATGCGTATCATTGTATACAGAATTTTGTAAAAATATTAAAAATCATATTGTTTCTTAATTTTTAACAGTGTCTCTCTGTCAGTTTAAATTACTTTTTTCATACGGACATGAATAAAATTTATTTTCAGTATTTACATTTTGCAGAGTTCATTTACAAAATTAATAAAATATTAGTGTAACAATTCAACATGGATATTTAGTTTCACTTTATATTAAGTGTAACATAAAAATGATGTATTTTATTTAAATGCAATTTTTTTTTCATTCAGGAAAATAAAAATGTTGAATTCCATAATTTAAATTCCATATTATTTGCATCTATTTTTTTATGAATTAGTTTGCATAGCTTCTTATTTAAATCGAAATATATTCTTGAATATCTAATATTTTTGTAGGTCCGACAATACTGAGATAATCGAGGTATAAAATAGTAGAATTATTACTTAGGTCAGTAAGTGGCATAGTTTTAAATTTACATACGCAAGACTTATCAAACCGACTATAAAATTTACCTTGGTAAATTTAATCAACTACTTCCTTATTAAACCTTTCATTATATGCTCGTTCATGGAGAAAATTTTGTGTATTTTATAACTTTAACTTCATATTGTAATAAGCGTTTGTGTACTCTTATGATAAAAACTTACCCCAAATTCCTTCAATACAGATTGTCCTAAAAGTTTTTGTATCTTTATTTTTTATTTAACACTCATTTCTTTTACAAGGACCTAAAATTATTAATTATTATTATTAATGTAAGTGGTTGGTTATACAAAGTAACAATATCGAACACGTGACATATTTCAAATATCTTGGGGCAATAATAGATAGTCGTGGAAATCAAGAACGATATATCATGGAAAGCACAGAAAAGGCCATAAAGACGTATCATTTACTAAAAACCGGATTTATTAACAAGAAGGAAATTTCGAGAAAAATTAAAATGACAGTATCCCAAACAGTTTTCAGAAGAATGCTCACATATGGGTACTTGAAAGAAAAATGAAGAGTCGAGTACAGGCTATAGAATTAAACCCCCCATTTCAAATGAACTAGCGCTCACTCATTTTTTTCTTGAAATAAAGTTCAAAGTAAACTGATACATAAAAAATTAGTTTCTACAATTTTTAAGCCCTGTTAACGGTTTTGGCTTAAAATAATGTATGGAAACTAATTTTATACGTAACAGGTCACTTCGAACTTTGCTCCAAGAAGAAATATGAAAAAATATTATTTTTTGAGATAGGAGGCTGTGATTTCATATTTGTTCATACATATTGTTTCTAAAGAAGTTTTCCAAATAACATTTTTCTATATTTTTTAAAATAAGTGTAATTTACTTTACAGTACTAATTACATTATTTTTAATATCTTCCAAAAAGCTAACCAAAAATTTGTCGCTTTGTTTGTTGGCCTTTCTAACACGATTTTAAATATTATGGACCATTTAATAACCGATAAATAACGATATAATCTAATGCCGTTAGGCACTACACGAATCACCAAGAAAGATAGATTTTTTATACCGAAATATAAAAGTGTTCATAGATTTTTGTAAACAAAAACTTTTTGGCGTCGAATGTCGCTATGGACCGAGCGCCTACAAACATAAAGACTGCACGACAGTTAGGTGGGATTACCCCTTCTTTATTTTATTCTGGCGATTAATTCTACTAAGAGCTTGTTTAAGATAACATAATATAAAAACTATTTGACAAAATACTTTTTTATTTCATACATAATTTGCACATAAAAAGCATAAAATTAAGGTGCTAATTTTAAAAAAATCGCATCATAATTAACTTAAAGTTGTACTAGCTTTATATGAAAGATATAAAGTCTTTTACAAAATTAATTTTTGATTTCACACATAATTTGCACATAAAACGCACAAAATTATTATGTTGGTAATTTAAAAAAAATTGCATCATAATTAACAAAAAGTTGTGCTTTCAATTAAGCTGGCACAACTTTTAACATAACAAAAAGTATAAATGCACAAAAATCGCGAATAGCGCACAAAAATTGCACATAAAACGCACAAAATTATGAAAAAGGTCTGAGTAGATTGTGCTATATTTATATAACTGTACTTTCGATAAAGCAAGTTACTATTGATTGAATAAAATCGTGCTGTTAATCCACTATAATGTTTTAGCAATGTATT
This sequence comes from Neocrepidodera transversa, assembly GCA_963243735.1. Classification (NCBI taxonomy): domain Eukaryota; kingdom Metazoa; phylum Arthropoda; class Insecta; order Coleoptera; family Chrysomelidae; genus Neocrepidodera; species Neocrepidodera transversa. The sequence goes on from OY725339.1 coordinate 7,773,262, forward strand.
ATAAATAATTTGTTTAAAAACATTTGAAACAGAGCAATTTATAGTTTTTCCCGTTAGTTTCGGTAAATTTTTATATTTTGTCTTTAAATTTATTTTATTTTAATTTAAATTTGAAACTAGTATAAAGAATAATCGCCGTCGGCGGAAGAAAGTCTGATTCCAAAAAATGGGAATTTTTCACATAATTTTTTTCCAAATTTTTCAATTTTTTTTTCAACGAGCCCCATGCGATACGTATATCAATCGACGCATCTTGACTACTTTCCTTATCGAGATATCTCGAATACAAGTTTCACTTTCTATGGCGACCCAGGATCCTCGGACCCGGAATAGCTCATCTTCTGATACAGCCTTTCTTTTTTGAATAAAAACCGATAGCCGAAAGAATTTTCCGGATCAGCCGTATCGTTCTCGAGTTATCGTGCGCACAGGGATCCACACATCCACACAGAATTTTTTTGGCCGGAAAATCAATTTTCTCCACGTTTCATGACATTTTAAGTCATTTTGAGCAAAAAAATTTTTTGAGAATTTTGCAAGATTTCAATACTACGATTTCTCCTACTTCAGCGAAGACGAAGTGTGGGCGGGGCCGTAGTAATAATATTATAGATACTTTTTTCGGTGTTAATTCGAATATTTTAAGGTTTGAAGTAAATAAAATGATTTTTATTAAATCTTTTTCATATATAATTAGTAGATTCCTTTACATAGACTGTAATTTATATAAACATTTTAGCTTTAGAAAAAAACATTTTACCAAGTTTATTACTTTTAATTTTAATACATAGAATAACTAAATATAAAATACAATATATTTTGAGTTTCTTTTAATTAATTTAATATTTTTTTATATTGTATTTTTGAACACATTCAATTCACTATAAAGGAAACTATTGTTTTTACATAATACATAAAAATACGATGTTTTAATAATATTATTAAATAAATAATACATTATTACTAATCAATAGATATAAAAATAAATTAAAATCCAAACTACTATTATTCTAATATCACACTCACTTTAAAGAACACATTTTTAAATGGACGTTAAATTACATAATATATTACTCTTTTTACAATATAAAACAAAATTTTCGTTGAATATTTTTATGTTATTTTCACTTTTTTTTTTGTAATTATAACATTCCGGTTTAAAAAAATTCCTCAAGTTCAAATCGTTCACACCTTCCAAAATAAAATACTTTCAAAAAATAGAAAGTTTTAACAGGACACAAAGTATCAACTTTATATACCTGAAATTCCCTGAGTCACATTTTATAACTATTTTTGCATTATTAAAAATTATATATTGTATATTTGTAAGCCTAACTAGTATTGCATCATCTTGTTTATGGTAAATATTTGTATCTTCTAAGACAAATCAATGATATGTGAATACTATCTAGATTTACATTAGAAATACACTAAATAATCTGATAAAACCCCCTTAATACAGAAGTTTCACTTCTTAAGCTTGTAAAGGAGAAGGGTCTTCTTATCATCATCGCACTTAATTACAGTTCGTAACTGACTTAACTTTTCACTGGGACTTTCAGATATCACTAGAGTCACAATACTGTCAAAATGTTGCTAAATTTTTCTCGTACTTTTCGGTCACATACACCCACAACTATCTACTATCATATTTGATAGTAGCTTCGTTGTTAAAGTCTTATTACTCTGCATGTAAAATAACTGTAGGTTTTGGAATTGGATAGCTGTGCAACAGGGAGTAATTTCGGGTCCCACTACTCTATTTTTCTTGTGACCGTTCATAACTTTCTGTAAAAAAAATGTTTATTAGAAAAAGAATACACATAAAAAAATCTTTCCAAATGGTTAAATAAAGCATTGAAAAATAATTGTTATTATAACACTTTAAACAAACATCATCAAATTATTTATAAACAAGTGAAAAACGGCAATATTTGTGCAATAATTTTTCGAGTTTTCGAAAATTTAAAATGATCTTGAGATTATAGATTAAAGTTTAATATAATTTTAGAGGTTTTTAACGATATTAAGTCGATTGAAGTTAGCTGTTTGTCGCTATCTGTTACCGTTACTGAGTTGCATCTTTTCACGGACGGGCAGATTGACGGACGGAAAGACCAGTTGTATAAGTTTTTTTTAGAAAATTCTAAAAAATTGAATATGATTACCTCGGTTTCATGTTTAGGTACTGCCAATACAAAGTGGATAAAAGAAACAAAAACTTTATTTTCATGGGATCCAACTCACCCCCAATAAAAATTAAAAAATATATTCTTTTACTGTCAAATATGTGTCACAAGGACCTAACATTACGCAAAATGTTAAATGCATAAGTCCTGTTGTATTCGAGAAAAAGTCTGTCACAGATATACAGACGTTTTTCCTTTTAAATTACGCAACCCTAAAAATATTAAGATAAATAGTCAATTGGTAAAAAAAATCTAGAAAAAATAAGTGTCTTTGTCTGGCCAGATAGTGAGAATCGATCAAGATGCAAAAAAATTAAAACGAGGAAGAGAAAAAAGAATTGGATATAGGACTCAAACATATTAAATTAAATGGAAATAGATATCCGATGTCCTACTAAACAATATTTTGGTGAAATAGGATAAAAAAATTTGTAGAAATGCAAAGCCCGTCCCTGAACATATTGTACATATATTTAAAAATAAATAAGGAGATTTCAATGGAAACTGCATTTTTATGGTTATTGTTGGTTAAAAATAAAATAGTAATTTTGTAATTTTTTTAGATCAAATCAAAAGGTTATGAACCAAGTTGATATATACGAATCATACTAACTGTTATCTTTACGACATTTAGACTTTGACTTGCACTTCTACAGAAACCTCACTGTGCCCTCGGAGTGGTCATTTTTCATCATATTTCTGCTTATTTATTTTAAATAATCAATCTTTGACCCATTTGTTTTTGTTTCCCCAAAAAAATTTTGTACAATATTAAGAAAAAAATATTTATAAATATTTATAAAATGATCTCACTTTATAGGATATTCCATTTGTAAATTTTGATATATAAACTAGATGTATATCCTCAACCAATGTATTGCTTTATAATTAAATGAATGTGTTTTTTTACATTTTTTGATGCAGGAGTGATTTAGATATAATACAAATAATTCAATATAAAAAATGTATAAAATCTGTCTTAATTAATGATAAAATAAATTATTACAACGTAAATTATATTACCTGAAGTATACTATTATGTTGACTAGCACTTAAAGTCATAGCCGTAGATGTCGTACAGGACCCTTTACAGAAGTAAGCGTTGTACCCCTCTGGCTTAATTATCCAATCGTCCCAACCAATTTCAGCGAAAGAAACATAAAAATTCTCCCTGCAACATTCATTAAGACCTGGTTCACAATTTGCAGATCTTCTCTGCCTTCTATGAGAAAGAGTTCTTCTTTGAAGGGTATGTGTGTAGATCACTAAAAATGGTTTCAATTCATTGGTGAATGATATTGGTGCTTCGGTTTTATCCATGCCACAGGTTTTACATACAACGTTAATAGCATGCACTGGTGAATCTTGAAAATCTAGCCAATTTTTGACTACGTAGGTTACGTCTATTTTTAACCATCCTTCTGAAAACAAAAATTATTCCATCATAACCAAATTTTATTTAACATCTAATTTTGATATTCATTATTTTTTCTATTGAAAAATGATTTATTGGATAATAAACACCTAATGGTCTTAAACAGTTAAAATTTCCATACGTTCCACTAAATATTTGCATGTTTATGTATGAATATTGTTACTAGTACCATGTTTTTATAATTCTCTACTTTTTTGATTAATTCGTGCATGTAACGTACTTTGTTGTATACATATTTCGGTACTATTTACATGGGGATTATGTTATGGATTATGGACCTGCCCCTAAATAGTTTATAAAAGTAATAGTAGAAATTCTAAAAGTGGTTTTTACTAGTATTATTCAAGAAGCCAATAAATAAAAACAAGTTGCATTTTCTATTACCCATTATAAACAGTTTTAATTTATCAACAAAAATATATTATCAGAAACCACCACCCTTTTAATTCTGTATTAATAAATTATTTTATTGTAATTAAATTGCAGTCTATTCTCTTTTACCAGGTCTCTAATTTTAAACAATAATGGACAAAAATAAGTGATTAAAGCTGTTTTATGACTTACGAGTTAAACTAGTGTCCTGTATAGCAATAGGTGTAGTTTTTTGGAAGCTTTTTTTCGTATCCCAGTGTGCTACTTCATATATAACGAAAGTCTGGTTGTGTTCATCCAGATAATCTATTTCTTTATGAAACCATAATTCTGCACTTGCAACTTCTGTAGTGTGAATGTCATTGGGCAGTTGAAACGGCAAACATGCTGAAGGGAATCTTATAGTTCTTGAACAACGAACTTCATCTGAAATACAATAATCCTTTGTAGTTTTCACTTAAATATATTCTCTATATAAGGTGGTATAGAAACTTTAAACGCCTTAGAATGGATATTTTATTACCGTCATCAAATTATTATTACTTTTAAAGGATCACTTTTGGATTAGGGAAATGTATTATTTTTATTTTTATTTAAATAACTAGAAAGCAAGCAGTTCCAATAAAATATAATTACTACTGCTTATAATTAAATAAAATATGTTCTAAATTATGCTCATTCATTTATTAAAAATATAACATAATATTTTAAATTATATAAACATTTATATAAAATTATTTCCAAGGTCAACGTTTTCCTTGCATTTCCTATTTTTCATTGGGTTTTCCTATAACAATTTAAAAAAATCAATTACCTAATAAAAATAACATTAATAAAACAAAAAAATTGAACCAAGAAAAGCACTATTTTTTTAAATATTGTTTATTATACTTTTATTTTACTTCTATTGTATAAATATTATACTTCGATTGCATAACAATTACATTTTATTAATATCATATGTTATGAATTTAAATCTTATTACTTCCTTTAATTAATTATTAATATTTTTTTTTAATAATAATAAAAAAACTAACTCAAACTAAGCAACATTATTAAAGAAAAATTACAACACTAAAAAAGTTTTATTGGTCCAGTAAATAGCAAGATATATAAAAAAATTTTATTGAATCAGAAAAAACTTCAATTCTGACCTTGGCGTAATTTTAATTTGCTAAAATAATTTTACCTTCATAAGGAAAGATGATAGCTTGAGTGGTCTTCCCGTAAAAATCATCTGAGTAAGTCTGTATTCCCATTTCCTGATTAGGCAGAAGGTTTTCGTATTCTTTAATAGGTTTAGGTAGTTCTGAAATTGTTATCGTAGGTTTCTCTTTAAGCCTTAGTTTTTTCAATATTTGATTCTTGATGTATTCAATTCTAAATTTGGCAAATTCATCTTCGGTCACTATATAATCTGGATTTCCGATGGTTCCAGGAGTATCACCTTCTGGTACACTATTATCCTGCTGTTTTTCGTTGTTATTTGAATTCGTAAAAAACACCCCGAATACTGAAGGCACTTTAGCACCCACTAGAGTCACAAAAACCGTTAGCAACACCGCGAAAAAAATCGAGATCCTCATCGTAAGATAACTGTTTTTGTGTTCGCAATCACTAACAACAACACTTGTTTACAAATTACTATGGATTGATCCTGAAAAGTGCAGGCTCAAAATCATTATAAACTTTATTTACCCCACTCTTTTTATTAACATTTCTGTAACGAATGATAGGTTTGAACCTTGAACCCCATTGGATCTGGAGTATACAAAATTAGATAATAAGGTATGTGTATTTATTTCACTATTCTTTGACTCGAGCATGGAAAGATAGCTGGGCACGTGCTCACCACTTTGCTAAAAATTGATCGAAATATTAACGCGGATATAAGCAATGATAGCACGCGTAACGATGAATCGGATTTAATTGTTATACTGAGTGTTTGTTTATTAAATAAATAAACATGAATTTATTTTAAATGCATTTTGTTAAATGTAAAGATGCTGTTTTTATTATTTCATTAGCTATAATTTTTTTGACAAAATCTGAAAGTTTTAGAAAGTTACGTTTTCTGGCTGTTTTATCCTAAAAAAATATTAGTAAAGTTAACAAAGTGCAATTAGCAAAAAATTTAACTGCAAATAAATGTGTAAGGCTTTATTTTAATAAATTATTTTTTATCTAATAACAGATCAATTATTTTAAGAGTGGAATTAATGACTGAGTAAATGTTATGATTGTTTTCATGGTGGTAAATCAACCTCTATAAACAATGAGCATATTGCATCTGCTGTTAAAAGGGTTATCAAATTGATATAACGAATGCCTTTGATCCAGTTGGCCATTCCATTGTAAGGAATAAATTATTTCTATATAGGGTTTGTTGTCCTCTGTCCTCTGTTGAACATTATATTTTAAAAGTCGTATTTGTTATGGAAAAATTAAATATGCCACATCAATATCCCATCAATATAAATTTTTTTTTTAAAATTTAACTCAATTGTAAGTACGAATTATTTTATAGTACTTTTTTTTTAATTTAGCTTCGGCCTGTATCTGCTTCCAGGGATAATCACAGATGCCAATGAGCACGCTTTACCCTAACTGGAAATTTTTGCTGAAGAGGTTTTGAGAGGATTAAAATTATCAAAGATATTGTAAAATATATCAACCATATAACTAGACCTTGTAATATCACTCAGTAATTGACTCACAATATTCTCAATTTCATATTAATAAGCTTGAGAGGGTACCGGAGCGAGTTATTAATATACTGTACGTTTAAATTATCTATTTCATATTTTAAAATTATTATGCTTAGTATAATTAATCAAAATAATCTTTTGGAACATAGAAAGGAGTTTTTTTACTTTTTAGGGTTCCGTACCCCAAAGGGTCGAAACGGAACCCTATTTTGCTCTCACTCGCGTGTCCGTCCGTCCGTCTGTCACACGGGTCTAGCAATTAAACCGTTGGAGCTAGAGTCTTCAAATTTTTTACAGTATATGCGTCTTATTGACCCAAAGTCATATATATTATAAAAAACATTTTTAAATGTTTTCAAGGGGGGCTCCCTTACAGCTAAAGGGGGGTGCTGAAAAAAAAATTTGGCCTACCCCATCAAGTGAGGTATCGTTGAATAGAGCTCATTGAGTAGATTAAAGCAGTATTTTTTGTTTTAAAAATATTGAAAATGTAGACATGAGAAGCCGCCAAAGTCAGCATTTTTTACAAAATTTTGATCCCATTGACCTATGACCTTGAAATTTGGTGGTAATGTTTATTGTTACGTATATTTTACCAACAAATACCAATATATTAATAAATATGATTTTTTCATTAACATTCCCTCATTTTTATGGTTCCGTACCATTGTATTTATGCGAATTGTGATATTCGATATTTTATTATTTTTATCTGTGCAATCGTATTAGTTTTATTAAAAAACGCATTTTTCATCTTATAATTTTTTTTATATCTTTGTGGGTTAGGCTGATATTAACAAATTTGTTCTTTATATTTCAAAATTTGTTAATATATTTGAGTATATATGCGGATTGTGATATTCATATTTTTTTTTCTTCGTCGAACACACATGCACCAGGTTATTTTTCTTTTCACTTCTTTAAATCTTTTTACCATGTATTTTTGACTTATTTAGATCGATTAAAATTTAAAAGTCCTTTAAGAATCCTGCCTCTGCACAGCTGGCTTATATTCTACATTTGGTACGGAATCCTAAATGTGCGAAGTCCGACACGCACTTGACCGATTTTTATTTATATTTATAGCTTTAATATTGGTTATATATATTTAGGCATTACCAGTTTATATAATAATATATTATATTTTTTTAATGGTTACATCGTTCATAAATAAATAATAATTTCCTTGAAATCGACAGAAAATTGAAAAACCTGAATTCATTAACATATAAAATTGGATCATTTTTTTTAAATTTTAACTTTTTAAAATCAATTTTTGTAAAATTTGGATTTTCTGAAAATTTAAATTGGATTTTTTTCTTAAAAACATTAAAATATTCCTTTTACCGAAAATTTCAATACTGTCTAAAAATTCGATTACTTTAAATTAATAATTTTCCTAAAATCCAATTTTTTTAAAATTTGGATTTTTTTTCTAAATTGGCTTTATTTCATTTTTTTAACTATTATAATATTCTTAGTTTTTAAAAGTATTCCGTAGTCATACAATTGAAGTTATGAGTGCTGTTCACTTGGTCCCAGCGGTCAATTTTGTCAGCGGGGTTCCGTAATCCTACCGGTCTTTTGGCCTCAAGTTTTAAAATTAGGTAGGCTTTTTGGGCACAGTGGTTTATCAACCATAAAGTAACTAATCCTTTTGATTCAAAGTAATATTTTTAAGAAAAAATAATAGGAATAATTTTTTTAATTTTTTTTTAAATAAATATCTTTGATGTGTATGGTAAAGATTTTTTTGTCCAAATAAATAATCTCGGTTTGATTTGTATAGTAAAGAATTTGACAAAAAATGTATTTAAACTATATAAAACTAATTAAAAAAAAAATCACAAGAAATATAATATTACAAAAATACAACACTAGGAAAAAGATTAAATAGCTACATAAAATACCGATTAAAAATTATATTATTACCTACAAAAATACAACACTAAAAAAATATAAAATATATAAAATAACGAATAAAAATTATATTATATTTTTATAATGATGCGAAACTGCTTTACTAAATTGACACCTCGAGAGTGTGTTATTCATTTTTTTCCTAGAACCCATAATCCAGCTTTCGTGCCCAGAAGCTACACCTTTAGAAGCAATAAAAGATTAAATTCGAGTATAACTGACCGCCGTGCTGAAAAGGGCTCACCCAATAAATATTTTGGTTTTGCATTAAAATTTTCCATGACTTGGAATTTTGGGAAATTTGAATTTGGATTTTTTTCTCAAATGTTTTCAAAATTTATTGTTTGTTATATTTTTAACTATTTTCTAAGAATTTTTTGAATTTTTTTCAATTAATTGTTGGATTTTCCGTAATTATAAATTTTTAAGTTTTATGTAATTGTTTATACTTTGATATTTTGTTTAAAATTGTCATTTAATAAAAAATAATAATAAATTTAAGGTTTTTTAGGAAAATTGCATTTTTTAATATTTTTTACCTAAAATTTATTATTCCCAAAATTCAATATCGTTAAAAAACCATTTGTCAAAAATTTCTATTTTTAATTTTTTAATGCTATTTTTTTATTTTCCACAATAACTAAATTTTCAATTTTTTATTTTTCAAAAATATCTATTCTTAAAAATTGATTTCTTACCTAAATTTTAATTTTATTAATATTTGTTTTTTGAAAATTTGGATGTTATTCAAAAATTTGTTTCTTTTAAATTTAATAGTAGAAATAATTACAAATTTTTGTTTAATGTGAATTTTTATCTGACAATTTAAATTTTTTCATTTTTTAACTTTTAAACAAAGTTTGCCAGAAGGTTGAAATAATTGACATCAATGAACCAAATGCAGATTATTTTAATATCCTGCTATGAGTTTTCTTTTCGTACAATAATATGCTAAAAGTATTCAGCCAATTTATTATTAAATATTTTAAAGGCATAACACGCAAAGTGAAAAAAATAACTTTAGACATTTTAAACATATTTTTCCAACGCCCGGCGAACAACACATCGGTATGCTTTGCATGACTTCTTAAAATATTAAACTATTTATTCTCTAATAGAATATTTAAAGTTATTTTTATTTAAAGTTTAAAATTATATTATATTTACGAATTAGATATTGTTTTCTTCTCTTGCGAAAATAATTTTCACCTACCTAGGTAATAATAAATAAATTTTTTAATCTTTAAAAATATGAAAATCTAAATTTTAAATATTTTTTCAACTGCAATAAATATCCTATAGTATATACCTTCTGTAAATGGAAAGTAAAAATTAAGTATCTTTATGTCCAACGGATAACATTTATATAAATAGCATTATGTTATATTTAATTTATTTAAGAAAACAAAAACGCAAATTTAAATTTCTTTTTTAAGATAATTATATGTAGGCGACTATGAACATGACTCTTGTTGTTGATTAACCCATGTTTCGCTTAAATATTTCGCAATTCGTATAGGAATATTTTTGAATTATCTTCTATTTTTAATTAAATCCGTTTAACTAACTTTATCAATTCATTTATTAGATTAATTCTTAACACGTGTCCGAATGATATAATAAAAAAAATCCCACTGACTTGATCAGTTATGAATGAAATTACAATTTTTTTACTATGTTTAGTTAAAATTAAATTTAACATTGTGAAATAAGGAAGATATTTGCAATTTGTTTAATCAAATAGGATTTATTGTAGAACTTAATATTCGCGCCAGAATAACTTATACTTGGGTGTACCGATCCTGAAGTTAAGAAGTGTCGACTATAATTTATTTTTATGCATGAGAAAATATTAAAGCAATAAATATATATTTCTTGTTTTGCTTCGCATTTCTTTTATTGTTCCAATATCGATTCTTTCTATTAAAATAAACTTTCTGGATTTTTTTCCTATTAACCTATTTTTGTAAAAAGTTTCCACAAAGTGCTTCGGTTCATTTCGTCTCGAACTAAGGCAAACATACCATCTAATATTAGAAATTATTTTCTAAAGAAGAAAGTATGCACATTCTGTCCAAGTCCTTTTTTGAAAAATGGTCGATCTCAAATTTTTATTTTCATGGAGCTTTGAAATTCATTACATTTTTCTTTGATAATTGTGTAAACAGTTGATTTTCCAGCAGAAAAACGTTCTACTAATTCTACTGTGTAATCAACACTTTTAGCTAAGTTTTTGTCCGTAAATGTTTGAAATCAAATTAATATTCAAGTTTTTTAATTAACTGTTAAAAGACCGATTTTTTGGCGTTGCCTCTTCCAACTTTTCCGCAGTACTAGATTATTCTATACGAATTCACAATATACTTTAGCTTGAAACTAAACAGCTTTTACTAAACTGTTTCTAGAATACGCAACTAGGAAACTGTAGAAAATGAAAAAACATACAATCACATTTTCTATGAAATTTGTTCAAACGATATCCCTTTTCAGTTATTCTGAACACCGTGGAGTTATAAATATACCTGAAAGTTTTATTAGCTCAGTATTAGCTTAGGTAAATTTACGCAATATTCAGAATATATAAAAATGATCGTACTATAATTTACATAAGAAATAAGGTTTTAATACACCCTTATACATAAAAATAAACTATAAAAAAATAGATTCACACTGCAAAAAAAGAATGATGACGAGTCACCAGATTTTCTTGATTATCATTTTTTTATTCCAATTTCAAAACTATTTACTAATTACCATATTTTGTATGTACATTTGTATATAGTTCATAATACTAAAATAATATTTTATTTGCTTTATTTGTCTACTCCTTGACATATTCTGTCTTTTACATGTCCGGAGATATATGGCCAAAGTTCCTTAGGTTTTAACTAGTTCGCTTTTATTAGGCTAATTTGATAAGATATCTAATACATAAAAATTAATATTGGTTTTTTTGTTCATATTTTATGCGCTGCCGTACCGTTCATCCGATTGCGATAAAACTTTGTTAACTCCAGAAACCCAAGGGTTGTGCGAGGAAGTGACGGCTATTATTATTATTTGCCGTAGAGCTCCGGAGCGACTTACTGATAATTGATTTGGCTATAGGTGCATGAAAACCCGGAAACCTCACCACCATCCGGCAAGGTGACGCAGGGGGATTGAAAATCTAGGCTCCACATTAAACATTAATCAAATTAATACCTATTCGAGCCAAGTTTACGGCCAAGTTTACGGCCAACTTTACGGCCAAGTTTACGGCACTTTAATAGGTTGATCTGCGTACACCCAAAAATTAGCTAATAGCGGAGTCAAAGCCGAGGTTATTCAAAACTACCGAACATCGAAAACATGGCACTAATCATCCATGCTTCCTCATATGGACAACAGTATGGTGGCTATTTTTTACGCGGATCAATTGTATGGTACGAGTCGTAGACGAGTGTCGTTAATTCATTCATACTTCTCACATGGACAACTGAGATATAGCTTGCTCACGCGTCGAAAAACCGACATAGCAAAAAAACAAGAAAACAGTTATAGGAACACATGCCGGGTACAAGTAGTTGTTTAATAAGAGTTATACAATTACCGGATTACTCATTGAATAACGGTAGCTTCTCGTGCAGCAGTCCCTATTTTGGAGTTTTAAAAAAATCGTTTATCTTACTAGGGGATGTACGTAGCGTTTAAAGCATATCGCTTGTAACGGTCAGTATGTGTTTTCTATGTAACAGTTTGTTTGTGTGTGTGTTTTTCTTGATTTTAAATAAACTTTCGAAGTGCTCGTCCATTTGCTTTCCTTTTTCAAGACCTTCTAGTTAGGTTCGATCAATTTTAATTAGTGCCGGCATAAGGGTGGATGATTGTTTTAGCAGTTTGGTAACTTTCCAAATTGAGTAATTATTCGGAAGGCCTTCTATGAGTTTGTTCTATTCGTAATTCCTGTATATACTTTGATGTGTTCTGTCGTCCTATTTCTAACATTTTAACTCTGTCAACCAATTTCACAAGTAATTGCTACTGCTACTTTGGATATTACATATTACATTTGTTTATTTACTTTTAATAGTTAGTTAATCCATTTTTAATGTTAGCAGATTAATACATAGCTTTTGACACCATAATGGTACGTTAAAAATACTACTTTTAACAATGTTTTTAAAAAAATGATTTTCACCAACTTTTTCTCCATAATTCCAACAGTTCCGTAAATAATATATCTAAAAGAATAAAGAATATCATCACCACTAATCAAAACTACACTTTTTTAAGCACAAAAGTGTAGTTTTGGTTAGTATTTTTCAACATTGTTGAAAATCACAGGTCCCAAATTCCCAATTCATGCATATCCGTATACAATAAGTCCCACTTGCAAAGACCAATTCAGTAACTACATACTATAAAAGTTACCGTAATTTGGTTTTTCGTATGAGAAACATTAATCTTTTGGTAATTCAAAAAACAAGACATACTATTAGATGAGTATATGTACTTCTTTCACTATTTCAAAAAAATCTCTACTAATGTATGATTTTTTATTCATATAAACTGGTGGAAGTTTTTGTGCAGAGTGTAGCATGTTATAACTCCCCTTAAAAAATAATATAGAAGGTAGAAAGTTTCCTTTCGCATACACCTTGTTAATTCACGGTAACATTTTCTCCTTTTTATTGATTCGTTAAAGTACATATAATCGTCTATTTGTATACCAATTACATCCATATCGAATATTTGGCCAAATTTATCAAGCAAATTGTTATCTGTGTATATTTGCAGTAAGGTTGTAAAAAATACCTGTTCTTTATGTAGGCTCGATAATCCTTTAAATTTCTGCATTTTTAAGAATCCGTTTAGCCAGCCGTTACTTGCTCCATGCTTTTTTTGTAGAAATGATGCTTGATTTCGAGTTTTTCAGCGATGTCATACTTTTTATATCGTTTTATCAGGCGCAAACTATGCGATATTCATATTTTCATTTCGGCCTAATGGAGCTTTTAATTTGCCATTATTTGCATTCGTAAAGGTATATTGTACACTCTGCTAGTCTAAATAACTCCCAATAAGTTTGACTTTACCTTCTATATCGCTACTTGAGTTATTTTCAGACCATGCGTTCCAATGTACCGTCCTTTCATATTAACATCTCATGACTGAAAAATACATATTTGTCAATATCGATTTACAAAACTCCCCACTCAAAAAATAAAATAAAATAAAAGGTACATAATCTCTAATCTAACAAAATAAATATTTAATTTAATCTAATTTTCCATGGAATTCTGAACATATGTTAACATTGCGCCAACCCCCAAATTTGAAAAGTTTTTCTGCTAGGGAGGGCTTAAATTCACATATTGTTCATAATGGAATATTTATATTTGAAGACGGGAAAAATGTTTTCAAATATTTTATTCTAGTTTATATTGCATAACAGTGTTCTTAAAAAAATATATAACCCCCTCCCCACATATTCAACCCCAACCCCTATTTATAGATATTAAAATATATTAATTGCGGACTCACTTTAAAAATTATGAGGGAATGTTTTAATAAGTTAAAAATATAGGTGGATTTTGCTGAATTTTTAGTATGATATAGTCCATTTGATTTTGACCGAAAAATGAACGGTTTTTGTTACATTCACACTTTGCTCATAATAGACCATTTACTTTTTAAGGCTGGAACAATATTTTAAAATGGTTCATTCGGTTTTATGTCACATATTGTTCTTTTTTGATAAAAAAATATAAACTCTCTCTTACACCACCACCCTATTAAAACAATTTTTTCGGTAGGGGTTAATCAAAGTTTTGTCTTAAATATGTTGATATTTTTATTTGTGAAGAAAACCAAACATTTACAAAGTGTTATTTTATTATTTAAAGATTATCCACCTATAAATAAAAATTTTTATAATGTCCCGGTTAAAGGTAGGCTAAATCTAGTGTTTGCCTAGCCTGGTAAAAATTGTGTAAACTCGTATTCTGAACGTACTTCTATTAAATACTGCAATTTATTCTCCCTCTTAGAACATAGCCCTATTAAAAAAAAAAACATTAACAGTTTTTTCGAAAGGAGATCTAATTGACTTAGATTTTAAATATTTGTATATTTCAATGTATTCGTATCAAATATTGCAATTTATTGTTTTACACCCTAATAACCGTTAAACCATTTAAAAATATTGTTGCAGTTTTTAAAAATAAATGGTATACTATGAACAATAAATTGTGAATGTAACCCCCTGTAGATGAAAAACTGTTCATTTATATGGTAATTGGCACCTAATCAATTTTTGGTCAAAATCAAATGGACTATAACTATATAAAGTCACCACAATCCACCGATATTTTGAGCTTATTAAAAATTTCCTTATGATTTTTGAAGGAACCCAGCAATTACTATTTTTTATTTATTTAAATATGAGAGAGGGTAGCGGAGGGGTATAATTTTTTTACAAAAAAGAATTATTTAATATAAATTAGAATAAAGCATTTAAAAAAATTGTTGCCGAAAAACAGCAGAAAAACCGTTCATTTTTGGTAATTGGCATCCAATCAATTTTTGGTCAAAATCATACTAAAAATTCAGCAAAATCCACCGATATTTTTAACGTATTAAAACATTCTCTTATAATTTTTGAAGTGGAGTCAGCAATTAATATTTTTTATTTCTTTAAATAGGGGTTGGGATTAAATATGTGGGGTGAGGGTTATATATTTTTTTAAGAACACTGTTATGCAATATAAACTAGAATAAAATATTTGAAAATATTATTCCTGTCTTCAAAAATAAATATTCTATTATGGGCAATATGTGAATTTAAGCCCCTCCCCCTAGCAGAAAAACTGATCATATTTGGGGGTTGGCGCAATGTTAAAATATGTTCAGAATTCCATGGACTACATCATATCAAAAATTAAAACAAATCCACCGAGACCCAATTTCCATAAGAATTTTGTGGGGTCCTTTGCCAAATTTGATAAAAAGTCAAAAACTAATTATAAAGTCAACTTACCACGCTTGTACAAGAATCACTTTTTAAATGTTTGTTATTTTATCTGTTTATTGAATCACAATGACAAGCTTCCTTCGCACTCTACGAGTATACTAATGTTATAATCTATATGATAATTCAGCGGCTATACCTAGTAATAATAAAGATAATTATATGTGACATTTTGTCAACATTCCTAATAATAATACTACCCTTATACGTTTACCTCTTACAAGTGAACCCCAAGAAAGCAAAGCTGTGGTGGCGAAGGGGCAGCTGTTATTATTTGTCCGTGGTGCGACTTACTAATGATTGATAAAAGAATATTAGCCACAACTTAAGTTTATCAAATATTTTTGATAATTTCAAATTTATACCAAAATAGTATCCTATTAATAGGGAATACCGTTTTACATAAATATAATAAGATTTTTAATAATTATTTATAAACAAACTTGACTCTTAACCCTAAAATAATTGGTATCCTGAATAAAATATTGCGTGAAACCTGATGCGAACTATATAGAAAACAATTTTAACTTTAGTTAATAACAGAGACGTAACTAAGGATATTTTAAGAGCAATGAAATGAATAATAAATTAAAGTCGATAATAGCATCTCTTACTAAGATTGATTCAATTGATTGTTATATATATCAATATATTTCCACAATGCACCAATCCAAACCACCACCTGTTTCATAAAAATGTTGTTCGAAAGAAAATTGATCGAATAACAAAAACAATTTTGTTTTAATGATTTATTTGTATTTTTATACAGTTTTTCGTTCGAACAAGGATTTCCGAAAAACTATCCGGGAATTAATTTAAATATTTACTAAATCCAAAAAAAAATAGGACTTGGTGAGATAAGCCCTAGTTTCCCTATCGGAAATTTTATTTTACATTTTTCTAAAAAAATTGTGTAAGCTAAGCAAATATTCCGTAAATGATCAATTCGTGTTGTTTAAATAATGTAATCACAAAAACGCATTTGAAATTTCTTATAGAATATAGAATCAGTATCTGTGTCTTGATCCCGGACTTGTACCATGGCCTAAGTATGAGTCAATACACCGTGCTTATCAACATTTCAGGGCATTTCGCTTCACAGTTCATAAAACAATTAAATTAAATATAATTGTTAATTATATTATTTTGCAAATAAAATCATTTTTATTGTAATATCAATGTATTTTGCCGATGCACTATTTCCATGGATGTATCAAAAGAAGATTTTTTTTATTTTATAATTTTTTTTTAATTCATATTTTTTTTGCTACATAGTTTATTTTTATGTCTGAGAGAATGAAACCTTATTTCTTATATCTAAGGTTATTTTCAATTGTGTTATTAAAATTACCTCGTCACAAAATATAGTTTTTTTATATATTGTTTTATTGTAATTCCAAGAATTTCCAACAGCAATCCGATCAGGTAATTTACCTGTAAATACCTTATTGAATAAATTTGAAGCTGTGGAAGTTGCGGTCGTGGGAGATCCTGAAAACAGTGGGACTTGCGATCGTAAGGGCACTGTCTAAGTAGGGGAAATGCGAAATGCGGTGAAAAAACTTTAATGATTTAAAAAATAATTATTTTTTATAACTTAGAAATTCGTATAAACCAGAATAATTTAAAAAAATCTTTTTATATGCTTATATGCATGTCAATAAGAGCTACATTTAAAAATATTTGTAAATATACTGGGTGGTTCAAAAAAATTTGGCATAAAAAAGTTATATACAGTATGTGCCCCTAAGTTGGAATCATATGGAAAACTTTTTTATTATTAATTTTAGGAAAAAAGTTATTCTTCATAAAAAGTTCTGCATTATCTAAAACCTAGAATACAGTCATCAAATATCAAATTTTTTCAGTGGTATACGAGGTTTGTCAAAAAATATGAGTTTTGCTCAAGAATAAAGTACCTTTAAATTTGACAATATCGAAAAATTTTACTAAAAAAAATTGATAAGAATTAAAAATTACGTTTAAATATGCAATTACATCCATTTAAATCCATAAAATTATTTTTAAAACGTATATCTACAATACAAATTTTCGATATTGTCAAATTTAAAGGCACTTTATTCTTGAGTAAAACTCATATTTTTTGACAAACCTCGTATACCACTGAAAATATTTGATATTTGATGACTGTATTCTAGGTTTTAGATAATGCACAACTTTTTATGACGAATAACTTTTTTCCTAAAATTAATAATAAAAAAGTTTTCCACATGATTCCAACGTAGCGGGACATACTGTATAATATAAATGAAACATCCTATATTTTTTTGCATTTTTAGATTAGTTCTGAGAAGCTAATTTCAAAAACCTATACATATATTATAAAATGAATAGTTTTGAAGTTATAGACAATTGAGTTTAATCTGCGGTTTCAACCTGAAAAGAGTAAAACCAGAAACGAAAAAATTAATAAATACCTTATAGCTTCCTTCATTATTACCTAAAAAAATTACTATTGGATATTTTTAAATTGAACCATGAAATGAAATTTAACCATCGACTGTGAGGGCTCTTTTAACTACAAAGCAATAGTGACTGTTGGGTTAAATTCCAATCATTAAAAAAAGTGTTGTTCAGGCAATAAAACCAGTAGCTCGTATTTTTTTTATTTCTATATTAAATAAATATTTTAAGTGTAAGTAGAACTTTTTTAGCAATTGATACCGAAATGTCATTCGACACAATGGCTTTCTCCAATACCTCGAGTGTCATTGCTATGTTGCTAAGATCAATCAATATTGAAGGATTGGTATCACAATAACTGGAAGATTATGTATTAGAGATGAACACAATCAAACACATGTCATAATTATCGGTAAATAGATATTTATAGTACTAGGGAGGAGAGTGCTACTTTTCCTCCCACAGGAAGACGATTTGAATATAATAGATTCATAAGTTGATCCTGCCCATGGGTGGAAAATTACATCTGTCACTTCCCACCCGTGAGCCGGATATATTTCTCTACACCTATCATATCAGCAGAAAGCGATACATAGTATTATTAATTACAACAATAAATTAACAGACTATTATAAACTATATGTATTTCCAAAACCTATTTTATTTGCTAATCGTAATCGTAATGTTTTGTGACCATAATATGTCATTTTTCGCAAAAAATAAAATGACATGTAATATCTAAATACCAAAGTATTTTGATTTCAAAGAAAACTTCACTAAAGTATTTTAATACACATGTCACAACTTTTAAAAACAATAAATATATATTCTTTTTAAATTGTGGATTGAAATAAAATGATTGTAAATAAAATAGTATACAAATCTTGGTGAAAATGCATCATTCCTGTCTCGGGCAATAGATCACCTCATCGCGAGCGACTCGGTAATCTATATTTACCCTCGATAGTAATGATGAATTTGCCGCCTCGGTATGTAATCTACTATTACTTTTAGGTAAAGTTTCAGAAATACTGTAATTCATTTTTAATATATCTTTTCAATGCACTTTTGGGTATCTAATAATGATACCAAATATTATTCATAATAAAATGAATATATTACATATATATTTTTTTAATAAAAAAAAGTTTTAATATTCTGTTATTCGTTATCATAAAATACCTTGCTGCATTTTAAATTCCAGATGAACTAAAAAAACATGTACAAACACGTGATTGATACATTTAAAAAATCGGATAATATCGGACCAAATCGGATAATTTTAAGTTGAAATTTTCATCCATTGGCGACAATGTCTTGATTGCTCCAGAGTCGGAAACGTCGTGCAATTCTAATTATTTGATTTTTGTGTAGTGAATTTATTGTAAGTTATAAGACAATAATTCCAAAAAATGAGCAAAGAAAGGAACAAGTATGTATGTCTGGAATAACTTTTTTATAGTATTATTTATGATTAAATCTAGTTTATAAAGTGAACCTAAATTATATTTAATGTTGATTTTTATAAACAAAACAGGGTATATTCCCATTATGGCGAAAACCATTAGACCAAACGCTTTTTTAGATGAATTTTCCCAATAGACCAACTTACCAATAGAGCGAATAATTATAGATCGATGGCTACTAACAGTTGCCAATTATTTTCGTCTTCGCCTAAAATAGTTAAAATATAAATGCAAGTTATCTATTTTTTTGTTTAAACGCAGGTTAGATTAAGTTAGTCAAGACCTTTTTTAAATAGATAAAAATAGTGATTTAACAGGTCGGTCTAATGGGAGAGTACGTTCCTTTTATTGGTGTTTGGTTTATTGCGATAGGGTTGATCTAATGGTTTTCGGTCTACTGGTAGTCAGCTAACAAAAGTAATAGAGTGTGTTTTTGGTAAATGCAGAAATATGCATATTCATACTGGATAAAAAAATATGGGAATTAGATGTACAATTGAATTTATAGATGTTTAGACTATCTAAAATTATGTTTTTTGTGTTATTATTGTATTACATTTTTAGTTACTAATTTGCGTATATATGCTCATATATTAATATATGTACCTACATAGATCTTTTTTTCAGCTCCTATCACTATCACATAACTATTTGGAGGGAATCTGATACAAGGGTAATATTGGATAACAATATAACCTATAAAGTACATTTGACCGGAAAAAATGTTAAAAATAAGAAAATTAAGATGAAATGTCTGAAAAACATCATTAATCTGTATCATGGTAACTATAAAATTTTACTAATCTAACAATTATCCGTATATCAATAAGAAAATGGTTCTTTTCACAGTTTGTGTTATTTATTTTTAGCTTTATCTTTGAAAGGCCTCAAATTCACAGTATGTTATTATGGATTGTATTGAAAACATAAATTGTCAGCACCTTATACGATCAAGAAGAATATCAATTATAATTCTTGTTAAATATTAAAATCTATTTATTTTAGTATGTTTATTATTTACAACTAAAACAAAATGATTGGAATATCATTTTTGAAAAAGTATAATCTAATATTTTTTATTAAAAAACATGGAATAGCCTAACTATGTTTTAAAAATGAAGTAAAGTAGAACGTATGTTTTATTGCTATCAATGTTACAATTTCGACAAAAATCCTTTAAAGGAATTCATGCATGTCCTATATAAAAATCGTTATTTGAATAAGTTGACTTATAATTAAAGAACCTTTAAATTTTAAAAGACTCTTAAAACATTTTTTTGTTATCTAAAAATTACCTGCGTAATTGCAAAATTAACGTATAAATCTATATTTTAAAAATTTTCTTTATTATATTATTTAAACAAGCGGGGATTGTTGATAAATGTTTATTATAGGTTCTCCTCAAAATTTTATGAATTAGTTTATTTGTATACCTTCTTGCAAAATCATCGGATACTTAAAAAAAAAACATGACGAATTTTATTTTATTGAACATCAAATATTACAAAAATATGCAGATACGAGTATTGCCACCTTTTGCTGTAATAACGTTCCGACATCTTCTCATGCTTAAAATTAGGTTTCTGACTTCGTCTTGGTAAATTTGATTCCATATTTCTAGAAGCAGCAGTGACAGTCCCATGTTGTCCCACAAGTGCTTGATTGGGTTTATGTCTGGGCTTCTTGCAGGCCAAAACATTGTTGTAGTTTCGACTTTCTGGAGATAATTTATAAATGGGGAAAATGGTATAACATGGGGCTCTAAAAGACCTACGATGTGTCTGTCAGCTGTCAGACGCCCTCCCTAAACAATCACTAATTCCGTACGCGCTTCTAAGTTGATGCCTCCTCATACCATAACAGACCCTCCGCCGCAGCTAACTGTTCCTGCATGGACAATATCACTCTCCGGGACGAGGATATACTCTCATACGACTGTCATCATTAAATAAGCAAAATCGGGACTCATCTGCAAACAATACATTGGCCCATTGATGGTCTTACCAATTTGTGCGTTATTGGACAAGCTACAGTCTTTGCTTTCGATGATTTATATAATATTCTGCTAACCTTCTTCGTACCGTATCTCCTCGGCTATTTAAAACCTAATAAGTTCGGGAAAATTGTTGCTGTAAGAAAGTACCTTGTTGTTAGAGCTTGGAGACGCAAAAAACGATCTTGACGGTCTGTGGTGACTCTTGACCGTCCCTGTCTAGTTCTTTGATTGCTACCTTTATCTCCAAATCTTGCTAATACTCGGAAAATTGTAGTTTGCGTAACTTTAATACGTTGTACCACTTGTTGTCGGTTTACCCCTTCCTCGATAAGAGCTATAGCTGGATTAAATTCCTTTGGTGAAAGATTTCTTAATCCACGTTCTGGTATATTCATAACAATAAAATTCTCCAAACTTACTTTGAAAGCAAACAAAGCAAAATAAATAACAATATACTGTTTAAAGAATTTTATCAAAATCTCTTCTTTTCCAATATTATATTGGTATATTCCCATTATGTCGAAAACCATTAGACCGAACGTTTTTTTCGCTGAATTTTCCCAAATAACTGACCTACTAATAGACCGAATAATCAACAGCTGTCCATTGTTTTTGTCTTCGCCCATAAATAGTTAAAATACGTTAAATATGCCAGGCTGATTTTTGACGTTAGTACGAAAATCCAATGGAGACAGACTGCAACTATGAATTCATTTCATATTTGAGCTCTTCAGATGATAAATTAGAGTTCGTACACTCTAACCTCAAGCTATTTACGTCATCATTTGCCTAAAAATGCATAATAAAAAAATAAGAAAATTTTGGATTGGTGTATATTTTTAATTTATTGCAATAATTTATGCGTATATAGTCATTAGGAATGGGTTGTTTCTGGCCGTTTATGGAATGGGGTCAATTCGAAAAAAAATTTAAACCACCGCCATCGTGGTAAGCATTTTGTCGGACTCACAGAATCCTAGCAAGGATGCAATTTCGTTGTAACCTTCTTCGGTTCAGATAACAATACCTTTCTCGGGATGCAAATTCGAATGGGCCAAATTTTTATCTATTTTAAATATTAAAACATTTTAATTCTCAATTTTTAAAAAATTAAAATTATTAAACACTCTAGGATCTTCTTGTCTTTTAAACAAATTTAAGTTTTTTACCTTAAAAATAAAATTTTTACAACTGTCATGATTATCTGTATTCTTTATAAAAATGATTTAAAATGTTATGAAGGTTAAACAAATAGTAATTCCGTTTACATTTTTCGTGTTTAGGTTCACTGATATTATAGTACGTAGTTATTACTTACAAAGAATTGAAAAGTACGACTTAAGTAAATATTTGAATATTTTTGACCATTATCTCGATAACCCCTGAAATTATGATAATTTTATTACAATTTATTATATTTTGCACTTACTGCTATGGTGATAAATAAATGTGCGATTTCCTGGTTCGTGCCCAAAATACAAATTGTGATTGGTTTATACTGCATATTTTAAGCTTAATTAATTGAATTACAAAATACAAATTAAATTTAGTAGTTACACTTGACGTAGGAATGAGAGTAAGTTACAAATAAATAAATTATTC
The DNA here is from genome assembly GCA_963243735.1 of Neocrepidodera transversa. NCBI lineage: Eukaryota > Metazoa > Arthropoda > Insecta > Coleoptera > Chrysomelidae > Neocrepidodera > Neocrepidodera transversa. Next base: position 7,796,386 of record OY725339.1, read on the forward strand.
GAAAAGTTTCATCAGCTTTTAAGATAAGCGACGCATGTATAGGGGTCATCTAAAAAAAATGTTTAAAAAAGTTCCGGAATTGATTTTAAATTATTAGAATTTTAATATATCTATCCATTTTTTTAGTACCGTTTGTTATTTTAATATATTGTTGAGAATATCCCAATGAAAAATAATCCTATGGTATCTACCTTCGAAAACCAAGGGGTGTACCAAAAATACAGGATTTAGTATGCGGTTTTTAAAATACTTGTCAGATTTGATATTTTAGAAATAAAACAAATCATCTTTAATATTTTTTAGTTTTATATGGGGTGAATTCTGAATTTAAATAATGTTTATTAGACGTGAAGGTATATCTATAAAAACAGAACTAAAGTCTTTCTCATATATGTTGTAAATAGGTAGTTCCACTTGTCTTAAAAATTATACCCCTATTTATTATTTTTGTAAAACTTATGGTAAATTTGTTGGCAACGTAATGATTAATAATAAGATAAATAACTTCTACTTATTAATATTAATATTTTTTAACTTAAAACTAACAAGTAACTGAAATATAAAAATATAAACTCTTTTTTATAAAAGCATGTAGAGTCATAAAAATAATCACAGAACTAAACAATATTTTACAAAAAAAAAAAAAACAATAAAAAATATCACTAAAAACTGATTGCGCTGGCTTAATATTTATTCAATAATAAGAGGTCGCTACTCCTCATCTGATATCACTCTTAGCTGAGTGTTTGTTTGATATTGTATATTATCCTGATTATTAATATTGTACCAAATTATGCTAGTAATATGGTCACATGTAGCCAATATCCCCATCCCTATCAAACTTTACGTATTTCATGAATCCCTCAAAATCTTGATTTTATTCGTCGAATATTTGTGTTTGAATAAAGTATTCATTTATGTTCCCTGTTCCAATTGTACCATGTATTCATTCATGCACTAAATTATCTTGGTACATTCCAAATGACTTTGTTCTTATCTAGTCTATTGTCAGTTGTGGAAACCATACGCTATTGTTTTTACAAAGGATCATATTCCCTTCTTACATTGAGATATTCACGTTCAAGACAATCATATAAGATATTCAATATGGAATATGGATAACCTTTTGGATTTATATAAGATATTTTATGCATTATTATCGTTAGGGCATCATTGATGTCTTAAATATGTAGGAGTATAAATATGGAATTGAATCACCAGTTCTATACAACATCCAAACCTCTGAATACGAACAACTAAGTACACCACAAAACATTTTGATTGCAAAGCGAAAATTTTTAATATTATATTCCATGAATATTATTTTGAGCAATACAAATGTTCTTCTCAAATCATATAGAAGGCGGAATAAATATACCACATTTAATAAAGAAATCTACATTTTCAGAAATAATTTTTCAGTTTTGGTTTTTACAGTATCAGGATTTCTTTAAAAACATCTTCAAATATGGTCTTCTCAGAAAGAATCTAAATTTTTGATCCTAAAAATTTAGGTCTAGGGCAAACCAACGAAAACCCAACATAGGAAACCGAAGTCAAATTCTATTGTACTCTTTAGGCAGCTCATCCAAATATGGATCATTTTATCTTTAAAAATATTTTGCTGTGATTTGGTTCTTTAAACTTATTTTCGGTAGAGTGTGCTTAGATAATCCAAAATAACATATCAGCTAACGTGTTTTGTCAACTTGGATATACTTAATTAAAAATATTAATATTTGGTTTATTAAAACATATCGATAAGACCGAAAAGTTAATGATCCAAAACTTCCTAAAATTGTAATTTATTGTACTTTGATACCCCGCTCAAGTGGTACATGCATGACTGTTGCTTAAAGTTGATTACCGACATTCCTCTATAATCACAAAGGTTACGAAAACAAACTATCAGTTGACATTTTGATTAATTAATGCCAAGGTGTAATCTTAATTTTCCACTTAGGGGTATTTTGGGCAAGGGATTAAATTCGCTATCAACATTTTTTAAAAATAACTTTCTGTTTATTATAACTATTATCTGTAGCATTTAATTCTACATAGCAACAGTCAAACATTATGGCTATGATGATGAAGTGAAGTTAAGTTTTAGTGGATTTGCTAGAAGCCAGTAAAGGTTTTCTCAACCTCCCAAAAAAAAAATTATAAAACGTATTTTGGATTTCGATATTTTTAGTGTGGAACAATTTTGATCGGTCTAGCGCGATACAATGTGTAAAGTATAAAATACTAGACAACGTTTGAAATTAAAGCTTATCATAGTTGTATGAATGATTAATATCCTAAAAAGTGGGTCATTAGTCTCTTTATTGTGACAGATGATAATATCGGAGACGACTAGTCTACAACTTTAAAACAAACAATTCTGAAATTTAAGCCTTACAGAATCAACTTAATCAAATCTCGCGTAATACACGAATTAGACTTTGAATAATACGTAATATAAGTTTAATTGGAGCGAGTCTTTCTGAAATTAATTAAAACTCCTAAAATATATTTAATCATATCTAATAGATCTTTCTAGCGTGCTAAAATGGAATAAACTAGATTTATAAAAGTAATATTTATTATTATTATCAGAGCATATCCACGTAGGTCAATCCTAAACACTCCGTAGGACAGAAAATTGATTAACTCAATCTTAAAGAATTGAACTGATGAAATTTTAAACATTTTAGAGTCAGGTCACTTTAACAACAATTTTGGATTCTAATATTTTGCCAAGAACCACGATGACAGACTTAAAAGTAACTATGGCTCTAAACTATAAAATGTTCTATACTAAATAACATTCATACAATGGCGCTTGTGATCTCACAGGATGATGATAAGTTATTTAGAGTACTTCCTTGCTTGCTTTATTTTAACGTCCCTTTTCTGCTAAGAGGGCTATTCTCAAGGAGACCTACAGCTCAACGTGGAACCACTTTCCTCTATCATCCTTAACCCCGGACTATGCCATTGTCATTCCGATGATCTGACTAGCATGTGTGTTCCTGTGCTACCAACCCCTATCAGTTCCACGATATATCCGATCTCATTTGGCCTGGTTACCGGCGTGAATGGAACTGCGCATGGCCTAAATACCTTTTTCACTTGCCCAAAGTCTTATCCGACTTTTTTCAATTTCAATTGGATTCAAACCCATCGCCCAAACATCGACCAAGTATAAAGGCTGATGCCTTAACCAACTTAGCCACCGTGTTCGGTAATTTTAGAGTATTTATTTGCAAAGCTTAGACGCATATTCTGACAATAAAAGAAATAAAAAGGATACAAAGTCTCTATAAAGAATATATATATGTTTATAGTATATTGTCTTCAAACTTTAAAAGCTTTCCATTTTAGAAAGTCATCAAACTGCATATGGATAACAGATGCAAGGGATGTTGTTTTATTTAAAAATAGTTTTTAAAAGATTAGATACGAGTTCCTGTAAGTCTAGGAGAGAGCACCAACCACAATTCAGCGTGGAAAGTTCAGCGAACACAAGGAAGATTATTCGCTATTTTTTGTAAATTGTTTCGACGGGCCTGATGTGGGGGGATCAATATATGTGCATTAACTTCAACAGAATCTGTAATTCCTGTGACATATTTTTCCATAGTCTTGAACGTAGGTATATATAAGTTCTATTAAAAGACAGTAAAATGCTATTATTAGCAAGAAAACTGATAATTATATTGATGTCGTCCATATCTCTTTAATTCACCTAATCTTCATGTAATGCGCCGTTGTTTTTTTTTTGTTTGACCCTTTATAACCACCAATTAGGAAACGATTAATTGTTACAAATCACGTTGTCGTGGAGTGACTGAATTATCAAAATATTCAAATTTGTTATAGTTGGAAAGTACAAAAGGCCAACAGAAAATTTCGATGTCGGTGGCCTGTGAAAAATTATCTTGAACTTTGTAGAATCTAGAATTATTTTTCCAGTTCTATCCATAATCTTCTACATAGTGTCCTTGAAATAAATATATATGAAATTAAATTTTACAAATAATCAATATTTATTTCTTATTAATATTTTAAAATAAATAATTGTAAATTTTAAGTAAACAAAATAATATAAAATTCTCTACCACATATAGCTCATGATATTGGCTAGTCTGTTATATGAGTCGGGATCGGACAAATAACGTATTGAGACTAAATTATATTTAAATTTTAGCTGAATTTTTTTTTTTAAATTTCCACCTAAAATGCCCGAACATATGCTGTAATATATATAAATAACATCCTTGGATTGTTTTTTGCATTAGACATGATATAAATTAGACCAAAATAAAAAAATACTATCTATTTATGGACAAAAAATGTTATATTAAGTATTCAGTTTTATATACGAGATACCTCTCAATTATATTGAATTATTAGAAAATCTAGTGGGGGACATCTACATTACAAGATGGTATTTATACTCCGGTACAACCGAAAGTAACCACATGTTGAAAATATTTTCATTGGATAGAACGTATTAACAAACCCGTGAAAATAAATTTTCAAATTCAAATAGCATTACTTTTCTATATATAGATGAGCCCTCGACATAACATATCCTGTATGCATAAAGTTTATTTTGTATCATTTATCTAGAACAAATTGGTTTGTAGTTTTGAAAGGCATGTTTATTTCCAGACCTAAAAATTGGTTTACAAACAGAAGTTTTCCAATAAGGTTGAGAAAAAGGCGGTTTTAATAATGACATTATGTATGTATGGTAATATGGAAGTCTAAGATATGCATGAATTGGGATAGAGGCTCCGGTCGTCCCGTAAAAACAAAATGAAGATTAGCCAGGAATCCGCCAATGCCCATTGGGGCGGAATACGGCCATACCATAGCAAATCGAGGATCGTGAGGCCCAGGGGATTTCGGTCAGAAAAACAAACCCTCGATATGTCCACAGTGGTGGGCATTTCGGGGGAAAACCCTGAAGGAGGGGGCAGGGGACTTGGGGAAAAAGTGCTGATTAGGTACAATATCCCCTTGGTTCGGGTTCACGAAGTGGATGGGATGGATATGCATGCCAAAAGGGGAAAACCCGTTTGTACCTGCTATCTTTTTAGGCTTTTTTCATTTGTTATTGTTGAAGTGTCATTTATAATACTCTAGTATTTGTTGAATTCTAAATATTTTGCTAAATCAGTTGAGTGTTTTGATCAGAGTACCCAGTCGGTATCTTAAGCAAAATTGTGACTTCGGCTTCGACGCCAGAAACCCGATCTGTGCAGCGTAGTTTTACACGATTCGGCAATTTGTCCATGTTCGGCGATTTGTCCAAAGACTATTTTCGGCTTTTTGACCACTTTCAGCGATTTGTCCAAAGACAATTTTGGCTTTTTAACGAGCCTTTCAGCGATTTGTCCATTCGGCTTTTGTCCATTCTGCGATTTGTTATAGATCCTATTGAACTCGAGGTAATGGTAATAAAACACTGGACAGGTGCTGCAAATTTCATCGATGTGAGTTATGACCTTTATTACCGCTCGATGAATAATATACTATCAGTTATCATGATCTTTATTACTTTTACAAATATTATTGTCGGACGATATAACAAGGTCTAAAGTGTTACCTTATTATATATTTTTGTTGAGTTTTTGTTTTTTTGTTGTAGCGATTTGTATTGATGTTGAAAAAATTTGAAAACTTGGTTCGTTATAGTGTCTAGATCTGCAGAAAATAAATTTAATTTTTTTTATATTTTTCATGTTATTTTTTGCAATTTGAAAGTTGTCAGTATGTGAGAATAGGCGCCATTAGAGCTAGTTAATTGTATTATTAACTTGCGTTGTAATTAGTATTGCAAAATTTTGAAAACTAAAGTAAAACTCTATAGAAGAACACATTCCATAATTAATTTAATAGTATTTTTAATTCTAAGTGTTACGATTAATTTGGCCACTTTTACTACTTTACATTTCTTAATTATTACTATCATAAATCTCCCGCGAAAAAGTTGCATTTTGGAAAAATAATTATATACGCATTTTTCTTAAAAAACTGAAAGTACCTACTTCATTTCAAATCCCGATAATATATTATTATACATTATGATTCATATATTTAAAAATTTAACTAGGCTTTATATCCGCATGTTTTCGCCTAATGACAACAAAAAACGATAAAAAAATTCAAAATTGTTTCCTGCACATCTGGACACCATCACGAACAAACTCATGTTTTATAACAAATTTTTTCAACAACAATGCAAATCTCTACAACCGTAATAAAAAAAACAAACAAGAAAGTAAAGTCAATATATAATAACGATAATTTCATAAAATAACTAAAAATATTATTTATTAATTATCTGAAAAATTTATCCTATTTGGCTACTACTATTTTTTAATTAATTTTCAAGTAAACATATTTTTTTGAAGATAACTGAAAAATATTTATATTTTTTTAAATTATCGCAATTTTGTTGATTCAGATTATATTTAATTATAGTCCATATTGTTCTTAGAACATCATTAAAAAATATATAAAACCGATGTTATTTTTCGTAAACTAATATCGGTTTTTCTGTTTCTGTTTTCCTTATATTTAATTTAAAGATTGAAGAAAATATTTGAATATTAAATGTTTAGGTTCAATGCAAATATGTTAAATAAATCAAAAGCTGATTAGATATCTCATTTTTTAGTAGTACCAAAATACAAAAATTTTTAGGGCTAAACAAAATTAATATAATTATTGAGCTCAAAATACTGCATGTTGATCAGAAAAATATAATCTAATGTAAAGCTTTATTTTTAATAACTTTATTTTTGTCACGTCTTTAATACAATTTTTTCTTCATGGACAACGAGTCTAAGCGAATTAGAGATTCCGAAAATCATGACACACTAATGTCTCAGATGGATCCACAATATCTTCAAGACTTCACAGCTAGCTATAAATTACCTACCAACACAAATATTTTCTCGGCAGAACTACCCGCTATTTTAATAGCAATCTAATTCAAGAAAAACATATACAACGGAGAATATTTATTAGCAATTTACTCTACTCGTTAACAGTCTTTAAACCATCTATAATTCAGTCGTCCACTTCTTGTACTAATAACAAGGAACTAAAACATATCTTGAATAGAAGCCTTCAAATAATTTTACTAATGCTTCCCAGATTTATACCGTAAAAAAAGCCGTTAAAAAGAATCTTATGCTAACTTTATCATCTTTACTGAGAATCTCACTTCCTCCGAAATAGCTCGCAATTATTCACCTCTTATTGATTGAGAGAAGAATTATTATTGTTATAATCGAATTTCGTACACATTATCTCCGTATTAGACTGGATAACATTAACCTACCCCGGATACATGTATCAAGGGTCATGATTATGTCGACCATGTAGTTGTATTCGTGATCACTTTCCTTGTTTTTTTAGCATCCGAAACTGATATTAGGTACAGAACATCAGCAAGTAAGATTTAGTAGTGTATAGTTTTTATCAGATGAGTACTACTCTGTGCATGTCAGAAGTTTGGGCCTTATTGAGAAAAAATTTTCAATTGTAACTTGACGTGTATGTAAGTTAACGACATCGGCAAGGGCCCGCCATTCTTCCTTCCCTGGAAGTGCAGTTCTAATTACAGACGATTGTGGGTGATGGTTGTTGTTCTTCTTTGGATTTCATGAACGATTTTATTCGTTTTGTGTATTTGTCTCTGATTTTGGTTTTTTCCTGTCTTTGATCTAGCTTGTTAGAAACCTAAATACTTATTATGCCTCACCATCTTCCATAGCGCTCGTATGACACCACCATTCGGATGAAGAGCGTCCCTTTTTTGATATTCAGAAGTTTACACCTTTCTAAACGAAATTCCTTGCGAATAACGGATGAAAATGTAATGGTGATATTAAGTTGTGAATGTGCCTCTCACTTCCTGCGTAAAGTTTAATATCATCCAAGTACAAAAGATAAGACATTGTGCGGATAGAATTACGGGTCGGTTTAATATTGAAGCTATTTTCTAAATTATTAAACATGGTAATCTGTAATACAGAATGCAGTCAAGAATAAAGTACACTGGTAAATGCCTTTTTGTGAAGGCAGTGTAAATAATTCGTTGTTGTCACTGAGCTTGCTTTAGTGTTACAGAGTCGATAACTATTTGTTCTTTAATTGTATCCCTGGTAATCTCTTCTGCATCCATTTTGTTCCTTTATTAAGATATTATTATTCTTAACGTGATTATAGATCCTGTTAGTAATACAAGATGTTAGCATTTTATACAAAGTTGCTATATAGGTTATGGGTCTGTATTTTGAAGGGTCATCTGTCTGAGTACTCTTGAGTAATATAAGGCCAAGTGTGAGGAATGTTGGTGTGTCGTCTGGGTTGTTAAGGTTAAGAGTGAATTGATCTACTATGGCATCGTGTAAGCAATGAAAGTTTTTGTACCACAAGTTTTGAATGTGGTCAACTCTTGGAGCTTTCCAGTTGGTAGTGGCTTTAATGATCTCACTAACCTTGCACATTAGTATGTCCCCAAATGATATTTGGTTAATATTCAAGCGTTCCCGTTTGGATCGTATCCGTAGTGCATTTATTTCATGGTTCTTTGAGTTTGACCAGATTTATTATTATTATGTTTATATTGGTCCCGTTCCACGTTGGTATCAAACATCTACTTATCTGCCGTCTTCAATTTATCATACAATTATCACCCACGTACATTTATTAACAAGGAAACCTAAACATATTTGCGAACTATGTAATACAGATTTGATAGTGAGATTTTTTATCCTAGATTGTGCCAAATACAGGAGTGAACGAAGAAAACATCAATTTGCCATATACTCTAAAAGTTGCTCTGAAGACAGTGCTAAACACAAATTTTTAAATTTTCTTAAGACATTGTAAAATTCTAAACAAAATCTAACTTTCTAAACATTAATGTCAGTATTCAACATAGTGTTCTAGTAATTTTGTGTGCATTAAATTAAAAAAATATCACTAGTTTTATTGGTTTTTGCTAAAAGTCACTCTACGAATTATTTTTAAATAATGCATGGGTATATCACGCAATAATTGTATATATTTAAATTAAAATTATTGTTTGCAACAATATACTTTATCTAATATGTGTAAATCAGTAGTAGTTAAGACAGGTCACTGATTAATTGTTTTGAAAACAATTACACCAGAAAATAAAAATAGGAAATTATCGATTATTTAAAATGTTTCTTAATTGGTAAACAGAAATTAAATTAAAATATAAATTATTAATTAGCTACCATGACAATCTTTAAGATCTAACTCATGCCTTATTTTTAATAATTAGTAACCTGTAATTTTTTTTATAAAACACTCAAGAAAGTAACCTTCGGTAAAAAAATATTAATATTTCATAATATCAGTAACTTTATGAATGGTATATAGTACAAAATATTGCAAAAGATTGTAGTAATCTATTAAATGTTTTAGTTTAAAATGAATAAATCATATTTTACACATTTTTTTCTTATCATTGGAAAAACACATCTTCTTATCTAACTTTAAAATATACCAGAATAAAGCACGCACAATTTTCTACAATGTCATAGGAGTAGTTTCTAAATTCATTGGTTCTTAAAATAAAAAAAAATATATTCGAATAGTTCATAAATATTTACTATTTTTCGATTTTTAGAATGGTCATTTATATAATTAAACTTATCTCTTTTAAATGTTTTTAATTACCTTTTTTTCTATGACCTATGTGCCAATTATAAATGATATATTAAAAAAAAAATTAACGACATTTACAAAACCACTGACGATTTTTTTTTTCGTTTCGGTAAGATTAACATATGATTTTTTTTGTTATTACTATTAATGGTTAAATTATGGTATTTGCATTAAAAATCGGTTGATGTTAAACATCATTGGCGACTTACTGTAATACTCATTTAATTTTTTTCACATCTCGCCAGGCAGTATAAATAAGGATAACTACAATATAAAAGTATGATTATCTCTATGTAAGCTCCGGTGTGCTAGGATACCTTTTTGAATATATGAATTCATGATTTTAAGTTTTTGTTAATAACGAATAATAAATATAACTATAAATCGTTAACAGACTTGATACAGATGCATATAAATAATGATATTTTTTTCTACATATTTACCATTGAATTATAAGTTCTTTTCTATCATCAAAAAATCTTTGTTAAAGACAACTGGGAAATTTGCGGATTATTTCTATCGTTATAGACTTTTGTTTCCATTTCGACCTTTTTATCATGTCTGTATGTATGTGTATTATGTATGAACATGCTTTGTGTCTTCACAACTTAACCTATTTAGATGAAATTTTGCACATATTTAGGGTAATGGATGTCATGACTTAACAAGATGTCGATACAATTTTACACAAATCAGTTTTTTATTTAGTAGTATATTTAGGTATGATTAACTTTTAACTTTTGCAATTGTAGCCAAATTTACTAAAAAAGTGCCTTTAGCTTTTATTCATATTTTAATTAGACCTTCGTATTCCGAACGCCAAACTCAATTTTAACTGGTCAACAAAGAACTAGATTTTAAATCTTTTTTTTTAATACATAGGTTTGTTCCCGAAGCGAGTTATTACCGTTTCAAATTATTTATAAAATTTTATTCTAATACGTTTTGTTAAAAAAAAGCATTTTGAGTGTTTCACTTTTAATTTGAAAAAAAAATTTTTTATGCTAAAAAAGCGGTTGTAATTAAAGCATATATTTTCTATTTGTTTGATTAAAAATTCCAAAACCTTTGCCACCGTTGCAGTAAAATTTAAAATATTTTTAAATAAATAACTCGAAAAAGTTTCTGATATTCTTATATTATATATGAAGTTGAAAATTTAATGAATTTGGAGAAGCTCAAAAAACTATTTAAAAAGAAAATAAATATTTACTAGCGATTTAAGCCAATTTCCCCCGATAGAGACGCAAATGTGCTATAAAAATTCATGTTACAGTAATACAACATCATTTGCAATATAATGAATTTTTGTTCTGTAATTAAAAATTAGTTTTGGTAAGATTATTATCATATAAATTAAATAGCAATTAATTAAATTAAATTATGGCTCTTATGACTAAAACTGCGTAATAATTCTTCTGCGTAATCATTATTTTTATAAATGTCGAGGATTCCCTATCTTACATTCATGGTTTAATAAAATATTTTATTTATGCTTTTATAATGAATATAAACAGGAATAAACATTTTATAGAAGTTCAACGATAATAAAGATAGTAATAAATAGGGTCAAAAAAATTAATAAAACCAGTCATTGGAAACTATTTTTTTTTGTCAAATCAACATTTTCTATAATTTACATATGTCAAGAGCAGACTTCTAAAATTTCCAGAAGACTCGAAACTTTTACCTGTTTATTGGCATCTAATAACGTCAAACCTACATTCATTATAATGGGTGTTATTGCTAATATTTAAATTTACCTTGAGACCCAGTACAATAACAAAGACTACAGAAAACATTTTTAATATATAATATATACATCCCAGTACTCTAGACGTGAATAAAAATCACTTTATAAGTTCGAAGAAACTTTTATTAAAGTATACAAAATTTTTTCTATGACTATATTCATACACATTTGATTCAACTTGAATGAGACCTGTTCAATAACACATATATTCATTATATTCAACAGAAGTCGAGGCAAAAGTAAAACATATGTAGGAATTATTTATGAAACCAACACATCTATTTATGCATGGAATATATTTTCAATAAATCCTAAAACAAATAAAGTCCAGGAGGTTGGCCTACAAATTAGAAGTCCAGTTTATAATCTAACGGGCTTTTATTTATTTTTTAGATATCAAACAATTTGTGTGTTTATAAAAAATAAACGAAGCTAAGCTATTGGACTAAATTACTTAAAGTGTATTTGTTCCAAAATGTATTTGCACATTAAAAAGCTAATATATATCTGTGTCAAAAAATAATAAAAAACTAGAAATTGGACGTACCTATAATTTAAGTAATGAAACCAAGGGGGGTTGCTCACTTTATAAACTTGAGCCATCTTCTAAGATTTTTTGTTTTCAGACATAATTAGAATAATGTAAAATCTATTTTATAAAAGAAATATAAATCTTCGGTATACAATTTGCATTGTTTTTAAAATAGTGATATGACACGATTTTATTTGAAAAAAAATGAAAGAAAATGTTAATATTTGTCAACAAAATTATTTTTGAAAAGTTGTTTAAATATGATCTTATAACTGATATTTAATTGGTTGTTAAAAATAAATTTGAAAATGTCTATACATTTTATTAATGATAAAAATCTTTTATCTATTTTAATGAATGATGTTTAAGGTTTCCCTAACAATTCTTTTATAAAGGTTTTTTTACAGGCAGAATTGTTGAGCACTATTAAAAAACCACTTTTACATTCATAAATTTTCATTTCACAAGTGATCAATCCCCCAATGATTAATGATTGACTGCTAAGGAATGTGATGGTTAGTTTTGCCGAAATTCTTTCAAATTAGTTTAATAACAATATTCTAAAAGACTATCACCACTTTGAAATTAAAAAAAAAGAATGACTAAGTTTTTAATATAAATAAAACTACAATGTACTTATAATACAAGTAATCTAATAGCTGAGAAATAACCACATATAATGTATAAAAATTGAGAATTTAATTTGTTCACGTTTTTTATTAAATTTTTATCGTCAATCGTAGATATGAGCATAAAATTTTGTATGAAAATTCTTGAATTAAGAGCGAATTTTTTAAATTGCTTACGATTTTGGATAAATGGAATTTTTGGACACATATTAATTCATGACAAAAAATATATTGGAAGAAAAAACATGTTGTACTTAAATAGATATCATGTAAGTCACACTTTTGGTAGAATACTTTTTTTCAGTGTTTTGGGTTAGTCATAGTTTTTATCTCACTTTTTATTGTTTTATTTAACATCAAAATCACATAAACAAATAAAATGGTGTAATAAGGGAATTATTTCAACATCTACTTTATTAAATAAAATAAAATATTCATTATTAGACTGTACAGAAAGGAGGGATTTTTGTAAGGTGAGACTTCCAATATAAGGTTTTGTCTCACTAATATACAAATACCTCGAAAAATGGACTTAGTGTGCAAATTTTTTTTTTTAATAAAATTCAAATTTGTGATATGTTGTCCCAGCACTTAAAAACTTGAAAATAATACTGATACGAAGACACTCTAAATTAAAAACGTATTTTTAATTTCAATATTATGGAGGTATATTTTTTATGTGTTAGTTTTTAATTAAATTAAGTGTGGATTTACGCAAATAACTTTACTTCGACATTTGAAAATATAATTAAAATCTAGGAAAAAATAGTAATTCAAGTGGTGATAGTGATAGATATGCTGCATAAATCCACATAACACTTTGACAATTTTTAGAAAATATACTTTTGTCACGAAATATATAAAAATTATTGAATTTAGATCAAAGAATATTATTTTGAATTACCTAAAATATTCAATTTAAAAACTTTTTTGGACTTTTACTCCTGTAATAAGTAATAAATACTAGTATTGTTTTTAATAGTGAAGTTAAAATTACCTTGGAGCAGATCTTCTAGAAAACTACATTTTTTAGGTTTTATCTTTGTACAACTAAAGCAATATACACATTTAGTTTTTTTAGAGATAAAACGACCAAGAAAATTTTGAACTGAATATATCTCCTCCCTTATATCACCTTCAAATAATATATGTAAAATAGAGTGAGCGCCACCATTTAAAAATGTTACTTATTCAATGTTTATTAAGATTTTTCTTATATTCTTACTGAGCTTGGTGTATATTTTCAAAAAATTTAATCTCAAAAAATTCACAAGATTTGTGTCAACTGTACAGTTATTCTCTTAGTTTTTAAAGAGGAAAAATTTGTTTGTAACAAGCAAAATTAGGAGCTACTGAACATTAATGTTTCTGCTAACTTGCATGGGTGAGTAAGTACTAATATTTATATAATAAAAATAAAAATTTAAAAGTCATAGGTATTGACTAAACAAAAATAATAGATAATAGAACCAAGCATTCTATAGTTATTCCCTTGCTAATTATCACAGCCTCTCTTTCACACAAATCATACACGCCCTTTAAAACAAACAGTTCAGATCACAGTATTTCACTATCAGATGCAAAGGCACTGGCCGTCAATTGGTCTCATAACTGGTGAGCAGAGCAGCATCTACAGGCTCCAAGCAACTAGGACAAGTAAGACTCCTCATCAGCCAATCATCAATGCATGTCATATGATAGGTGTGCATGCAAGGAAGATAGCGTAATGCATCACCCACTAAAAATTCTCCCATACATATAACACATTCTCTAGCCTTTTTGCATCCATCATAAGTTCCTGTTGGAAGATGTTGAATCAGACCAATCCTTTTGGCAATCTTTACCTGCTCTTCCTCTGTTAACTGAGCAACTGACCTGGTTACACTAGGAGATGGATGATATACAGGGGACGCTGCCTGTATAGGAAGTGTTTCCTATTAAAAACAGAGATATATTAGTTATATTCAAATATTTTAAAACTAATTATCATAGAAATCGCTACATACAATATTTTCCATAATTTTTTTTTCAAGGCTTCATTAAATATTAAAACAGTTTTTATACGGAAAAAGGCTTTGGGTCAAATTTGCAGATTTTCACATGTTGAAGATCTTGGCGCCCTAATGAAAAACTTCCATGGCACCAACCAAAAATAATGATTAATTTCCGAGCTAAAGAATTGATTTCTCATAATTTTTAGATTTTAAAAAATTCCAACGACTCACGTATATTTGAATTAATGATCAATTAGCAACATATTTTGATTAGAGTAAGTGTATAAAATATAATAAAATTGCAACCATACAAGGTGAGTTGTATTGAAAATAAAAAATGGTGTTAATTAAATAATTTTAAAATGTTTTACGTACGTTTCGCTAACTATCATCAGGAATTTATGATTAACTAAATATTAAACCTACAATACTAGCTATTATGGAATTAAGCTATAAACTGGACTATATGGAGTAGGTCCTCTCCCTTTATTTAAACTATTTTTGAATTTAATTATTTCTATACTTTCAAATGCAACCAATAATTTTTTTTGTAGTATTGGTTAGTGGTGATGATATTCTTCAACATTGTTGAAAACCAAAGAATTCAAATTCCCAATTTAAGTTAAAAAATTGTAGTTTTATAAAAAAAAACTAAACTTAATATTGGATAAGGAGTATTGTAAATGTAAAAAATGCAATTGTTTATACAGAGTAAGTCAAAAGTTATTAATGGGTGTCTTACATTTTTAACATGCACCATATTTTGTAATACGTAAGAACTACAAAATACTATTTCCAAACATGTATAACACATGTACCCTCACAGTACATACAGAAAGGCATAACAGGGTAATTTTAGCGAAAATCGGATTTTTTATACTAGGTATAACAAAAAAGCGTCGATCAAATTGTTCTTTTACTATTAACAAAAAATTGTAGTCCAAAATAGATCCCCCAAAACAAATAATAAGTTTTTTGTCCAGGACGTTCAATATTTATAATACCAACCAAAACTTGTAGCCTATCAAGATGAAAAATCTAATGTTGCAGATTTTGATAAAATTTCTGTTCTGTGTTCTATTTTTCATTTTCGCCTTATTTAAACCTAAAAATTCAACCAAAAAACCTAGTGAAGTAAATTAGAAGTCATGAACTACCTATACTAAAATGTAAACAGGTTTTGAGTAGCATAAATTAAAGGCCCTGTAGAAAAAATTATCATTTGTTTTGAATAATTTTTTGCAAAAATGTATGACAACCATTGATCCAACTTTTTAACTTACCCTGTATAAACGCATTTTTACATTTTGCAACACTTCTTACCCAATACATTATATAATAGTAAAGTTTATTTTCTTTTTGATTATCACTAATAAAAATATACTGACTATTTGATTTTTAAAACAATTCACCCTGTATATATAGTTGCAATTTAAATATATACTCTGAATCTATTATACATATATTTTAATCAAGCATTATTTATTGTTGGTGCCATGAAAGCTTTTCATTAAGGCATCCAGATCTTTAACATATGTAAAAATCATCAGATTTGACCGAAATCCATTTTGATTTAAAAATTTTAAGATCCTTGAAAAATTGAAAAATAAGTAAACTGATATATTGAATATACACCTATGTAAATCATTAAATATTAACTAGCAGTAGTTAAGAATTATCAAAAGAATAGGAGTGTCACTTAGAGAATAAAAACTAAAATATTCTGTATCAGCATTCTCATAAACTTAAAAGATCAAAACAAATTTAAATAATTATTTAAAAGTAACAAGTAACTTTATAATAAAAAACAACTATTTTGCTAAATCAGATAGGTACAAATTTCTTTGTTCTTTGTAAACTATCAAAACAAGACAATTATACATGGTCAGCAATTGTATATATCTGACATTTAATATGTTTTGCAAAGTCTGGTAGTTAATTAAATTAATTTTGTCTCAACACCTAAAGTACAGTTAAGTGAAAACAAACTGTTTTCTAAACGTAATTTAAGCTTGACCATTACCTTGAGAGTTAAACAAGTTGTTATTGAATATACAAAGAAACAGCTGATTGTCACTTACCTGATATGCTGGGGGTCCTAACTGGTCAGATGAAGATTCTCTAACGCTGTCACTACCCCTCAACAAGGATATATCGTCTGTAGTTGATCTTCTTAAACAGTTACCCATAATTATGCTGGTCATACGATTAAGTCGTATTTATAATAACCAATGTCATATTTACCAAAATTTCTATGAGACCATATTTTCCTACACATCTGAATTTTCTATTTTACTAATTACTGCTAAGTGAATCGTTGTCTTGTTAAATTGAAACATAAGATCACATTAATGGTTAATAATATTGACGTTTAAATTGTTAATGGAGAATATGGTGTTCACAATAATCACAATTTTAATATTACAATTATCTTTTTTCTTTTTCTAATTTTAGAGACGT
This sequence comes from Neocrepidodera transversa, assembly GCA_963243735.1. Classification (NCBI taxonomy): domain Eukaryota; kingdom Metazoa; phylum Arthropoda; class Insecta; order Coleoptera; family Chrysomelidae; genus Neocrepidodera; species Neocrepidodera transversa. The sequence goes on from OY725339.1 coordinate 7,813,459, forward strand.
CAAAGTCAATGTTAAAAATTAATTATCCTTGCGACATCTCTCAACAAATTACCCAATCATGATGGACATTTTTTCGCAAAAATCAAAAATACTTGTCATTGCGTCATGTCTAAATCTAGAACAATGAACAATTTCATTTCCTTTTTATTTCAATTTTTAATGGTTTTTTAATATAAAATTTGAAGGATACACATTTATATCTAAATTGAAGGAACAAATTTTAAAATAATTATTTGTCTTTATCACGAAAATATGCATGACAAATCATACTGACAGTGACAGTTGATGACGTGCAATAATAAACAATAACCTAAAACGATAATCACATACATAGAGAAAAATGTTAAGAAATTCTAGTATTTTGAACAATTGTAATTTTGTATAATGACTTGAGATAATTATGGCTTGGTTACAAAATCTGGCAGGTCGAGCAGAGGACCTTTTAAACAAAATCGATCAAAATGCAGCAACTGTTTTAAGTGAATCAAGTTCTAAGTTAATAGAAACAGAGTGAGTCAACAAAAATATATTTTTAATATCAGTAACTAGCACTTAAATTAAATTTTAGAACCCAAGCTCAATATCCTTTAAGTTATATTATCCAAACTAGAGATAATGAATCAAATGTTAAAGTTAAAGAAGCTTTTGTTAATGGTATGGTAAATCAGAACTCAAGTTTCAATACTACACCTGTGAAAGATATAAGTATCGTATTAGAAAAACGTAAAGATATTACTGATAGTGATGTAGGTCCTAGTGAATCTGAACTTCCAAAACAATCAAATTGTAGGTACTTGAAACTAAAAGTTAATGTAAACATTAATTATTTTACTTATTTCTAAAGGTAGTATTGCAGGAGATGAAAATATTATGGAAGATTCAGTAAAAAGTTCTTTAAAAAGTGATAAGATGTCATCTTCTAGTTCAATCCACAACAGGTACAAATTTAAAATTTCCCAAACATCGCTTACCCCATTTACAGTTTTATTTTAGCAGAAGAAAGTCAAGTGCTACATGAAAAAATAGCTAAATTAGAGATTGATAACCAAGACCTTAATAAGCAACTCCTAAATATGCAGCATCTTTATTCTGCAATGAGAAATGAAAATTCAAATCTTCAATTTCAAATTGAGAGGGCAAATGAACAAGTTGCAGATGCTCAAATAGAAAAAGATCAGTACATAGCTAGAGCTCAAAGAATACTTCAAGAAAAGGAAAAACTTATTTCCTTAAAACAAGAAAACACTTCTGAAGATAATGATAATATTTTTGCTACATACAATGAAGAATTAAAGTAATTTACAAACTATTATTGGACACATTGCTTTACCACTACCCAAAGTGACTTTTGGTTAGAGGTAAACAGTGTGTCTAATATATTAAAAGTTCTAACCTGCAATCAAAATTGATTTTTGATTTTCCAGAAAAGAACTTGAATTCCACCAAGCTAAATCTGAAGAACTAACCCAAAAAAATGGCCAGCTGCTAAAAGAAATTCAGTCGCTACAAATGCAACATCACGTTATTCAAAGTGGGTTGCAAGCTACTAATCAAAGCTTGGAACAAAGTTTGACCAATGAAAAAAAAGTTAGAGCTATAGCTGAAGAAGATTGTCAAATAAAAAATAATGTGAGTTACAAAGTATTTCAAAAATTGTAGTATGTATCATATTTTTTTAGGAGTTAAATAGGTCTCATCAAGATATAAATCAATTACAAGAAATCTTGAAGGTAAAAAATAATGAAATAAGTGCACTACAAGAGGCTGTGAAAATAAAAAGCAATGTTATAGTTAATGAAGATATAGAATCTAGAATTAGGTCTTTAACACAAACACTAATGTTAAAACAAAACAACTTGGAAACAGTTACTACTGAAAGAAATGCTTTAAGACTTCAAATAGAAAAATTAGAGGTAAGACTTTCAAAAACTTGTTAATAACCAAACTTCAAAGTGAAAAAAAAATACTCCTCTGAATTTTTGATTAATATAATTTTAATTCTAGTTTTCTAGTTAAGAGTATAGGGCCAAAATAAATGATTTATATAGATATTTACAAAAGAAAATATTAGTTCTTACAGACATCTAAACACTAAAAAGTGTATAAATGGGTTTCTGGATAAATTGTTTTGTGCCCAATTTAACGAATTGTTATTTTGTTCTGCAAATATCGAAATAAATTTAAGAAAGCAAAAAGTATAGAAATATCCAGATGTTGTATGTGTTACGTAGCTAATTGAGTCCTCGATTAACTTCCTAAATAATTTCCACATGGTGTAATAGACATAAGTAATAAATAAAAGCCATCCTCTAGTTCACCCCAAAACGACAGTAATTACGCAGATGAAAATGAAGTGCTTCTAATTTATTAAAGGGAAATAAATGATTTAATGAGAGACCTAAAACTAACATATAGAGATTTTGTCATTTCACTTTTACAGCAATAGCATTTACTGTTACTTGAATTACTTGAAACGTAACTGTTTATAGAAAGGAAAGCAAAGTACATCACTTTCTCAGTTTTTCATAAAGCAAGTGTTGATTTAATCAACATTATCACTTTAACAAATTTAGCTTAAAAGCCGCACAACAGAAACAAAAATCTTCAATTCCTATTATACATGATGTTTGAATGAAAGAATCACATCATGATTTCATGAAGGAACTATTAAGTATAATAAAATACAATGAACAGAATTAGATCATATGTTATTAGTTTACTCAGAGCTAATTTTAAGGGTTAGACAGAAGCCATAGCCAGAGGGGCGCTGATATTGATTTGAACCTTTATACCTGAATTTTTTTTCTTCAAAAATTTGGAAATGTAAATTTTGGAAATTAAAAATTTTGAGGGCAGACTTTTCAAAGTGTGCATGGATATTTTTTTAAAAATATTTATATGCTTGTGCAAAAAAAGCAACTATAAGCATGTCATTACCCACATTAAGACAAATTATAAAAATAAAGAGGCAAAATATTTTTAAACATGCATCTCTAGTAGTGAACGTTTTCGCAAAGACAAAAATATGTTATGTGATTAATGACTGATGGCTTTTAGAAATAGTGATCAAAATTTATATAAAAACCAAAAAATCAGCTTAGTTTTGTATTCAATAATTTTAACATATCCCAAAATTTGCTCGAAAAATAGAACCAATCTTGTATTTATAGCTAACTGTTCACCACATAAAAACAAACTTGAAAATACAGTCTACTCGCTTGGAAATAAACTTATAAACGAGTGTACTTTATTTCAACTTTATCTTTTAGAATGAGTATAAGAAAAATTTGGCGCAGCTGAACAGGTCTCAAGCTAAAGTTATTAATATATCAGAACCAGATGGTAAATATAAAAAAAATTTCTATAAACTAGATAAGTTTTAAGAAATAACATTGCTTTATTTTTTAGATACAATTCTGGTACCAACATTTGTAAGGGTATCTCCATTTGATGCTGGAGTTACACGAAGAGTAAAACATGCTTATTCTACTGTAGATGCTGTTAGTATTAGAACAGGAATTTTTCTTAGGAGATATCCTGTAGCTAGAGTATTTGTATTCTGTTATATGGTAAGTGTTGTATAATATACATACTAACCCAAGTGACTTATATAAATATATATTTTTTAGGTATTGTTACATATTTGGGTTCTCCTTATACTTTTCCTGTATGCTCCAAGCATTCATTAGATTTCGGAATAAATTATATTAAACTGTTAACAAATGTAAAATTTATTTTATAATAAAAACATACTGTATTTTTTGTTCTGTTATTTGTTTTTGATAAGCAAAAAATGGCAAAACTATTTGCCTTTAAGGGCATTTAGTTCATTGAAAATTAATGCAATACTGAATCTAAGTTTATGGAACATTCTAGGATCTAACTCCATAGTATATTTGGTGCCATCTTGCTTTTTTAGAGATAGTAGTATGAAATTAGGAACTTTCTTTGCTAGAGCACTAAAAATAAAAAAAAAGATAACCTTTAAATGGCTTAAAATGTATATTATACCTGTTGCCTAAACTTATATCAATTCTCCATTTCAACGAACTCAATTTACCAAAATCTGTGCTAAAACTCTTTTGTAAGTTATCTATAATTTCATTCCTATTTCCTAAAAATGGCAATTGCTCCAAAAATGTATGGCTAAATCCAATTTCTGTTAATTTTTCATTATATTCGTTATCACTACTTTGTAGAAAAATTCCTAGTAAAGTTATATACACTCCTAACACTTCATAAATATTTTCCTTTGGAATATTGGTATCTCTTGATAAATTATCTATGATTTTTGAACGGTCTTGTTCTGTTGGTAAATAAGAAGATATTGCCACTGAAATATAAAATTATTGTTTGGAAAAAACAATGTTTCAAGAATGTCTTTCTTACATTTTAAGATCTTGTTTTGATACTCATTAGGAAATTCTATTGCTAAATGTATACTATTTTTTGATAACTCTGTGAAATTCATTTTGTTAATATGGCACTTAGTAATGAAAATAACACTTTTAATAAAACATTTTAACCTAACCTTAAAAACTTTTTTAACCAAAACATATTTGATACTTGTCATTTGTCAACTACAGCAGTGCGATTCTCTTTACTCGATACGTTACGTCCCGTCTCGATACCTCACGCTCGGGACCCATTTCGATACCGAGTAGAATGCGATTCTTGTCATCTCACGACTTGGAGCTACGAAATACTACGGTTTACTACGATTTCACGAGTATCATTCTGTCATCTGTCGAGTTTGTGTTGACGATTGACGAATACCTAAACAATAATTATTTTGATATTTTAAAAGTTTCGGAAATCGTTATAATATTAACAATTTTTAATGAAATTTTGAGGCAACAAGATAAAAAATGTTTTACCCACCAGATTTAACACATCAATCTCTAACTCGGATAATTTTTTATCAATTGGTGGACTACCTAGTCCCTAGTTCATGCCTTTTTTTTAATTTAAGATTGCTTTTATAAGTGACCAAGTCTAAAAAAAAAATTAATTTTCAGGTCAAAAATGAAAAAATATTTTTCTTTAGATAAATTATAAAAATAAACCACCTATTGCCACATAAAATTCAAAATAACAAGGCTCTTGTTTGGTTTTAAAAGACATTTTTTCAAATATGCTACAAAGTTATTTATTACTTACTATTCACTTTCTCTCTTTCGGCGCTTTCACTGAATTCGGTACCTACAGATGTCCCGAGTAAATTTGACAGTTATAGTCGAGAGCTTTCGAGTGCGATTTAGCATGCGAATCGCTCAAAACGCCAACTCGATACGTAACGTCCCGAAATGATGAATGAGAATCGCCCTCCTGACTGTAGGTACGTTCGGCATATGGATACCCTCCATAGTTCGGCATTACTTCTCGAAGAGTAGAGAGAGCAATCTCCTCGTTCTTATCTGAATTCAGACAACGCTTAAATATGATTGGCTAAGTAAATAAATGGTGGCATCATTATCTTTAGATCACCAAATCAAAAAAACATAGTTTTTGAAAAACAACACATACAATTTAGTTGTGAAATTAACCAAAGCTTGTAATGAAATATCTCATATCTTAACTTTTTAAAATGTCTGTTTTCAAAATATGAACTATAACTCAACCTGTACAATATTAGTAATTGATTGACTATATAAGTTACGTTTAGCATAAAAACTTTAAAACATAATCTCAATATTAGTAAATTAATTAGATTCAAAACTTTTTACATCCATTATTAATAGAAAAATTTTGTAATAGAATATGCCTACAGTGTAAGAAAAACGTACCTATTGTACTTTGTTTTTATTTTATTAAAATAGTTCAAACATACAATGGTAGAAATAAATCTTCCAACAGTAATATTAAAACGTTTGTTGAATTTGACGTGGTATTTTTTCTAAAATATAAGGCAACTGCAAATTTATAGAAATTTTGAAAATCTAACAATTAATTGAAAACAAAGACATAATTTTATTTTCAACAGAACATATCTTTTACAATTTTCACTTTATAAAAATATATTTCTTAATTATATTGTGTTCATTTATAACACAAAAAAGTTTTTTGAAAAAGTCGGTTACAAAACTAGGAAAATTAAGAATTTTGTAATTTAAAATATATACACATAGAAATATATTAGACAAAAATAATTTAATAAACCTTCAGAAAAACAGATAGGCACTATTTTAAACTGAAAGAAAAATTATATATTTTCGTCTATTTTTATGTATGGAAGAGTAATAAAATGTAGTACGGTTATTTTCAAATATTACCATTTCTGAATATTTCAATTAACCCAAGCGTATACTGAGCTAATAAAAGTTTTGGATTTTTTTTTATAGCTCTGAACAGAAAGAAGTTTACAAGAGCAGAATTTCCACATGATAACAGATTTCACAGATCTATCATAAGATTATTTTAATTTTTCTGTTAATATAAATAAAGATTTGCATATATATTGTTTTATTAGAATTCAAAGAATTTCCAACAGTAATTCGATTAGGTAGTTAACCTGTAGAATAATATTTCAAAGAAAATTTGATTGTTTTTCCATTTTCTACAGAGGCCCAATTATGTATTCTGGTAACAGTTTAGTTGCAAGCTAAAATATCTATTGTGAATTCATTTACAATAATCTAGTGTTATAGAAAATTTGGATATGCCTCGTAAACGGTTAATAAATATTTAATTATTTTAAAACATATGAGGACAAAAATGTATGTAAAATTGTTGATGGCACAGCTGAAAATTAAAAATTTACATAATTATCTAAGAAATATGTGGTAAATTTCAAAGACCACATAAAGCTCCGGAATATCAAAATTGCAGATGGATCATTTCAAAAAGCTGACTTCAACGCAATCTTTAGAAAAGAATTTCCCGATTTAGACAAAGTTTTTGTCTCCGTTCAACACGATATGAAGTAGTTGGACTTAAGATAGTTCTGTAATTGCATTTACTTAACACTTCTGTATTCTATATAGAATTTTTGTGTATAATCTCTGTATATGTCTCCGTTCTGAATATAAAAGTAATTTGTGTATATTAACTGTTTTTTAGTGTACCCTATTATAAATATTTCTATTCCTTGGGAACTAATAAAGTAATAATTTAAAAATTGTATACAATTTATACGAAATTTTATTTATATCAACTACGAAAATTATTTAAATTGTCTAATAAAATAATTGTCACGCCTATGGATTAATCATATTTTATTGCTTGATTACTCCCCATGCATACAAATACACTCTAATTATAGAAATATATCAATCTTTTTTATAACCAGCTAGAACTAATTTATGGACGCAGATATTAGTACAGCATGTACTGGAGTTAATGTCAATTCAATTTTGAAAAAAAATATTGAGGAATTAATGTAAAACATATTTTAGTGCAATTTGAAAAAATAAACAGAAAGAGTGTGACAAAGGATATTATTTTCATTCCAAAAAAATTCTGTGAATGTCAGTAAAAGGTAACCCAAACAAAACTGTTAACCTTTTGTTTATTGTCAATAAATTATTTACTAGAAAACCTTTGCTATATATGAATTGTTGTTTGTGAAAAATTATACAGAATTACTAAAATACTATAAGAGGATTTTTTCATTGTTATTATATAGACTTGGAACTGCCATCGTTACGGGCTTATGAATTAATGAAATTTGTTTGAACGATCGTGCTTCTAAAATATGAGCCGTGATCGGATCTTTAAAATAAATTATTACAAAAAAAACCCAAATTTTTATTTAGTTTTAATTGAAAAAATCGTAGTTTCAATTAATCATATTAAAAAATAATTTCTTATTACCAGTACATTTTTTCTAAAATATCCCTATGTATTTTCCAATATTTTTGGGTTACCAAAGAGGGCAGCATTTATTAAAGTTGTTAACTTTGACAACATCACAGCGTTTAAGATAAGACAGTCACATGATTGCTTACAAATATAAGATAAAATAGAAGAGACAAAATTCGAGCGATTACATATACATATAAATCAAGCAGAAATAAATAATTACTTAAATTTTGTTACCTTTCCACCATTTTCATATCAATTAACGCAAAAGTGTAAAACAAATATTTTAATTCTTCACATAAAAAATAAATTAGTAATTTATAGTCATTAAAAATTTTATATATTACGTTTCCCTATTTTCAGTATGTTTGATTCTTGTACTGGATTCAACTTTCTAATCCTCACATGTATTCTTTGAGGAATTTTTAAAATTTCGTAACTTTAATTCTGGGTTTAGATGACACCAACTTTTATAACAAAATTTATAATCAAAAAAATGTCCATATGGTACAAACTTTTTGTGTCATAAGTTTTGAATTGTTCAGTATTCTGATACCTACAAATTGTTATTTCTATATTAAAAAATCAGATCTATTAATGCTTCTACTTTTTATTTGATTTCGAAATTTATGGTGGTCTCAAATAAAATGAGACCACCACTAAATGGAGAATCTTTACGACTTTCATCTTCTATTTGTATGTGTATCCATATATTTCATAGTTTACACCTTTCTGTACAAAATATGTAAAAAAATTGAACTTAAATTTGACAAATTACCACTAGATATAATACCAAAAAAATATCAAACTTTTTGTCCATAAGATCTGAACTTCTAAAAAATGCAGGATGTCTATACTATATGATGTAAAGGGGTGGAAAGTGAGAGGTATATTCGAGTTGATGACACGGGTCCCTAGAATTAAGTATTTCAAACATTAGATTCGCCGAAAAACATGCTATATTTTAAAACCAAATATCGATGACTAAGAGGACAAACATTGTGTATCCATTTTTGTCAAAAATGAGATATGTCCTGTTCTACGCTCGTTGAAACGAAATTTTTATCGTGTCCAAATATTGTACGACCTTTTTGTATGATTTACTAGCTACTGACGTAGCACTAAAGGCATGTCCATTCACAACACCACATACAAAGTGCACAAATATTGTAAGTTTGTTCTAGACATACAACATTTCTCCTCTTAGCCATCGATATATACATGAACAAGGATCTAAAAATACAAGTCAGAGTTATAACTTTCAGTAATTTAATAACATACTTAAGACCAATTCCTTAAACTACTAACACAAATTATAAAAATAATCATATTGCCATAGGTTTTGTACTCAACACTAAAAATAATTGATGATAAATTATACTTTTTAAAATACAATGCAAACATTTGTATGGACAAACAATATTAACAATACAAAATTTAATGAAATAAATATGTGTTCAAATATAAAAATAAATGTAGTTTTACAGAAATATAAAAACACTTATTATATGCCCCCATTGGAAATTTAAAAGATATTAACAAAGCATCTATTTCTACAACCAAATATAAAAAACAATTTTTGAAAAATAAAAAATGCTCTGTCAATATTACAATTAATATATTTTGGTTATGAACAATAACTTTCTGGGTTATTAATAAGTTTTTATATGATGGACACTATGCCTGATTGTAATTACTAGTACATTGACAAGTTTATTTTATATTGATAAACTTTATAAACATTTGACTAAATTGTAATACTAACGATGAAAAAAAAAGTAACATTTTTAAATAGAGCTAGTTAAGCTATTAAATTAATCGAAACGGGACATTCACAATAATCACAATTTACTTATAAAAATAATTTGAACTTTCTGTATAATTGCACAAATTAACATTTGTTTTTTTCGTTGATATGTATCAACAACTTTTTGATTAATATTTGTATGTAAGTTTTAGACATGGCAACTGTTACGAAACATTTATTAAAATATCTTTTCGTACTCTTACTTATTAAACTTTATTTAGGTAATGAGAAATTCAGTACTCGATCTTGAAGCATATAATTGCTGCACTGCAGTTTAGAGATTTAACTTATATCAAGTATCAACTAATGCAAAAAAAACAATATACAACTGAAAATTTAAACAAATTAGCAACAGTGCAATATGTTAAGTACCAAATGTAAAATGCAGTGCCAGCAACTGGTATTTCGATCTTTGATTTTCACTAATCAATTTGACGTTGCTTATATAACCAATAACTGTATAATAGAGATCAAGTATCCGGAGGAGGTTTTCCATTACCTCCACAAGGTACATTTGGGGAAGAGCTCCTATCTCGACTGTCTTGGTCTTCCAAAAACCTATCCATAAAATCTGTAAGACCTGGATGGAGAGCATATTTCTTTTTTTCCAGTCTGGCTTTGTTTGCAAATATATCATGCCTTTCGGATTTCTTCCAGAGGTAGTAGAATTGGACAAGCTCACCCACTGACCTAGTCCTAACCTGCAGTTCAGAGTAATTTCAATAATGCATTAAAGCTATAAAACAAATTGTCAATTTTTCATAACCTATGAACTTGATACATATATTTCGATAGTTTGTTATGACTAACTTTATTTATTTATATATTTATCTGTTTTTAAGAAGATAGAATATAAAATTGAAATTTACCTTATCTTGTTGTATTTTATGGAAATTTTTTCCATAGCACCTGACACCAGATTCAAAATTTCGACACTCCTCCTCAGACCACAAAGACTCATTCATAGTCGTCTCAGAAGGATTGGCAGGTACTGTCATTCTGAGTCTTCTTAACGCTTCTTCAACATTGTGTCCACACTGTTGTAGAAGATATAAGGCTTGTTCATCATCCCTAAGTTGGGTTCCTACAGGTATAGGGGGTTTGGTAATAGCAGAAGCTTTTTTTAGAAAGTCTTCTACTTCATTACATAGTGTCACGCAGGGGTCCCAAAGGAGTTTATCCTCATTTTCATAGGGAAGGGCATCATCGTAGTGGCATAAGCCTTCAGGAATTTGGGCTTGGTATTCACTACCAACCATTATAGTCTGAAATATTTCATCATACCAAATATAAGTAATCAATAAGTGATTAATTTTTTTTTCATTTTGGTTTAAAGTACATTTTTAGTAGATATTTCTAATAATGATGAGAATTTTAACTACAGAATCAAACATTTATTAGCGAATATATTTCATTAAACTGTTTAAACATGCAGAAAAAAACAGAAAGATTTATATTATGTAAGCTCCATCAAAATCTAGTTCAGTTAAGCACAGATATTTATAATTTCTTGGTTTCTGTATTCCACAATTCGTCGACGGGAAAAAGAAAAATTAGATTTTGAAATTCTTATATCAAATGTTTAAAATGTCTGATTTTAAGGATAATAATTTCGCATTTCTAACTTCAATGTAAATGAAGTTGAAGTTAGATATTATTTTTAAACATATTTGCATAAACATCTTAAAACCAAATTTTTAACACTTGTTCTGTTTCATAGTCGATGAATTGTAAATATAAAAATGATCTAATTTTTGTGAAGATTATGTGAAAAAGCAATATTGAGCTAAGACTATTTAGTACTTAAGTAATAAATATGTTTTAAATGAAAGTTGGAAAAAATGTTAAGAAACATGCAATTAGTAGATGAATGATAAAAAAGTAATAACCTTATTAACCTTTCTCCAATCTTCTTCATCTGGACTGTAGTCATAATCTTCCTCTTCCTCCTCACTGACTCGAGATACAGCTATAAATAACAATAACAAATACTTCTATATTTTAACAGAATTCCACTTAAAACTTACAGCGCAAAAGACGTGATTCATCTTGATCATTCTCAGGGATAGGTTCATAAAGAACTCTTAATTTAGAAGGTTCCTCTGGAGGAGAAGGTTCACTTTCTTGCTCTTCCATTGGCTCAGACATTTCTGGACTGTTCTGCTGAGGTTCCTCCTCTTCTTTTTCTTCTTCTTCAGGACTTTCGTTCTCTTGATTTTCACCTCTATAACCATACAGAGCCAATAGTTCCTCTAAAGGCATATTACTCTCCTAAAAATTAATTTTCTTAAACCAATTGACTGGATTTGTCTAGACAACCTTATGATTGAAACAGTACTAAAAAAAAAAAACTAACAATTATCCTTTCTAACTTGGCTGCAGGTAAAATATCTATTACCTAAAAATTTTAAAATAGTAGGACACATAATGCAAAAATTTATATACATCTCTTTTAAAGATTTAATTGATAAAAATTACTTAGATTTAGTTTAAAAATTGCATTTTATGGACTGAAAATAGTATATTAATCTATATTTTCGAGGGTCAAGTGTCACTTTTAATCCCTCAGGTGATTGTTGTAAATTTCACCATCAGGATTAAAAGATATATTTTAGTTCCTTAGTATATATTAATTATATTAATGAATATTTTTAAAACTTCCTTGGTTACCTTTTGTAAGCTGGACAATTCAGCGTCTGGGTCCTGGAACTCTCCTGCGGCAAGTGCTTCTTCTTCTTCTAATGTACGCTCATCATCAAAATCATTCACTAACATATCAACAGAAGGATCAAAAAGTTTATCTTTCATTGGCGAACCGTTGTCTTTTCCATCTTTCTGAGGGGTAACAATTTGTTCCATGTTATTTATAAAACTGCATTCATCACTATTCAGTCTTAAGTTCCATATATTATGCAGGATTTATAATTTGTAAACACTATGACATGGCAATAGGCAAATAGAGATGTTCAAAAAGACCGATAGCACACGTATATTGTTAATACTTAAGGAATTTAGATTATTTTCGTGACAATCAAAACAGCAATAGTGTGAGGTTAAGGTTACAACACTATGAAATAGGCGCGCTTATAAATTTTATGCCCTACACACATGAAAATTGATTTTTTTTATTATAAACCATGGTGGAGCAGTTTATAAGTTTGTTTTTGAACAGAATATCCAGTATAATAGATTATATCCATTAGTTTTTCTCAAAATAAAAGCTTTTAACTGTTCGCCAAGGCTGTCAAATGATCAACATAGTGGAATTTACTGTAATCACGAACGGATTTCGGATTTTTGCACGCGTTTTCATGGAATTCACTCCACATTATTTATATATTAATTATCTTTTTGGAATGCAGAAAACTAAATGTAAATACCTTTAATTTATTTTCGCACAAACACAAAAATAGTTTTCAATCCTTCACTCACAACTCATATGTCAAATGTCAAATGACGATGTCTTGGTTCATACTTCATGTGTATTCAAATAAATATTTTCAAAATCAAATTCTTTCTAAAATTGTAAACAAGGTTTATCTTTCTAATTTATTTAAGGTGGGTTTTTAAATTTTATTTGTTTTGCCGTGTTTACGAGTTGTTCAAAAAACGTATAAACGGAAGCGGTTTTAGAGATTTCAAACATTTTATTCTTCTTTGTTTTTGTTACGGCTCTCTATCTATTTGTCTCTCTTTATCTCATCCAATGTTGAACGAATTTCGGTAACATATCACATATCTTATGTGATATAAACAAACGGTATCAGCCAGTGGTGGGGAGTGCAGTTACGAAACAAAAATTTCTTTTAAATTATCTAATTTTAAAAAATAAACGATTTTCTACACATCCACGTGTTTATTGGTTATTAAATTCTATTCATTTCCTGCACAGTTCGTTTATGAATGCTTGATGTTTGCAGATCACCATAAATAAAATAAAATAGATGTCTTAATAAAAAATGATATAGCACTAACTGGTTTTTATTTTTTCTGGGGGTGAATCCGCCCCTGCAGGCTATCAGGGATGTTCATGAGAGCGCTCTGTGAATGAAAGGAAGAATGAATATGGACGAAGTTTTCTGCAAGCTAATTATAAAATGTGTCATTTATCTTTTTTTTGGTTGGCAAAAATTTTTGGTAGAATGCGCTGTTTTTAAAGCGACGTCGAGCGTCGAAGTAAGCGACGCTGGCGGAGACATCGACAATGAGCTCCAGAGCAAAGTTCTACAAAAATACAGGCCGATAACATCCTATTGATTTTTCAAAACGTTCGTTGAACCAATCAGAGAGATAGAACTATTTTTAAAGGGTGAGGTTGTTGTTAGGTTTTTACAAAGCTAGTGCGGAAACAATAAACGTAATGTGTGTGTAGTTTAAAGATTAATAACGAGCGGTGGCTCGTTAAAAGTCCTCCAATGCAGGTGGCTACTCTTTTTCGCGAGTCCTCCACGTTATTGGGAGCGACAATGGAATCGGGCGGAAGTGGTGGTGGTGGTGGTGGCCAGGATTCAGGTGTCTCCAGCCTTGGTCCTGGACCATTGTCCTATGATTCCTACAACCATCCGGTGACCTTCTCAAATAAGTACAAGCTGTAAGTAGTTTCCGCGACCCTGTATGCTTGGCTTATTTCCCGCACGCGCCCGCATGTAAACATTTTTATTTACTTATTATCGCCAGTGATTATCCAAGCATCTGATTACTGTCTACACCATTTGTGCTTGAACACTAATTCGAAATATTTACTGGTCGTATCGTCCTGACAGTATTTTTGTCTCAGTTTTTTTTTTATTTTCGACTCTAACAGTGACAACTGTTAGACATAACGATTTATTTTACGCTCGATATGTTCTGAACAGCCTTGTAACTATTTTCATTTTGCTTTAATAGTTTAGCGAACAGTTTGATGACCACTGTTCTGTGTTTACACAACACCAGTTTGCCTTCAGTGTTTACGTGTTGCCTAATTTCTAAAAAAAGAGTACATAGCTGAACATATATCCCTTCAGGCCTTGAATTCATCCTTCCTCCTGCCTGGCAGCCTGCATGATGTTTTCACAATACATTTGAAACACGCCCTCAAAGTACGTAAGTTTTAAGTGTTTAAGTGATACGTGAGAAAGGTGTATCTATGTCATGTGAATCTATCACTTTTTTCTTTAGAAATATGAAACTCGAACCCCATGATGACGGTTATGAAACTAGTGCTGATTTGATGTTGAATACTACTAGTGTTACACATAACCAACACAACCATGAAGTCAAATGCGAAAAGTTGGAGGATCCCTACAGTTTCATTGATGATGACCCTATGCCTATGCTTCCAGCGGCTCCCGGGCCCCCACATCTCATGCACCCTTTACCTCCAATCAATAATCAACTTATGCCAGGGCCAAAAAAACGGGGAAGAAAAAAGAAAATTAAACCTGAACAGTATGTACTTTTTAAGTTATTTATTTGTTACATTCCATTCTTTTACATTATTGTCCCTTAACTCTCACAGTATACAATTAACCAAAATCATATATTCTAACCTTAAAATTATCTTTTTCTACCAAATTTTTAAATAATTTAAATCTTATTACTCTTTTATTTATCTTACTATATATTTATTGTAATATTTTAAATTAGTTCCTAATTTCGGTTATATTTAATTATTATTGATTTAAAATAGATAAATCTTATGAGTGTACTTTCCGTACACTCATTTAAAAATAAACATGTTACTCTTAATAGTAATGCAATTTTATCGTTTATTCATAATCCATATCACATATATTGCAAAACACATGTAATGAAACAAAATAAAGTAAATATTATTATCTTGATACTGGTACCACTTAGTAAATCTTTCTTTATGGGTAAATAACACATATCTAAGGGATTATTTTTTTTAATACTTTTAACCTTTTAATCCCATTGTTTATATAATAACTTAGTCAACACATTCAAACCTAATTCAAAATCCATTTATCATTGATAAAGAAATTCATATTACTTCTCTCTAGATAAGACTGATAATGAATTTCACTTATTGAACTAAAACTTACGATACAGTTCATAATTTTATACACGAGATAATGAGATAAAATATATCCATAATTTTATGTGTCTGGCAAAGATGTGATGTGGTGTTTTTAGTTACATAATTAGAAAAAAAGTATTATTTGATAATTTTCTTCCAAAAAGGTAGTACGATTAGGTCATATCAATATTATCAGTAGATTTTATTTTACTTTTTTTCTTTTAATTTATAAATTACCATGCCTTATTGTAAAACTTCATTAATATTTGCTTAATTTATCATACATGAAACTGCTGTATCAATAAATCTTGTATTTTCTGCCATTTTGATTTAAATATACTGAAGCCAAAATATTAAAAAATATTTTTTTTGGCAGATTGTCCATTACAATAAACATATACTTTAATTAGATTTTTTTATTATTGTTTATTTTTTAAATATTACTTCTGATAATTATTAAAATATGTCACAGAAATTTTTTATAAATAATTAGACTATTACACTTTTTTTTAATTTAATAAAAATTTTTGTTTTGATTAGATTTGTATTTATGTTTACAGCTTTTTTTAATTTCTAAAAGATATCTGAATTTTGATAGGCCCGACTTTAACCAAGACATGAACGGAGGAATCCCACGGCCTATAAAAG
Organism: Neocrepidodera transversa; assembly: GCA_963243735.1. Classification (NCBI taxonomy): domain Eukaryota; kingdom Metazoa; phylum Arthropoda; class Insecta; order Coleoptera; family Chrysomelidae; genus Neocrepidodera; species Neocrepidodera transversa. The sequence goes on from OY725339.1 coordinate 7,829,736, forward strand.
AACGAAAAAAACATGATCGTTTTAATGGAATGCCAGAAGAGGAGGTTTCCAAAAGAACACTACCAGATCATTTAACAGAAAATTTAGATATAATTATAGTAAGTAAACAATTTATGTCTGATATGTTGTTTGCCTAATTGTATTCTACTTACAAAGATGTCTTCTGTTATAAATGTGCGTTAATTTTACATAAAGATGTTGTATGTATGTTATTATTTTTTTTATTTTTTATTTTAGATTGGAATAAATCCTGGTTTATTTGCGGCCTATAAGGGTCATCACTATGCTGGACCTGGCAACCATTTTTGGAAATGCCTGTACCTGTCGGGTTTGACACCCCAACAAATGTCTGCTGATGAAGATTATAAGTTACTTCAAGTGGGCATTGGTTTCACAAATATGGTACAACGGGCCACTAAGGGTAGTGCTGATCTAACTCGTAAAGAAATTAAAGAGGGTAGTCAAATTTTGTTAGAAAAATTAAAAAAGTTTAGACCTAAGATAGCTGTATTTAATGGAAAACTTATTTATGAAGTATTCTCGGGGAAAAAGGATTTTAAATTTGGCAGGCAACCAGATGTAGTCGAAGGTACCAACACGGTGAGTATTATAACATCATACTAATTTTTATAAATTTTTAAAATAATATAAGTAAGGAAAAGTAGATTTTAATGACTTAAAATTTCGTTTCAGCATATGTGGGTGATGCCATCTTCTAGTGCAAGGTGTGCCCAGTTACCAAGAGCTGCAGACAAAGTTCCTTTTTATGCAGCATTAAAGAAGTTTCGTGATTATTTAAATGGTCTGATAACTGAAATTGATGAGAATGAGATGGTGTTCACTGAACCCAGTTTAAAGTCGTGTTATGAAGCAGAACCAAAGCCTGACCCATTTTCTCCAGAGCTCACTGACATAAGTAATGCTGTGATTCAAAATGAAGATGGTACAGTTATACCATGCAAAAAGAAAAGAGGTCGGCCGAAAAAAATTAAAGTAGAAGGTGAAGAGTCTCCTCCAAAACCGGTAGTTCGGAAACCTCCACCTACTCAGAGTAATAACTGTGATTTTCCAAAGAAAAAACGAGGAAGGCCTAAGAAGGTTAAGGTTGAAAATATGGACTTAAATCCACCTGATAACAATACATCGACCAATTTGTCTCATTGTTATTCAAATCCCTCTCCAATTCAGTCTCCCAATACTTTTTATCAAATGGGTCCTGCTATGACACCTCCTAATGGTTCTGGCAATCTGTATGCTCATCAACCACCACAGAGTTACAACCAGTCGCCACGACCTCCCTACAGTCAGTCTCCCAGACCCAATTACACTAATTCGCCAAGACCTCAATACAGCCAGTCTCCCAGACCACAGTATAGCCAGTCTCCCAGACCACAGTATAGTCAGTCACCTAGGCCCCAATATAGTCAGTCTCCGAGACCTCCTTATAGCCCTAGACCCCATTCCCAACCCTTTACCCACTCAGACCTCAGTTCAGAAATAAGTGCTGCAATTAGCTCCGAACAGTTGGGATCTCCAGCATCACCTATTGGTCCTCCGGATTTTGAGCCTCCTACAAGTATGGCAGAGGAAGCTGAGTGTCGGTTAGGCAGTCCTGCTCCTTCTACCAACAGCGAACAGGCTCATTATCATTATCAGTCTTACAATATGGATCCTCCCCATCCTCAAACAGAACCTCAATATGCATCTCCAAGGCAGAGTCAAGATATTGCTTCCAAAAGTCTCTCTGGACTGGAATCTTTAGTAGATCAAATTCCCAGTATAACAGAAGGTGATGCTCCACTGGGTGAAGCACCTGACCAATATGCCGGCCAGTTTAATAATTATAATGTATCATCTTCGTCTAGAGCTAGTCCAATCCCATACAACTATCCTCCAAGTTCAGGTTACCCCCTTTACCCCACTCCTACGTGGAGTGGTCATTATGAACCAATGCCTATTGGTTATCCTCAAATCCCATATGCTCAGAGCTATGCACCTGGTTTACATGTACCAAGTCCAAATTACCCATATTACAGTTACCCCCAACCAACACCAACTCATCCGCCAGGCTACCCACCCTATTTGGGAGGATTCTGATTGGTTTCCGTCACTGTGTTTTCATGTTGTGTACCTGTACCATATGTTCAGCTAGTACCTAGCAAGTCTGTCCGCTTGAGTACAGTTGGTCACTTGCATTTTGACAACAACAGAGACTTGCACAGGGTAAATGGTGATATTTTTTTGTCATAAGTATTTTTCTCTAAACTTTGAATGTTAGATAGGCCAAGGGTTTTGTGCATTATTCTACATTCAGATCTCAGTTGAGTGTGTGTGTCAATCTGAGTGTGAGGTTCATCGTTATAGTTGTAGCCCATGTCATTCATTTAAAATAAACATTTGTTATAGCTCTTCAAGTCGTATTTTCTTGTCCCTTGTCCTTTATCCCACATATCACTGCATTCAAAATGGACCATTACAAAACACTGTAAGTGGTGGTCCGAAGAAAAAAAAATGAAAAATACTTTTATATAGTAACAGAACTGATATTATTTATTTAATAATTATGACCTATTCAATGTGTTATTGCAAAAAGTGACTTTTTTTTATATCTAATGTTATATTTAATACTCGTACTAGTTTCACATTTTTAAGAAACTTCTATCCTCAATTTTTGTACTTTAAGCAGTATTAGAATTTACGAAAAAAAAAAATGATAAAATAAATTTTGTTTAGTTCATTAATTGTATTTTATTTAAAGATCATTATTTATACAATAAACTTATATCCGTCAAAACAAGGTTTTTCTCCTATTAAAAATACCAAATCCCTCAAAGTATTATTTCTTTATACAAAAATATACAAATATAATAATGAAATTGTGAAAAACTAATAAACATACAAAATGAAGAGTTTGTTTGGAATTAACAAAGATATATCTTATATTGCACAGTATCTATAATACATATTTTTGAAAAAAATTAAATACAGTTGCCCAATATTAAAAACATTTTTTTAATGCTTCCAAACATTGCAAGTTTAGATTGCATAATGAACAACTAATGAAGAGTCGGGGAAATTAAAGTAGATGAAAAAGGTCTGGAAATTTTCTAAATTTTGATAAAAATCAGTTATTTTTAAATAGAAAATTCATAAACTGAATTTAATATTTATGAGATTGTTAACATAAATAATACCAAATTGATCTCTAACTTTTTTTGAATCAAATACCAAAAAAGCCTGTATAATAGGTGATATATTATATAACTTAATTTAAGTCTAACTTCAACAAATGATATTAATGTGCTGATTAGCAAAAATTAACAGAGGAAACACTAAAAATTATGCAAAACATGGGAATGTCAAACAACTAATAAGACACCTTCAGCGTCCCCACTTCTATAATTTTTTCTTTGTTCTTTCGTTCCCCACTTCTCTAATTTTTAACGTAGCGGTCGGTTTAGTTGTTGGACAAAGTTTAGATTTGATTATCACTATAAATATAAAAACTATATTCTCATTTTGTATATTAGTTAATATTTATATGTTTGTTCGTTAAAATATAATTAAGTGATGATTTTTTTTAAGAAATACCTATAACAGCATTAGAAATTAATAAAATTGCATTATAGTTCATTAATTAATTCCCTTTTATTTTCTGGAAACTAAGGAATTTAAAACTTAAACAAAAATTTAATATTTTAAGTAAATGAACTAAACGAGCTACTATCAAGTGTAAACTAGTATAATGCATATAAATATTAAGAATAATAGTAAGTGTTGAATAATATCGTTGCAATATCAATACTCCTAATGGTTTTAAAGTAATAGCGAGTGTACGTTGTTAAAAAAGTGTATTTTCGTTAGTGGTAACGATATTTTTCAATTTAAATATTTAATAAGTATTTTAAAATTAAATGCTACATGATATTTAATCTGGAAGTATATATCAGGCTACATGTATATTGATTTTATTCCAAATAACTACACACAACGTATATCTTTCAACGTAAAATCTTAATATATTTAAACAACGCAAAATTATTTCTTTTTGGTAGCTGCCATGGAAATAATTAGAATTCAAAAATATTTTTACTTCTAGAAGAAATTAAATAACAATTAAATAGTAATTGAATTTTAATTTCAAATTGTTTTAATATTAATATTTCTTTTAAATTATACATTTCTATTTGAATTTTCAATTAATTTTTGTTTTCCATATGTTGGAATAATTAACATCAAACTAAACAATTGTTTGACAATGACTACAAGCACGCTAACGTGTCGTGATTTATTACGTTCCAGGCATGTTAAAAGTTTACTTGGCCTTCACACAGATGGCTCGGGTTGGATTTCTCGTAAGGGAAATAAACGAAAAACGTTTTTCTTACACTGTGACTAGCCACACGTTAACCTGTGGATAATTATAGAAATTACCCACACGTGAAACGTGATTCGCTTAAATAATAAGTTTGAACACATGTATGGATGAGCTCTGGTGCCCGCTGGTGGTGCAGTGGGTCCGGGGATCGAATCCCACGCATGGCCCTTTAATTTTTTTTTTAAACACAGAGGCTAGATTTAGATAGTAAGAATTCTTTTAATATTTTTCTTTTTAAATATACAGAGATGTAGATAGTAAAGACTTCTTTGAATGAAATAAATATTTTGAATAAATTCAGACAACGCTCCTACCATTGACATATACTCATAGACGTGCCCAGCGTTGAGAAAGAGATGAACCGATGGTTCGGTCAATATCTATCTCTCTCAAAACAGTATCGTGATGTTAGTGATAGCGTTAGACCGAACCTATATGCCATCTTCCTCAATCTTCAGCAAAAAAATATTACAAAGATACACGGGTTGGGCTCGTCCATGAGCATATGTCAATGCGTCCTACTCTATAGCAGCCATTTGCAAGACCCATCGCGTTCCACCGAATGAAAATGATATTTACATAGTTCGGCTTGGTTACACTTTTCACTCGTTTTACCCCGTCCTTGATCTATCCGTTCGGGTACTGACAAAAATTCGGTTTAGACGTTACTCCAATTATTCACACCCTACAAATGCTCTCAATTCTTCAAACCATTTTACTCTACAAAAATAAAGTGATTTTTAAAATTGTTAACCTGCTAACTATATTTTAATATCCATAAATAATTTAAATGTATTTAGTGTCTTTTTATGCAAAAAAATTATATATAACTACATTTCTACATCTTGCTTATAATGTATACAGTTAAAGTTTAAGTTTAATCGATCAATATTTCTTGTTTTAATTAAATTTTAAATTTCAAGTTTTATTTTTTTGTCAAATATATATTTAAAAATAGTTTATTGAACTTGTTTAAAACAAAATTTTTTTAAATAAAAATAATGGGAATTTGAACTACCGGCATTTTTAATCAATGGGAAGAGTTTGTTTTGTTTCTTTTGACATTTCACTTAAATTTTTTCGTGAGTAATGCGTTGCATCAATATTTCAAACAATAATTAAATAAACTAGTTAAATATCTTCGCATATAGTAAGATGTCCGATTCAGAGGATGATTACATGTCATTTAAAGTTTTAGTAGACAGGTAAGATTCGAAAATTTAGAGAATATAATTTTTTTAATAAAATTATTTTAGCAAAGATGACGTACGTCCAAGTCTTTTATTTAATAGGGAAAAACGTAAAATGGATATATTTAAGAAAAAAGTTGACTTTTCTTCAAATAAAAGACAAAAATCTACACATGAATTGGAAAGAGAAAATAGAGAAATAGGACTAAACACAGCCATATCACATGAAAATAAAGGTTTTAAATTACTAGAAAAAATGGGTTTTAAACAAGGAGACAGCCTTGGAAAAGCTAAAAGTGGTATTAAAGAACCTATTGATATTCTTATAAAACAAGGTACTTCGGGAGTTGGCCGTGAATCTCATTTAAAAGAAGTTTTTAACCAAAAACAACAACAAAAAATTAAAAATATTAAATGCTACGAAACGCAATATAGACTGGCTTATAAAGAAAGAAAAAATTTAGTTCAGATTAGGCAAGATTTTCTAAAAGCCCAGAAAATATGTGAAGAACTGGATTTTAGATCTGTAAGTACATTTTTTATGTTTATAGATATTTATGATTCATCATTCTAGTATTCCTGTCCATTCTTGAAAAAACACTTTGGTGATAACAAATTTCGATGAATAATAAAACCAACTCATACCATAATAATTTATAACTTTTGAATATACAAAACAAATGGGCCAAATTGAATAAATCTCAAATAACAAAAATGGAGAATTAATTTAAAAAAAATTTTTAATTATTAGCAAAAAATTATACCCACTCCATACTGGAGGGTTGATGGAGTGGCTATAATAAATTTTTTGCTAACAATTAAAAAAAAAAATTTAATTAATTCTCCATTTTTGTAATTTGAAGTTTGTTCAATTTTGTATTTACAAATTTTTCATACCATTGTCTTTGTACAACTGGTTATGTTGTACTTGCGTAACATTTTTTTTCCTGATGATGGCCGAAACATGTAGCCCCATTTGTTTTGTATTTCCACCAGTTATATATATTTATTGAATATTTTACCACATTTGGGTATGGATAACCTGTTTTTAAATTTCGAGATATTTTCCATGCATTTTGTTTCAAAAAACTAGTGCAGTGTTTCTATCACTATTTTTGTTTATAAACAAGACATGTTGGATACAATCCAATGTGACATTGTAAAAAATGCATTAAAATAATAATAATAATAGTAGATCTTTTTTTAATCTTATTAAGATTTATATAAATTTGGCTAAGTTTCCACAATTATTTCAAACCTTACAAAATATAAATATTTATTTATTTTTTTGTATTATATTATTTTGCTAATCATAAATTAGCTAATGTTGTCACAGCCTCCATGTACTGAACCAACTGAAGCTTAAATAATTATTAGAAAACCATGAATTGTCAATTAGTAACAAAAGCTTGTTTTTAGAAAATGAAAGACCCTGTACAGGATTTCTTTTGGACCAAAGAAACAATTAAAAGACGTAGGAAAATGGAGAGAGATGAAGTTTTTGATGATACAGACAGTAGCAGTGAGGACGAGGAATTTGAGACTTACATCACAGAAGAAAATTTATTTTCATTAATTGATTATCTTAGAAAAACACATTTATACTGCATCTATTGTATTATTACAGGTATTGATATTAAGGACCTTGAAGAAAATTGTCCAGGACCATATAGATTGGATCATGATAATGAATAACACTTACTTTAAATTTTACATTATCTTTATAGTTTCAAAATAAGAAACATGTTTATTTATTTACATTTTAAATTGTTACTTTGAAAATAAATATTTTGTTTGCAGCCATTTTTTCTAGATAGTATCCTTTTTACATTCAAATCAATATGCTACCTAAAATTAAATAAAACTTGTGGAATATTGATAATTATTGCATGTACTAAAATTGATATTTCAAAATTAACACTGGTGTAGTTATTTCTATAAACTTGAATTATCTATTTACTTATGCTGTAATTAATACATACTGACCAATTTTAATTAATATAAATCAAGCTAAAAAGTATTTTTGATACTTTTCATAAAACATTGGTAAACATGAAATTTTTTAATCGATACAAAAAACAATTGTATAAAAAAGTAACTTTTATTGAAATCAGTATAAATTACAAAAATTTAAATTAAAGTGACATGAATGAAAAGGCGCTGTTAACAATATCACTAGTACTTGGTCCTCATTGTGAGCCAGTAGATAGTAAAGCCAGTAATCCAGCGGTGGATCCAATAGACAGAGTGTAATTAACAGCAGGTGTAAATGACTGGAGTAAGTAAAAACTAGCGAGAATGACTATAGCTAAAAATAGAGCATTGTTGTAAAAAATTGAAAATGTTGTAGCTTCAAAGTCAGCAACTTCATTCTTCTTCCATAGGATTCTTTCATCTTTTTCTTTCTTGCTCATTTTCTTATCATCTGCTAGTTTCTTTGTCAAGTCTCGCGTGACAGCTTCTTCTCGTTTAACTGCTATTTTGTGTTTCAAAGTAAATTTGGTATTTCTGTATGCCATTGCTAATAAATATGTGGAAATAGCAGTAACTACAGCAAAGAGTATTAAAGAGGAGTACACATCAATCATGTGTATCCTCCAAAATAACCATATTGGAACAGCAGACACAATTAGGGCATTGCCGTAAAACAAGGCAGAAGATTTTGTAGAAACATTGCGGCTGAAATCTTGCAGTAATAATTCTTCCTCTTTCGTAAACCCTTTATTTTGTGTTTTCGACATTTTGATAATCGGTTTTATTCAAATATCGTGCAAACACTAAACTTCACTGTGTACTTTTAAACAAACCACATTCGCTGACACGCCAACAGTACAATTTTGATTCAAGTGAAATGTGAAATGTGGAGAGAAATGACAGATTTTCTATTTCATAACATACGCTACGTCGATCCACGTCACGTTGACCAGAGCTACGTTCCAATTTTAACCAGTCAACAATAAAGGTTTATTGGTATTATAACCTATCAACTATTTTTTACAGGTGAATGGAATGGACCATTTAGACCAGTGTTGCCAACTGGTTTGGATAAAATTATTGAATAACAATAATGATTTGAATAATGCAAAAATTTTTGACACGTTTTTGTGTTTAATACTTCGTCATATAATTTTATTTATTTAGCTTGTTTTTACTGAAATTAAAAAAGTCTCTTTTAAATTTTTTTATTGTTTATGCAAGATTACAAAAAACAAATCTTAAGAAAAAGTGGGGAAATAATACAATTTCATTTATATGCTAAAACTATTAGCAGACTTCATAAATTATGCGGAATTCGTATAATTATAAGCCAATTGGCAACATTCATTTCGACACTCAGCTTTCCCCACCAATGACCAACTCCACCTGTTGACGAATCATATGAGTAGTGATACGCCCTCTGGCGTTGAAATTAAAAATTACCGTAACGTTGCAAACAATATTTGTTTGATTTGTGTTAGTGAGGCCATATTAATTAACTACATAATTTTGTAATACGATTAATTGACATGGAAGTTTTTAAATCATCATCTGTGCTATTACGAGTGAGAAATCCATAGAAAATAAGAGCATAATTACGACTGTGCGCATCATAGAATTGCATACACATATAGGTACTTCTCGAAATAGTTATATAATGTGTATCTGTAAATTGTAAAAGACTTGTTTATTATATTGGGTCTAAAGACGTTAGTGTCTAGGCTAACTAATTAAACAAGTAAATAAAGAGTTAAGCGCACTATGTGTTACATTTGTAAATTTCTGCACGTACTACTTCTACGGCAGAAATTTATAAATATCTCACCAACATTGCCAAATCTGTTTAAATTTCTATTTAAAGTTAGACAGCTCTTAATACAAAAATTATTAAGGAATCTGTGCCCGTGAAAAATGTAAAAATCATGTTATCGCTATTTGATTTGATTTCTATGAAGAACGTTTATTAAGAGTTTGTATCAGGAAGAACGATTTCCAATTAAAAATTACACAAAACATATTTAACATGAATCGGCCAAATCACGTACTTCTAATAAATTTGGCAACCTCAAAAAAATCTCTTAGAACATAGTATGATGCCATCTAGTAAACAGAAGCTATAATTCAGTTTTTAATTTTGAATAATATATTTTGACATTTAAATTTTTATTTTTAAGAAATTTTTACGTTTTTATATATATTGAAAGACCAATATCTATAAAAAATCCGTGTCGGTAAAAATTGTGGTGATTGTTGATGTCAAATTGCTTTAGAAAGCGATGATTAATATTTAAATAATAATGCTTGTTACTTATTTTTTGTGCGCAGTGCTGTTATAGGATGTTGGGCGCATAAGACAAGGTACTTGTATTTCTGTCAGAACATAGAATGAAAGAAACAACTGGAAAAGATAAGAAGGGACGGGGACGGTGCACGCCGAGTAAGCAGTGGCAAGATCTATGTATGTGACAGTGAGCACTGGCACGAAGTACAAAGAACGCTTTACCGGGTCCGAGCCGTCTCACTGGTGGAGATTGTTCCCGCGTCCCCCATATCTCGGGGATAGGCGGTCGGGCGAAGCAACAGGGCCAATCCTCGAGTCGTCCCATTACAATCGTTGTCGCGAATTGACTGCTGAAAGGTTAAGAGTCGGAGGTATTGTTTTGTGGTGGTGTTTTATGTCAGTGAGACTGGGTGATATTTTTATTTAACACTGTGACCAGTGGTCAAGTGCCTTAATTTACAATGGCGCTAAATCAAGATGAAGCTAAACAAGTGGTTAGAGTGGATCAGGACTCAGAAACGGACTTACAAGCACTTTTCGATAGCGTTTTAAAACCAGACTCAAAAAGACCTTTACAAGTGCCATGGAGTATGCGAAAGCTCCCAGACTCTTTTTTTAATCCGCCGTCAACGGGGTCAAAATCTATTAACCACTCTCGTGAAAATTCAGTGGATTCCGCATTCGGTGGTGGTACTACAGGTGCCACATCTGTAAACTCGGTACCCTTACAAACTGCCCATCACAGGGCACATAGTTCGCCAGCATCTCTTCAGCAAACTTATGCTGTCGGTCAACAAGCACCAGTTCATCATATAAAACAAAGATCTTACGACGTGGCCAGCAAATCAGATGATAACAGCCCCTTGCCGCCCGGTTGGGAACAAGCTCGCACCCCAGAAGGACAGGTGTATTATTTAAAGTGAGTAGTTACCTGTTAAAGAACCTAGTACAGGTTGTCCAGGTCAGATTATCCGCTCCAGGGACGGCCTTGGTCTATTGCGCTTCCACATTATGAACATTACCTCATCTTAAATGATTTGTAATTATTTTAATTTTATCTAATTATATAGACAATTGTTCTACCTAATGTTTTACTTGAAATTGATCTCCGAAATGAGCCTGCAACAATATTTTCACATTAAACATTTGAGAAAGGTATCATCAATACAAATAATAATTTCCTCTAATGTAAACATTATTTATCAGAGATTGACAGTATTTGCATTAAAATCGTGTTTTCTAATTATTATTTTCACTGATTAATATAGGCGCAAAACTCATAAAAATATATAACAATATTTTTTGTAGATTTTCATAAACCAGGAACTATTACTTAAAAGCTTTTTTATTTTATTTTTCTATTAATATAAATACTTATAACTATACCTACCTGTTTGCAATGTTCATAAATAAGTTATAGATTTACAAACAAAAAAGCTGTATTGTTTACATTAAATGTTTATTGCAATATTTTTCAATAATTGTCTTGGCTAGACTAAACAGACTTTAATTTCTAAAGTAATTATTAAGTTTGTGAAAGTATTAAATATTCGTGTCATTCAAAAAATTGATAAGTTCAGGAATTATAATTAGTATTATAATAAAATAATTAGAAAATAATGTATTTTGTCTATACTTTTATTAAAAATGCATATTTGCAATATACTTTTAACAATTTTAGAACAGTACATTTATACCCATTTTATATTTAAAATTAGTAATAGTATCCCAAAAATAATAGGAAAGCTTTAGCTATAATTTTCCATGGTGACTCAAACCATTAGTAATTCTCACACATCTAAAATCATTTAATAAGCCATTACAATTTTTCTCTAAAACAGTGACTTCATGTTCCCAATTCTTTTTATTAAAATATTCACAATTTTATGATTATAGATGTTAAAAAAATATATAATACAAATTAAAAGAAACACAAATATGCGATTTAATTAATTTTGATTATTGATTCTTCAAAACTATTGATTAAAAGTCTTGTAGTCTACAAGAAAAATACCTAAACCCAAATAAAAAATGCTAATACCTTCAGTCTTGAAAACCCACCACTAGATAAATACCCTAATTAATCATTAATGTAATTTACAAATACCAAGGCCGGACCTGTTTGCGAGTTCTCTTTCAACCTTTAAAGATGCTGAAGAAAGAGAATGAATGCCCTTGCCGCTCTGTGTTAGATTTAGAGCTATAAGAGACCTGTTGTTGTATTTATTCATGTCTAGTTTTTACAAAGAGAATATTTGAGGCTAGGTTGCCGACCATTTTTTTTGTATTCTAAAGCAGCAAGTTAGATTTTGTCCCAAAAAGTGATACACTTTATTACCTCAGATCACTAAAAGTAAATAAAGTGTTCATAAAAAACTAACTGACTTATGCTTTAAAAAAAATAGCAATGAATCAAGTATGCAAAAGTAGATTGATCCATAATCCGTACGTATAGAAATATCTGTATTACAGCCTATAAATATTTAAATGCCCATTAAGATAATACAGTTTTATAACCATTTAATAAAACAAAATATAATAATTATTTCCTAGTAACATAACAAAGTAACTGGCCTCTAAAATTTTGATGTATAAAACAATTGATATAATAACAGAACACCTTGTATAAATAAAAAAACAGCATTAAAAAATATTAATACAGAAAAAAACTAATATAAAATAAGAAATTAAAAATAATATTTATGGAAGAACATCAAAAATTAGACCTTTGGCATAATCCCCTTTTTTTACATTTTTTGAGATTTTTAACCTTTGGACATCAAAAGAACTTACTTTTAGACGCAAAAAGATTTGGCCGGATATTTTGGTTTTACTGCTGCTGTATTCGACCATTCATATTTATTTATATTAGACAATTCATATTTATTTATATTAGACAAGAAGAATTAACTTTCGAGTTGTTACTGTGGTTCATAAGTATTGCTAGGTAACACTTTTCAGATTGGTCATCAATATTTTTTGACCATAAAATTATGCACATTTCAAACATATAAAAATCAAAAGTTATCACTTCCGGCGAAACCGGAAGTAGGAAAACATTTAAAAATGGCGGATGTAACTGTGACACACAAGTATATATACTGAAAACAAAATTAAGAAAAATAAATAAAAATTAAATACACAGTTAAATAAAATTGAAATAGATTGTTATGATTTCCCAATTAAGTGTTAGATTGTTGCTATTATTTAAGGAAGTTGGCCATATCGGAAATTGTACAAATTTAGTCCTGATAAGGTGCCATTCATAAAACTATTCTAGCTTGTTTATATTATTCTTTTAAATATGAATTTCTCAAACCTTGTTCTAGGTTAAGCTGATATTTAATGTAGTAAAAATTCAATTTTTCTAATTTATAGACTGAACCGCTTAAAAGTAATTTGCAAAAAGTCTAATGAAAAATAACGGAAATTAGAAGTTGTAAAGGAAATCAATGTAATGGAAATAACTAGTAATTATTTGTAAATAAAAACTTTCGTAAACACGCGATCATGTTAACTAATTTTTGATTTTTGTTTTAATTTTCTTGTAATGATAAAAATCAGACATAAAAGGGACATTAATAGAAATAGTCATTTTTTTACATCCTGAAATAAATCTAAGAAAGTTTTTAAAATGTTGCCAAATGCTCGCGTTTTTTTGATAAAGAAAAAGATTTAAAAATTGCAGTACAAAAATAAGGAGTTTTAAATGAATAAAATAAAAAAGACCAGAGTGACAGTTAATGATTATTTAACTCATAAGACTAGTAATTCATTGTCAAGTGGCCCCTAAGATCCTTGTTAAAATGAACAGACTTATCATCCTTATTCCTTATCTCAAGACAAAAAAAATGGTCCGGAAAGAGTAAGAACCTGTACAAATAAAGTGAAAGTGCCACAAATACCATCTATATACCTGTTTTGTGTCTACATACACTTACATTAAAAATTAAATAAGGTAAATAATTTCATTCTAAAGAAACATTTTGAATTCATATAAACAAGTTAAGAACAAGCGTTTCAACATAACTGCCTTCACATGGTAACAGAGCTAGTTGCTTTTATTTATACGTGTATCTATATTCAATGCAGAAGATAAAGGAAGGCCGTTTCCTGAATAGAAAGTAACCACAAGACGCACTATACATTCAAGCTTGTATATAAACAGATTTGTAATAAAAATATCTAGAAATTAGAGAAATAATACTGTTATTTTGTACCTCTATATGAAATTACTACACCCCCAATAAAACAATTTTTTAAATATTTTATTTGGATAACATGAAAATTCACTATGTTTAGAAAAATAGTTTTATAGCGATCATATCCCGGAATAAAATAAATAATGTTACTCGTAGACGCATTTTATAACTATCATACCCAACAATAAATTTAGAGTTATAAGTAATAATCGAAAGAATTAGTATAAAATATCTACCGATTTTCGATACAATTAAATTATCATCAAAGAGGCATTTTCCAGATATTTTGACCTAAAGCGTAGAATTTTAAATTCAAAGTGTACAAAGATTCTGCATTTTAAATATTGTGCCTATGAGATAAATTTTTTTTTTTAAATAAAAATTAATATGCTGTACGATCATTTTCATCTCCGAAATTTTTTTTTATTAAAGTCAATCGTTTTTTAAATTATTAAATATTAAATTTTAATATCTAAAATTGAATGGGTATATTATTTACATTTAGTAAAATAGCTTTCAATTTTTTTAACTGAAATTCATTTTTAGGATCTAGAACTTGGCTTATCATATAGAAGATATTATTATTTAATTTTTATTTAGTACTTTGTTCTACAAATATATCCATAATACTATATATATTTTTTATTAATTATATTAAATTACAAAAAAAATAGCGTAAAAAAACTTGCATATTTAATAGATAGATTTAATACAATAAGATATGATTTTTTTACACAAAGTTAAATGAGATATATTTTGCTTAATTTTTCTACAATATATACTATATTATTTTGGTATTTATTATCAACTTCTGGAATAAGAAATAATTACTAACTAGGCGTGCTTAAGATACACATCAGTAGCGTGCATAGATTTCTTAATTAGATACAACGGGTCAAGTAAGAGTAATTGAACATTAACTGAATAGCTAATTTCGTTAGTTAAAGTATTCTAAATTACTTCAAAATATTCTTGAGAATCTTTACTTCAGTATCCGTTCTCACACTTATTCATAATATGTTTTTATTTAAATTTATATTTAAATTATTCAAATATTAAATTTATCATTTCCGAAATGTGATTAGTAGTTTTTTAATATATTTGGTGAAAATTTATTAAATCTACAAAAACTAAAATAAAAAATAATTGCTTAATATCCAGTTTCCAATTTATTCTAATTTTCTTCATCTTATTTCAACTATTGATTTAAACGCATTCAAAACCCTCTTTTTAATAAAATTGAAGTTGTAGAAGACAGCTTTCAAATTCAGGCAGATTTTGACTGGTTTTCTGTGGTATTAATGGTTATAGGGTGTAGCTAAATTGTCTTTTGATGTTTCACATGTCTACAGGAAACAAAATACTTTTTACTCTTAATTTACTAATCTGATGGCTAGGATCAGTTATATATCAAATGTATACTGAATATAATGATTTCTTTAACATATTATTTTGTATTATAATTGTCTAAAATACAAATTATTTAATTTCATATTAATAACTCAAAAATGTCATTATTGTGTTTTTAGTTTATTAATTCTTAATTAAACAGCTTTGTTGGTAATTATGAAAAATCAATAAATGCGTTTTATTTACTGCGTTAATTTATATAATTGTAAAAGTTTATTCTAGTAAATATTATGTTTATGGTAATCAAATAAAAATTTAGGACACGCTGTATGTGAGCAATAAAACATAAATAAGGCCGTATGCGTGTAAATAAGTACTTTATTTTGCGTTTGTGTATTCGGCAAAAGGTTCGTTGTCCGACTTAGGCGCCTAGGATTTTAAAATCTAAAAATACACGGTCTCGTCGACTAATTACAAGTAAACGAAATAGAAGGCCTTACTGCCAAAATATATTATTTCTAACTCAAGGTTTCAAATCAGACGACTAATACACAACGTTTATTAGGATTATAACTCGGATTATAACTATTTTGTTACAGATTTCGGATACTTTAATAAAATAATAATGACTTATTTTTTATTTTACTGTGTCATATATTTTTTCAATTAAATCTCGGTTAATGGATAACAAAAAAAGTCCATTCATATGACCCTTAACAACCATCACTAAATAACACCAGGGGGAGGGTACTGAGGGCGAAATTTAACTTTAGTTATTCCACCACGTAACCTGTAGTCCCATTATTTTGACGTTACATATGAACAATAATAGAAATATATTATATCACAAATTATCAAAATGTTTGATATATATTTTTATTAGGTGTGTAACTAATAATTAAACATTATTTTAAGCAGATATGTCAAAAAATGGAAAGTAAATAAGTTGAGAATGCCAAGTACAGCACTTCCAGATGTATTTTAGATTTATATCAATAATAATAATTGATATTAGTAAAAATTCATTTTTGGGTTTTTTGAATTTGTAAAATGACCCTTGCACTTTTTACATGGGTAATGGCTTTCGGTCAAATTTGCTGATTTTTCATATGCCCTAATCTAAAGCTTCCATAACACGAACAAAAAATAATGCTCAGTATAACAAAAAATTGTCAGTCAAACGATAATAAAGAAATTATATTCTAAAATAAACTTGCAAAAATGGTGGAGAACAAATGATAAGTTTTTTTTTCTACAGTACGTTGATTTTTAATGCCAACCAAACATTTTTCTTTTGTAGTACAGTTCTTGACTTCTAAATTTTTGGTGTTCAAAATTATAGGTATATTTTGAACTTTCATCAACGTTTTATGCAATATATTATCATATATATTGTTCACTCAGACAAGTTCAAAACCGGGTCTGAATTATACCTATATTTCCAGGTTATTAAATAAGTAAGCTCTTAACAATGACCCCAACCGAATTTACGACAATCCCCTAAGCTCAATAGGTCATCCTACTTTAGTACTATATTTCCAACACATACTTTACTAATTGAATTTTCTTAGTCAATCTTACAAAATTATTTTGTATTATTAGTATTCTGTATACATGTACAAGGACGTAGACAACTTTTTTCCTGGAGATGGTAATTAAAGTTTTTAGTCAAATATATTTCTATATTTGTTCTAATTTTAAATATAAATAATATACAACAAAATATAAAAATTGGTTGTAACCAACATAATACTTTCCCGCTAGTATTTACTAGTAGTAATCCATACCCAATCTATTTCCCATTCATGTCAAATGATGCTTTTTAGTAGTTTTTTACTTTCGATTGTGTCCGTTTCTAAATTTCATATTTTGTATTTCTTGTGGCTTTTTTCTAAAAAATACTTTGACAGAACTTGCATATCTTTGGATATAAAATAAACTTTACATTTTATAGTAACCTGAAAAGAATTTAAATACATAAGTTGATAGTAGCCCTGTAGAGACAAAACCTCGAAATTAAAATTAAGGTTACAGGGTCCTTAGCTATACTTTAAAATAAAATAATTTATTTTAGAAAATCCTGATACCAAGTACTGAGGTTTATCACGGTAAAAAGTACCTCTACAGGCATAATAAGCGAAATTATTAATATATTACACATAAAATTATTAATTTTATTTAAACCAAATACAGCTTATGGTTTAAGTAATATTCGACCAAGAAAAATCGAAATTTTTTTACATATAACCTTGTAAACCTACAATGAGGATATATCTTTTTAGCATTTTTATTCTCTTGTTATCCTTGCGCATAGATAATCCTTAAGTTTAGCTTAAAGTACTTATCAGTTTATACGTCGGTAACTTAATGCACAATAATAAGTACGCATTGTATTGGATTTGATTATTTTTAAGTAAATTTAAAAAATTGAATTTGAAATAGAACTAAATTACAAAAAATGTCAGTTTGTATTCAAATAACTGTAATTCGTTTGTCACCATGAAAATTTTCTAGTCAAAGCTAGAACAGTTATTTAATTAATGCGTATTCTATTGATGTTATTCTAGTAGAATCGATTCTGTATTATTAAAGATTACTTGATAACGGTACGACAAAATAATCATAAATATACATGTCTTTTAAATTTTAATTTATAACATATTCATATAATATGAAGTAGAAAATGTTAAATTATTTGCTTATAAAATAGTAATAATAACAGTTTAATTTTTAAAAAACCAATACGTTTCCAGTTGATTCTAAGTAATACGAGCATATATTTTACATGTATGCAACGTCGTCAAAAAATTCTATGTTCATTTTATGTATATCAAATATCACAATACAAACAAAAATAAGTGAGTCATGAGGTTCATTGATTAACTTGATCGCGTGTATATTATCACTATTACAACAGTGGGGTTAAAAACCCTGTAAACCTTTGCAAAATTTATTTCCTACACGTTTTGGGTCATATTAAAAGTAAATGTGGTGACCGGATATGAATGAACATCAATGTTTCAGCATATTTCTCCATGGTTCAAAAGTGATAAAAATAAAAAAACTTTGTAATATATTATTAAATCAACTAAATAAAAATTGATTTTAGTTTTTCTTATTTTTATGGTTTTCTACTATCTTTGGTTTAGTCATTGTCGTAAAATTATGGTGACTAATAATGGGAAGGAAGTCTTTAAAATTGTACTGATTTAGGAATACATTTAATTAATAATTAAAAAAGCTATCAATGAATAATGAAGCATCAACCTGAGACAATATTTGATTTTTGGGACTCAATCAACCAATTACAAAATTTCTATAGTGGTAATTAATGTTTTAAAAATCTTCAGTTATTTTATAAATTATATGTCTAAAAGTAATTAAATTCAAGTAATATTTATAATTCATTATTTATTAAATAATTACTTACTTAATCCTACCCTGAACTATAAAACAAAATAATTTATCATTGTATATTAATGAATTCTTAAACATTTAATATAAACATTTAATATAAATTATTAATTTTTGTATTTTTTTAATATATAATAATAGTTATTTATGTACCAAGGGCATTACGTATCAAGCAAGCAATGCATATAAGACTAGTCTTACTAGTTAAATTTTGAATAAATAAAAAAATTATCTGAACATTCAAAATGTCATAGTTTTACATCAGAATCAATCGTGATTATAAGGTAACTAATTCAACTTGTTTTTATCCCATCGCTTACTTAAATTGCATTTGGTATTTTTGAAATCTTTGGGGCATATTTGAGGCACTCTGGTGATGACGTGTTGCGTTAAATATGCCCCAGAGACTCCAAAAACACCAAAATCGAATCTAGTGACCGTTGCGTTTCAAGTTGTAGGTTTGGTCAGAGGGCGTTTTTTCTGTAGACCGCTGAATTTTCCCAATAGATCAATAGACCGTATAATCTACGATGTTTTTCGTCTTTGCCTAAAACAGTAAAATATAAATGCAAGTTATCTGTTAATAGATAAAAATAGTAATATAACAGAAATCACTGAATGCGCATTCATGTGATTTTTTTAAATCATGGCGCTGTGTTTAATGAAAATAAATAAAATCTGTCCGTGGTAAGAATTTATCAAACTTATTTATCTGTATTTGAATTTAAGAATATACATTTTTAGTGACAGTTTTTATAAGGGATATAAGTGACACAATATTTTTCTCATTGAGTTCTAACTCGAAAGAAGATTTATTAGATACAAAGTCACTATTCGGTCATAACCAAAAAATGAAAATTACTTTAGAGATACAATTCACCAGTTTATTTAAGACATATTTTGAATGTATTTAATAGTAATAAACAAGCCTATTAACTTGCGACAGCTTCGCAATAGGTCGGAAGTTAATGACTTGGCTTCATGCCTATCTGTCTGTTAGTCTGTGGGTACCATTACTTCCGTTCTACTGGTGAAATTCATATTTGGTCAGTAGAATCCGTTGTGATTGAATTTCAGCCCTGTGAGTCAAAAGGACCCAATATATGGGGTTCATAAGGTCATGTTTATTTTAAATGGCCAAAATTTTTTTTTGATTACAAATCATTATTTTCATCATTCCATACAAAGATGGAGGAAGTTTTCTGTATAGAATTTTACACCCAACTTGCTAGCCATTACGAATTTTACACCCAACTTGTTAGCCATTACGAATTTTACACTCAACTTGTTAGCCATTACGAATTTTAAATCAACATTAGAAAATCTAGAAAAAATATAAAAAAAAATTAAAGCCTAAGTTTTTAAAATTTCTGATCAAAGTAACGAAGTCAGTGATTTTTTTTTTTCAAAACAGAATTATTTCGCTAATACCTTTTTTTTGAACTGTTTATTGAATTCTGAAAAAGAATAAAAACAAATTTTAAATAAACAAAATAAAACTTTAATTTTGAAAGAATTAAGAATTTAAAAAAAATCGAATTATAGAAAACAAATTGCATTGTTTATAGCTTCATAAAACAAAAATGATTCCGAATAATGTTTTTAAAATTCATCATTACCTCTATGCCTACCAATTCTTAGATATTTTAGATTTATCAAATTTTATAATAATTTCTCACAAACTACGAAACATTTTTTTTGAATTTTGTACTATTGTTTCTTTTCCTTATAATGTTTTAGTTGAATTATACATATTGTTGTTTTTATGTCACTATTGTTGATATCTTTCCTGGACTTTTTTTAGTTTCTATCATTTTTGGGATAATATTTGTTAGTGAAGACGTAATACACACCCTGTATATGGCTGGCATTCTTAGAATTAGTGGTCGAAGTGCTGGGTAAAAGACACTTGACATGGGCTAAGGGGTTTTTAAGATAAACATGGACACTTGTTGTTTAGCTTTCGTATGTGAAAGATTATAAACTAGATATTACGTATAATATAATATTTTAAATGGGAATTATAATAATAAATTGTGAATTATTAAATAATAGTGCTTCAAATACCGATACCCAACATATTGATCATGCCTTTAGATTTATCTAATTGAATTTTATCCAATATTTCTTCCGTGATAATTTTTTCCTCTTGCCTATTATTTGTATATATTTCTTCTTTTGAATTTATCAACCCCCTTATTATGCTTTCGTTCATAATTAGTTTTTTCCATCCTTATCGTTTATATTTCTGATATTTGTGTTTTTATCCCATTGCAATAAAACAAACGCAATTTTTAGATTTTATTTATATATCTCGCCGAAGTATATGTACCTCTACCATATTTTATTTGAAAAGTCAAATATTTCTTCTTATTGTAACTGTTCTTCACGAGGAAATAATGTAGCTGTATAAGTTTTGTATCAGTAGATGCTTAATATTTTATCAGGCGACTGGCGCTGTAGTCTTTATTTTTGTTTGGACTTCGAAGATTTTCTCGATGTATTTTTAGCAATTTACCTTTGTGTACTAAAATAAAAATGTCAAAACTTTATTTTTGTTTAACCGCAAGGCGCCATGTCCGCTGTTATAATCAATTATTTCTAGGAAATCTATATATAAATTAAATTAAAATTTATTTTGGTTTAAATGTGGATGTCGATATTGCTACTAATGCTTAGAGAAAGCACTTGGAAATCACGAGGCTTTTCTATTAAAATGACGTAAATATTTAGTAGGCTTTTCGGTTATATTTAAACTTTGTAGAGATTCCCGTAATTAAGGTGGGCTGGATCCCGTGAGCTTCTTATAAACACTTCTAGATAAATAAGCAATTATAAAAACAGTTATTTTCTAGCCGCAATTTTTATTGTTAAAACTATTTCTCATAGGTAAAAACAAGTAAAACATTTCAGTTATTTTATCAGTTTATTGCGGACGATTCAACAATTGAATTTATTTTTATCTACAGCTATAAGAATACAAAATTGCTATATTACATAACAGTTATAACATATTTTAATAACTTAATAGGATGTTCCTTTCAGGTAAACGAAATTTACTAAAAATTCAATAAAGATAATTGCAGATACGGATTTTTATGGTTAAACATAATAATATTTATTTTTAATTTAAATATTTATTGTCTAATATAAATTTTTTCCATAAAAACCATTTTAATGTTTATGGAATCAATAATACAGTTGCCTGTAACACATAACCGACAAAAAGATATAATAAAAATTACAATCTTAACGTTATTTTCTCCAATATATATTCTGATCATTTCTGTTAAATATCAAAATGCAGGCTCGGACTCATAACAAAAACCGGTTTAAAATAAATTTTATTTATAATCTTGGATTATTGAAGTTGTAGTTATATATTTTTTTATTAATCTAATAAAACGCTAAGTAATGTAAAAAAAGTTTTATTAAATTATTAAAAAATTATGAATTATACTGTCTCCTAGCCTATACTCCTCATAGTCCGGGCACCCAATATCGCTTAGATCCATCCTGTTTAACTTTGTTAATATTCAACCCTGATTAAGTATTTAGGACCCACGTTGTGTTTAGTAATTGTAATAATAATAGCATTATTATTAATAATAATAACCTCAGAATATTTTAGACTTTGGTGACAGATGAACATAAATCAAAACACAAAAATCTTAAGAAAAATACTTATTCGTCAAAAAAATACTGTCACGCTCCGGAGCGTTTTACTGATGAATGTTGGTGCCATTTGAAATAAAGATTTAGAGAAACCCGGAAAACCTAAAGACCATCGTATTGGGTATATTTATTATAAATAATTAACCAATTGTGTTGACAATAAATACATTAAAAGTATATTGAACATAAACTGTTGGGGGTTGAAAAAGTTCTACCCACTACTGGGCCGTTTACCAACTGAAAATATACAAAAAAAATTTTAATTGCGAAGAAACTGTCGTTTACGACGAAAAATGTGTAATTGGACGGACGTCAAAGCGCCGTCAAATCTTGAATGTCAGGTCGAAGGGCGTCGCGGCGTTTGGTATTGAATGTTGGAATTTCTGTTGACGGTGTTGATAGTTCGATTTGTGAAATTAGACTGGTTTCTTCTACTGATTTGAATCGCTTTTTAATTTTTTAAATTTTAATTTAATTTTTATCCTGAGTTAGAAATAAAATTTGGGATAAACGTGAAGAATCATGTTCTGTTTCTTTCTCATAATCATATCATCAATATTTTGAAACGTGATAGGGACTTTAATACTACCAAAATGGTGCAGGTATTGGTTTATTTTTTATGTAAACATAGGCGAGTGTCTGAGAAATCTTGGAATAAGATGATATAAAATAATCTTTGAAAATAATGCATTTTGACGTTATTACATGAAATTGTTGTAGAAATTAATAAAATTATATATCGGGGATGGGTATGTCCACAGTATAAACCCGATTTTCAACCACTGTGGCGTACGTCCATATGAGGTTTTGGTATGACTACGACGAAATGTAAAAATAACTATATTTTAAAATTTGGTAAAAACAATTTTAGCTTTTAGTTTTTAACATTAAATTTATCAATTCCAAAAACAATATTTTTATACCTTGTAATAATTTTGGTTGCCTGTCTATATTTTTGATATGAACCATACCCATTCTCGATATTTGAAAATCAATTTTTTAAAACATATTGTGACAAAAAATATTGATATATAAATATATCTCCTTACATCCCCCCCTCA
This sequence comes from Neocrepidodera transversa, assembly GCA_963243735.1. Taxonomy (NCBI): domain Eukaryota; kingdom Metazoa; phylum Arthropoda; class Insecta; order Coleoptera; family Chrysomelidae; genus Neocrepidodera; species Neocrepidodera transversa. The sequence continues at coordinate 7,853,264 of OY725339.1, forward strand.
AGAACGGACCTGGACATTGTTGGGTGCGCCAGTCCAGGACTGACAAATTGAATATTAATTATATAGAAATGCTTTAACAACACCGTTAGTAAATAAAAATTTAAATTTCAGTTTATTGGCGGTAGTATGAAGACTGAATAATATAATGAACAAAGTGGCCCATTGGAAAATTAGCATTTAAAATTATTTTTTCATGAAAAATTTTAGAATTTCATTTAAACGGGTTGTTTTTTTACGCAGTAATAAATCTAACCATTAATTGCATTTTATGTTTTTTTGAAAACGATTCGTACAATGAGGGATTGAGGAATTTTATTTAATGTCGTAACTGATCTTATTAAAACAATGTGTTTTTTAAAATGTTTTCCAAAAAAATTTAGATCGATAACATGGTTCGTTTTCGAGAAAAACGCATCTAAAGATCCACCAATTTACAAAGGGCGGTAAACTGTGCTTGACGTCACATCAGCCGTACTGTTATCTGCCGGTGTTGTCTCTTATTGCAATTCGGTCAGTAGTCAAATTATAGATCAGGAAATTTACCGGAAGTGGATATTTTCAAGATTATGTAACATTTTAATAAATATAAGAACTTGGTCAGCTCCTTGATAAAGAGTTGAAACTCCAAAGGGATTTACGATTGATATGACGTCATACGATGTCCCGCCTCGTTTCTAGAACGGTCTATGTTCTATAGTGCATTTAAGATACCAGATGTGTTATTTATAATCTGTTTTTTGAAATAAAAAGATATTGTGAATAAGCCCATCACTGAATGACAAAAACAGATTAAAAAACTGTCAAATATTCAAACATCCCGCTTTTTGTGGTCACGGTAGCCAACCAGACAATTCACAAATCAAAAAATAACTGTTCCTGAGCACCTTAATTATCCATAATTTGTTTTTTTTTTAAATCGATTTTGATCGATGAACACAAGTTCATCAATATTATATGAATTCTGTCTGTCTGCATGTCCGTTTTTTCTGTTGAGGTTCGAACTTATTAAAGCATTGAAGTCTAACAAAGATTATTTTGATTATTTTTTTTCGAGCTCATTAGGAACAAGGTCAGAATGGCCGCCCACATTTTTATATTAAAAAAAATTAAGAATTTCGTAATTTTGATTTTATATTAAAGTTAATAATTTTTTTTTATAAACCATAGTCAAAATTATTTACTAAAAATGTAAAAAATAAAATTACATTTAATCTAAATCAGCGGCTCTTTTGTTCTTCATGGCAATGAAAACATTCTCATCTGTTTTTTTTTAAATCATCAAAAAGTAGGTGTATAACATACATAACAATTTATCAGCAGTAGATCATAAATATTTGTAATAAATAAGTGTTATAATATCATTAAGGTCTAATAAATTACCAATAATTTTTATATTGCTTTGTTATTACGCTGTTTCTCATTTAAGAGTTTAAGCGAGTTTTTTCAACTGATTTATAGCAGTACTTTGTCAATAAATTGTTTTTATTTCCTAAAAGAAATGAATATCAAAGCAGATCCTGGTAAATAGTTTTGAAGTAAAATGTTGCTGTTTTTTAATCATACTTAATATCACCTTACATCCGTTACTGCAGTGATACAAGTTATCTAGTAAACACTTTCTTTGAAAAACATGGAATATCGTTTATGAACTTTACTGTGAGAATGAAACTTGATAGGTCATTCTTATTTTATACGTGACTTATTTTCAGAAGTTATTTCATTTTAATTTTAGATTGAAATAATGCTAAATTGCACCGTTTTTATCAGTGTGCTTACGAGTTACGGATTTAATCGAGAATCGAGCTGAGGTGGCTGCAGTGCCAGCCAAATATAAGAAAGAGGTGTCACCCACCCTACAAATGGTCTTTCACCAAAATCGACCTTACTGCAGTTATAATAATCATGCATATTAAAAAGTCTATACATGTTAGATGTCACATCCTGGTGTTTCTACTTATACCTCTATAAGTTTGGGATACACTGGGTGATTTTTACCTACTTGATTTTGACTAATTTTGAGAGGTTACTAGAGTTTCAGATTAGAAATTTCAGATGGCGCATATAGTAAATTGTAATCACAGATCACACGTGTATTTATATTCTGTGCTTTGAGGACTAAATGTAACTCCACTAAAATAACTAAGAACTGATGAACGAAACTATAATAAAAACTACGAAGAAAGATATTAGGGAAAGATAAAATTTGCAATTTCAAAACACCGATTATAGAAAATACGCATTGACACTGACAGAAAATAATTTACTTGACATCTCATTGTCTGACTTTTAGTAGCGCTGTCTGTTAATGAATGTCCAAACTAATATCAGTAGTTTCTCAAATTATCATATACAAACAGCCATGTTTTATTTAGATTCATTTGTCAATTTATATTTAACTTCGCACAGAACTTTCATATTACTTTATTAATCGACAAGTTTGATAAGAACTAAATGAAAATTGATCTATGCCTTGTCTATATCAAAATTTAATTTTAATAAAAATTGAGATACAAAATAGATACAATAATTTACACGATTTTTAAGATTTACTGTCGATTTTATATGTTGAAGAATTTAATTAAAAACGATCCATTGGCAATGAATTAACTTTTACAAACACATTTTTATTGTAACTTTTAATATACTTGCTTTTGTTTGTTTAACCTGTGCTAAGTAAGTTACATGTTTTACACTGCATTTTACATGCCATTTCCCGCCTAAAACCCAACCTTAATTCGTGGATTTGGACTACCTAGGTATGTGATATTTTTATATTGACACATAATATAAAGGTCGTTTTTTAATAAATATGATAATACACTCTTGATTTTATTATCATTATTTAATTATCTATTAATATGTTAGTTATAAAATATTTATAAAAAAAAAATTTTGACACTAAATTCTAATTATATTTGAATAACGATTTAAAAACAGTCGAAGTACAATAATGAATGAACATCTAAAGGTCATTTTTTGAATTTAGTAATAAACCGTTGATTTTATTATTATGGTTTCATTATCAATATTTTAATTATCGTATATATAATACCAATAAGTGTTATTTATATTTTGTAAATTGTTTGAATCATGTAAATTGTATATACGGGATGTTCGTTACAAAATTGTATCTTTTAATTTAATAAGGAGTACACATTAAACAATTTGAAGTGGAAAAGGTGTACATCAATGTGTAGAAACACATTGATGTACCCTTTTTCCACTTCAAATTTTAATTTAATGTTTCAAATTTTTATTTTATACAAATGGTGACCTTCACAAAAGATAATAAATATTTTTTACAGATAATCTTTTTTCATTCTCAATGTCATGGAAAATTAGTACATTTGAATGTTTATTTGTATTTATATTTTTATGTTATGTTGATTATATTAATTAAAACTATTAAAACGTATCATTCAATTTTTCTCTGTTTTAAAAAATAATATTTAATTCTTAAATTAAACATAAGCAATAAAATTATATATCATAGATTTTTAAAAGAACAAAAGTTACTTATTATTTAAAATATTTTGTAATACTTTTTGAATTACATAATATAGTTTCTCTCTTACTCATTATTAGTCAAACACATGTAAGTATTAAAACTTTTCAAGATTCTAAAAACATTCTTAATAACTTTCGTGTTGAATTTTGAATCATCAAAGTGTATGTATGTGTAAAATGTTTGTACGGTATTTATATAAAAGTTTTCATGTAGATTTTTTAATACGAGGATTGCTTGGTTTTAACAGTAATCAATTATTGCCATTTTTGGTTAATAATTGTTACAACAAACGGTTAATTTTTTTAATTTCAGATATTGTTAAAAAATAGTTTTCTGAATTCTATTGAATACGGTTTATACTGGCATTTATTTTTAATTTTCTGCAAATTAAATTGGTCTCTGTGGTTTTCATTTACCACAAATAATTTCGGTGAGAAACACACCATAAAAAATAATAAACATTATATTCTCTTTTAACAAACTCTAATAATAGTCCGAGAGCCCGCTGCAAAAAATCTGGCCGAGACAAGATATTTTTCAGTAGTTAACATAGAATAGTGGTAATGGGTTACAATCTCTATAATAATAATAATTATTATTTTTTTATGATTTTATGTTTATCTAAAAGAACATGTAAATTTTGAAAATGATATATATCAAAAATCTCTTGTTTATCAATGAACATTTTCTTTTTTCGTTTTTTCCTCTTGGAAATTGATGAGTCTTATCTTTTGTTTTTCTCGCCTTCTGTGCGGCGAAACCACCACGAAAATCATCTGTGCGATCTTGAAAACGAGAAACACAGCTTCATTTTGATCGTTTTCTTTTTGACTTGCCGATTAAAAAGAGTCTAAAATACTGGGAATTATTGGATTCTCCTACAGAACACTATATTATGAGGACTGGTCGAACAACATCTATACGTACAATTACAGCATATGACTTTGGGACAACGTGCCAGGCATTGTAAACAGGCATAAATGTGGCACGGTTATTTTTTCTAGTAGAAAAATATTAATTAAAAATAAATTCGAAGGTGTTACTCAGTAGGTGAAGAAACGTGCCAAAAATAATAATTAAAAAAGGGTTGTGCCATGTTACTCTGTAGGAAAAGGTGTGGTCCGAAAAATTTGTCGTAGGAAGGATATATCCATACTTCTATCAAACTCAGCCTGGGCAAGGAGTGACTTTTGAATACTCCATGTAACTACTACCATTTGAAAATCATCTTATTATGTTACCGTCTCGACCGCACTTTTTGTAGCGGGCTCTCGGACTATAAGCTGTTTATTTTGAGTATTTTATTTCAATTTATTCTGCAAGTTTATTTATAATAGAGATCTCGATGAAAGTAAAATATAGAACAAAACAGAAAAAAAGTGTTTTCTAATGGTTTACATATTCTTCTAGGATTAGACTAAGTACATGGTCAGCCTACTGTATTTCCGAACAGATTTTGAAAGTTTTCCTTGTATATTCTAAAACCTCAATAACTTCCTCGTCGTTATCCTCACAAAATATTTAATTCCTACAAATGCTATAAAACTCACGTATGATTATGCAAATTTCATTCAGTCAAAATAGGTACGCCTCTTTTTTGATATTCTAACCTGGCGTTAACAAATTTAATCAATACACAAAATACCTACCCTTAATGTTTTACAATTATTTTTAAACAAGTTAATTAAGTGGGTTTCTGTTAAAAAATATTTGTAAAATCTAGCTTATTTGTGGAGTGACCTATTTCTATGATAATTAACAAACGTCCATATTTTTAGAGAGGAAATTTGACGTAGGTCTGAACTTAAGATGTTTTATTTTTATCTTGGACTAACATATGCATATTGTTCGGAATGACTCATCCGTTACACTCGGTATAGTAGTTAGTTTTAAGTAGATATTACTTACTATTAATTGACTGTAATGGCTTAAATGTTTTTGTTTCATTCTTGATACTGAAATGTTCCTTATTACAAAATTATTTATTATGTAGGTCCCTTAAAAATTTCAAATGTCTTATATTTTCACTTTATTTTTTATTAAGAGTCAAGCACACCACGTGACGTTCGTAAAGGAAAATGTGTATTCTAATAAATTGGGTATAAAAACATAATTATTTGTTATTGGACGACATCTCGCCTAATTTAGCAACTAAAAATATGCGGTTTTTTCATGATATTTAAAATATTTATCAGAAGAGCGCGTCTGTGCTACTTTTTTCAAATTTATCTAGAGAAAAAAGTTAATGATCGTATCACTTTTAAAAAAAATAATTTAAAAAAAGTGCGACAGACGCCCTCTAAAGAATTAAATACAGAATCGATTGTTGAAAACTGCAGCTTCCTATCTGTTATATTAACGGAGCGCTCGTCCAAATACTATTTCAAGTAAGATAACATGATATTGGCGCCTCTTATGAATGATTTGGTTTATTATTCTAAATAGGTAAATAGAGGCCCAAAATTTCTTATTTAAAAATTACTTATAGATAAGTCTATTTACCTTTGTTGTAATCCCGTCTCGTATTAAGTTGATAATTTGAGAAGATTCTAAGCAGCGCCATGGTGTTTCAACACAATTAACATTAAATTTAATAGAGCGTAAATTATTAGTGATGATGATTATGACGATAATTTTTATTATTTAATGTATTAATTTAAGGTCTTAAAAATTGTTTGCTCTAGTAAATTACTTAATTAAAAGTCTGTGGCTGTAATGAACCATACAGCTACGATTTTGTGAACATCTTTACTTTCCAAAAGAGTATACAAGTAACCAAATATGTAAATTTTTTATAAAATTGATAGATTTTTGCATTTAAAAAAATATAAAATAATTATATACAGTTTAACATGTGCACTTATTAGGCTCATTACCTTGTTCTAATTTTGAATTCTACAAATTTCAATTTGGCGTCAACTTAGGATACATGAGATAATTTTAACTTTGAATTAGTCATTGTGAGTGTTTCCTATATTACCTGGTGTTTATGCCACGAGCTTTTTTACACTTCAAAAATAATTAGTTGCAATATAACTAAAAATAACAAAATTATGTATCAATGTAAAGAAAAATCAAAATAAAATTCATTTAATAATAGTAATTTATTTGAAGTTTTAGCTAATATATGTTAAGCCATGTGGTATCTTCTTAAGAGATTTTTTGTCCAAATCAAATTATTGCTTTTTATAATTTTTGTGAATAATAAAAAAATATTCATCACATTCTCTAGTGATATGGCAATAATTTTTTTTTGGATTTTATAATTTTTTAAGAAAAAAAATTCTAAAATAAAATTGTTGTTAATAAATGTAACAGTTAATGTCAAAACTTAGGATCTTACTTTGCTAGAACTTTGGCATTCATTAAACATTATTTTCAACTTAAAATAATTATTAACTAGAAAATGTAAAATCTGAGAGAAAAATTTCGATATTAGCAGTTGAATTAGTGTGAAAATATAGTTGAGGGTGGCTTTTCTATCTTTAAAAATTAAGGTGTTAATTAAATAAAATGAAAATCGTCAATTTCCGTTTTCCCTAAATATCTCTGAAACCAGACCTGATATTTTAATTTTGAAAAAACCATTTAATTGATCTTAAAAAACATTTAACCAACTTTGTATCTATAACTGTTTACTAAATCCCAATAGGGTTCAATTAATTTGGGCCACCCTCGCATGTGACCTCCAGGGTTGGAAATCAATCGCTTAGATTGGCTTGAGCTGAGGTGTCTCTGTACCAAATATGAAGTCAATCCGATGTCTAGAACGTAAGATATCGTGTTGACAGACACTCACACAGACAGATGGGATTTCCTATATTGATTGCTCTGTATTTAAATTTTTCAACTTCTTGATCCATCTCTTCCATTATTTTATATAAAAAAATATTTCTCTTCAAGATTAAACTAGTATAGAGCTTGGAATGTCATTCTTTAATTTCATTATCTAATCTATTTCTTCCATACTTTAGAAGATACAATTTAAAAAATACTATTAGTGATCCGTAGCCTTTCTATTCTCTCTATCAAGTTCTTTCTTGGTCCACCCAACCCTTCTACTCGTTCTTTTTTATTATTCCATTCTGGATTAATTCTATTATTAATGTTATTTCTTCTCGATTTTCTTGGTAATTGACTCCTGCTTTATACTTTGTTTTATCTCTTACTTTCCCCATTTTCTTTTACCTGATGTTCTTCTCAAAAATTCATCTCTCTCAAGATAATGTTACATATGTACAATATACACTTAAACTAGCTTTTGTTAACATCTTCATCGTCAGACACTATAATGTCCGGTTGTTTGTAATTTTTTTTCTGCTAAAATAATAATTATTTTGCATTTGTGATTGTTTGATTATAAATAAATTTTATGTATTTCTTCTGATGTATGTTAAACTATTACGCTTGTACTCCCATTTCTCTAGTAAACTCAGTTTGTTTGTAAGTGTCTTTTGAGCATATAACTATAACGGTACTGAATGACATAACTTTTACTTTAATTACGTTGTAACTAGTATATTTAATTAAACATATGTTACTTACACCCTGAATACTAATGGAATTGTTTTCGCACCTATAAAATGTTAACGGTACAATTTCAACTAGTGTATTTTATTAAACACATAGCACCCTGTATACCATTGCATTTATTTAAAAATTTACTTCCCACGGTAAAAAATATGATGAATCACTTTAGAATAATTACATTGCCAAATCATTTAATATTAATAATATTCGTTGATTTTATTGTTATTAGATTGTACTAGACGATTTTGGTATTCACCTACAATAGCATTAGATGATCTGTACTTTAACAGGGATCGGCATCATCTGAAAAACTTTTAAAATTTCACAGAAGTCACGGTTTTTTTACATTTGAAAGATCGAAAAATGAATATATCTTATTTTAATTTCTCATTTACCCCATGTATTTATTTTTATTTGATACATATATAGTATGGAAAACATTGTTCATTATATTCAAAAACTGCTGTTCCCGTATTTCTCTAATAGATAATAAATTTTTACTATTTAACTTTCTCAGTTCATAAAAATATAAATTCCTTTATAATAGCTTTGCGTAATTAGTTACAAAAACTCGTACAAAATAGAAACACTTTTAATATATGCATATTTTTTTCTAAAAAGGTAATTAATGAGTTAGAATGTATTCTTTCTACATACATCATTCTATCTATTTATGTGAGTTAGGGTGCGGTTCAAAGTCCACCCGTATCAAAGCTTGAAACCTAGTATAACCTGTTAGTTTCTATTCCCATCATGATATATTCAAGAATATGATGTCGCTTTCACAATTTTTTCGGGTTCTGGAGATTGTACATCGAAGGGCCATTCCGATTCTAGGTTCCGACAGTAGCATAGAAATTTCGTTCTCTTCATTTCATACAAAGGGTATCGTAAGATATTTTGGTGTCTTTTAAGACCGTAGTGTCCCGTAAAGAGTTTTTGCTTTGGAAAATTTTAAGGGCTCTCTTTCTCTTATCTCTTATAGATTCATTTAGCACGATCTAAGCACAGGCATTTATTGCTGTTGCTTCATTTGTTGTCATTGATCCCAGGTTTAGACTGTCAACAGAAGTTATAATAAAAATGTCAAGAGCAACATTTTTCAATTACAGTTGTGGATAAGCGGAAATTGGTTAACAAGTTTACCGTGTTCGTAGGCGTTGGTTGGATTTGTATATTATGTATTAAATTGTACTTAGATTAGAATTGAAATAGAGGTTTGGTATTATGTTGAGAAATTTATAGGGTTGAGAAATTAATAGGTCATTAATTGATCTAGGGTCATTACAAGTTTAATTGTCTTAATGATTCACTGTCAGTTTCACACTGCAATCTTCACAGATATTTTAACTTGAAAGAGATATTCTGTCGGTAATAGTTCTATGTATCTAATATTTTAGTTTTGAAATATAATTTGTAGAATATGTAGATCTTTTTTTTTTGAAAGGATGGTAGATTTGTAGCTCGCAAACCCAGCGATCTACTTCTTCGTTTTCCTTCTATACCAATAAGAGGGGGATTTCTGATACAAATCACTGACGGATTGATGGTATAAAAACAGCATTAGGGAGTTTAGAATATCAGAATAGTGTTTAGTTTGAATTCTTGTGATATTTCAAGACTTCCAGAATTGCATAGAGTTCTCCAGTTAAGTTTCTGAAATGCTCAGTAAGTTTGAATTTATAAGTGACGGTGGAAGTAACTACAGCTGTAGCTTAAATTTTGACACATTGAAGCTTCGCCTGATTCGCAGTAAAAGCTTTGTACAGGAACTGCTATATAAAATACTATAATCATTCTGCAGGCTGTAGATTCTTATTAACATTAATCCATTAGATTAGTTGGCAAAAAATCTGAGTATATTGATCTTCAATATGTTTCTTCCAGATAAGAGGTTGAGCAAATATCAGCCACTCGGTATAGTATAATCTTTCATTATTTAAAAAAGTGGAAAGCAGTTGCTGGTCTTTTTTGGTGGTAACTTGAAACATAAAATTTGGAGCGTATAATGGTTGTGGTGTTTTTTAACATTCATTGCAATTAAAAATGATAAAATATTGTTTTAGGAAATAATATAATAATTCAGCAATTTATAATTATTAAAAAAATGTTCAGGGAAAATTAAGATAATTGAAAACATTGTCCAGATTCCGAACCATGTTTTATATTTACATACCGGGTGTCAACATACGCGTTGGACAAGCCATAATTTCCAGTGTATGAGGTTCAAACTTGCCAGGTATGTTCGATTCAAAATTGGAAATTTTTTCAGTATTTCATACTCTCCCGTCACTTATTAACAGTAGAAAATGGACCCGACAGGCAAGGTGCAAGGAATTATTATGGGACATCATTGTTCCATTTTAAAGTTGTCTTGCCAACAACCGGCCTTTCTTTAACATTTTTTATTTTTATGTTCAAAATTTTTTGAGATGTAGCCCTTATACAATTGTCTAAATTTTGTTAGTAATTATCTTACAATTTTTATTTTGTTGTTTTATTTACAAGTTTGATTAAAAATTAAATTACATTTTTCAAAATTTAATGTCATTTTCTCATAAAAAAAAAAATATGTACCATAACAACTTTTTTATATCACCGTTAAAAAAATAGACCAAAAATATTTCGACCCAACGATATTTCGACCCAGTAACTTTTCGAACGAGGGACGTTCGGTCCAATAATATTTCGATCGAACAACTTTCGAAATGGCGATTTTCGATCCAACAACTCTTCGGCACAGTAATTTTTCGGTGATGCAAAATTCGTTTCAGCGAAGTTCACTCAGATTGTACTTTATGCCGATTTTCTTTTATATATCATATATAAACCAAGAACAAACAAACAGAACCTGCCAAAAAACTCAAAATGTACATTATTTGGTAAACTTATCGCGTGGCCGTAGGAAAAATAGTGTACTTGCGCCAAAGTGATTTTTCCCACACGTAATGTAATTTACTTTATTACTATTTTTACTTTTTACAGTATATTTAGGAAATAACTTATTTGACCTAAATTAATCGATCAGACCATTTTAAATAACATTAAAACTTTAAAATAAAATGTATCGAATATCAGTAACATAATAGTTTTAAAGTGCAACTAGATATTGATAACAAAGTATTTATTATTATTAGCTACCGATATTCTTAGAACATATTTTATTTTTTATTGACACTTACTTCAAAACATAAGTATGTTAATGCTTTCGATTCAATTCTCATCATATATTTATCAGCAGTATCAAATTGCATAATATTTTTTTTACTATCAACAAATCTAGTAAAAAATGTTATAATAAATATATTCCTCTTTCAGAATATTGCAAAAGGGTTGGTATTCTTCACTGTACCAATAAAAGCTGTATACAAAACATTAACTATTCATAATCGTACCTTTTCTGCTATCTATTAAATCTGCTAAGTACTGTATAATTTGAATATATTAGTATTGTAAAAAACCACTCCTCTAGGATTTCTTCAATATCTTCACTGCAATCACAATCCATGGGTGGGTATGTAATATTCATTAAATGGCCTATATACAGGATGCTTAATATATTTGTCAGATTATCTATAGTTTAGCATAAATGTTTGATCTATTAACAAAATCTGTTTTAAGTGGTCTAGACTAACAGTTTAACTGGTTACGAAATTGATATTATGTATATAAAATATGATCGGTACATAGGAGACCAATTAAAAGTTTTACGCGACTTACGGATTTGGTTATTGGATCGAGAATGATTAATTGTGAGAAAATGGGAGAACGACAGTAACAATTCCTAATAGCAATAGCAAATCAAACTACACCTCAGAAGGTAGGCGCTATTATTTATAGTACAGTAGCTTAGTCACTACTAAGTTTTTTTCTACATATGATTTATCAATTTTGCCTTTTATTTTCTGGGAAAACCTGAAAAATATTGTCTAAAATCCGGAACCTTTTACATTTTTAACTAAATATCTACGCTGTTACCTATAGGTTTTAATAAATGAAAAAAATTGTTAAAAGTAAAATCTATATCCAAATAGAAAAGAACAAAATTAATTGAGATTAAGTAAAATAATCCCCATGCAAAGATCCTCTTGCCAAAATATTTACAAATTTTTAGAAGTATTTTTATTTTTTTGAAGTAGGTCGGTTTTTGCTTTTTTTATTACTTTTTATAATACAGTTCTAATTCAAAATAATTATTTAGATTGTTTAACGTGTAATCGATTCTTTTCTTGAAAATAATTTGACAAATCTGACATCATCCATTTTTTTCCTTTTATAATTATGTTTTTTAATTTAACTTTTTATTTTTGTTTATGCAATATTTAATGTTATCAATCAATTTTGACGTAGCATTATTGCTGCCTCTTCTATTATTTATTACCAATTTTCGTATTCTAAATCATGATTCAATCTCTCAAAATTTGTGTAACTTTTAAAGAAGATCCGATTTTGACAGGATTTTGTTTGACTCTAAAAGTAATATAAGTGACTTGACTATTATACAAATTATTATGCAATTGTACAGACGCCAATACATCACTAGATAACTTTCTCCGCTCTCAGAACGCTCCCTTAAGGACATTTGGTACAAGGTTATATTGCGCAATTTTGTTTTGTTTTATTTTGTTAGATTCGGATTCCCTAATTTGTCATATTACTTTTAACAGATTTTTGACAAATTTAATTTTTATGCACCTAGAATTTATATAAACAGATATGTCATAAATTTAAACATAGTTTTAGTTTTGGGGATAAAAATAAGTCGATTTAAGGTAAAAATGCTTAAAAGAGACTTTCTTATGGTTTGATCATAAGGAATATTGAGCATTTTACTTTATAGGTTTCTATGTACTTCAACTGTAAGTGTAGGTAAAATATTTAAAAGGATAAAGATATTTCACAATTGTCCTAACTGACCAAAATAAATATAATTTAATCATCAATAATTAGTAAAAATATTAGTATTTTTTTTACAGTTTTAAGTCTTGTAATTATTTTTCTTATTTGGTTCAAATATACAGAGATGAAGTTTTTTATGGAAAAAATAATTCTTCATACTTAAGTTGTAGACCCAATATTTTAGATCCTAAAATTATAATTAACTATCGTCTATTTTTATGTATAAGAGAATAATAAAAACTAATTTCCTATGCAAAATGTAGGACGGGTCATTTTCATATATTGTTACATCTGAAAATTTCATAAAAATCCGTAAATGTACCTAAAGTAATACTGAACTATTCACAGTTGTACCTACCTGCTCCAAAATGAAAATCTTAAATATTTTTTTTGCATTGAAATTTTGGTTACTCCTAATCACCATGCAAAAAACTGGAATATCCAGATGACCTCTTGGGCTCAGATAATTTTTTTGAAAAAAAAAGAGAGAAATCTTAAATATTTGGTGGGTGCACCTATAATGTCTGTGCAAATAATTGGAAATTCCAGACGACCCTTGTGACCAAAAAAAAATTTTTTTTTAACATACGTATAACTACAAAATTAGCAGGATTTTAATTTAATCAAATTTTTGTAACAATACTGATGAAAATAACAATTTTCATTGTATGAGAAATTTTTTGATTAGTCTAAAATTCAAAATAAAAAGTTGAGAAAAAGGCCCAAAATCCCTATTAAAGCCGGAATAGTCCTTTGGAAGGGTCGCAAAAATGCGAATAAATCGGTCCTTTATTTAATAAAAAACGTTTTTTGTTGGAAAATCAATGATTTACAAAATTAATGATAAATGTAGCGAATTTCAAATACCGGGAAAATCAAAATTTCAGATAGAAGAATTTTTTTTCTTTATAATTTATTTATTATATAACAATTTATTATCAGCAATGGGCGAATGTGTTTGTTTTTTGCAAAAAAAAATGTTGAAAATTTTTATACATATGAATGGTTTTGTTATTTTTTTTTGTTTTCTGAAAAAAGTATAAACACATTCATTGTTTATATGTAATAAAATGGTTTTCTACAACAAATAAATTATAAATGAAAACAATGTTTTAACCTTCTGAATCCTTTTTCTTTAACTTTCCCCAGCGCTTTTACTTTTTGAGATAAGCAAAAAACTAGACACCTTTTTGAAATCCATATTGGTATAACTTTTGCAATTGTTAAATCTTTTCCACATTTTTCTAAACATCAATCCAATTCGAATGAGCTCTCGAACATATTTTAATTCACTTTATATTATTTATAGAAATGTTTTGTGTATTGATATGGAAGCACCCTGTATACTGCAGATCCCTCAATAAAAAATCCCTATTCTATTATTGAAATACATTTATTATTATTATTATTAAGAAAGACTATTGCTATCTTCGTCTTCTGTTTTAGTCCTTTTTTTATAATTTAATAAAAAATATTGCCTGTATTATTTTATTAGCATTTTCATTAACAACCCTTATTCTTTCTATCAATATTAAAAAATATCCATAATTCTAACAAATGTCACTTTCCCTTTGACAATAAAAACTTCCCTCTCTTAAAATCTACCATATATCTTGATTTTTTTATAAATTACTTTTCCAGGAATTAATCCAACTGATCATCTTCAATCTGACATTTGCCCCCTTTATAAGAAATTTCCTCATCCTCATCAATATATTCAATAAGTATTTTATTTTTTAGTATACCTTATTAGAAGCATTTATTATTATTAATAAAGTGATAATACTTAAATAATAATTTAAGAATTATTTACAATTTACGCTACGAACAGTATTTCAACTGTCTACTAAATTATTTGTTACGCCTATGGATCAGTCTTATTACTTGGTTGCATAAAAATAAATTATAATTGAAATTTCATTATAATGATCCCTTAACTAATAGTTGTCTAGCAATAATATATTTTTTTATAATAAATAGTATTGTTTGAAGTACCAATTTTTGATCAATTAAGTAATTAAAATATACGTGTGCAGTGACTTAAAGCGTAAATAACAATTTAATTAATAAACAGTCTTTTAATTGTTGTTAAATAATAAAATATATAATGAATGAAAGCCAATGGAAATGCGATGTTTAATAAAAGGTATATTTTTGATTTTTATTATTTTTAATTATCTCGTTTCTACCAGTGCTAGTCATCATAACAGACAATAAATATAATAGCAGTTAGTAGTTACTCCAGGTAACAATGGATCTTTACAATTATTTTCCATTGAATCTTCTTCAAGTATTAATTCGAATTATTTAACAACAGTTCCGTAATCGGAAACGTTATTTAAATGCCGTTAGTAAATGAATTCTTTGCCATACCTTAATTAAGTAAAAGTACTTATACAGTGTGAAACATATTTTAGTTTGTTTCTCTATTATCTAAATTTCTATGTATAATTACAAGGTAGTATGTATTTATTCTTTATTTACTGAATTATTTATCGATGGTGCTACAAATTTTAATTGCAAATATTGAATTTCCAGTAGATTTGAGCTCGTTATTATTTATTTTCTGTTTATTAAATCATGTAATAGAATAAATATTCTGATAATTCAGATTTTATTTTCAAGCATTTCAAGTGCTAATAAACTTTTCTAAATTTATTATCGAACCTTGAAAAGTATACAAGGAAATGAAAATTATAACAAAAAATTACTAGATTTCATCATAATAGAAATATTATATGGGTTATAGATCTTTCTTAAATAAGAGTGTTTCGTTTTTTATATATATGGTTTAGATAAGGGTACTTATTTCTCTAGAATTGCCATATTATATCAAATTTAAACCCATGCAAGAATGAGAAATTAGATTATTTATTATTTTAGAAAGTTATCAGATGGTAGATAATCGTGCCAGGTACCTTCTACCGTATAAACGAGTAGTGCTACATCATTTGCACAAAGCCACTAGTTTTATGTAACATGTTATTAAAAAAATCCTACTTCTCTACCTACGTTCTTAGTGACATTTCTAAAGAAATCAGATTAACTGTCTATGCCTGTGCAACTCACTACATGCTACATAAAAATTAATTATTTAATTTACTAGCCAAGAATCACTTACTTTTGATCGTTTATGATTTTGTTAATTTTTTTATTTACATTGTACTTGTATAAATAATGTATACAAGTTTTGTTGACTTTGTGGTAATTAAAAATCAGAAATGAAAATTTAAAGTTTGATATAAAATTAAAATTTTCAGTGATCAGATTTTTCTAATTTATACAAATGAATTCAGTACCTTTGGTGCCGCGAATAATTATATTTCACAATTTTTACGAAATAGATATTAAAAACAGCATAAGTAATACATATTCGAAATTAATTCAAACAGATATATTTCATTCATAATGAGTGCAGAAAATCAATTATAATCGATGGAAGAGATATTTGGAATTGACTTATGTATCTATTACGAGGGTTTTACTATTTTATAGGCAACTGTTATATAATATGTTAAAGCAATGGTACTTCTTTTAAAATTTAAACATGGATCGTACTTCAGTATAATTTTAAGTTATTTCATTAATTTGTAAAATCCCAATGGTTATCCATATCTAATTATTTTGTGTTAATTTTTATAAAAAAATAAAACAAACATACAAATAGGTGCATTACAATTTAGTCTAAAAAACATAAAAATTTGTAAAGTACATAATACAAGTGAATAAAATGTCGAGTAATTTCAAAAAGTAATTTAAATAAATGTACATAACTAAATATTAATATAGTCTATTCAAAACAAAAACCGTTGCACGTCATCGATGATTTGCAATAAGAAAAAACGATATCCCTAAAACCCCCAATTAGTGACGTTCGTACATGAAAGGAATTTTTGCTTGCTCTATTTGGTGGTAGTACTGCCGCCTTATTATTTCGTCTACGATGACGTGCAACGGTTTTTGTTTTGAATATACTATATAGGTACATATTTACTAAAAAATAGTTATCTTAGGGTAAAAAATAGAGGTTTATTAAATCAATTTCTGATTAATAAAAATTAACATTAAATGAACTTATTAACTAAGAAAATAACATATATACAATACCTACAAAAAGTAAGTCTGTGTTTCAGTGTCAATATCACTTGTATCGCCACTAACCATAAGTTTTTGAACATGAGTCCCATTCATCCTTTTCTATGAGCCAGAGTGTGGGGAATATTACACCTAATCAGTAATTGATCCCCGCTACGTGAAATAACTAAAAAACAATGCATTTTTCGGGGAAAACTCATAGAAAACACCTTTATTTTTGTTTTGTATAAAAGTCCTGTAGCATCAAAACTAAGCGAGTTATGATAAAGTTGGTCCCTATTTTTTTTGGTGACAAAAAATGTGAAAATCACCACCTAATTACCACTTCAATTGAAAATAATCATTACTACTTCACAATTCACTTTATTTATGTACTTGTAATATGCTCTAGAGTGTTTAGTTTTGAAAAAATGTTAGTCAATGACTGGGACTATTATTGCTACTATAAATTCTAAATCCATTTCAGAGAAATATGAATTAACTTAAGCTAATGGACGGGGACGAAAGTTCGTCGACTAACATCATCTAAGAAAAATGACAAGCCTAAGTCCATTGCTTAAAAAGTAATTCGTTTTAATTATTTGTACATTGTCTAATTTTCTAGAAAAAAACATATGTGAACTAAATTAAAATTATAGTTTTTTGTTGGAAAATGTAAAATAATGGAAAAGCTGACCAACTAGCTAACGACAAAGTAGAAAATATTAACCCTTTACCAACTACACTTAGGAAACTTAACAGATTTAAAAAAAAAAAATGGTTGGAGTGCGAAAAGTTCAATAAATGGTTGGAGTGCGAAAAGTTCAATAAATGGTTGGAGTGCGAAAAGTTCAATTATTCAAGAGAATCTATTACAACCATACCTTTACAAAATCGTTAAATCTAAATATCAATTTTAATATTGTAATACAAAATATAAGTATCAGCATCAAAAGTTGCTTATTGGTTGTATTTACAGATCTCCAGATAATCTTGTTCTAAACTTACTTGAATAATTTTAAATAATAGCAACGACTTTAATTTACCCGATATTCAATGGATTAGTAATAGCCTTAATAAATATTGTAAGCCTACAAATTCCCACGATCTCAAGTCAGTCAAGTTTATTAGTCGACACAATGTCCTTAGTAGGTATGTTCCAATTTGGTTCGAATACTAATACGTCAGGAAATACTTTAGATATTATTTCCAACAATAATTTTGCAGTAGAAAAATGTAAAAATATTCTATTGGTTTTAGAGGATATCTCTTTTTACATTGAAACTCTAAACAGAAACACCAATAACTCTTATACTCGAAATTTTAATTCTAATTATGACTTAATTAACCAACTTCTGTTTCCTGTGAATCAAAACCATTTTCATCTTAATGTAAATGAGACTACGATATTATTTTATACCATAATTCATAATTCATTTACCCAAATATCCAAATTATTTATTAAACATACCGTATTGGTTTTATTTATGCACTATGAAAGTAATCAAAGTTTATCGTAAGAAACATACAAAAAGTACAAATTATTACTACATTTTTTTTGATAAACCAGGACTGTAAAAAGAAATTAACGTGGAAGCTAATGTCATGCAAAATCCAAGAAATCTCTTGCAATACGTTAAAAATAAAAAAGGCTCCATATAACAGATATATTTATAAGTGATCCCTAAAATATTGTTTTCCTCCTACCCCTATATAAAGGTCCTCTCTCACTTCAGAGAGGAAACTCATACTTTCCCTCCCTAAGGAGGAAAAGTACTTTTTCTCCCCCCTTAAGTTTGTTTTAAATGATGAAACTTGTAAATTTATATTATATTCAAATCGTTTCCGTAATTTATAGAACATCTTGTCAATTCTGTATTCTTGTAAAAATTAAACAGGTTTCAAATAAAAATTTCACCTTCAGGATTCTTAGATACCTTTTTTAATTAGGAATAAGAAAATCGCGACGTTTATTAAACGCAATTGATTTTTTTTTTTAATGGAGAGCGAAAGTGATTTTGAATGTCCAAATACGCCACAAAATATAAGGAACAAGCCAAACATATCGTCATTAACCTTATTACCACAAAAATCTTCAGTTTAGTATGGAAAAAAGGTTTAACAAATGGGTAGGAGAAAAAATCATATGTATTACACATGAGTAAAGTGCATTTTCCTCCCTTGGATGTAAACTTCATCCTGCAGGAGGAAAATGGCACTTCTTCTCTAGTAATACAAATAGCAATTTCTCCTGTTTTTTTTTTACGGTAACAAGGTATTTTGCTTCCAAAGTTTTTCCCATTTTTCTTCTTTTAGACTTCTAAACAAACGTCTGGCTTTGTCTGTCCGTCTGTTGGGGTGTAGCGGACAAACGGTAGGGGGTAGACGGCATTGGATTCAACATAGTATGAAACGTCTACAATGGAAAAAAATTGACTTTTGACCTGAAGGGGGTCACGTGACCTTGCTATTTTAAAAACTATATAGTCTACAGCAAAAAAAGTTATATTGTTAGAAAGCATATCAAAAATCTAATCACACGACATACTTTCAGTGGTAATGTGACTTCCGGTTGAGAATAATATGTAGTTTAGAAGTCTACGTAACGCCACATTGTGGCGTTTCGCTACTTGTTTTTTCGTGTTGTTAGTCAAAACTTTCAGTTCCTTGAAGACATTTTTAATGTTAAACACCTATTTATTTCTAAAATTAATAAAAATAGTCAGTCCTCTGTTAGCTTTCTATGTACCTACCCATACAATTATAATGAATAAGTTTTTATCATGCTTACTTAAAAATCCAAATTATTATTTATAAATCATAATAGTATATGATTGATTTCATTGAACATTTTTCATTGCTCAAAAATACTGGTTCTCGTTCACTTTTATGATTTCACTCGACCATTACACCTTAAGTGCATTGACAAATCACTTCCAGTTAGCGTAGAATATATCGTTTGTCCTTTAAAGGCCGTTTCGTCGTCAGGGTCGGCTTCTAAAAATTCAGATATTCTTTAAAATAATAAATTTATATTAAATAGGATAATAGCTAATTATAAACACTTTTTTGTGTTCCTAAACATTTAGTTTTAGTACGTAGAGAGATTTTATGATATAATAACTTTTGGCAAAATCGTTCCATGTGACAAGATGTAATTAAAATTAGACATTCAGCATACTATTAATTAAATTATAATTAATTTTCTCGATGAGATCTAATAAAGACATTTAAACCCTCCGATATATTTCATTTTGATGAAATATTATAGATTATTTATTGCTGTAATCTGTTAGGCAGAAATATATAAGGTTATAATTACGTTTTTAGAATAATTTAATATTTACATAAAAATCAAGTAGAAAAAAATACATAAAAAACACGAAGATCTCTTAATTTTTAGGTTTTGTGCCTTTTCCTATTTTTACGTCGGAAGTTCCATAACTGTATATTTTTGCCACTATCCTATTAATAGTCTCAGTATTATACCAGTATATTTTGAAGAATTTTCCACTATCATTTTTTGTCTAACGATTTCCAGAGTAATTAA
Organism: Neocrepidodera transversa; assembly: GCA_963243735.1. Lineage (NCBI taxonomy): Eukaryota > Metazoa > Arthropoda > Insecta > Coleoptera > Chrysomelidae > Neocrepidodera > Neocrepidodera transversa. Next base: position 7,873,825 of record OY725339.1, read on the forward strand.
CTTAAATTAATAATTTTCTCACATATACCTACCGGGTTTAACTAATAAAATAATTGATTAAATTATTAAGAGGATGTTAGTTGTGCGTACGCCGTGCCTGTAGCTGGTATAGTTTCATTGAAACCAGGTAGTTCGTGGATTAGAGAACTGAAGTGACTCAGTAGATTGTGTTGTGTTTCTTAGAACAATTTGGCATCTAGTTCAGTTGAAAAATAACGTTAATGTTTTCTCAATGGACATTTTGTGTCTCTAACATTGCCAAGAAGGATGTAATTTATTTAAAAATGACATGTTTGGCACTTTTATTATTAACAACCTGATTAAAAAAATAGGCACGACAATAGGAACTTTTGCAGGTAGATTCTGCATTGGTTAGGAATGTAGGTTTTTAAAACGAGTAATGATTAATTTGAATATTTGAATATTTATACAGGGTGGCCTCTTTTTTAATGGGATAGTTAAAACGCCAAGTTTTGTGAAAATTGATAACAATTAACAATAAAACAAAAACCTGATTTATAATTTCCCTAATTAAGACTGATACAAACAGAAAAATCAAAATTTAGTTTCATTATTATTTTTTACTTATTAATTAAAATTTGAAAAATAGAATTTTTGAAATCCAGTTCGATAAATTTAAATTATCCATCGCTTTAAATTTGCAAAAAAAAATTGAAAAAAACCAAATATTTAAACGTTCACCCATTTTAAATAATCATTCACATTCTATAAACGTTTCAAAAAGTGTATTAAAAAGAAAACCTAAATTTTAGGAATATTTTGAAAATTTTGTTTTTACTTGAAATATGTAATAGATCGCATAGGAGTTAGGGATTTATAATGTCCGAGCAGGAATAAAGGATTTCTAATTCTTGCGCGGGCATTAAGGATTTTGTGGGCGTGACAAAGTGTCTTAAGAAATTCAATTAGATTGTATTTGTATTTACTTTTAATAAAGAACTTTTAGAAAAACAATAATTGAATTTTATGACGTAACTAGGTATCCCAAGATCCTAGTTTTAGAATAAGGTTCTACACTTTGTATGGACTTTCATTTTATTAAATCACTATAACTTAAGATTTTTAATGTCATCTTAGTAATTATTTATTATTACTAATACCCTTGTTATATTTATAACTAATAATAAAGAGGAATGATGAAAAAAAAACTATGAGTATTAACATTTTCAATTAAATCTGATGATCGAAACAAAGACTTGACTTGATTCGATTTTGGTTATTAAAAGTCGCTGGTCATATTTGTGTAAATAATCTACAATGCTAGTTTATCAGAGATGCGTCAAGTACATCCCAGAGACTCACAAAAAATACTAATCAAGAAAGCGATTCGCTAAAACAAGTTAAAGATTGTTTACCTATCTTACTATAATTGTAATGTCTAATTATATAATTCTTATCGATATTATATTTTTATGTATTCAGTATTAAAAGACACAATAGCTCTAAATAAAAAAATAATGATAAAAATAAAAATTCAATAAACTGAGTAAAAAAGAACAAAATCTGCTCTCAGTGATTATTATTTTTTGAAAACTAATAATTTGCGTTTTTATTTAATTTCTAAAATTACATAAAATAATTTGAAATTTTGCGAGTACGATCCACGGATTTTACATAGCCAACTTTATTTACTTTGTTTAATCATCACAACAAATATTTTGGCAATTTATATAGTAATTTGACTTGTTAAAAACAAAACATCTCTGGAACTTGTTAACACCCGAAGAAATTGATTTAGAGGTATATAGTAAATTCAACAAAAAATAATTTGATCATAAGAATTTTTAGAATAATTTTCTCTTTAAAAAAAATTGTTTTATGGATATATAAATATTAAATATTTATTTTTATATATTTTAATATATCGGCAGCTAAAAGATTTAATGTTTTTAATATTTTCTGTTACGTACGTTTGTCAACCATAATACGTGCTATTTTAACCACAAAAATGCGTGATATTATTTGTTTTAAATAATTTGTTGCAATTTAATATTTTCGTATAATTGTTTGTATTCTAAATTTAGGCAGATATGAGTAATATTTTTAAACAATTAAATAATGACTGTCGGTAAATCTATTATAACTTATACAGGGTGGTACAAAGTTGTGATCTCGAAACATAATTCAAGAAAAATCTTTTTAATTTTCATTAGATATACAAAAATATATAATTTAATTACTAATTTAATTTTAATGATAATGAGTGGTGTTCCTAGGTATGAAATTTGCATCACCCTGTATAAACTGGTGGGGGATATTTTAAAGAAAACAGTAGAATCAGCAGGTTTATTTTGATGCTAGTTAAAATGGAACAATATGTCAACACTTTCGAATAATAGTTGCGTCTTCTAATATTAAAATGTAAATTTATGTTTTTACAAAAATAAAAATATCAGCAACAGTTATAAAAATAAATTTATCGTATGAGGAAATAAGAGACATTTTAAAAATAGAAAAAAAGTTTTATTTATTAAATTTTACGCTCAATTTAAAAAAATCAATTTTTAATTTAAGATGCAACAATTGATAATTCTGTTTTAACCTTGATATTGACACTTGACATACTTATAAATAAAATATGATTAGAAATCAACAATCTAATCAAAATTATTTAATGTAATCTATTATAAGTATATTAAAAACGTAATTCATCGAAAATAATGAAAATATTTTAAAATTTGAATTCAGTCTTGTAAATATTGAAGTAGGTAAATATAAAATATAAACATGTTTAAAAAAATATACATCAAATAATAAATTACAAAAAAATGAACCCATAAAAATATAGTTTTCATTATAAATCCTTTATATACGAAAAACACTGAAAATGGTTTCTTTGTCAACGAAACGTCATTAGAATTGTAATCAAAATTTGATAAAGATGGTGATATTGTTTCAAAACAGGTGATTCAAAAATCCAGGCCCATACTCGAAAAATAATTAATAATTTTAAGTATCTAAGAATGCATTATCATCAACTTCAAGCCGATGATGTGCAAAATTTCAGCTCGTTTGGATGACGGGAAGTGTGTTAATTTTAAATTTCAAGATGTCAAGATTAATTTTGTTAGACAATTGATTGTGTAAAAATAAATAATTAAGTCCGTCTATTTAATTTATATATAAGTAAATTGTTTTATAAAAATAAATTGATTTATTTTATTTTCTTTTTCTCCTCATAATTGCCATGAACATTTTGTATTATACCTAAATAATTTCATTTTTAGGTTTCTTAGTATTAGTATTGCCATTGTGTTTTGTGTTATCATGTTATCAATATTTAACTGCAAATTAATTTTTCCGTCGTCTGCAAACATTAGTTATATTATCACTGTTTTCATATTACATTTTCGCAATTTCAAATTAATATTTTCTTTGCTTCTCTTTACAGTACAGTGTACATCAAAAAAAAATTGAAAAAATAAGTATGAAAGAAATTAAAAACCTTAAATTAACGTTTTTGGATGGCGACCAAACGTTAAACACCTAGGTAAGCATAGGTAATTAATTTTCTTTATTTCTTCATTAAATTTTTGCACAATATCCGTTTTCAACATGCCTTATGTTCGAGCATCCGTGCCTACACTCAACTAAAAAACAAATTTTCTATATAATTTTGTAACATTACCAATTTAGATATAGAGGCACCTTTTGTATACAAAAAATTATACGTAGTTTCATGCATACGGCGTCTAATCCTCTGCTTATTTAATATAATCATTTTTTTTCTTACTACTAAATAGCTATTCAATTGTGATAATTTTACACAAACATTATACGATTGTATAATTTGTTGATAAAATTCGTTTTAACGTTACTATTGTCTCAGGACATGTCAGCCATATCTTTTCCCAATTCAAGCCATATCTTGATTATTTCTTTAATAGATTAAACCAAATTTAAATTTAATAATTGAAATATCATTATAATCCTTCAAGATATATGAAAACAAAATAATGAGAATAAGTCCATTTTAATTATATTCAGGGCTATAAAACTTACAAAATATAGTTTTAATCATTTATATATTATAAAATAATATTTTTTACTAAAGGCATTTATTAACTGTAAAATGAAATTAAAATAATGCTCTAAAAACTAAGTAATAGGTCAACACACCGAATTTTATTTTACACATGCTTGTTCCTTAAAATGATCTCACTTACGAATATACCAAATAAATAAAATAAGATAAAAAGTTCAAATAAATGCTAAAAGGACTGTTTCAGGACTGTGCGAAAATGAATTTTCGCAACCAATATTAACACTAATTGGCTCGATTATTTTATCAGTAATATTGTCCAATACTTTTACTAAACCGTAACCAGAATACATAATTTGGCCCTCGGTAGGAAATGAACAAACAAATAATCACATTGCCTGTGAAATTTGTTCGAAAGATACTTCAGCTAAAGTATGGAGTTACTATTGGAAATACTTGAAATTATATTAAAACAGTATCTCCAAAACTTATTTTTATAGAAAAATCGAAAATAATCTTACAATACGTCTAAGCAAGCTCAGGTATACATTTATGAACTTTTAAGAAATATTTAAAAAATGTAATAATATTTTAAAATGAACATACGTAACTAATTAGGTTATATTACTCTCTCATACATAAACAAGAGAAAAACGGCAATATTTTTACCGTAGTTTTTCCAATTTTCGAAAATTAAAGTCAAGAAACAGCGTGTTTCAAAACTGTCCTACGTGTTTCAAAGTCAAGAAACGGTCTTGGAATTCAAAAACTACTAAAGATAATTTGTCCAAATTCGGTATCTAGAATGACATATCTTTTTTCACATTCTCATGCGTTTAAAATTCAAAAACATTCATTTATTTTGCTTTAAAAAAAAATAAAAAATCCGTTTTAAATATTTATTCATCAGGTTTGTAATTGCCCATTTACCTAAAATCATGCAAGCACCCCATTAGGATTTTGAACTAAGTATTGATTTAGTAGCGTATGTACTCACCGTACCACCACTAAACAAAGACATTAAATAAGAAAGATTTTTTTTTAATATTTAAAAGTATACGGATAATTTATTTGTTTTTAAATCTTTAAATAGAAAATTTGTGAATATCCGAGTCCGTGCCTGTTTTTTGAAATAATATAGTCTCACTTCCAGCAACATTGTTTTATTCGATTTTTATTTAGCGTTTATTGCGCTTGTTTTAAAATAGAACTTAGGTGAAGTATTAATATATGAATGAATGAGGACAGAGCACTACGTTTTACGTCATGAAATATGAGTGACGCAGATATTTTCGCTTATCGTATAGATGCCGCCACAAAAAATGTACATTTTACTCTAATTAGATTAAAAATTTGTTCACCATAGACGACTTAATTTAGAATAATTGTCACCAAAAGTGAGTATTCATCAAATATTTGTGAATACCTATCTAATATACACTGAATACAGTGCCGGACTTGGCACATTGAGTCAACTGATCAAGAGGGCCCACTAAAATAACTGACAACTCTGCTATGAAAAGTTGCTGCATGGTTGTACAATACATTCTTTTAAAATAAATGTTTTTTTTCACACAAACATCATTAAAGATTATGTAAGTGTGAATGTTTTCAGAAAACTATACGCAAACTATCAAAACGACACTTAAAGCATTGTTAAAAAAGAGTTACTTGTAAAGAAAAGAAAAAATGTTCAAATTACGGTAATCGCAAAAAATTCTCATTCGATACGTCTCAGAAGTTATTCTAAACAAATAGATATAAATTCATTTTTAAATAATTTTGACTTATATATAAATAAATGGTAATTGAATTCTCTTATCTATTATTTTTTTGTATTATAGATCATATTTCATCATATTATATAGGTACTCACTGATTTAGTTGTAAGTAAGATTTATTTCAAAATAAAATTATATTACGTCTATTTGTTTACTATAAATATATGACGAAATATAACAATTTTCATTATATTAATATTCATGCATGATCTGGCTTTGCTAAGTAACTGCTGAGACATTCTTTTGATATATTTTTAATTTTTTATTAAAAACTACATTTTTGACCCAAACAATTGAAGTATTTCCATTCAATCATTAGGGCAATATTTGATTAATGAATTAATGTTAGTTTCCAAAACCATTCTACCCCCAAACAAGAAAACGCACTAAGACGAGCGTGGTTTAAAAAAAAAACTAGGTTTTAAAATTTTGATTATTTCGTCGATTTGTAGCACAAAGTAACTAACTTGACATTTTTTTTAATTTGTATTTTATAAAATGTAACTAGTAACTACTAATTTTTAGTAGTTCTAAGTAGGCATCACATAAAATCATTATGTGTAAATATTGTCATAATGTCTTTATGCCTACTTAGAACTACTAAAAATTAGTAGTTACAACTTATAAAACACAAATAAATGAAAATAATGTCAGTTAGTGTGACTTTATGCTAAAAACCGACATAAAAGTACAAAATAACGAAATCTAGCCGAAATCTTGACATCTAATTTACTATATCAATCAAATAACATAAATATATGTTAATTTCTGGAAATAATAAAATTTTCCAAAATCTTTATAAAAAAGTTTAATCAAATGTAAAATTAAGTAATTATTTTTCTCAAACTGAATAATATAATAAATCTAATATTTAATTAATTTAAATAAAAAAAGCTAAAAACCTTGTCAAATATTTAAAAGTGAAAACTGGGTTGATTTTTTGACAAAACTACTCTTATTTTTTGGAAAACCTACAGATTGTTGCACAACATATTTAATGTATTCATGAATAAGTGAAAAACAGCAATATTTTCGAGTTTTCGAAAATTTAAAATTACGAAAATAAATTTCAATATAGGTATATACCTTATATATTACAGTATATATGGTATAAGTAGCGGGAAAGTAAAAATAGGTGAAAGATTAATATCATTTTTGGGGTTTTTAACGATGCTAAATCGATTTCCGTTGTCCGTTTGTCTCTATCTCTCACCGTTCTCGAGTTGAATCAGGCTAACAGACGGACGGAAGGTCAAAACCGTTTTTTTCTTCGAACACTATAAAAATGCTTTTTTTAATATTAGCTTTTGCAGGATTATGAGAAACAATACATTTTTTTAAAATACAATGGATTATTTTATATCTATGTATTTTATATAATTTATACAACACAACTATTTTGTATTTCCTGTATTTATTTTACTCTCACGATTCAGTGGATGCTTACGCTCATTACATAATTTTCATCCCATTCATAGGATCAAATAATAACTATTGTTTACGGTTAATAAATTTAAGGTTCGTTTCGTAGCCCTGATATTCTGTTATATTTCAGTTTTTATGGCACAATACTAAAAACACTTGCCTGAATGTTGTTCGTCTTTGTGGGAACCGAGAAAGATTCAGGTCTTCAGGTACTCAGAATCTTTGTTTCAAGTCGTCGATGTTGCCACATCCTGTTCGTACCTGATCATAGAACAAATCTTACCTCTACTACAATCTTACATTTATATTTTCTACGTGTTTATAAATGAATATTCAAATTTTATATATTAATTTGTAATAAGTACTTAATAACTATTTACAGCATATAAGAAGATTTACCGATATATTCCTACACTTAGACAAAAGTATGTAGGTACTTTAAAAGGGTTGGTTTTTACATCTACAATATCACTTTTTTGTTATTCGCGCAGTGACGGATTAAGCGGGGCTCGATCGTTACCTTTTTTTTAATGATCATATTTATTAATTTGATATTTAAATTAAAGTATTATTTTTTATTTATTAAACCCATGTTTTTGCCTATTATATTTTTTGATCTCTGACCAACACCAACTCAATTTTCACTTTCCACTGGCTTCTCTCATACCTAATCTATTATTTTGATTTGTTTGTTCACTTCCAATTAAAATTAATAATATTACAAATCTTTTACTTTATGGCAATTTTAATATTTATGGCAACGTATTTATGATTGTTCTACTGTGAACTTTAGTTGGGAACGTTGAATAGAGGTGGCGACTCATGCTTGATGGATTTGAACTCTAGCTTCTCCGAGTCCAAAGTCCGCATAACAAATTTAAAAGATGCGCTGGGAGTTATAGAGGTCGACCTAGCATATGCAATATACCTGGGCATTCGAAAAAGTTTCATAAACATAAATAATTTAAATAAAAAATAAACTTCAACTATTACTTTAAATATTTTTAAAGGGATTTAAATTTTTTTTTTGTAATTTTCCTATAAAATATTTTAATTACTCATTCTTATTTTCTGTGGGTTTAAATATATTTTCTTCTTACAGTCATACAACACGCACAACAACTTGGGAAGACCCTAGGAAATCGTTAGCTGCCCAAGCTGCTGCTCAACAACATCAAAGTGCCGAACAATTACTGTCTACACATCAAATTTCGCATCCCCAGTCTCCAAATTCAAACAGTAAGTAACATTTTTATATAACTTTTGCTTTTGTAGTGTTTCGTCAGTCTAATTGTAAGTATACCTCTATTTCTTTAATCTTTTAACTGGTAATAAAACAGAAACATAGAACAGAACACGCAGAAAAACACATTTTCCTTCTCTCCGCACAACTTCGGTGCAGAACGTCTGAAGGGCTAATATTTACTAGGGATATAGGGTAGAACCACAAAATAAAAAATGTAGCGCAAGAGTAAGTGTAGGAATTGTAGTTCTAACCCGCAGTTTCTTTTTCTGAGCTTATGTTATTTTACTTCTTGCAACTAACTTTATTGTTGTTTGTGGGGTTAGGACAGAGAGTGATTAAAATGTTATTTATTCTCCTTAACTTTGAATATTTTCCATTTTATTTATTATCAGACAATACCTAAATTTATATATAAAGCTTACATATTTGTTATAAAGCTTCTAAACACATGTAGGATATTACAACATTAATAATATTTTATTAAAAGTATCAAATAATTCGTATCCAAATTTGCAATAACTGATTTTTTAATTAATTCATTTGTTATAATTTAAATAGTAAATTACTGCTTAAAAATAAATTACTTAGTGGTGTTTATTAAGTTTATGTTAGAGCTTATGTTTCATGTATATAAAAAAAATCAGTTATTTTGTCGCTTAAAGCTTATACCTATCCTTCAAATGTAATGTAACATGCTCTATTTCAAAAGAAACTTTTTGGTATAGTATCATCAAATTATATTGTAAATTGACTGATACACCAAAAATTGAGACTTTCTGATGAAATAGAGTATAGCTCAGCAAGTACATTGTTTTTAGGCAGTAGTTTCATTCTCTTATTCTATATGTTGAAAAACAGAATGATTCTAATTGGAATTGTTTTTCCACAGCTGCCAAAGTTAATACAGATGTAGACTTAGGGGCTTTACCTGAAGGATGGGAGCAGGCGCAAACTCCCGAGGGTGAACTCTATTTCATTAACCACCAAACACGTACAACTTCGTGGTTCGATCCTAGAATTCGTAAGTTCTAACTTTCCACCATTTTTGTATTAACCCTTTCTTAGAATTTGAAACAATAAAAATACAAAAATTGTGGCGTTTCCTTTATATTATGACATTGTGATTATTGAAATAAGAATGATTTAATATACATGTAGATATAAAAGGAAACGTCCCTTAATATTGTATAGAAGATGTGTTTTATTCTATTTGCTTAGCAATCAACAATAATTGTCCCTTCTAATTCTCGCGCCCCTAAAAAACCTTTCTGTATGGTAAAGCATAGAAGGACTTTTATGTCTAAAAATAAATACAACATTCTAATATTTGAGTAGATAATTAATTTTTTTGCCTCAGTGTTTCTATTAACTTTTAATTACTTTTAGGACCTTGGGTATATCTACATTCCAAAAATTTTGCTTCTGTTAAATCTTCTAATTTGTAAAAGACTAATAATTGCGGAAGAGAAACATTTATGTTGTGAATAATAATATTTGAGGTAACGAACAATGGTAGGTTACAATAGTATATCATCTAAAATTGATACATATTAACAAAGTTCTGTTTATGTACAATTTACATTATTTACATGTTTGAAAACAGTTAAAACACTATCAATATAACAATAGTTAAATTTGTTGTAAATTATTAATAGTGAAAACAACAATAATCTAATTATTTTAATTTTTTTCTTACAGCTACACATTTACAGCAACGTACTTCTGGCGGAAACATTATCGGTTCGACATGGCATTCACCCACCTTGTCTTCTTCACCTGCCAGAGCCCAACAAATCAGGTTGCAGCAGCTACAAATGGAACGAGAAAGACTTAAACAAAGACAGCAAGAAATCAGGCGGCAGCAAGAAATGATGATGAGGAGTTCTAGTGATTTGCCAGTCGTGGATCCGTTTCTTTCCAGTTTGACAGATCACTCGAGGCAAGAATCAGGGGACAGTGGATTAGGTAAGAAAACTTAAAACTTGTCAAAGTCAAACGAAGTAGAAGACTTTCATTTTTAAAGTATCTGCATTATTGTTTAACCATTTTTTTTAATCATGAAATGGTAAAAACTTCTTGGAACCATAAAAATAATTTATATACACTATATTAAGAATAGACGTGCACGTGTGAGTTTTAAAAACTATGCTCCCTAGCTTTTGCCAGACAACACTACGCTAGGCTTCATCTAGGAGAACGTAAAGAGCGGCAAATTTATAAAACCAACACTTAAAAAAAATATTAAAAAATGGTAATACATTAGAATTATATTTATATTTTTTTTTAAAATGATTTTAGGATTATTATACCAAGAACAAAATGTATACAGGGTGATCAAAGTTTGCGTACTTTTGATAACCTTGTATACATTTTTCTTATGTGCTACAAAGTAGTACTTAAGTTAATCCGATTTTATGTCGTTTGTGATAAATCACTTTTGAATAAACGCAATTTTCAATAATCTATAAAAAAATACAGGGTGTTCCATTTAAAATAACAAATTAGGTTAAAGTAACAAAGAACAGCCTGTATAAATCGAAAGTTGAAAATATCTTCTTTAGATGTGGCACAATGTAGACAAACCCTTGTATACAAATTTTCATAAACATCGTGTAAGCAGTTTTCAATTTGTAGATAATTTTAACTCGTCGTGACACACCCTGTATACTGGGCCCAATCCAGCTATTTCGACGCTTTGTGCAAAAATGAGTTTTTTGTCGACCTAATATTTACTTATTTCGTTTCTTACACTATTATGCATCCTGGCATTCTTTCTGGTAATAACTCGGACAACTATTATTGAAAACTCACATTTCCCCTTTAAACATTTACTTGCGTTCTTAACACGTTGATTGCCTTGTAGTTTGACTACTGTTCTATAAGAAAAATAAGATTTTTTTTCTTATCTATTTTATTCATTTTTTTTTTGAAAATTTCTTTTTATACATATATTAAATAAAAATATTTTCTTTTAAGGTATGGGTACAACATACTCCATGCCACATACTCCTGAGGACTTCTTGGCAAATATGGATGATAATATGGACGTCGGTAGTGAGAGCCACACGATGGACACTCCTGATATATCGACCTTAAGTGATAATATTGATTCTACAGATGACTTAGTGCCTACATTACAGTTAGGGGAAGAAGAATTTCCTATGTTAGACGACGTGCAATCGCTGATAAATCCCCCAACTACAAGACCTGATAACGTACTCATCTGGTTGTAATTTAAGTGCCTAAAACAAATCTGCTCACGTCTTTTTTATAAAGTTAAATAAGCAGTTTATTGTTAAGTCAAAACTCATTTTTTTTATTAGATAAATTATTTATTAAATTTTTTTGTTTAAAAAAAGCTGCTCTTTGAATAATTACTAGCTTGTTTTACTCCAAGATAATCAAAATTTTACTAAAAAAGAAAATGTTCCAAAAGTGTTTGTGGTGCTCTGATTTGAGTCACAGCCACGTAGTGTTTTTAAATTAATAGCATTTATTATTGGTTTATGATCTGTATAGAAATCAAATTTGACTCCTATCAAAGGTCTCCAATGACGTATACACAAATAAATTGCAAGTAATTCACGGTGAAATGTTGAATATTTAGCTTCTATTTTCGACAACTTTTTCAAAAAGTAAACTATTGGTTGCCTAAATGCCATTCAATGCCAGCAGTATCTGGAGTTCTCGAGCAATCAGTGAATGGCATTAGGCAATCAATAACGTTCTTTTCGAAAATAGAAGCCAAATATCCAACATTTGACCGTCAATTACTTGCAATTTATTTTTATATACGTCATTGGAGACCTTTTGTAGAAGGAATCGAATTTGATGTCTACACAGATCATAAACCAATAATAAATGCTATTAATTCAAAAACACTATGTGGCTGTGACTCAAATCAGACCAAAGGGTATTATGTGGTGCTCTGATTTGAATCGCAGCCACATAGTGTTTTTGAGGAAGCAATTTAAATTTCAAATTTTGTGGTATCAAGTTTGACACCATTTTTTTAATGTGTCATTTTATGACAGTTTTGTATTTGAAGGTTATGTTTTTATATATATGGCAGAACTGACAGATTGGTAGTAGATCTCTACTATTATGCTTCCGCAAAAACCCATTGTGGCTGTGACTCAAATTAGAGCACCACAGTGTTTAATTTTTATTAAATTAAAATTTAATATGACATTTAATTGTGTTGTATATTTCTTTGTATTCAGGAATATTTCTCTTTTACGGGGTAAAACAGGTAAATTCTTGTAATATATCATATCAGTTTATGGCAATAAATATTTTTTGATATTTTATTATAAATTTGTTAATAATGAAATTTTAGCTTTTGTAATGTATTTTTGTCACAGTTTATGGGAGCGTTATTTTACTGTTGGGTATGTTTTTCATACATATATAGTTTTTAATTTATCAAATTAAGTAGTTGTTACTTCATTATCGTATCCTATTTGGTCTACTTACAACTATTTTTGGAGAAACAAAATTTTTAACCTGTTTTTTAAATTTTTTTGACCATGTATGCAACTTTATTTACATTGTTGCCTGGTTTAAAAAAACTCAAAACTGGTTAAATATTAATTTACAACAGAGCCACCCAATTCTATATACAAAGTATAAATAAATATAGTAGATCTGACTAAGGCTTAAATTTGTTGGATCAGATGGAGACTCTTTTGAGTCTAAAATTTTTCCAAAAATCTGTAAAAGACTGAACTTAAATTTGACATTATATAAATTACAGTCTCCATAAGTTCTGACCTACTATATTTATTTACACTATACCGTAAATAATAATTTATAATCCACAAAACTATTCTAAATATTCAATTGTCATTTTAATATTTAAAAACATTTTTAATCTTTGTTGATTCTGTTGTAACATATCTGTTGGGTGAACTTAATTTTCGTGCAAATTACTAACTAAATTTTTAATTATTTATTGATTATTGTTGTGTACTAGCATGTGATTAGGTTGTCACGATTTTATACAAGTAAAGTTTTTTACAAAACAAATTTTATAACAAAATCCACAATCAGCTTAGTTATAACTGTATTTCATTTATTAACATTTACAACAGCAATTGATTAATATTTTTAATACTTTAGTGATGATACGCGCAAAACGTGCAGGATGTCTCACATCAAAATAATATCTAAAAGTGGCAATAGTGCAAAAAATCAGTATTTTTATATACAAATTTAAGAACATTTACTATGTTTTTCTTAAAGCTTCATTTTTCTTAAATCTCTGATCTCTATTTTTATGTTCGACATTCTGTATACACCTAATGTTTAAATGTTGTTGATAAGTAAATTGCACTCGCTGTTCATAGTGTGAACAGTTTTCAGTGCAAAATCTTTAATTACTGTTTCTGATAATCTTATTGTTATTATCACGAAATATGATGCTCATATATATTTATATAATTATACAAATCCATCCATTTTGGTGCCTTTAATATTTGTACATATATCGACAATTGTTTTTCTTACTCGTAAGTTATTATGTAATCTTTATTATCCAGACACAGATCAAATTCAAGTATGACATTTACTAAAAAATTACTTTTTTCCATATAAAATTTTAAAAGGATTTATTTTTGGGCAGCTCTAGTTAATAAATTTAAATAAATAATATCTAGAAAATAATTATAATTTTTTAACCGAAAATCAAAATTAATAGTTTTGTAAGTTTTAAAATGTTTTTGAAAATAGTTTGCACAGTTATGATTTAATTTAATTTTATAAAAACGGGTTGATTCTATTATTTTGATATTAGGAACTTTAAAAGTTTATTACATCTCCATCGCAAGCGGGATGGCAATAAACAACCAATACTTAATAAAGACATCTGCACTTCCTTAAATGTTCGTAATTAAAGGGAACATGCGGTTCACAAATGATAATGTAAAGTATATACATTTGCTGTATTCACTCATAATCCCATTATTAAAATTCACTGAATCAACCTGTATAATTACTACCTCTTTAGTTTTAAGCAAGTTTTTATTAGCTTTGTTCAGCTTACTGGATGGAGTGGTCGTAATCATGTGCATATCAGTTTTGTGTTCAGGTTTTAAGATATGTAAATCTTAGAATTGTTCGGGTTATGGTTAAGTTATCGTTTTACTTAAAATCTGTTAAGGACTATTTTAGCGTCTAGTGCAGATCATTTTTAAATATGCAAAAAGAAAAAATAGCTGATTCTAATCAGTAACAATATGCTTAAATCTGTCTAAAATCCTCTAATATTAAATATCACTATTTAGAATTAATGGTGTTCGACTTTTGTAATTCTAGAAAGTACAAAACAATTTTGCTCAATTCTGTAATATGAAAATGGAACAAAGCTATTAAAATTATGATCATCTCCCATTTGCTAAATTGTATTAACTTTCTATTAGGGTAATTTTTTAATGAATGTCATACATATACAGTGCCTTTTAAAAGATACCTAACTGTGTTAAAAATTTAGCCTTCAATTTATACCTTTATAGACGCTTTGATTTACTTACTGTAGTTTGAATATACCAAATCATCACAGATGGTTGTTTTGCTGGCAAAATGTACCATAGTTTATCAATTTTCTGTTTGTGTCAAAAGAACGTTTAAACTGCATTAATAATTGTACTCTGAATTTTTTCAAACCTGAAACTAATAGTATACTGATAGTGTATATTCGAAACATATAATTGAAAATTATTTATAATACTCGTTTACACCTGGTATAATTTGGAAACAATTATAGAGATTCTAAACAAAACGACAAAATAGAGAAATTCATTTTTCCCCTTCCCATAAATTTTACCGTGTATTTTTATTGTTCGAAAATATGCTATTAGAACTATTTTAAGTTTCGTTTTAACTTTAGTATAATACATATTGGTAAAAACTTTTTGTACAGTGCTTGGAAATTATTATAATTTAATAAAACCTTAAAAACTTGCTAATTTTCAAGCAACTTGTATATGACTGCATAATTAGTTAACTAACATTGGTCATCCTTCTGACAACATTCTAGTGAATGCTTTCATGTGTCTGCATTTCTATATATACTGCAAATCTATGTAACAAATCTTCCAACATGATTGAATGTAAATACCACTTGTGCCAATATTTAAAGTCACTATTTATACAAACCAGCCTTGAATTGAAATGTGTTGTCTACAAAGTGGATGTTTTGGTTGCCTTGGTTGTTAATTTTTTTAATTCTTTCTATTTAATTTTCTTATAAATTATATTTGTCATATAACAAGTTAGTGTTTACAACGTTTACTTTTTTACTAAAATTTATGTTCTGTAAATTTATATCTACAATCTGTAAATATTAAACTAGGCAATTTTAGTTGTGTATGTCTAACAAGTAACGCGTTATGAAAATAAAGAAATTTTTTTTATCTCTATTTAGTTTACAAGTTTGTTTCCGTTCAGAATATGTATTGTTCAATTAGCTATGGAGGGCATATTAAATTCTGACGAAAAAATATTTAACCAGTATACTGACTTTTCTTGTCCAAATCATATGATATTTTTCCAAAAAGTGTGGCTAGTAAATTTTTATTTTTTGAAATCTTAAATTTGTCCTAAATTCAAAAAAATCAAAAATTAGCACCCTAAACGTATTAAATTCAGATCGACGCTTTTATCAATAGCGCTAATAACGTGCAAAGGTTATAAAAATTACAAATAGGCATTTGTTTGGTGTATGTTTTCTTTCACCACCTCTGACAACATCCTATTTAGCTAGTTTTTGTCGTTCTGCGTTACATTACTTACCTATACAGTGTGCGCGTAAAGAATGGAAACAAGAATATATCGTTGACACCTCCTAAGATACACTAACAAAATTTTTGGTTATGTATAATAGATGGACCAACGATTTTAAAGTTTTTATTTTTGTCTTTTTAGGTATTTTCTGTTTATAATTAATATTAATTACAAAATAAAAATATTTTTCCTAATTTCATAAAATTAATGGTCAATATTGGCCATTAACAGTTTGTATGCTGTATCGGCAATAAGAAACTAACAGAAAATTGAAAAATATACGGATTGTCCCATTTAAAAATAAACATATTATTCGTATATCTCAGAATCTGTACATTTGGCAACGTCGAAAATATAAAATTTAAAATCGCTGGTCCATACCCAAAATTTTGTTATTGTATCTTCAAAAACAAAAAAATGACTATAAGAGTTGATTTCATCAATTTAGCGAGGTACCAAGTATGAAAGGGCACCAAGTGAATAGTCATTCTTACAGGTATTAAATATAAATTTGTAGATACTATTTTCTTTTACTTGTTTATTTAACGTCTGCCTTCTACTACCGGGGTTAATCACCGACGCCAGTGAGAACGCTTCAAACTTTCTGGAAATTTTGCACAACCCTACGGTATTCGAAGCAGATCCCTTAACGAGCGCAACATCCATGTATATAGTGCCTGCGAGGTATTTACACCGTGTGTCCCTCAAATTAGCCTGTTAAAAAACGATTTAATTTAATTTTACATATTCCCTTTATGCTCTCAATTGTAAGGCGAGTTAAACTATACTATTTTTTGAAATCAAGATGGCAAAAATCATTTGTAGATGTTGGAAGATTTTTACACTTGAATGTTATCAGATAATATGTATATAATATTGTATTTGGTTTAATAAAACATAAATACTGTATATTTAATATGTAGTAATTTTTGTAACCATAACAATTTTGTATGTTTTTCCAATAAACATAAAAAGATTGGTATTGTAATTCGTTTTTTTTGTGAATTGTATCAAACATCAGTTGTAAATATACAATTAAAAAAATTGACTTTCATTTTCTTTTAGTTGTACATACATTCTAACTACCAACGAATGTTAAAATTTTTGTGTGATTTAGCACTAGTCACTTAGGCCGTTTTTTTTTTCTATTGATAAGAATTGTGAATTCGTAAAGAAACGAAACAGTGAGTTACGCGTATCTTCATGACTACAGTTCACATGTAGCTGTAATCACATTATGTGGAAAACTGCATACGCGGCATAATTTTTGCAAAGACTTGTTTATTGTATAAGGATTTTGTCATCCGGATCTGGATTTCCTTCCGGTTATCAGGAATCGACATGTTCTAGGACCACGCTGAGATTTTTAACTTATATATCAGGAGGAATAATTTGAAATTTGATTGAATCTAGCTGGGTGCAAAAATTTGGAATAGAGATATACCATAACCAGTAGCGAATGACATTATTTACTACGTTTTAATCAGTAACGTACAAAACTGGTTTACGTTTTTGATATTGATCTTGTACGTGGCACCCTGAAGATACTAATATATTGTTACTTACTATTTGTAGTGATCCACTATCGTCTTTGGCTTAAGTTTCCAGGTAAACATCAAAATTGTGGTGATCGATTTAAGGTGATAAGGTTTCTTTTGCAACCTTTGAGTGAGAATTGCACTAAATTGTAATGAGCAAAACAAACATAAAGATCATCAGTCTATTATACATCCACAACTGCATGAAACGCTTTTTTTTGCCCTTTTCCAACCATCCCAGTTCACATTTTTAACAGAGTCCGGCGTTATCTCGTCATCCCTGGATTAACCCTATAGAAAAGTTTATTTAGACAGGAAATGGATAAAATTTAGATGTATTGTTTATAATTATATTAGGTACGTACGTAAAATATGTTTTAAAGATTATCACTTATTTCTTTTTCTAACCTCGCTACAGTAAAACTCGAAATCGAACTATTCATATGTGCCAAAGGTGACTGAAACGCTACTTATAATAGGAAATAACAAATGAGTCACTCCCTCCCTGTGATCCATCTCTACCGGACTTACACTACAAATCTGACTTTTACACATTTTTAGTTGCTGATTTTTATTAAAAGTAATTATAAAATAAAACAATTAATTGAGTTATTTTTTAATCAGGATCATCAAAAAATATGATTACAGTCCTACCTAAATCTAAAACTACTTAGATCTACAAAAGGCACAGCAAGCGTACTTTACGTACAGAGAGGTTAAATCTAAAGTTATAATTATAATGTGAAAATGTTTGTACAAAATAACGTTGGTAGAACAGCTATTACTAAATCAAATTCAAGATAAAAGTTTTTATTTAAACTATATGTATTCATAGAGTGTGCCAAAAAGTTTGCGATAAAAATATTTTACAAATACAAATCTTTCTTACTTACAAGCTGTTTCAATAATCAATATCATTTCACAGATCAGATCTAACATAAGTGATGTTGTTATTGTGTGGTTAGGTTAAAATATTGAAATATCTATTTTTAAATGCAGAATGAGCTTTAAATTTTATGAAATAAAAATTTTATCAACTAACAAAGCAAAGTGACATTTAATACTGGTATGATATTTTTTAAATTAGTTTAAAGTCATAACAAAAAACTATTTGATTATTTTCTATCCTGTCATAATGTTAACTGACAAAAAGTAATAACTGTGATGTGATTGGTTGATTATTTACAGCTGTTTCAATCTCACTGTAAAAGTCGAGTTACTAAAATACGTTTTGTCGCTAAAATTTCAAAACAAAAACAATCAGTTAAACTTGAAAGTGAATACGAATAATAAGTATTTATGTATAAAGGCAGTACTGTCGGGGAGATAGTAATATTGATTACAATAGAACAATTTTCATTATTTTTTATATTGAATGTGGCGATCTTTTATGTTATTTAATTCGGCACTTTACTGACGATTTTTTTACTTTAGTGCCGATTTTGTTATTTCTGTACCTTAAAACTAGATATTAATGATTTAGGTACATTTACTTCAAATATTGAACCACGCTATCAACGAATATTAAAGCTAATATTTAGTCACTGCAAACTTCTGGCAATCCCTATCCAATAAAAAACAGTGTTGGACTGGCCTTACCTTCCTTTAAATATTTGGTTTCAGTAATATTTACATATTTAAAATAAGTTATCATAACGATTGTAATTACTTCCCTCTCAATAATACGTTTAATATAGCTAAAACTCTCGTCTTTCCCCATATATTTATATTACAAAATTATAAACACACAAAAAATATCTGTTCAGGTATAAAAACTAGAGATATTTTGGTCATGTCCAACACTGTAATATTGACAATAAATATTTTATGCCCGTTTCGGGCACGTCAAACAAAATTTAACCAATCTATTAAGTACAACATCTTAGGAACAGAACAATTTAGATCATATCTATGAGATAACTCAAATATGGCTTAATATGGATACAGTAAGTTGTCTAGCAATTTATAACAAATTTCCAACGATAACTATTAGTTAAATCACATGTATCAAAAAATAAAGGCGTAAAAGAACTATAAAAGCAATATTTGAACTTTTCGTTTCTTATTGCATTCAATTTGATACACGTTTATCTTTTGGTGGTCTTCTACTTCTTCAAAAATAATAATATATAATTTCGGAAGTATTTATTTTTTAATCTGTTATTAATAAACGATCCATCTCACTTTTAGAATATTTTTTTCTCAAAAAAATCCTTTAAAAATTGTTCCGGATACATCAGTCAAATAAGTAGTTTTTTTTTATCGAAATTATATAAAATAATTTATTCTCAAAATTTAGCGTTACAATAGTTTAGGGCTAGTTTATCTTCGGCAAGTAAAATTCTCAACTTTTTATCCGTTTTTTCGGAATTAAGTTTTCAAAATTTTAAATCTTTTGAGATAAATGTCGGCATTAAAACTTACAAAAAGAAGTTTGTAGTTTTAGACATAACATTTAATTCATTTCACAGGAAATATAAACATTCCCTAAAGTATTTTGTTACTGAAATATTTAACATACTGTGTAGATATCTACAAATGAGGCACACTCTTTATATATTAGAGTTCAACGTTCTCATAATTCGCGAATGACTAGAATAAGCCATAATTAATAAGGAAAAAATTTAAATTACAAACTTAACAACTAGATCAACAAGAGAATTTAATTTAATAAAAAATGTTATAATTTGCCAGGACATTTTTACCGAACAAAAAATATTGGACGACACACTTTATCTCCAAACTTTATTCATATAAATGTCCTCTTTCTTACATAATCTAAGTTAAATGAAAACAAAAAAAATAATTAAAAATGTCGGTCCGCTTGTAATTAATGTAGAAGATCGTGTTTGAGTGAAATTAAATTTTAATATGTCAGACAGAAGATTGAACAGAGCTCTTTCATTTTCGATTTTTGACAACATTTTTAAACTGGAGATAAAGTGTGCAGTCTATGGCAGAGTAAAAATTCAATTAAAAACAGGTAAAGAACAATACTTTGAGCACCCAAAAAAAACAATAGTTTCTAAAAATTGTTAAAAGTTTTGTGATCTTTTACGTTTTGTGTCCATTGCATCTAAGATGGGTTGTCTCTTGATCTGATACTTTTTGCGAAGTTCGTCTATCTCTCTCTCCATGTCTGAATCCAAAGTGTACATCCTTTGTTGTAATTCTTCATAACTTAAATATTTTAACTGAAAAGGAAAAGGTGCAAAAATAATTTAAATTAAATAATAGTTTTAATAATAATAAATTATCATATCAACATCAATATTAAACTTACAAATTCGAAATCGCCATCACTAAAAACTTGATGATACTGAGGCCTTTGTTCTAGGGGTTGTAATTGTAAGGGTTGTGGTGAAATAGGCTCTGTGAGTTTTACTTGAAAATTACTTTGATAGTTTTGTTGATCCTCAGTTGAATCTTTGCTTTCTAGTGTTATAGGACCTGAGACACCATTACCCTGCTATAAGTTATAAATATAATGTCATTAGTGAGGTATAAATAAAATATATATATAGATCAAAGAAATTTCTTACTTTAGTTTCAGCATCTTTTTTATCGAAATGGTCTAAAAACATTGGTCTGTATTTTTTTCCACCTTGAACTGAGTTTGTGTCATGTCCTAGACAAAAATTAAAATAAATAAATTCCCATAAATCAGTTTCATTAAAACATTAACTACTTTTTAAAAACATTTTAATATACTATGTAATTTAAATATTGTATAACTTACGTTTCATTGTTTGATCATCTACATCACTATTAATAACCATGGTGCCTAATTCTGATTCTAATTCTACCAAAGTACCACTAGGTGACATTGGTACTAAAGTACCGCCTTTGCTAGGAACTAAAGTACCGTCATCTGTACATGATAGTATAGTTTGATTTACTAAGGCAATTTCTTCATCCTGAAAAATTAATGTTCAAATTTACGTATTCATATTAAATATTTATATACATACTGATTCTTCGTTGATATTTTTGTTCAGTCCTTGTACATTAGCAACGGAATTTAAATTCTTGTAACTTTGATTTTCTCTTATTTCGTGAGCATCTTGAATCATAGTAGTCAAAATACTTGGCGATTTGGCATTTTCTGTAGCAAATAGAAAGATTACATTTACATACTAACAAATCACTAATTACTTACTAATAAATTCATGATTTAAAAGATCACTGGCAGAGGCACGTTCTTCGGGGTCCTTGACTAAACAAATACTGACAAAATCTATAAATTCCGCGCTCCATTTGTCAGGGTCTCTGAAAGATGGAGGAGGTTTCGTAGGAATCATAAAAATGGCTCTCATAGGATGAATATCTCCATAAGGTGGTTTGCCCTCGGCCATCTCTAAGGCAGTTATTCCGAGACTCCATATGTCAGCAACACAATCGTAACCTATTTCTTGAATTACTTCTGGTGCCATCCAGAATGGGGTCCCTAAAATTGCATTTTTTAGATTGTACTACATCTTATTTTAAGAGCATCGTTTCATGTAGTTTTGATAGTAAAAATTTAAAATAATTTGTCAATTCTGGGCTAAAATGAATATAAAGAATACTTGAAAAATAGTGCATATTGGACTCTTGGCTTTAAAAAAAAATGTTTTTTTGTGTTATATAGCAAATTTT
Organism: Neocrepidodera transversa; assembly: GCA_963243735.1. Classification (NCBI taxonomy): domain Eukaryota; kingdom Metazoa; phylum Arthropoda; class Insecta; order Coleoptera; family Chrysomelidae; genus Neocrepidodera; species Neocrepidodera transversa. Next base: position 7,896,238 of record OY725339.1, read on the forward strand.
TTTAGTAAAATTTGTTTAGTGGACTAGTTTGAATTTTGAAACGTCTTATGGAAATTTTGCAATTTTTTTTACAATTTATATTTTGCTCTGAGATTTGGTCATCTCAACACAACGGATTGGTGGACAGTGATTATCTGCTTGTCAGTATCACATTTACATTTCCTGCAAGATGTACTAAGCAGATTCAGCTGTTTAAAAAAATTCCACAGAATTTATTATTGTTCAAATGCATTTATTAACTGACTTCAAAAAAATAATATAGACACTAATCTGACTATGATATAGTAATTTTAATGTACCATTTAGATCAGTATATACGTAGTGTGCTAAATAAATAATTAATAAATTCATATTCATTTTTTACGATAAAAACAAATTCTAGTCACTTTTTATCTTAGAAACATCCTGTAATGAACTCAAATTATCAGTGTTTACTAAGGTCATGTACTAAAGGAATTGATTGATAACAGTTTTAATGTAAAACCCAAGTAGATAAAAATTATGGTTTCTTAAAAACCATTTTGTAATCATAGGAAAAATAAAAATATTTAGAATAAAAATGTATAAGTAAATGGAAGTTTATTGTATAAACTAAAATACAGATGCATATGCACAGTAAGAAAATTATTAATGTATATAGAGTTAACTTTCCATTGTGTGGGTAAAATTCCTTGTTCAAATGAATGAAAAATAAATATATATAATAAATAAACATATTTTTTAAATAACTCTCATATTCAAAGATTTTGAAATGGTCATTTATGTAGTGTGGAACTCCGTTTAAAATGTTTTTAACAGCTGCAATTTATATCTTAACAGAGAAGTATACTGAAAGGGGAATAGGTCCTTCCAATAATTTAATTATATATTGTTAGTGCCCATAAGACTGGTTTTAGAATTTTTGCACATATTATTTAAATTAACTAAAAATTTTATTTTTAGGAATCTAGACTTGAGATACATTTTCCATACATCAGTTTTTTTCAAGTTAATGTTAGATCCCTGTATGTTAAAAGTCTTTTATAAAATATTTAAAAATTTCTATTACATGGCTACACCTTTATTGATGAAAACTGTACTTACCAATCACAGTATTTCTTTTGGCCATAGTATCAGTCAACTGTCCAGCCACACCAAAGTCAGCTAACTTGGCATGCCCTTCAGAATTTAACAAAATATTCCCAGCTTTAATATCTCTGTGTATCTTTCTCCTTAAATGTAAATATTCAAGGCCTTTCAGAGTATCATTTAAAATCGTAGCAATTTCATCTTCATTCAAAGTCTCTTTTCTTAATCTCATTATATCTGAAACAGATCCAGCTCCACAATATTCCATGACAATCCATAAATCAGTATTTTTAAAATAACTTCCATAATATTTGACAACATAAGTGCTGTCACACTGTTGCATGATTGATATTTCTTTAATTATTTCTTGAAGATCTGTGTCTACAGGTACTTGTTTTATTGCTAGGACTTGTCCCGATTCCTTGTGAAGTGCCTTGTAAACACTTCCATATGATCCCTCACCTAACTTGCATATTATATCAAATACTTCTTCTGGTTGACGAGTTAAACTTTCTTCTGATAACTTTTTTAATTCGCTTAAATAAAAAAAAATCACAATATAATGCTTAGTTGTACTAAAGACTACATACATGGTATGATGTATTGTACATGTTAATAACAATTTTAAATACTTGTTTATAGACGTATATTATATATGATATTAAAACATATTACAGTATTGTAGGCATTTTCAAACAAGTCCTCTTATATGTATTGACAAAATGAAAATGTTTATTCTTCTAGTATTACGTGTATGGTTAGGAAAATCAAGTCTATTCCATAAACAGAAGTAGACTTATTTTTAAATATACATAACTTATACAAGTATACACATATAAGCTTTACTTGTCTGAAATGACTCTGGATGATACTCCAAAGTTGAAATTAGTCAGGATTCTCAATACACATTTCTGTGTCGCAATTTTACTAACAAATATTTTAAGCTCTATCAAACGTAAATTCATCTTAGTTATAGAATTAGCCAAAGAGTATTTGTAAATTTAAGTAATTAATGCAATTTACTGAACTCAAACTAAACTGTTTTATTTCATGATAAAATTAGGTTCTGTTGAAAATAGCCTCAATAAAATAAAAAAAGGTTATTTTCATAATCACAACAGATGAAAATTCTAGACTGTACCAATTTCTTATAATAGTGTTACTGACCTTTTGGAAGACATTTTATGTTATAAGAGATTACAGTTGCTTGAAAATAAACTAAAGAAGCATTTCATGTTTAATAATAACTTATAATAAATCGTTTTGTTATTATTTTCTTACAACCTTAACTCCATGTTGACTTACAACTACAAAAAAAATTACTTGACTTTGACATTGACGTTTATGAGTTCGTTTCTTGACTTTGTTCAAGGCATATGTTTGCGAATTCATTAAGTAGATTGAAAATAGCGATTTTTTTATTAAACATAAAAATGTTAGCAATATTTATTTTAATTAGTAGCTGAGTGGCTATATCCTAACTGACCGGCGATTTTTAATGTGACACTTCCCTAACCTAATTTTCAAATACAACACAACATACGTATAAGTGTATAACTGGTTGCAGGTATTTTCTGAAGGCAGTCATACAAATTTTAATTGATGTAATATAGGGTGATTCAAAAACTTTTTCATTATCAATAAATATTTTTTATATTTACATTTAAGAAAAAAACATTTTATACATTAAAATTGCATAGAAATATAAAACATAACACAAACAATTGTACCAAATCGATTCCATGATATAGTTTCCTATACTTTCTGTAAAATAAATTGACGTTTATTTTCTATAAATTTAATACTATTTTTATGCAAAAAAAAATTTGGTTAAATATTGTTACCTTAAAGAAGTCTTGGTAAAAGTTTTTTAATGAGAAATTCTTTTTATATCTATTAAAAACCCTTTAGAATTCGCAATATTTTAATCTTCAAAATTGTGATGAAGAAAAAAATCATATGACAGAAAAATATTCCTAAAAAAATGTGGTTTTTGTTGTTTATACACCCTGTATGATGATCGGAACAGTTTGGGTGTGCTCCATTTAGGTCATACAGAGCAAGTAAAGTACGCGGACAATGACCAAGCGCTGTAATAACAGGTTTGCTCTAGTGCGGGTGGATGTGGATGCTGCCTGTGCCTATGGACCACGTTGAAATGCGGTTGAATACTGTCCGAGAAATTACGAGGGTCGGTCCGGAGTATCATGAGCGGCTTCAGGAGTCTGATGCGATGGAGTTTTTTGGCGAACCCTTTTTATAATTTTGCGGAATTTTAATATATAAAGATTTTTTGTTTGTAAAAAAGTGAACACAATTTAAAATTATATAATATTTATAATTATCATAAACATAAAAGTACAGTATTCAAATTCAACAAATTTTCTCTAAAAATAATATATCGAACAGAAACCAGAGCAAATAGGATTTTTCAGCCGAAATTTTATTAGTATTAGAACATTACTGAAATCGTATAAATGAAAAAGGAAAATTATAAATTAAGAATGACCTCTCGAATACGATAATGGGCTACTTTTTAGAGTTCGAAAAATAGTATATTATGCAACGATCATATGTAATGATATCCATTAATACACGAGCATGTTGTAGGATACGAAACGAGTTTCGTATATAACATGTGAGTGTATTAATGGTCATAACATGAGAATTGCATACGCTATTTTTTCTAGTCCCATTAATAAACGAAATACATATTTATTTTAATAATATTATATTTTAATTAACTTAAATGAAAAAGAACATTTTTATAACAATGAAAAGGTTTTTACTTACTTAATTCAAATTTCTCACCTATATTACGCTTTTTCACAACATATATTAATTAGTAACTTTTTTAAAATATATTAATAAGTTAATCTTTTTTTTATTAACTTTTATATAATTTAAAATAGTTTGACAGCTGTCAAAATAATTGGCAATTTCGCTAAAAAATAATTCGATTCTATTGGCTGAAAAATTTGTACTAGCAAAATAACTGCCTACTTCGATTCTATTGACTGAAAGAGCTGCATCATAATGAAAACCAGTTTCATAATGAATATCATTATGAAACTGGCATTAGTCTTTTAATTAGAGTATTATAAAATAGGAGTAGAAAAAACTCTTATACAACGGCTCTGTCCATCAGTCCATCCGTCCGTCTGTCTGTGTGTGACAAGATTCAACTCAGAAACGGTAATACATAGCAACAAACCGACAACAGCAATCAACTCCGTTAAAAAGTCCTAAAATGATATTAATCTTTCACCTACTTATACTTTCTCGCTACATATACCGTATAGTGTATAAGGTATACAGGATGTCTGGAATTGGAAGAGATATATTACTATATCATAAATCGTAAGAGATACAGAGGGGGTTAAATGGGAAAAATGTTAACTATTTTGGAGAGTATTACATTGGTCAAAAAATATCTACAGGGACTTTCACCCTTCACGACTTATACAGGGAAAACTAAAAATGCTACTTTTGGAAATGGAAAAGGAAAGTTTTATAGTATCTTAAATTTGCTAGAAAACTGTACTAATAAATCTTCGTTACGACGTTTCGTGTCTTAAAATTATTTTTTTATACGGGGCTGTCTTTTTTATTACAAAAATTGATAAAACTCAAATTCAAAGTAATATTTTAAATTTGTTATTTTAACGACGTTTTATCTGAATAACTAACATCATCAGTGACAATAATTTTTTACGGTAAATATAGAAATTTGTTTTCGTGACTATAAATTTTCGAAAACTCGAAAAAATTACTCCAAAAATATTGCCGTTTTTCACTTGTTCTCATATAATCGACCCTCTATCTTACCATTTAGTACATAAGAAGTATTAGAAGAAAAAGTAGAATGTGAATTATAAAAGATCTTTTAAACCCTACAAAACAGATCAATTTTGTGTTAAAACTAGTACAGATAATATCTGTCACCTCAATTTTCTACGCACCTGGAAATATATACTACATGCGATAGGTATAAGTAGTTTGTGCAACTAGTGCGGATATGGTAGTTATATCGTACGAGCACGAAGTTTGATATGGACAATCCATACTAGTTGATCAGTATATTTTGTCTACAACCCACTAAAGGTAAAACCAAAAAATATTATAAAAATAAAATAAAAAATACATTGTTAGCGGGTTTGAACCGACAACCTTTCTATCCGAAAACGTGAACGTTATCAATGAGCTGCGAGATATTTCTATCTATCGGACAAAAAAGTTTTTATTTCGTAGGACCAAAAGTATTAAATTTTTTTCTTAAAAACGTTACTGAAGTAACAAATAATAATATTAATTTCAAGATAAAAAAATTACTAAAACAACTTTCAAGACAAGAAATAAAACAAATCCTTGATTGAAATAAAAAAAAAGAGAAAAGTATCAAAAATCATATTAACAATAACATAACTTGATTTTTATTATTATCACTTAAATTTTAATTTAGTTTGAATTTCTTTAAGTTTTTAATTGTATATTGTTACCTTCTTTAATGGTTTGTCATTGGGTTGGGGTCAATCAAAATTATAGTTTAAATTATATAATTTTGAATAGTATGTAAAATTTTTGTTTTTTAAAAGATTGTTTTGAATTTGATGACGGATTAAAAAAAATTGTCAAAAATTTAAAAAAAAGCTGTTAAAAAAACTGTACAAACAATATCATATTGGAAAACGAAATAGCAATGTATGGTTTATAGAAATAGAAATGGTTTATTGGAAGGAAGAAATAATAAAATTTTTAAAAAAGTAAGCAATGTTAATTTATTAAAAAAATATATATATAAAGAAACAAAGATCTAAGGAAAAATGAGTGAGTAAAACGATAAATAGGGAGATAGTGAAGGGAGAGCATAAGTGAAAGGTGGAGACCGAAAATCTATATAAAGATCTGAAGAGGTAGCCGAAGAAAGAAAAGAAAAGAAGAATATTGAGTTTATTAATTTTTATAATACCATAATTTTTATTTATCTAGGCGCTGTTGAACCCATCCCAGTGAGAAGGAGTTCACCGGATGAGAAATGTAATCCACCATTCATTCCCTGGATTTACTATTTCAATATATAGCTTATTAGTTGTGGTCTGATTTCAATATCTATTACCGTTTAAAAGATACGATTTTTGAATATTTTTAACTTTGGTCGCCATTTTGCTATTTTCTCGGTAACTGACAACCTTAATATCTCGAAGGAGTTTGTGAAAATTCTGACAGTTATTTTAACAGGTCAGATATAAATGACGACGTTAATAATAATTTTCAAACAAGTTTTAATTTAAACAAAATAATGAGTGAAAAATCGAGTGAAGTAGATATGGAATTTAATAATATTCCACCTGAAATTGCAAATTACGAAAATACACCAATGCACCAGTTTTTCATTTCAGTAAGTGTAAAAACAGTATAAATATTAATACAATATAATACTTGTTGTGTTCAGATTTAATTTAATTTTAGTTCAAACTTTCTGGTCGTGGAAAAAATATAATCTGTTACTGTGTTAGAATATTTCATTTTTAGATTTTTGTGGACTTAAATTTATGACTAACCTTTCATATGTATTATTTTATAACTATTGGCAATTAAAAAAACGACACTTCTGATTTAATTAGAACACATTTTAAAGAAAAAAGTCGTACCTGATCCTGATATTACTGAGTTAAAAATACCTATTACTAATATCATTTCAGTGCTTATTCTACTTACTTAAATTCTTTAAAGCATGTTTCGTAGGCCCATCGTTTTCTCCAGAGCTTTCCTTTAGCGTCTTTGCTACTTTGATCTACATCCTTTATTGTTTTTCCATCTCGGTTCGATATTTCTGTTCTTTTTTGAATTCCTTTCCAAAAATATTGTTCACTCTTTTTGGCCATCTGAGTAATTTACAATTCATATAAATTTTTTAAACCTCTTTATATTTGTCACAAATATTTAGTACTTTTATCTAATTGTGTCCTTATAGTGTTTTTTAGAAAACTAAGGCAAAATCAATATACAATATTTTTACATTTCTCTTTTAAATAATTTAAATCAAATAGTGTATTTTAGGCGCTGTACTGAACAGTAAATCTTTAGTTGAAATCGTATAAAAATATCATTGATGACATGAGATAAAAATCGAACCCGTTTAAGAGTTAAAAAATAAATTTTCTTTATTAGTGGTTACTGGATTGCACGATTCTTTCCTCAATGTCTCCATTTCAAACGAAAACTATAACTTTTCAGAACAATATGTGATTCTGATAGTCGATCAGATATAGAATAGATAAGATAAGCACTAAATATCTATTAAACATCATCAGGACCGGATTCATAAAAGTATTCAATGGTCTATTGTAGAATGAATCATTTTATTTTATACTTCACGAAACCTATATGTAATTATGAGTTATACGAGTTGAAAAATAGATATTTACTAATTTTTCACATATAATAATTAATAATTTCTTCTCTGGTAAACCTTTTGAAAACAAATGTTCACTACTATTAGCTAAAAAAATTGAAATTCTTAAAAATTGTTTTTATTATAAAGATTCAAAAAATAGTATATAATAATAAAATGGGGAATCGAACCCCGGCCGGTACTTTCGTACGTAGATACTATATCCAGAATTTAACACTTACAATTTAAATGTATAATATTAATAATATGGTTAGTAGACATCTAATCTTATTTTTTCAAAATATTAATATTGTTTTTATTTTTACTCTCATTTGATTTAGACGATTGACAATAAAATAAAATACGAACACCTTGGCGGAAAGTTTTGTTTCTCATTCCTCGCCTTGGTAACCTGTCTTAGCTCTTGAGAGAATCATGGATCTAGCAACTATCACAAACATCCTTCCATTAACCCATTTTTTTATATATTATAAGTTCTGCATGGTCTAAAATTCAGAATAAACCCACCAGATATGAATTTTTTTAATCGTATATAAGGCGTGTCGAAAAATGTGAATTTTTTCTGAGAATAAAGAACCTTTATTTTTGACAATATCAAAAACTGTTATTTATAATTGAAGGGTATCAAAAATTTAGCCACGTCAATCTCATTACCCTCTGATCATCATATCTCACTCTAAAATAAAACTAAAATATTATTATGTTATTGTAGAGAACAATTTTGAAAAAATAAATATTCTTATTTTTGGAAATTGATATGATTGCATACCTGACCGTAGTTTGGTGATGTTTACCTAAATTTTTTGACCAATAATTTAGCGGATCTATTGCAAGGTCTAAATACCCGTGGTATGTGCTTTCAGCATAATGGTACTGGATCTCACTTTTGAATTCCAGTTAGAAAACATCTTAATGCCACTTAACCTCAACAGATGAATGGGCCATGGAGGTCCAGTAAATTGGCCACCGCGGTCCTCTGATTTAACACCCCTAGACTACTATTTATGAGGTCATTTAAAATAAGAAGTGTATAATGAAGAAATAGAGAACATTTATTAGAGAAAATTACTGTTGCATGTCAGAACTCTCAAATAATTCGAAAGTCAGTGGATCATCACGCTCTCACTTTGAAAATTTATTGTAATATCAGTAACAGATTTTTAAGAATTCTATTTTTGTTATGTTTATTAGAAAAAAATATTGTGCGTTGTGTTGTATTTTCATAAATTCAAATTTATTAGTAAAAAAATATAATTTGCAAAAAATTCAGTCCAGTCCTTTTTTTAACAAGTTTCAATACGCTTTTTTTTAATAGATTTCAAATTTGTGATCAGATTATTGATAATTAAAAACAAAATATTATCCATACTCAAATGTGGTAAAGTATTCAATAAAGAATAAAACAACTCGAAGTCATACCATAAATTATTTAATAATGACGAAACGTCTAACAGGGAAAAAGCGAAATGTTTCGGTCTACACGACCATCATCAGGCCTATATAAGGTAAAAATGGGTTTTTAAATAACTCATATGGAGTTATTTAAATTTTCCTTTTAATTTAATTTAATTTAGTTTATGTTTTTAAGTTTAGAAAATTTTTTCCACAATGTAACTTTCACAATCATTTGTAACCTTTTTCAACGCTTTGGATCCAATTTGTAAATTTGTAAGTTATTGTATTAAATTTTAATTTTGTTAATGTCTCTTCACACTGTCAATTTTTTTATAGGCCTGAGGATGGTCGTGTAGACCGAAACATTTCGCTTTTTCCCTGTTAGACGTTTCGTCATTATTAAATAATTTGTAGTATGACTTCAAGTTGTTTTATTCTTTATTTTATTGATAATTGTTATACTAGGTCAGTTATTCTTACAAGAACTTTACATAAAAAAGACTCATTCCGGTCCTGATACGAATTTATTCTTCATTTTTTTTTGGTTATGAGAGTATTTTATAAAATTTTACTACGAACTAATTAAAGAGAATTTTTGATGGTACTTTATCAGACAATTAATTTCTTGAGTGAAAAAATTGAAAATAATAATTTATTACGGAATAACAGAAATGGTGCCAGAAACTTTTTCAACAAGTTTTTGTAGGTTTTTTTTTGTAGATTTCGAATCTGAGCTTAGATTTTTGATAACTATTATACAGGGTGAGTTATTATTACAAGAACTTAACATGGAAAAAAAGAATATTCCGGTCCTGATATTGGTTTCATTCAAAGGGCTACTTGTTAAGGCCTTTTAGTACCAAATTTAAACCAAATCGGTTAATCCCTGTATTTAATATGGCGGATTGAATTTTTTGTATAAATTCACAAATCACTCTACATAACAGTAAAGAAGCGGTTTTGGACTTTTGTATATGGTATTTTGCAATCATATTGGCAGTCCCTATAACCCCATAAGTTTTGTCGGTTTAATCGCCGGACGGAATATCATTTAATAAAAGAGAAGAAAATGAAGAATTAATTTGAGAGTTCGAAATAACAAAGTACTATAAAAAAATATGATCTATATGATACGTAAGGAGAAAATGAAAATGTAGAGATACCGACACTTATTGTTTGAGATATATAGAAGATGAAGGAATAAGATCAATATTAAATATACAAGATTTATATAGTATGAATGTAAAAAGAATGAGGTAGAATGTAAATTATGTTGAAATGTTAAAAATTGCATCAAAGAAGTGCGATGTTTGTGTTTATAATTTAAAGGAAATCAAGAAATAATTTAAACGAGGAAAATATGAAGAACTACAGAAATTATAAAAAATAAATGAATTAATATAAAAATGTGAATGAAATATTATTTATTGAATTATAAAAAAAGGAATAAAAAAAGTGTTAATTAATTTTATGCTTCTTTCCAGTATAGCTATTGCTAAATAAAGATGGTTATAAAATCGTTTAAAAAAATGACGGCATCGTACAGTAATTTAAATTTAATTGAAAAATACTTTACTTCTGGCCTATCTCGCTTGGGTCTTTTCTAAATTAGTTTCTGTTTTTTTCCTCGTTTCAGAACTCATAGAATTTATTCAAATGACATGCTGATATACATTATTTCCCATCTGATTTTATGAACTTTAGTTTAAAAATGTGACAACTACATTTTATTTTACTAGACAGATGACAACCGTACGGGTTTTTACTATGTGCTTGTGAGATAATGTATTCTTAACATCAATCATATTAAGTGTGTTTCGAAGGAACACATTCATCGCCATTTACTACAACACATTTTAGTAAAAAGTGCACTCAATCGTTTTACATAAAAATGATCTCATCGGATTTTTAGTTAAGCAGATACCTAAAAAGCCAATCCATTTTTTAAAAGTCAATGGATTAATTCGTTCTCATAAATCACTTCGGATAAATTATGCAGGACTATTCTAATGAAGTTAACAGGCAAAATAAAAGAATTATTAAATTGTTTAACTTAACAGTAAACATTTGTCCAAGTGAAAAATATAATAAATATATTGAGTATAAAAATCTGAATTTTAAATGCATTTAAATGTGATATTACTTGTAAATTAATTACTTTAAATTCTAATTAATATATAGCACACTTGTTGAGAGGGTAATAGAAATCCAAGTAAATACGAATTAACTATTTTTGGGAGGGTGAAAGGAGCCTAGTGGAGAATAATTTAAAATAATTTAGTTGAATGAAATTTTAAATAAAAATTAAATTTTAAATAATAATCAGATGGTTCTGTTTCTACATTTATGTTATAAATAATTTATTGTAAGATACATACAAATTTACCATAAATATCGAATATTTAAAGATAATTTATTAAAACAAATAACTATTCATTTACTAGAACGAAAATTAATAAACAAAATAGTTAGATAGCGATACAAAATTTGACTAATATGTATAATAAATAATTTATATTTATATACGGCGTAAAGTATAATTAAAAAAAATATTAACAAAGAATATTCAAATAATTTTGGTATATACATAATGATAGATCCGCAATTTACTTACTTTTATTCCAAGAAGACAATTAAAAAAATGTAGCAAAAAATAATAATTTATGAATCAACAATGTAACTAGAGATAAAATTAATAACCCTCATTTTTTAGGACAATTGAGATATTCAAAGCATTTTGTTTGAAAAACTGGAATAACTATTTTCCAAGAAGGAACCAAATTCTATGCTACCGGAAATTATTCCAAAATTCTATTTATTACGTAGATTCGCAGAGTAGAACATGACCAAAATTTTTCTAACATTTAAAAACATAGATACGACCCTGACTGGCGTGATTTAAAGATGGAATGATATTAAAGGTAAAGCACATACATACATAAACAACTATAAATGATAATTGATGGCCATTTCCTATTCTTTAATCTAATTAAAATTATTAAAATATAAACATAATTTCTATTATGTCGGCGATTCTGACACATGACAGGAAATCTGTTAAAACAAAGGTATTCATGTCCAGAAAGCTCTAGGAATTCCAAATTTTAAATAGAAAATGGAATAACCCATTTAAAAACGCCATTATTGGTTGTTTTCAGAAATACCATAACAAAAAACGTAAAAAAAATTGTATGAATATGTCAGATAATAACGAAGATAAAGGAGGAGGAGTTTATTACCCCAAAAATTCAAGCAAAAAAATGAAATAAGAAATCGCTCAGGGAGGAAAAGTTGCACTTTTCTTTTCTTTCGTTATTAACCAATTTTTGAGGCGTTAAATTGTTCTATACTACCTCTGGCCAGTTTGTGCAAAATAAAAATTCGTTATTAGTTAATAAAAATTGTCAACCAGCTTAATAATAAAATTGAGCTTACTTTATTATTCAAAAAAAATAGATAGGTTATTAAATGTTTCAGGTTGAATATAAAATGAGTAAAAAGCTTTGAAAAGCGTTTTCTGAACTGTCGCAGTTCATAAATTCAGTTTAGAGTCCTAGTTAAGAAGATTATTTAAAAAATCGAAGTTTAGGTATTATTGAGGACCGGCTTTGAACTTATCTGAGTTATCAATATATTTGATATAATATAATAATGAAGTGAATTTTTGTAAATTTCAAGTTTTTTTTCTCTAGATATAATTCGACATACAATTTATAAAATGTAGTAAGAAGAATGGTATTTAGATTAGATCAATTTAAAAACATTTTAAGAGGAGACAAATTAAGTACGAGGATTTGTGATTAGTTTTTTTGAGACCTTTTTCAGCAGTTGTGTGTATGTGTCTATTTTTGTGCTGTTTTTGCAAACAAATATTTTGTTGTCCGTACAACAAATAAATTTTTATTGTCAAAACCAACTAAGACTAGATTATTATTAATTTCAACATAAAAACATTCAAAAAATTCAATAAACAAATCCAGATTTTTATTTTACTACTAATATGCGAAAGACTGATCTGCACTGACCCCCCAACGGAGTTTTCGACTTGTCATTTTAAAGAAACCCCTGAGCTCAATAGGTCAACTTACTATATTTACAGACTGTATCTTGTAACTTTTCATTTTATTTGTGTTTAATTGTAGATAGAGGTAGATCTTAAATCGATTATGGACTCAATAAATCTTGATGAGTTTTTTGTAATTCAGTATTCAGTTTTAACGATTTTCGTCCGATTATTTTGTGTGCTCCAGATGAATGTATTTTGTGTTGTACATGTGTGAAATTGTACTAAGGGATATTTTATTGAGTTTTTTAAATTTTGTAAATATAAAGTTGTATAGGACAAGTACTGTTATTTCTGTAGACCGCACTAAAGTACTGCGAGTACTTCCCAATGAGTATATTTAAAAAGTACTTATATGAGTATTTAAGTATGAGTACTTATATGAGAAGTACTCAAAGTAAATGAGTACTTTTACAAATTTTAGAGAGGACTCGTGAAAAATGAGTAACGAGTATGAGTATTTCAAATAATTCTAATTAGAGACTCCAGGTTTAAAAGAAGAAATTGTAGTAATTAGTAAGTCAGCAACATACAAAAAGTATGTATATTCTTTCAAGTAGACTTTGATTTTTCTAATTTTAATTTAGTTATTTGTATTTACGATACCGTGAATAATAATAAATTTTCAAAATTCAATTAATGTACACGAATGGATTCGTATTTATAATTATTACATTTTGAACGTTTTTTTTAAACAATAGTAATTAATAACATTTTAAAAACCGACAGTCCTCAAAACTAGAGTTAAAAGTAAAAGCACCAACTTACCAAAACTCCGTAATTCTTATACAGGGTAGGGTGTATCATCGATGGGTGGGTGGACCGTAGCTGCTTCCATATTAAAAGCTATATTCTAAAAATAACTACCAGTATACTTTTAATGTAAACTAATTAGTTTTGAAGTTATAGACAATTGAAAATTGCATTTTTTCAATTTTAAGTGATTTCTCCAGCCAAACTACATAAAATCGGATAAAACTGCTTACATATCCCTATCTTAATTTTTTAAGTACTACTTGGTACCATATGAAAAAAAATATATAAGGTTATCAAAAGTACCCAAACTTTGAGTACCCTATATATATTTTGTTCTTATGCCACTAAGTAGAACTCAAAAAGTTAATATAGAGACATGTAAGCCGTTTTATCCGATTTTATGTCGTTTGACCGGAGCAATCGCTTAAATTTGAAAAAATGCAATTTTCAGTTGTCTGTAACTTCAAAATTAATTAGTTTATATTAAGATGTAATAAGTTTTTGCAATCAGCTTTTCACGAGGAATTTAAAAATATTAAAAAATACAGGGTGTTTCATTAAAAAAAAACATAATTTTGTCACAGATTTATGCTGGTAGTACTTTGTGGAATATAGCTTATATTGAGCTCAAATAGGTAGCTACGCTCCACCCACCCATCGATGATACACCCTGTATAACATGACATACTCACATCCATGCATTGCAGCATAAACTATAAACTGTCTGACAAAATATAGAATATAAAATGATAATGAGACACAACATACAGGACAAGCTAAGATTTGTCTAGGAGCTCGTCGGTACTCGTACTCATTACTCATCAGCTGTAGGAATCAGACGTACTGAGTAATCTAAAATGCAAAGTACTCGAAATTTTGCAGTACCTACTGAGTACCGTCAAAATAAAAGTACTCAAGAGTACCTACTACTGAATACTCAAGTACAATTTACTCGAGTACTGCCCAGCTCTGAACCTAACTGATTATTAAGTAAGAACTAAGACTTCAGAATATTCAAATTTTGTTGTTAATTATAAAAAATGTTAATTTGCTTTCCATCTAGGAGGTAAAATTATCTGCCTAAAAATCAATCACTTTAGGTTTTACCAATCTTTAAAACCACTAAGAATTATACGGACATATCTACGTGGGCGATTAGTTCAAAGAAAAAAGTTTCAGTTTGATAAATTTCAGTTCATCTTTTATTTTATAATATTGCACAGCGAGTGAGAGAAGTCCTATAGTGGATCATAAAAGTATAGAAGGGGTCTACCACGAACCAAGAGGAAGGGCACTTTAACGTTAGTTGCCGTGCATCTTTCGAAGAATCGGTAACCTCTACTGCGCAACCATTTCTTGTGCTTGAAATCTCACGTGTTCAAGAGATCGCGCGCAACTACTCATTACCTATTTTGTTTAATTTAAAATCGTTTTATTTTTTAACAATTTTTATTGACAATGTGTGTGAAATACTGTGCCCTCATTTAAGTGCAATAATTAGTTGAAGCTGGCAAAATGTTTACACGGTAAAGATATTTTTTTGAAGATATGATTTGTTTATTTTCCCGCAATTATTTTAAACTGAAAATTTAGATAGTTTTAAAAAGAAAAATATATTTTTGCATTTTTAGGACCTAAAATATTGAATTCCTGGCTGAGTTCAAAATTCTGCATTAATATTTTTCTTATTATAATCATTTTTTTTTCTATTTATTTGAATTTGAAAAGAATCAGATTCAAGATATTTTGTTTATCAACAAAAATTAATTAGGCGGTAATTTTAAATCTGATAGTATTTCAAATATTCAAAAAATGTTGCATAAACCAAATAATACTATTGATAGCGTAAAAAACTTGGAATATTTTTCGTTTATTCCATTTCTATTTCTGCTAAGCAGGATTGTAGTAGTATGACATTTGAAGTTTCTTAAGAGTGTTTAAAAGGGTAAAATGATGTAAGTACATATTCTAATATACAATTGAAAGAGGTATTATGTATAGCTATACACTTTATGTATTATTTGTATATAGTATCTTTACCAAAATATATTAAAAAGTATTACCACTATAACTCGTAGAGTTTTAGCTAATCTTTGTATTTGTATTTAGTCAGTGTAAGTACATACATTCATTGTAGTCCTTTTTGTTATAAATATTCAACACATTATATTACAACGATGACCGTCAAGGTGTTATATAGTTTAAATTATTAACCATTAAATAAAAAAATTACCTTTTTTCGACGCCGATTAAATATAATTATATTAAAAACATTGAAATAAACTGTAATATTAAAGCAATCTAAAATAAACTAATAGTTGGTAATAACTCATACTCTGATTAATACATAAAAAATCTTTAAAATTTTATTGTTCAATAAATATTTCCGATAAAAGTATAATTACGTATGTAAAGAGATTTGTTTTGTGGAATGGCTAGAATTTAAAGAGATATTTGTTAAAATATACAAATGTGCATGCCATTTGATTACACTTAATTGCAGATAAAAGTGCTATTTCTAGAAAATTTTTATGTTCACGTGAAAAATTATATTTAAAACTATTGCATGTGCCTAGTTATAGAAATAATAAAGTCGACAATAATTTTTGTTGTACCTACACAAAAAAAGGTATATAAATAAATATTAAATTAATTTAAATACACAACTTAAACAAAAATTTTTTTAGATAATTAGTCACTAATTCTGATTTGACAGATCGAAGTATATACATTTTTTAATTATTTTGAATAATAAAAAAATAAGTAAACTGCAATTTATTAAATTAAATTGTATAATTAATTAATTTGGTAACAAAGATCATCAAACAGGCATAGACGAATAGATAGAATCAAGGATATTTTGGGACAGAACAAATCCGACACACTACTAAAAATGTTCAAACCATTAAAAGGATTATCTTACTTCAAACTATATCAGGATTAGCGAAAGAAATTCCTGTCTGTAAATTGCAGCGGAAGATAAAAAGGATCTTCTAGCTAAGTAACCCGTAAATTGCAGCGAATGGTCAAAACTGTAAATTGAAGCGAAGTCATGAGATATAAAACCATATAAAATAATTACTTATAATTAGAAAATTAAATAAAAATATATATTTATTTACAAAATAATGATACACAATTTAAGTATTAATTCTAGAAATTCTAATTCGTATTTATTAATATTTGCATTGGTCTTATTGGAAGTTTATACTGATGGTTTTACTACACCCAATAGGATTATCAGTAAAAAGAGAATTTGTGATTGTAAATCGAAAATAGTAGGCAGGTATGTATTTAGTTTTTATCTTCGATTATTAGGTAGGTACATTTCAGATGGGTCATTAAAAACATATACCTATATAGAAAACAGGAGTACGGATCTGTTATTGCTTATTTTATAATGAGGAATTTACAATCTTAATGATAATTCTATTGGGGTAAGTAGAAATTCAAAAGAAATATTGTGGAATAGACTTTAATACATTTTCTTTTAGTACACCACATTGTTTTTTCAGATTTTAATGTTTCTTTCTTAAGATAACAGGTTTTAAGATCCATTTTTATTTTACATTTACACTTATTTTAATATTACTATTATTCGACAAATATAATTTGGGAACACTCAAAAACTATAAACTCCTTTACCTGCAATTTGCAATTTTTATTTATACTTAAATATGACAACTGCAATTTAGGCTTTGTTATCATGTTTTGGCCAGGGGACGCCCCTGCAATTTACAGTCTGCAGGTACATTTGGGATACTGCTGTCGTGTAAATATTAATTCTACAGTGTGTCCACGAAAGCGGCTGACAAGTAGAATTTTTATTTTCTTGATACAAAAGTTTTGCTTATTCTAAAACCCCATAAAATAAAAAAAATCATATCAAGATTTCAAATAGTCATGAAATAGTAACATTTATTTGTTATCAATAACAAAAATAATTATAAAAAAAATTAAGTAAGAATGACATTCAATAAAAAGAACTTCAAAACATCTCTCCACTTTTATTCAAAATTCTAACAAAATTACAATTTGAAATTTTATTGCTTAGATAATAGCACAAACGTCACCCACTAAGTTATTGTTAAAGTTTCGAATAAGCAAAACTTTTTATCAAGAATGACATGTCTCCACTTGTGAACCACTGTATAATATTTAACCTGAAATCTATATTTTACTACTTAAAATTCGAAGTTTACTTTTGATAAAAAAGCTCGGATATAATTCGGTATGACAATTAAAATTAATGTATTTAATTAATTAAAGTATCGAAACATAAATATTTATTGAAATTATGTCTACGAAGCAAAAACACATGATTAAACATATCAGTTTAGGAAAAATATTATTTAAAGGTATGCCAGCCAAAAATGTGTTTTTGTTTGGCCTTTGGTACCGCCAATGTCTCACTATTATAATATGTACCTGATCAGATTTGTTAAATATTTTAAATGGAAGTTTTCTCGTAAATAGAACTGTGTCACTAATATTCCGACACCGATAGGTTCTGTCAATCGGTATCGGAATATTAGACAAATGGACCGATTCATAAACCAACAGACCCACAGACGTATATACAATAGAGCGACATACAGACAAATCATTGCGATGCCAAAAAGATAAATGACAAACAGACAAATGATGGGTGGGCAGACAGACAGACCATCGAAAGCATATTCAAACAGACGGACTGATAAACAGAGGTACGATAGATGGATAGACTAATAGAGCGACAAATGGACAAATCAACAGATGGACGAATAGGCAAACGAGAAGAAACAGACAATACCTATTGCTAAACAAATATGATTGAGTTACTATGACATAAATTTTCTACTTCATAAAGCATATCATAAATTGATCAGAAACTTTTTGACTAAAATTATTTAAATTTTTTCCTGTTTAATGAATCTGCCAATGGTGGCAAATGTTTTTGAAGTTGTTAATCATAAAATACAAAACATATTATTGAGTAAAATATTATAGGTGTCTTATTTTAGTTCGATCATAAAATGATCATAAAACATTTTTCCCACTACTAGCAATTAGAATATATCATTATTTATGCTGTGTTCTAGTCGGGAGCTAATTTTTCATTATTTACTAGCAGAAGAGAAAAAATGAAATAACATAAGAAAATGTCAATGTCAATAAATTTCTCTCCCACTAGGAGCTAATTTTTCATTATCTACTAGTAGGAGAGAAAAAAGAAAACATATAAGGAAATGTCAAATAATTGTGAAAATGATAAGATGTTCTAGTAGTGGAAAAAATAGTATATAAACCACGGTAGAGAAGATTATTCTCAGCCTCGCAACTTATTATCCTTCAATGCCTTGCATCTAGGGATAATAATAAAGCTTGGCGGCTGAGAAAAATATTCTTTACCTTGGTGCATAATATACTATTTTCCACTACTAGCGTTAGAAGATATCATTAATTATAGTCGAGAAGATAAATTTCTCTCCTAGTAGGAGCTAATTTTTCATTATATTCTAGTAGAACATCAAAGTGAAAAGATATAAAGATATGTCAATGCGAAGATAAATTTCTGTCCTGGTAGGAGCTAATTTTTCATTATCTACTAGTAGAAGAGAAAAATGAAAACACATAAGGAAATGCCAAATAATTAGGAAAATGATAAGATGTTCTAGTAGTGGAAAAATAGTATATAAACCACGATAGAGAAGATTATTCTCAGCCTCGCAACTTATCGTCTCAGGATAATAATAAAGCTCGGCTGAGAAAAATGTTTACCATGTTTGAAAAATTAAAATTGTGGGTGGCCCTTTAAATACGAAACGTCAAAATAATATTTTAATATATCTTATTAATAGCAAATTTGATTTAGAAAAAATAATTCCCTTATGTTTTAAATTTTTCTTAAAAATTGCATAATAACTCAAAAAGGAGTAAAACAGACACCTTTTTAGTGAATTTGGCAACAAGGGAAAAGTTTTGAAAATTTTAATCCTGATAAAATATACTAATAGAAAATATTTGTGTAAAATTGCATCGCCATTGTTTTAAGTAAAGCATCTGTCACTTTCTGCTGATAGATTAACACCAAAATCTGTAAAAGTAGTTTTACAGTAACCCTTAATATGTGTGCAAAATTTCATCCCAATCTGTTGAGCCGTTAGACGTCATCATGCTACACATAGGCAAATATCATGCTAAACATGGTCGTGATGGACTGGGACCTCAAAACGTAAACATTCGTTAAAATCCGAATATCGAAAATAGTTCCGAAAGTGATATTTTAAAAATCGTCTCGAAAGTACAAAAAATCGTTCCGAAATTTAAAAAAATCGTACCGAAAGTGTGAAGTTGTATTTTTGCTTTAAAAAATCATAGTAAGTTCGATTTTCGTGACGACTGCCAAAAAAACCTTTCTACATATATAAATTCGTTTTGTGTTTTGGAAGGTAAAAAGAACGTACCTGAATTGTCTTATAAAAATTAAGACTTTGATTTTTGACTGATTAATTTCAATTAAATAAAATTGCTAGATGAAATGATCTTAGTAGTTTTCTATTTGGGATTTTTCAAATATTATACAATTACATACTAAAATGTGGTGAAAATTAAAACATTATTACTTCAAAAATATAAATACAACGCTCTTTAAATATTGGTGTTATAAATAAGTAACTTTTATATTATTTATAAATTCGGTTTATCAAAGAAAAACGGTTCTTCAAATTGTCATAAGAAGACTATTACTTAAATGGTATACAAATTAGCTGTTTGAAAGCAGTTACTAAAAAAGACCTTCACGAGCATCTGAATTATTTTGTCCTCCAAAACGGATAAATTTAAATAGACTTTAAACAAAGATTTTTTTCTGTGTACTACCTAATCTTCGAATCTGATTTGGATTTATAATAGTATAGACTTGTTGCCGTATTTAGACGTTGTGCGAAATAGGTAAAACATGTTTTCCATTCATCCAAAATCCTTCCTTTATACAACAATTCTGACCTGAAAAATTTATTTACAAAACAAATTGACAGTGTTCTTTATTACAACTCGTGTAGAATTACAAATAAATTCAATGGTTTATGTTTAAGAAGATAAGTTTTACGAGTTAAGAACTGATAATGTATAATGGGAGCTATTAAGATTTGCGAATAACATTATAAAATTACTGCACGATAAGCACAGAAATACATATCTTAAATAGTTATGCCTTTTGCTCTCTATAAAATATTTATTACTGGCAATTTCGTTAAAAAATATGATTAACATAAGTAAATAATAATTCCAGAGGACAACATACAAGAAGTCTGTCATCGTGGAAAATTAAATAATCAAAGATACGTAGTCCAAAAAGTTAATTACAATAATAAAAATAACAGTAAACACATTTATTGCGATAGTAACTTGTTTGCTAAAAACAAAAGTAATTCACACGAAAGACAAAATATTTTTTTTAAATTGAAAAAAAAATAAAAACTTCCAGTAAATAAAATATAACTGGGAAGTCCTATTTTCCAAATAAATTATAAGGATATTATTAAATATAAATCAATTAGCATTTATAATCTATATTAAGTGATTGAAAATAAATTTATATCGACTGTGAGAAGAACAGGACATTCTGTAAAATAAGAAAATAGCTTGCTAATTACAAAACGTAAATTATAAGATGTAGAAGATAAATAGTGTATACTATAATTATGAACTGTTAATAAATACTCTGTAAATCTCCATCTCATAAGGATATGTGCTTAGAGCCTTGAAAAATCTGATTATTCTTAGTCTATACTTAATAATAAGTTAAAATTAAAAATACATAGCAATAATATTTTTTAATTCGATTTAATTTTTTATTTTTTCCTTTTTGGGCCTTTCGCTGTATAAAATGAAAAAATATTTGAGTGATTAGTAACACAACATATTTTACATAAAAGTGATTGATACAGAAAGTATGTATGACAAATATTTTTTCCATAGATTGAATCCCAAAATTATACAATCATATCATTGCTGTTGATTATATATAAAAATTGTAGACATTTTTATTAGTCATAATAACATTTTTACAATAATATTACATTTATATTCAGATTTCAAATGAAAATATGTTATAGAAATAAAGAGGGGACAAACCCATCCATCTTTTAGTAAAAAAATTAGAGAGAACTTTTTTTTTAAATAAACAGGTTGCTAGAACCTACTTATTCTTTGCACTTACATGAATAAGAAATTTTGTTTTATTTAGAAATCTCAATGTTTTTGAAATGGTTTATTATTTAGTTAATCTGGCAACAGTGGCAAACTTTTTTGAAAATGTTAAAAATTATTTGTATAAATTTTTATCGCTATTTGCTTAAGTTATAATTAGGTTGATACAACCGTTCTTTCTATTTATATTTTTATAATGACGAACTTGATAAATAATGCCAAAGTTTTCCTTAATTCGTTCAAACAAATCTACAGAAATCACAAATCAGTGGAAAGATAAAAAATATTTAAATCAAATAACGGTCGTTTCCTGTCAATTTTAAATATGTGTGAATAATTTCAGTTCAATCAGTTCACATACACACTGACAACTTTGGAAAGTAAAAAGTTTAATATACTTCCAAAGTTTTCTTTCTAATTTCCTAACTAATTTTGTGCCTTCACATTATTAATAATGAACAATTTTTTTTATAAATTGTCAGATTACATGTAATAAAGATATATATTTTTCTTAAGAATTAACAACTTCTTCTTCAAATTTAGATTCAAATGAAAAATCACACAAATCCTAAACGCTTATTACCTTCTTGAATGTGCACCTCAACCTCTAACCTTCTGACCTTTTAACTTTCTTAGACTATTAACTTAGATAAACGCTTTGTTTCTTTGAATTCCAATATAAGTACTTGCACAAAATAATATGAAACCAGCAAACGTTGTGTAAAATAGATTATTAAACACATCAAACTATCGCTACTTCATTTGATTATAGATATCTCAACAAATATTTGGATGACCAATTATAATAGAGTTAGTAATTTATTTTTAAAATATTTTGCAAACGTTTTCTTAATCTTTAAAGAGTTAAAATTTGTTTAAGTTAAGAGCATTAATAACCCCAATTTACTGCAAAATAAAAACGTATTAAAAAATTAAAAATTTTTATTCCACTTTTCAAGATTCTTCAAGTTTCACTAAACTTTTCTACTAACATTTTCTATAAAATTTTTGATTTTTTCAATGTCTCTCAACCAAATAATTATTCTTTTTCATGTATATTTTTATAGATTTATCAATTTCTAATTATTTTATTAGGCGAAAGAATGTTGATGCAACAGTTAGTCCTAATACCGGTCCGATGAAAAAAAAAATTGGTGATCAGATTTGTTTCACTTTTATTTTTTAACAGGAAACATATTAATAATATGTTCGTATGGAATAATCATACTAATTATCGGTCCAAATGGTGTTAAATTAAAAACAGGCTTATAAATTAAAGCGAGAAATATGACAGGCTAACCAATATATCGAAGAACGTACAAAACCAATCCATATAATTAAATAAAATTAGCCGGCGATTAAATTGTCTGAATAAGCATTTTGTTTTTATTTATACTTGTGATGTATTTCGTGTCAATAGTACGCATAACAGAAAAACATATTTTTCTAACCGGATTTTAAAATTTAGTCGGAAAAAATTATTTAGCTAAAGGGAAGAAAATATAATCTGAGGCCCCGTTCGCGTATCTCGTTGTCTATATAATTAGAGCAACATTGTGCTTTAACCAGTTAAGTGTGGGAAAGAAGTAATAATTTTTCCCAATTGAATATCGGGCTAAAGTAATAATTGAACTAACCCAATATGGGGAAATACTTCAATAAAAACGTTAACTTTCAATATTTATTTTTCGGTAATCCAGCAACTTTTGAAAGAATTTAAAACAAATGTAAATTTGATAATATAAAATATGATAGTTTTAAGTAAAAATTACAAATAAAGCAGTTGTTACCTGAATGTCTTTCTAATAAAGCAAATCAATTGTTTACTTTATATAAACTGTTGACATTATTTTTACAGGAAAATTATTTTCATAAAAAAAACAAAAACACATTTTGACGATTATCTTGTCAAGAGGCTTGCTAAACTCCATTAAAAAAAAAAAATTATACCATAATCATTCCCTAAGAAACTGCATATTTTACTTTTTTCTGGATGATATCACATAGAAGAAACTAGACTTAGCGGCTAAATATACAATTAATGGTGATTTGGAATGATAAAAAAAAGGCAAAACCACCAAATTAAAGAACAATTTAAACCCTCGAAGAACACCCGCCATAAAAGCTTGAAAAATGTAGATTGACATATTTAATCTGAATGTGAAAACTGTGAAGTGCCAGACCAGTTTGTCATATAACTAAGTGTCCTTCGTATATTATTGAAACCAAACCTTAGGGATACAATTGTTAATTTTTTGATAAATACTAATTTATTCTTTCTTAGATATATAAAAAGTATTAAATAAATATGTATTGACATGGAAAGACTCTGAATATCAATTTTCAAAACAAAAATATTCTCAATATGTGTTGGTTCAACTCTTAAAAAATTATAAAAACAATTAAATTTTTAATAATAAAAAAAGTCTTTTCGTTCTTCTGCTCTTCAACCCGGGTACACTCGTGTTGTTTCTTTTCTGACGATTTCTTTTCAAATAATCTTGGAATTCTCCTATCTTCTGTCTACTCTTATTTTCTTTTTTCTATTATGAAATATATACTTAATCATTTATAACGCTTTTTTAACATTCGATAAATTATTTCAAAAACAACCATCTGACAAAGTTTTTATCTAATAGACAATTAATAATAAAAATAATCTTCTTTGACATCCTTTTCCAACAATTAACTGACGTTACTAATTCAAATTTTCTAGGAGTTGACACAACCCTGCATTGCTCATAAAAAAAAATTTGACGCTAAAAAAATGTGACACAATTTACTGTTATACAATTATTTATTAAAATCATTTAGTTATATACTTTTCAAATTATCCTAATTATTATTAAACTTTTACTTATCTAGAATTTGGCGCATTTACCGGGAATTTTATAAATGTAGGTACTTTTTTGCATTTTTTATTTTATTTAAGTTAAAATATTACGTAAAGTATTTCTAGCTTCAAAAGTAATATTAATATTAAGTACGTAAAATTTCATAATAATTAATTAATACATAGAAAGATTCATGATTTTTGGAAACGAGGAATGATTTTTGAGAAATAATCATTTCTAAAATGCTAGCAAATGTCTTATCTCACAGAAAATTTACGCCTTTTATATTCCGGTTCTGTAAATGAAGATATCGATTTACAAACAAAAACATTCTAGTCAGATAGCTTAAATTCTTGTATTCTTGAAAAATGCATAGTCAACATTTGAAGTCTAGTAAAAATGTATAAATCTTCATTTGGTATGTACATTATGGAGCATTACTTGTTACTTCTTCGCCGGTCACACATACCATTAACACATTAGAATTTTCATTATTAAACTCTATTGTTTGACGCTTTCATTTAAATACCCAAAACGATTCAGTGATCTAATTTAGGTAATAAAAATAAACTTTGAATGTTTCTTATATTTTATTGAAAGTGGGAAAATATTGCAATATTTATTAATTGACTTGGAATTGGTTAGGGACTAAATGTGACGCATCTTTCCCGAATTCTGTTCCTCGTATATATGCAGAATTGATAGATATGTATTAAAGATTACTGTTATTTTGTTGATTAGTCTTTATCTGATCTTTGTCGCAATCCGTGAAATCTTAAAAATGCCACATCACCACATGAAGTTACTTTAGTACTTGTCTCAGGTACTTCGTTTAAAATATTTAGTGGCATATTTGAGATACTAAATGTCAATATAAGAAGATATGTAATAAATCAAAGCTTTTACATTGTAACCTTAATCGAAGACAGATGTAGCATGCACGCTGCGAACCAAAAAATAATTATACAACATGTCTACTGAGCTTATTATTGTTTTTAAATTAATTTAGACTAAACACAATATCTAGAATCTGTTACTTTAATGAATATCTATCAAAAACAAAAGCAATGACCAGAAAAAAGAATGGCAACATGTATATACGAATGAGCCTATTGGCACCCTAATTAACAGAATGACAGAACGGGTTTAAGATTATATACAGTGTGTCTCATAACAAATAAATAATCGGTTAAATGAGAAAATTTTCACACCGTTTCTGTACATTTACAAATCTATTTACAAAACATAATGTGTCCTGTTTCATCCCAGAACTATACATTTCTGTAAACTTAAAGAAGTTTAATTCACGATTTAAATTATAGTTAAATATCAATCAATAAAATGACTACTAGAATTAATTTAAATATTTATATATAACTTGTCCTTATCAATTTTTACTCTTGAAAAAACATATAAGTATATGGTGATCTCAACAAATTAAATACAATGTGCCCAAAAAATATTTATATAGAAGTTTAGAATGTTGCCAAGAAGGAAATTTAAAAAACATTACTATTTTCCCAAATATTTTCACACTGATTGTCCAAAAAATATACAAGACAATGATTAAAATTAGCAAAAATTTATCTACAGGAATTCAAAACACAGTGTATATATAATTGAGTTTTCCCACATGTAAGTATGCGTATGCCCTTTTACCAAAACAAAACGTCTATTCTTGCGAACTAAGTTCATTATGTAATTGTAGTAATTACGGTGTATAATCGCGAAATCCATATTTAAACGAGTATGAAATTGAAGAGGTAAGAGCCTGCACATTCTTATTAGTCTTCTCTTTGACTTGTAATTGGCAGGAATCCACTAGAACCTCAATCATGCAAAAAAATCGACGATAGATTGCTCAGATGCATCGCATCGACATAACTTGATGGTTCAGAATTATAATTTTGTTTACACGTAAATACCTTTCAGACTTTGAATACTTTTGAGAATTTAATAAAGCATAACGTCTTTATTTTTTAATTGTAAAAAATTGTAATTATGTAAACAGACAATTTTGTTTCTTAATAAACCGTTTTATTAAATATTTTAATTACATTCTTTAAAAAAATTATGAGGATTGACTCTAAAATATGTGTGATGATAATTACCTGATGAGTTGTTATTTAATGTTATATAAAAAGACTAACGTTTAGCAAATTATAATCAACTCATGATAATACTAACATAGTTAGCGAAACGTAGTATTTAAAAAGTGTAGTTTTTGTTAGTACGTACGATAGTCTTAAACTTTTTTGGATTTCTTTTTATTATAAAGAATTTAAAATTATTAAGTTATATAGTAGACTAGAAGTGACATCTATACATACACTATAAAAAATCTTCTGCAAAACTCCAACAAACCATAATTAACCGATTTATTAATTGAAGTGGCGCATTAAGTTGATTAGTTGAATGATGCCAAATTAGTTCAGGTCAACTTCACCAACAAACTAGAACAACTTTTACCCCTTTACCCGGCTATGGAAGTTGTGCTAGGACTTCCTCCACTACACTTAGTAGTGGAAAGAGACGCACAGTCCAAACTAGTATTAGACTCACAAAAACTTAAATGCCCTAGCAGAACATAACAAGATAATTCTTGAATGGGTGCCTGGGCATGAGGCCATAGAAAGAAATGAAGAGCCAGACCGCTTAGCTGGTAAATGAGCAGAATAACCTTTAATTGGACCACAACCCACATGTGGTATCTCCTACCAACATGTAAAGAGTATACTGGAAAAACAATTTAGGGAAGGAAATACTGTATGGAACTTCCGGGATTAAGATAGTCTAAGGCACTTATAGAAGGTCCACAATCTGCTGTTATGCCTAAATAGACGGGAGCTTAAAACTTTACTGACAGGACGGTGCGGGCTTAGAAGATATCTATTTTTCACAGGGATATCGGAGGATTCCCTATGTCGGACGAAACTACTCTGGGACCTGAACAGGGAAAGGGAATGGCACTTCGCTGTACGGTATCCTAAACCTTAAGAGATAGCAAAAGCTAACATCAGAACTATTCTAGACTTAGTCAAGAGTACTGTCTGATGTGAAAACTGGCGGGGCACAATAGGCCTAGACTGGCCTAGAGCCTGAGTGCAGGTGGGATCTCCCACGATTCAGCTAGAATAGAAAATAAAAAAACCCTTTACCACTCAGAATAACCGATAATCAGATTTAAAATTCTAGCTCAGAACAATTTCTGGATATGACCTTAGATGCTAGACTCCGCTGGAGAGTCCATAAAAAAATTGGTATTAATTAAATAAATGTATTGGCTCCTAGGATTGAATTCCAAGTACACCCTGGTACTGCCGAAACAGTGTCATTCATCGGGAGACCAGATTATTGATAAATTTGCCAATAGCCACAAAAATTGTTGTCGGCATCGAGGTTATCCAGCGGAAGATTCAAGCTATTTGAGTTGGTTCAGTGACTGTGTCAGTTTAAAGCATTATAGTGTACCTATATTATCAGATCCCAAAGCTTACTAGGGCCTTAGTTTTAAGAAATAAAGAAAAATTACTTATTGGTCTAATTAATCAGATTGTAATATTGCTAAAGACCCTAAAAAGGGCTTTAACAAAACGAAATTATCTAATACTTATTATAAAATACATACTCTGGTCTTAAGTTGAGCAATATTTTTTAACGCAAAGAATATCAATTCATTTAATAAAACCTAAAGTAAAAATCACACGATACAAGAGAAGACCCAAAGCTACTGAAAACAAAAATAACATTCCTTATAGGGATATAACATGATATTCTATTTATGAAACGGAATAATAAAGAATTATTACCAATTTTCAAAAACATTTTTGCCCATGAAAAGATCAAGATTAAGATTAAAATGAAATTATTGTGTAGTTTTAAGTATATCCCTTGGGATACTTTTATTTAATTTTAATTATTAAACGTATTTTTTCTAATTATTCGACAAGTGTTAAAAATATCTTAAGATATAATCAAAGCATTTGCATTAATATAATATCAATTTATTTATGATTTATTGAAATGACATAACGCTGGATTAGCTTAGGCATAGAAGTTTTTGCAATTATATAAATGAACACTTAGGTTCTCGGAACACCCATGGAGCTGAAATAATAGTTAAAAAATCTACCTTATTAAGATAAATACACGGATATTAGTAGTTAATGTACATACCTTTTGCCGAGATTGTTACAATTCAAATTTCAAGGCAACCTAATAACTACGGCAATCATTACAAACCAGATATATATAGGACCAAAAAGAAATAATTTCCAGATTGAAATGAAGAAACGATTTACAGGGTGGACTACTATAAAATGAGAACATGTTATATAAACATAAAATATCAAAAACAACTTTTTAAATAACTTAAAACAAATAAAAATCAGCACTTTATGTTCGTAATTAATTCTGTAAGTATTTTAAACCATTCACCAATTTTTAGACTTTTTGCGCATTCACTAAATTTTTACGAAATTTATCCGAAATCTTTCCAAATTCGTTGATTGTATATAATAAAAATTTCCAATCGGTCTTGTTTTAACTTTCTGCAAGTTCAATCATATTTTTATTCTATTCTATCTAAGTTAGGGTGTGATTCAAAGCCCACTCGTATTGAAGCTTAAAGCCAATTGTAACCCTGTTAGTTTCAACCCCAACAAGTTAATATTCCGGCAGTGGCATAGTACGTGTAATGGAGTTTCATACTCCTCTTCACATTTCCTACATAGGATATCGTCAGATATCTATAAGAGTTTTAGATGTCTTCTGAGATCGCAGTGTCCTAAGAGGCCTATTTTTTACTGCTATTGAATAGACCTTCTATAAATATTTTGTACTGCCTGAGTCCAGGAAGTTTCCACCAGAGCTTTTTTTGTTCTCTATTCAATTATCCGGCCAGAAACCCTTTAATATGTTAATACGAGATGTGTGTTAGAGTTATCATTTCTCAACACTCCTTCATATCCAGGCACCCATTTAAGGTAACCTTATTATGTTATGTCAAAGTCTGGAAAGAGTCCAATATTAGTTTGGACTGCACTTCTATCCTTTGCAATGCTCTAAGAGCTGCCTGATTGCCTGTCAAAATAATAATCCTTTGAATCATTTATCATGATCTGGCCACAAGCATTTATTGCTGTTGCTTCAGCCTGTATA
Organism: Neocrepidodera transversa; assembly: GCA_963243735.1. Taxonomy (NCBI): domain Eukaryota; kingdom Metazoa; phylum Arthropoda; class Insecta; order Coleoptera; family Chrysomelidae; genus Neocrepidodera; species Neocrepidodera transversa. The sequence goes on from OY725339.1 coordinate 7,926,122, forward strand.
AGACTTTAGGATTAGACTAATGGTCTTCACCGAGTTCGCATTGCAAGTCCCAGCTCCAGTGCTGTTTTGCATCTTTGAACCATCTGTATACGTCTGATTTATTTTGTATTTTCCTATCATCCTTTGCTTTTGGCCCTTTCCGATATTTTGATATCGAAACTTTTCTTAAAGTCATGAATAACTGGTATCCTATACGATTACAATATTTACAAACATTTTACATTAGTATATGGTATACCAGGTGTCCCACAATTTTTTTAACAGGTTATTACTTCAAAACAGATGAAGATAATTCAATAAAATTTGGGTTACAGTATCACCACAGCCTTTACTATAATGCCATTCTATAATAGTGTTAGTGAAGTCATCGGTGTAGTCATGACGTCATGTCATTTAAAATTTTTAAATATAACATGGGATCGTGTGATAGCTCATTTTAAAGGTTTTTTTATTCTGAATTCATTTATATAACACACTTGGTATGTAAAGCCTAATTATGGGGCATTATTATTTTTTTTTGATAATTATACAAACAATTTTGACAGAATAAATAAAAGAACTTTAATAAATACATTTAAACAAATAATAATGAATGAAGACAGTATTCTACAATTAATTTTGAAATGTAAAAATCTTGTGAAATCATAGATAACTACAATTTGAATTTAAATTTAAAAATGGGCGAAAAAAAAAATAATGCCCCATAATTAGGCTCTACATATACAAAGTGTGTTACATGAATGAATTTAGAATAAAAAAACCTTTAAAATGAGCTATCACAGGATCACATGTTATATTTAAAAATTTTAAATCACATGACGTCATGACTACGCCGATGATGTCACTAATATTATTAAGAGATGACATTATAGTAAATGCTGTGCTGATACTGTAACCCAAATTTTTTTGAATTATCTACAGCTGTTTTGGAGTAATAGCCTGTTAAAAAAATTGTGGGACACCCGGTATATGACTTTTTGTCATACTTTGTTAATGTATACTGTTTTTATTTTTTAATACCGGGTGTCCCACTTAACTTTTCGGGGCTTTGATCGCTTGTTAATGTATACTGTTTTTGTTTTTTAATACCGGGTGTCCCACTTAACTTTTCGGGACTTTGATCGCTTATTACTAAAATAGTTTTGGGAATAGATACATGCGGCTTTCGCCAATTTTCTTGAAATTAAAAAAAAAAAAAATTTCAATAATAGGATCTTTTATTGTACTTCTGGTTTGCCGGGAAATTAACACTGTGATTTTTAGAGAGGGCAACTTTGTTATTTTAACTCTGTATATTTTGAGCCTAACATAAGGCTCAATCTTTTAGCTTTCTAAACGTATAGTTTGTTCCACTTTCTCCAGAAAATATTCCCTAAAATTTAATTTAAAAAAAGATGTCGAATGTGTATTTTTATAATAATCTTTTTTCTTAAATGTCTTTACCTTGAGAGTTGGTAATGGTAATTTTATTGCCATTTATAATAAATTGCCTTACAAAATGCCTAACGTTGTTTATATTAAATAAATATTAGAGAATATTTTCCCTAGAAAGTGGAACGAACTATATATGTTTAGAAAACTAAAAGATTAAGCTTTATATTAGGCTAAAATATAATGGGTGTTCTATTTAAAATAACCAAGTTGTCCTATTCCTAAAAATTATAATGTTAATTTTTGGCCAAACCGGAAGTACGATAAAATATCCCATTATTGGGAAAAAACTTTTATAAATTTCAATAAAACTTGCGAAAACCGCTTGTATCTATTCCCGAAACTATTTGAGTAATAGCGATCAAAAGATAAGTGGGACACCCGGTATGTATCATCTCTGTCAACATTTTTGTTTTATTAAGTATAGAGAGCAATGCGAAGGTATTCATTGACTTTACAATGTCCGTTCGTCCGTCCGTCTGTCTGTCTATCCCAGCGATAACTCAAGAACGGTTTCGAATTTTGGAATTCTGTTTCCAGCAATAAATAGCTTAACTCACCCACCTATTATTTTCAGTGACCTAAGTCAACTAAAAACACCTGCCTGTCCGTCTGTCCGTAGCTGAGGAGCTTGCTGGGTTTATTAAATTACAATTCATATTTTATATTTTGTTAATTTTTTGGTCATACTTATTAATAACAATTTATACCAAAAAAATTACCAACCTTTCTATCATATCTACCAATACAGGCGTGGACTAATTTTAATTTATTTTTTACCAAAGTACTTGCACATAATGAAAATGTGCGCATTCACCATTATTTAGAAATGTCATAGAATATTTTAAAGTTTAACAAAATATTTCTTTTAGAATATATTTAATTACATTTTAGTGATCTCATTGTAAAATTAAAAACTGTGGTTTTATTTGACTGCATGCACTTTCGATTTTCAGACGATTTAACAATTTACCTTCGTATACCTAAAGGTATTTTTTTTCGTAGAACACATGGTATACGCACGTTGGTTGTGTGTGTGTGTGTATGTACTCTGCAAAATAGCGGTGTGCACTTTTAAACAGCCATATACGTAAAGAGAGATGACTATAAGTATATGGTATTCCCGTTAGATGAAGGCAAATTTATTGGTTAAGCAAAGTCTTAGGTAGGAACTTTAAATTAAAATGTCAATAGGTTTACTCTTCAAAAATCCTGAATTATTACTTGTTCGTGTAACTAAACATATACAATTAAATTTGTTTAAGCACTAAAGACACAATAAAATATACAGCATATCTTCTTTTAAATAAAATTTAAAAAGGAAAAATAAATAATTCTGAATCTAGATCTTTAATAGTTTTAGTTTATCACTATGTCAATCTTTTTGCGAATGGAATTGTAACTTAATACTAACCATGCAAACGGTCAGACAAGACCAAGCACGGATTTAAGGGGAGGGGGCGATCGCCCCACCCCAAATAGATAAAAATTAAAAAAAAACTCCATCAAAATAAAAAATTTAATTCATTATAAACTACGCCCTTTTTACTACTAAATAACACTTTGTAGTCAAACATGCATGTGTATTACAACTTCCCTGGAGGGTACCCGTTTCATTCAAAATGACCTCAAACCGCCCCCCTCAAATCAAGCGCCTGGATCCGTGCTTGGACAAGACCCATTTATTTTGTTGAAAGGATTGATAAGTCTGGGTTAAAGTGTCCAATACTTGGATAAAACGTGAGTCGGAATTTTATCCATACACTTTTAACTTGACCAAACATTCTTAATTTGATTCATACGAATATGAATGATGAAGCACAGGAATTCTTTCACTAGTCAAACTGTACCTGTACCTTTATTAATATGATTAAAAATACAAAGACTACCTCACCTTTAAAAGTAAAGCTTGCGAAATTAAGTCCAGTATTTTGAAAAACTCAACACTTTGGCATTTGAAAATCTTTGTTTTATATTTCAAAAAGATAATTTCCTTGAAGAAAATACAATTATTGCTAATAAAATCGATCAAATGGGCAATAAGCAACGGTCGAGAGAATTGGTAATAAAAGAGGTGGAGCCTGCTGTTTACGATACGAGCAAAATAATTGCGTAAAAGAGTTAATTATAATACGCATCGGTAACGAAAGCAAAGCCAAAGCCGAGCTAACCAAACCGAGCTATTCAATTCGAAGGCATTGGATATCAGCGCCTCTAATAGTTTTACGCTGTTGCCGCACTAAATTAAAAAATAAAAATTCTTTGACAGCCACAAAATCAAAAAATTGTTTTTTGGGTTCAGTTTGTTTTTTCATAATTTACAGATTTACAACTATCACAACTATTATCTGATTCCAGTAGGTTTATTGGAAGGAAGAATATAAATGAACCTAACATATTGCCCTGTGGCACTCCGGATTTGATGTGATAATGACTAGATAGTGGGCTATTTTGCCTTATTAAATAATTTATATCGGTTAGATCATATCGTCGTTGAAAAAGTGAAACCTCGTACCTGACATTTTTTCGGTTGAGCAGATACGTGGTTTCACTTTTTCAACGACGATATGTTAATATGAGATATTAATCATCGTTTACTTTATTTTAAAATCACTTGCGAGACTAAGACGTCTTTAAATACTCCGGTGAACTATTTCTGTTCTTTAATGGGTTTATGTACTTTATACATCTTGAAAGTTATACTGGCAGTTAGGTAATTTTTTTCAGTTCTTTAAAGAATATATTGCTCTAATCAGCAACTATCGATAGAGTTCATATCCCTGTAAAATTTTACGTCAAATATACAGGTCTTCACATGGTCCGACAACTAACGTTATAAAAACGCGATCAAATAACGCTGCACCTCAAAATTATGAAAACTTATTGAATCGTTGAAAGAAATCAAAGTTAAGCACATTTAATTTTTCTCAAGTTAATTGAAGAATCCATATTTATAAAGCTTTCTTTCTAATTAAGCATGCTTCCCATGTTAAAATCCATAAAAATGTAGTTACTTACTATTTCTTCCTGTTCCAATAATTCAGATTTATAAAAAATAAAAGGGATAAATTATTTTATAATATGAACCAGATAGTTAATAATAATAAATGCCTTTATTTACAATGTGTATTTTTAAGGGCGAGATTTAGCCTATGGCTATTCTTACATCTAACCCTTTGACATAAATTTAAGAATAAGACAAACATTTATAGGAGCAATTAAATATGATTATAACATAAAAGAATCACTCTATCCAAAAGTTTTAGTTTTAATTGTTTTTTAAAGATACTTATGGCTGAGGTAAGGGGGAGACTCATTATTGACTATTTTATGTAGGTACTTAAGGTCAGCAAGTTAAACTATGTCCTTAAGATGTAAATTGCCGAAAAAGCACTATTGTGGATTACCATTCAAATTAATATTGATGGACTGTAACTGAGTAAAAAAAAATATTGGTGCATTTTATCTATACATTATAGTAGTTTACATTAGTGTACCTCGTGAAAAATTGTTTCTTATCCTAACTTGAAAATGAAGCATTATCGAGATATTAGTAAGAAACGTGTTTTCGGATTTGTTTCCAGTTATGGCCAAAAATCTTGAGAACAGTAGATCTAATCAATCTAATATATCCTGATCGAATTTTACTTTTTTTCTTTAGGCACGACCATATATACTGTTTGTGTCAATTGGAATATAATTTTTTGGGTTAAAGATAAGTTTTGTTTTGTTTGTGGATCGCATATGTTCAACAAAAGTGCTTACCAAAAATAACCAAAAACATTTTAGTGACTTATGAGCATTATTTTGGACTTCAAACGAGATATATTGATAAAACTTTGACTCCAAACTCAGTCTGTGGTACATGTTTCGTACCATATGAAAAATTTCTGCAAAAAAAGATCTTGATACAAGTTATTTTAATTTGAAGTAAATTGGACTACATTCAAAATGTTTTTTTTTGTTTTTCAAAAATATGTGCTACTGCTACTGCTTTAATGTTTTCATATAGAAAACAACAAACGTGGAACATATTACTTGTACAGCAGATTCACTGTGATCAAAGTGATCCAATCCTTCATTTATTATAAGTTATCTTATCTAATTTGAATAATATCTGTTGGAACACTCGATCCTTTTGGCTTCATCATTAAATTTGCTTGGTATCAATTTGGGAGGAAACATGTCATGGCGAAAAAAGCTTCCCAAAAACTTAACATACTGTTTCGCAGCAGGGCTCAAATTTTACCATTAGTGGAATACTGCTCCCACATCTGGATCTCTTCTCCTATGCATACCTTGTGGCTGCTTGATTCTATCTAGAAAAGAGCTATCCGCCCTATTGGAGACACAGAACTGACTAAAAATACTGAAAGTTTGCAACAAAATGACTCTCTTTACTTTTGATTCCTCCTAGAAAGAAGAAATACCCGTCGAGTTGATATGACTCATCCATACGAAGTCTAACTTTGTACCAGCCTATTCAAGAACTCGTTTGTCTGGAGAACGTCATCACTCTGGAATGACCTTCCTGAAACCGTGTCTCCCAGTGAGTACAATCTTTAGCGATTCAAATAGAATGTGAATCGCCATATTCTCAACAACATTAAATGTTTGTTTAGACTTTAATATTGACGTTTTTGACAGCAGCAGTGGTACCAACTTAAAATGTACTATGGAATATATAAAGTTAGTATAGAAAGGTTTGGTAATTAATGTTGTTTTATGCTGTTTTATAGATCATTTTGACGAAAAATTGCCTATCAATCAGACAGGTTGTTATTTTAATTTCTTTACGATTCTTCTGCAGTATCTTTAGCGTCTATTATTTTCTTATTCGTTTGGCAACATCGCTGTAATGGTAATGTAATGAAAGCAAAGTGGTGGGCGCGCATAGTGACCTAGTCTGCGCAGTGCGCTATGCGCTGTTACGGATCTACGCGGGGGAGTAACAAAGCGGTGAACAATCGGGCATGTGCTGCACCATCACCGGCTCCACGTCGGCTCGCCGGCTCGGCCTCCTGCCTTGCGGCTGCTAATGTCGTATGGTTACGCGGTAAAATCAATAGCAGGACCGCATTCAATAATATACATTTTAATTTTACTAATCCACTAAAATGAGAAAAATTTAAGAGAGTGTATAGAGGTTCGTCTAGTCGGACCCGGTGAAAACCCAATAGGTCCGTCCAAGCGCCTAATACGTTAACTTGAAAATTTGATTATTCGTCATAATGATACGGTGTGGCCTAATGCTAGCGTGTGTACGAGTTAGATGGTCAAGACTTCTTTTAATAAAATAAATTAAAATACACAGGTTAGATTTAGATAGTCAAGACTTCTTTTAATAAAATAAAGTAAAATACACAGGTTAATTACGCTGCATGGCTCTCTAGACTCTTATTTTTTCATCTTTTCTTATATTTACTTCAAACTAAATCCTAACAGCCGATTGACGGATCTTTTTTAATTAGAAACGATATCCGTCAAGACGGACCTACTGGGTTTTCACCGGGTCCGACTAGACGGACCTCTAGACACTCTCAAAATTTAAGAGGAAAATAGAAATATTTGACAAACATCCCCCCACCTTAAAATTTTCCTACAGAATCATAGTCGGTTCATTTAGAACATATTTACTGCTATGTATTGAAATAATATAAGTTAATTATCTAATAACTAAAATTCAATGCTTCAGTGTGACACCAGAAACAAAAAAAATTAAGAATAATAAAAGATCCAGTGCCTAACTTCTGGGGTGGGGGGCAATCATTTATATGCTCAAACAGTTTTGTAATACTTTTAGTTAATTGTACATTTATATGACTGTTATGTATATGTTAGTTTTTTTTTCTTGTTTGACTATTATTTACATGTAGATAACACTAAAAATTTAAATAAATATATTAAATATCAATAAAAGTTTAAATTTATAATCGCAAAAAAATCATAAAAATGTTTGGGGATAATAAGATACAGTTGATACAATTTACAAATTATGTGTATTTTACAATTATTAAATAAATTAATTAAACTATGAATAAATTAATTGCCAATTAATACTATTACTGAATAAATGACTATTTTTGCACTTATTAGGATACATTTCCCATTAAGATTAAAAATGTGATAAATAATTTACTTTCATAAAAAATAAAGCATATCTAAACAAAAAAAGATAATATTAAAAAAGTATCGAGAAAACGTGGACATTAAAAAATATCGCAAAATTTTGCAATCAAAATTAAAAATTTAATGGCATATAATTATTTAGATTAAAATTTCCCATAATTAAAATAGTACTTGACATTCGATAATTGCGACATTTTAAAAATATAATTTAACAGGAAATACATTCTTTAAACATTTCTTTGATGCATTTATATATATACAGGATGTGGCGAAACTATTTATTTTAGAAAAGTTTATCAAGGAAATATACATACAGGGTTCTTCACGTTTAGTTGAGTCGTGAAATATTTTCAGGTATTACACGAATAATCCATAATTATTTGTAAACTTTTCTCCAAAATTATGTGACTCAATATATACCAGAGGATTGTACAAAGGAAACTTTTTGGTTTTTCATCTTTATACTTATATAAAATAAACGGTTTCTGCAAAAAACCGGAATTTTGATGCTTATTAGAAAATTTTAAAATTTTAGAAGAATTAACAAGAAAAGAACTGCTGAAGTGTCAACAAATATAAATTGAAATAATTTTATGTTTATATAGTATAAAGGAATTTATTCCAAAGTATAAAGGAATTTACTCCAACCTCCACACCCTCCACGCAAGGGCAGTTCGTTAAAAAGCAAAAAAGAATTAAACATTCAGAGAATGAAGTTACAGTCTTGAGATACCTCAGAGCGTATCCAGAAAATTCTTTAACAGATGTGGAACAAGATTTTGGAATAGTGTTCCAGTCCTATTCATTTTTATAAGTAAAAAACGTGATGACCAAAGAAGAGTTGATTTTGTGAATCTATAACACTTAAAATTCAGAAATACGAAGATTTCTTCAAAACCTAACTTAGACATTTAAGAAGAATGAAATGTTTAACCAGCATAACTCTCATTATTAGATGATACTTATCTTCAAATATCTCGTGAAAATCAGTTTTAAGGTTGCTGAAGTTTTAATGTTTTTGATGCAATAAAAAATGACAGTACACAAGTGCTATATTTTTATAATGCAAATTTGAATGGTAAAGTTATTGGTGATTGGACGGTGAATTTTGTTTCAAATTTCTTTTCAATTCAGACAAAAGATATCTCGAAATTTTAAAAAAATATTTACATTTACAAAATCTAAACTGGAATCAGCTGTGGTACCAACACGACAGATCCACACCTCATAGTAGAGCGCTTGTAAATAACTTATTACAAAATCACTTTTAGGAACGCAAACAAAAGACCCCAAAGCTCGATATCACTTCATTAGTTTTTTTTGGGAATTGTAGATTCCAAAAATGCAATACTATGTTACTTTTAAAATAACAAAGTTGGAGTCCGTTTCTAGTGTAATCGTAAGTTAGAGATCACTGAAAATATTTCAGCTGAAACGAGCTCTTGAATATATAGCCTCAACTCGTCCTGAAGGATCCTGTTGATTGATATATTTACTCTATATAAAAGTTTTTCATTTTATGGCAGTTAATTATAAAAATGTTAATATTTTTCATTTATAAGCAAAAAATGGCTTCCAAATATTATTATTTTCTTGCAAAATTTAGCGAAATAATTTATTTAAATTTGATAAAAAAAATAAAAAATGTGTATTTTTATTTAACTTGTGCGTTTATGTTCTTAAAACTTGAACTAGTAAATTTATTTAATTATTATTATCATTTTGCCTGTTTTAGGTTTATAATTGTAAATTTATAAACTGTGTAATTAAAATTGTGCAGTTAACAGCTCTGATGAAGGTTTACTAAATTAATCTGAAACGTTGGTCAACAGGTACTAATTCTGACAATCCTCACCAAAAGATTTTTTTATTAGAAAAATAATTAATAAATTTTGTACGAAGAGGGTTATATCTTGAAAGGTGTATTTGTATAGTGTATAAATTTTTTGATACGGATCTGTAACGTGGGACCATACCGCCGTGGATGCTGATCTGGGCACTGAACGGTGACTCGCTTACGCTATTTCCTTACCTAGTTTGCATTCAAGATGCTTGAAATGATATTTATATCAAGAACTTGCAGTGTTGTGCTCTCACATAGGTTTAAGCTAAGCGCCACATATTTCAGCAGGAAAAAAAAGAATAATAAAATAAAATATGTGGCTTGACCTCACCAGACTTACAGTCGTTTTATACACCTACATAATTAGATTATTCTATTTCTTCTTGCATAAGACCGCATTCGGTTTGAAAGTTGCTAACAGAAAAATAAACCATAAATAATAGAACAATCTATTTAATTGGGCAGAAAGTTATTTTTGCGAAATACCAATACAAAGAGATAGTATTTTAAGATCATAAAGCATTTTTATAAGCGTTTCTATGATATAAGCTTACTTAAGGCGTAGACCTGAATTGTTCACAAGGAAAATTTATAAGAATGGCAATACAGAGAAAAATAAGTTTAGAATGGAGAACAAGGCCATACCCAGATAAAAAAAGTTGTGCTATTTCATATTGAAAAAAATTATGTTAATGATTTAAAAAATACTTCAGAAATCGTACAGCTAGTATTAAAATTATTTTACAGGGTGTTAACAATACCTACATGTCATCTGAGTTCTACGGAATATTGCTTTTAAACAATATTATCACAATTAAATATTTTCAGTTTCCTTAGAGCTTGAATAATGTTAAAAAAATCTTTCGACGTACGAATTTTCTTAGAAAAATTCGCAACCGAGAGAAAATTTACAGAGAATAATTCAAGCTCGCAGGAGATTCGGTACGAAAATTTTATAACAATTATACCAACAATTATTTTAAAAAGAAAATATAATTTTTGACAGTTTAGCAGAAGTTTATTTTGCTTTAGTGTTTATATTCTAATAAAATCACACAATATTATAGTACTAGGAGATAGGGAAAAATGTATGTGTTATATTGTGGCTATACGACATTATTTATCATTTATATTTTTCATTTTTTGTACTTATAAGTAGGTAACTCCATTATTGATAAACCTACATATACCTATATTGCATTTTAAGTAGTTTTAATTTTTTTTTATTTTTCCTTTGCCCTAGTAAAAAAAGTAGGAATTCTAGGCCTGAAGATGGCTTTTTAGCTGAAACTGGCTGCCTCAAACCTTTTAAAAATATATATATATATATGATTATGGTACATGATTTTAAGTTTCATTTAATGATTAACACTTTCCTACATTTGAGATATGGATAACTTATTGGATTAATTTATTAATAATATATATAATATCAGAAAACAAAACAGAAAAAAAATCAGAAAAATGAGAAAAAATCAGAAGGGTCAAAAAAAAAGAAAAACTAGAAAATATTGGGAAAAAAATGAAAAATAAAGTTGTAAAATACGGAAAAAATCAAAAAAATTGTAACAAAGCCGGAAAAAAATGCTAAAAATCGCAAAAAAAAAACCAAAAAAGAAGTCGCAAAAAAACGCAAGACATCGCACAAAAAATGGCAATAAATTGCAAGAAGAAATAGAAAAAAAGAACAATGAAAAAAATGAGGAAAAATTGGAAAAAATCAGAAAAAACAAAAAATTAAAAAAACGTGAAAAAAGTTAGAAGAACCGAAAAAATAAAAAAAAATCGGAAAATATAAGATTGTAACCATAAGCATTTTTTTTTAATAAAAAAATCGAAAAAATTGAAATAAACGCAACAAAATCCCAAAAAAATGGCAAAAAATAGGGGAATAAGAAAAAATTATAAAAAATTAAATAACAAAAGAAAGAAATAGAAAAAAATAACAATGATAAAAAAATGAGGAAAAATTGGAAAAAATGAGAAAACATTGCAAAAAATTGAAAAAAAAAATATAATGAGAAAAAATCGGAAAAAACAGAAAAAAATCAGAAAAATGAGAAATTATTAAAAGAATGAAAAAATCAGAAAAAATGGGAAAAAACGTGAAAAAATTAGAAGAATTGAAAAAATCGGAAAATAAGAAAAAAAACAGAAGACACTGGAAAAAATTGAAAGAAAAAAAATTAATTCGCAAAAAAAGTAAAAAAAAACAATAACAACCAAAAATCGGGAACAATTGTAATCATAAAAAAAAATTTAAAAACCGGAAACAATCGTAAGCATACAAAAATTGAAAAATCGAAAGAACTTAATTAAATCGCAAAAAATCGAAACAGAATCCCAAAAAAAATGCAAAAAAATCAGAGGAATAAGAAAAAAATTGGAAAAATCAGAAAAAAATCAGAAGAAATTAGAAGAATCAAAAAAAAATCTGAAAAAATAAGAAGCAAAAAAATTGGAAAAAAATTCAATATAATTTTTTTAATATTTTATTATAATTCTAATTATATTTAAGTGATTTTCGTAATGAACATTATAATATTTATTAGCAATAAATTTTTCCACCCTGTATTTTATTATCACAAAGCTGTATAACAAAATCATTTTAATTTATCAAAAGAAATATTTTGTACCCTGTATAGTTTAAATTTTCTTTATGCAAATATATTTTAATGAGTTTATATTTTTAAATAAAATAATTAGAATATTAAAAAATATTGATTCGACAGAAAATTGTTTCTTATTACTAACAATTATTTTTAGAATAAGTTGTTTTTATTATTCAATTCAATTTAAATACGCTAATAAGAATTTTAATTATGAATAGGTGTTATTACAACTTTGTTGTTCGTAAAAAATTGATTAGAATATATGGAAAATAATAAATTATGATATATACCCAAAATATTCTATGCTTTAAAAGAAGTTAATAATATAAAAATATTAAAATATAATAATAATTAATAATATTTTTTTCCATATACAAGTAAAATTATAGTAACTAGTTAACACTATAATGAACTTTAATGCAATTAGGGCTATTATTCCGCTGAAATACAATTATAAATAATTTATACCTACTAGTGATAATTATAATTTTTTTTTATTAAAATTCTTCTACAAAATCTATTTAAAGAGATACATCATTTATAGGCGGTACTTTATACTTCATATTCTTGGAATTATAATGGTATTGTTTCTAGATAATTTATATCCAATAATTATGATTTCTATGGTATCTGATTTACATATAAATAGCTGAAAGTTATCATAAATAAATAATTTAAAAATTTCGATTAATTTGGCGTCATCACACAGAAAATTTACAACTATTTTTTGCTATAAATCTTAGTTTTTATGAACAGCGGTATTTTTTATATTTATGTCTTAAATATAGAAAATTACAATTATTATTATAAATTCACTGTGGGTATACGATACATATGGTAGGTACTATATTTTCTACGACATTCTAATTCGTGTTAATATATACTTCATGTGTCCGATTTTGAAATACTAAGCAGAAAATAATTTATACTGGTTATGCCAAGATTCTTTGAATTCGTAACATCGGTTTTCATAGATAAACAGGTGTGTTATTTTCATTTTCTTCAAACTAAATGAATGTTATTATTAAAGTCATGGCAATTAATTTTTAGAAAAACCGTATAATTTCGTAATGGAACGGTTTAAAAGGTATTCTCGTGGCGCACCACAAGAAGTACCGCCAAGTCTGATTTGACATTCGTATTAACAACATTTTACGATCATTTTCTTGCAGATACCAGAGACCAAATGTGGTACTGTGACTTAACTTTAAAACCCATAACTAAGAAATATGTTTATTCTAGAGATTGCCGACGTTATTGCTTGGCATATTCTTACTTTAATATATACAAAGTGCATACAATGTAAATAAGCGAAGTAACTTATTACGAATTATTATTGTAAATATAAATCTCACTTTCTAGATTTGCATCTAATAATTATTATCCACTACACAGATAAATATTATTCATTAGAGAGGTATAATTACTTAGTTAATCAATGATCAAAGACAAAATATGCATTGCATATGTTCTAAGAAAAGTGTCAAGCTAATCAAGAGTGAGAAATAATTAAATATTCAAATGATGAATCATAGGTTTAATCACTTTTTCGTTTCCACAATATTTTTAGAAGAAATTTAAATATTGTGATATATTTTTATCAATAAATTTAAAATGTCACTAAAAAAAGTTTCGCCTTAAACAGCCATTTTCATTTCGAAAAAATTAACGAACATAATATTTAAAAATTGTAATTATGATGTAAACATGAGGGATAACGAACTAATATAAATCCGAATGTGGTGAAGATTTCTTGAAATGATATTTCAATAGAAATAAACGACTAAGGATGGTGTACACACTAAATTTAAGATGAAGAGTGGAAAGAGTACGTCCTTGTGTAAAATTAAAATCATTTATTAAAAATTTGGCTGAACGCTTTCGGCTTATAAAGCCATAATCAAAGCCTTCGTTAATAAAATACCACCACAAGCAATCTTAACAAACACTACATTTACAAAGTAAAAATGTACAATATTATGCCAACGTTGGATTAAAATCAACAACAATCCATAGTTTTACGAAAAACCAATACTTGATGTCGAAATTTATTTTTAAGATCTTAAATTAGTTGTACACACGGCATGGCCGTGACAAGAGTGTTAAGATTTCTTGTGGTGGTATCTTATTGACGAAGGCTTTGATGATGGCTTTGTAAGCCGAAAGTGCTCAGCCAAATTTTTAATAAATGATTTAAATTTTACACACTGACGTACTCTTTCCATTCTTCACTTTATTTTAAAAGAGACCATAACCAGCCAGAAAAAAAAACAAATCTTTTAAAGAACATTGAAAACTGAAAGAATAGAACATTACTGTAATTATAGAATTGGGAACTATGTAGGTATGAATAGGGAGTTATTGAACACACTCACTTAAAGTAATGTCTTATTCCTCTAATGGCTTACTTAAATTAGACCTTATTTCTGATATTAAAAATTGAATTATTCGAACACGATGCTTTAAAATCGGTCGGATCCATGACTGATCTAAAGTTGCTTTGATAAATCGTAACTTTAAACGATGAATAATAATCCGGGTATTTGGAATTTAATTGCTCATATTGCACTTCTGGAAAATGTTTGGTTAAAAAAGTCTTCAAATCCTTTGGTTTTCAGCTTCAGTAGATAAAGATATACTCCAGGGGTCGTTATGACCTCGAACAATTCCGTGTCAGCCGCTACACTTTACTTGCCCCCCCCCCCCCCTGGAATGCTGCTAGGATGAGTTCATATGAACAGAAGAAAAAAATTAATAAAATTATCAAAATAAAAATAAACCTTTTATCGTTTCTGAATGATACCAAAATTACCAAAATTCGGAGGAGGGTGTGTAAAGGCACATCTTCTAGGTTGGTGTTGACGGTTCTGGACTTCACCACAATTGGAATTGGCTTCGCTTCCTTCAGCTTGACATGTCTCTAAAGATCCAGGGGATTGCCACTGAAACTCCAATTAGGACGACCACGGCATCTCGGACAAGCCAGTTATTTCTAACCTTGCTGATATTTTTTGCTACTTTTTTTTTGAATGGACGAAGTTCTTCCAATGTGTTGTTTTCGGGGATGGTACATTTTAGTTGACCGGGACGAAATAGGGGAACATTAATAATATGAATAATTTGACGGGCCAGGAGGTGATGACAAATTTAAGATTTGAATTAGGGGACCTTCCATGGTTAATAAATATTTTCATATACCAGATATAATTCTAATAGATGCTGGAAAAAAAGTTTACGTTACTGAAAACCCATACAGTCTCACTCATAAGTAAATAAGATTCAGCTACCTGCGAAGGAGTTGGGAACCGCAAAAGTAAACAATCTTTGGAGGTTTTTCTCAGCTGGCAGCTGTAAGGGATATAAAGTCAGCTTAAATTTTTACATTAATCGAATGCAATTAAGCGAAGGCAGTATTTTGTTAAGGTTCCCTTATTAAAAAAAATCTGCGCACGCGTAGCTGTCATTAAAAGGTCTATCTTAATATATTAATGCAAAGTTCATATAACGTGTTCAATAACTCCCTAGTAATGTTTGAAATTAACTTATCCTCGAAATAAAATGTCTTAAACACCAAACCAGATAAAAACAGAACCACAATTTGAAATTACAATTTTGCTTTTTCTCAGAGCTTTCTTTGTTTAGTAATTTTTCAATTATTTTCCTAAGAGTATTTCTATTAGATATAAACTGTTCACCTTTATCTTTCTACTGTCTTGGCAGTTTTATTTTTAGGTATTTTCTAAACTTTATTCCAACTTCTTGCCTATTATAACCTTGCTCTTTTGAAATATCCTTATACTGGAACTTTCCACCTCTTGTTTATTTTTACACAATTTAAAAAAATAAATTGGTAACACCATGATTTTAAATCTTATACTGAAACTAGTTAGCGTTTATTATTTTTAATATCAAATATATGTGGTCCTACTGTATTTTTGGTCAGTTCTCTAAAAGTTGCACTTAGAATTTTTTTACGCAATAACTTTTCTAGGAACACTGTCTTTTTCATTGCATTAAAAACGATCTGTATGCTACGTTTTTCTAAGAACTTTTTTAAACGCCTTCTGCGTATCGATAAACACCATGTGATTATCGTTTTGAATTTCTATATCAAAACGCGGATCTTCTGTTTTGTTAATAATCTTATTCCTCTTTTTGAAATTTCTCTTGTGTCTTATTACGTTGTACGTTTAGTAACAACATTGTTAAAATTGGATGTCAATTTAAGCCTATCGAGTATTTTAAATCGCCTACGTCTTACAAATAATGTACCTTCATGAGAATAACAAATGGTTCCGATAAAATCATGACAGTGCTTTTATTTTATAGATTATAAAACACCTTCATTCCTTGTTCATTTCGAGTGTCAAGGCTCATTACCGCAGAAATATATTTTATAAATCCTTATTTGAAGACCATAGAATGGTAAAATCTGTGCAGATAATCTTGTTAATTATCTAGAAGTTGTTGGAATTTAACCAACATCAATAAAATTTATGTATTTTAAAAGCATTTAGTTATTTCATATAGATGACTTACTTCTTATATATTTATTTTACAAAAATACATTTTATCAATTTTCAATACCAGATTTATTTGAAATTTTGTTTAAATTAAAAAAATTCTTTTTGTGAAAATTTGGATTTTACCTTATTTTAAATGTATATACTCAAATGTAATCTTGTTACATCAAGCGCCAACTATGAAGATATTGTGCAGATCCTGAAATCCGTCGTACAAGACCCATAATGCGCGGTTTATCTCTTCTTAGTTTGCGCTTTCTGTAAACAATTTTACCTTTCAACTTTACTGAAACTTCCAAGTTTAACGCACACTTTTTTTAGAAACTTCAGTATACTACAAAAAAAAATACATTAATGTATTTAAAGAGAATGAAAAAAAGGAATTAATTTAAATTTTTTCGACCTGTATCCTGAGCGAGCTGTTTTCGCATTTCGGATTCATCAACCAGGATTCCAGATCAAATAAACTTTAAATATTACCGAAATATAGGTAAAAGTATAAAAATATTTTAGTGTGTGAAACTAATAATTTATTTCCCTTACTCGTTTACAAAATTAGTGTGAAAAAAAATTTATAAGAACAATTAAGATTGCGTGAAGAGTATTGTTTAGTGGAGACAGTGGTAAGGAAACAATAATTTATAACACTCACAGTGTGTTATTATATTTTTTTACAAGTATTTACTTTCGTTTTTTGATGTGAGCCTTGGGCAAATCAAGATCAAAACAACGAACGGCTCTGATGTATTATAAAATGTTTTCTGTAGATAATAAATTAAAGTGAGACGGCAGTATTGTACATAAAATTTTATACTTTGATTTATTACCCTCCTGATTGAACAGATTTCAACACATAAATCAATATTGATTGTCGACCATCCACATTTTTTTCTGTTATATTGTCTACGGCAATTTGACTAATGAAGCTATTTACCATTTAGCATCGGTAAACAAACAAAATTTATTGTTATGTTTGAATTTCATCTTTACACTTGAGCTAAGTAGTAAAACGGATCAATTTAAACTTTAGATATGTAGACGTATCGACACGTACAATCTGCACAAATCACATTTTTAAATCATTTGACGGATCGGTATTATATGTACACCAGGTGGCAACGAGATAAGGTTATACTCAATAACTTTGTTAATTTTTATAGCTTTAAAATTTTGAACATTTATATATTTTTATTGGTTCATGTCACAATTACCGCTTCCAGTTTTTCCGGAAGTAAATTTATTTTTTAATATGATTTGTATAATCATGTAAACTATTATGTGTTCCTGACATAAACAATTAAATCTGAGTGGCAAAAATCTTCTACATATTTACCTCTAGTACTTTGAAACGACTTACAAACGCATATAAATAGCTGTATAATGTCTTTGGTACATAATAAACTATATTATTTACCCTCTCCGTCATATATTTTTCAATGTAAAACATTTCTTTACGAGGCGCCAATACCATACGTTATCTTGCCTGAAATCGTTTTAAATATCATGAAAAAAAACCCACATATGTCGAGTTGTTATATTAGGCGAGTTCTCGTCCAAAAACGAATAATTATGTTTTATGGCGCTTTAACCTGTTCTGGGCAGAAAAAAATTAGACTACGATTACTTAATATTAACCGGAAAATACGAAAAAAGTAATTTTTACACGCAATTTATTAGAATTTTCGTTAGGTAATTCTCTAACCGGCAACCACAAAACTCACGTGGTATGCGGGCCTCTTATCTGCTGTCATAAGAAGTGTTTAAGAAGAACAAAAAATGAGACTAATTTGTGGTTCACCTATTTTACGCCCTTAATATATAAATTTTGAGGATTTGAAACATTTAAATTTATTCAAATCTCTTTCATAAAACCAATATTTTAAACCTTAAATTTTAATAATAAAAAGGTAACTTGTTACTTTAAAAAAATTCAAACTTTGATAAATCTTTTCGAAGTGTCAAAAAAAATGTTGATTAGAAGAGTTGTTCTAAACCTCACATATTCATAGTAATTTTGAATCCACTGCCTACGGTTATTTATATTCAAGTCCATCATTAATCTCAGGAATTTGGTTTTTTCTCTTTCAATTACTCGGAGTATTTCATCTGACTACGAGAAGATGATTTGTAAGACGACATTTAAAGACGGTTAGGCTAATAAGTTTTGTGGTTAGCGTAGAGAGCAGTCAAAACTTATGAAGATTTTTTTTTCATGTAAAATGTTAACCAGATATGATTCAATAGAACAGTTATTTTAATAGATTAATATTTTTAGTTTTTTGAATAGAGAAGTATCTTTTTAAAAGACGATAATATTAAATAAGAATTTAACTATTATATTTTTATTTAGAATTTGGTAGACAATTGCAAGTTTTGTGGAAAATGCAATATTTATTTAAGCCTAAATTAGTTACAATCCCAAAAATATGTACCAAATATTAAGTTCCTAATGAGTTTAAACTAAAATAATTGTACAAAATTCAAACATCAAATATTTATATTAATTAAATTAATTAAAATAGGTAACTTAAGGTAACAACAGATAAGAATATTTACAAATAAGTGACATATATGAAAACCAGAATCATGAGATTAATAAAAATAATCTTGATAATAGATTAAATATAATTTTATTTTTGACATTTTTAAAATATTTATATAAATAATTTTGACTTTGTTCCCGAGGAGGTAGAACTATGGTTTATAAGAAAATCTAATTTTACTCTTTTATTTACTTTAATAATGATATAAAATCAAAATAAAAATTATAAACATTTTGACCCTGTCCTGATGATCTAGACAAAAACTAATGGGAAAATCCTGACATAGATTTCGACGCTCTAGAATAATGTAGACTGTCAAAAATGTCAATAGAGAAAAGCTACAGACAGACAGATAGCCCATTGGCCATTTCGTATAATGAATTTTTTCATTAAAAATACGTTTGCAATAGAAAAAACTAAGTCTAATTATTTTTTATAGAAAGACTATAGAGATCAGACTAGAAAAAAACATGTTTTATTAAAACAACTAAAAAGAAGGGATAACAAACCGATCTATAAACTTCAAGAGAAAAATGAATTGTAGAAAATTCAATCGTCATAAGACAATCCCGAAGACTTTCACTACTTAGATAGGACTTAACACGAGTCTGAGATGAGAGCGCGTTGAGACCTTTTTGAAAATTATTTGGGCGATACCGAGACCACATACGGTGAGACCCGAGAGTCTCGTTTCTGGTTTCATTCATATTTCTTCACAATTTTCACTGAATTTCCGAGAAAAATAAACTAACAAGCAGTATAAACATTTATTATTTTTATACTAAAAAAAAAGGTCTGCATAGGTTACGATACATTTACGAAATCTAAAATCTGGAAACCATCTGTGAAATATTTTATTTTATAGTTTTGGACTTCAGGTGCAAGTAAAGTGATGATACATTAAGTGAAATTGAACCAGTTAATAAACTGTGTTTAATAAAAAAATACTTCGGTTGCATCAAAATATAAAAAAAAAATTAAATTTGAAATAATTAATGATGAGAAAAAAGCAATATGTTTAGTGTATTAAAAATCTAGCTTATAAGCAAAATAATTAGCAGAAAAGACAATAATACGAAAGGAATGAAAAGACATTCATTAACTGCTCATCAAAAGGCCTACGAAGAAGAATTAATAATGGGATTTGACGAGACGAGACAAACGGGTACGAGACGAGACCGAGACTTATTTTTTTCTCAACTAACGAGAACGGAGACGAGATTTTTGAAGTTCTCGTCTTATCTCGTCTCGTGGGAAGCCCTATACTTAGAAAGAATAGTAAGACAGTAAGATATCACCAGTACTAAAATACTCCGATTTATTCCGCAAACAAATATATCTTATCTTGAACTTTTTATTATTGTTTGGTCGACTTTAAATAAATAATTATTTTGTTTTTTAAACTGTAAACGTAAAACTAAAACAATAAGGATTAATTGATGTATTTACCAGCCGAAGCAATGTTTACGAGCTTCAAAAAATGTTTTCGATAAGTGAAACACTATATTTTTTCTACAACCCTGTTTGTATCATAATAATATACTAAAAAAGAACAATGAACATATATTTTATTTTAAATTAAAAATTACAGAATCTCTTTAAACATTACTCATGATTTAAATATTGGTTAATTGTTAATTCGATGCATTCTAATTATAGAAATGATTCCTCTCTTTGTTTATTAATTATTAAAATCGTCAAAACATCATATAAAAGGGCGGGAAATGATTGAAAAGATTAATTTAACTTTCGTCACTAGAGACGAAAGTTAACGTTATGAGAATTTCTCTCATTCCCGACGGAAATAACGTTTTCGCTGAAGGTATTCAAAATCACATCTTTTTGTAAAGGTTTGTAGAAAAAATTATTTATTAGTAACTGAATCATCTTGTAACACTATTTTTTTCGAATTCAACTCACCATATGAAACTACGACAAATAATTATAATTTACCCATTTTTGAACATGATTTCTAATATTTACCAAGAATTCGTTTAACTTTTTTCAAGTTTCTGAATGAAACTTTATTTTTTTTTAACTTTAACTATGACCAGTTTTTAAAATCTGGTAAAAAGAATAGATGAAACCTTAAATTAACTTTTAATGAAATTATGCATAAAAGTGAGTTACATTTTTCTTGAATTTTCCTAAAAATAAATTTTTATTGAAAGATAATCAAGGATTAAAAATTTAATTTTGGACGCTTTAAAATTTATTCAAAATTAATTTTTAATTTAAATTAAGCATGATGTTTTTCGGTTTGTTCTCAGTGGGTTGACTTTTGTCTTCCGTGTGGTCCACCATCTTTAATCAAGGCAACACTATTATCAAATTAGTTCGATAAAATCAAAACACTGCTTTTTAGAATTCCTCTAATCATTGTACCGTCGTGACTATGCGAATAGTTAGTAATAACTATTTGTGATCAAAGATAAATACTTTCTAAGGAGTAAAATATTATTTTTAGGTGAATTACCAATTTTGGCAATAGAAAAAATAATAAATTATAAATTTCTCCATACACTGAGAAAATATGCTTATTTAATTTATTTCCTGAATAGTCTATTTTTTTGTGGAAGAATTAAGGATAATTTGTACCTATCAACATTTCTATAATAAATCTCCTTATAGAATCTCTTAAAAACATTTAAATGATATTAGACAACAAATATCCCAACAGCTATTAATTTATATACTTACTAACCATTTTGGACAGATGGCCATCTTCCGTGTGTGGTATCAGTAGGGTCAGACCTACTGGGTGATAAAAGAGATGCAAGTATCATAAATAAAATTGGTGTGACAATAACGTCATGGATGAAGGTAGCCAGTGGTCTTGTAAAGTTGGTACCATGTACAGCGAAGTCGGTATCATAATTAATCAAGTCGAACGAAGAAGCGAAGAAGTGATAACTAGAAAATCGGGTGGGTAGTTTACATTTACATATACCGATACATAAGTAGTATTCTACAAATAAATAAAAGCTGCCGGGATTGTCAGAGTCCTTCCGCACAGGGTCGGATTTTTAAAAAAAAACATTATGTCAACTTCTATTTCGCATTTGTGTATAAGATACTGAAATGAGTCTAAGATGGATATTATTATTTAATATTAGGCCATATTTAAAATAAACAAGTTGTAGTCAAATAATGGAGCATTAATGAACATCCGGAGAACTATGGAATTTAACCGATATTTGAATTTAAGTTAGAGATCCACAATTTGAAGAATTTGCTTTTTTATTTAAATATATTCTTTTTTACTTTATTCTTCGTTCTGCAAATATCATTGCAACTGAAGACACTGACTACACTCTGTGGAAAGCTGTCAAAAGAATTAGGAGATATGTTACCTCTATCCCAGCCTTAAGAAAATACGCTGAAGATAATAAACAGAAATGAAATAAAGTGATTCGATGGAAAACATGCGAAGTCAGATACATTAGCATGTAAAAGTGGACGCCATCCATCTAATCAACAAGCAGCTTTTAAAACAAAGACAGAAGACAAACAAGCCCTTTAAACTCTTGTAGTGCTTGAGGAATAAAAGCAGAGTAAAAGTACCCTTAGGGATATTGAAGATAAATTTTTGTTGACGTGTTATTGGGGTATTTATGAGAGATTAGTACAGCTGTATTGTCAACTAAAGTTGCAGTGGCGGTAGAACCATTTATAGGTAAATTGGTAGACTAAAGCTTTGGTTTCCTCGGAAGCGGTGCCGTTTTCTAACGTTCGTCAATGTACGGTGGGTGACGTCACAAAAAAACGGTGTTACGTATAAAAGAGGAAATGTTTTCCAAGAGAGCGGTGCCGTCTCGTTTCAAAGCGGTCGGCAAGACAGTACGAATCAGTTTATCAACGTTTTTTACGGTGGTGCTGTGTGTAGCGGTTGGAAGTTGAATTTTAAATTAATGACGACAAACTAAAATCTCATAAGCACCTTCCTTTCTGCGTTTATTTAATAATTCAGATTCAGCTTCTCTTGTCTCTTCTTCTGATAATTCCTCTGCGTCTAAAATAATAAGTGCGGCGTCTAGATCATTCATAATGACACTTCGTTTTCAGACTTTACACTACGATGACTGTACTTAACCCACCGTTTTTATGACGTCATATACATTGACGGACGTAAGAAGACGGCACCGCTTCCGGGGAAACCATAGCTTAATGCAGCTATAGAATGTAGCCTTGAGAAACCCCAGATTTAAGTAAAAGTAATTTGTCAGATTTATAATTACGGCAGTATATTATTATTAATTAATTATTTATTAAAATATTAAGTATTTACAGTCTAATTATAAGTAAAACTTCAGAGTACTGTGCAGTAATGATGATGACAGTTGTATGTTGTCATGACATACTTTGCTATTGATGCTGAGTAAGTATCAACCATCAAAAAATTTTGCCATTTGAAATGCATGTGATCTTGTGACTTAGGTCCACTTTAACCTACAGGGCTCAAATTTAAACTCTAAGGTATCTACATATTGTAGGTTGCAAATTATAGTAGAATACCTTCCAGGAATTGTCAAGGGTAGACGTCATACAAGGTTGAAACTAGGATTCTAACAATTTTACAAATATCAAGTTTGAAGCAAAGGATGATCTCAATAACTTACTAAGAACTGAAATAATTTAAAAACGTTTTAAGTGTTTTTACCATTAGAAATTAAAATTCAATCAGATTTTTGTATTATATTAATTAGATTTACAAAGTGCCATAAATACGTTTGGTTCGTCAATGACTTAATATAACTTAATGATAATATTTTAAATATTTCATTACTATGTACTCTTCTATTTCTTGAATTTTATATAAAATTTAGACTAAAAAAAAGAGGGATTAGATGATATAGTTCCATCAACAATTAAAAATCAATTTTTTAATTTGTGAAAGTTTAAGCCGTCCCTGAGTATGTGTTTATTTAAAGAAGTGAAAACATATTGATATTGTGGCTTTTCGTGACTTGGGAGCCCGTTAAGCTAGGTGTTCGTATTTGTAACGGTAGGCTGTGTTTGTGTTGGTGAACATGTGGCCAATCCTTAATAAATCCCCTTGTTAATTACTGAAACCGTGTATCTTAACTTAACATGTAGGTAATTATGTTCTACCTATACCGTGATGTCCCTAGCTTTCAGTTTTAAGGACGATACTGTTTGTGGCGGCAGACCGTAAAAAACCCGTGCCGAACACGTTTTTCACAACCTATCTCAGTTTCAAGCTCTAAGTGACCTATAAATTTACTTTACATTATAAATTAACCGACCAGTGCAGCACTTGTCTTCTTATTTTTAACGTTTTTACTTTTTTTATTCTAAGGCCCTTGTTACTTACAAGCAACATTTTAAATCGAATTTTAAACTTATTTTTTAAATTATATAAATTTTAAATATGATAATAAATTAATTTTTTTATAAACACTTTAAATGAATCAGATATATTTGAAAAATATTTTTATAAGAATTTAAACTCATTTTTAAATAATATTTTCCATATATTTTGTACATTTAAGTTTTTATATATATTTATAATATATCGCCCATTTCACAGCCACAGTGGGCAATATTTTATTCATAGATTTAAACTTATTTTTTACATAATATAAATTTAAAATTTGTCATTATATTATATCATATATATTTTGCTCATATAATTTTTTTCTATTATATAAAAAAGTAAACAATTCCTCAATCCGCAATCAGAACTAAAATTAAAGACAGTTTATATAAAATAATTTGATAAAGCGTCATTAAAATAAATTGCATTTTACTGTACTGGTATTTGATTAGGATGCTTTATTTATCTGCAATCACTGTAGTTTTAATATTAATTTTCTGGCGAACCTTGAGTTCTTCATCGAACTTGGCATTTATTTAACTAATATAAACTAGTTTTACTAGTCTTTAAATAAAGTCAATAATATTTCTAGAAATGACAAATAAAATCAGGTCATATCAAATTTACAAAAAATGAGATTATTTTGTTGGTTTTCCAATGTCTTTCATTTATTATCAAATCAAATTTGTCGTCCATTTGAATGTGGATCGTCCCCCACTTTACATTTTTTCTAAATTATGTACTTCTGCCTTATTTAAGTCTTTCTTAAATTTTTGTAAATATTCTGAGTTTGATTCTTTCTTTCTTAAGCTTTACTTTTTTTTATTTTACTATGCCCGTCTACTAATTCTTCTAAAAATTTAACAAAAAAATTAGCTTATTTTTTTTCCTTAAAAAAAGATTTCATAAAAAATTGTACCTTAAATTTTTAAAAACATCAACAATTTTTTTCCTTTCTTCTCTAACAAAAGTTTAAAAAAACATTAAATTAAACAGTGTTAAACATAGTAAAACAATTTTTTCAATATTTTTTTAAACGGGACTTTAACCCTTTAACTGCGGGTAAAATTTTGCATTGGCATAATTTTTAAAATTAGAAGAAAAAAACAAATTTAAAGAAATTTATAATTTTAAAAAATTCTAAAATCTAAAAAAATTAAAAACAAATAAATAAAAATGTCTAGAAATTAAAAAAATTGGATAATTTTGACGGTAAGTTCAAAATATATTAATGTCATATTAAAAAGATTCTGAAAATTTTAGAAATTTAAAAATTTCGACAATTTTATGAATTTTAAG
Organism: Neocrepidodera transversa; assembly: GCA_963243735.1. NCBI lineage: Eukaryota > Metazoa > Arthropoda > Insecta > Coleoptera > Chrysomelidae > Neocrepidodera > Neocrepidodera transversa. The sequence goes on from OY725339.1 coordinate 7,951,840, forward strand.
AACTACAAAAATATTAAATGTTTTAAGAACTTCAAAAAAAATCAAAAATTTAATAAACTGAATTTTAATAAATTTTCGAAAATACTTGAAAAACTATAAAAATATCCAAAAATCCGAGAATTTTAAAAATTTCGAAAATTTCATTACTTAAACATTTCAAAAATGTCAGGAATTTTAAAAATTTCAAAAAATTGCAAAAATTTCAGAAATTGTAACAATTGGTAATAAATTGTAAAATATGTAAAAATTTGTAAAGAAATAACAAAATATAAAAAATTGGTTATTTACGATGCCCACATCATAGCAAAGTTTTTTACAAATCATTTATATTCGACAGCCGCAGTTAAAGGGTTAAAAAAAAATCCACTGGTCTTAAATAGCATATTATGTACCAAGGGACCAATGTGTCATTTTAAATCACGTTTAGGCAACAATTCATACTATAATTATGTGAAAAGAAACACTCAATATTATTACTTAATCATTATAAAAAGTTACTAAAAAAAAAATTAAAAAAAAACCGTCCCGACGGGAGTTTGAAGCTGGGTCTTCTGAGCGCTCTGACATATAGAGACTATTAAATATAGTTTCAAGGGAGTAAAAATGGCACTTTACTCCCTGTATGGAGGCTTTTAAATAATTTAGTTCCAAGGGAGTAAAAGTGAAGGTAAAATAAGGGAGTAAAATCCATATGCAGTGCAAAAAAATATCTTTTAACCCAACGAGGAACTTGGAGAATTAAACCAACCAGGAGTATAAGAAGAAATAAAAGAAATATACTTACATCCAAAGAAGCAGCTAATAAAATGAAAGAAAATTTAAATCTAAAAATCGAATATAGGAATAAGTTGCCATGCATACCGAATCGGCAAGTTTCTAATGAAGAATATTGTGATTCTCTTTGCTGAAATCGGTCTATAGCGAATTAAACTGTATCCTGTTATTTAATGAGAGTATAGGGCCAAATTAATTTTAATTGACCAGAGAACATTAAAATGAATATTATGTATTTGGCTTACAAGTATCTATAAAATATTTTCAACCTTGATATACAATATACATATTATCTGTTATTATTTTCCTCTTTTTTACTTTCGTTCTTACCATATTCAATTTTTATTATTTTTGTAGATTCCTATTACTAAAAGCTTTAAAAAAGACAAAAAGCTAAAAGGATTTTTTTTTATAAATAAGTGAGATATTTTTACTCGCCTCTTAATATCTTTTTGTGTTTTTAGTTTTATCTGGTTTTCGTAAATTTCAAAAATAGTATAACGTTTTTCATGCAACAGATATATCGATGGTTGCTCTCATATTTCTTACCACTTAAAAATTCCAGAATAAATCATAAATTTCTATCATTCATTACTACCATTTACTATGAGTAATGATCGAAAAGAAGATAGTTTCTCTAGAGAACAACACCATATATCACAAAATTGTGAGCCGCAGGAATAACTAAAGCATTTCCTGCAACAAGCAAATGCGCCGATTCGAAGCGTAAAACGACAAATACAATTATGCTCATTATGTCAGACTAAACCACGAGACCATGGACAAAATAATCGTTCCTTTAGGCTGTGACTTTTTTCGGTATGCCTCTAGTTCTGCAGTGTTCTGCCTTACAATTTCATTTGTGATGCAAGCATGTACAAAAAACGTTTTTAATACTAATAACAATATTAACACTTTTTAGCAAATATTTTTTTTGTCCTCTTTGATAATATTTTAGGTTTAGATATATAAAATTGGGCCAATGCCAAAATTAAAACTATTTTTTATCGCTTTGATGAAATCGATACTTATACCAAAATATTTTATAAATAAACTTTCTAATAGCATAGGACAAAATTAAGTTTAAACAAAAAGCAATCGGACCAATTGTTTTTCTTCTAAGATCATTAGTAATAAAATTAATCATAGCCGATTATACGTTACGAAACATAATGAGACCTACCTTCGGTTTAAAATTAGAATTCGATATTAAAAATATATTATACCAGCCATTTCTGTTTAAGATCATATTGAAATATTATTTTATTAACAGGCTTAATCTTTTATTATTTTAGACGTCCACAGAAATTATATACACACATAATTATGTCCTCTTTATGCTGAAGGAGTCGAGGAATTTCAATTTTACATTTTTTGTTGACTTTTAATAAAATATCATACCTCTTTTCCTGTTGGATAAGAGCATATAAATTTAATAGCTTTTCTTAATTTTAATATTTTCACTTCTCACTATATATGTGAAGTGGCATAATTTTCTAAATTCACCTTCGGTTCTAAGTTGGATTCTTTCAATATTTACTATTTTCTAAAACGTGTTAGAACTATCTAAATAATTATCTCTAGTTCTTATACCCTTAAAATTTAGTTACCTCTGCACTCCTTAGAGCTTAGACCACCTGGACTTCTAAAAATATCGCAGGTCATGTCAAAAGTGTATAATATTAAATCTGAGGAGCTAAATCCTGTCTTGATTTTATACCCAAATTATAATAATTTATATTGCCTCCGTAGAATCATGCTTCAGTAAATTTGTTCCCCACGACAATCTTCAGGCTTGATAGATTCAATTAAGTTGTCAATAAAATAAACAAAGATTATCACGGTATGTATATTGATCGGTCGGTCTTTTCGTTTTACCGCGAAATAAAATTTTCAAGCGAAAAATTCAATTATCCACCGGAATAAGTTACTTTCGAAAAGCCATTTTTTTAATTGATTGATTTTTATACTAATTGTAGCGAGAAATTCTAAAATTAAAGTTAATGGATTTTTTGGAAAAAAAATGGGAACTAATGTATTTAAACCTTTAAATCTCACATTTTTGGAAGAATTTGATACGAGTTAACGGAAAGCAAAATGTATTTTATTTATTTATTTTTATTTTATTTTCTCTATATCATCTTAAAATTAAAAACAATATTTAATAATAAAAAAAAAAACAAAAAGGCGATTAAATAGTAGATTAGTCCAATGTTTCTTAAATTTCTTAGTTTTGAATATTAATTGAAACTGCTGACTGTACTAGTTCAGAAAATAAAAGTGGGTTTTACTAAGCTATCATAGAAATAAACCAAATAATGAATAAAAAAGACAACAATATTAGTTACAGCAAAACATAAGAAATAAGAGGATGGAAAAGAGATGAAACTGGATAAGATAAAAGAGAATAGTAGAATAAGCGAAAACACACAACAAAAGAAAACAATATGGAATACTATAAATTGACCATAAAAAACAGTCAAATGTGCTCATTGATTTGAGCGGTTACAATTTCTACACGGATCTGATCTGGAACCAGTTCGTTTTAGAGTTATTGAAGAAAAAAAACTGTTATAAAACGGTTTTGTCTGTTTGTCCGTCTGTCTGTTAGCCTGATTCTATTCTAGAGTGAGAGATAGAGACAAAAATGCTATTAATCATTGTCCTATTTTTACTTTCCCGCTACTTATACCATATATACTATAGCATATTTTCGTAACTTTGAATTTTCGAAAACTCGAAATTACGGCAAAAATATTGCTGTTTTTCACTTGTTTGATTAGATACATTTTATAAATTTTATAAATGGTATATTTTTTGCCGACAACCGATCGCATTTTACCGCTAATAAATAAATGATTAGCGTATAATCAATTACAATGAAATGAAAATAAAACCAAAATAATAACATTCTTAACCAATAATAATTTCATTAATGATCGATCAGTCTGTTATACTTCTCGATTGATCAACCTTTGAAGTGGTCTAACCATGTTGATATTGTTACGGTTTTAAATACATTTATTCAACATCTTCTGTGAGTTTTGAAAGTATAAACTTAAAATATAAACAAAAGCTAGTGATACAATTTTTTTTACAAGATGCGATAGCGGGAGTCGTTGCTAAAATGACTAAAAAAGAGAAAAAATGCACCTCTGCATATATAGCGGTTTCGAAAGAGGGCCAGTTTTAAGAGATGAAAATCTTTTATTGAAATTTCCAGCGAAATGGTCTAGAGTAAAGTTGTAGATAATAAATAAATTTATAATTTAGTTTTAGACCATTTTTAACATAATCTCAAATCTTCCGAGGTAATCGCAAAAAACCGTTTTTTTTTGTACTTGAAATATACTTGAAAGTCTGAGGAAATGTATGTTTTGAAGTCCTTTAATTTTACCGATTTGACCGGATTTTCAAAATTGAAATATTAACGTTTTTCGAAAAAAAAAATAAATTTTTCAATCGAATAATTGATCATAAAAATTTTTGATTTTTCAATTTTTTAGGGGCTCATTTTATTCGTCTTGAATCAAAATTTAAGATGGAAAAAAATAAAAATATCTTTACATTTCAAACCCTGTGAAAAATGAGAAAAACCAAAAATAGCGATTTGTGTGCTGAAATTCAAGAATAAAAGATAGAATGCTGTAAATAAGTAAAATCAATTTGTTTATTAAATATAAATGCTTCATTTTGTTTTTAAATTTTGAATAAATGTAGAAAATTAAATAATAATATTAAATGCTATTATTTACACATTATTTATATTTTGGTACTGAAGCTTTGATAATATCGTAGCAATATTTAATAAATTATTATATTATTTTTTACCGATGACAGATGATGATCGTAGAACAACTCCAATTATACCATTTTCTTAACTTTTATTTAATGGCAAAAAAATTATTTTGTACAAAGGGAAGGAACTCATAATTTTTTATTGATATATAATAAAAAAGTAACACACACTGATAATTTTATTTAGAAATAAAATGTAATTAAGCTTTTAAGAACCTTAAACAAATATAAATAGTTTTTAATTATTCAGATTATGAAGACATTCAAAATTTCATTAAATTTTATTATATAATAATGTAACTTTCCTCTCAGTTGGTATACATTTTATTCCCAGTTGTATAGCGCCTATGAGAACAGTGAACTGGTTTTATCTTACCGAACATAATAAATTAATAAAACTCATATTAGTACATGATTATTAATGATAAATTGCCACCTCGTCTATATCTCTAACCACGGTAACCGATATCATATCCATAATTTTGATTGTAGACAGTCACGGCATACTTATTACATATATGCCTTTAGTCAGCCAGTGTATAATGATGGTTTTTCGTGTGTAATACTTTTATCGTACAAAATCTTTAAACGCTTTAAATTGTAACTTTTTCGATACATTTTATTTTATACTATTTTCTCACTCGCGCATCTAGAAATTAAATTTATATCATTTACGTCATTATACTACTCTTAGTTGTCCGTCTTTATAAATGAAATTTTTTTGTAGTAATAAACATCCATAGAAAAAAAATCATATCAGTAAACGTAAGATGCCATAGAATATTAACTGATATTATGTAAATAATAATACAGTTAATAAAATATATTTTCTAAATCCAGTTCGAAAATCAGGTTTTCAGTGTTACTTCGAAAATCCTGAACATAGATTTCTCTTCTAATAACGAATATTATAGAATTCCCGGATATAACAGTTTGTGATAACCTAACCGTTAAGACTTCTTCGCAATATATGGAAAACTTTTTTTATAATCAATTTTAATTGATAATAAAAAAGTTTTCCATATGTTGCGAACTTAAGTGGACATACTGTATATGTTCTTTATATCGAGTCTGACATATTTTTATTTGGAAAATTCTGCGTAGGGGAGCGTCTTTTTTGCATGAAAATCTTAAATTTAGTGCGTCCGACAACAAGTACCCCTTCAAAAATTTGTGGGCCAAGGTTACCAATTAATTATCAAAACTTTGATTAAACGATTCTGCAAAAATCAGCTGCGAGGGACTAAATTTTATGAGGTCATATCTTTGCCATGTTTGAGGTGTCGGACGCGCCAAAATCCCAAAATATTTGTCCAACAATATTTTTTTCGCTTTTAAATTGTAAAACTTCCGATTAAAAGAAATACTATGTTTGGGTTATTAATTTTCGTTGTGCATTAAAGCAATGAGATTGCGATAGCCCAGAATAATTAAACGCCCAGAATTTTCCAAATAAAATATTTGCCCGACTCGAAATTTAGTTTATATTACAAACTTTTATAGGCGTGGGCCCGAGGCATAAAAGATTTCTTAAGCCGCGTCCAGACTATACCGAATGGTGCCGATCGGTATTGCCACTTCATTTTTTTGTGCTGAGTATTTATTTCATTCACTTATACAGACTACTTACTGAGGTAATGTGGACAAGTCGAAAGCTGACTGTGCCGATCGGTTTTGCTGATGGGCAAAGGGTGGACGCGGCTTTAGGTACAGAACAAAATTGTATTATAAAGATATTACTTTTTGCAAATGTAAAGCTGCGTCGAAACTATGTCGATCAGCAAAGCCGATCGGCACAGTCGGCTTTTGACATGTCCACATTACCTCAGTAACTAGTCTGTGTAATTGAATGAAATAAATACACTCAGCACAACAAAAATGAACTGGCAATACCGATCATCACCATTCGGCATAGCCTGGACGCGACTCAAAAGATAAAAAAGTTATTTCTTGATCAAATTGTCTGTCAATTTAAAGAAAAAGCGTATTAAGAAACCAAAATTAATATATTTGTTACTATAAAAGATTTTTCTTTGGAATTTGCGGGTACAATAATAGAAATTTCATATTTCTATTTAACGCATTATTTATATAATACAGCCAATTTTTCTACTGACTAAAAAAACCAAACTAGTTTTTATTTAATAAATCACGAATACAACAATCACAATTTCAAATACATATTTGACAAAAACTATTTCTAATTATTTTAAAAAAACTACCAAGAATGCGTTGAGGAACAAAGGTTTAGTTTTTTGTTAAATTCGTGTTGGTATCTGTAACGGAATATCATAAACATGAATGGCAACTAAGCGATGAATTCATAAGAAAAATATCATTATGTAAGTAATTCATTTTTCAATAAGGCCATATAATTCGATTTAGCCATTGTAAATACTTCAGTTTTTTATTGTAATAACCACTTTCATGGTATAACGTTTTGTATGATGAAGTTTCTGGTATCCACAATTTCATTGGATTTACGTTTTCTAACTAAAATAATATATATTACTGGCTCGTGCGACCAATTTATTATTAATTAAGAAAATATTTTCTATAAATGGTAAATTTTTTTAAGGCCTGTCCTGATTAAGAAAAACTACAACTCTCGGTCATCAATGGTAAATAATCATTTACAATTCTAATGAAAATCAGCCATTGTAAGTCCTGGTACGCCCTATCAGAATTTAGAATCTTCCTCATTAAGATTTGCAAAAGGGAAGCAATTGGATAAGGCGAGAAAACACTTCGAAAAGCTTAAAATATCCTAACTAAGAGAATTCTAAATTTTTACCAAAGTTATCTGAGAAAAATCTTTACAAACAATATATATAAACAATAACCAATCTTGAGTTTGAATCACATCGTAATCAAAGTATTACGTGTAATTTTCCAACTACAGGTATTGTTTGCCAGAAATATTTACTTATAAAAGTATTATTTACCGTAACGATAATCGTTTTTTTTCCATAATTTAGGTTATAGTTAACCTTAAATCCTTCTGTGATACCGAAAAATCAGAATCAAAATATAAATAAATGAATAGATGCTATCGAGATCTCAAAATTGGTGGTATAAAATACCAAGACAAAGGCAGACAAAAAAGTTCATTCATTAAAATAAGTACTATAATTGTAAAGGTATTTTAAGATGAAACTTTCAAGTAATTAACTAAGAATCCATGACAATCCTTTCTCGGATAATCCTTCCCGGACAATTCTTTCCCTGACAATTCTTCTCAGCGACAATTCTTTTCCACGATAATTATTCCCTACGACAATCCTTCCCACGACGTGTAAAATACCACGACAAAGACAGACAAAAAAGTTCATTAATTAAAATAAGTACTATAATTGTAAATGTATTTCAAAATGAAACTTTCAAGTAATTAACTAAGAATCCATGACAATCCTTTCTCGGACAATCCATTCTCGGACAATCCTTCCCGAGCAATCCTTCTCAGCGACAATTCATTCCCACGACAATCCTTCCCACGACAATCCTTCCCCATGACATATATTTCTCTCATGTGCTCACTCGAATAGCTCTCTCGTATACTCTCTTGACTAGCTCTCTTTAAGGTGGTGGAAAGTAAACTGCGGAGCAAAAGCAGTAAAATAATTGAGGGTCAAAAAAGGAACAAGTAAATTGCGGAGACACCGCTTTCCAGTTAAGAGGTAAACTGCGGAGAATTTAAAAAAAAGTTGAGTTAAGCATGCAAACCAGTCACTATTTTTATGTATTTAAAAAAAAAGGACTTTACTGTTTCGTAGAATTTTAAAGAATAATTGTTGGTAAATTGTCTTAGGGAAGGATTGTTTGGGGAAGCATTGTATGGATTGTCTGGGGAAGGATAATTGCGGGGAAGGTTGGTTGTGGGAAGAATTTTTGCGGGGAAGGATTGTCGTGGGGAAGGATAATCCAGGAAGGATTGTCCACGAAAGATTATTGAAAAAGGATTTTCTGTGGAAGAATTTTCCGAGAAGGAATGTCATGTCACGTTAATAAAAATAATGGGATTCGTGTACACACTAAAAATTAATTTCAGAATGGAGGTCAGTACTTCAGTGTGTAGTAAAGCCAAAATTTCATTAATTCAGTAAGATTGGGCTGAGCGGTGAACGTAAGTGGCTATGATGCCCACAACTGTTAAATATCAGCAAATATTAAAAGATCCTAAAACCTAGTTGGTTGCTTATTAAAGATTTTTTTGAGAGTGTAAGGGGAAGGCCCTACCACGGAGGCTGGAAGAGTGTTAAAGTGACTAGACCTTGACCTATGAAAGGCCCAGTAGAGAAAAGAAAAGTAAAAAGGAAAAACAAATAATAGTAAATAATAAAATAATTTGAAAATAAAAAGGTAAAGAAAAGATAAATTTATATCATATTAAGCATTAACAAAGTTGTAGAAAACACACCTTTTTTCACCTCTTACAAAATAGCTGTGTTATGTGTATTTATCTCTAACCAGTGTCAAGATCTGTTGTGGCGACTCCTCCCAATTTTATTGTTTAAATTTCACTTTTGATGAAATTTTGATTGTACTACATAGTACTCACATTATTTAACTTTCTGGAAAACATACAAATATAGTATAGTTTGGTAAGGACTTTTATAGTTTAGGGTAGTCCAAATCTAATCGCCCACAATTTTATACGTCCATATTTGCAAGAGCACATTAAAATCAAATTTGATAATTTTAATATTACTTTAAAGGGGTTATCTTTACCGGTTATAGATGGAAGAGAAACCGTAACTTATTGGTGATTTTTTCTTCAATATCCAATAATTCTATAGATTATATGTTAATACAAGAAAATCTAATATAGCATGCTGCTCCTATAGGTGTAAATCATATTGGACACAATAAAATAGCTTCTTTAAGTGTTTTAAATAGTTCATATTCTGTTATAATTACTCTGTTCCGTGTTATATTTAAATAGATACATTTATTGTTTAATATTGTTTATTATTTTGAACACTTCTAGTATTATTTTTCAAAATATATTTTTCAAATGATGCCTATTAATTCTTATCTATCACTTTCACAATAATATAATATGCAATGAGCATTTAAAGCTATTAAGATATGAATAGCCAAGTGTCGTAATGAATACGAGTTTTTTAATAGCCATTAAATGTGAGTTGAATACACTATTTTTTCTACGACCAGTCATAATAATGTAATAAATGTATGGAATTATGAATTGTTTAATTTTTTTAAATATAACCGAAAAGCAGAAACCTTTAGAATTATTCTTTTGATTTATATTAAGATTGAGTTATTTTTGCATGGTCAAATACAATTGCGGCTCTTGCCGCGGATGTTGATAGATTAATATTTATTGATTTTCAGTTTCACTGTCATTGTTGCACTTTTTTACCGATTCCATTTTACTTTCGCGACCTACCTCCGAGAAGGGAAAGTATTGTGAACGAGCTAAAAAAAAAATCGAGACAAAGATGGAAATATCCATTTTGAGGTCATCTGAGATGATTAAGACTATTTCCAGATGGAAGTCTGTCTGTGTGTATTCTTCCACGATAGAGGCCACACGTTTAATCCGATTGAGCTGAAATTTGGTATATGGGGTTTTGGAGCGACACAACCGATTGTTTTAAGAAGCTCAAATTTTAGCAACTTACCAAGTAAATAAGTAAATAGTAAATATGAATTGACGAAATTGATAAATTTTAGATCTGTCACATAGTCAATATTTGATATTGACCAAATATTGCTGTGACGCAATTCTGTTGGTTTTAAACTTGTATCTTAATGAATTTTATTAAAATAAAAATATCTAATAAATAAATTAAAGTATGGGAAGAGAAAATACAAAATAAATTAAGATTTTGGTAAACTCCGTTACTATTTTCACCTAAATATATCCACTGAGTCTAAATTAAAACAGATTAGACAGTATTGAAGTTTCATTAAAATCAACATACTTCATTATTTTTATTTCTACTGCCTATAATTATATAGTAATTTTTGTCCATAGGTTCGATGCCAATAAATCAACAAAAGGAGCAAGCAAACTGAGAAGGGATCTAATTAATGCAGAAATAGCAAATTTACGTGAATTATTACCTTTGCCGCCATCGACGAGGCAGAGACTTTCCCAACTACAACTTATGGCACTTGTGTGTGTTTACGTCCGAAAAGCTAATTATTTTCAACAAGGTACGTATATTTACATGCTTACTTACTTTCAGAGGCGGGTCGTCACAGATTTCCATCTTATTTCTAAATTAAAATCATTGGTTAAGTCAAATCAACAATAAAAATATATATCTAAATCATAGCATATTATCGTAAATATTGGAAAAAATAATTAACTGCTTAACCCATCTATAACTAATGAATCGGAGTATTTAAGAGATCTTAAAGTCAGTAAACGGTACTATTTTTTTTCTTGCAACCGTTGGTAATATAAAATCCACACTCTGTGACAAATAGTGCAAATATCATTTCTTTTGTAAAAAAATGACACTACAGTACTATCCAATACATAAATTTTTTATACAAATGAATTGAATGTACCACAACAGAAACAAGAGAGGAAAATCAAGTTGGTATAACAAATTTGAAACGAATATGAATAAAAAAAGACAGAAAATAACTGGCCAATAATTTCAATTTAGGACCAAACGGTGAGGTCAAAATAAATAAAAAAATAGAATGAAATATTTTTTCAACTTTGAACTTATTAAGAAAACATAGGAGAAAATAATATATTCAAAAGGTGCGCCACTGATGGCTCAATGATTTGTTCCCGCACACGTATAATCAACATTGTGTTAAGAGTAAATTTTGCATTTAATGAATATAAAAGAAACAAAATTAGTTAAAAAAGAATTATTATTTTTGCATTCAAAAAATGCCAAAAAGTTCAAAGGTCTATAAAATCTTTCTGGCGTTGATTCAAAAAATATTAAAGTTGTTATGGTAAATGTGCTTCATGAACAATAAGTAATAAATAATCTAAGCATAACTAACAGAATCATTAATAAATTAACTATGTTTATTTTAATATTTCCTGCCAAGTAAATTTATTAGTTTTTAAGAAACATAAAAAAATAAAAATATACGTTTAAATGCCAGAAACCGTATATTCATAATAATATTGTTTTTTATATACTAAATACGATGTGAGGTACGTTGATGAATTCCTATTAGAAATTCTTGTTGAAAATATGTCAGAGTATATAATTATACTTCGGCCGGAGTGAAGAGCGCAGCAGAACGAGAAAGATCCTGAAATGGACATTCAATTTAAATGCAAAGGGGAGATGAAAAAAATGCCAATTGAGAACTGCGGATAGATGACGTCAGTTAGACATATTCTTCAGGAATCCATAAACTTGCAGTGACGGACGCATCAGATAAGAAGCGTTTGCAGGCACGTATACATGTCGAGTGGAGAGTTAATTGACAGGCCAATCAATGGGGGATTTTGTCACTAGACTCGAAAACGACATTGATTGACTTAATATTCCAAAGTTCAATTTCAATAAACAATGGGTAATTTCACTACTTTTAGTCTCCCATCAGCAGGACCGTTTTACAACATTTCCAAATATAAAATTCACCAATTCTAACAGATTACAAGTTAGTTTTTTTCATGGTGTTGCTAATACTATAAATCTGCATTTGTATATTTTTTCTTATTATTCAGATGATCCTTCTATCGTTGACATTTGGTAAAAATGATAAATTTTCTTACTAGTTCATTTTTGCACCATTTTCGTTTCTCTGGCTATTGAGTCATATCTTAATTTTCCATATTCAACGTATATGCTTTAATTACATATTCATATCTTATAATCGAATACAGTAGAGCCTTATCTAGTTGGGATGCAATTTTGTTGTGACCTTCTTCTGCTTTGTGATACATTTTTCGACCGAATTTGAACTTCACTGAACCTTTAATGGCTTTTAATTAAATTTAGTTCTGTACCTACCATTTGATGTCCATATACAACGTTTAGAAGGTGTTCAAAAACGATTGCATATAAAAGTGTTCAAATTACTAATAGCGATGATATTGGGCAATGGATGAGGTACATAAAATAAATTATTAAAATGAACATTTGAGTCAGAGATGGACTTTATGAACTGAAAAATTAGCTTCATCATCTATATATAGATAGGTTTCTAATATATTATAACCAAATTTATTTAATCGATAATTATCAAATTTTTCAAAAAATAAATCAGATACAAAATAAATTTTCACAAAATGTTATTTTTTTAAGTCAGTTCAATTAAAAAATTATTAAGTAGATAATTAGAAAGAGTAATCATGCTTAAATTTCAAATATAAATGTAATAAAAGAAGTGTTCAATAGACTCCAAATCAAGTAGTTGCGAAAAAGTAGTAGAAAGGAGACAATCTGTATTTTTGGAACGTTTATATATAAAGGGTGATATTTTATTACTTTTTTGGTTGTAAAACGGTCCTGTCTAAATATAAGCGTGATTTAATGCATTTCATTGTCATAGTACTTCGATTGTTCACAAAAAACGTGTGCTTTTTCTTTGACATTCTATACTGTTTAACGCATCACATCGTGAGAAAACTCTTGATGTTTCTGGTTATATTTATTATGCTTTGCCTGAATTAAAAAATCAATCGTTAATTAAGTCCATTTCAATTACCATATTAGTCGGTTTGTGCCTATTCCACTTTTTTTAAATTGCTTCAATAGCTTGTCTTTTAGAGTAAATTATTCAAGAAGTCTAAATAGCTAATTTATATTCCATTTTCGAGCATTTTCTCGTCGTTTTTTTTAGGGTTATTGTTGTTTTAACGGCATTATGTGGTCAATCAATAGCACGCTTCGGTCATTACATTCAAGTTTAGCATGCCCTTATTTTATCTTCATTTAATTGCCGTAGGGTCAAACTAAAGTCAATTCAACTTCCTGTGATTTTAAGACACTCATACAACTCATATAAAAATCTAAGAAATCCCATTTTAATTTATAACCGTAATATCACTCGAATTTTTTTTATAGACAAGATTTAAATTAGTCTTGCCATTAAGATATCATATTATTTATATCTTAATAACCACAATTATAATCCGAGACACATAGCACACAAGAAAATTTCAAGTAATGTTAGTAATTAACTTGTCTCACCGCATTTAGTCCGGTCCGGTATTTCATGCATATTTGCACATAATTTAAGAAAGCTCTCAGAAATCACATTTTACGGTAAATTAATTCCAAATGAGCTTTTCCATTTTTTATTTAAATTTTTGTGTCATTAAGGATGGAGTTATGTCAAATCATTTAAAAACAATAAGAAAAAAATAACGGTAAAAAGTTAGGATATGACAACTATATTTTCTTTATTAAACGTAGGAACTTCAAATTTGGCATAATGTTAGGTCGTCGTGAAGCACATATACAATATATGTTTTTAATTTTTAATGGATGTTAAATACCTGTAAAATGTGAGAATTTGATTACTATGCATCAGGCCGTATACCTGTGTTGTCCTTTAAGGACTCATCAGCGGCAATGTGCCCAGATGCATATAAATCAAATCTCACCTCGAAACACAATAGTGCAATACTGAGTAAGAAGGATGTAAAACGATGGTAGACAGCTAACGCCATCTACTAATGGGAAACGGTGTCACTTATTGCTTGGAGAGAAGATTCCGCCTATGTAATAAGCGCCAGTTATAACTGGAACCGCAAGAAGGCCCATCTCAAAAGGATATGAAACCCCAAACAAGTGTTAAATGCTTGTAAAATGTGAGAGTTTGATTTCTATGCATCAGGCCGTATACCAGACAGCAGTTTCGCCCCTTAAGGACTCATCAGCGGTAATGTACCCAGACGCATAAAAATCAAATCTCACCTCGAAACACAATAGTGCAATACTGAGGAAAAATGGATGTGGGTCTCGTAAAAAGAGATTTATTTTAACCAAGTTCCTTAACGCGACTTGCGGTAGGATTTAACAATCAGAAATTGTAACGTAACGAAAAATAGAGATGTTGAAAAAGTAACTATTTGTTCTTTAGTAACGATTATTAATTTAAAGTGTTAATACTTACTTTGATTACCTACTATGCTTTGCATGGTCGGTAGAATCATAGGCATAGACTGGATGAACATTAAAAACGAAATTATTGCAATTTTATAATGAAAAAATAAGAAAATATATGGAAAACAGGAACAAGTAGAGAAAACAGGGAGAAATGAGGAAAAGTAGGAAAATAGGGAAAAATTGTGAAAAACATATTAAAATATGGAAAAATAAACTGAAATGAGAAAAATAAAGCAAAATAGGGACAAATAAAGAAAAAGAAAGAAAAATGAGAAATATAAAGGAAATAGGGATAAAATAATGAAAAACAGGCAAAAATAGGGGGAAACATGGAATGCAGAAAAATAGTGAAAAATGACGAAAAAATGGTGAAAAAATAGAGTAAAAAATAGAGAAAATAGTCAAAATGGATAAAAATAGGAACACATAGGAAAAAGTAATGAAAAATAAGGAAAGAGGCAAAAATAGAGATAAATGGGGAAATATAGGAAAAATATAGCTACAAATATCTAAAAATAGGGACAAATAAGGAAAATAGGAAAAATTATGAAAAACAGGAAAATAAAAAGAAATAGTAAAAAACGGAAAAGAGGAAAAGAAAGGAAGAGACCGATATTAAAATACGTTTAGAATTGAGAAAATAACGTAAGGAACTTAATTCCTGACCGCAGAAACATTTTTTTTTCTATCTTTTGAAAGGGATACTTTTAAGGATTTCAAAAATATTTTTTTCAAAATTTTTAGTGAATTTGTTATTAATATCTACAAAAAATATCGTTCCCCCTCCGATCTTCTGTTTCTGAAACTTAAATTTCGATATTAACAGGGTTAAGGTATTGAATCACAGATAACAAAAAAACTACCGCTTTTATTTATTAAAATACTATTGCTAAATAAGATCACTTAAATTTCAAAATAGAAGATTTCATAAAACATAAAAATATTCAATGAATTACAAAGTGGCCTAGCACTATTTAGAGTTAAAGAATTGAGGTTTGCAGAAAGATATATTTTCTCAAAAATAAAATGCTTCTTTTATTTTTAGAAAACTGATAAGTTTTATGATTTTAAAATACACAAATGTTTTATTGATTTTCACTTCCTCCATAGGAGTTAAAAAAAAAGAAAATACCTGTTTTTCATTGTTAAAGAAGTACAAAAAATACGTTAAAATTTATTTAATAGTTCTAAGATATTATTACATTTTTAAAGAAGAATATGCGATAATTCGTTTATTGGGTTTTCCGCTTAATATGAAAATTAATCAATTATACCATTATATGCCATTTTTCTTTACTTGGTTTACTTGATTTACTTGGTTGCACACAGAACAGGCTTAATTGTAATTTGCTTATTTGAAATCTTTTGTAAATAAAACACTCTGTATATTTTTGATTTTTTAAAATTTTCCTCAGAAGATTATATCAAAAATGTAAAATGAAGTTTGGATATTAGAGACAAATAAAAATAAGAAATCAAATATTTTCAACTTTCTACGTTGAAACGACTTATAATCAGAAAAAAACAGCTTGCATGTCTCTGTCTCAAGTATCATTTGGTGGCATTTATAAAATTTAAAAATTATGACCACACATTTTTCTTATATTCCGCCAGGTAATACTTGAAAAAATAAGATAGAGACTACATATCTCTATCTTTTTTTCTGATTTAAACAATGATGCAAATAATTGACTAATTTGTGCATTTCCAAAAAATGACAATTTTAAATTCAACTTCTAGCGATCCTAAATCTTATGAACTTATTAGTTTCAATTATTTAAATATCTTGATACATTTAATTACTGGTATTTAAATAAATGCAGATTAAAATCAATTTCATCGTTGAATTTACAGTTGTGTATGCACGTATGTTCAGGCACTAAAGCATATAATGATAATTACCACAATAATTACGGGCTGGCTATGCATATCATACACAGCCGTTATTTAAATAAAAGCAACCATTCCAAGTGACACTTCTTAGTTCGGCTAGCCTGGCATTGTTTCACAAAAACAGCTTTATGATTATTATTCAAGATATTTTCCGTAACTTAATTGTGTACACCTTTCCATAAAATTATTGCAATTATTTAAGCTCCATGTAATTTAGGATGTAAATATAAATACCTTGTTTTAAACAATAAAGCTTTGTAATTTTATATTCAGCAAATTTTAAACTTTTTAGTAATTTTCGTCATATTTGTATTTAAAAAAGAATAAATATTATGCTAAATATTAATGTAACAGTTGCAATTTTTTTTTGGATTTGCACACTGCCTGTAGTAATATTATACTAAGAAAAATTATCAATTTGGAATTGAATAAAAATTAATTTGGGGATAAAAAAATTATCTGATTAATGATAAACTAGATAAGGACATCATATACATAGATACCTTCTTAAAGCAGGGATTTTCGCGATGAAAACAAAAATGACATAAGATGTTAAAATCGAGATTATAAAGGACTTTTTTTTAAATTTTCCCATCAAGAAATCAAAACAAATGTCTTATTCGCCATTAAAACACAAAACGCTGTCAATTTAAAATGCATGTGATCTTGTGACCCCCTTATTTCTGAACTGGGGTAACCCCAGGAGGTAAAATTCAATCCCGTACAAGATATTGACCTAAGACATATGTGTGCCAAATTTGAAGTCAATCCGATAAGTAGAACAGAATTTTCCAAACTAACTAATACACAGACAACTTTGCAATCGCTTTAGTTAACAATTAGAATATATTGGAGAATTAGTATCCTGGGAACTATTTCTTGGGGAGTCCCTTAATAATCAGCACTTGGGCCTATTTTATTTCTAATATATATTTAGTTGACTGATTACAAAATATACCAAAATTATTTCAGAGAAAAGAATTATTATGTTCAATCTGAACCGCAGATTATAAAGTTAACGTACTATAATTCTGAATATACTTTTCTTGTAATTAAAAAACAAATAATAATTATAGCATATAGAAAAAAAAAGAATTAATTACCAATAACAAATATAATATAATTATAATGTAGTTAATAATGTGTATTAGACAATACACTAATTAAATTAAATTAGGTAATTTACAAAAAATCACCTCATACTATGATAACAAATATATTGTTAACTCAGACAAGTTCAAAACCGATGAAGAAAATTCTAGAATCTGATTGGTACCTATAAAAAAATATGAGGTAAATAGACGAGATTTGTTTCTTAACAAGGGATTAAAATTTAAGGAAATTTACCGAACTACCATAATTCTACATTTTATTTGAATATTTTTTGTATTGTTTTTTTTTTAGGATTCAGTAATAAGTTTATCCTGAGGTGAAACGTGCTACACCCCGATTTTCAAAAATTTTGGAAAAAAATTGTCCAATTATGTGCTTTTTGTGTACCGAAAAATCAAATTGTGTGCTCGATCGCAACAATGTTTTTAAAAAAAATCAAAATTACGGGGTGGAGCGATATCCTGAAATAATAGCGTCATAAGTATAAGCTTTTTGTGTACCGAAAAATCAAAGTTTGTACTTGACCGCAACAATGTTTTTAAAAAAATTAAAATTACGGGGTGGAGCACGATATCGATCCCGACCTCGCACGGACATAGAATCGCAACAATCTTGAAATAATAGAGACATAATTATATGCTTTTTATGTTCTTCAAAACCACGTGACCGAAATTGATGAATGATAGTATTTCGACGAATTATGTTTACTCCTATCGTGAGTTCTATAGGCTCAAGTAAGGGGTCTCATTACAAACAGGGAAAAATTAAGAGTATTAAGAGCCCACACATTTTGTGTGCTGCAAGCGAATGTGATTAGATTTTGAGTTGCAGTAATAAGTTGCATAAACAATGCATCTTAAATTGACTTTTGCTCCATTTTTCTTTAATCTTATAATAATTATCAATTTCACTCGTATTTATACATAATCATCATGAAACAATATTGATTTGCGAATCAATTCCTTATGATGGATTTCGTCCATTTTAATAATTTCTTCAATGTTAAAACTGGCCGTTCACGGTTTTTGAGGTTAAAGAATTCATTTTGAAACGTTTTTGTACCAACATATTTTTTATCTCTGAGAAATGCTCCATTAATTTGTCAAATTTCAAGGTTTTTTTCTAGTTCTCTCGGAGCCAATAGTTTAGTCAAATAATTCGAAGCGATGTTGTAAAGTCATTTATTATATTGTAATTCCTAAAGAATTGAATATTACAACTTTTTAATTTTTCACTGTATAGAGGGTGTTTCAGAATTCGACGTTCAACAGTTTATAGTAAAGACTTCTCTCATAAAATAAAGAATATCTAGGTCAGGAGACAATACTGAAAAAAATTTAATTTTCGAAATACAGAGTGTTAAAGTTAATAAATAAAAACATTTTTTTCTTCTCTGTAACTTTTTTAAAAATAAATATTTTTTAATGAAACTTTGCAGTTGAGTTACTAGACTAACAATCCTCATTGTGACGAGGCATTTTTTTCAAAACTTTTTACCAGTGGCGATGCAGTTGGGTGTGGTCGAATATTTTGTTCCCAATTTTTTACGACACTGAATACATTTTCAAAATTTAATTTTTTGGTACACAAAAAGCACATAATTGTACAATTTTTTGTTCAAAATTTTTGCACGTTTCGCCTTTCATCCTATTTTGCAATAATGTATTTCTAAATTTCTACTTATTTAGATTAAAATGAAATTTTAATAAATATGCTGGTCTTAAAATATTATCTCCTTATCTAATTAAAACAGTTTTTAAACAAATTTTTTAATAAAAATATCTGGCCAATTATTTAAATAATAAATAGTTTTTAAATATTATTAAATATAGATGATACATTTTTAATGTCTTAAAAAATAAATGGATCGATATTTGAAACAGTATCCTAAAATAAATAATTATTGGTTTTAATGAAATATGGTAATTAGCCACTAATGATTATAATAAAGTACCCATAATCTGCAGTCCGCAGTGTTACATAATATAAATTTTCCATTAATGAGTAACAGATAAGGTCGAAGATGAATGTTTTGCTCGATGAAAAACTGGCGGTCTCGTGAGAAATAATCTGAGAATATGTACATTCTACGGCTTAATAATTAATTTTATAGTATTTATAGTCTAAGATCCGTATGCGAAATATACACTCGCTGAACACTATCTAACAGGCTACATTTTAATGTAATAATAATTCTATCTTTTCTCTTATCTCGTCTTAATTTAAATGACAACTACTTTACTCACTTCGAGAAATGGGATGGTACATGAAGGTCGGAAAATATATTTAAATAAAACGCAAACCAAAAATATAAATAATATTTCATATGTGGTTTATCCATATCAATTCCAGATCCAAGTACATGCCCAAATATTTTACACAATCTGTTGAAGGAATTTGTTTATTATTAACAGTAACTGTCGTGATTCATCCTGGCATTTTGGATTTTGAGTCATTTATTTTGATGTGCTATGTGTTTGCACTAGTTTTTAATTATATCCAATATTTTTGCTCCTACTGCAGGATCTCACTGTACAGCGATGATTTATGTATTATCTACAAATTTCTTATACTGTTATTTGTGGGTAAGTTAAGCAGTATATATTAAGTTTAAAATTGGTCCAAGTACACTAGATTGTAACACGTCTGAGCTTATTGGTCTAATCAACAAGTGCCTTTTGGGTCAAATTTTTTTCTGCGCCTCCGAAAAATATGAACTAGGTGTCATTCGATTCGGAATTGCGTGTAGATGATTTTTTTTTAAATCAAGTGTTGCTTGCAAAAATTCACATTTTTCAAATTTGAAAAAAGATTCAAAAAGAGAAGGAAATTTCCCAATGTCCTCCTAGAACTATAGGACCAATATTTATAATTTTCCCAGATGGTTAAAAATACGGCCGAAAACGGAGACTCTGGCTTGGATCTTTAATGAATAAATATTAAAATTCAGGCATCTACTGGATAGATTTATGAACAATAATCCGCGGTCAAAAAATTTTTATCGCGATTGTTCTATTAATTATGCATCAGTTAATTAATAATTTTTTCTTACTTGAACATGAACATTGTAAGTGCGATAATTGTTAAATAACAAATCTATTTTTTTTCTTTTTTTTGAAAGGTCTCAGAAGAGATTCCTGTTGGACAAATTAAAAAATTGTTATTTTTCACTTTCTTGTTAACAATTTACTTCCATTAAAAATTAAAAAGATGATTAATCATTGAAAAAACATTTTTTTCATATTACTATTGATCCGTTTTTTATGATCAGAAGTCACTTGAAAATTGTTTTTAAAATTTTTTATTTCTTATTATTTACAAAATAGAAAATATTACATAATAGATAGAAGTGTACATGTGTACATACTGCCATCCTGTTGGACTTAATTTTTTTCGGTCTCTTTAAGTAAATGAAGAATATCAAATATCAAAACATATACAAAATAAATTGTAAGTTATGACAAAAGTAATATACCTTTCCCAATAAAATCTGGTATATATATAGTTAATTTGAGACTTGATTTTTTCATTACATATTTCTAAAGGTTTAACTTCGTACTTGCCCGAATTTAAAATTGGTTTTCGAATAATGAGTTTAAATAAAAAATCATCTCAGAATTTAATTTTGAAAGGTAACGAACGTATCTGTAACGTAATATCTGAATGAGAATTTCCTAATAATTACACTCTGTACAACTGATTTTTTACGTTGTTTTAGCTTTCAAATGCCACGATATAGGATTGCACCAAACTTCAACGCCTAACATCGGATTCTCGAAGGTAAGTCTCTTTCATGATTTATTAAAATTGAATGTTCACACGGTGACATAGTTATTTAACAAATAAATGATAATAATATTCTGCAAAAAATAGCTATTTTATATAATTATAACAGTTTTTATGTCTCTTTTTATAAAAATTCCATATACTTTTGTTCACAACCACATTATAAATAAAGAAAACCAAATCATTACATAATCTTTTACAGATCTAATATATTGTACGTCGAAACCATAAATAACAAAACCAAAGCTTTCCATTGTTTTAATTAATAGAAAAGTAATCTTGAAAACAATAATAAAATTAAAACCATTAATTAACTAAGATTGCGACATTGTATTTTTTTACAATAATAACTAAAAATTTAAATTTGGCGGAAATTTTTTATCGAATTCTGATACGTAAATAAAATCCACAACTAAATACAAAACAATCGTAAAATATTGATTCATTAAATCTTTGTGTTAAAAAATCCAATAATTACATAATTTCTAAAAACGGGTAATATTTTCATAAACAAACAAAAAAATTTAAGTAGGAACTTCTTCCCCCATGTATTTAATTATAAAATTAACATGAAATTTAATAACATACATTGTAAGAATATTTATTAGTGAATACTGCTCATTGGAGTCTTCCCGTTTGCATTTTCTGTAATAAATAAATAAATAGATTACTTAAAAATTTCAAGTACTATTTAATTTATATTAGACTGATTTTTTACAACGTAATTTATTGATTTTCATCAGTAAAATGTCTTTTTGTAACGCCTGAATGACAGAACAACGTTCTATATGACAATATCTAAGGTACGTCTAGGATTCCAATCTAAGTTGCATCATCTCAGCTATTGAAATTGTAATTTACTGTATATTCTCTACTTAATCCAATTTACTTTATTGAGATTCCAAGTGATTTTAAATCAATTTCTTAAGAGAAAAATTACTTGAACTATTTATACAACGTGATTCAATCCAGTATTCACTTTAATAACAAGTATTCAACAAAACTAAAGAGGCGTTTTAAATATTATTTAGATAAACTATTAGGAGGAATTTAGGAATATGTAGTAATTTACATTTAAACCAGTATTCAAATATTTTAATAGTTGTTTCTTGGTATTAAGGCAAAAACACGGTTTAGTACAAAAAAATTATGTTTATTATTCGTTACTCTATATGTTATTTTTTTTAATCAAATACTGAGACTTCTACATCTCATAAGAACTTTTCTTTATAATTCATTTATATTTAAAACTGATGCCGGACTTTTTTTGAGGAAAGAAATAAATTTAAAATTACAGCAATTCGCCTAATTATTATAAATATATTGTTAACTCGGGCAAGTTTATAAGTTTATTAAATAGTCTCTTAACAATAACCTTCAACCGATTTTACGACTTGTCATTGGCAACAAACTTTACCATATTTACCTTTTACCGTTTGTGGACTTTTAAACCATTTAAATAATCTGATCTTAATTTGCATTTAATGCTTCTAAAATATTTAATGAATTTTCATTACTACAAACAGAATAGTTGAGTTGATATGTATATATGGAAACTATTTGGACTAGTTTTCTGAAAATTCGTACAGGCGTGTTGTTCCCGAGAGCTCGTTTCAGCTGAAATATTTTCAGTTATCTCCAACTTCCGATGATACAGGAAATTGACCTCAAATTTGTAATTTCAAATACAACACCCTATATATTTATTACATATAACCTTATGTAAGATACCATATATTTGGCAAATCACTGATGGCCTCACTGTTCGCCTGATATTACTCCATTAGATGTGATCAAAAATATCGTGTATATTATGTAACTAACAACAAAAAAACATGGGCTGTAGCGTTGTTCTTTTTTTAATCGCAATTAACTAGATAACTTTTTTTTCGGACTAAATCCAACTGTTAATTTAAAGTTCTTTAATAATCATGGAAATGTCGTTTTTTCAAGAGAAACCGTTCATTTTTTATATAGAGATGTAATTAATTTTTTTTTACTTTTCAGCGTAGAATCCATTAGTGGAGAGAAAAAAGTGTGTTGACTTTAATAAAATTGATTTACAGAATTTTAGAGATTTGGAACCGATTTCTCAGCCATCTATATATTTTTTGATCTAGATCTTATTCGTGCACTACCTGAAGGTATTTGGCCTGCTCGCATGGATTTCGAAAAATCTTTTTTTTGTGGAGGTCTAAATCTTTCAAAAATATCGAAAAAAATAAATAATTCAAAAATGGCGCAATTTAAGCATATGATATTCAATGCAATATGTTCTATTTAAAATATCGAAATTGAGGTCCATTTCAGTTATAACCGAAAGTTGCAGATAACTGAAAAAACTTCAGCTGAAACAACCTCTTGGGAAATCGTACCAGTAGTTTCCCATGCACATATCGACTCAGCTCGTTGTGAAGGACTTTGTATGTATTTATTTTTTATAAATGTTTTAAGGATAGGCGAATAGTTTTCTTTTAGTTTAATGTTTGTATGTTGATATAATATTAAAAACAAATATTCTGGTATCTTAGTAATAGCAGCGGGATGTTGAGAATAGAGTTTCCTGTGAGAAAAGTAGTCATGTTTTTTTGACGTCATAATATAATGGGTGCATTGGGTAAATGCTTCCTTGGGAAAGTGACCACAAGCAAGTATCGAACTTAACCTCGGGACCGATTATTGGTAATGCATGCTCACAATCTAGGCTAAAAGTAGTGATTAGAGGCATTAAAATACAAAATGCATATATGCAAATTCACGGGGGCATTAATACTGACCGGCCGTGTGAAAAAAACTTCAAGATGAATAAGATCGCCCTAAAAAAATGGATATATGAAAAGGTATATAGAAAAATAAAAACAAATACCGAGCGGGAATGGTTCAATAATGTGTTGCAAACACGCAAGTAGGTAATTGTTTCATTTAAGAACCGAACCCATGGATTTCCCACGATGGGCTTTAGACGCACACAAACTGCAATTACTCTAACCGCTGAATACATAATTCAAGTAGAAGGAGGCAATAACAATTTGCTATAAGACAACATATTCTATTAACTTATACACTTCTGATCCTTCCGTCTATCATTTATACATCACTTTTTGTGAGTTTAAAATAATTTAACTTCCACGTATTATTTCTTTTGTCACCCATAACATAGTTTTATTTCCATTCCGCAAGTTTTCGATAATTTATTTATATTAAGCAAAATAATGATAAATTATTTTCAATAAAATTTGTTTAATTTTGCATAATATATCGTTTATGACTTCATTAACAAAGTTACATTAGAACGAGGAATCGCTTTTACGGAAATATATCACACATCAATCATCTTGTAATTATCTTAAATTCCAATATATTTTTCATTTTTGACAGAATAGAAACACTGATGAAACTAATTTGCATTATTTTAGATTTTAATTAGTCACAGCAAATCGTTTTTCAATCGACCGTTTGACACACATTAAATATTTGAATTTGTCTTTAGATAAGTATTTATATAAATCAAAGAGGTTATCCATATCTAAAAAGTGGTCAAATTATTCAGTAGAAATACAAATCTAAGTGAACCGGGTATTGTTGTCCCAGTGGTCAATTTTGTCAGCGGGGTTCCGTAATCCTACCGGTCTATTGGCCTCAAGTTTTAAAATTAGATGGGCCTTTTGGGCACAGCGGTTATCGACCATAAAGTAACTAATCCTTTTGATTCAAAGTAATATTTATTGTTAAGAAAAAATAATAGGAATAATTTCAGTGATTTTCAATTTTTTTTTTCTCAAAATAAATATCCTTCATTTGATTTGTATGGTAAAGATTTTTTTCTCCAAATAACCTGATATTAAAATTTTTCAAAATCCAGTAAATTTGACTTGATAATATGCAACTTTTTTCTCATTTAACCAACTTTGTATCTTTGTATCTATAACGGTCCCAATAGAGTACATTGAAACTTTCAACACCCTGTATGTGTGCACTATTTAATTTCACATATGTCTTTAACTGAATATCGAGAGTAGCAGATAATTTTGAATATAACCGATTAAGAGTATTAGAGTATTAAAATAAAACAACCCCATTCATAAAATCAATAATTTGACAATAATTTTATTTAAACTATATCTAGGAATAACCCACAATTTAAGAGATTACAAAAATATTATTTAAAATTTAAATAATCCTATTTTATTTTCCTAGAACCCTTAATCCCGCTTTCGTGCCCAAAAAGCCTACACCTTTGGAAGGGACAAAAGATTAAATTTGGGTAAAACTGACCACTGACCACCCCATGAACCACAATATATTAAAAAAATATCAGGTTTAAAAGGCGACTGGTTTCGGCTCATGAGTCATCTTCAGGCATAGAACAAAAGTGCCTGGTTCAACAAAAAGAACTTTTTAAATACGATTACCATATAATTTGAATCAATAATAAAAAAAATATTTAACAGTTTAAAAGGTGTGGGGAGGGTAGCGAAAAGGAAGTACATGAAAATCAAAGTAAAAATTCATTAATATTGACAGTTAAAGCACCTTATCCAAAAGACAGGTAGCAGTAGGAGGCCGACCGTTTTTTATTTTGTCAGGCCATCCAGGATTGAAAAAAATATTTAGAACGTACGAACACTGCGTTGCACCTCCTTTTTCGTACCCTCGTCCATTTAAAATGTGTTAAATATTTTTTTTTAAACGTAATGTAATATGGATTCAATTTATTGTTAAAAACTATATGGTAAGTTGTAAGTTTGTCGAACCGGCCAGCTTTGTTCTAAGCCTGAAGATGGCTCATAAACCGAAACCAGTCGCCCTTTAAAACTGATGTTTCTTTAATATATTGTGGTACCTACATGACTTAAGAGTTTTATTTCTATTAAACTATTTATATTCTTAATACTAATAACACATTTTCTACCATTTAGTTGCAATATAAGAAATATCTCTTAATTTCAAAAACTAAAAATAAATTCTGAAACAAGTAGTAAATAGTTTACTGTTCATTTTTACATAAATTTTTTATTAAATAAATTATCACACTTAATTTTTTCTATTTCGCGATCTTAATGAAGTTGTAATCAAACGCAAATTATTGTATAAAAGTATCCTTATAACCTTCATAATGACACGTAACTTTTTATTTTTTTATATTCACGTTCAATGTCATTTCGAATTTGACTGGACCGTACTGCAAACGAAATAAACGCCTTATGATATTCGAGAGTAATTTGTAAGTGTCTTCTGAGAAACAGAAATTTAGAACTCTTCTTAGTGGACGGTTGAGTTTGGGGTTAAATTTCGTTCTTTAGCTTGGTAAAATCGCTTTAACCAAGTATGCGATAACACCTTAATTTCCTACCGAAAAGAGTAGGCGAATGTCAATTAAAGTAATGTAATCTTTAAATAAACTAGATTATCCATTCCCAAATGTGATATAGTGTATCAAAGGAGAAAGAAACTCGAAGTCGATACCACATTTAATAAGAATATATCTTTATTTGGAAATTTCAAAACAACTTGAAATAGTGCCAAAAATTTCGCAACACACAATAGTATAAATAATGATATAGGAGATAACAGATTTTATAACTTATTTAATTAACAGTGAGTGAAAACTTTTTTTATAAGCAACATCTTGTTACATATGTATAAGCTTTAACAATTTAAAACACCGTTTCACATGGTACGGAAAGTATTAAACTTAAAATATTATTTTTATTAAATTCATGTGGTATCGACTTCGAGTTTCTTTCTTCTTTAATGTAATCTTCAATAATAATTGTACATGTTTATCATTCAATGGAGATTTGAAACACTTTACAAATTGTAGCATGTCATATGTTAAATATAAAAATATCGCTTTTTTGTTATATTAGCCATTATTTCAAAATAGAATGAGTTACTTAAGTAGATTTTTTTTTGCTCTGCATTTCAACCTGTTATGGCTTGAATATCATTTGATTCACTTAATTCAGATTGTATACTAGAGTTTAATTCTCCATATTTAGGTAAAAAAAGCAAAATTTTAAAATACTTTTTATGTGTCAAAATTAAATTGATAAATAAAAAATGAATTTTAATTTTCTATAAAACTACCGGAACATAAAAAAGTTTGTAGGATATGATGAAAAATTGAATTAGACAAACCACGAGTATAGAGGGGTGGGTATATGTAGAAAATATTTTTTCAATTTGGCTACATAGTTTAGACTCATTAGATACATATCTAAACAAGGCAGAAACTTCAATTATAAATAAAAAAAAAATCTTTTCCCAGTTTCAAAAATAATTGATATAGAAAACCATTAAATATCTAAATTTTTAGTCAAATCATCATCAGTGTAAAAAGAGGCATATGAATATATTATTTACATATGTTAAGAAGTGAACTATTATTTACTAGTCACTTTTATATCCTGAGGGGCATATAATGTGCGAGGACTATAATGATCCGTATAGAATTGTTTTTATTATTAACACTGATATAAAAACACAAATGTTAGTTTAATTAATACAGGAAATGCAGGAATAAACATGATTTGCTACAAGTGTATAATTAAAAATAATTTCAAATATTTTTTTATAATTTTCATGATAAAACTTACCAGTGTTGAATTTCGGAGTTTATTTGTTTTTGCTTAGAATAAAAATAATAATAGTGTTCGTTTATTTCGTAAAAAATATAGAAAATTTTTCATTTTTAACCAAGCTGTTTTTTTTATCATTATTTACTTAGGGAGAGAAATATTACTTCTAATTAGAGGAATGGAGTAAATACTGGTGATTTCTCAGGTTAGTAATAAAAAATGAAAAAACGAATATTTTCGAAAGTCGGTTTTGATAAAAAATAATTATTTTATAGAACCCTAAATAAATTTGATTCATAGAAAATAACCAAAATATTTAAAAATTTTGAACGCTTTGTGGAATGTCAAATTAAGAATTTTGTTGATAGCAATCAAATTTTGTGTTTTTAACAATAGTTTCAGAAAAAAGTATAGATGCTATTGATGAAGAGAAAATGATAGCAATAAATGTTAGTTTAATAACATTCATAAGTAGTCAAAGTAGATGGTATAAAATCTTCCCCCTTGGGTATAAACCCTGAAAGAGTATTCTAGGACCACTTAATTTTATAACTGTAACTGTCATCTCACCCAGTTTCTTATTTTTTCCGGAATAAATTCTTATCATTAATACATAAGTTTTGATTTTAAAAGCAATTTAAAAATATTTATTATCTAGCACTATAGTAAAAAATAACAAGTTTATCAAAGACTTATTTTAAATAGCCAACTTGCTAGTCCATCGTTCAAAAAACTGAGTAGATAAGTATAAACAATGTCGCCAACATAATCGTCGACATTGGGCAATAAAATAAGAGTTGAAGTTTTCCTGCGAATTCAAATCGAGCTCCTGCTACAATAATAGCAAGAATTCGAAGTAAAATGCATGTATCTACATGTAATTTGAATCCAATATCAAGATTTAATATGCAGTAGTTCACACAGAACATATAGAACTGAATTTATAAGTACATCCATATAGACCAGAGCTATACAATACATACATAGGCGTAGTTATATAGTTTATTTTATATAATTTCTCACAAGGAAAGCAGTCAAATTAAGTCCTACAATAATTACTAATTTGTTTTTATTAAAAATTAGATTTAAAATATGTCCTTTGAATAAATAAAATTAATCAGAGACAAAACGCCTTAGGTCTACTTTTGATTTTATATCCCCGCATTTGTACCGCCTTTAGTATAAGAAATAAGTACATATTGTTGAACCACGGTCTGTTATTTGATATGAAGACTGTAATCTTTTTCCGGAACTTGATAGATGAAGGATGGAATGTTAAGCATTTTCGTAATTGCTGAAGAATTCAAGAATTACCATCAGTCCCTTTTATTCACCGACATTATAGTTTTCTTGCGAAGGCGAACGTCAATTTACGTTACAAGGTGTCCCTAAGGAATTGTCTCGAGGCTTTACAACAAATTTTTATTTTCAAAAGTAAATTAAATCCATAATTTTTAATGTTAAAAAAGGTATAAATGTTGCAGTAATTGTTAAATTTTACATTACAAAAGAAAAGAATATAGTGCAACTATACTGCTGTTTGATAACCAAGAATTAACACTTAATAAGTTAATGAGAGAAAAAGTACGGTGTTAATTTAAATAAAATACAATGGTGTATCGCGTTTAAAAAACAATATAAAAACACTTTTACTCCAATAACTAATATAAATGTCGCTTTTTTAACAATCATTTAACTAACGATTGTTTATAATAAAATATCTATAATATTTCACTTATTGATTGGAGATTTTTGTTTTATCATTAATAATTAGTACGTTTTATATTTTGTTGCAGTATTTTAATAAATTGTATCTGTTCATTATTAAAAAAAAAAATATGCGTGAAGATATATTAATTTATATAATTTTTGTGTAAGCTATTAAAATCTCATCTGTCAATTAACGACATATGCAGCTTAGTAAGACATTTAAAAAGAAAAATTCGATACCATACATTCATTTAAACGTTACATTTACAATAATCCTATGCTTCAATCAACTAGGAGGTAGTTTTCCAATCAGAAGTATTTAAAAAATGCCGAACGTCAATTACTGCTAAATATATACTGACCATTCACGATTTCAATTTAAAAATTTGTCGATCATGGAATAGAATACAAGCTGTTAGAGTAATTACTGTAATTTTCGAATTTGAGTAGTACAGGATCAATATCATCCTTATTTGGAAAGCAATAACATCATTAATTATCCCTAATAACTCTGGTTTTTCACGTCACCTTCAACAAATTACAAGCATACATTAGGCTGTACGTCATGTACAGTGTCGGTTTTAGGGGAGGCAATTTTTTTAGATACTCAGTACCTCAATTACAACTTTTTTAAATAAAATTAAAAAAATTACATGAAAGTTTTTTAAATTTAATTTATCTATAATAAAATTTGTTCTAAAAAAATAGTTACAAAATTACAAATGTTTTAAATATAAATTGGTATAAAAAATTACTTTCCACAAGAAATTGTTTTATTCAAATAAAGAAGTAATATTACAATTCTGTACCAATTTATATTCTTAATTAAAATAAATAAAGAATGATTAATGAATGTTAATATAAAGTAATGTGTCGGTTTTTAACTAGCATTGATACAATAAGAATTAATTTTGGGTTTGTTGTATATTTTATTTTTACTAAAATTGTCAGACAGTTAAATTTATCTAAAACACATCTAATTGCAAAAAAATTTACATTGACTAACTGTTTCCAGGGGCAGTATATTTTTATTTTACTTTATTTTTAATTTTTATTCTTCTGAAAAATGATTTTCGTGCATTTTGCAAAATTTTCACTGGTAATTTAATAGAAAACTTCTTTAAACAAAATTAATAAAGTATTACCCATCATCTCGAAAAATAAATGAAGTGAAATAGGAATTCATTATGTACGTGAATAGCATTACCAAATTCAAAAATACGACCAAATTTGAAATTTAAGTACAAAATAGGGAAAGTGAATCAACGAAATTTGCGGCAAATAATCATTTATTAATTTTGAACTTTAACACACTATAACATAGAGTCTTAGCTGCATTATTTATGCCATGTATATTTTTATTTACACTAACTTTATACAGTTTGCTAAAAATGTGTATTTTATTTACTATATGAATTTTAAATAGTAGTCTAGAAATATGACAATAGTTCCTTAAAAGGCAGGAAAAAACAAATTAGGGCGTTAAAAACCTGAAGTCCGGAACTGAAAATGTGTATAAAAAGTTCAATTTTTATGTGCGGTAAAATATTACGATCAACATTCACTGTAATCTACTGACAGCATAAAATTGCTAGCGCATATATCTACTTGTCTGACAGCTGACAGAATAAATAACTTTTTTTTGTCGGTCTTTACGTGTGAAAAACTTATTTGTTATCGTTTCGTAAAATTGAATCACTGGATTTGCAGTGGAAATCTTCAGATATAATGCATATTTAGCAAACCGGGAACGTCTCACTTTTGTGATTGATTGACTGACTAATTCAGACAAAAATGATTCATTATAACCATTAAGATTAAAATACAAAAATTAACTTTTTTTCTCGAGATTTTTTGCATCGTTTATTAACCAATCAATTTATAATATGTCTCTAATAAATCTTCTTCATAAATACTTCCATTCTTAATGGAATAATCAAGGTTTAACCCGTTAGACACTCTCGTTTAAGTGTTAAAAATAAGCTAAAACTCAAACGTATATTTTATTGTTTTTAAGATTATGGATAAAATACCAGTAATTGTTTTAGAGAACGAAACACTGCTAATATAAATTGAATTTTATTTTTGCTTATTTTCTCTTTATGGTCTTAGTCTTTTATCCATATAATATAATTCAAAATGAGGGAATATAACAGGTATCGAACATAAAAGATAAATGGGAAAAGTAAAAGTATAAGTTCAGCGGAAAGAATATCTAGAAGAAAAATAATTAATACAAACAGCAAAAGAATGAATTCATGGAATAAGATAGAATATAGAAATATAGGATAAGAAAAAATAAAAAAAAGTTAGTAAAAGAAGAAAGAAATTAGGTACAGAAAAAAATTAAGTAAAGGAAAAAAATAGCTGGCGAATGCTTGGTGAGGAAATTAAAAAGAAGTATATATATATACCAAAAAAGCTTCTGGAATACAATAAAATACACGAGAGAGGACAAGAAAACATAAGAAGATGGTACAATTTTACAGTTTTTATAAGAGAAGAATATTTGTCGAAAAAGTTAGAGAAAATACCAGCTAAGAATTTAAGAGGGCATTAAATAAGTTGAAATTGAGAAAATAAATTGTGATATCCAGAAATGAGAAATAAATTTGAAAAATGGATAAACTATGTAATAAGAAATACATGGGAGGTAAATAAGATCGCGAAAGAAAATAAAGATAAGACAGTTAAGCTGAGGTACGTACGCATATTTAAGAAAAATTTACCAGATAAAATTGATAAGACCGAGACAATCTTGGCAACAAAAGATTTCAGAAATCAGCCTCAAGAAAAAAAATAGTGAGACAAATGAAAGAGATCGCTTGAATACCATAAAAGGTGGATAAGATGGATAATAAAATAAATCATATTAGATCACTCGCGGAAGATGAAGCTCAAAATATTTGACAAATTACAAAAAAATGGAATTCAAAAATTGCATACATGGATGAAAGAAATATAAAATCAAAGAAAAAGTAGATATTATATTTACCCTAGCACATAGATAACGTGAAAACTCTCTCTCTCAAGGAAGGATTCTTCAAGCAATTTGTCAACACTATGGATAATAATATTATCAAATAAAGCTTATTATTAGATGAATTGATAAATTAAGACTTAATTAAAAAAAAACTTTTGTACTTGTACTTATGCATATACAGAGTGAAATACCTAGAAAACACGTAATGTAATTTTTCACTAAACACCATTGCATAGACTTAGAAAAATCTATTAAACTAATCTGATATGGCCACTTTGATCTTTTCTACAAGAAAAAAATTGGAACAAAAATTGTTTTGAGATAGGTAGCTGTGATTTTTTAACTTTCAAAAATATAAAAAAATTAAGTAATGTCTTTAAATAAAAACCATTTGTTATAATTAAATACAAAAAAGTAAGATACAAATAGTTACTGCCTATAAAATTTTATTTCTCGTACAGCTTCTAATCGAAATTTGTCTGTCCATACATTTAACAGTTCATATATTTTTTTAAATAATTTACCATCACCAAACAAGTGTTTTAAGATAAATTAGCTGCCCTAAGAACAAATTATTCTAAAAGCTAATTATTTTTCATTTAAAAAGCTTCTTAAAAAGTAGATAAGTCATTGTTTAAAATGATTTTAATAGTTCCCTAAACCTGTTGAATTTGGAAAATTAAATATTTCTTCGACCTAGAATACATTGGAGTTAATGTGATAATGATGATGTGATAATAATATGATGATATAATGAAAGAATAGTAATTTGAGTGTTTCTAAACAGTTTTTTCCTCGTTATAACATATTGAATTAATGAACTATATTTTATGAGAAAAACAATTTTTTTTGGCTTTAATCTTCAAAATGGTTAACCCTATTGTGTATTAAAAAATTTCAACTTGTTATTGCTTAATGGTGTCACTAAAGCTTTGCCACTCTATAACTCAGTCAGTAATTAGAAATAGAAGTAAATAATGACTTTATGCAATGGTTACATGGTAGTTACATAATATTCTACAAAATGTATATTTTCTAAAATACTAACAAATCATTAATCATTGTAAGTTTTACATTTTTAACAAGGTATTGTAATTTATCTTCAAAACAATAAACTTATTTCAACATATAAGTTATATATCTTTGTGTAATTGCTATTCGAGTTTAAATGTAGGTATTCAATGTCTTCTCATTAATAAACAAGCTTTTATTATACTAATTTCAATATTAAATAGGTTCTTAAACAATTTGAGAAAGCTCTTAATTTTAATTGAAAATATAATGGTATAGAATCGATTATTTCAAAATAAAAAATAGTATAAAATAAATTTATGACTTGAAATAAACTTGTCAGCATTTCGCCACTTTCGGCTAATTATTTTTCAATCAGGTATTCCTATACGCACGTGTTTAAAATTAAGCGAAAAATTAAATTAATAATAAATCAAAAAATACTGTCCGGCTCCAAGATAACATAAACGTAGCAAATATAATTGGTCAATAGAATGAGGCAATTAAATTAACCACGCCTATAAAGTTGTCCACAATTTCAAACTGCATTTATCTTTAAAGAAACAACAGCATAAAAGCGTTGGTTAAACACTTCAACCATAGTGTTAATTGCCAAACTGACAGATATATCATTAGTTGCAACATAAATAAAAATTACACGGTTTAAATAACCGTGTCGCAATATTTTATATTTTTTATTATTAAGTTTTGTCCATTAGTAATGTTGGTAATAAAAGTGAAAATTATTTAAATGTGTTACCGTAATCGATAGCACATTAAAGGAAAATAAGATATTTGATACTATAAAAAAATTACATTTACATGCTTTATAGGAAAACTATTTGTTTTTTCTTTAAACCTATTTTAGGGTTGAAATTAATTAAAGTTGTAAAAATTAAAAGAGATACCAATATTGGATAAGACCAGAAACCCATTTTGAAAATACTCCCATAATATTAACATTTATGAATGACATGTATTTGTTGATGAAAATGTCACTTATTTTTCTACGAATATTAATATTTTTGAAAAATGTATGCTGAAAATACAGGTGTGCGGTCTTACGATTTTCGTTACATTACTGTGAGCTATAATTTGGAATCAGATGAAATAAAGTTCAGCCTATATGAACGAATTTATCCTTAAACTTATCAAAAGTGAAATTTAAAAAAATCATGTTAGAAGTTAGAAATAAAAATGGGGAAATCATCATACCTACATTTACAAAAAAAAGTATTAATCTAGACAACTACTGTGATAGTGATACTGAACTTATATAAGTTTATGTTTAATAATCATTTTATTCAGAATATTTTTTTTATTTCAGTATTTAAATTCAATAGAAAATTGGATTCCTAACTATAATACTATGAGGTAATGAAACACGAAGTCAAGTACCACAAAGTAATATATTTTATTAATATTCAAAAATATTTTTAAGATAGGCATTGACGACAATACGCCATCTTCAGGCCTACAATACAACCCGTTAATAAAATTAAATATTGCAAAATCAATAAGAAGCTTACCACTTTCATTCATGGGAAAACAAGAAAAACAATGAATACTCATATCTGACATTTATGTTAAAATTTATTTTTTTTTAAAATCGGCTGTGACCCCAGAACTTTCTAGGCTCGGTTGTGGATGTTATGAATGACTTTGAAATAACAACTGAGTTCCAAGGCTATTCAATAAAGATAAACAAAGATGGGAAAGATGATTATCGAATCCATTCCAAAATCATTCCTCAATTTCTTCGTTTTTACTTTGAATATCGTAACCAAAATTCCTGAATGGGTTTTAGGGAGGAAGGGGCATCTGCATACCAAAATTCAGGCCAATACATCTTTAATATTTAAAAAGTTGTACATTAAAAAGATGAATCAATATCGTACTTAAGGATCTTCTTCTGCACCAATTAAACCAAAAACTAATGGTGACATTCGAGGCACACCAACGCTTCATTCCAAATTTTAGCTTAATTGGTCAAACTGTTCGGTAACTATCATGGAAAATTACACAAACAGAGACACACAGACATATACACAGACAGACCTCACTCTGAAAATCGTCTCAATCTTCTCGGGGACTTTAAATGGATATTTCCATCGATATCTCGAATTTTTTTTGCTCGTCCACTATACTTTCCCTTCGATGGGCCGGGAAACTAAAACTGTACATAAAGTGCATATTAATTAGTATAAATTCGGATCGATATCGGGATTATGAATATCCTTATGGACCATAGATTTTTTCCCTTTTAAATATATATATATCCACAATCTATATTACTTTGGAGTTCCTAATACCAAAATATTTTTACGAGGACGGGTCTAAGGGTCTGAAATATTTTTTAGTATGGTCTATAAAAGGACAATTTTCTCAATAATAGAAATTTAAAATTTAAAGCTAAAGTATGGAAACTTATGAGCAAACTTTTTACGGCATCTTTATCCACAAGGGAGTGTAGCTCCAAAAAAGTGTGAGTACACTTAGTGTTATCTTGAACTATACTATCATGTAGAATTATCTCCCAATTAAACCTGTATATATTTCTCCCTTTATATAAATTATTCTCGTAAAAAAATGAAGTGTGGATTTTAAACAGAAAAAAATGATTTGTTAATTAGCCGCAAATCATAAATATATCACTTAGAGCGATCTGAAACAATAGACGTTAATTAGGAGGTAAAAAGGGGCCATAAACACAATACGATTTCAGAACAGTAGCCGAACATGAGCTCACACATGTCTGTTTTAATGAAACGTTCATCTTGGCCTTTAACCATTTCCTCACGATTTACGAATTACATTAGGAAGAGCATCGATCTACCCTGAGGCAACCCGTGGTATATTATAATACCGGATGTTCAATTTTTAACTCATATCTAATCAATTTGTCAGAAATACGTCAGTTAGAAAATCTAATTAAGAATGATAATGCAAAAATCTATTGTAAATTGTTAAAATACAGAGTGAGTCGAAGTGAGGAAATCAAATATGAAAAAATAATTTAAGAATAAGATAAAAACTAGCTTCAAATCTGTTATTTTTTCCTTTAATTTACTTTTCCAACAAAATTAAAAAATATATATTTATTTCTTATGTTTTTAAATTAGGAAAACCAAAATCACGTTTTATTATTTTTTAATAATACATTTTTTTATTTTAATATTTTTTTAATTAGATAAGTTCACAAAAGATCAATTAAATTGCGTTTTAGTAATCGGTGAATACTGAAAAAAATAAAATTATAGATGATGAACACAAAAAACAAGAGCAACCGACTATATCTTCGCTCTAACTTGATTTGTGGCATGAGAACTACTTTCCCTAAAAATCAAGAAATTACGCTCATTAATGGAGGTAGCAACTCCAAGCTAGATCACTGAGCACCTAGATAGAAACAAAATGTACTAAAGAAAACGCAGAACCGGCTTCAAACATTTTAATTCAAGGAAAAATATTTTGTAAAACATAAGTATAATAAATACATCACTAATCGAATATTTTTATGCCTCATATCATTTAAAAATTCATAAAAAAAATTAAAACTTTTATTTAGAACTAAGTTTCAAAAATGTTACTTTCTGACATTAAATGTGTCATTTTAGTGCCATTAACGAATCATAGAAAATCGATTTAAAAGTATCGTCTTAAATTTTAGTAAATAATATAAATATTTGGGTGTATCCATTTTTCATTAATGTTTAAGTTTTTGAAACACATTGTATAAACAATCTAATAAAAAAGGTTTGTGTTTAAGACAGCAGTGCCTAATTTGCTGATACTTTTGATCACGCTGTATACATTTTGTTCTTATGCCATCAAGTAAACCTGAAAAAGTTAGGATAGGGACATGTAAGCCATTTTATCCGATTTTATGTTGTTTGGCCGGAACAATCACTTAAAGCTGGAAAATTGCGATTTTCAATTGTATAACTTCAAAACTATTTTGATTATAAAATAGGTGTAATAGGTTTTTGTAATTAGCTTCTAAGGATGAATTTAATTCATTAAAAAAATATTTGACTCTCAAATGTTTCACTTTCCTGGAGCACCCTGCATAATTAAAATTATTTTTAGATTGTTGATTTTCTGATATAAATCTGACTCTGAAACCAGATTTTAAAAAATGTTTAGTTTTTTCTCTACAGACCGAGGCGTTACCGATGGGACACAATGTTTATTCAAATACTGCGAAGGGCGAGAGGGGCCCGCACGTGGTTACCCCCGGGCCCTGATTTTCTCTCTCATACCGAATATAATATATAAAATTTTGGGGATTTTGATTGAAAAAGATTTTGAAAAATGATTTCAAAAGACTGTCAGAGAAAAAGTTAACAGAAAGTATAAGATTTTCCAGTTTAAAATTTGTTGTTTGGCTAAGTGTGTGGTTTTTATTGTATACAATAATAAGCTACAAAGATTACAAAAAAGGTATACCTGAGAAAAAACGGAGCAAGAACAGAAACGAATTCATTGTATAGTGCTGGATTGATGGATGAGATGATTTAGGAATTGTAAAAAATATATTATTAAGAAAACAAAAAAAGAAGGAAGAATTGGAAAGTATTAAAATTTATATTTGTCGAGATATCTAACCGTTTTGCAGAAGCTGTTGTAAGTACCGACAAAAAGTACTTAAGTCTTAATTACCAGTACTTGATCAAAGTGGATCTAAGTATAAGTACCAGTACCAAGATTATATAGTACTTAAGTATTTCGTTTAAATATTACTTAAAAACAGTAAATTTAAGTACTAAGTATTAAGTAACCTATTTGTGTTTACGCTTGCCAAGGGCTTCAGGAATTCAGGAACAAATCAAGAAAATACTTGTCGATACATGATTTCCACAGCAAATCCAACACATTGAAGAATATTTTTGCAGTAATCCGTAAAACTTAAGTACTTTTAATTTTTTAAATTGCAGTAAAAATATAGTTAAAACAAATTTAAGTAATAAGTACAAGTTTTAGGGTGAATACTTAAAAGTTTAAGTACCAGTACACGGATTTTCTGGAATACTTAGAGTAAAGCTTAAGTACTTAAAAGTACTTAAGTACATTTTTTAGGCACTGTCGGTAATCAGTACCGCAGTTCTAAGTGTTCATGAGGTTGGGATGAAAATTTATTATTTTGGTCACACAAATAAAAATTACTAGTATTTATTATTTTCTAATTAAATATTCAAAATAAAAAAATATAAAATAAATCAACATGAGGCATAAAAACTTGATGGTGATTTTTTTTTTAATAAATAATCTCAACCCATATATATTTATATATTTTTATTTTTACTTATTTAATTTTTTGGCATGAAAACAGAAAAATTCTACTACACTATACTATACATTAATTAGTAAACAAATCTTGGAAATCATGTTGAAACTACGATTTGAAGTTTAATAAAAGGGTAGGTGCGATATTAGGCGAGATCTCGTCCAAAAACGAATAATTATGTTTTGTCACGCTCTACCTTATTCTACGAAAAAAAAATTGGACCAGAGGATAGCATTACTTAACAATAACCGGAAAATACTAAAAAAATAATTTTTACACCCAACCACAAAAGTCACGTGTTGTGCGGGCCTCTTAACACTTAAGGTATAAATAGTATGTTACCCTAAATGTAAAGAGGCAGAAAGATTCTTGAATAATAAATGATAATAAAGATCATCTTCTTATTTTTTATATGATAAAAGAATAATTGTCAGTAATAAATATTTTTGTAGTCCGTCTCTGTGCAGAGGTCAGGTAAATTGCTGGACCATCTTTATCTTCGGAGCGCTTGGCGCTGGGCTAGTACAGAGAGCAGAGAGCACAGAGTCAGAGCAGAGTGCTAGTTCAGGGCACTTGGGTGGATCTGTATCGTGAATGGCGCGGGTTAGCGGGAGAGGGGCCGCTCTAGCGGGGTCAACGCGTGACCTCAAGCCGAGGGGTACGCAGCTACTTTCCCACGGACCCGCCCGCAATATCTACCGCTCTTCATCTGACTCTAGCCTGTCATTAAATATGGCAATGTGTGGTGTAGTGCGAGGCACTCTGCTTGGGCCACTCCAGATACATCAATAACTGTATCGATTTTTAAGATGATTAGTGAACGCGATGTTAACGCATGCCATGCATTTCTCTAGTATTTTAAAAAAATGGGTAAAACGTTAACATTATTTTAAAACAATATATATAAATGTATTCATATATTTAAATTAATTTATCTTACTGTTTATTAAGAACATTTCTTTATGGTCAAATATAAAGGTTAAATTTTAAAATCATTAATCACTTGAAAAACAAGTCTACTAAAAGAAAAGTTTGTGTACAATTTTTTTTTAATAAGCATAATATTGAAATTTGACATGTATTTTATGTTCTATCCCAAAAACATAGGAACATGCCTAATATTTAGCTAGGAATAAAAGTTAAAGCACACGATTATTAGCTAGGACAACTTTCGAAGAACAGAAAAAATACACGGCTTTTTCTGACCATATAAAAATATTTTTGACAAATCGACGAAGGACTATTAATAAATACGCTTATTGGTACAAATAAATAAATATAAATATTCACATATTTTATATAAACATTTTTACACGTTAAACTTTACGTACTTATTGCTTAGAAGAAGTGGCTCCAGAAAACTGAGACACAATAAATAATATACAAATACGTAATAAACTCAAAATTGTTCATTTATTTTTGCCGATTAATTGAAAACAAAATACGAAACTTTCTAATTATTAATTTAAATTTTACGTTTTTTTAAATCAAATCGTCTACTTTTATTTACTGAATACATAATTATTTTATAATGATTAAGGAACATGATTGTAGTTTAATCGAACATATGCTCATTAGGCGGTCTTCGTTGTACAATCTAATACAAAATAATGATATTTGACATTCATCTGATATCAATAATTGTATGTTTCAATTTGGAAATACAGTTATATATTCTGTATAAGTCTCGGACCGTAATAAGCCAGTTGTATTATTTTAGTGTAACAATTTCACTTTTGCTTGGAGTAAAGTGATTCATTTGTGTTTTAGTGGACATTAATCTGGACTTAAATTTTTAATTTGGCTTAGTATAAGACTAAATTTTAACAAAAATATGTGAATTTTTATTTCAATAAATAGTACTTAAATGTGTTCTGAATAAAAAAGTACAGCTCTTAGAAGACCTCTTCAAAAAGAAGACTGTCGCCAGATCAATTCTAACATAAAACAGTGAGTAGCTTTTACCTGAATTAAAATAAGTTACTTACATATTCCTTTTTATAAAAAATTTTCAATGTTTAATTTTTTTAAAAAATTTTGTTATTTTTCAAGTACCCACAAAATTTTATTTCTTAATTTTATCTTCTACCCTTAATGGGTCTATCACTTATGTGATCAATTTGTTCCCCTGTTAGTACTTGATAGTGGCCTGATGATGGTCAGTGACCGAAACTAGTTGCCTGCTAGTACTTTGTCAATTAAATGTTGTGGTACCTGACTTTGTGCTTTAGTATCTTAAACTTTGGACCACATTTGAGATATGGATAACCTTTGGGATTTAAAAAATATAAGTCAAAATCTAACAGCAAGCCACGCAGATATCAAATCGATCAAAGAATTAATCAGATATTTCGGAGAGCAACTCTTGAGACATTTTTATTATTAATTTAAGAAAAGGCATAGTTATAAATGACACTCACATTGTTGATATATCTGTTTATTGAGTTTTCACCTCTATTATGAGTAACATTATTTTAAAATTTTTAATATAACTACTATGACAGTTAATTCTGCTAGAAATATTTCTACAAGTTTGGACAACATATTGTAAATTGTACGATTGACATATATTTATTTTTATTGAATTTTTCAATCTTGTCAACAGTTTAATTTTAGAAGATAGGTAACAGATACAGTCATTTTAGCTGTTTTTGTATGTTTGACTCAAAAAAACTAACAATTAGATATATATGTAAATTAACAGGAAAATACGTAGTTACAAAAAAATATCTTACAAATAATAAAGAAACAAAATCGAAAACCTATAAAAATTCCAGCGTTATGCCAACAACTTTCTTCCCAGTTAATTCTTGCAGTACCCAACACCAAGATGGAAACAAATGTAGCATAAAATGTAATTATGTTAATTAGCCGTGTAAATCTCATCTCTGATCCATTCCACGGAACGTTTAATGTGGACTAGAGGTCATTAATTGCATGATCTGGTCTGTTCGGCCGACCTTTTTGATATTATTACCGAAGAAACTCAAGAAAGAAAGTACCTACAGCAGTTCAGACAGGAACAACAATACAGGTTTTTTATTTACAGTTCAAAAATGAAGGATTGAAATAAATTTACTGGAAGAAGGGAATTAAAATAAAAGGAATGATTAATTTTGTTTGCAGAGCGAAAGCCATTAATTATAAATAAGTAAAATCATTAATTGATTCTAAAAAAAGCACAATGAAAAAGCCGCAGCTTTTAAAAATAACTAATAAATATATTAAATATTATTGACAAGAAGAAAAAAGAGTTCGATATAAATTTGAACAATACAATGAGGAGAAATAAAGGATAACAAACAAGGATAACCATACCTACATACGACATAAATTATACTTTTTTTAGTTTTATTTAACGTTGATTATTTTTTATGGATGAAAATAGTTGATAATTCATTGTAAAGAACTGATGTAATTGCCATTAATTATAAATAAGTAAAATCATTAATTGATTCTAAAATAAAGAAGAATGAAAAAGGCGCATAAGCTTTTACAAATAACTAAGAAAGTTAATTGTTAAAAGCTTTATCACAACTTTTTTAAGTCTTTTATAGTTAACATTTTTTAATAATCTTGAAGGAAGGTATCAAACATATAAGATTTTAAGCTAGGTTTCTTGATCTACAACAATGGCATACATTTTACAAATTACAATAAAATAAAATTTAGTATTTTAAAAAGTAATTGTGTAAAATTTCATCGCTACCCCAAATAATTTTTTAAATAATAAACTCCTGTTTCAATTAAACGAAATTAAACTTATTTGGTGGAAGATAAACTCACGCATTAAAGTTAAATCAGAGTAAAAAATACTAAAAAACGCGGTTCTTCAATAAAACTTGTTTAAAATAAAACTAATTAATCAAAGTTAAAATATGATAGTAACAAAGTATCAAAATAGTTGAAAGTGGCCTTCATAATACGAAACATCGAATTAAAATTCTAATAACAATGGATTATAGGAATTTTTTTAGACATCTGTGTTTATTCTTATTTAGAGCTGTATGTATATATATATATATATATAAAATTAAATAATAATGTATACTGGCCCAAATGTTCATATATACAGGATGTATCAAAAAGGTAGGTCATAAATTGAACCACGTATTCCCGGTGTCAAAAATAACTCGATTGAACATAACTTGCCTTAATGCAAATGTGCACACAAAAAAAGTTACGGCCTTTGGAAAGTACAAAATAAAAATCGATTTTTTTCCAAAATTGCATGAACTGTTTAACATTTTATAATGAAAACGGATACATGGCTTTCTTGTCGAAAGAGCGAGCATCTTTTTCACATAAAACCACGAAATCTGTACAGCCCATAGAAATTTTCAAACTTTTCTATGGGTAATTAAATTAGTATTGTGACACCATTGGTTTAATACATAATTTTTAAATTTTTTTTGCCTCTTATCACTTTTTCGAAAAGCCAGTTTTTACAGAGATGTGGCCTCTTTTCAATATAATTTCAGTGGAAATAAAAATTCTATGAACAAATTGACGAAGTTGTGGCCAATTTTTAATAAGAAAACTTATTATTGCTATTACATAATATAACAATGATTTAATTGAGAAATCTTAATAAATACGCATTTTGTAGAAAATCATTGAATAGTAATTTACTATTAGATTTACATTAATGTACTTTAAAAATTAGCAAATATTTATAATTATTTTATAAATACATATATTTTCTTGTTTTCTCATATACTATTTATAGTTTAATTGGTATATATCAATTACTGATTCATACTAGGATTTTTATGACTGTTAATCAATATTATTTATAGGCAAAATCTAATAATGACAAATAATAACTTTTTAATTGTAATGTAATAAATGCCTAGAGCTTTGGATAAATAACTAAGTGATTTAATAAATAACACTTTACTTTCTTAAGAAAATATTAAATAAGGTTTAATATCAAAAAGTAATATATATTTGAGGCAAACAATAAAGTTCAACAGAATAAATAATAATAAACAAGATCTCTTTTTTTCTCATAAATTTAAAAACAATTTGTCATAATTTTCAATTAAAGTTTATGGTAAATAAAAGATTTTAATTAAAAATGATTCAAAATCGGCCATAATATTCACAGAGACTCGTTGGGTTCTCGTTCTTTGCATTAAATACGTTTTTGTGGCTGCACTATCGGATCATAGATGAGATTTACACTCCCAATTAATTACCATAATTATATATTACGTTAGATCAGAGATCAGTCTTGTTATGGGCTACAATATTGAACTTGGAGAACATCAAGGAAATTAAAAAACAAAGTAAGTGCAAGGTGTTTCGAAATTGGATACCTGCTCACATATCGAAAATTTTAAATAGAGATTTATAGTTTTTTTTTTTGGTAAGTGGAAGATATCAAGATTTTTTATGGATGTTGGCTATCGATTGAAATCACCTCAGAGCGTTTCTAATGATTTGGTTTCTACGGAAGATTACAGTCAGGCTACTTACAAAATTATTATTATGCTTTGTTATTTTTAGATTACGAGGGATAATCCACAAATAATTCATTTTACATCTATACAACAATTATCTTGAGCAAAAATTATCAGTAATAATTAAATTATATCGTATTATTGTTAAAATAATATTAATACTCTTAACAATTTTAGTCAGAATGTTGAAATAGTTAAATTTAGTTCTGATAAAC
Source organism: Neocrepidodera transversa (assembly GCA_963243735.1). Lineage (NCBI taxonomy): Eukaryota > Metazoa > Arthropoda > Insecta > Coleoptera > Chrysomelidae > Neocrepidodera > Neocrepidodera transversa. Next base: position 7,996,523 of record OY725339.1, read on the forward strand.
TGTAAATATTAAAGTAATTCCTTACATAGTTTTTTAACGATGTTATTTAGTATAAAATAAACAGAAAAAATGTTAAAATTATTATAAATAAAAATAGAAAATTGTATAAGGAATAGCAAAGTAATAAATTTTACTGAAAAATTAAAAAAGGTTTAACACGTTTAGCCTGTTGTGAGTATAATTTACGAATTTTCAGATAATTTACATCTGTTTAACAGTTTTTAATTGTATTTAGAATATTTGAGAAATTTTCTTACTTGGTTTAGTAATTTTTAATTATTTTCAGCTTGTTTCATTTTGTAATATGTTTTTAGCGATTTTTAACTATTTCTTGTGATTTTGTTGTTTTTTTTTTTAATATTTGTAGTGATTTTAACTCTTGACGGTAAAATTTTTAGTTATTTCTTATTATTTTCAGCTAGTTTTATTTTTTTACTTATGTTTGTTCTAGTTCTATTTGTTCTAGTTATTTTAATTTGTTTCAAATATGTTTTAACTATTTCTAGCGATTTTTAACAACTTTAACTATTTGTAGTAATTTTTAATCATTTTCAGTGTTCTGAAAGGGTAATTTACGAATTTAAATTAATTTAATGAGATTGAGCACGTGACTTATAAATTTCTGCATAATTTTCGTAAAAATATTCTTTTAAATTTTATCACTTCTAATAACTGAAAAATACTACAATTTTCTTTAAATATTAAAATAATGTTATTAGACTTGAGTGAAAAATAAATTATAATACCTGATTCGATTTTTTAAATACATTTTGTATGTTCCTCGTAGAGTAAAAGTAAAACAGATATTATTTTATTTTCACTCATAAAACTCGATTTTGTTAATATTCCGTGAGGGAGCCAGTTCCTAGACAGAAACAGGACTCATTCTAGAAAATGTAAGGGTTTCGTAGTACCCCAATTTTTTTCCTTATTTTTGATTAAAAAAGAATAAAAAAATATTTATGTGTAGATAAAGGTTAAATCTATGCTTCTATTCTCCCAAATTTGAAAAGTTTTATCAGCTTTTTTTGAAAAAAATTCGCAAACATGTTGAACATTTTTAGATTTTTAATGGTTTTCACGATTTTGTTCAGAAAAAACTAAAACATATTATCAAAATTTTCGAGATCAGGAGCTGAGATTTAACTTTTATTTCTTTATGTATATTTTTTTGCTTTCTTAAAAATTAAAATTAACAAAAAAAATCGGGGGACTACGAAATTACTACTTACACTACTTATAGCTTTCTATTCGTAAAGTAAATCACACTCTTAATACAAATAAATAATAGATCTGTTCGTTACTCTCAGTTGTATTTTTAGCAAATACTCTAGCTGAAACATCTCAAATATCTCAAGATTCCATAAGAACTTGTTTATATGTAAAATCGATGCGGTTCAAACAATTCCATAAATTGGTTCTCTCGCACTTAATTTCTGTCCAATCCTTATCTAGTTCTTTAAGCAATTATCTAATATAGTCATCATTTCTTCTTCGTACAGTTTATAAATTGTACATCGAGCTATATCCTTTTTAGGTGCATCTAATTTTCTAGGTGTACCCATTGTCCTCTCTATCTTTGCATGAGAAAAAATAAACTTAAATTTACAAAAATTCGCCTCATTACTCTATTATAACACCGACTCTGATTTTTACCTATATATTTCGTAAATAATCTGACCCCCATCAGAGTTTATATAGGCCAACCTATATTAGATTTTACCTTCCACTTTCTTGGGCTAGATTTTTAAATGATTCGATAAAATCAGAGTAATTTATTAATTGAATTGTAAATGTCTCATTTGCTGGTACCCAAAAATTAAAAATTAAATTAATGTAGCAACATAGTAATTTTTTAAATACTTTTGCAATAATTTTATTATTATAAAAATACCCTAATTTGCATTATTATTTCCTATACTTTTTACAAAGTTCGAAAAAAAATATTTAAATTCACTGTTTGTATTTTCTTATGTTAATACTTTTTTCTTCCTTTCTAATTGAATATTGTTTTTATTATATTCTTGCCCCTTTTAATAGTTACACTGTTATCTGCAACTTTTAATGATTTACAAAATTGATAGAAATAGCCAGTATTTTTTATTTTTATCCAGAAAGTTTCTTCGGAATAAAAGGTTAATAAAACACAGAACGAGGTAGTTGAAAAAACGTGTCTAATTATAAAGCAGGTAGAATTCCAAAAGTTGAATGAACCCCTAGGTTTTACTACACTATCCTCATGATTTGATATCACGAATTTGAAATTGCCTCCATTCATGAATTTCTGTTTTAGTATCAATGAACAGGAATTAGTTTTTCATGGTTAATTATACCTTTATATACGATTTTGCACAGTTTAAAGAGTATGCATTGCAATTTAGAATTTCCAATTGACAAAAAAAATTCTAGCACGAACGAGATAACCATTAAATTGGTTAATATCGATCTATGATTGTCAGAATAAAAGTTTCGTAAGTTTTTAAAATAAATACATTTTTCTTTTTTTTGTTTTAGGCTGACGAAATATTAAAAAAATATATTTTTTATATGGAATAAAAACATGTTACTATGTAAAAATTTCGAATGGTATATTTATAGTAAACTGATTCATTCATGTTTCCTACAGAACCATAAAACATTCATACATGAGATATGCATAAAAATCATTTGTTATTGTAATAATAATTGCATTTACCAATTAGTATAAAAAGAGATCCTAAATTTTATTTTCTAAAATGTTTAAACAAAAAAGTAGTAAATATTGTTTTTTCTTTCATTTTATTTTCACTAATAAAATGAAAAAAACAAGACTTAATACTCAATGCAAACCAGCACTATATCACGGAATATATGGCGTGGCGAGTTAGGACATCCTAAAATTAATTACTTATTTTATTAAAAATTCACTACATAGAACAAAAATGGTGAATGCACCAAATGGTCCTGATATCACATTAAATATTTGTTAGTATGTTATTTAATATTTTTTAATAAAGTATACTGGTATATACTGCGAACAGAGAGTATACCAAGAGAGCTTCTCTCTATGAAGATATACTTTTGTATTCCAGGAATTTTTATCCAATACTCGAATGTGCACAGTAATATGAGGGCCCACGAGGGAAAAGAAGACAGTCAAGCAGGTGATATCTATAGACTGGTAAAAGAATCGAAAAGTATTCGATTATTTTAAAGTTCTCGAGAACCATGTTCAAAAGTTCTCAGTTCTCGAGAATCGGTGTCGGTTCTCGGATAAGTTAAGAGTTGTCGACCGATATCTGTTCTCATTCTCAATTTTTGATTATAGCTCAGAAAAAAATATCTACAAAAACCGAAACGAGCAATACAAAACTTAAATTTTATAATTTGAGAATTCCAAGTGTCGATTAAGAAAATCCGAGCACCGAGCCGACCATGAACCGAGAACTGACACTTTCTAATCAAATTAATCCGACCGAATACTGAATTCAATATATTCGGTACTCGGTTCTCGATGGAGTTATCGATTCTTATCAATATTCTGATCAACCAAGAACAGAAATTGTACTGGGACAATATACCAAAAAGTTTATAAAAGAACCGTCGAAGAACGTATAGTAACTGAAGAACTACTTTTAAGGAGTAGAAATCAATTATGAATTACTACAGGGCTCTTCACGGGACACCTTCCCACCAGAGAGTATCTAAACAAAATGGGGCTATACAACGGCGACCTTAAATTTAGAGAATGCAATAAAGGTACCGAGATTGTAGGTACTCCACATACTGTGCAACTGTGAGGCACTGGATCACAGAAGGCAAAGAATATATGGAAAACTAATGGATCCAAAAGATTACTGCAGACAGCCATTAAAGAACCTGTACAAACTAGTACATTGAACAAGGTTAATTGACTGGAGATGACGCAACGTTCCCGGAAAAAAATACCAATGGCAACACATGCACTAACATTTTTCAAACAATTTAAATACATGTAGGGAAAATAAAAATATAATACAAACAGTGACTCCCTCATGTGTCAATCTATTAATGGCTATTAAATTATCCTAATTTTCATTGGTGAAATTGACGAATAACTGTTCTTTTCACTTATCGTCATATTTTTTATTTTTGCTAATTGGTATTTATGAGCGTGTGAGCAGTTAGCCCCCCATTTTTGAAATTTTAATATTTTGAAAATTGTTCCAAATTGTTCTAGGTTTGTACCAAATTGTTCCAGAAAATTATTCCCTAAATTTAAATACAAAACTCAAAAACCATTTTTAGAGCTAGCCCCCATTATTTTTATTTCGATTTTTTTTCTGTTGTACCAGAGTGTTCTAGTTGTTCTGAACATTGTTCCAAATTTTCATTTCTTAAAAAAATTATTTCGAGCTTAAAATCAATAAAACCATTTGGGTCCAGCCCCCCATTATTTTTTTTTTTTTAAATTTTTTTGTTATACTGGATTGTTCTAGTTGTTCTTAGCATTATTCCAAATTTTCAAGTCTTAAAAATATTATTTAAAGGTCTGAATGGAATATATTTCCTCTAAAAGGTCATACAAAGACAAAATTATTTGCCAATTTAAGAATGAAAACAAAGAAAACCAAATAAAAAATATTCGTATCATTTTATGCTTCGTTGATAAAATAAATCGCTTTACAAAACTAACTGATATCAAACGTTTCGATTTTTTGTAAATAATTAAATAAAAAAAATTCGCCATTTTTAGATCACACTTATTCCATGTGATATTTTGACCGAAATACATAAGATAAATAAAAACAAAATTAAAAAAATCGTTTTTATAATTATAAAAAAATAAAACTACTATACAAAATTTCAAGAAAAACATAAAATATACTTTTTTATTGCTTAATATAAATAAAGTTCTGATTTTATTAAAATATTTTCGCTGAAGCTTTTGCTCTTCTTTGAAAGATTATCGAATTTCATCCATATATTATTTAATAATACAAAAGCTACATAGTGTCCCACTGAATTAAAACCATTTATGTTTTAATTGATTTTGAGCTTGAAATAATTTTTTTAACACATGAAAATTTGGAACAATGTTAAGAATAACTAGAATATTCTCGTACAACAAAAAAAATTCGAATAAAAAATAATGGGGGGCTAGCTGTAAATGGTTTTAATTGATTTTTAGCTTGAAATGATTTTTTTAAGACATGAAAATTTGGAACAATGTTCAGAACAACTATAGAACAATCTGGTACAACAGAAAAAAAATCAAACAACAAAAATAAAAAAAATGGGGGGTTAGCTCTAAAAATGGTTTTTTGAGTTTTCCGGCTTTTGTATTTAAATTTAAGGAATAATTTTTTGGAACAATTTGGTACAAACCTAGACCAATTTGGAACAACTTTCAAAATATTAAAATTCGAAAAATGGGGGGCTAACTTCACACACACTATTTATGAACAGTTTGGAGGCGAAATCACTGAAAAAGTTTGTCAAGTCAATTTAAATAATCGTAACTGTTACAATTTTCTTCTCACATTTTTGCTAATTTTGGGACACATTTTTTACTAAAATTGTACAGTATTTTTATTCTTACAGTAAAACTGTAAAATATTTTTCTCTGTGTATGCAATAAATTTTTATTCTTGATTATATTTAAAGGCACAATGTAACTGATCAGAAACGTATTCCTTGATATGTTTCACCTTGAAATAGAGAATACAAGGACGCTATAATTGCAGAGTAATGAGTAATGAATAGTCTTTGAATTTAATAGACACATCACTTTCGCAACACTCCAGATAACCATACAGGATGCTACAGAATCTTTATATTTGCCATAAACAACTCTTACGTAAATTCCAAGTAGGCTTTTCATTCTTGAATAAAAAAGTCGAGATCATTGATTTTTTTTACATTCATCATTATTTCAATAATACATATCAGGGCCGGTTCAGCGATGCCAAATCACTGTGTGGGGGTGTGGTTTGGAGTAATTTTTTTGGCGAGAATGAAATTTTATTTGATTGCTAATATAATTTATTTCTCATAAATAAATATGTGATAAATGTATCTAACGACATACGAAAAAAATCTTAATGTACTGAGAGTCCCATTATATTTGTTTTGTTTGATTTTTTAAATATAACACCATGTATGACTGATGATGTTGCAGGCGTATGCTTAAACATTAACTGATCAAAAAAAAATTCAAAAGGCCATTTTGTTTTTTGGTTAACTGGAAGTAAGAAAAAAAATTGATGAGTCCAAATAAAACTTGTATTATTGTGAAGTATTTCAGTGAAAACCGCATGTATCTGTCTTTATTCGTTTAAAAGTTAGAAGATTTGTAATACCGGAAAATATAATGGGACACCCGGTAGTTCTTAAACGTTGGGAATGTTAATAAAAAAGTTGCCATTTCTAGTGTGTAATAAAGATTTTGTTTAACTAATCTAGGTAATTGTATAAGTAATATTTTTTGTTTTTTAAATTGTTGTAGTTATACAGTTAAACAAGTAATAAGTATATAATATTTAAAACAAATAATTTGGGATTCTCAATCTGGGCCTTTACAACTATTTTACCTTATTATAAAACATATTTTGTTGATTGTGTTAAGTTTTAAAGTTAAAAAAAACTCTTATAGAACCGTTTTGTCCGTACGTCCGTCCGTTAGTATGATTCTACTGGAGAACGGTGAGAGATACAGACATACGGACAACGGCAATCGACTCAGCATTGTTAAAAACCCCAAAAATGATATTAATCTTTGATCTATTTTTACTTTCCCACTACATATACCATATATAGTATACCTATACAGAAATTTGTTTTCGTGACTTTAAATTTTTAAAAACTTGTTTAATAGTAATTTGAGACACGCAGTATAATGTACTTATATAGCTATATAAAAAACTTAAAATTTATTACGTATTACATATTTAATCGAGCCTTCAACTAAAACACATTTCAGAGTATATTGAATCTATTTTTTAAAGCAAATTGTAACACCGGCTAGTACTTAATGTAACATTAGTTCTATCTCAACATGTTCCATGTTTTTACTTCGAAACAAAAAAGAAACTCATTTTACCGCTATAAGGCTAAGACTGTGAGATGCTGAAATAAATTGAGATCATCTACAAGAACTTTTTACTCGTTGCTAAACTGAATTCCAAATAAATTAAGATAGATGGTGATCCGGTGATCGACTAAATTTAAAAACGAAAACCATGTACAGTGAGCGTTTGTTTGTTCCGGGTATAAAGCAACCTCAGCTTTGAACAGGCTCGTCGTAGAAAGGTCACCTTATCTACAGAGCAGATGAGAATACCTCGACATTCATCAAATTCTTTTAAAGTTTATTTTATTATGTTAATTTTGACGTTTCTAGAAATGCAATGTTGGTAATTGATTGCTTATTTATAATTTTGCTATTTTTATTTAGTTACATATGCAATTAATTTATTTGCATATTTATTTATTTAAGAATTTGTATAGATGTTGGGGTGATACCAATAGGAGATAAGAACAGCAACCCTTACCGAAGAGATTAATAAGACATTAGAATAATAACCTAAGAGATATTTTTTTTCTTATCACAATTTTGCAAAAAGTATAATTGAATAAATAAAAACAATAACGGATTAATATAAAAATGTTTTCAGAAAAGCGACAATTTTTCTAAAGATTACTATATTAAACCATCAAAATATTTTGTAAACAAATACAGATTTAAAATCTACGTAAACAAAAATATAGAACCATTATATAATATATGGATGAACAATATAATATAACTTTAAACGATTATTTCAACAAAAATGGAAATTGAAATAAAAAGACTAACCTTTAAACATACCAATATAGGCAATTATAAAATAAATCTAAACAATTAAAGTAAATTAACGATGTAGTTAAAACTTTATGATGTGTGATGAGTCTAAAGTAGTTTATTATAGTTGCAGGAGCTACTTATTTATCAATAATTTTTATTCTTTATAGGAGAAAAATTTTAAACCATAAAATAGTTGTTAAGAATCGAAATACTTTAAATAATATAAATTCAAAGATTATATATAATTTCTTAAATGTATATTAAAATATGTTGTTCATTGTATTTATTAGTATTACTGAAGCCTAACATAATTTGTTTGAACTAGTAAACGTCAAAAGTAATTTTACCTCTTTGGTGGTAACCTCAACTAATTAAGACATTTGCGGTTAGTAACCAGTGAAGTTATTGAAGTGGTTCCGATCCGTACAAAACATCCTGGTTCCAATCAGTGATGTAATCGTTTTTTTGTTATTAAAATTATATTTAGACTATTAAAAATTTCAGATTTAAATTCGTTGCCTGAAAATGAGACTCAAGAAACTGATTTCAGAAATTGGCTCAGACATCTGCGGTTTTTAAAAACTGGAAAAAAATTGACCCCCCCGCTAACTGGTCTTTAAATCTAATTAAAAAAGAACCCATTTGGATTTCTAATAACTAAAACCAGATTTTTCCCTTTTCATTTTTTTTTTGTAAATGGATTGAAGTCATGTCTAAATAGTTTAGTCATGAACAAAGCTTAAAAATGCCATAACTTTTGAACGCTTCAATGTATCGACATGAAATTTTTACCATTTTTTAAGACACGCGAGTACTACAGTTTAGTAGAAAATGAGCGGAATCGGAAAATGAATAAACGGGGTTTTCCCACTTTTTTCTAGTTTCACAGGAAACACGCTGCAGGTCGTAATTTTTGAGCAAACCGCTTCAAATTTGGGAAAAAGATACCTTGAAGTACTGATACGAACCGTATTAAAAATCGGAATAATCGGAAAATTTCTTGTGGGTTTCCCGGATCATTTTTTTTGAAAATGTCATCATTTTAAAACAACAATATCACTGAAACCGTGAAAGATATTCAAAAAAGAAAAATACGTAAATGTTGGAACAAAAAATGTATTATTTGAAGTATTTTTCCAATATTTGTTAAGAAAGTTGAAAAAAGAAATAAAATAAAAAAAAAGGAATTTTTCGAAATTAAATTCCGAAAATCTCGGAAACAAGGGGGAATATCGAAAAATGTAAAGACTTCTTTTTTGCTGTACTTGAAAAGATCCTATGAAATGAAAAATTATGAAAAAAGGGAAAAAAATATTGGAAAATAGGAAAAAAATATTGGAAAATAGGAAAAAAATATTAAAAATTAGGGAAAAAATAACGAAAAATAGGGGAAAAAATAATAAAAAATGGTGAAAAAAATAATGAAAAATATGGAAAAAATAGTGAAACATCTGGAAAAAAAGAATAAAAAATAGGTAAAAAAATAATAAAAAATATAAAAAAAAGTAATGAAAAATATGGAAAAAATAATGAAAAATATGGAAAAAAATAATGAAAAATAATCAAAAAAATAATGAAAAATAGGAAAAAAATTAATGAAAAATAGGGAAACAGTAAAGAAAAATCGGCAAAAAAACCTGAAAAATTAGAAAAAAATAATAAAAAATAAAAAAAAATAAAAATAAGGAAAAATATACTGAAAAATATGGAAAAAAATTATGAAAATAGGGAAAAAATTATGAAAAATAGGAAAAGAGACAGAGAGATATTAACTCACATAAGAAATTTATAGTTTTGATCTGTTGCTCTATCTAAAGTTACTATTACTACTGTTTTTAGAAAAATAGAGAATAAAGGAGATTCATATTTGTATGATTAAACAGAAAGTTTTTGACACATTCATTCAGGCATTGATGTATTGAAAATTTCTTAGTCTGCTATAGAAGCAAACAAAATTTGAAACGCCTTTAGACCTTCAAAAAAAAAGTTTTATCTTGCTCTGCAAACCAGGACTTCACAGATTCTATAACCTCTTCTTTGAAAGAAAATTTACGACTTTTTAAACATTTTTTCAGTTAAAGAAAGATATGATAGATTTTGGTGTTCCAAGTTTCCTCGTCTTTTCTTCTTAATGTTCTCCCATAGAGTGGTCAGTAATGTCAAATAGTAATCTCCAGTTATTATTCTACCCTTTTCCAGATAATCAATTATTATTACTCCATGGCAATCCCAACAAACTAAAACAAGCACTTTTACAGCAAATCTTTGAACACGAAACTTCTTAGACCTTTGGAGAACCTGGATGTCTCCACTCTATTGATTTCTGCTTTGTTTCTGGGTCGTAGAATTGAACCCAATTTTAATCCATCCCTAGTAACAACACGGGTTAAAAAGTCGGCATCTTTTTTAAACCGATCATAGATCGAACGCGATGCTTCTACCCTTACACGCTTCAGGTCAGCATTCGGATATGTATAGAGATCAAGTTTGCAGAATTTTTTATAATAAGCATAACTATATGATGGATACGTTCATATGAAAATTTTAGTGCCTTAGATATTTGTTATAGCACAATTCTACGGTCTCATAAAATCATGTGATGAACTGCATCGATATTTTCGGGGACGGACACAGAAACTGACCTTCCCGATCGCACTTCATCTTCAATGGAAAATTTACCTCTTTTGAAGCTTGCAATCCAATTTTTCAGGGTCGCATACGACGGACATTGATCGCCAAGGGTGTATCCCTAAATCTGCTTACCTCTTAACCCCTTTAAATATAGGTACTTGATGATGGCTCGATATTCCAATTTTTCGATTTTCACAATTTTGGTTGACATCTTTTTTTTCAAATTTTATTGCGTAACACTGATTTGACTTTTTGACGTGAAATTTTTAATGACACTTCTAATAAGTTTATTTAAGTTCGTTGCAATATTTTTTTTATCCATGGAATCGGTCTAGGCCAACTAGATATCCTCGTACTTAGTTTCAAACTAAAATACTTTGTTTTCTTCAAAAAATCACTACAAACTGGTATAAATATCAATCGTATCTTTAAGGTTCAGTTCTTTTATTATTAATGTTTATTCTTTATACCAGTGACATTTTGAGATTAGTAAAATATTGTGATGGTAAAAGAACTATAATATTGTAACTATATTATAAAATCTTAGTTTAATAATTCTTTATCGAATAAATAATTTCAAGATTAAATAATATTTGTTTTTTATAATCTTTACCTTAAGTTTTAGTTGATTCACTTCCCAAGTTTTGCTACTATATCAAAACACTTTTAAAACAAACTCCTACGTTAACAATATTGTACTATCTAAATGAATTAAACAAAACCTAACCGAATCATTAGTTTTATCTATACATTCTCTTATTGTGATGCACTTTATGGTAATTTTATTATTATTTCAAATACCCAAAGTCGAATACAAAACGTTTAAAACTACTGTGTCATATAGAAATTTTTTTAGAGCATTTGATGATATCAGAATGGATTTTAAATTATTAGTTGATCTAAAACATTATTTTAATTTCACAATTAGATAAGCCCACTCTATATATGCTGAATATAATAAAAGATTTCTATCAATGCCTTTTCAGGATTAATATGTGTGAACATCTGTAGAGTTACGGAAGATTTGTCGAAATAATATTCGGTATGTTCTAATGGATTTTTGATTCATTTCAACAAATTTTTCAATAATACTATTGTAAAAAGTAACAGGTTTATAATGTATGGTTACTTACACAATTACCCGTATTTATAACTTCAACAACAATTATTTGCAGTGATTTAATTATGCTGTATCATCCATCATTTTTATCTAGATGAATTGTAAAAAAAGTATAGGGAATTTCGATTTGATCATTTAAGCTAAGGAGCCCATTGATGAGTGCATTAAACAGCGAAAAGTAAGCTCGTTATATGTTTTTGACATATAAATATGGTGTGTAAAACGTTCTGAGAGCGTAATGGGCGGTACCGAAATAAACGCCCACAATGTTTTAAGATAACAGTTCTTCCCTGTTTTTAGTAAAGCATTCCATCAACGATGGTTCTCGGTGTACGCCCCCCTTTAATTTCTACACTGAAAAAAAAAATCCCAATTACTTTGCGATCTGAATATTTATTAATTGCTACTTATGTTTGCCAAATCACCGTGACGTTTCAAATGATCTAAAAATAAAGTTGTTTTTTTAATTGCTTTTAACAACTTAGTTAAAAGAATACTGACTGTTTTTTTTCACATACTTAAAAAGTTTTTAAATATAAGTCGTTTGTACCACAAACCCACATTTACAGTAAACCATAAGAATATTTGAGTATGCCAATATTTGAAGAGGGAGGAACAGAAATCAGTTATAGACTCGGTTTGCATTGAGTAGTAAATCTTTTTTATTTTGTCTTTATTTTGTTTTGCCTTTATTTATCAGCAGTCCGTATTCTTTTACTTTTTATTCGAAAAGTTCTTACGAGCTCTGCCTTCGTTCTGTATCAGTATAAAGTCTAAAAATTGGTTTTCGTCTAGTTGAATAATTTTTCTAAGAGTAAGTTAAAAGTACTGTTGACAGGTTTTGCTTGCTTCAGTCTCTTTATAACCATAATTTTATAATCTTCCTTGGTATTTGTATAGTGCTGTCATTGCTTTATACAACAGCCTTCTTATGATCCAGTCATAGGCCTGCTTAAAGTCCTTAAAGTCAATAAACAGCTGGTAGACCCTATAATTTTGTATAGATTTACAGGTATACCATTTCGTCCTGCACGTTTATTATTTTCAAGATATTTATTATTTCTTCATTTGTAGGTTTTTCTACTATTTGATCATTATCAATTATCACTTTGCTCCACCTTGGTCATTTTATGTTAATTTATCATTCAGCAAATCACTTATCAAGTATTCCCAATTTTGTCTCCTATTAATTTTTCATATTTATTACTGATGAAGTAAATTTGTCTTTTTGTATAAAGTAGGATTCTTGGTAAATATTTTTTATGCTTTTATCTTTATATTAATCCTCAATTCTCTTTCGATATGTTCTCGCTTTTCACTTCTGCATATACAGTTTTTGAGTCTTTTCTTGCTGCTTCATACTTCTATTCTTCTTTTTATCTGGTCCTTGGGATTATTCAGCATCTTTTGCTATAATACATTTGTTTTTTCAGTTTCTTTCCTACAATCTTGTTACGATAATTTTCGATAGACGGCTTAGGTAAGCGATAATTAAGATTCGCCCTGTATATGACACTATTTAAATTTAATTTATTTACGTTCTCCAACACGCTTTTAGAATTTTCGAAGAAAAAAAAACTCTTATAAGATGGTTTTGTCCGTCCGTCCGTCTGCTGGTCTGATTCAACTCGAGAACGGTGAGAGACAAACGGATAATAGAAATGGATTCAGCATCCTTAAAATGTCCAAAAATGATATATCTTTGACCTATTTTTACTTTCCCTCTACTTATACCATATATTGGTATATCCCTATATAGAAATTTATTTTCGTAACTTTAAATTTTCGAAAACTCAAAATTATGGCAAAAATATTGTCGTTTTTCACTTCTTTAATGTAGAACAAATTTAAAAATTTTAAAATAACGTTTGTTTGAAAACACTTTTTTATTTGGATATTTAGTCATTGCAAGGTGAACAAAGAACCTTAATTTCGCTTACTCAGGTAGAAGGGGATTTTTTGGTGGTTAGCTTGAAAGCCTTGGAGATATTTTTGGACAGTCATATTCGAGATTCGATTAAGAGTACATAAAAAATTAACAGCGCCTCTCCTGAAAGACGATTGTCCTCAGCAATAGTATGTGTAAGATAGCGTAAGTATAAATTTTGTATAATTATTTGGAGAAGTTGGTATTTTTATATATTGTTTTATTGAATAAATTTGTTACGTTCATTGTTGAACTAGTTGGTTTTGATTTCTGTTAACCCTACGTTATTGAGATATATTGGAAGATACACCCCAGAGTAAATTTATAATATTTCAGGTTTTTTAGACCTTTTTTGAGTTATCCAAAATACCTCGTAACTAAATTTTTTTGATCTACCTCCATCATTTTCTTTTCTACTGATCTCCAATCTCTGTGGGTGATGTCGTATTTTTATCCGTATTATATTTTTTTTATTACTTTCCGATATTATATCTACGCTAGGAATTTTTAGGAACTTCTACATTCAGTTTTTTAAATATGGCCAGAGTCTCCTTATGTCCCTCTGTAGCTTAAATATTCAATAAGGGATCAGACCATCTCAAAATTCCATACAATTAAAGAATACTGATCCTTTTTTAGTTAAATGGCGATGTATAATTTTAATTAACATTAGACTTAAGCTAAGAGATACCAATTGGAGGTAAGAACGGTAACTATACTTTTGCCAATATTAATTTATGAAAAATGTCTTATTTTTTAATAATGTTAAAGTTTTTCAGTGTAGTTAAAAACACAAACGAGCGTTGCAAATTTTCAACAAATAATGGCCGTGGAATATGACACCGGCAGTATATGAGTATGTATACGTACAACTCAGAATGCTTCGTATGAAGAATCGTTTAGTGTCAAGGGCGTATTTTCAGCATGTAATGGCTTATTGTCCTATTATTAACCGATAAATGTTTGTATTTAAACTACACAACAATCATTTAATCAGCAATTATGACAAAAATGTATAACCAATTACAAGTTTACTTACTGATTTTTTAAACCTTTTGGAATAATTTTATTATACTCAAATATTTCATCCAATCAATGGGACCTTTAACTTTAGCGTATATTGGTTCATAAAACATGAAACTCCATTTTTTAAGTATGAAAAATAATGCTTTCTACCTTGAAGCTTTTTATACATTTTGCTCATATCTTTTGATTGTTAGCTACAAAATAAATTTATGATATTTTAGATTGCGCCTAATTTGAATACTTTTTGTGATACTTCTCTGATTGATTATAAAATATTCAGTACATTTCAGAAAATAACCCTTTTATGTTTCATTGAACATGTTGGAATGTATTTCCTAGAACCCTTATTATAAATGCTTATTAATTTCGGTAAGATACGAGCTTACAGTCTAATTTAACCGGCCATAATACAAGGTTCACATAAACTACGCGAGAACGCTGATAACGTCAGTTTAAGTATACTTATCTTAGGAATCGGACGAACTAAGAATTTCTTTTGCATATTTAAGTAGTGTACGTGGTGGTATACTCGCCTCTCTCACGCAATATTAAAAGCAATATAAGTCTGACCTGGATTCTATTTTTATTAAATTACGGATAATCTGGTTACCTGTGAAGTACACTTTTATTAGAAATCTTGTTTATAATATACTATAAATAGTTTTATGTATGAGAGAATTATAAAACCTAATTTCTTATACAGTCATAAAATATTCCTTCTGAATATTTATTTTAAACTTTGCGGTGTCCAGACCAATATAAAAATATATGCGAGCTCCGAATTACTGCACACGCACAATAGGAAATCCTTTAAGCCGCTTCCAGAGCGGAGCGTGCAGGAAAATGGCGATTTACATTGGATTTAAATTGCTAAAGATTGTACAACCTGGGAAACACGGTTTCAGGAAGGTAATTCCAGAGTGATGACGTTCTCCAGATATAAAGAAATTCTTAAATAAGCTGGTACGGGGAGTACAAAGTTTGACTTCGTGACGTACAAGCTCGACAGGTGTTTTTTCCACGTACCTAAGAGGAATCAAGCGAGCAGTGTCATCCGAAAACCTTCGATGTTCCAAACATTCAATATTCCTATAGGCAGGTCTGGGTCTCCAATAAGGCGAATCGCTCTCTTTTGGGTAGAATCGAGCAACCACGAGGTATGCTTAGGAGCAGAGCTCTAGATATGAGAACAAGAATATTCTCTTTCTTAAATTAAGAAAGTGTTGTAGATATTCTTTTTTTATATTTTATCCATGTTAATAAGTTGCGACTTGGAAATTTGTTTGCCAACTCAAAATTATTTTCTAACACAAAGTTTTGTACAAAAATTTTTTCAGTTAGCTGTGAAATTCATTCATGAAAAAATAGGCAATGTCTTAGGACGACTGTTGTACTTTTTTTTAACGCAATAATTAATGTCACTCAATGTTTCACAAATAGATTAAGGTATAATTATTTGAGTACGATTTTTGTTGGATTGTTTGCAAGATCTTATTAGGATTTTCTTTTGCAGGCAACACTAATAATTTGCTTTGCCATTTCGGCCGTTTAATGAATCTCCAGACAGTTTCACCTATTGAATGGATGTTTAGAAAACTTATAATTTTCAGGCAGAATTTGCATTCCGAATTTTACAGATTTTCAACAAAAAAAAAAACGAATTATTTAATGGTATCATTAATATGATTTCAGGAATAATGCTGCTTTAGTATTAAATTGCTATATCGCAAATCGCTTGTTTTTTCTTTGTTTCACAGACACTTACATTTTTATATTCATAGAGTTGACAATGATTAATAATTAGTATTGTAGATTTAGTAAAAATTCGTAGATTTCTTGTATTTTTTACAAAATAATTTTATCTACAAAACAACTTTTTGAATTCAAAATTTCAAACAAAACACAAAAGATTAATTTAATATAGCAACTAGCAACTATGCAGGGTTTTGTTTAGCCTAAAATTAAATAAAACACTTTATA
Organism: Neocrepidodera transversa; assembly: GCA_963243735.1. NCBI lineage: Eukaryota > Metazoa > Arthropoda > Insecta > Coleoptera > Chrysomelidae > Neocrepidodera > Neocrepidodera transversa. The sequence continues at coordinate 8,013,011 of OY725339.1, forward strand.
GATTTTTACTTGGGAAGCATTTTGTGACAAATTACGAACACGAATTTAAATTTTAACCAAGTAATAAAATTGTGACGAATTTCACGCATTTACTCCTACTACATGATTTTTTCTTTATTTTTAATTCCAGGAATTCACCCAAGCCGGAATTGTTCATAAAAAAACAAAAATTGATTTTATTTACCCCTCTACAGTAAATTTCGACAATTGAAACGAGACAATTTTAGACTAATGCGAGGGCATAAAAATACTATATACATATTATAAACTACGAAAATTATTTTAAGTCTCTACTAAAATATTTGTTACCCATATATGGATCAGCAATGTTATATTGCTTGAATACTCTCTCATGCATAGAAATAAAATATATGGAAGATATAATCGTTTTAGTTGAAGCTATAGATAAATTAAAGATTAAATCATTTTTTTACAAATATTTAAGTTAATATCACCATTAATTTACGGGATTAAATTTATTCGACAGGATAAGTAAACATGAATGAATAAAAACTGTAATAAAAACTACTTATGTAGACAAGAGTAATGTCGCTGTTCATCAAAAATACTTATTCAAACATATTATTTACAAAGAAGGTATCAAATAATCAAGTTGTTGAGGCAATGAGTAGGTGTTTATGAATAAATGCAGAGAAGGAGTCAAGCAATTTGTTATTAAAACAAATTGATCAAAAATTTTAATGCATCGTTAAATTACAAAATCATTTATTTCCATTAAACAAATATTTTTATATAACAAAAATGCATTTAAATCAAAATTTCTCCTTTTTCCTAAAATAAAATTATTATCTTATTATTGATGAAATGAAAGAGTATTAAATGGGAATTAAATCACTATTTTGATACAAAATAAAATTTTATTGACACTAGGGTGTTTTTTAAATTGATTGAAAATTAAATAAAACAAATTTATAGCATTTTTATAAAAACCAAAAAATAATTGCAAAAATTAAAATTTTGGTTAAAAAGAAAATAAATGAAAAAAATCATAAGAAACATATAAATTTGTTAAAAAAAATGGAGGTAAATAAATAATATTGGATCAAAGATCAAAATAACAACCTCAAAAAAATAGCGAGACAAAAAATAATACAGAGCAGGAAATAATTAGGCAAGAAACAAATGAGTATCAATAGAGAATATAAAGTGAAAAAAAAAAAAGAAACTAAATGCTACAAAAATATGATAAATGGAATTAAAATGTGAAAAAAATTCCGTATATAAAAGCACAAAATAAAAGGAAGGAGATCTGTACGTTTGAAGGAATGTAGATAATAGATATCAACACAAATAAAATAAAATATAGATCTGGAATGCAAATTTATAAAAGAAGAAATACAAAATAATAATAAAATGACACAATCCCAGACATGCTAGAATAGAAGTAAATAAAGCCTACTGGCTGTTTCAGAATCTATTATAAGACACAGAAACATAAGCCGAAAAACAATGCTGAAAATATAGAGTACAGCAGATTAATGAACCACGAAATTAGGACTATAATGGAAGGAGAAGAAGATATTGCAAAAAGTATATGTTCTTATGAGGAATATTAGAAACTTGTTAATAAAGGTTGAACAGAAATACGTAAAAAGATGAGAAAAATCACGAATAAAGCCAAGACACACTTAAGGGATTCACACGAGACGAGATAAAGCTCGTCGCGGTCTCGTTAGTTGAGAAAAAAATAAGTCTCGTTTCAGTCTCGGTATCGTCTTTGTTTCGTCTCGTCAAATCTCGTTATTGCTAGAACTTATTTCTAAGTACAAAACGAGGTAATTATTAATTCTATTGTAATTTATAACTGCGTGATTATTTATTTATTTTTATTTTTTATTTGGACGGTACTAAATCATTATCTATACAAATTAAAATTATAAACATGTTGTTATATAATAAAATACATTTTACATTTTGTTAATGATAAATGTTAATTAGTTTAAAAATATTATTTTATTATAAATTATTTTTTATATGGGAGATAACTGAAAATTCAATTGCGGAATTTGAACTGAAGGGCATGTTAATGTTGATTTCGTTTGATAGAATTAAAAATTTTATATAAAATGTTTTATTCTGCATATATACCTTCAACCTTCAACAACAAATGTAGTTTCTAGGTATCCTTTGGGTACCTAAGGGCCGTATTCATAGTTAATACTTGAAAGTAATCTTAAGGATATATTATATAAGGACTACTTAAGGTCTCCTCAAACATTCCTATTCATAATCAATATTCTAGTTTACCTTGACAAAGAAATCCTTAAATAAGAAGAGTAATTGGCAACGTCTATTTCTGTCATTTATTTGCTTCTTGTTGTTAGTATTTGGTCTCTAATGAGTAAAGGTTTAGCTAAACGTTTCATAAAAGGCGAGAAAGAAGAAGAAAACTGCCGTTAAGTGGAACGTTGTTCTTATACATCTTTTTGGAATCCTCTCTACTACATTTTTCTCCAAGACATCAATAAATTCAATAAAATCATTATAATCCATAGTATATAAAAATTATAATAACACTTTATCAAACACTGTCACTGTCAACGTCAATAATGCAATTATTCATAATCATAACTTAAGAATGATGGTAAGGAATGCTCAAGTCACCTAACAGGGTACCTTACACTTAGGGTTCTTGAAGGTGTCCTTAGTTAACTATGAAATACAAACTATACATGAGGTAAACTTAAGGATTAAGGGCGACCTAAGGAAGAATACGGCCCTAAGACTTAACTGGGTCATACAATTTTATTAGCCTCAAATTATTTGGAAGTCCTAAAAAATATTTCACAGATGGTTACCAGATTTTAGTTTTCATAAATTTATCGTAACCTATGCAGACCTTTTTTTTATTATAAAAAAAATTAAATGTTCATACTGCTTGCTAGTTTATTTTTCTCGAAAATTCAGAAACAAATTCTGAAGAATTATGACGAGAGTCTCGCCGTATGTGGTCTCGGTATCGCTTAAATAATTTTCAAAATGGTCTCGTCTCACTCTCGTCTCGGTTTACGAGACGAGAAAAGTATCGTTCACGTATGAATCCCTAGACACACACTCTATAAAAGTACAAAAAACTTGATACGGCGATAATGGGTCAGAAAAGTTAATTTAGGAGATAAAAGCTAGACAGGGATGACGATGATAATGATGATGAAATTATTAAAAAATAGGAGTAGTACTTTAAAACTGTATATTTAGGAAATCTAGTTAATTACGGTCCTGATATTAAAATCATGTCCGGATGAATCCGGACTTTAAATACTTAATCATAATGAAAAATAAAGATCGCGTGTCTATAAAGGTTTTCAAGAATGTGTAAACTAATATTCCTTATCTGTTCAAAGAATGTAATTTAAGCGTCGTATTACCTAAGACGTGAATGCAAGGTGAATACAAAATAAGCATCTTTTTAAAGCACATAAATATCCCCGTGAACCAATAAAGTACAAAATGAACACAATATAAAATTCCAAAAACTGATTGGAAATCTTAATTTAGTATTAGCTATGAAAGAAAGAACTCGCCTCGGTTTGCTTTGGAGTTCAATCTGCGCGGCACTACAGTGACGTACATCAACCAAAAAGGATTTCTTATTTTGGATATTTTTTTTCAAACTACCTAAAAATAATTTATCTTTTATTAATATTAATAATATACTTTATTTTTTCAAGTCTAATACATACATAATTATACTCAGTGACTGTTTAATAACAAATTTAGACTCTTTTAGACATTGATTTTTAAACAAAGTTTAATGTGGTGTAATAAATAGTTTAATATTGCGGGACTGTTGCACTAACAATTTTATAAATATGGATCATGTTTGCCACTTTAATGCTTTCATCAACCAAATTGTCGATGATGATGATTTGACCAAGAACCCAATTCCCTTAAAATAATTGAATTGAAAATTAAATGACATTTAGTGGTATTAATCGGCTTATTTATTATTATATAAAAACATAATTTTATTTTATCATTTGTCATAATTGTCAACGATAATTTTACGAGGGATGCGTTTTATGAAGATAAATTGTAACCTTGTAGTTAACAGGTAACTTTTCTTGAGGGTAATATGCTCTAATTATGAAGTTTTAAAAATACGTGAGATACGCCCCTGAAGCGCTAGTGAAACACTTCTCGAGCATCGCGTTCGCTGTAAAGTACGCTCTCAGCATGTAATATATTCTTTAATGATCTTCTATCGGGCTCAGCGATCTTAAGAGTGGAGAGAACCTTTAATTTTTTTATAAGATAAATAATAAATTAAAAAAGTTAGCTTGCTTAAAAATGAATCTGTCGGATTGGGCGTATACGGGGTGTGTCGATTTTGACTAGTCAAGGGCAATAAAACTTTTTTTCAGGTTAAGTTTGGAGATGCTACGGTTATCTTTTTCGATTTCAATTCCATTAACTATTAAGATTGCTACGGATGGTCTAGAGATAAGAATGGTCTGGTTCCAACCTCGACGAATCGTATTAAGGCCTGGCGTGAGCACCTATAAAAACTGAATTATTCTATCTATGAATTTTAGCGAATCAATTATCCTGAACAAATTTATTTCAATCCAATAATGCACAAAAAACACATTCTTACTTGGTTTCACGTGTTATTTAGAAAATTATTCGATTTTGCTTAAAATTTCTGATTTAAAACATTAAATATAAATAACTTTGATAGAATTAATACTTTCAGAAATCTTGACGAATTAAACTAAATATAATTACAGAAATTAGTTTATACAGATAAAATTTTAAATAAATATATATAAAAACGTTTATTTAATGAGTTAGATACTACAGCTTCAAATTTTGTATAAAAAACACAAAACTGCATTAAAGAGGTGTAGTGTTCCTCAAAGATCTGTTTATTTGTAGGTAGTAACAGAAAAACGTGGGCGATCAACAATTTTTTACTATTTTAGAACAAGAGATATTTGAGCGATAGCAAGTCTTCCGTATAATAAATATGATGATAGTAATGTTATTTATATTTTGTAAAGATTGTTTTGTCAGATATTTAAAAGCTGAAAGGATGAAAGATGAAAAATATCAGCTGTTGCAAATAAGACATTATACTTGTAGTTTAACGAATTTATTGCAACCCGTACACGCGTAAATTATGCTAATCTTCTTTGAAGATGTTTACTTAGGCATATTTTACAATATATGCAATCGGATGTACGAATCTAGTTTCTAGGTTAACCTATAGCACGCTCCGATCCTGAGAATGAATCGTGTTCTCTTCGCAATGCTTACTGTGATATTTGATAAGCCGTAACTTACTTTATAGAACTACCTTTTGTTTATTTTAACATAATTCGCTTTTATTCCAATGAGAAAGCATTTTAGTTTTTGTTCTCGTTTGGACTCACTACACAATAGATTTCATCGAATCAATAAATTCGCTTCATCTTCAATCTGACTTTAATGCGTTTACAAGAATATTTAATGCTACCTACACGAGCGAGGATTCCTTACACTAAATGCAGCTAGTTTATGGTTTCTCTCGAACTTAAATGATATCAACACGGATTTTTTAATTGTTAACACGGTAGCACTTAAACTATACATATAAATTCTGTTTCTGAGCTATATCGGACCATAGATAAATAATACCCTTTTACTATATATTTTTTTAAATTAAAATACACATTGAGAATGTCAGTTAATTGCTAGAAGATATATTTTCTGCTAAAATGAAATAATGTATGTAGTTAAAAGAGAAGAAATACAGAAAATTTTAGACCGGATTTAAATTTTGACAAGAGGCGCCAATACCATATGTTATCTTGTCTGAAATCGTTTTTGGACGGGCGCTCCGTTAATATTAAAGATAGGAAGCTACGGTTTTCATCAATCGATTCTGTAGTTAATTCTTTAGAGGGCGTCTATGGCACTTTTTTTAAATTATTTTTAGTAAAAGTGATTCGACTATGAACTTTTTTCTCTAGATATATTTGAAAAAAGTAGCACATACGCGCTCTTCTGATAAATATTTTAAATATCATGAAAAAAACCGCATATTTTTACTTGCTGTATTAGGCGAGATCTCGTCCAGAAACGAATAATTATGTTTTATGGCGCTCTATCATGTTCTGCTCCAGAAAAAATTAGACTAGAGGCTAGCATTAACCGGAAAATATTAAAAAAACAATTTTTATACCCACTTTATTAGAATACAAATACATTTTCCTTGGGTAATTCTCTAAACGGCAATCACAAAAGTTACGTGGTGTGCAGGCCTTATAAATTAATTATAGTAATCCTTAGTTATAATTGTATAAAGGTATTGTTAAAAGGTAGTGAGGTAATTTTTATATATAAATATGAAAATTAAGTCATTTGTTTTTTTCTATTGTTATTTGGATTTTACCACAAAATATTTATGAGGATACCTATAAAATTCAGTTTTGGTTTATTGTTTTCTTAAGACTTGCTTGCTTCAGGTTTTTATAAACTTTTTATAGTTTAACTTGAGTATAAATTGATACCTTTATTTGTTACCCCCAAATAATTTATAATACAAATTTCTCTGATGACTTATCACAATTTAATTATCTCCAGTTGACTTAATTTTAAACAATAATTTTATTGCAAGTATTTCTGAGGATCATTATTATACAAAATTGAAGTTTGTTACGCTAACCAAAAAAAAATTCGGATAGTGAATCTTTAACTTAAAAACTCGATAAATTGCAAACAAATTTTCTTGTCATGCAGAAAATTCATCCTGCAATACCCAAATGCCTAAAGCCTAAATTTGCTTATTACTACCAATAAATTAGGTAATCAAAGAGAAGAAAAAGTTTTATGTCGTATTAAAAAAGTATCTATTATTTAACAATAAAACTCAAAGTATTTAAAAGATTTTATAAATTGTATCATAACTCAATAATTTAAAATCCAAATCATACAAATCAAAAATAAGTCTAGTACTATCAATGCTAGCAATAAATTTATCAACGATGGCCTCGCAATCTCTGAGACTTTTTCGAATTATTTTAGTTCTGTTTTCAAACTATAACCAAAACTAATTAAACAGAATATTAATAATATACCTACGTATCATATTCCCTTAACAAAATTGTTGACAAGACTGGCAATTTTCCGGAAAAATCTGCTGTTTTAATTAAATATTTTCTCCACTGTTTATATTATTTAACAAATCCAAATATTAAGGTTTATTTTACCCTAACAAAAAATTTACTACACGTCTAAAAAATTTGAAAAAAACTTGTGTAGTTGCACATGACTTTAAGTAGTACTTTTTTGAATTTTGAGCAACATTTTCATGTCACCGTTTGAAGAAAAATCAAAAAAATTGACAATTTCCAAGTACCGAAAGTTCAAATTTATTCGGTTTTGTAAAAAGTAATGACAGAAGAGGGAAAAACCCAATCAAATTTTTTGAAAATTTTTCATATTACAGATTTGGTGTAATACGAAAATAAATATTTATTACTATATATACCTATTAATAAAATAACGAATTATCTTAATTTCTGGCAATAAATAATGTCCAGAATAGTTTGTTGCCAGATCTATTCTGAATTATCCGTCAGTTTTTTTGTTTATTTGTCTACACGAGAACGGCTCAAGGGATTTTCTAGAACTTTGGTACATAGACACCTCTTGGGCCCCTGACAAAAATGAGCTTTCGTACATGTCTGAGAAAACTCTATACCCAGAAATATAGGGGGTAAAGGGTAAGTGCGAATGCGCTTGGTACCCGTTCATATTTCTCCTAAATGGAAAACAGCTTTAAAAGTTATTTTTTTTAAATGTAGTAATAAATATCTATAGGACAATTATCGTCCAATAAGCTTTATCTTATTACTAAATTGTACGAAACAACTATTTGTCATAACTACTTTTAAATTGTATTTAATAAAACACAATGAAAATGACAAGCAACATGGTTTTATGAAAAAAATGCTATGCTGAAACAAACTTATTCATTTATTTTGTATAAAGATCTTTGAGAAGATTGATCATTCGACTTTATTTTATTTACATTTTCTATCTACTACAATGTTTTTAAATTTTATATAATAGGTCCCTAGTGTGAATATTTATCAGCTTTTAGTGGGGCCTTTATTATTTATCTTAATAGATATTATATTTAAAAATGTTAATTATTGGCTTTTTATATAATGGTATATGTCATATTATGGTAAAATTTCAACGTATGAATATTGCCATGATCTAGTCAAATCTATAATATTTGATATTAAATAATTTAAAATAATTTAATCTAGCTGTCATTTGTTTAAAAAATATTAAATTTTCCTATTCTGGTATAAAATTAAAAACTCAAATTTGTAAATTGCAAAAAACAAAAAAGAGAAAAACGTATTTTGCTCAAAACGAAAAATTATTGAAAATGAATAAATATCACCTAATACATGTCTTCACAATTAACAATTTTATCTGTTAAAAGGCACGAGTTTTAATTGAGTAAATTTCTATAAAGGTGAAGAAATGCTATGAACACTGAAGTACTCCAATCTATAATCTATAATAGAGCGTTCATTCATTAAAAAAAATGTTAAAATATCTACATTGTTTGCATTAACTGCTTTTTATTAATACAGATCACGATGTTATCTAAGTCTAATCGAAGAATAAGGATCAGTTCCGCCTATGTATAGTTGTTAGTTTTCAAATTGAACAGATTTAAATACAAAGTGTCAACATAGTCTTATTTCCTATATTGTTGTCCATGATTTTATCTCTTCAGGCGCATTTACCTATTATATGCTGGGTAATCTTCTGATATAAAGAAATTTAAATATAAAAGAACCGTCAAACTGACTGGTTTGAAATGTTATTAATGTAAACCTTTTCTCAGATGCCCAATGGGATTATGGTAATATTTTACAGTTATTTTTATCCTGAATTTCATCTGTTCTCTTCATATTTCGTCAAAACGCTAAATAATTCAACATAAATGGCCAAGAACGATCTTAATCTCAGAAAATGTTCTCTAAAAGATTTGACGATATATATAATTACAAATTAAACAAAAGGCACATAATTTGACAATGTATATTTTTATATGTTTAAACAAAACATATGTATCAATACGATTTTCCTGGAATTTTCACGCATTTACTTTCTGCAAATTTCCATTTTTCCAATACAATAAATATTTAAAGGAGTCTAAGTGCCTAGCAAATGAAGACTTTCGTGCTTTAATAGTTTTGATTGATTTCAGATAAATTTTAGCATATGTGGGTGGGTTAAAGGGAGCATGCTATACACAATTTAAAGTTTAGAGTAAATTGAGTAACGATAGATTTACTGATTAAGTAAACTGTGCATAAACGTCCACTTACTGATAAAGGAGTAGGAAAAAGCGATTTTTAGCATTTTTTGATAATTTATCTTCACATTTATTTAATATTTTTCGTTCTGTCTATATAAATATAAATTATTGTAATGTGATTTAATAATATCGTCGAGTATTTTCCACAATTGTTGTTTTAATATATTTTTTTAACTGCTACTGTTTGTAGATAAGTGAATTATAACATTTCGTGATTACTTATATTTATGAGTTATCTTGGAATAACTAAATTATTACTTATTATTTCAACATTTATGGTAACAAAACAAATAAAACTAGTTGTAAATTGTCAATAATATAGACAATAGGAATTACGATTTCCGTTTTATATTTTATACTTATTGTTTCTTCTGAAATTAATAACTGCTTACGACTCTCATTTTTTTGGATACATCAGATACAGAAAGTGTGTGATAAAAATTTAAATAGTTTCGATTAATTTGACGCTGACAAGAAAAAATGGTCTTGTATATACATCTAATTTACATTAAATTTCTCCACACACCTGTTAAGTACTCTAATAACACCATTAGGAATGTCTTTTATCTTACGCCGCGCTTCCCTAATATTTGTCATTCTATCAATATTAAATTTCTATTAAATAAAATTTGTTTATAAATAAAAAACGTAACTATTTTTTACCTTCCTGGGTCCCGATTCTAGACTTTATTCCAATGGGAAATACAAAAATTTCCTACGCAATTCTCGACGCAACTACTAGGAATATTTTCCAACGAAACTTGTGGGAAAATATTCCTCTACTCTTTGGCATGGGAATTTAAGTTTCCAAAGTTATTTTGAAATTAATAACCACAGTTTCCTTATCGCAATGGACGAAATGATCCTTTTAAACCAGTTAGAAATATTAGAAGCTGCTGAGAGACTGGCTCTGGCTACTAATCCAGAACGAGACTTTTGGAGCAAATGAAATGATGACAATGATCCGTTCGAAAACTTGCCAGATGAGACTTTTCCTAGAGTTGTTTCGTTTGACTAAAAACTTCGTAATTGAGCCAACTGATCAATTAGATGAATTTTTAACTGAACCAATCATCCATTCCAAAACATTCCAAAGTAAGGAACGTATTTTTTTAATTATTGTTGATTTAAGGAAATTAAGATTACATTTTTGTTTAATTTTTAGGTTTTTATTGCCTTAATTTTTTATACCCCTGGGGGCTACCAGTGAAGTGTTGGCTTCAATAAATATATTGCAGTTAGCCAATCTAATGTGGCTGTTCTTTTTTAATTCAGCCATTAATTAATTTAACCTTACAATAATTGTTTCCAAATTCTGACTCAATCTTTCTCGAATACAAATATAATGACAACTGTATTTGAGGTTAAATTTGTTATATCGATAGCACTTCCTATAGGAAAATGAATTCCTAGATTGATGGAGAATAGTAAACAGTAATGTCATGGGAGAAGTGCGTGGGAATATTTTCCTATAGGAAATATTTTCCAGTAAGTCGAGAATTGGGTCCCAGGCATCGTATCTTGTCCATTTGCCACAAAATATTGTAATCGAATGCAAAGAATAAACGAGGCGACAACCCTTAGATTTTTTTACAAATTTGACTAAGAGGGTTAAAATTTGTTTGTTATTAGATTGAAGGAATGATGTAATGTTTAGTGGAAGCTGAAATCCTGCTTTTAGCAATCCAAGTGTGAAGTTATATCTAGGTTGGTTGTACATAGGGCATACAAATATTAAATGATTAAGATCTCCTACCGAACTACTGTCGCATGGACAAAAAGGAGTTGGGGAAACCCCAATTTTTGAGAGGTGGGCAGGGAAGCTTCCATGATTTATTATCATTCTGGTGATACATGTAGTATATTGTTCAGGTATTTTATATTCAAAAATATGAGGGATTTGGGTTGGGAGTGTTGGGCCAATAAGAAAGTAATGATTGCTGGATTTGTGAGAGTGTTCAAACCATTGTTTTTCCCACTTGAGTCTAATTCGTCTTTTAAAGAAATTAATGCTATCAGGCACTGTATATATTTGATGAACATATTCAACACAGTGGTTTGTCTTGCAAAAACGTAACTATATATCGCAGATTAGATTTTGATTTTAATGAAATTTATTTTACATCTACAATTCGAATAAAGGAAATCAGTTACCTACTCTCAGAATATTTTAAAATATTTGTTTTCAACTTGGTATGATCATTTTTAACAAGATCAAATTAGAATAGATGCGATACACTGAAAAATACTATGAAAAATCAGTCAACTTTTTACATTTCCGAAAAGACTTATTACACACGAGCGAAAAAAGATCTACATGAAACCACGTGGCGATGCGTGCGTTATTCCATAAGTGTATAATTGTTTACAACATAAGTTACTTGCTATAATTTTTCTACGACTATAATAAAATTTTACTTAGATGAGTATTATTTTCATTTTATTCATAATGGCATACCATATTCAATGTATTTATAGATGTGTAACATTTTAAATTTGTATAGAAATCGAAGGCGATTTCAATGTTTTTACAAATCATAAAATTTTCATAATTTAAACAATCTGTGAAATTTAAATAACATTCGGGTATGAATGACATAAATAAAATGATATGTTAAATGAGTTTGTATTACAATACAATAAATCTAACAGGTTTTTTGTAGACAGATACGGGCACAAAGACATTTTCTGCCACTTTTGAATGATATTTTTTGGAAAATATATTTAAAATCAAAATTTGTGGTCAAGAGGAAAAATATTTAAAGAAGATGAAATGGTTATATAATTAAGACCTAGTATTCATGCACAATTGTTCTTAAAGATTTTTTAATTGTAGGGAAAGAAAAACACAGCTCCTAAATAGGCATAAACAGGAATGGATTATACAATTTCAAAATTATAAAAATAAAATTGTTATAGCGGTATTTGGTAGTGGGGATGTGTTATATTTTTTTAAATTATACAGATATATTGAACATGCTAGAAATTATAAGACGTACGCCATTGGAAAATAAAAAATTGTCGTACCTATACCTTCAGGTTTTACTAAATATAAAAATTTATAATTATTGTTTTTATTAAGTTAATTAATTATTTATAAACAATTAATTATATACAGCTTGCTTCATAAATTTAATGGGTTTTGAGGTTTTATGACTTAAACAACAAATTGCTACTAATATTGAATAAATTATGAACACTATTTCATTTTGTATTACGTATATTTGTAACGCTTAGGGAGTGCTATATAAATCAAAAATCATCTAATTTATACATGATTTATACTATGAGTATTACTATAATTTTCTCCTTTTGTATGCTCATTTGCGACATTACCGAACAGATTTATATACACTCACTTTTTTCGATGTCGCTCGAAGATTGATATTATTAAGTCTTTACCTCTCATCTTTTACTCGAGGTGTTTATATATCTACAAGATATAAATTCAGAAATGTCAAGGATTTAATAATTATAATAAATATATCACTTAGTAGGGGAGACTGGGACTAAGGTATGCCTTGATGGTTCTAGTAACTACTTTTATAGTCTTATTCTCATATTTTATTTTATAAAATACCTCATCATAACGTTTTCTAGTTTAAATTACATATTACATATCAGACGAAAAATTAGGATTTAAAATTTACTCAATGCACTTACTACCGGAACCAGAGAAAGATTAATTATTTATTGATCATTGATCGCTGGTAACTCGTTTGTTTTACCGTCTGACAATATGCACATAAATATACCCTTTAACCTCACTTTTCATTCTCATCGTTACTCATTGAGTTCCATTTCCCACGAACGCCAAATGTCCCCGCGAAATATAAACGCAAGAAATTATCTATTCCTATTGATTATATTCATTCATCTAAGACGGTCCTTATCTTACCAACTTGATCTTAAGATGATTTGTACAGTCATTTTTACATGTTTAAGAAATGTTTGGTATTCCACATCATGGATATTAGAAAGTAATCGAAACTAAGCAATTTAAGCAATAAGAGTCAATTAATAATAAAGATAAATATATAAAGATAATAATCAAACAAACTTTGTGAATTTTGTGATGGTATCGTTTAAGATACTGAAAAAATCTAATTATCTAAAACTCTAGAATGGCACAAAATACATCATTATATATAATGAATTCAAGAAATTTAGACACAAAATAAAATATTATATATCTTTAGATTATCGTGATTATATAGAGATTATTAAACTGTAAATTTCTTGCAACCCTTGAGCTATATAACACCCGAGAGCATTTTACAGAAATTACAATCTAACCATGAGAGTCATTCTATAAATAACATTAGTTCAAACTTAAATTACTACTAAAAACGATATAACAGAACTTATACTCTTACACTGTTAACTGTACTCTGCGTTTATTCATCACACCAACATTAAACTAACTCGAAAAGATTGGCCCTCCTGAATCTTCTAATTTTATTCGTGTTATCAATGAGCTGGATGGTTTCGACATTGGTCATTGACATGGTGAAGGAGTCATGGATCATGACTCATTGCAAATTTACTAGTGGTCTGCTTAACGGTGCCCATTTGGTGAAGGTCAATGTTTCTGTAATATCAAGGAGCATTGACAATACACCTTAATAATTTATTTTGAAAACGCTGGATTATTTCTAAACTATTCTCCTCGGTAGAACCCCACAGCTAGATGAAATATTATCATACGGATTTAAGAATTTATTTGTACAGAAGTAGCTTGTTACAGATTGACAGGATCAAATTTCGTCCAAGCAACCAAGACATTTTTCTAAATTCTTCCTTTTGTTTTTTTGACACAAGCGTTCCAGTGTAATATACTTAAATATTTCGCTGTATAAGCATGGCACTTGGATATTATTTACAATAACAGAGATTGTAGACCGAGATCTCAGTGTAAAAAACCCGTAAGAAAAAGAAGATGCAGCAACCCGGATAGAACGGTAGAGAGAAGCATATAATAGAATGTGGCATCACATATACACAAGTGGAACGGAAGGGGGGGAAAATGTCATTTGATTTTTTTTCAACCCTTCCATGGAAAGAATCAATGCAGCAAGCCCCAGGGAGGTGGTTAATGTAGTCTTAAAGTCCCTATATACGCAGTTGCTGCATTGTAGGTGGAGCGCTATCGGAAATGACCAAAACCGTCAGGGAAGAAGATACAGCAAGTACTAGAAACGGTTCACTAGGCTAAAGGATCAAAAAAAAATTGAATTGAAAATTTGCACCATAACATGACGTCAGACCTGCGGAAGAGTAAACACTCTAAATTTGGTGCGATCGACCGAGGGTAGCCCCTGGTGACCAAAAATGCGATTTGCTGCATCGTAATGATGCACGAGCTAATGGGGAAAGCAAAAAAGTTAAACCCTTCATTTTGTGTACCATTACGATGCAGGGAATCGAATTTTTAGTCACCAGGGGCTACTCTAGATCGATCACACCAAATTGGGGTTTGCTGCATTGCTTCTTTCCATGGAAGTGCCGAAAAAAATTCAAATGACATTTTCCACCACTATACCCTTCCATTTGGGCATAGGCATCTTGATGCCAGATTCTATTATATGCTCCCCTCTACCGTCATATCCATGTTGCTGAATCTTCTTTTGCTTGCGGGGTTTTTTAGAGTAAGCTCTTTTGCATTTGTTCGTAAAATGTATATGAACAGATTTAGTCTTATTTAATTTGATTCGCCGTGTTTTGGTCTAATTGTTAATTTTTTTAAATGAGATTTTCAAAATCATTCCTGCTTTTTTGTGATCTTCACCTTCAGACACTACAGCAGTGTTGTCAGCAAATTTAGCTATCGTGTAATCAGGAATATCACTAGTATATAATAGGTATAGGACATATACATTATTTGCACTCCAGTGTGGGTACTTTGTTCTACGTGAGATAGTTATCTAAGTTACGGATAATTTCAGGAGAGTTGTGATTCTTTTGTTATGTTGTTAGCAGGCGTATATTTAGGATAATTTCGGAATAATTGCATAAAATTATCACGACAACAAAGCTTTAAATGCTTTTCGGTTTTTGCACATACCGCTTCAGCTTCGACAGTCCATTAATAATTAAAACCGGGGCAAGTCACTTAATGCAAATACTGTATATAATAATTTTACTGTGATAGGGCTGACCCTGTGGTACTCCTGCCTTCAATGTTATCGAGCGTAGAATAATATTCGGAATGGGGGGAATTGACCCATATTTAAACTTTAGAATTTAATGGTAAAGTTGGTGTCATTCGTTTTTGGGCATCATATTCTTGTCAGTTTTAATATAAATATGCGTATTTCAATTACACCCTATATAATATATATGAAGTTCTTGATGGTTTCAAAAGCTTAGTCATGTTGTTCTTTATTGTAATCTTTGCTAGACTCTAGAGAAATTTTATTAGTTTCAATCGCTTTAAATAATTATTGTTTTACTCCAAAAATTATCCTCATTAATAATCTTATATTATATAATGAACATCTTAATGAGTATATTATTATATAAAAGGAAGCTTATCGAAATCTAGGATTAGTTATTCGAAATGGTCGTCAGTTTATCAATGGTAATCCGTTATTTACACTTTTCAACGCGTTGGTAGAAATTAGATTATGCTTCCGTAGATTTCTGTGTTGGTTATGAGCAACTGCTTTATTTATGAAAAAAAAATTATTCCTATTAAATTTAAAAAAAAATGGATTAATATTGTCTCATTTCGAAGTTGTTTACAGTAATTGTCAACTATAATCAACTAACTATAATTTTGTCAACAAATATTATGTTGCTTGTACAACAAATAAACTTTCATTGGCCAAAACCCATTGATACTAGATATTTTTATATTATTGATTATAATTATATATAATTTATAAATTTTAACGTTTTAAATCTATACTTTTACTTAGAACAGGCTTTAATCATCCATATATTTTCGTTGAATTTGCTCTTTTGTTTGTTTGTTACGGTTGTAGCGATTTGTATTGTAGTGAAAAAATTTGAAAACATGAAAAGTTTGTTCGTTATACTGTCTAGATATACAGTAAACCAATTTTGAATTTTTTATGTTTTTGTTGCAATTTGAAAATTTTTTGTTGTCATTAGGCGAAAAGTAAGTTCGAGTAAGTTATAACTATTATAAAGCGTTATAATATATATTTTAAACAATTTGATTAGTTGACTTACTTATTTTTCTCCACTTAGAAGTTATTTATTTTAAGATTTGTAATTATCTTTTTAAAATTGTGAAAACTAAAACATAAATCGTTTTTAATTTTTCTATGAGCTAAGTATATTAAAATCTATAATAAACCCGTTGGAATATTCATTTAAAAAAATCATTTTGCAGATCCTACGCCTATGACTCTAACCGGTTTCAGAAATAAAGCACGAGACACTCTTTATCTAGCGACAAGCTGATAAGTCCATTTTCTTAAATGGTTCTTGATAGTGAAAGAGTGACCGTATTGATCATCACTTAATTTTTATCGATACATTGAAAAACACTATTTACAAGATTGTAAATTGTACCTCTCTGCTACCTACCTACATCACTTTTAACTATAACTGTCTTAATTGATTGGTTAAGTACCTGTTAATTACAAAATTTATTACAAAAAAATTGCTTTTATTGAATCATTTTAATTTATACAATTATTAAATTGTTTTGTACTTTTAACGATCTCGTAATAACTTGTCAATTACACCATTTTTCCTTACATTTGCTTTTTTTATTTCGTGATTTAGAAATTGTTTTATTTCGAATTACTCCAAATGTCTATTTGATTAGGTCTGCATTAATAATAAATATTTGACACTGAAATTTTTAGCAGTTGTACTTTTTGAAAGAGAATATTATAAAATCGTGTTTAAAAAGTAATATTAAGTCTTGTACATCTTTTTTAAATTTATTTGCGGTGTTTAATTTTACACATATTTATTTTTGGAAATCTAATAAAATATTTATGAAATTAAAAATACCTGGATGATGTTGGTAAAATAAATCATAATTATTTATAAGAGTCAGCAATTTTTTTCTGATCATTTTGATTATTTTTAACAGTCAGGATTTCTTTTATGATCGTTTTTGTACTTCAAGGATCAATTTTTGTAAATTTTTAACGCTCAAGAATTATTCTAATTATTTTTTCACTATCATTTTTTGTCAATTCTAAATTAGTTTTTGAACCTTCGGGATCATTTTTTGTTAATTCTGATTATTTTTAACAGTCAAGAATTATTCTGATCATTTTTGAATCTTCTGGATCATTTTTTGTTCATTCTAATTATTTTTAAGAATCAACATTTATTTTCTGATGAATTCAGGATTTTCGGGATCATTTTTTATTAATTTTGATTAATTTTAACAGTCGATAATTATTTTCTGATCATTTTTGGAACTACAGGATCATTTTTTGTTAATTTTTATAACTCAAGAATTATTCTAATCATTTTTAAATCTTCAAGATCATTTTTTGTTAATTCTGATTTTTTGGACTTCAAGGATCATTTTTTGTTCATTGTAATTATTTTTAAGAGTCAACAATTTTTTCTGATCATTTTTTGTTTATTTTGGATTATTTTTAACAGTCAGGAATTATTTAATGATCGTTTTTGGACTTCAAGGATCATTTTTTGTGAATTTGTAACAGTCAAGAATTATTCTGATACTTTTTGAATCTTCAGGATCATTTTTTGTTAATTCTAATTATTTTTAATAGTCAACAATTATTTTCTGATTAATTCTGGATTTCCAGAATCATTTTTTGTTAATTCTGATTATTTTTGACAGTCAATAATTATTTTCTTATCGTTTTTGGACTTCAAGGATCATTTTTTGTTAATTTTTACAACTCAAGAATTATTCTAATCATTTTTGAATCTTCAGGATCATTTTTTGTTAATTCTAATTATTTTTAAGAGTAAACAATTTTTTCTGATCATTTTTTAATATTCAGGATCATTTTTTGTTAATTCTAATTATTTTTATGACTCAACAATTTTTTTCTGATCTTTCTCGTTAATTCTGATTATTTTTAACCGTTAGGATTTATTTTATGATTGTTTTTGGACTTCAATGGTCTTAAGCTAACTTGAAAGGAATATAGTATCTATTTAATAAATTTGATTATATTAATCGGAAAATTTCATTTTTCATTGAAAATAATTAAACTTTTTTTTGTTTTCAGGCATTGAGCGGTTTCCTAATGATGATGACACAAAATGGAAAACTTTTGTACATATCGGATAATGCTGCGGAGTACCTGGGCCATTCCATGGTGAGTGTTATACAGGTGAGCGAACTTTTTGAGCTTTTTAAGCTTAAGAGTGAGCTTAATTCATCAATTCATTTTTTTATTTCTCTAATTCGTTAATGGAATTTATTTCATTTTATTTAAGTATAAATAGATCCATTATGAATCGCATGCCCAGCTATAAATCATTTAATGAATGACTATCAAAAATGTCTGCATACAGGGTGAAATCAAAATAACTAGAATTAACGTTAAGTAAATATATTATTATATAGTTTAAAAATGTTATATGCAAACAAAAAACACTTTAGTTCATTGATTTCTTAGAGGTAATTTAATTATGTTTTCCTATTTACCGTGTTTACCAACATTTCTAATATTATTTTCGCTATAATACTAGAAATTCATGACTCCTTGGATAATTTATTATATTACAAACATTTTAGTTATAGGTGAATATATTCCTATTTCTGTTCCGTTTATAACTTCCTCTAATTTTGATAATCCATATATTCTTGGAGGTAGATAATTATTTATTTTTTGGACCTTTGATCAGAAAGTTGAAAAACAATAATTTTCTACACATGTGGTTATTACTTACAAATTTAGTAATATTGTATTGTCATAAATAATAAAGTGTATGGATAATAAATTGTTTAATTAGGCAAAAAATACGACTTAATATCATTTGAAAAAAGGGTACAAACGAGAAGTTATACACATATTTAAAATTAACATTAAATATTATCGAAAGATATTTGAATTAAATTTAAAGTATATTGTTGACTATTCAATATTTGTAGTAGATAGGAAGGAGAGCCATAAGTATTACTTTTATGTAAATTTCAAAAAATCCTGGTGTTAAGTGTTGGGCATTTCTATTATAAACTATTTAAATATGTTTCTTACAAACTGTGTTTGATATTCTCCCTGTATAAAATCTTTTGTTGTCGGTAGGGAATCTTAGAGCCTGACTGACAAGCTATGTTCCGGATTTATATCTGTGACTTTATGAGTTTAGAACCGACTGATTCATGTCATCAACGTGGGTGACTATGCGTTTTTTGGTCTTATTAATATGTCCACTACCCCACCTACATTCAAACAAGCAATTCAATCCAAATGATACATATTTTAACGTTAATTCATGTCAATTAAGAAGTAATATTTTAACTTGAACAAAAACTGGTGGGTCAAAATAAATTAAAAAAATTTTGTATAATGTGGAATACTGAATAGATTATGCATCCAAAATATTTTTAATGTAAGAATATATTGAGGTCAATATCGGTGAGACACAACGTATGAGTCATATTTGGATAACTATTTAAAATATTGGCCCAAATATGAACGTATCGATAAATGATAATTACTGTCTATTGTAATTGTTTAGTGACGTAAAAGGTTATAGAAAAATTAATCTTAGCATAGCCTGTAGTACGTATTGTTGTTAGGCAATGAAATAAACTTTCATCGAAATAACACCTACAATTAGTAGTGATAAATAATATTAATTAAAATGCAGTCGATTGGATCATTATTAATATACACAGTGTCTAAATAAATAAAGTGATATTTTATATTTAATTTTTTTTTATTGTGTACAGGAAACCCGATAATTTATAATTTATTTGTATTTATTTGGCTGATATTGATATTGATGAAATTTTAGAAAATTTGATGAAATTTTAGAAAACCTGATGAAATTTTAGAAAACCTCATAAAATTTTAAAGAACCTGATGGAATTCTAGAAAACCCGATAAAATTTTAAAGAATGTCATGAAATTTTAGAAAGCGTGATGACATTTTAGAAAACCTGATAAAATTTTAGCAAATGTGATTAAATTTTAGAAAACCTGATAAAATTTTAGAAAATGTGATTAAATTTTAGAAAACCTGATGAAATTTTAGAAAACCTCATAAAATTTTAAAGAACCTGATGGAATTTTAGAACCCCCAATAAAATTTTAAAGAATGTCATGAAATTTTAGAAAGCTCTATGACATTTGAGAAAACCTGATAAAATTTTAGAAAATGTGATCAAATTTTAGACAACCTGATGAAATTTTAGAAAACCTCATAAAATTTTAAAGAACCTGATGGAATTTTAGAAACCCCAATAAAATTTTAAAGAATGTCATGAAATTTTAGAAAGCTCTATGACATTTGAGAAAACCTGATAAACTTTTAGCAAATGTGATGAAATTTTAGAAAACCTGATAACATTTTAGAAAACCTCATAAAATTTTAAAGAACCTGATGGAATTTTAGAAACCCCAATAAAATTTTAAAAAATGTCATGAAATTTTAGAAAACCTGATGAAATTTTAGAAAACCTCAAAATTTTAAAGAACCTGATGGAATTTTAGAAAACCCAATAAAATTTTAAAGAATGAATGTCATGAAATTTTAGAAAGCGTGATGACATTTGAGAAACCTGATAAAATTTTAGAAAATGTGATGAAATTTTAGAAAACCTGATGAAATTTTAGAAAACCTCATAAAATTTTAAAGAACCTGATGGAATTTTAGAAACCCCAATAAAATTTTAAAGAATGTCATGAAATTTTAGAAAGCGTGTTGACATTTGAGAAAACCTGATAAAATTTTAGAAAATGTGATGAAATTTTAGAAAACCTGATAAAATTTTAAAGAACCTGATGGAATTTTAGAAAACCCGATAAAATTTTAAAGAATGTCATGAAATTTTGGAAAGCGTGATGACATTTTAGAAAACCTGATAAAATTTTAGAAAATGTGATGAAATTTTAGAAAACCTGATAAAATTTTAAAGAACCTGATGGAATTTTAGAAAACCCGATAAAATTTTAAAGAATGTCATGAAATTTTAGAAAGCCTGATGGCATTTTAGAAAACGTCTTAAAATTTTAGATAATGTGATGATATTATTGTTTATTGTACAACAGAAACGAACCAATGATATCAATTAGATTATGAAAAAGAATTTTGGACTTCATTAATTCATTTTTAAGTGTAACACGATCAGATTAATTTTTTAACTAGATCGTTAATAAAAAGTAAAGTATGAAACTTGGGCATAAAATTGCTACAGGGTATCTGAAAATGGCATTTTTATTTGTATTCGAATTAAGCATGATTAGTAAAACATGATGTTTGACATGGTACCATAATATCCTGGAGAATATAATTTATTTCTTAAAATGGAATGATCGATCAATGAAAGGCCTTCGTTAGATCTGCATAAATTGCATTATTATTATTATTATTATTTGTAAATAAAAATTATAAAAGGATCACCAGATGTCAACAAAGGTTTTATAAAAAAATCAAAATTGTTTGAACATCCATCAGGTCGCTGACTGTTTCCAAGGCAATTTAAGTATTCTAAAAGATATTAAATTCCTTCCTCGAAAGTCTTCTTTACTTTAAGTGATTTTTTTCAGCAATTGTGTTTTCTTTACATCCATTTTTAAATAATATATGTCTATTTGTTATAGGAGGACCTTTTAATCCATGGTGATAGCGTATATGATATAATAGATAAACAAGATCACCAAGCGATCCAATGTGAATTGGGACGGCCAGTAAATGCAGGGTCTAACAGTAATCCAAGTGATGAAATTCGGCTCTTTTTATGTAGAATGAATGTTTCTAGGAATGCTAGGCGGCAAATGAGGTTTGGTGACCAAAAGGTAACTATTATTTCACTCATATTCAATAACATATTATACAATCATGTAATAGCCATTACATGATAGATGCATGTGCTATTTTTTTCTATGACTAATAATAAAATGACAATGTCTCCAATTGGGAATCGAATACCTCGCTTAATAATATTACAATTCACATACCTTAGACACCTGCATCTAGATATATCAGTCGATTTTTTTTAAGTTTCTTTTGATATATGTATAATAGGTAGTAGATAATTTTTTTTTTTAATTTTTATAAAAATCCTTTTGCTTACATAAACATAAATTGCCTTATTATTATAACAGTAACATGAAACATTAAAAAATAGTATATTATATTACTATAGGAGTAGAAGGCGCTTATTATTTATTTACTGTCTGTGTTGGCGAAATTAATATAGTTATTATTATACGCTTGAAGAAAAAAGTTATTAAAGATTCGCATTGTTCTAATTATGACTTACAATCCGTTTCATTGCTACCTCGACATTGAACTTAAGTTTAAAACAATATTTAGCATTTACATTTAAGATTTAACATTGTATTAAGAGGGCGCCACGTACAAAAGCAAACCTATAAATTCAACTAAAATGAGTATTGTACGTTGCATAGTCAAAAAAACTTTTACCCCCTTTAACAGATATTATATTTTGAAAAGAAATTAACTCAGGTTACTAATGTAAATATACGACCCGAAGTTAGCTCCCAACCAATCAACGGGGTAAGCCCCTATCAGAAGTCTTATTTCAAACGACCCTTTAAACTCGAATTCACTATAAAATCCAAAAAACGAAAAACCAAAATGTCTCTACAAAGTCCTATGGTCCAACACCAAAATCCCATAAAAAATAATATTTTAACATGTCAATACGTCTTTTGACGTTTACAATCCACTTCAAAAGAAAAATAATTAAATTAACTAAAATCATAATAATAGTAACATCGAATTGAATTCGAAGAAACAGCGTTTCAAAAACCATCCCTAAACTAAATAAATTCGTTCGGAAACAATTACAGCCATGCCTTAATTTACCTGCATTATCCTGCTTCGAATCAGATACGAATCAGATACTCTAGGAAAATTACTATTCAATTACGGTTCCGGTACAACATCAAAATCACACCGCCACAACTTGTAAAACATTTCAGATAAAAATCGGGGGATAAAATACGTTATTTCGATTATTGCTTATCTCAGTTCATCACAATATATTAAAACAAGATGATTGCAATTTATGTGTATAAGTACTTTTTTTTTGTTCACAAAAATGATTTATGTTTGCAAATGCTGCTGGGCATTTCCAATTTCTTTATTCAAACAACAGATTTATTTCCTTAAAGGGGGGTTAGGCGGGAAATGACATATATGTAAACTATGTACAAACTTACCTCGCACAGGTTAAGCAAACAAAAGCAAATATATTGAAAGTTAAATTAAAAATGTGTTTATAAAAGTTAATTCTTTGCCAATGGCTGGTTTTTAATTAAATTCTTCAACAAATAAAATCACAAATAAATTTTAAAAATAAACTTAAAATTTAAATTCAGATATAGCCAAGGCATATAATATCAATATTCCTTTAGTTTGGCTGATCAAACTTGTCGATTAATAGTCATATGAAAGTTCTGTGCGTAGTTAAGTATAAATTGACATTCACTAACATACAGCATTTATACAGAATATATACAGTGTGTCCAATTAAGTCGGCATCATAGTGGAAACTTTTTTATTCTTAGTTTTATGAAAAAAAGTTATTCTTTATAAAAAGTTGTGCATGGTCTAAAACCAAAAATACAACCATCAGATATCAATTTTTTTAAGCCGTATACGAGGTGTGTCAAAAAATATGAATTTTACTCAAAAGTAAAGTACGTTTTTTTTGAAAATAGCGACAATTGTTATTAAGAAAAGTTAATTATAATTGAAAACTATTGTCAGATATCCAATATTATCCATCCGCCATGAAAAACGATAAACTTATTGTAACATTTCATTTCAAATATCATAAAAAATTTTTATATCTTATTGTTTGACAACCCTTTGTTTATTCTCTTTTTTATCAAATTTTTTTTACCACTAGATTTTTTTTAATATCTCAGCCTTAGTTTAGGTTATTAACCCTATATTCCCTGTTTACTATCTGACTTAAATTTCATGTATGACAATTCCAAAATTTCAATTTTAGTATAACATCTTTCATTATTTTACTAACTTTTAAGATTCTTTCATTTTTCTTAAATTTATTGCCAATTTATCGTTTCGTTTTCTTTACATACATATTAACTATTCTATTCCATTTAATAAACATAACATTTAACTATTAATAATCTTTAAATAAATTAACTATCAGCTCAAACAAAATAAATATTAATTTCTAAAATTCCCTATACAGGGTGAACATTTTCATAACAATATATATATTTTATTTGAATATATGATTGCTGGTTTTCCCGCCTAAACCCCCGCTAAGAGTTCACGTAAAAATAAATTGAGGATACAAATCTATAGCTAAAACAAGAGGTAACATGTCATTTATTTTTTATTAAAAACCGCTACTTTAGCATACATATTTGTTATAATGATTAATTTTTTTTTGGCAAATTTATTAAGAGCTTGAACTCTACGCAGGATTAATACGGCTCAATTTAATTAATTTCAATCACAGCAGTGTCCCATGTCTCGTGCCGAGCGTCTAACCGATACGCTATTATTGTAAACCATCTAACTTTCGCCTTTGATTGTATATAGGGCGGTTCAAATAAACTACATAAAATAAAACAATTTAAATTTATTATACAAGAAACGAACTTTTTATCTGACAGTTCGTTTATTTTCATCTGCGTTGCTGCATGGAATAATTTCAAATTAAAAACAAACAAATCTATTGTTATAATTTTTTTCGTTAAAGTTCGTCTAACAAAAAAGAAATACATACGTTATTTATGAGACCGGTTTTTCTTTTTTAATTAAGATACAAAAAAGATCCATTTTTTAATCAAATTTTTATATGAATGAATATGAAATTTACTAAATTCATAACATATTTCCATTTAACGATAAAACACCAGCTCAAAGTTTTTAATTTTTGTTTCAGAGACCAAATAAAAAGTTTATATGCAATAACATGAGATACGAGAATATATAGTTAACTCAGATTTTTTCTGTTATCAACATTTTTCTAAATTTTCGTTTCTACTATTAGAATATAAAATTTTCATTAAAATCTCAAATTGTTCCTTTTATACAACAACTAAGAAAAATCACAGTTCAAATATGAATACCATAAATAAAAATTAAAATAAAATTGACCTCTGCTTGGGCGGTTTTTTCGAATATCTTACCATTTATACATTTTGTGGGTGTACTTTTAAAAAACACCTTTTTAGTTGACATCTACGTCCTAAAAGTACCCTAATATCAAAATTTGATTTTTTTTATATTGAACGGTTTGGGCTGGTCGTTGATTAATAGATTTATCAGGCAGTATACAAGAAATATCATAAAATTGACATGTTTTACCATTTTTCGAAAAATTTTGAGAAAAAAATTATTTTTACATTTAATGGACGGTTGTGGATGGAATAAAAATCCTTTTAGTAAATATCTTCGTTAAAAAAGGAATGTACTGTCCAAATTTCTCGGATAATTTTCGCGTTGATAAGTGGGTTAAGATTTTATAAATATAGATATGTATAAAATGTTCATTAAACAAAACATGCTTTTAGTTTTACCGTAAAAAGGGCAATTAATTTTCAATCAGAAAATTAATTTGTGTTTTAACATAGCATTAAAATAATTTTTTTTCAATATTTTTATTAACATAGCACCAATTATTTTATAAATTTGGTGTATCGTTAAAAATAACCCTGTACTATGAATTAGTGATAGACCTTGTGTACTAGGCCGTTGATACACGCTAATCCGGATCTGCCTTTCACTATGCCATGTAACTTCATCGAGTATACTTCTTGGCCCACCTAGTACACTAGTACTAGGCACAGTAGTATTTCCACCCACACCTTTGAATAGTTACCATAGACTCTGACGCTATCTAAATTCAGCCAGTGGTAGCGCATATAATATTAGAACTAGATAGTAATATTAAAAAAATATTTACTTGTTTGATTGTATTCAAGAAGGGGTAAGAAATGTTGGATAAAACAAAAAAAAATAATAAAACAGAAAATTATAAAAAAATAGAAAGAGAAACAGTTCCGCAAAAAGCTAGAAAATAAACGATTACTGGTAAATGCACAAAAAGAGATAAAAGTAAACACGCAAACAATAACTAAAAAACAATAAATTCTTAAAACAGAAACAAGAAGAAGAAAAACACACTTGTATAACACCTAAAAAACCAAGTAACAAATTGTGTACGCCTCTGGTGAATGGCGGACTTTTACAATACACTTTATTATTGCTATCGTTATTTGCAACAAGAAGCCAGTACACTACGGTTGTTTCGACGAAAGTTAACTGCATACATTAAGGCTTTTGACAAGCACTGCTACCTAGAAGATTCACACTACATGTGGGTGACAATGGTCGTATAGAGCTTTATCTCTTTATGAGAAAAGGTCGAACACATAAATCCTTCTAAGATCCTTTATTGCTAAACCGTAATACGAGGTCGATGACAAATAATATTACATAATAATAACTAGACCAATGAAGAAGAAACAAGAAAATATTTTCAATTAAAATTATAATCTTAATATAATATATAACAATTACTAAGTATTAGCAACCATTTTTTTTATTTCCATCACTTCGCCAGATCTTATCACATATATCACAAATTTGACTCCTAAAATACTTTTAAGTGGAATAAAAAAGTGGGATACTTTATTTTTAGCTGTGTAAATTTTTCTGTTGGAAATGTCAATGTTTGAAGTTAAAGATTATACTTTATTTAAAAAAGTTAAAATATGATCGTAAAAATATCAGATTGTAACAAAGTTGGAACACTGTTATTAAATTCGAATACGATATAAAAAAATATTTTAAGATAAAAAAGTGGCAGGAAACTAACTAGAAAATTAGATTACTAATAGAGGTTTTACCACGGTAAGAGTGCTGACTTAAACACGATAGAAAATAGTTGAGGCTTTATGATAAAATAAATTTAAAAAAATATAACAGAATTATATGAAAATATTTGGGACATCTTTATTTATGATAATGATCTGACAAAAAAATTAACAAAATTAATACCGCTAAGTAATTATTAATATACTTATTTAATTTAATTTTTTTCAATTCTTTATTAAACATAAAATATAATGCAAATAATTTGATTATTATTGATTAAAAATTTAGAAGTCATTGTTGTAAACGATTTTTATAAACATACATATAACCCATTTAGGATAAACGTTTATCAAGAATTGATGATAAACATTTAGTATCTCCTGATGATGCTAACATAGAGATTCTTCAACATCTTTGAACGCCAAAAGTTCGAAATTCCCAATTCATTGTGGTGCATATTTGAGAATAATCAAAGAATCAAAGGGTATTAAATTTAACAAAACAGAGAGTGTAAGTTTTTAAAACTATAGACTCCGACCATTACCGTACATGTTTCTTCATTATAGGAATCATCAGTGACGTGAACTTGTACTTGGTCAGTCGCTTTATAGAAGGATTATATTCTAATAAGTGTTCGTGGTAACCATTAACCTATACGGTAGATGCTGTTACGATCTATCATTTTAGAGTTTTATAAGGTATAGAAATTTATTTTCGAAAACTTGGAATTACGGCAAAAATATTACCGTTTTTCACTTGTTTCATACCAACTTGTTTTTTAAAAATTCTACTCTTTGGATCCAATTTATTTATCAGTAAGTTTTTCAATTGCGTTATTATTAATATTGATGTCTTCACAATGTCCTTTTTCTTATAGGCCTGATGATGGTCGTTGTAGACCGAAACATGTCGCTATTATGACGTTTATGTCTTTTATTAAAGTTAATTTTGTGGAATGACTTCGAGTTGTTTTATTCTTATTGAATACTTTACCACATTTTGTTTTTATTTATTAGTTTTTTTTAGCATTCTGAAATACTCGGCATTCCTCTCAAATATCAACTATGAATTGACGATTCGATGAATTGATCATTCGATGAATTGATTTTCGATGAATTTGCATTCGATGAATTGATTTTCGTTAAACCCCTCGATTACCCTTCAAAGTCTTCCTTTGCGCAAATCGACTTGCGACGGGTTTTGAAGTGGCCGAAAATGTACTATAATTTTAATTTTGTAATATAAATCATTTGATACCGATCAAAGTGAGTAGTTTTTCTTTTACCTATGGTAGACTGAACTGTAAGTAACCATCAAATAATATTAGAACGTTTTATAAGCTATTTTGAAAAATAGTAACGAAATTTGGATAATTACTACACTGCGTCCGTTTAAAGATTTAGATATTTTCTCGGACTTGTAACTATTCCTACTACCACTTTTGTACATTTTTATACCTGTCGTTTGGTTTCCATATTCTTTAATTTTATAAAAAAAAACGATTAAAGCCTGTATTATCGCTTGGTTAAAGGTTACAGGTTAATTAGGAAGTAAACAATAAAAGTTGATGAGATACCCTTAAAGCGAAATTTTTTAGGTGTTATAGGACTTCGACAGCGGTTTGCCATGTTGGATTTCGCGTCAGGCTGCGTTAAATTTAATAAAAATAAAAAATGTTTTTCTACTTATTGGAGCTAATTTAATAATCATATTTTATATTAAAAAGGTTAAAAGTCGTTATTTAATTTGATCTACTCCATTTGGTTATTATTACTATGGGTGTAATATACCCTTTTTCGATGTTTTGTTAACAAAATCTAACACATGTTTTAAACTTTCAAGTTTATTGATATATTTTTTAAGTATATAATGTCGATATATCCATGTAATATTCATTTTTTTTTCATTTCATAATAATTTTTGATCTAATTTTGAACAACAAATTTTATTTAATTTTAAACTGTTTTTCCGTTTTCATAAACTTATTGGATAAATAACTATTTTAAGACCACTTTATTTTTATTTTGTTAAATCATATAAAATAACTATTGAAACACACAGCACCACTATACGATATTTTTGTCATTACGCGATTAGTGTAGTCCATCCCATTTAATAAAGTACTTGATATTTAAATTAACCATTTCAACATTAACTATATTAATTATAGTTGTATTAAGTTTATCTGCGTTGAGAATCTCTTCCTGAGATTACGGTAATCAACTCCTAGCATAAATTCCATAAGGCACGTTCATAATATCAAAATCAGAACCCGTTTGTTATCGAACCAGCCGCATATAGTTAAAACTTATTAGCCATCCCTAAAAGGTAAAATGTAAAATATCTCTCTCTACGTGATGACATTGTTAATTTAATTAATAATAACAAACCAAGCCGTGTTATTGTTTAAGGTATACCTATAATCAAGACAATGATCTGAAAATTGTTATTGTAGAAAATAATAAACGATTACCTAGGCTGCTATTAGTGTGTATTTCAAGAACTATAAAGCATATTACATGTCATGAGATAGGTTTGGAAATAATATTGAGCAATATTTCGAACCATATCGACATATTTTATAGATCAACTGAACCTATGAATTTTGTATCTCTTTCGTCACTATCGATTTCTCGAAAATTATGTTCTCTACTGGAATACTTCATTAACCAAAACATGATTTTACATAAATTTCCTCTAATTTGTCCTGTACCTACTTATTACGTACAGTTCAGAATTGAAATAATAATCTTTTTATAAGAAATAGTTTTTATTCACAATCATAAATGCAATGATTGTTATAAAATATACGAGTATTGGGCAACCCCTGTAACTTATTTAGTTTTACCGGAAATAAACCCACTGATGCCTATACATTATTTTTCGAACATGTATTATTTTTAAACCTTGCTATTGCTTTTTTTCTTGAGATAATAAAGCAATTTTTGAATTGCTTTTTGAAATAATGTATATAATTTATCGGTCTTTGAAACAGCAGCGTTGTCTCAATATTGAATATAATAGAAGTTTTAGGAGTTTCTATAACATTTTGTCATAATAGCATTATTATAATTTTTAAAAGAATTTAAAATCCAATACCCTTTCAATTAACTTTGTACCCTAATTAATTTAAATCTATCCGTATAATGTTTTTTCTCTATTTCATTAACCCAAAGCAGGTCCCACGGTCTCTAGCAAATGCAGATAATGTTTAAGTAACAACTAATGGTTGTTCCAGTTTCCTCTTAAAGATCTTGCTCGACGCCGTATTCTCGAGGAATGTATAAATAGACCACCCAGTACCATTTATCAGCTTAGGCCATAAACCAAACCATAAATGGCCGCGAAAATAGGTCAGTAGTCACATTTGGAATCGTGTGTGTAATCGATTATATGGGACCGTTTAGTTTTATTTGTGTTGTCAAATTATTATAATAATAATAAATATAAAGGTATTTTATTAAAACAAAAAGTTTTTCCACAGCAGTAGCGTTTCAGGTTTAGAAGAAATTGTTACTGATTTTTTACCAAATATTTCTTTTATGATATTGACATACAGGTTTGACCATTTGTGCGTTCAATATTTATATCTTATTACAAGGATTATAAAAATACATTAAAGTGATGGAAAGGCATAAAAAATAAAGTTACAGAGTATTACATAAAAATATATCATTCATGCACAATTCTCAACCAATAATATATTCTATTGTTTTTATATTGAAAATTTTATACCTGTTGTTTTAAGCCAATCAGATGCGTTGATTTTGATATGACGACAACCTGAATTTTCCGAAAATAAATTTTTAGGCCACGTATCCTAGCTGCAAAATTAATAAGTGATAATTTCCCGGGCTTAATAGGTGTCACGTGCAGATGCCAGAATAACAGAAGCGTAGATTATTTTATGACAAATATTTATTCATTATTAATTTTCCTTTCTTTCTAGTAGTATAAAATTATTTATAGTATGAAGAACTGTATTTATTTAAGACTCTCATTCCTACTTTTTTTACTAGGGCAAAGGAAAAGTAAAAAAAATAAAACTATTTAAAATACAATATAGGTATAAAAGTTTATCAATAAAGGAGGCGCGTACTTATAATATTTATCGTCCGTCAAATATAACACAGACCTACAATAGATTCTTCTATTTTTCTGATTTTTTCTTCATTTTTTTCTAATCTTTCCTTTTCTTATTGTTCTGTTTTTTTTCTTTTGTTTTCTAATTTTTTTCTCATTTTTTCTTATTCATCTGATTTTTTTCGATTATTTGCCGTTTTTTTGATATTTCGTTGCGTTTTTTGCGATTTATTTAAATTTTTTGAATTTTTTTCATTTTTTTTGTCACAATTGTTTCCGGTTTTCTTGGTTGTTCTGTTTTTGCGATTTTCTTCGATATTTCTCGTTTTTTTTCTGATTTTTTCGATTGTTTTCTCATTCCTCCTCAATTTTTTCTCATTTTTTCTTATTCGTCTGATTTTTGTGGTTGTTTTGGAATTTTGTGCGATATTTTTCGTTTTTTTTCTTATTTCACTATTTAATTTTTCTTGTTTTTCCAAATGTTTTCTGATTTTTCTTTTATTTGTTTTTTTTTCTTATTTTTACAACTTTTCTGATTTTCTCGGTTTTTCTAATTTTTTTCGTTTTTCTCATTTTTCTGATTTTTTTTTCTGGTTTTTCTTCAATTTTTTCTAATCTTCTAATCCTTTCTCATTTTTCCTTATTCATCTGATTTTGAATTTTTTTTAATTGTTTTTTGTTATACTTGTTTCTGTTTTTTTTTGGTTGTTCTGTTTTTTAGCGTTATTTTTTCGATTTTCTCATTTTTCTCGTTTTTTTTTCTGGTTTTTTATTTTTTTCTAATTCCTTCTCATTTTTTTCTCATTGTTCTGTTTTTTTCCATATTGTCTTATTCATCTGTTTTTTTTGCGATTATTTGTCATTTTTTTGATATTTTGTTGCGATATTCTTATTTAAACTTTGAATTTTTTTTGTTACAATTGTTTCCGATTTTTTTGGTTGTTCTTTTTTTGCGATATTTTCCCTATCTTCTAGTCCTATAATAATGTGTTATTTTTTTAGAATGTAAAGGCACCTAACATCAAAGCAAAATAAACTCTTACTAAACTGTCAAAAATTGTATTTTCTTTTCAACTATTTTTTTTTTATAATATTTGGTTCAAAATCTTCGTACCGAATCTCCCGCGAGCTTGAATTATTCTCCGTAAATTTTTTTAAGAAAATTCGCACCTCGAAAAAATTTTCGGAAATTATTCAAGCTCTGGGGAGATTATAACTGATATAACATTTTTGTTTCCAAAATTTTTAACTAAGATAAATGAGTGCATTTTTTTCGCTAGAAATAATAAGATTTCTTGAAATAAAAAAATAGTGGCTTGTTAAATAGCGAAATAAAAAAATGAATTACCAATATCTGTATGGCATTCAAAATTTTCACTTATAATCTCCCTAGGGCATGAATTATTGCCGGAAATTTTTTGACTACATGAATTTTCTTTAGGGATTCGGTAAGAAAATTTCACACCGAAATATTAAAAAAAATACTAGGACAATAACGGTTTTGGATGGTAAATGTAAATGCCATTTTCCTATAAACGTCAAAAAATTTCCAGTGTAATTTCATGCTCCGGAAATTTTTTTAGTTGCTACGGTAACGATACAAAATACAGGCTTGTAATTGGTCGAAAATGTTAGATGTGAAATTTTCTTAAAAACAATTTAATATGTTTCAAATAAAAAATTAAATACATATAGAAAGATATTTCTCCA
Organism: Neocrepidodera transversa; assembly: GCA_963243735.1. Classification (NCBI taxonomy): domain Eukaryota; kingdom Metazoa; phylum Arthropoda; class Insecta; order Coleoptera; family Chrysomelidae; genus Neocrepidodera; species Neocrepidodera transversa. The sequence goes on from OY725339.1 coordinate 8,046,132, forward strand.
AGGACGCCCTTCAAGGGTCAATACTTTTATATAGAATGTTAGATTCTATTAATATTGTAAATTATACATTTAGAAGCTTGTAATTGAATTAAACCATATTTTTAGGCCACATTATATTGAGGCCATACTATAATGAGGCCAAAAAATAATTCAATAAATATATAAATACTTGTAAATTGTGATAAGTTCATAAGTTGATCACTTGTTTGGGATTTCATACTTGGAGATGGGCTTTCTTTTGGTTCCAGTTAGAACTGGCTCTTATTACACAGGTGGATTCTTTTCCCCAAGCAATACGTGACATCGTGTCCCATTGGCAGATGGCGTTAATATCATTTTTATTGAATAAATATACACCTACTGATTCTTTTAATATTTCAATTTAGAACATATTTTTACGAGAAATTATTGGGTAATCAAAATTACGGAGTTTGTCACGCATTTGTTATGTTTATTCTATAATCTCTGATAATAAATGTATTAACAGATGGCGCTGTCAAAAATAAAACAAGGGAAATGTAGACAACGGAATTCATATACCTTTCAACCACTTAAAATTATTTATCAAATATAAGTTTCGTATATTATGGCAATATCAGTGATATGTGAATACGAGGGATGGTTTAGAGATATCAAACCAAGCCGAAAAATGGTTATACCCAAACAATTTGACCACAGGAAAAATGTAGCCCTAAGTCAAATCTTAAATGGACACATAAAAATTACTTACCAGCATCTTCTTACTTCTTACATCCAAGGTGTATTTTCTTTAGATATCATTTCGCAATCCCAGATATGCTGGCCGATAAACTCGCTCTTGCACTACAACCTGAAATAATAACAACCTTAGCAAACAAAAAAAAAGAATGAAAACAAAGTACTTAACTAAATCTATATTTAAACGTATGAATTTTCGAACATTTTTGTTAAATAAATAATTTTTTTTAAATATATTTTTACGTTTTTTAAGTATTTTTAAAGTCATTAAATTTCCTATTTTATGAATGATATTAATGATCAGAAATCCTAACATTCTTAAGTAAAATGATTTATTTAAAAAATATTTAATTTTTTTGCTTTTTAAAGAATCTGGCAATTGTAGAAAAGATTTTGAAAGTTTAAATCATTCAAATAGAAAATATATTCTTCGATAATACCTATATAATAGCTGTCTTATTGAGTATAAAACATTTTTTTTTCAAATTCAAAAAGAAACACTGAAAATGAACAAAAGTTAATTAGAATAAAATATTATCAATTTAATTGCAGTGAAATGTATAAAAATCCTCATTTTTTTTTAAATACGGACCTGATTTTAAATGAGGGTGGCCCTCCGATTACGAAACGTTGAATTAAAATTTTAGTAAATCTAAATTATACCAAACTTGATTCAGAAATATAAAAAACACTTTTATATTTTATAAAATTAACATAATAACTAAAAAGTAGTAAAAATGAAATTAAATAAATTTTATCTATTTTGGCAGCTTCATTTTTCTCTTCAGCCGTGTTACTCAGGTTACTTTAATTTCATTAAATGATTTATTTTGAAAACTAAACTTATCTTTTCTCAAACATATACACATAAGTCGGACCTTTCTTCTTTAAATTGTATCTAAATAATTTTTTGCAAATAACTTTAAACTATTAATTATTTTTTATTAACATAAAACAATACGAAGAAAATTTCTGCAATTTTGAATTTTATATTAAAAAGTGCTTCAATAATCTTTTCACCGAAACGGACATTAAGTGGAATACGTGTTAGTGTGTGACCCTGTATATAATTACATACGTGATATGTAAAGTACGTGGAAGCACAACCGTGGTAGTACTTCTAGTACTGTATGTTATGACGCCTACTTGCTGGAATCCGAACAGCAGCAGATCGGGAATAGGGAATGCAGAATCTGCACTGACGACAAGGTTATGGAAATTACTCTCATTGGAATGCCACCACCGCTACAACCGTATTGTCGCTGAGATAGCGAAAACAATCTCGGTATACAAGGTGTTCTTGATTCTTAAGGACTTTCTGGTAAAAAAGGACATTATTTTTTAATTTGATTCATAAATGAAGACTTGAGGTTGATCGTCAAATAAAGGTCACCGTGGGGTCCTGAAACTCTATTAATTATTTTAAGCGTTATATGTAAATTTAAGTCAGTATATTTATGATTCGTAGCTTTAAATAGATAATGAAATCAGTATTAAAATGTGCTTAATGACCTTCTTTAGGAAATAGAGATATCAAGGCTTTCGAGAGAAAACCCGATAAAACACAATACACGTGTTTAAAAGTTTTAATAACTTTAAAGTTATATTAGTATGTTTTACAAACGTATAATAAAATATACCAATATGGTTTTAAATCTTCTTCAAAATTATTAAAATTTTTAAATGTGATTATCTCGAAAGGAGTGTTTTATTAGTTATCGGATTTTCGCTCAATATGGGAATTTACATGTTAAACACTGAATTCACAATCTTAGTTTTCTACGACACCTTAGTACCGATTCATGACGTACCATATACCAAAATGTAGACCAGACTTCCCTGTATGCTAACGTTACTCTTAAATTCACATTAGTCTTTAAAGGGTCTCTAAAGGTCAAAATGGTATATTCCCGTTTCGCCTGACGTAGAAATTTGGTACGTTTTAGTAGCGTTTCGCCAGACTACATGTTAAACAGAAATAAATAGTTGCTATTCGCCTGACCTGCTATTTATAATGTTTTTGTATAATGTGAGAAAATTTTCCTTCTTTTGCCTTTCATTCTGAATGATAATTATATCAAAAGCGCAATACAGGCCATAAGAAACATTTTTTACATAGACCATCATAACTGGGTAATTTGAATTTTAACAAGTGCTTATGGAAAAATTATCAAGATGCTTTAAATTATTTAAAAATAATGATTTTTAACACACAAGTATAAGACTTCTTAATATATGTGCCGGTTTTTTTTCATTAATTAGTTACTAATTCTTTTAGGTAAAATTCATGTTATTTATACATTGGGTTTAAAGATGGATAAAAAGTTAAAATAAACTCGAAGACTTCAAGTGAAATTGTATTTTTGAATATAAATGAAAACAAATTCTTTATAAACTATTTAATTTTTGATTAAATATGAACATGCATCCTTATAAATCAAATTTTGCATGTTTTTTGAAAATGACCCTTATGAAAAATACAAGGTACACATCACCCAACTTATGGTCAGGCGAATCGGGAAATTTTAATTGGTCAGGCGAAACAGTATCAGGCGAATCGGCCATAAATCGTCAAAATGGCAACCCCTCTTTAAATTCGCTTTTATCCTGGACATCCTAGGAGAGACTTGAAATCTCAATTTAGTGGTGAAAAAATATACACAAAAGATGTATATTGGCACGGTATACCTGTGACACTGAATCAAATTACCCGTATGCTAACACAAATGATAAAAAATTATTTTCCAAAGAAAATTTGTGACCCAGACTTTCGCCAGCAAATTTGAATCTCAAGTCCCTTCCATTTCTTCTCAGATTTTAGTCTTGAAATGCAACGTTGTCTGGGATACAATGCTATAAAAGTAAATTTAGGGAGAGATCACCATTTTGACCTTTAGGGACCTTTAGAGGAAAAATGACAATTTAAGAATAACGATATGTCATGAATTTGTACAAAGCTGACGGAGAAAACCAAGATCTAGAATTCAGTTTTTAACATGTAAATTCCCATATCTCAATTTTCTAAAGAAGGTCTTTAACGTCTATTTGTTCTTTAACTAACAATTTTGACTTGAAGGAAACAGTTGACTAAGAAAAGGAAACAGTTGTCAATATATCAACTAAGAATAATAATTGATATCAGCGTCAAAAATGTACACAAGTCGTTTTACCTTAAATAAAAGGTGCATGAGCATTTGTCATTTTATATAGTAAAAATGTCAAAGAAGTGGTGGTCTAAATCTATCCATTTTATTATTGTTGATAAAGTCGCTTTAGAGAACTATTTCTCATTTAAAATATTTTCGAAAATTAAACATATATAATTAATCAATATGGAAAGCAGAAATAATAAAATAGAAAAGTATAAGTTGGTTTTTTGTATTCTTAAAAACTAACTAATTAAATTATTAGGTACCCTTGGTTTTTTATAATTTTGTAAAAATATTTCAGGTAGTATTAGTCCAAGGGAGGTACCTATCTTTTCTTCCGTTATGTAGCCGCAATGAACCAGTATTTTTAGCGACGTGTACTCCCGTCGCAATGCCTGAAACTAGGGAGTGTATTGTGCAGGGTGCCACCAACGTATTTACATCTATTCACTCCATGGACATGAGGTTTATCCATATCGATACCAAGTAAGTCATTTATCTATATATGTAAACGTATCAGTTGATCTCAGTTCCACATGTAATTTTTTCATCTATTGTTTTATTTCACCAGTGCCGTAGACTTGTTCAATTTTTTTTAAATTCAGAAGTTACTGATCGCTGGAAAATCAGGTTTTTTGGTGGATGTGCCTTAATTGAAAAAATAGGAATTTAATTGTTTAATAGTTGGTATCAGAAATTTGCATCCGCTAAAAATCATATTTTTCAACGAAAAACGTACTTATATTTTTGGGGTAAAATTTAGTACAAAGGCATAATTTAAGGGGTGGATATCGACTCTACAGTGTACGAGAAAGTGTGAAAATTCTTCTGATTGTATATGTTGATATTTGAGAAAGTAATTGTTACGATGATACATAGGTCAAAAACTTCCTAGTTGCAAATAAAATGCATGTTTCCTTTAAATATCTTCTAACTCCAATTTTGGTTTTGATCTATTAGATGGTTTTGATCTATTAGACTCTTTAAAATCATCTTCCCAAGACTAGGTGTATCAATCTACACTTTATTTATCATCTTTTCTGATTAATGTAAAATTTGATACTATTATTAATGGATTGTAGAATGTTGTTCGAACAACCAAAGAAATAGGGCCAATTTCCATCTATTCGAATTCATATGTAAGCAGTTTCTACCTGCCTTTACCAAGATACATTCTAAACAACAATTTGTTTAAAACTCAATATCGGATACTGTCCAGCTTATTTACACAGGAAATGTAACATTGATTCATCATATATTTTTAGATCCGTACACTACACTTCTTTTCTATATCGAGAGCTAAAATATTAAATTGTATTTAAATCGAGTGTTCATTTTTATCCTCCTTCTGTAGACTTTTTAAAATAACTACGAAATAAAAAGAAGACAAGTCTAGGTTGGTTGAACGTATGTATAATCATCTGCAATATACTTACAAATGAGGACCTACCTACTTTTCTTTATGTTAATTTTGTATTATTGGATCTTCATCATTATAATAATCAATCCTAACATATGGTGTTAGATTTTGTCAACATATCTTCTTCCAAATTTACTGTAGATACTCCAAACTATATTAATATTAGGTTCTATAAAAATGTAAGTGAGGATCAGGATAGGGACAGAAATTGATTGAGTGAGGAAAGGTTTCAGAAAGTTATGGATGATTGGTACGGCACTGGTAGGTGCGCTATGAGGTAGAGTACGGTGTGTGCTATGGGGCTTTGTTCGCTCGTGCCATAAATCAAAGTCTGGTCGTGATGGCGGGGCGGGTTGGGTCACGGGGTCGCGGGAGAGCCGGTGACATCCAATGCCGTAAATCACGACAACTGTTACACTTGTGTTGCAGCGGTGAATTCTACCTGGGCTTTCCGCGCTCCGATCTGCAGGGGGTGTCCTGGTATCGGCTGCTGCATTGGGAATGCACGCGTGAGGCCCAAACCAAACATCGGCTCAGTAAGTATTACAAAAAATCATGTAAATACTTTCTTTATGTCATTCTTCCTTTTTCGCATTGGCCTTCCTTATAAGTAGTTTGTTTTTTTCAGATTTATTAATTTAGTCAATAAGGATTATGCTAATTTTAAAATAATTACAAGAAAAAAATATGTAAAATCAAGAAAGTTCACTAATCTTTTTTATTAACTACAGAATATATATTTAAACCTTTATGTATATAATTTTTTTAATTAATTCACTATTCTTTTTATAGCAAAATACCATTAAATACATTTAAACAATTTAATTTCAATTCGAATAAATCATATATTTCATCTGCGCAAAAAGACAATAGGCCAGTAAGGTAGCTCGCCATCAAATAAATGGACTCATAATATTTGTCCGAATGAAATTTAGGACCCATTGAATGCTTGGCGTATAATATATGATAAGCACGTTGAGACATACAGGGTTGACTCAAATATTGAAAATTTCTAAAATCTTTAAACAGATAAAGTTCCTGTATTGGATGATTACAATTATTTTTATATCTAAAAATAAAATATCAACAACTTTCACTCTAATACAGGGCCATTCAAGAAATAAATAAACTATTTTATATGATCTATATGTTTCTTCTATAGTGGCAGTACTAAAATTAAAAAGCATTAATTGGAAATTAAACCACTGTTTTGATACAAAAATGTATTTTATTTTTAACCTTTCGGGCTGAGAAAAATTTTTGAAAACAGTGTCAAAACAGTGATTTAATTCCCAATTAATACTTTTCAAACAAATTTATTAATGTCGAAATCTTTTGTTTGCATTTTTTTTCTAAATCGGAGAATAATAGATCGTATTTTTGCAGTAACCCAATCGGAACAAGAGAGATCTTGCATCTTATTAGCGCAATTCCAAAGGCGAACAGGTGAGTGGATATGGATGCATTGCGTCTTGCAAGTAAAAGAAAGTTCAGAAAGTAACCAACAACCAGTAATAGTTTGTACCAACCAAGTCCTCAGCGAAGCCGAAGCTGCAGTAATGAGAACAAATAGTTGGCTATATCATTACTATTCCGTCCAAAACAAGCTCCAATACGGTCTTACCTACGACGTAGGACCTTCCTCTAGACTTTTATATTACCCTGAGCAAACACAGCCTCCTGAGTTTGCTCCTACACACGAGGCTACTGGATATACACACCTAACATCTATGCCCAGTACCCTACAACCTCATATAACCCATCACGCTGCTGCCACACATGCACACCATAATCAACACCACCATCACCATAATCGGCGAGCTGACTCAGAACCAGTTGATTACTCCTATAGCAAGAGGAAACCCAAAGAACTCCAAAACTTAGAGCTAGAAGTTGTTGATCACGATATAACTGATAGTGAGGGAGGTACCAGTGGACTACTGGTTATTTCTCATCTTTCGGAAAGATCTAGAACGTTACTGAAAGTAGATCCTAGTGAGTTAATGGATCAGTGGAACCCCAGTCCACCTTGGTCTGATACTCTTCAAAAAGTCCCTGATCTATGTCACCAAGAACTCAGTCCGTATATAGGCAGCACACCACCAACACCAACTGCTACTCCTAGTAATCAAACTAGCGCGTTTTCGTTTGATTGGATGCCTGAACAGTACGTTCCTTCTATGGCAGCCGTTGCATCTATCGAAGATGTTGATAGGCAAATCTACTGGCCTACTGAGCATAGACTGTTTCCACTTCAACCTCCACCAAAAAGAAACCATGGACCCGGCAGGTCCGAATCCGCTGATAGAGATACACCTTAACATTGTGATACCTAGCAAATTTTTTATGCCAAGTGCAATAAGCCTTAGATTTTTTTATTTATTTTTAAAAATAGCTGAATTTTTAGTAAGGTTAATACGAAGTCTTCCTGTTTCGTCCATTTCGTCAATGTAGTACTTGACTAGTACAAATATCAACAGGATCTCAATAAGTTTAATATACGGTGTATCACTAAGGTATACACAATAATTATTACCTTAAAGTTGCGAAAAAATTATCAATCTTAGTAAATACTGCATTATTTAGATTATTGATAGCCTTTTGTATAATAAAATATTTGAAGGAGTCACAGGGTAATAAATATATCTGTTTGAAAAACATACCCTGTATAATAAAAGTAAAATGGATATATTTAAAATTTTTCATGTATGCTTATTTTGTTGTATATTTATGTAAATTCTATTTTTTAAATAACGCAACGAAAAAAATTATAAAAACTATCAAAAAGTTACCGATCTTTCTAGAATTGTTTTATTCCAGCCTGAATCATATAGGTATTTATATTTGATGCAAACGTTTTTAAAAAAAAAATGTTCTATTATATTGACGTAAATAATTTAAAACGTTACATAGTCTATATATTTAAAATTATATTTTCAAACAAAACGTTTTAAAAGGAGACTACCCTGTATGTGAATGCTGGAAAAGACTAATTTATCGTGTCAAATAATGTTGATTTATAAGTCAGTTTGTTAGTTTTTCTTTGTCCCCCCTGTAGATTCGATTATAGCTACATTACTTTATTACGTTCTTTATGTATCTCGAATTACCGCATATCTGAACTTTAGGTCAAAAGTAAACCACACCTGTATTATTTCATTAATCTATTCTTGTCGACGATAGAAGGTCACCGATTACAAAGAAGATTCTGGTGAACATAAAACTAAAGTGTGCAATTTTTTAATATAGATCGGTGTGATCAAAAAAATTATTTCGGAACAAAACGAAATGCATAATTAAATTATATTTGTATCCCATTTCATCTACGAAAAACGAGACTGAATAGAAACCCACGTGTGGTAAGTCACAGTCTAAGCTGTACCTAAGTTGCGATTGGTGTTATCTGGCAAGAATAACAGTCCACAAGGGATAAATTTTAAAATATCCAATATTTGAAATGAAACCAACGGTTTTGTGGCCACCAGTGTTATATTAAAACATATTTACAATGGAGTTAGAAATGAAGAAAAGGAACCAATTGTAAGGGTTATAATATTGACCTAAAATTAGGACAAACAATTAATATTATAATTTTTTTCGGGGTGGTGCATTAAATATTACACTTGTCCCACATTATAATACAGAAAAATATCTCAAGCAAGTTTTAAAAAATATTCAAATAAAAGTTTTAATAAATGATTTTAAAGTTTGTTTAAGGCGCGACTTGCGTAGATTTGAACATTATTCAAGAAAAATATTCTTGTATTCCAATAAATTAGAAGTAAAAATTATTTTTTTAGTAATTTTTAGTTATTAGTAAGTAATCCTACCCTCTAGTCCAATTTGTTCTGCGCAGAACATGGCAGAACACAACAAAACATAATTATTCGTCTTGGACGAAAGCTTGCCTAATATAGTAACTAAAAATATGCGGTTTTTTCTTAATATTTAAATATTTCAGTACGTATGTGGTAATTTTTCAAAGGTTGATATTAGTATTACTTTTACTAAAAATATTTAAAAAATGCAACAGACGTGCTGTAAAGATTTAAATACAAAATCGATTAGTCGATTGATGAAAACCGCATCTACCTGTCTTTAATATTAGGGGAGCGCGTGTCGGAAAACCATTTCAGGCAAGATGATGTTGGCGCCTCTTAAACAGTACAGGATAATTCACAAATGCGTAGTGACAGTAATTCCGGTCATTTTAAATAGAACACGCTGTATTCAATTCCATCAAACGAGAGAGCAACAATGTGGTGGTAGCAGGATGGTATATCACTTTTAGTTACAGAATATCTTGGTAACACCTTTCCTGGCAAATGGATTAGAGAAAATGGTACGATTTTGTGGTCACCTCGTTCCTCAGATTTTCTCTATTGAGCATACTTAAAAGGTTTAGTCTATACTACCCCCTACCGATTTGGACGATTTAAAGGAAAAAATTAGAGAGGTACGTCGATGTTGTACCTCAACACCAGTTAATTTCCAATGACTGTAACATTGTACTTTTTGCGTAAATATTTTCAGTTGCCCCTGGTACATTTACCTAAGCGATCATTGTAATTTTAAAATTTCAGTCCACCTGTTGAATGGTACCTATTATTAGCTTACCTGTAAAAGGGTTCATCTATCTATTTAGGAAACAGTGAAGCAGGATAACGCACTATAACGATTGCAGCACACACTTAATAGATGAAAATACAAGAATTTTTGTAATTTTTCAAAAATAATGGAAAAAACGCAATATAACACATATTTATCAAATTATGACATTTTTTGTGACATATAGAAAATTTGACAGATGCCTACTTTGCTAATCTGTTTGGTTGTATCTACTGAGCCAGTACCAAGTAAAAGTAGTGAATTATTTGAACATAATATGCCTAACAAATATAATTACAGGGAATATTCTAATCTATTACTAAATATTTATTATTCTGGAAAAAATGCAGGAAAACTGCTGAAAATTTAGAATATTTGTATCCTTTATTCTAACTTAAAATAGTATCAATAGACACTACCGCTTTTGACGGATTATTGATAGAAAGTGAGCAGATTTAGTGAGTTTTTTTTGCCAACTCAACTGGGGATTGTCAAAAAGAAATATTCTTAGATCATATACGCTACGCTAGATGCCGGATGTAGGTTACTTGTTTGGTTGGTGCGGAGGGTCTAGAGTACTCAGTACTCAGTTAGTGATTGGTCGTTTTCAAATTTCGACATAGATTGACCAATGACAAATCAGTACCCGACCAGAGTACACTGTCATCATTACACCCCTCTCCTATTAACAAAATACTAAATGATGACGTATCTAGCGCAGCATATATGATCTAAGGAAATATTGGATGTGTGTTAAAGATTATCGTTTGGAACAAAAAACTCATTTTTTTTTATTGAATTATTGTCGAATTAACAGTTTTTAATAAGCTATCGTAAACTTTTAAAACATGAGAAATCTTGGAAACAAATCAATCCAAGCTAAATTTAAAATGTCCTCTCCCTTTCACATACCTTAACCAATCGTTTTTAGATGATGTTATCGACCGCATTCCGTGAAATATAAGAACATATTCCATAAATGTGGAATATGAGTAACCATGGTAATATGTGTTACATTATACAGTGCGAGTTGTATTAAAACTATTAAAATTTGACATAAAAATAAATGGATGGATGTCGCCATGACGTCATCATAGCGGTGATTATCCAAACTAAATTTATGATTTGAAGCGTTTCGGCGTTTTTTACCTAAACGTTGGTTAACGCTATATTTATGGGGTTTCCAATCCAAATACTCTAACTGTATATTTACTGTAATAGGCAATATGCGTATTTTAATTAATAGTTATATGTAAACATTATCTTTAATCGAATAAATTTATAGTTGGTAGAGACGAATTGAAATATATATATATATATATATCTTCTATACAAAATAACTAACCTTACCGTCACCAAGCATTTGTGAATTACTCTGTATTATATATTAAAAAATCTAAGAATTCTCATATATTCAGGATGAGAAAATAGCCACCATATACATTGTTTTTCACTGTGGACGTTCATGGGTCAGTCAGCTAAAATAAATATTCCATACGTAGGTCTTACACACTTAGGTACTATTATAGAGGCTCGTGAGTGGTTTGAAACACAAACGTCACTACGGCAACGGTGTCAGCTGTCATTATAGAGTCAAGTTTGGTAGAGTGCCATGAAAACTAATACAAATGTCATTTAAAAAACGATAGAATATAGGTCTAGCAAAAATAGAAGGCCAAAAAAGCAGTAGCGGTTCGTGAACCTTTTAGCCGCAATAACATATATACATGAAAAAGTTAACTGTATTTTTCTTTATTTGAATATAGCAACAGTTTAAAGAAATGAGAAATAATCACCGGCTATAACTAAAAAATTTGTATTTGATTTTTGTGTCATTCTACCTTCCAGAAATATTTTATTTAATTATTTTCAAAAATAGATATAAATAAAAATACATTGATGATCCCTTCAAAACCTGAATTATTTATAGTTTTATTCATTTTTTATCAAGACCTATCTCATTTTTAATACGAAAATTGAATTTATCAGACTTTTCCTTAAATTACCAATAAGATTTTATTTTTATCAAAATAGTAAAATAAAGTTGGGTGTAATATTCATTGATTTACGACAGACTCACTTTTGAAACTGATAATATTTGCGACTTTAAATTTTACATTCCACAAATCTCCTAATATACGCTCATATTTTAATATTTAACGCAACAGACTTAAAAGTATGCGAGTCGTGAGTTAAGACCCATACTTTGGGTACCCCTGGTTTAGACATGTTAAAATACTCCATGGCTAAAGTGAAGAATGCGATATTTTAAAATACGTAGAAAATAATGTACCGTCCACGGTATTATTTTATTTATAAATATTTAAAACTAGGAGTTCTTATTTATTTACTGATTTAAAATGAATCTTTAGGAGTATTACTTTAAAAGTTTAAAAAATGTGATAAAGCTTAAATCACTTTTGAGCCATTCAAAAATTACCAATTAAGTTCAGTTGTTTGGTTGAGGAGTAACTTATTGAACCAAAAAGCCTTTAATTATTTTTATATCAAAGTTTAAAATCAAGTTTTGGGTTATTTTTTAAATATACAACTGGCCTTAAAATGTATTTATGTTTGATCACCAAATTTTAGAAACTTAGAAAATCTCTTAACTACAAAATAAAAGAGGAATCTATGTCTTAATGTATTAATTTTAGAGGTCCGGTTTTACAAATGGTGATATAAGAAAATTTTGAGCGGCTTCATAATTTTAAAGTATTTTAGTATTATTCTAATAAAATGTTTATATAGAAATAGTTGTAAAGTAAAATCGATTTGTGTATATAATACATTATTGAAATACGGCATTATGTAAAGTTTATAATTCCGTAAGATTAGTTCCTGAACATATGAATATTACCTAATTGATTTTATCTCGTGGTTTAATGTGTTATTATATTAATTGATGTGAAAATTACTGCATCTTTCTATTTTCGTATGTATTATTTATTGATTTGTTATTATTTTGTAGTGTAGTAAAAATAGAAATTAGTAATATTATTGCAGGCATGTAAAATGTATCAGTATTATTCTTTCCTACAAAAATAAAGAAATAAAAGTGTTTATTTATTTATCCTGTGTATAATTTCACCACAAATGTAGAAAAGTCATAGGATGTTCGAAATATATTAAACTATACAAACTGTAAAAAAGATAAAATCAACAATGTTTAAATTTTTATCAGGCTTTTATTGAGCATATATATAAAAAATAAAATTGTTTATTTATTTATCTTGTGTCTAATTTCACCACAAATGCAACAAAATTCGAAGGATGTCAAACCAAATTTTTTAAAAAATTTATCAGACTTTTATTGGAGCATTTTACAAAAATAAATAAAGATGGGAGAATCCCTCTCAACTTCCGAACACTTCTAGTAACTATCCTTCTGATAAAACAACTTTTTTAATTCAGTGTATTTCTTTTTTAAAATGATATTTTCAATTTTCTCTAAAAAATAGACGCGTCTATATATTTTTTCACGACCTCTAGCGTCGAAACGACGCGGAATTCTAAAAAAAAGTAAAGATAAAATTTGTAGGAAATTTTATGTTCTATAATTTTTATCTAAAAAAAGAATCAAAAGTCTATATATATTTCTTTCACGCATTTAAAAAATAGGAAATCTGTTTCTGATAAATCTGGCAACAATGACAAAATTTTAATCATGAGAAATTAAACTATAACGTATAAAACATAAATGTGAATTTTTTATCGCCATTTAAATTGGTTCAGTCGTTTAGACGCTATCATGTTCACAGACAGACAGACATCATGCTATAAATGGTAGAAATGGATTCAGGTGACCCCAAACGTAAAGATCCGTTAAAATTCTCGGAATGGCCAAAAAATCATGATCGTAATACTTTCCTTCTATACAGCTTTGTTGGGTTCGGAAAGTAATAAATTTATTCAGCAAAATCCATAGGTTAATTATGGTAAAACAATAAAAACCAATATTTAAATATTTATCAGGCTTTATTAAAGCTTATATAGTAGAAAAATTTATTACAATATATAAAAATATTGGAATTTATAGACTTTTTATATTTAAAGATTCACAATGGATCACAAACTGATTAATTTAAAGTGTATAAAACTGTTAAAACTTACATTTAATCTGAATATAAATATATTTATAGAATATTAAAAAATAGCATCACTATATAAAATATATTTTTTCTAAATTTAAGCACAAAACAGTATCACATTTAATTTTTCCATTTTTTGTCCTAAAATTAAAAAAATAATTTATGTTTTAATAAATAATAAAAACTTACAGTTGATTGAAGCGCATTCTCAATCAAGAAATATTCTTCATCTTGTGGGGCAACTTTTGACTTGTATAATAAAAGCGCCAACCTATCCCTATCCTTTATATGGTGCTGAATGACATACTTGTGACAATTCATTTTCTGAGCCAAGTATACACTACGTTCATAGTCAGAAATATAAGGTAAGTACTGTTCTAAAATTTCTTTAGGTGGGTCATGTCTACTTAAACCATAAACAAATATTTCAGCAGACATGGCAATTTTTAAAGAGTTCTTTTTTGTTAACCAGTTCTAAAAACCAAAACGAAATTAATAAAATGCATGTAGTAAAAAAAAATTATATCGTCGTTTTAATAGTGACCATTCGTCATCAAACATAAATTTGTAGGCAATAGTTTGATTTGGCTTATATTTCAGATAACGAATATCATTTACAATATTGTTATCGGGATTGTAGTAGAAGAATTTTGAGTAATCTTTAAATTGTTGTTGTATCTTTTATAGATTGCACTTAAGCCGAAAATTAAGCAGGTTAGAAAACCCTCATGGTGAAATGACTTATTATTTACTGTTTATATAAACAACATATCATGTTTTACTTTTTGAAAATTTCTAATGTAGGCAGATTGACATGAAATTTCCTTTTCTTCAACCTGAATAAATACTACTTACTCTATTACCTTCTCTATGTGTTTTACTTGATACTTGATAATCAACATCTTATCCATAATTTTTTTTAAAACACACAATCAGTTCTTACATTATACATGGCATATGTAAATAGCATTTTAATTCAACATTTATAACAGGGATAATAACAAAAAAATATGATAAAATAGTCTTTAACAAAAAGTACAGTACCTATTTGAAAGTTTCAAATCGGAAAAAAATCATATACTAATATGAATAAAATACATGAATAGGAGGGGGGAAATATCTAGTAAATAATCATGTTTTATTTCTTCCAGATTAAAAAAAAAAACATTTTAAAAAAAGAAATGAAACAGTTTTCATGAAAAACGAACTAAAATATAGAAACAATACAATAGTTTTCAGAATTTTATAGTAAATACAAATAGAATTTTCTAACTGTATACTTACTGGTTTCATAAAAAATTCAAATAGTTGAGGCCAGAGGTTCATAGAGGCTAAAACATTTAATGCAGTCCATTCATAGGCAAAATCGTCAATTTTTAGCCTTTTTTTAAACTCTAGAATAGCTTCATTTGAATTTTTGTTTTTTTCCCACTGCTTTTTACAAATTGCTGCTAGTTGTTCAATTACTGAGTCACAATTTTCTTTATTTTCAATTTGCCATTCTAATAATGTACTTTATTAGTAATTTATGGCCTTTACATACATAACATACTTACGTAAGAGTTGCGAATTTTCATAAAATTCCAATTTATCATCATTATTATTAACTTTTTGCAAGTGTTCTGCAGTGAAAGTTCCTAGTCTCTTAAACAGACTCTCCTTACTTTTAATATCACGTCCAATCAGGTAATATAATTGCTTCTACAAACATAAAAACTTAAAAAGTGGCAGTATTAAAATATTTATATACTTGCCATATTTGAGTTAAGACCCGTGGCCCTGCGAAAATTTTAAGTTTTACAATATTTAGTATCATTATTGCTGAAAATAATAACTTACATGTATAAATCTGCTAATTCTGAATATTGACTATTAACCATTAGGTGATTGGCATAATGTCTAACAGCCACCTTACGTTTAGTTAATTGATGGAAAAATATATTAGATGTTAAAGTTGCTTTTAGAAACATAATAACCTAAAATAATTAATATCACTAACAAACTTTACAAATGTCCGATGGCAGCAAAATATTTTGAATACAAGACTTCACGGAGCTACATACAATAATAGTTAAGTAGAAAAATTAAAATACATTAAAGTAAGATGTTTTATTACTTTTCTTATATATATCTTTGCAATTTAAATTTATAGTGGTTATAATAACGGGTAATGGATAGCTCTTAATAGAAATTAATTTTGCAATATGTCCCTTGTAGCTTGAGTTGCATATGTAATAAATTCCTGCTATAAGACAATTGTCAAAAACTTCATATGCAATATCTTTACCTGTAAGATTATATTTCCATCCATTGATTCTAATGCTGAATCTAGTAAAATCAACTTGTCAGTAAACTTTTTGTAACATTCCAAAGAATATTTTTGCCCAGTTAACATTTTTCTAATAACTTCCTCAACTGGGGTAACTACATATTCGTTAGCAGATTTTATATCATCTAAAACTAAAAAAAGCACTTATTGGAAATAAATATTCTGCCTAAATGTAATATTCAACACTACTTTTGTGTTTTGTATACCATAGTTACTGATATATGTTAATTTTACAGTAGAGTTTATAAATAGCTCTGTAAATTCCAATAGCACTTACTTAAGTCTAGAGAATACTTTGATATAATAGAATGAATTGGGAGTATACTACTCTCCTCAGGGATCGTTGTAAATACATATTGAGGTTGTGACAGGTCCTAAAAGATCAAATAAACATATACAGTATGTTTAAATGTTATGAGCTTACTTACTTCATCTTCATCATCAAAATTAAATGCTGAGGTTGAGCTAGTGTTCCAAAAGTCTTCAGACATTTTCGATGTCATGTTTTAAATCTATTTTTAACATCCTTTAAACTTGAACTGAATAACTAAAAACTTAAAACTTCTATTGAAAATAGGTTATGTTTTATGTTAACGAGTAAACAAATTCCTTGAAATCGAATCGAAGTTTAGAATCAGTGTTGCCAATGCCACGTTGCCATCTGTATATCAAATAAAATAAAACATTATGGACTGGGGATCAAATCAAATAAGGCTATGTAGCATATCACAAACTACGGATTTAAAGAGATTTTGTTATTTATGTGGCACATGGATTAGTTTGTATGGTAATGAAAGAGATTAGACTGATTAGAGATATTCGACACATATCGATACTCTGGTGTCGTGTGTGTCGATACTCGATATTTTGTATCGATACTTTTAGCTATATCGATACACAAATACGTAACATCATATCGAAAATTAAAACACCTTATTCTTATGCAACACTATTTTCATGAAAAGTGTAATGTTGGTAGTTGATAATAAATTTCTTTAAAGTAAAAAAAATCCAGAAGGATGGGTTCGATTCCCGGTAACGGAACTTTTTTATTTTACAAAATAATTACTTAATGGACCTTGATACAGTATATTAATAATGATAATATTTTAACCTTTTAAAAAAATATATAAGAATAGTGACGGGTTTGCATTGCTCAGTCAATTTTTTTTTTCATTTTTCAGATATCTAATATTACATTTTTAATACCAAAATTTAAATGGTTGACGAAAATCTAGTAATGGACCAACTTTCCCGCCAACGCATCCTAACCCAGCTGTTTTTGATTGGTCAGGACTTTCTGGGACTTGGATCTTTGGAACATATTCAAAAAAAAAATGTTATCTGATCTCGTTTATGAAGATTCAGTGTTTTTACCTGAATAAAGAAGTTTGAAATTGAAAAAAAATAGTATTAATACACGCTATTTTATAACTGTTTCACAAGTAAGAAATGTAACTTTTTATTATTATTTTATTATTAAATTGGCATTAAAGACGGGACGGGGGGAGGTGCTTTTGTAGACTGCGGATTTAGAAGAGATCCATTAGCCTATCCTTATGTTTGTGATTGGTACAACTTCATTAATGATGAAAAATTATATAGTTTACATTTTTGGATTATAAATTTCTATTTTTCATTATAAAAAAAAATAAAAATATTCGGCTAAATAAAACTTATGTTACCTCTCAATCACTTTATTTCACACACATTTATTTATTTTTACAACCAGTTGTACTCAATGGTATTTTTATTATTTACGAAAAATATTTTAAGAAAAAAATATGATTTTATTAGTGGAAGTCGTCGTCAATATCAGAATTTTCAGATATTTTCTCTGTACTATGGGTGTACATCATATCTGGTTTATCATTCATATGATTTTCGATCAGTTCAGCCAATGACTGCAGCCAGTGGTATGTACAAGTCAATGTTCCATCACCAATCTTTTTAAAACCTTTACCTAAAATAGAACAAAATACAAAATAAAAGTAAATTATATTGCTTAATCACAAACAGAACTGTTTTATTTTTAAGAAATGTATGAGGTCTAGATTAAGATTAATCTGATAAAGATGAATTCAAATTTGATCTAAAAATGTAACCTACCTGATGGAACAGTATTGTTATTAATCAATACACTGTGTTTAGATAGAGCCCCAATTATTCTTTTTAAAATATCTTCTTGATTTTCTTTACTAACTGGTTGAATTTTAAGAAAAAACTTTAGTAAATACTCTATAAGATAAGACTCCTCCTACAAACAATAACAGCTCAAATATACATATTTTGTAATAATGAAAAGCCTTTTACCAATGGAAATTTCTGTATACATAGTTCAGGCTCCTTATAATGTACCACAATATTCTCAAAATCCTCCATTTTGATTATTGGAACCTTTAATCCTTCCAACCATTCAAAAAGTAGAGATGCCAAAACATTTAAATCAGTTTCCACACTTAATTTCGCCCATCCCAACTGAGAAGAATTTATCTGATGCTGAAAATCTTTTATTTTCTTCTTAGTAACAACATTAAAAGTAACCATATCACTAATTAAGGCGTTCACTGCAATGGTAATATCTTGAACGACTATTTCTTCTTCCATTTGTTCTTGGACAAATGATTTATGAGATTCTAGCTCCTGAAAACATCTATTTTCTAGAAGAAGTTCTTCACTCATTTCATCGCCATCTAGAGTACTTAGCTCAGAAAATGAGTCTGTAACGTCACCCATTTCTGAGGGATTCGGACTGGAAGGAGAAGAAATTTCTCCAGGAGATTGGACCAACTCAGCATTCAGGAAAATTTCTTAAAGAAAAATTATTAATTTATCTTACTTAATACTTGTATTTTTAATAACTTACGATCTGAATTTGTGCTTGATAAACTACTAATGCTATATGTACTAGAATTCCTATTAAGGTTTCCATGAATTTTTGCTGTTAGAAAATCTACCGTATAAGGAATATTGGAGGGTGAAAATTCATCGACCCAACATGAACATAATTTTAAAATTCTTTCACAAATACAATGGACAATCTAGAATAAATAATAATATATTAACAATAAAATTACAAAAAATCAAAATTTTGGTTCGAAATCTATTTTAAACTTAGTTCTCATTTAATTAATCACCTTTGGAATAAATTTGAAATTTCTTTCATCATATCCATGAAGCACTACTTTTTGTCTTCTTAAAAACCTATGAAGTGTAAATTCTTTCATATATTTGTCCTTACATACGAGATCCCTAAAAAATCACAATTTTCGATTTCTAACTCCATAAAGCCCAATAATTATACTTACTTTATAAAATAAGTTACAGTTTGAGGAAGAATAAATTGGGCAAAATGTCTTACACAAATAATTTGACCCCTGGTCTGAACCGACCCTGGTCTTTTTAATCGTACATATCTTATGGCATCATTAGCTGTTACTCTTAAGGAATACACTAAGAAACATGCTATAAGAACTCCTGTCCTTCCCAAACCTGCAAATAGAAAAAAGATATAAAGTTATAAATAATGTAGCTTTTACCACGGATGCTATCTTCCAAAAAAATGCTAAAGAAGGAACTACTAATCAAATTTCTAAAACGTAATTTGTTGCATAATAATAATAATTAAATCTTTATTTAATAACTAAAACTTTTTCTTTAAGTTTGCACTTACTTTTCATTTAACACTGCATAAATTTATTATTAAGATTTAATTAGTTTTAAAATACGTAATATTGATAGACCCACTTGAAAGTATTTAAAAAATATATATTATAACTAATTAAAAAATTATTTATTTAATGGTTTCATAATTGTTTACTATTTTTAGAAAAAAAAGGAAAAATAAAAATAATAAAAATGGTGTGAAGTAAAAAAATTGTCATTGTTCAATAAAAAGCAGGAAATTGAGTAGAATAATAAATAGGGGCACCCGTATAAAGTGAAATCGATATTTTAATAAATCATACACCGAGATATATCAATAGCTGGAAAAGTTTTGTTACTATTTACGTACCTGCATGACAGTGAATTGCCACCCTTCCTTCAGTCAATGCAAAAGCCAGCACTTTTACCATATTTAGAAGTCCTGCTAAAGTAGCATCGCCATAATCCTTCCAAGCAAAATTATAGTAATACACTAAAAATATAAATAAAATGTTGGATTTACTGATTTTTTAGGCGTATATTATAAAAAAAGAGATTTTTTTGCTAATAAATGAATAAATAAACAAATGATAAATAAATAATTCATCGGTTTTTTTATTTATTAAAGTCTTAATTTGGTACATAAAACATAGAACATGGTAATAAAATTACTCAAATACTTTGTATCAAGAATTATTCTAACATTTACAAGCCTGACATGCTATAATAAATCTTTGCATGAGCTCTAATAACATACTAGACGTCTAATGGTCATTTACGACACTTTTTTACGCGATAACAAAGTATTTTCATTTATGTAGGAAAATCGTAATTACAGACTATGAAAAAAAAGGTAAATAAAAAATACTGTTTAAAATATAAATTAATCTTTAGTAAAGACAAAAGACAAATTAGAGTGGCGTGGAGAATACATATTAACAAGGTAGGTCTAATAAAATATTAATAGATTTAAAAATCTTTATTCCATGTCAATAAAAACACACAGAAACTGTTTATTAATATTTTAAGTAAAAGCAATTTCCAGTAACATTTTGACATTTGGGAATTCAATATCCATTTAAAAAGTGACTACTTTTTAATACCCTGGAGATATTATTTCAATCAGATAGGAGAGTTAGGTAACAAATAAAGTGGCTGGTTTTCATACAAGGACTTGTGCGTGTTATATGGTATAATTGTGGCATTATCTACTACCAGTGGCTATTTTTTACATGAGATAAGAAACATGCTGGGTAAAACGCTATAGTTTTTACGTCAAAACTAGAAAAGGTTGCTTTTAAAACGTACAAATCTCCTCACTTTACATGCAAGAAATAAATTTCATTACAATGGTCTATAAAATATGGGGTGTAAATGCATGTATATGTATAATAAAATCAGTAGGGCGGTATGATAAACGTAAACAAATTTTAAGAGTCAAATGGGTAGCAGTACTTTTTTTACGACAACCCTCCTAAAAACATGAGGACTAAAAAAAGAACCCTAAAAACTAAAAGTGCATAGTCTAAAACCACACTTTCAATAATAACATTTAAAAAATATACGATCAAAAATTTAAATTTAGTCAAGAATTAAATAAATTTAAAAGTCAGATTACAGCACAAGCCGCATATCATGTAGAGGAATGTAATGTTTATTATCCGTTATATTTATAAAACAACTTTCGAACAAATCAGTGTATTGCAAACAAATATATTATTAGTATATTTAAATACTATTTTGAATATTGAAACTTATTTATATTTAAAGCGGGAAAGATTGATTTACTTTAATATCAGAAACTAGGTAAAAGCTTTTATTAGTGACTAATTACTTCAATTCTAGTTTTCTTGTTTTCATGACCTAGTTATTAGAACAAATCGATCTTCAAAAAGTAGATTCATATCAATACACTTTACATACACATTTGAACATTAACAAATTTTACTTTGGATAATTTAACTTGTTGGCGTGTAAACTGACATTTTTGTTGATTTTATGTTAGTTTTAGGATAAACAAGGTTTTGTAAAACGAAAAGTAGACAGCAGTGGTATATTGGATTGTGACATGCAATCTAATGCGATTACATTGCGATATTGTTTTTTTCATATAGTTTCATAAATATTTATACTTTATAACAATATAGAACTCCTGATGAAATTTTTGTACCTTAGTCCTATCAGAAATTCAAACAAGTTAGAGTACAGTACAATCAAAAAATGTTGAACAAAATATATGTTATTTATTCATAAGGTTTCTACATAAACAGTTTCAAAATTAAAATTAATTTTGTTTTCGAGATACGTTAGTTTATATACTAAAATGTCATGTATTTTTTGTGTGTAACTGTAAAATCTGCCACATGGCAATAAAAAATAATTTATACTTAAAACACATTTCAAGCTACTTTTATTCAATTAGAAGTCAAAGAAGTATTTCTTTTTGCTGTCACAAAGAAAAAAAAATCTGTCAATTTCAATATTTTGTACTTATAACGTCTAACAATGAAAATAAAATAGATGACAAAAAAACTCAAAACCAAGCGATTTTGGATGGTACTAGGAGCGCGCAAATATTTATACAAACATTTTAGGTTTTTTTACATAAAATTAGGCAATAAAAACTAGTTTCAGAAAATCTTTTATATGACCCAATAAAGCTTTAGCAGTTGCACAATAAATAATTTAATATTTATCTACTAAGTATTAGCATTTATTTTATATTAAATTTATTAGTTCTTAATTTCTAGAACTAAATTCATTCCGCAACGCGTCACTTCTCTATGCCAATAAAGCATGCAAAGGTAATAACTTCATTTCTTATTATTTCTATCCACAATTTAACAAATAGAAATTATAAATGATGATTATACAGGATTTTCGAAAGAAAAATAATTGTGGTATTTGGTACGGATCTGTAATTACAAAGCGTAGTGGTTTAAATGCGAGCAAGTATAAACTTAATACGTAAACTTAAAAAAATTACTTCATCTTAAGAGGCGGCAATACCATATTATGTTGTCTTGCCTGAAATCGTTTTTGGACGAGCGCTCCGTTAATATTAAAGATAGGAAGCTGCGGTTTTCACCAATCGATTCTGTGGTTAATACTTTAGAGCGCATCTGTGGCACTTTTTTCAAAATAATTTTAGTAAAAGTGATACGACTCTCAACTTTTTTCTTTAGACAAATTTGAAAAATGTAGCACAGACACGCTCTTCTCATAAATATTTTAAATATCATGAAAAAAACCGCATATCTTTAGTTGCTATATTAGGCGAGTTCTCGTCCAAATACGAATAATTATGTTTTATGGCGTCCTACCCTGTTCTGCGTAGAAAAAATTGGACTAGAAGGTAGGATTATTTAACATTAACCGGAAAATACTAAAAAAAATTTTTTACACCCAATTTATTAGAATACAAGCACATTTTCCTTGGGTAATTCTCTAACCGGCAAACACAAAAGTCACGTGGTGTGAGGGCCTCTTAAGCAAACTTGATGATAACATAAAAAAATTTGATAAGAATCCTATTCGATTTTGTACTCAGAAAATGCACAAATAAAAGAATTTGAAATTAAAATTTAATAATAAGAGCATCTGCCCAAAAATAAAAACCTCATCTTTCTATTCAGTTTTTTGCACTCTTCAAATATGGATATGAATTTTAAAAACTCAGATATAAAAGGTGTTGTTGTCAGGGTGAAAAAAATGTGAGGGTTTTCTGCCAAGCATGACCTGGATTTCTTTATAATGCAATCTTTTACAGAAGTGATTTTATTGTTGGAAAATGTTCATGGGTGTCCATTTCCACTAATAATTTACGAGGTGCAAGTTTTGAAAAACTATAGCTCTGAAACTATAAATTTTACGGGAAAAGGTTTAAAAAACGTAGCAAGTTATTTCACTGCCCTAGCGCTATAGGTAAATAAAAACCTATGCATAAACAACTTTAATTTCTGCTATGAAATGAAACTAGAAACTTTTAATTAAGGAAGGATTAATTATCTGAGATCAATAATAGATTAAATTAAAAATGACGTATCTTTATAAAAAAAATAACAGTTAGAAATCTGTTGGCGTACATATTTTAATTCAACCCCACGTTCCCCTAACTGAAATTTATTTCATGATAGAAATTATTTTAATATACTGCTTTTATGGCTAGAAAAAGGAAAAAATTTGCATAATACATGCAGCAGTATTACGATTTTATCATTGTCGACCATCTAAAAGCCAATTACGTCGTAAATGGATAAATTATGATACTTTTGGGGAAAATAAAAACGAAAACCAACCCTCATACATATATCTGAAAATTTAATTCAAACGGGCAGATTTTAGAAAAAAAAAATATTATGTGACATTTAATTTTCAGTTGATTAAAATTATCTACAAATTTTATTCAATTGATAAATATAAAAACAAAGTAATATTTAAAAATAAATAATCATAAATAAAAAAAAAGCTACAGTTATCATTTTTTTAAATAATTGAGTAAAATAATATAAACAATGAACAAAATACTCACTGTTCTGTTCCATAAAGATATTTGGATCATAAGAAAAGCCGCAACTTTCCAGAGGCTGTCCGCAGCTAGCATGTTCTCTTGGAGATTGTAGATTTATGATTGATTTGATTCCTAAACTATCAGTATGATTAACAAATGATCAAATTAAACAAAATCAATGAAATACCTTTGAAATTGCTGTATTATATTTTTCTGGACTATCACAATGGTGCTGGGCCGAGCCATCGCAAGGATATCGTCTGTAATCCTGCAAGAAAACAAACATAAAGACAACGGGAAACCGTTTAGAAAATAGATCGATTAGTGATATATTAATGAGCAATGCCAAAATACCTATTTTATTAATTTTAAAATAAAGTGGCGTTTCATTTATGTTTCAACAAGTACAAGACATTCGCCACCATTTCACTTCAACAAGTTGTTACTTGAAGGTGGAAGAAATTGCAAATTATGTCAAATTAAAAAAAGGTGAAAAGTATATAATCACTGTGTAAACTATTGTCATTATTTTAAGTACAGTGTGCACATATATGAAATTTCATTATTAGTTTGATACACGATAAAATAAGAATGTGTTATTAAATACAAAATTCCACATAAAATTTGGTAAATTCGTAGCAAAAAAAATACTTTAATACAAGTAAACTAAATGTTTAACTACACCAGCAATATCTCCGAACAAAAAAATTATATATCATCCCTCATTTTATCTCATGGTCACTAATTTGCTCTTAGTTGATATCCCACTGATGATATGATTATTAGGGTATTGGGAGTATTGGGGTTTATAAATATTTTTATGCCGATATAAAAGGACTATAATATTTTCATTGTTTTCTTAAGAACTTCCAGCATTTGTAAAGAATTACAATCTGAGATATATTCTGTACAAATTCGTAATATCTTCTATGATAAATCCATATTATCTTTAGTTAAGAGTCAATTTATGTGTTTGGAATATTTATGTGGTAATAAGTTTCAAAATATATAGATATTACAGACAACATTTTTTAATTCGTTGTGTATTATGATTTTAATCTCTTTTATTAGTTATAATGAGGTACATATGATGTGTACTTGATAATCAGATTTAAGATTATAGAACTGTAGTAATAAAATTAATTTCGTACGCTCTTTATTAGGACAATCTAAAGATATATTTCTTTGAATAGGAATTTCAGTGAGTATAACATCAATACATTCATTCCAAAACTTTACAAACAAATAACTTTAATAATGCATTTCGTTTAATTGACAATACTTTTATGATTAAATTTCAATATATGTATAGACTTCGTAAATACTGTTTGCATCGTAATAAAAAGTCGGTTGATCACGATATTATATCCTCAAATAATAATTTGAAATTACGATATTTTCCAACAAAATGAAGTCTCTACTACAATGTGACCAAGACGAAACTTTAAAAACTTATTGTTAAGAAAAAAACTAGTTGAGAATACGTAAGGTAGCATTATCAAGACGAACTTTTAATATATGTATAAATTTGACCAATTTCAAAATTTCAAGCCCCTACACAACTTTTTTTTAATAGTACAAACAACTCATCTAAACCGAGCCACTTAGAATTTCATAAAATAGTTGCTACTTATTCTATAGATTTACTTCCAAATGAGGAAATAAAACTCATATTTTTTTAACGCAATAAAGCTTATTTATTATCCATTTAGAAATTAGTAAATTGTACCGACGTAATACTTTTTAATTAAGAAGTGCAGCTTAAAATAATGACAATACCTAAAGTAATTGCACACATTAAATAATATCAACAGAATATTTCCATAGTATTAAAAAAATGTAAACAAAAGGATGAATAAATCCATAAAAAATTAATTTTAAA
Organism: Neocrepidodera transversa; assembly: GCA_963243735.1. Classification (NCBI taxonomy): domain Eukaryota; kingdom Metazoa; phylum Arthropoda; class Insecta; order Coleoptera; family Chrysomelidae; genus Neocrepidodera; species Neocrepidodera transversa. The sequence goes on from OY725339.1 coordinate 8,072,483, forward strand.
CATAATTGATAGCAAAATATTTTCTTTGAACTCTTTCCTATCTTGTTAGATTAAAGTAATTCTATAAAGACTTTTATTTTGTAGTAATGAGTTCCTTTTTTAGACGTTTAATCTAGGGTGAGGGTTGGTGTATATAATTTTATAGACATATAGACCAACATTATTATTTTATGTACAATGTCTATAGATATAATAAGTCTAACAAATTAAATTGTTAGATCGTCGATATTAGTTTTATCTTATGATCTTCGTAATCATAAGTAGTTATTAAATGTGTATAATTTAATACCTTTGGTATATTAAGGGCTATTTGCCTAAAGGTTATCGTAATTTATAAATGTATGTATCATTGACTTAAATAATTTTCAATCAATAATCTGAAGTTCCTACATTTATTATAAGTTGGAACCTAATTATTTTTGTCAATATTTAATATTTAACCGGTAATGAAAAAATATACGTTGTACTTCATTTAAATTTTAATCTTCTACCCTACTGATTATTCTATAAATAGTTCAAACATAAAGAAAATATAAAATCAGAAATTTGTATAAATAAATAATTGGATTGAAAATTACTTTTTTAAGTTCTACAATAAAAATATTGACCTGAAAGTAATCGACGCCAACCAAAAGGGTTGGAAAATATTTGTATGGTTGATTATTTGTTTGTTTAAGAATTTTTTTGTTTTGGTCTGGTACTTTTTTGCTTTACTTCTATTATATATTTTTTATCAAGACAAATAAACTATTTTTATAATAACTCTTAATAGCTATGAATAAAAATGTATTTCCATACATAAATTTAAATATATGTAAATATACTTCTTGTAATTTCACCCTTTATTTCTAAAAATAGGTATCCAAAATCATTTGCATTACAAAACGCGGTTGTAAATGGTGTAATTGTATATTTCAGGCGATTAAGATAAATATAGCTTGGCTAATAAAAAACAAATTGCAGAGGTATAAATCTTTTAAGATAGAAGCAATTTTTCACTTTCTATATTTCTTTTTCCTTGAAAATATTAATATCGCCGTTAAGCTATTTATAGACAAATCTATTACTTTTAAATTTAAGTAAAAAATATATTGTACCTGTTGAATAATGATGATAATTTCATTAAATTCCTTTATCATAATGGAGAACATTAACTAAAGTAATCTTAGGGATGACAAAATATAACATAATTATAAATTATCATTGGCCAGTGTCATTAACATAGGAAAAAAATAATGTATCACTTTTTATCTTCAATAAGGAAAGTAGGTACTAGATATGTTTTGAAGTAGTAGCAGATTATTAAAATTATTACAATCATTAATAAAAAATTATAATTGCTTAACTACATTCTCGATGTTTCAATTTAATTAATTGTGATAATAAAATAAACTTATAAATACTGTAAAATTAAAAAGTGGCCACATCAAATTTATCAAGACTTGTCGATAATTGGTAAGTTTTATGTATTTATACTTATCAATATTTGTGATTCTGCAAGTGAGTGAAAATTTACTCATACTCTTCAAAAATCGATTTACCCCAAATTGAAGAATGCAAAATTAAGTGGACCATCTATCTATGTGAAAAAATACTATGATCACACGATTCAGGTTGTAATCGAGTTTACTCGAGACTCAAGACAAAGACTGAACTGGATCACTATTTGACAATAAATCTGAATTTAAAGGAGCGCCAAATACAAGAGCAAACTCAAAAACTTAGAAAATCAGTATTATATATGGTTATTTCCTTTTAGTATACTTTGCACCCTGATGATGATACTAGTTGGGTATTGAAAATATTTTATAACGAAATAAAAGGACTATAATATTTCCATTGTTTTCTTCTTATATTTTGAATTATTTACAAGTAGATTTCTATTTCTATAGTCTGGGAATTAAATTAAAATCTGGAAATTCTGATTTGAAATTAAAGGGTATGTAATTTTCTACTTTTATTATTAATAATTATACAAGCTTTTTTATTTGTTTTATAATTTAAATCATTAACAAAATGACCATTGCAAATAATATTAGTAAATATTAAACAGACGGACTCTAAAATCATTTCACATCTTCTAATTTAACAATTTCATTTCTTTCTTCTGTAATTTTAAGTATCAAGCGCTTTGGACAAATCAATAAAAATACAAAAAAGATAGGACTTTTATCATGAGATATGGCTTAATATCATCAAGTTAAAATTTTTTTAACCACTAGTTGGAATGCTATCTGTATAAATATTCAGGGTAACAGGAGTTTATGAAAAAAAAAAACCAAAAATTTCATTCCTATAAAATTCAAATTCACCAACACATAAAGATAATCCGTATCTCATGTAAGAAATATTTAATTAAATTAGAACAGTAACATTTCGTGTACATATATATTATGAATGTACATAATTAGAAATGTTATAATAACGAAAATGGGTAACACGCTTATTGAATCTACTTATTCGTGTGATAATAAAATATGCTTGTAAAATATCTACGAGAGTTTAGAAATTCTCACATAATACATTTTTAGAAGCAGCTTATAGCTTTATCGATTTTTATGTCAAAATAAATTTCGTTATTAAAGTGTTGAGCTATCAACATTATTAGAAAACAGATAAACGAACTAATGTATGTCCTTATGGATTTTATAAAAAAAAACTATGATGATAAATCAATCAAATAATTTAGTTAAAAAACGTTAAAAATTTATGAATAGAACTTTTTATTAATAGAACATCAAAAGACACTAAAATGATTAGGGCAAATTTATTTACAAACGAATAAGTTTAATTTGAAAAGTTGAAACAAGTGAATATATTTAAAAGGTCTTACCATTGTATAAAGAGTCCTATTCTATACTAATTATACAATGGTTTTACTTTACTACACTAAAATATATAAATTAACCACTGTGTAGATTAGTAAAAGATATAAAATACAAATAAGTGGTCTGTTAGAGAAATACAGATGATTTAAAAGATACCATATAGTTTCCTTGCACTTAAAGTTCATTGACTCACTTGCTGAAATCCCTCAAATTGATTCACCTGTTGGAAACATTGCGTGCCAAAGAAAATTTGAATCTCAATCACCCTCCGATCATTAGACAACCTAAAGCCATCCCTGAGTCTGATTTAATAGAAAGGAAGAGAACAAACATTACTTTATAGTTTAAATTAAAATTAAGGATTTAGTACAAAAGGTTTTAAAGATTTCCCAATGATATAAAGAACTTTGGTGAAAATACCACCATTTAGGTGCATTTAAAAAACCATGAATATAATATCTATTATATACACATTTATTAATATGTAATGCTAAATCAAATTTTATGATTTTTAGACAAAAATCAGGTAATTACAGAACACCAACACAATTTTCGAAATAATTTTTCAACTTCTAGACTTATCGAATCCCTTGACACTGATGTGTATTGAACAATCGACGCAAACCTGATTGGTATGTTTTGAACTTACGTGTTCAACGAAACGTACTAAAAGATAAACTTACAAATATGGTAGGTATAGGAACAAAATCATTATAATATAAATCACATAATTCAATAAGTAAAAATTACAAATAACTCAACTACCGCTATATCCAGTTCAAAGTTTGAATCGGTCTGTTGGCTTTGCCAGTACCTTAGGAAAAAATGTTTAATAAAATTGGTCTTCTTCTTACTTTAGCAGAGTCGGATGATTCAACTTTACTATTTAGTTAAAATAATACGTACTATTTTGATTAATATAAATTTTTGAAAAAGGAAAGCAATGGAATTGTATGGAGTAACTTACAGTTTTAATTTATCAGTCAAAAGCCAAATGTATGCAGCCTACTAAATTTTAATACTCGTATATTTTATTTTAGGGTCGGTCTTTTCACCTTTAGATACAGTTCCAGATAACTATTAGATTTGTATTTTCTATTTTTTTTATTATTTCAAATGCCTAAAAAAAGTAACAGATCGACTAAATTCAGTAACCATTTAATAGTTTTTTCCGAAAATACCCAATATTATTATCGGACGGGTGGTCTAATCTCTTGTAAACATTATTACAAAAAAGAACAAAATAAAAATTATATATGAGGTAGTAAATATAGTGGTTGAATGAAACACTTGACTTATGGCGTCCGACAACAAGTAACCCCCTAAAAGGGGGCACAATAGGCCTAGAGCCTCAGTGCAGGTGGGACCTCCCATGCCCGATTCAGTAAAAAAAAAACCCCAAAAATTTGTCAGACAAGGTTACCAATTAATTTTCAATATTGTCATTAAACGATTCAGCAAAAATTAGTTGTGAGGTACTAAATTTTATGCCGTTATTAATTTTCCGATGTTTGGAGTGTCGAGCGCGACAAAAAAACCTAATATATTTAACCGATTATACGTTTGCCGCTTTTTATATAAAAACACATCCCATTTAAAAAATAGACTATGTTTAAGTCATTATTTTTTTAAAGAAATGAGTTTGCGATTGTAAGATAAGTTATCCTTCAGATAAGACCAATTTATCGGAGAGTTAGTTTTATCCAAAAGTGAAAAGATGAATTTTCAAGTTATCTATGAGATAATAATTACCGGGTACTTTATCTGAAGGTGAAAAGATCGACCATTAGTTAAATATAATTTCGATTTAATTAGGTTACCGTTTAGCAAAAATTTTTCTGATGTGCAAAATATATTTTGACTCAAAATAGAATAATTCGATGTACTGCAAACGTACTGTGTACTATTTAACCCTGATATATGATTTTATTAATTTTTTTCGACAATTTTACAAAATAAAGTCAAATATTGTTATTTATCTTTTTTTCCAAACGTTCGTCAATGTTTACAAATAGTTGTAAACTAAAACTAATAAAAAGTAAGGCTGATTTATTATTTTTGGCTTTAATATTTTCAAAATATAAAGAATGAAAGATTTGATAATAACTCTAGCCATAAAAATGTTGGATGTCCTAAAAATTATTGGTGATACTATCTAGCCCTCACAAATAGTGTTTCCACTTCCAAACGTTTCGACACCATATTTTTCCTGTAAATCATTTAAACGGTATTTTAAAATGTTCATTCGTATGTTACGAGGAAAAAGGATGAATTTTCTGTACCATATCAACGTCTTAATGTTTGTATGAATACATACTAGGTTTAAACCTATTTATTAAATATCTGAAAATCTAAGAAACGTAAAAACAGATTCATCTAAAATTTAAAGGAAAAATATTTTCTTATAAAAATATGTCCCTATAGACAATACAAAAGTTCTATGAACTATCCTTTGTCTATAATTTAATATTTTTGTTCCTACAAATGAGTAAGCAAATCAAAGAAATATTTATTTTGATCATTATGTACGAAAATTATTGTTATAACGACGATAATCTGATAATGACACTGGAAATATCATAACTTATTTGGAGGGATAATCTACTGAAGAAATTATTAATAAAAATTTAAAAAACGAAAATATAATATCCTAAAAATATTTGACTTATTTTTCACATTTGATCCAAAATGATATTAAACATAGGATCAACATTTAAGAAAAGATGAACAAACATTGTTTTAAGTTTATGAAACTCACGAGTTCTGGAGAATTATTCCCTTTACTTATAGATTGAAAAAGTAAAAATAACATCCAATAGACATTTTTTCAACTCATTTTAAGTCATTTATAAGACAAATAAATTTAACATCGTCAAAAAAAACTTACCAATGAGAAAATATCCCATGGATTGCCAAGCTGTCCGGTTTCCAATTTTCGGGGTTCTCATATTTGCAATTAATCCCCCCACAAAAAACACTACACTGTATGCCCTGGGGGGTCAACCTTCTTATATGTTCCGAAAGTTTGTTATAGTTCGCTCGGACTATTTCGGAGTTGGGAGATTTCAACTCCGCGAACTGATTCATGGTCTTTGATAAGCTCGTTTCATGGTGACAGGTGAGCAGCTGAGGGGTTTCTGAAAATGGTAGTTTTCTTGAAAAGCACGTTTTTCCCAATCTAGCGACGCATGCTTACTATTTGTTCGATACTTTGGTTGAAGAGTAGGGACACCACCATGGAAATCGTTGTTACGGTAAATAAATATATAAAACGTCCGGTAAATGTGTGTTATGAAAACCAAATTTCAATTGCGCATTGCGTCAAGTTGTGCGCTTTTATTTCCTAACAATTATAACTTCTTGTCGGTAGTAATATGTCTCACATATGCAACAGACTTGACATGTAGAGTTCAACATGAAGGAACGATGCTGCTTGTTTTCTTCAAATTATTTTTAGTTTTAAGATTATCGTATAAAACAGAATCATTTTAAATATTTTTATTTTATTTTTTTAAGGAAAAAAAGTTTTCTTAAAAAATTTCCCTTATAAAAAATTTTACTGCCTTAAAAATTGTCCTAAACAAAAATCACTCAAAAAATGTATGCCTGCAAAAAAACTTTTCCGTTTTTAAAAAATGAAAAACCCATTTTTAAATAAGAAAAAAATTGCAACTTTTGTATTAGAATAAACACTCTTTATTTTTTGGTATAGTCGATTGTAATAAACTACCTACCCTTACCGCATTTAACAATAGTTTATTGGTACCGCCTTAAATTCAACCTCGGGCAAAAGCTTGGACAGCTCTATGGTCCGTATTACGAGTTTTGTTGTTAAAATAATAGATATTAACCTATATTTAAATCATATTATATTAACTATTATAGTAAGAATAGATATTTGGAACTCATTATAAAAGTCGATTATAATAAACTAACTGCCCTTAGCACATTTAACAATATTTTTTGATGACGGCCATAAATTATACAATATCGACCGTCCATACTAGAGTTTTTAAATTTAAAATTTTTGGATATACTCTTTTTAAATTATCGAAATTTTTTAATTTCAACACATTTTTATTCGGTTTTTTTTTTAATTTTTGAATTTCTTAAAACTCAGATATGGTTTTAAATTTTCGAAAATTATAACAAACAAGTTTATTGAGGTTTTATTTAAATTGACTCAAAATTCAACCAATGCAAAAATGTTTTATTTTTTTTTCAATATTTTTGTCCTTGGAGAGTTCAGCGCTGCAAAATTTTGAAATAAAATATTTTAAAAATAAAATTTATTAAAATATTGTCCACACCAACTTCATTCACTTGTATTTGCAGATATTGCGCTAATGAGCATATAATTTAAAACGTAAGTAGACGGCCCACTAAAATCATGTTCGATTTTACGGTTCTTCGCAATATTATCCTAAGTGGCGAATACTGTAAAAAGAATTAATGAAACAACAGAAAATATTTCTGAAATACGGTCCATGTTCAAATCTTAAAAGCGATACAGTGTACTTTAATTGATTTATAACACTTGCCTGTAAAGCAGTAAAACCTTCGTAAAAGATAACAGTCCTGCATAAGTCAATCCCAAATATCTCTTCTCACTATAGTAGAAAACATTGTATGCAACTAGTGTGTAAAGCCTTTGGCTAGTGCTACAAAATTCACGCATTCATAAAAAAACTAACACATTATATACTTGTTGCATAAATAACTTCGAAATATACAGAATTTTTTTATTAGTCCTTATTTTAAAATAATCCCATTTAGAAGATATGGTTTAGACGACAAGTAGCGTTTAATCCAGAAAAAAATGGATAAGCTGATTTTTATATAAATGTTACTATTTCCGGTTGTACTGAAGGTATAAATCAAGTACGGACATCATGAGAAATTCAGTAGACTAAAAATAAATTTGAAATTATTGGAAAATAATTAGTTTCAAATTTGACCAATTTTTGGATAATAACTTTTGCATTTTATAAAGTTTATTTATTTATTTATCGTAATACAAAATAAAAAATATATTACCAATAAGTCTAGATATTCGGACGAAGGTCGTTTGTTTCATTTATATAAAGCATCGGCACACACTCCATGGCCGATTCGAATGCAGTTTAGCGTTGTCCATGTCTTGCGAGGCAGCTCGAAGTCATGAGATTGGTTTCTATCTCGAAACCATATTTGAAATTGTGGGTCTTGCAAAGTATTGTTAAAGTGTTGCTCTCACTGTATTAGGTAAACAAGTGAAAAACTGCAATATTTTTACCGTAATTTCGAGGTTTAGAAATTTTATGGTAAAGATAAATTTGTAACTCCACATTTATACATACCTAGTACAACTTAATTCCCTCTCACTTTTTCTTTTCTTTTCTTTTTCAATAACGACTTTACATACTTTACCTCCTCGTACCAGTATTACAAGTGTTAAAAACATTCGTTTAAGCATGTAATAAAAAAATTTTTGGTATGTATTCTTAGTCTCACCTTATAATTAATTTGGCCTGACGATGGCAAAATTTCCGAAACTAGTCGCTGCTCTTTCAATGTAACATCGGATTTAAAAATTTTTGAAATATATTACATATGGTACTAGATTTAGAGTTTTACTATTTCATTACTTCACCACATTTGATAAGATTTTTTCGTTATTTGTCTTTTGCTCAGGTTACACTACCTCGAATATAGCGCCTCTTCAGTAAACTTCTGAGCTCAATAAATAATAAGCGCCTTCTACTTCTAATAATATACTATAAAATTTTTAATTTTTCTTCACCTAAAAACTGAAATAATTCTAGTTTTAAAATACTTCAGTCGCACTGCCAAGAAAAATTACCCGAAAATTACGAAGGGGCTAGACGCTAGTAACACAATTCGTAAGTTGGTTGGATATTTGGACATTTCAATTATTTTAGGAAATGCTTTTATGGGTAATTATTACCCTCAGTGGTTCACTTATTAGCCCCGCTCTGCGGTATACAGTCTGCTATGGGCGGTTTAATTGTATATAAATTATATAGAACGACTTGTACTATAACAAATTGAGGTGACATTAAATGGAATGTAAGTAAATATAACATTTTTATTACAAAACAACTTTTATTAAATAAAAACAAAATAAATATATCCGATATAAAGTGATAAATGATCGAGACGATGTGTGATTTTAAATAATATCCGTAATAAGAGCTAAAACGAATTTAAAAAAACATTTACAGAGATATCATAATACAAGTTTACACGTGCACAGTAATATTTTCATACTTATACAAAGGTTGCCACCGAATAATTAAAATTCTCCAAAAACGTGGAGTTTAAAAGAAATACAGAATAAATGTGTACATACTGTAATTTCATAGCGTTAAAAATAGTAAGTGTAAATATTTAAGGCAGTACGCAATGTGTACTTAAGAAACACTTTTTTTAGGTTTAATGTTACATTTTTGTACAGATTTATAAGGCTAAACGCTTATCACGAAAAAGACGTGAAAAGAAAACAGCTATCATGATTGGCTGCCCTTTTTTATTTTAGTTTCTTGTCACAAGAATTTTTCGTGTAGCGCTGTAAATTATCTTACAGCTATAACTTACTATTCCCTTGCTGGAAACATTCACAACCTTTTTACAAAAAAAAATTGGGATTTTTTCGAAAAACTTTGTGTAAAAACGGTCAGCTCTAAAATGGACTGATATGAGCATTTTTAAAACATAGTTCACTATAAACCTTATAATATAATTTACAATTTAACAAAAAATTGTTAATCTTAATTATACATTTGTTTATGAATACTGAACATAAAAATATATAAAATATCTTATTCACCTATAAACCTAAATATAAGTAATAAACTTTATTTATGAATAAATATATCACACAAAACTTAAAAAATATTTTCCCATGTGGAATTTTTTAAAGAAATACTAAATAAAATTATTTTTTCTAATAAATCAATAAAGTAATCAAAAAGGAATATAAATAAAACTGTAATAATAAAAATAAAGTGTATGTGACATAGCTCAACATTGTTTTTCTTAAAAAAAATCCATTGAATCGATAATCTGTACTTATTCTTAGACATAGTTATTTGTTAACTATTGGTATATGCCGCCATCAGCTTACTAGGTCTTTCCATCAGTCCTTTCCCAAAAAGCTAAACTAAAATAATGGGAAATAAAGTCTTTAAATAACAGTCCTCTCGTAAAGTTTATAGTAAACTTTAAATTATAATATCAGACAGTCTTAACTTATTTTAAGAGTTTTTGGTTAAGCTTAAGATAAGTATAAGAATTCGGAACAAAGAGGCAACCTTCGTATACAAACACACATATTATTTTAACATTTGATTCTTGGCTTCACTTCCTGAGCTATACCGCCCCAGGTCAGCTTAAATACACGATTACGCCATTTGATTTCAGGATGACACAGAGCTAGCAGGAACAAATAAGGTCCTGAACATTCACGGAATAACCAACCAATAATAAAGTCAAATCTTTTGAAGGGAAGAGACCCGTTCTGAAACAAAGAAAAATTAATTTATAAAATTATTATCCAGTATTGGTAGAGATAAATTAAATAATAAATTGACTTTCTAGTATTTTATTTCCAATGGCTGATTTTTTCAGGTGAGGCCAAACCCTATTGACAAGTGATGCAGCATCAGGAACGAAATGTCTTTTCTGTTATTTATGCGACTTCAGGAACTTTAATAAAGAGAATTAAATAATATTAATTCGTCAACTTACAGCCAAAACTCGACAAACATAATATTGAAACATCAATAAAAATCTCATATTTATTTTATCTTCTATTTATGCAAAATATAACTCATAATTGTCAAGAATTACAATAAAACTTATGTGTTATTTTCCTAATCACACTTTCCTGAATATCTGGTTCCGGTAATATGTCTATTACATTAGGTGACGTTTATCTAGAATTACTCCGTGTTACTGTTTGTGACATTTCTCTTTAAAAATATTATTGTAGTCAACATTAATTAGTTTTGCTCTTGTGGCATCACTTTTTTTTTGTAGAGAAGCTCACTTAGCGATATTTCTTCTCCATTATTGTATTGTATTACGTAATATTTTCATATTTTTTCCCGTATCTGTCGGATATTTGTACTATGACCTGGAGCTAAATAAGTAAAATAAGGTACCAATACATAAAAACCTTAATAATATAAAGATATCTCTGATATCCTATAAACAAACAGTTATTGCAACCGTTGATGATGAAAATATTTTTAAAGGGTGGAAAAATATAAATCTGAAACTAAACTATTCAAGATAGTTACAAAAATTATTGTATATAATTATTTTCACAAAAAATTAAAGTCTTTTTATTCAATTATTGTTATTCATAAAAATTAATCATTTAATACTTTTAAAGTCTACACTATACTAAATGTTGAAATGCACGGGCTTAGAGAGAAAATAAATGAAAAATTTAGAGTTTTAAAAAAAAATCCGAACCGTGTCATCCGCAACATAATATAATAGATTATTTATTATGAAATTCGGTAAATAAGTACCACGTAACGTTAAAAAATGTGTCATTTATAAAAATAAAATTGATAAAAAGCACACTAATAAAAAATATTAGAAGATAATTAAATTCCAATCGTCAAGAATTTATTGGTATTTATCTAACTTTATAACAGTTAAATCATAAATTAATAGGTATTTCGGTTTATCTGTTCTAAGAAATAAATATTAATGATGATAATAATAATAAATAGCAATGGACGTAGATATCAGACGCCCATGGATTTTCTAGTTTGGTAGAGACAAATCAAGATTGAAACGGACATTTGAAGGTAGATTGAAAATAATCACAAAACGGAAAAAGTCGTTGATGGGAGATGTAAAATTATCCGATCCATTCTTGATTCTCTCCAGTATTGCATAAATGACTTTCTACTACAGCAAACGCCAACTACGAAGAGATTGTGCAGATCCTGAAATTCGTCGTATTCCGCACAGAACTGCGCGGCCTTACCTCATGGTAGATACGATGAGGCTGCGCAGATCCCGAAATTCGTCGTACTCCGCCCAATACTGCACGACTCAATCTCTTCTTAGTTGGCGAATATAATAAAAAGGTTTGAACGAAGAGTTACTTACTTGTACTACAGACAATAACATCCAGTCACACAAGAACCATACTAAAATATGAATTAAATAAAAAACTACGGGTTCCCAACGGAACAATAGGCTTGCTGCCCAAGCTGCACATGCGCCGATTACCATGCATTCGGATAGTGGTTCGAAAAATATTACAAGAGGTAACATTGCCACCCGTAATTTGGCCCACCTGAAAAAAAAAACAATTTAAAAAATGTAAATATTCAAAGCAATATGTATTTTGGTCTTAATATTCAGAAAAATATCTAAATGTGGTAGAAACAAGTGTTTTTAAAGTTGTTTATATTATTTTTATGTTTAAATCCTCACAATATTATGTTTATCCACAAAAGGGCTAAATGTAGTATGAATAAATAATGAAAGGATGAAATAAAATTTTTCAGAAATAACAATGTGGTCAACTAATTACTATTTACCTTAAACTGAAATAACTTTCTGATTTAGGGGATTAATTAGATGCGCCAATTAGGCATTTTTAATTTCTATGAATGTGGATCGTTTGCATAAAATATTTTATCTGCACAAGTGATCATAACAATTTAACACTATATTACGTTATTTTTTACAATATGTTAGATCTGTTTTGATTTCTTCAAAAAATACAAGATATACATTGGTATTTGTATATTTGTATTTTTTATACTACCCAAACATGAAGTCAGAAATTAAAAATAAGTATATAATAATAAGTAATACAAGTTTTTTTAACAAGATAATTGATTTAGTTACCATAAACATTATAATACCTGACAAAATAAACCATATGTTCAAATCCAAAATTAATATTTAATCCGAATGTCTGTTATAAACACTCAAAATTACAATTAATATACGGCAACGCAGAGAGACTAAAATAAATGTAATTTTGATAAAACAAGCAGGCGATCCAAGGTGCCAAAAATTTAAAAAACAATGTATGGACACTTGCATATTGATAAATGTTTAAAAATTAAAAATAGAAAATGATTATCTAACAACAGTATATAATAAACGAAGTAAAATATAAAATGAGAATTTGCAACACAGTTTTATGAGTAAATATTATTAACAAATTTAAGTAAAAAAACATTAACTGGGAATTAAATCATTGATTTAAGAGCTACTGCCCCGGTGAGTCGGGTAAAAATACCGAAAAACGTAAGCTTGAAATTTTTAATATATAATTCAGTTTTCAAAATTGGTTCTTGATTTTTTTTATACTAGAAGTGTGTTTTAAGGACCATCTGACAACATAAAAATATAAACAAAGAAACTCAATATGATTCAGAAAAAAAAAATTATTTGCAATAAAAATAAATTTGACTTCTCAATGCAAACCACCACCATAAATCTGGCGAAGTATATCGTAATTAAGGAATCGTGGTATACTTTTTAGTCGCATTTACCTAGTGTTAGGTAGTCATTTATTTAACTCGCCGCTAGATGTTGATTGAGGTAATATTTTAATAGTTTTAAATGCGACTTTTCTAAAGTTTACACTAAAACAATATTAATACTCATGTCCAGTTATGCTAAATATCAAAAAAAGTGTTCCGTGTTCACACAACTAATAAATTGTAAAATAAAGTAAAGAAAATATTTTATAAATTAATATAATGCAGGAAAATATAAATAATTAAAGATGATGTCAGAAAGAAGACTATAATGACGTTAGTAAATAGTTTCCTTTAATAAAACACTTTTGCTGGATGGATCATGCAGCTATTATTACACATATCACAATAGAGATGATAACCATTAAAAATGGCTTAAAATGGATATTACGTCCAAACATGCGATCATAATTTCCGATACTAAATTTGTCCTTTAAGCATTAAATAAATATTCAAAATCTATAATTTCTTTTATTTAAGTTTTGTTCAAAATAAATGTCATATTTGCGTGGCAAAAGGGACATTGCGGAATTGTTGGTACTGATATTATATTCTTTCAAATTGAGAGGTTTGTTCGGTAAATACCCAATCTTTCAATTTTCTAAGAAAACGCGGTTACAAGATTAAAAATTAATCATGCAAAAATTCCCTGCACTCATAGATAAACTTGTTCTCTTTGCATCACCTTGTTACTTAAACCACATTTTCTATTCTTGTAGTACTTATTCCTTAGATATTAATTATTTAAGAATTATAATGCTTAGCACTCACAATAATAAAAAAAGAAAAAATACCAAATTAATAAAACAATATTTACAAAGTGCGACTATGAATAAACTGAAATTTACATAAGCCTAGACTTGATTGCAAGTCTAACAATATAACAATATGGCAATAATTGGTTCTACCTATAGCTACACTTAAAATTAATAACTTCCAAGTAATCTATTTATGTAGTAGTGAGTACTGCATATGTGTTATAACTTTAATAAATAGTTATAACAATAAAAGATAAAACCGAAAAACAGTATAAGAAATCTTTTTATGTAGATATTTATTTTAAATAAAGATATTCATTATTTTTCCATACAATTTTTTTTTGTTTAAATTCATCAATACATTTTTTCATTACACAGGGTGTTTTAAATTCGGGACCCACAAAACAGCCATTTTCAGGCTGTGTTGGGATGAAAAAGTGAGTATAATATAGCAGTTTTTCTAACAATGCTTTTGTACATATTTTTTGTTATTACAATGTTTTTATTTTTTATCTTTTGTTTGAGTTATCGGTTAGAACGCGTATTTATCCCCCCTATTGGTATTAGATTAGAAAAAATTTAAAAGTAGATTTGGTTATCTATGTTTATTTATAATAATATATAATAATTAACTTCGATAACAAAAATATTTAACGAAGAAATTCGGTCTCTTATTAAGTCAGGATTATAGTTTGTTACCGAAGTACCAAATTTCCAAAGCAAACAAACAACCCTGTATATATAAGGCACTACAACCTGCTAAATTTAAAGAACCCAAAGATGAAAAAAAAATAAAATATTTTCTTGGCAACGAATTCTGCGAGAAAAAAAAACAATTATAACACATTTACAATAATTATATTACTACATACATATACTACCATTTACATATATATTCAATGTGTTTCAAAAAATTCCCTGCAAATGGGAAAAATATTTATTAAGCATTTCACAAAAAAATATTCTTGATAAAAAGTCCTACATCATTTAAAAACCAATAAAATCAAATATGTACAATATTTGGTGGTATACAAGGAAAATCAAAAATATTGATTTAAACTGAGGAAGTAAAGTACTTTCAATTTAAAATGCAGAATAAAATGTTAATATAAATTAAAAATTATGGCCTTCTATTTAGAAAAATATTAATTAGTAAATAATTCAACTCAAATTTCTTGAGCATATGAAAAAATATATAAATAGGTACGTCAGTATTTGTACTAAGTAAAAATGCAGATGAAATTGTATATTTAAGATAAAATTGAAATTGTTCAAATGTTTGGAGAAATTTTGAATTACAGACACACCAAGATAATATTTACTTCACAACAGCTAACATTTTATTCTGCATTTAAATTTGAAAGTACTTAATTTTTGAGTAGTGCAGGCGAGATACATTTTTACAATAATTTAATTGATATCCAAACACACCTGCAGTGGGAAATGATAAAAAGGGGTCACAACGAACATGTAAAGAAAAAACGGAGCTCTGGGGGTGGTTAAAGGGAATGGAAAATGGTTTTTTGCGATTTTTCCGGCGAAACTTAATTTCGTATCAAAAAACATTTAACAACAAAGTTGTAGATTATGAAAAACCATAAATTCAAAATTTTCGAGAAAAATAATTTCTTATTTTTCAAAGTAAATCTTTTTTTCGTTTTTTATTTCCGCAAAAATGATTCGATTTTGATGAAACTATTCGCTTTCATGTCTTTAATAACTAAAAAAAATCAGTATTTTTTTTTGAGAAATTCATTTTTTTTGGGAAAAAACACTTTTTTTCAAATTAAAAGTTGAATGACGAAAATTTATCGTACAGAGTTCTCCAGGTGTGCATTTTTTTCATTTTAACATGTAATTTTTAACATAATTATAAACAACTATGGTTCCCATTTAAAATGATGTTCAAAAATTGAAAAAATGACTGTTTTAACAATGAATTTTTTAATAATTGTTGAAAATTTGTTTAAAATTTTAAGAAAATTGAATTTAATATTTTCTTGGTTATTTGGGACATAAAATTAAATACTTTCAGAAAGTTTCATCAAAATAGAATGAATTTTGCGGAAGTGAAAAATGAAAAAAAAAAAATTAACTAAGAATTAACTCTTTTTTCTGAAATTTTAAGATTAGGGATAAAAGTGACTTATATAAAAGTTGAAGTTTTTATATAAGCTACAACTTTACTGTTGAATGTTTTTTGATACGATGTCAAGTTTCGCAGAAAATCGTGAAAAATCGCAAAAAAAACTTTTTTCAGCCCCTTTAACCACCCCCAAACTAAATTAGACCAACCCCCAGAGCGCCTTTTTTATTTTGCATGTTCCTTGTGACCCCCTTTATAATTTCCCTCTGCAGGTGTTTGGATATCAATTGGACTCGGATTTTGCCTGCACTATGAGTTTAAATCAATATTTTGAATTTATTTACCACCAAATATTTTACATATTTGATTAAATTTTTAAAACTTTCTCCAATATATATTATAAATAATATATATTGGATTTAGTCAAATTTTGAATAAAGTCATATCATAATAAAAGTATGGATCATATTGCCAACTGTCCCTCTTTACACAAACAATAAAGATTAACATCGGAATTTATGGAGGTTATAAAACAAATTAATATAAAAAAGTGAATGTTTTTTTGGAAACTTGTACAATTAATTTGCTAATTGCCGAAAACAGTAGTTGTTTATTTTATGTTATGACTATCTATTAAAAATTAACAACATTTTCGTTATTCCTCTGCACCTATAAAACCCATATGAATGACGTTTTCGATATTTTTCGGCACGTAAAATGAGACCTTGTACAATTATAACATGGAATAAGTATGTGCGTGTGCGTATCAGTAATAACGTGATTCAAATATATAACACATGAAATTATTAATTAGCAATCAATTTACCTTAACAGAGTTAAAGTTATCATTGTGACTAAATATAAATATGTTTAAAATCTACAAAAACTTAGACTAACCGACAGCACAGTAAATTTGAGATATAGATCAGCATGTTTTGGATTAAAATTAGCATATGGATAAACCTGTTACCAACAACATCACCACTTAGCCATTCAAACTCGTGGTGTTGCTCGGTAACATGTTTCATGTCAACAAATCGATTTTCCATATAATCTGAAAACACCTTGGGTACTACATATTAGAATAAATAGGAAGAGAAATAATGTTTTAAGAATGTATGTTGATACTTCCAAATGGTACCTATTAATTTCAAACTAAAAAGCTTATGAAAAATCTTCTGACACACGTAATCAAAAATTGTTTCAATAAAAAATGATTATTGTCGGAGAATTAGTCAAAGACGTGTTTTGGATTGTTGTATTCCATTCTCTATTATTACATAATACCATAAATAAAGATACAATTTTTGATTTATGGTATCTATAAAAAAGTTAACCACATTTTGAAAAAAATTATGAACTTGTTAGTGTGAAATATATTATTTTATGACCATTTAAAAATTACTTGAAAACCCTGGATATTACATAAGCTTTAAAGATTCTGGCGTTCTTTTGATCCTGAATAAAATTATGCAATAGTACTAAAACTATATTAAAAATGCAATCTAGAAAAAACCTTGTGAATGTAATAAATATTATGACTTGTAGTCTATTAAAAATTATTGAAAGTAAATTTAATAGGCTTGTTTCTTGAATTGGCAAACAATTGAATTTTATACTTCCTGTTTAACGCGTGATTCGCAGTATGAAAATATGTTAAAAGTCGTGGAAATCTATTGAATTTTTCTCGTTCTTTCTTAAAAATTCCAAAGTACTAATTCTATCATCGATTAAAGCGTGATTCGCAGTATGAAAATATGTTAAAAGTCGTGTAAATCTGTTGAATTCTTCTCGTTCTTGCTTAAAAATTCCCAAGTATTAATTCTATCATCGATTAGCACGACATTATAGAATTTCACATCGACCACATGCATATGGATGAAAAAATAAAATTCCCCAGCATTGCTGACTTAATAGAATGTCTAGATTTTCTTTGATGATATATATAATATATAACAAATAATAAAAATGAAGGAATTTCAACAAATCAAGAAATTGTGGTAACTGTATCACTATAAGATATTAAAAACCAAGTTTAAAAAAAAACCAGTCTCAAAAATCGCATATAGAAGCAGGCGTCAAATTTTGAAATATGAGCCGCGTAGCAGCGAGTTTTTCCATGGAAAGTGCTATTTTGCGCTTTTTATACATTTTTGCCTTTTTAAATTAAAATATATCGTTTCATATTATTACGTTATTTTCAGTAATACAATCTCAATCCGGGTCGGGTTCTATGAAAGTAGAAAATAACAAATTAATTTTACAAATATTAAATCACTGAATAAAATTTTTTATTATCTTCCGGTAGCTCTATTTCTTTATACTGGCCTCTTAATGCTAATTAACTGCTTTTGATGACAACGTTATTTGCAGTAACTGTATATTCATTTCTCTTCTAAATTTGATATTCTTTCGCTTGTATCTTGTACTTCTTTTTCTTGTAGTATTGAAAATTTTTCATCTTGTACTTTTTCTACTTCTATTACTCGTCATATCATTTATATTCTTATCTCTTCTATCTTATTATGTGTACCTATTTTTAATTCCTCTATTTTTGTGAATCATTTAATTTTTATTTTGTTTCAGTTCTTGTGCGTCCAATCTTCTTTTCCCATATCATGCATTTCTTTCCCGATATCTTAGATTTCTTTTTGGGCGTTATTCTTTATCTTCGTTTCTATTATCTTGCATTACTTTCTCAATTTTTTTACTATTATAATCCATTTTCTTAATTATCATTTGCATCATGATCTCCAATTTATCTTGTGTTGGTTCTTCCCGCTGATTGTTCACTTCTTGTATTTCTTCTCCATCACTGTCTTCTACTAATTTTGCTTTTTAACTTCTATTATATCACCTTGTCCTAAATCTTCTCCTTCCAATTTTCGAACTTTCTTACCAACTCTTTTATTTTATTCAACAGTAATACTTTCACTTGCACTAACAATAATTAAATTTTATTAGTATAATAATTGTATATTTGATTATATCATAAATGTCACTATTTATGAAATTATTTACTGTCGTGTATTTGTATGTTGTCAAATTATATTATTAATTTTCTATTAGGTTATTAAATTCTTACTTATTTCCTCTCAAACTTTATATTGGGCACCAATTTGTGATGATATATGAATACCAAACAAACAATTGTTCCAGAAGTGAGTTTTCTGTGACGAATTCAAGCCTAGATGAATTTACGCCCCACGTTGCCCACAACATTTGTTACGTTACGGAAATGTGATGTATGAAATATCCCCTTGGATTTTAGAGAGCCCCACGTTGGGCGCCATTTGTTACAATATTTCCAGTAATAAGATCTCAATATATTATGTATTTAAATATGTATTATTTAATTTTGCAATATTTCTAAAAGTTTCTACTTTTTTTAACGATAAAATGTGGTTTTGTGGTTTTGTCTACAATTAAGAAATTCAATAGATTTATTATGTACATAAAAGTATGATAAAAATAAAATTAATAATATTACCACTTGTGTAACTAATATTATTACGATACAAACACATGATTCATTGGATTCGGTTAATGGAACATAATATTTATCAAGAACTAGGTAAATGATTAAACATTACTACGACACTTAAGAAAATTAATATATCGTACTAAATTCAGCCACGAATCAATAACAATTAAACATATAAGAAGCAGTAAGTTCAAGGCAGGAAATTAGCCCAATTTTGTTTTTTAATAAATTAACATGGCTTACTACTTTCAAAATAAACCTGGAAAATAGTTAACCTTTAGTTATGCTCTATTCAAGAAAATTCACCATTTTTAAAATGGATTTTTGATTTTTTTTACTGAATAAGGTCTTTTAAAAATGATGATTTTGCTAATCTTATTTTAATCGGTAAAGTTCAATGAATTTAAAATTTTCTTTTTTATTTTTTAAATAATACATACTTCTACAATTTGCATTACAAATCTTATCAAAAATTAAAATAAATTTGTTTAAAAATTAGGGTTCTTACATTTATTTAATTTTTCATGTATAATGGAAACAAATTAAAATAATGAATAATTTTTTTCAACACAATTATCGGGCACGCGCCAATTCGTAACTTTTAACCCTTATACATTCAATTCGTAACTCTTCAGGTATCTACACCGGTGAATTCGTAACGTTGGACAGTTGAATTCCTAACCAATAATATAAACAAATATTTCTAATTATGAAAAAATATTTTTATTTTATTTTAAAAACTTGTAAATAATTACAAAATATAAATTATCATACAAAACAAAATATTTTAAAGGTTTGTAACGATTTCATGCTGATTTGATAAATTCAGTAATTTCATTTAGAAAAAGTTTTGGGAGAAGATTCTCAATATATTTTTCAAAATCTCTAACAGAATTCTTTTTAGTGATAGGTCGTGTTGTAATGCTTTGTATCTTAATATAAATATTAGTTTGTAGTAATAAAAGAGTGGTAGTAAATATAATAATATTTGGATGAGGATAGTAGAAACTGTCAAAAAATGTGAGAATGAAATGATTCGCAAGGGTTCAGTAAGATGTATACTTTAGGAGGTAAAGTAGATTCTTCAACAAAACAATCGCTTACCCTATTTGGAAAAAGAAATAAGAGACCAAAAATATTATGTAACCATTTACTATCTTCACTATTTTGTTTGTGTATTACTGACAGACCTAAACTTTAAATTTTGCGAAACCAAGATTGGGTAAGATGAAATCGACACCCAAAAATTTTTACAAATGGCCAAACGGATTCAACGGTTTTGTTCGAAATTAACAATTACTGTACTTGAACGAAGGGAAAAATTTATATTATGGGATATTGTAGTAAGTTTGTTTAAAACAACTTCATACATGGAAAACAACTTATTGGGTAAAAGGCAGAAAATAAGAGGAATGTAATCATTTTTGAGACAGTGGGTAGAAAATAGCTGATAAAAATACTTCGAACAATAGGTGAAAGTACCATCCATGTAGAATATTTCAGATTCCGACAAATATTTCAAGTTGAAATTGCAACCAAACTAATTAACTAATTAATTAATAAATTATAACACGAGTACTTTTCGATATTCAGTTTATTTCACAAACTTACATAATATATGTTTCGATATACAATATCTTCTTCAGATGTAAAATCAGTACTAACCTAATATTACAAAATTCTAGATTTTATAGTTATTTTATGTTTATGATTTAAAGCTTGGAGAATTCCGAAATTAGGTAAAGAGATAAGTAATGGAGAATTTGTCAAATCTAGTTGGTCGTTTAGAAGTAAATTTGAATATTTGTATTTATTTACCTCAAGGGATTCTTTAGGTTGAATGTATAAAATATCAATTTTTTCATTAAAAATATGATCTTCCTCTATTATATGTTTGACATAGTTTGAATTATCCAGTTTATTAACAAAAGATGTTTTATGCGCTGCCACTCTCTTTTTAAATGATCTACCAGTTTGCCCTAGGTATAATTTTTCACAACTACCGCAAGTTAATTTGTAAACTCCTGATTATAGTAATTTATTTCTTTTAGTCTTATTATTTTTCAAAAACTTACTTACTGTGTTATTAGTTTTAAATGCAAGTTTAACATTTTTTTTTAATTTGTAAATTTGATTACTAGATTCGCCGTCATAGGTAATAGATTTAAAGTTATTTATGGTACATTTAATAATTGGATAAACTGATTTTATGGCTAGATTATATTGTTTTTTCTGTAGTAAATTATCAATTAAAATAGGTTTATATCCATTATTAACGGCAATTTGTTTAATGATGTTAAGTTCTGTATTAAAATTAGTTAAAGTCATTGGGATATTAATTAATCTTTATGTTCATCAAGTAAAAGACACTTCCATTCGATATTTTATTAATAGTATTAATTGTATTTATATATAGAGATAATTTTGGGTTTTTATGTTTGTTGCTAATTTTTTCCGATTATATTGCAGTTTTCTACTGCTTTGAAAATTCTAGGACGTAGTAATATATTGGAAATATTTCTTATACTGTTTTCTCTAAAGTTTAAAATTTTTAATTAGTTTTGAACTATCATTTACATTTTGCATATAAGGTGTACTAATTTGTTATATTGAATTTTTAATTGAACTATTTCTATATTTAGTGGTTGAAGGTCGTAATAATGGTTTAATTTGTAGTCATATTTTTATGTTGTAGTGTGCCGAGATTCATATGACTAATGTCAGGGTTAAATTCTTAAATTTCTTATTTTTAACATTTCTGTGTATCCGAGAATGCCAATAAACTGAAAAGATCGTAAGTAACCGACTTCGCCAAAAAACTTTTGGCAATTGAAAAGATGTTTTTCAAAAAAAAAACATATTTTTTTAAATACAAAAATCTATGAATTTCTATAAAAATATTATTAATCGTTATTAGCCCTAGGAATTTAAAAATGTGTCTGTGAAAACAAAGAACACAGCCTGGTACCATGATCATTGATGAAACATTCAAAATTTATCAGAGATATGACTCATGCTGGAATTCCTTAATTCCCGCGCGGGCATTAAGTAGTCCAGTACATATCTCATATTAATACAAAATCATGAACTAGTCAGACATACAAACAATTCAAATAATATTTTGCCGAACATCTAAAAATATATATTCGATGAGTAATAGCGAAAACACGATAAGTCAAAATTGAAAAATGAGATTTTGATATAAACATAATTAGTTTTGGCGCTCTCTCCGTTGATCCAGTTTGTGAAATTCCATCTATAAACGAGTTAACTGAAATTGCCAAACACCGATTTTTGATAAAAGAGCAACTTTCGTATAGGCAAGAATCCAGTAATTCAGCTTTCTGCATTGATTAGAAATGTATTTTGTTAATTTAAAACAGTAACTTGTCTGATTTTACCTCTGGACTCTGTAATAACTGCTAGATCAAAAATCCTACATTGTCGCATTAGTTCTAATTTAATAAATACAGGATCTATAAGAAAAAACTGCAATACTTCATTTCAGTGTCTACACAATTTTTCATATATAGGCAAAAACATAACTATAACATTTTCCGAGTGTTTAAAAAAAAAGTAGACTAAAAAATAAAAAAAAATATTTAAACATCTGTATCCCTTTAACTAAATTTTCTTATTTATCGGGGTTTCGCTTTTACCTCTCGAATAGATTTTTAACGAGTTATTTAAAAAAAATAGAAACAACATATTTGATAAAATTGAGCTTTTCCTGCTATTATTTGTAAAATGATTGATTCCAAACAACAATAATTTATTTTGAGCCGAAAACATTGTATTTTCAAATACGGGCTAACATGATGTACACTCTAAAAAAGGATTTTTTGAATCAAACAAAATTTGTTTAAACAAATTTGTTGTTTTAATAAGGTCAATAAAACGTGTGGTAAAATTTAAAATTACGGTTTGATTAAAATTTCAAACACATATTCAGTTCGATTAAACAATGATTTATTTAATTTAATGAAATATTTGTTATATTTCAACGACTTATTTCAATTTAATAAACGATATGTTTCATTCGAACAATGATTTGTCTAATTTAAACAACGATTTGTTTCATAATTTCGCTGTTTCGTCCTTTAAGGACTCATCGGTGAGAATGTTCGAAGATGAATGTATTTCAAATCTCACTTTCGAAGTACAACTGGATAATATTAGGTTTTGATACAAATCGAATTTTATTTTTGACACTGCTCTCAAAAATTACTTTAAAATATGTACAATTTCAAGCCGTAAAAAATGCGCCAATATTTATTTAAATCAGTTGATGAAATCTTCTGTCGTGCAAAATGCACAGTTCTGATGTTGAGTAAGTATTATTTTTCATCGTGTAGAATTTCCATATAGTTTATATCACATCATCATGTCGTGATAAATTCTTGTGAATGTATTAACAAAATATTGAAATTAATTAGTAATTGTATAGTCTTGTGTTTATCTATAATAGCTAAAAAATATTTTGAAAATGGGAATTTTCCAAACAAACTAAAATGTTCGAAGATGACCCCTTTTTATAAAATGGAAGATATAAACAATTTTAGTAATCGCTGACCTCTAACAACTTTTTAAAATTATCAAATCCATATTAAATACCAAGAAACTCTGAACTCTTGACTTCTAACAAATAATCATAAATTCGGCTTCCTAAAAGGAAAATCAAGAATGACTCAAATGTTTTTAAGGAATCAAAAAGAGTATCTTCTGTTTTTATCGACCTCTTAAATCAAGCAAAATTATTTAAAAACAAACCCAAAGAGTACAAAACTAGAAGTAAATAGTATCAAATTTTGTCTTTTTGGCAGGACGAAACGAGAAGTTTTAATGGTTCCACACGATACGCGTCGCCCCAAATACTAATGAATCATTTTATTTTAGAAAAGGATTACAGAAAAATAGATAATCAAATGATTATATATTGAAATAAGCAAATTAGGAATATAAATTATTAAGTTGTACTTCTATAATAATGTAATAGCTTTAAAAATTAAAAGTGTGAAATTAAACGAAAAAATTACGTTATAATATAAGGAATTATGATGACGAGTGGGTGTTGATAGTGTTAGGCCTCGGAGACGCCATTGTTGAGAGGCAAAAGGGAAATATACTAAATATAGCCATTCAGATAGTGTCGGACACATGTCGAATATTGTTCGAATAAAGTTTAAGTTAACTAATCGAGTATTTTTAGTAAGCGACCCTTACCTTTTTCAAATTAGCAATTATACAACAAATCAAATTTGTATTAAAAGAGTTATTAGTTCAAACCACTCCTGTTGTTTTTTTGCTTAAAACTGAAATATTTGTTTTTTGTTACAGGTGCCAAGAATGATTCTGGATACCAGAATTTCTCTATTTGATGTTTTTTTTTCTTAGAAAAATTTATTCAGTTTGTTGTCAATAATTATATATTACAACACAAAATATATTTAAAAAACTCTGTATTTATTTCTAGATTTAAAATTGGGGTGTTTGAATACCCAACAATACTAATTAAATGTAAAATTTTTATCAATTCATATTATTTACTTTTTTATTAATTATTTAATTGTTATAAAACGGTAAATTATAATGAAATTAAATTTATATTTTATTATTTGCTGATTGCATAAGCCCTCCCACATATTTCATTTCGCAAAATCACGATTAAAAAAATTTTTTTAAGATGTGAACCAGCTACCACCACGCCACGGCCCACAGTAAAATGATTAATTAAAATTATTTAATTTTACTGTGGCCTACCTAGACATTTATTCACGCCGGAAACGGCATTCTCACAAATCCAGTAGACGTTGATAATTTTGTTTATGTTACTGGAGATAAGATTGCATTCCAAAGCAAATTCTTAATTTTAAAATAATTTAATACAAATGGATTTCATTTGTGTGTATCATTTATTATATCTAGGAATGACTATTTTTATAGCTGTTCAAAATTGCCCAATTATTTATATATATATATTTTTTTATTAATAACGGATAAAATATGTAAAAAGTTAAACCTTTATGTGCATAGAAGGAAATTACCATACAATTGGAGCCGATTAATTAGCGTAATGTTAACATTTTATCAATCAGTCATGTGGCACAATTTCAATTGATCCAATACTACTTCTATCAATAACTTGTTTGCAAAGCAATTAATATTTTATTGTCGCAAGGAGTCAGGTGAACTGAATATTTAATATAATCTTACCAAGATTACCAAGACATAATTGTTTTAATTTTTTTGAAATTATGTCAATTGGTTCTTGTTATACGATGAACGACAACAATAAAAAAATCGATTTAATCAACAAAGAAATAACTAATATTTACATTACTATGTAATGTGTCATAGAAAAAATGACAATAACATATCAAAATAATAAAACAGATTCAAGAATAACAAGTTACCAAAATAAGATGGCTTAGCAAAATTGAACCAGAGGTTTGGATAACTCGTTATTATGCTCTTCTTTAGTCGACTGAAAATATTTCCCGTACGAGTTTTAACCATGCGAGCCAAATCGTATAATGTGAAAGGAGCGTTAGAAGTAACTTTTTATTAGAATGGTTTTCCTACATTAAGTTATCCAATTTAATAATGTAATATTTTTTTAGAGTGACATTTAAGCTTTAAGGCCGAACATATTTTGTTATTTTCAAACGATTAATTTTTAGTTTACCAATTCTTAAGTGGTTTATATAGGATCTTGTGTTTTTTTGAAGAAATGGTCAAAATACATCCTTGGGCTAAAATAATCATTATTTATTCAACTGTTCATGTTAAAGACACGTGGGTTTTTACACTTATGTTCCAAATCAACATTAACGCATTGTTTTTTAATAATTAAAATAAGAAAAACATGGTCTTGTTTTATACGAAAACAACTTATACTCTGTTTACAAGATGTTGTTAGCCATTACCATACTAAGGACGTAAATAATCATTGTTATAATTAAATTCTACATTAAATATGTATACAAAAAATTTTGTTATTTGTTCATATTTTTAAGGTATAGTTTAATGAAAACAACTTAAAAGTAATAATCTTTAAAATCAAAAACTGTTTCTTACATTATTAAAAATTTCACTTCAGGTATTATTTCCAAGACAAAAATTAATTATATTATATTAAACGTGTTTGAGTTTGGTCCGCAAAATAGTCACAAGAACAGGAGTTAGAGAGGAACACAATTAAAGAAAGTAAACCGATGATTTCGATAAAAATATTATAAAAGTAGTAGTAGTAGAAAAGGATGCTTTGACAGCTAATCCAGGTAGTCTGTTCGTACAGGTATAGACAGGAGCGTCCAAAGAAATTATTAAAATAGGTTTCTAAGGAACAAAATTATGTAAAATTGCTAAAGACAGTACCAAAATTATATCAGAGACAAGAATTATTATGTTAACAAGTTTCTTCTCATTTACAATAACATATAATAGCTTTAAAATAAATATGTAATATGGTCATTAATACACGAGCATGTTTAGGATACGAAACGAGGCGCCGGCGAGTTTCGTATATAACATGCGAGTATAGCATTACATGATCGATATTCCATTATACTTCATATTATTTATACATTAACATAAATAATCTAAATTATGTTTTGAATATATAGGGCAAAGTTTTTTTTGTAGTTGTGCACTTGGCTCAACAAAAAAATAATTTTCCATTTATTCCCAGATCCCTTATCTAAATGCGGCTAGGTACAGAACATAATATTCCTGACAATAGACACGCATGCACATAATTATTATAAAATTAGGTTCAATATTTGTTATAATAATTTTTGAGTAATATGACATGGAGGGAGATACGTAGCGATTTTTATCAACACCCGCTAAAATTCTTGACGAAATTTTGTGACGTTACAATATATATTTATAGGAGTCCAAAAGGTTTTCCATGTCCATATTCTCAAATATGGTCAACTAATGAGCTAATGAAACAAAATTATACTAATTCGATTTTATAAATTAGTTAAGTAGGCTGGCGACTAGTTTCGGCAAACTGCCATCATCAGGCCAAAAATTTTAACAAAGTTCTAATGTTAAATTTAATAATTAATACATGGGTTGAGTAAAATATGTAAAACTTATGTGGTAAAAAAAGAAAAGGTTCCCAGTTATGGATATTATGACTTATATATTACCTCTCACAGCACTTTCTGCTGTTTTGTCTATTTTATCTAATTTCCTTTCCTTAAACATGTTCCCATTTATAGATATATCTACTATTACACACATTTTACTCAACATAGTAAATTTAACATTAGAATTTTGGCCTGATGGTGGCAGTTTGTCGAAACTAGTCACCAGCCCACTTAACCAATTTATAAAACCAAATTCAATATAATTTTGTATTTATGTTAATTAGGTACGGCAAATCATCTGGACAAGCCCTGTAGACGATAATAACTACATGGTATATTATTTAATAAATAATAAATAATAAATAAGCAAAACGCTAATTGAACTAATGGTTTAAATTATTTATTCAAATAGATTTATCATATGAAATACTTGGAAAACGTAGGAAAAACATAAAATATTAACAGGTTTATTTAAGTATTTTAAATATTGATATAGTCTCCACTAACCAAAACAAACTTTTTTAAAAAACACTCGAAGTACATTTCGGTAACTATGTTAACATCATCAGGAGTCGATGAATTAAATTTAGTTACCTTTCTGTATATATGCTGTATGTTAGTAAATGTCCAAACTAATATCAGTAGTTTCCGCCTTATTCTCAAACAGCCATGTTTTATTTAGATTCATTTATCAATATATACTTAACAGAACTTTCATATGACTTTATTAATCGACAAGTTTGATCAACCAAACTAAAGGAATATTGATATTATATGCCTTGGCTATATCTGAATTTAAATTTTGTAGTTCATTTTAATAAAAATTGAGATACAAAATAGTACAATAATTTACACGATTTTTAAGATTTATTTGTGATTTTCTTTGTAGAAGAATTTAATTAAAAACGAACCATTTTCAAAGAATTAACCTTTATAAATACATTTTTAATTTAACTTTCAATATATTTACTTTTGTTTGTTTATCCTGTGCGAAGGTGAACAAGTTTTACACTATAGTTTACATATGTCATTTCCCACCTAAAACCCCCCTTAAATATTAATTTTAAATATTTAAACAATCTATAATAAGTTGTCAATTGATATTTTTATAAACCGTTTCATAAAAAGTATTTGCGTGTAAAATTATTTATATCATTGATGAATAATTGTAGGTATTCATGAAATTCGCGCAACTCTTATTTTTTTCGAACTACATCTCTACTAAAATTAGTTCTGTCGGAGCTCTATATAAAATTGGTCCTTTAAGCTTGACATTGGTCCTTTCAGTCGGAGCTATACAAAAATTGGTCCCTCGAACCTGATCTCTACAAAATTTCATTAGAGGACCTCACAAAGGCAATTAAATTAATTAATATTCGAAATCAGGAATATATTGAGTTTTATCTGTAGTGTCTGTCATTGTTTTCAATCAACAAAAATGATGTTTAATTTAAGTGTATCGGAAAAATCTGAAACCAGTCCGACACTGGCAACTTGGGATGGCTGGTTGAGTTTTACGGGAAATAATTTCATCAATTAATTGACGACGACGTGTAAATGTATAAATGTGCTAAGTGGATGGTTTTTCTAGTTTTCTGTGTAATGTTAATATAAACAATTAACTCAATTGTGTAACGCATATCACAGAATAAATTTTAATCTCGCATAATTCAAGGTTTTCCAGAATACACTCAATTCTTATAATTATACTGATTTTTCGAGATTGAGACTATCTGGGTTAATTAAAATAGTGTTAAATTATTTATCACGTGTTGGGAAAAGAATAAATACCGTGTTTTAGTTTTTTTAATGAATAGCAAAAAAGTTTATTAACACTCAGCATGTGAAACAGAACTAGTTATTTCCTTTATTTCCGTACATATTTTTTTATTTCATGTAGGTATCCAGAATTTAATGGGCATTCCAGTTAAACCGGAAGTGATAGAAAAAGTGAAATATGTGAAAAAGTTGAGAAAATTAGAGTTTAGACCTAGTAATTTAAAATTCAAACAATAAAATTTTTTGATGAACAAAAATTCATCACACGAATTCGCTAGGTATTTCTGTCTGGATGTCTGTTACTTTTTGACATCTATAAATAACAACAAACTTAAGGGATAAAGGGCCCAAAAAATTTAATTGGTAGGCGCGGGGTGGTAAGAGAACCAAATATTTTTACATTGACCCATAAAATAAAGATCCACTATTGCCTAAGGACCAAATCGGCCAAATATTTTAACATGGGCAGACCCAAGAGACAGTTTTTCAAATTTTTTTAAAAATTCAAAAAAGTCAAAAAAATTTAAAAACTTCGTTTTAAAAAAATCATTCACTCATTGGCTGTTTTGTTTATCATGACAAAGCAAGCTTGTACATTCTTCACTGATTTATTATTGATTTCACGCAAGAAACATAATTTAACGACAGCTATATAAACATTTTTTTTTAATATACAGCTCATATGTAGTCGAAACGTTTGTATTTGGTATCATAACAACCTCTTACCAATTATTGATAAATTATTTTCTTGAAATGTTTCCAGAAAACATAATATTTTCTCCTTCCTTTATATCGGAAATACAAAATTGTAGAAACTAACCTACTTTATTATCTACGGGATCAATCAATGACTATTCTGCGTACATATGTATTTAGATGATGTGGAAATATATTTACTCACACACCCTTTAGTTATTAGCTTTAAATATCGTTATCGTTGTATGTTTAATAAGTTATGAGCAAGACGAATTTTTAATTAACAAATTTTAAAACTTCAGACCCTATAACTTTTTTGTCTGAATAGGCATAAACTTTTCGTAAAACAATTTCTGGTTTACTTTTTTATGCTGAATCCAAATCTGAAATCAGAATGTTAAAATTCCATGTGATACAGACAGACAGATACTTATAGAATACAATAAAGACATTTTTGAAAATTCGTCGAAAATTCAAATACAATTTGAAAAATCAAAATATTGGTTATTATTTGCAATTTTGGAAATTAACTACCTTGGTAATTGTTTCTAAGAGTAAATGTATTTTAGAATATCATTGTGACGTAATTTTAAACAATTACTAAAATAACAATGTTTAAAAATGTTATTGTAGGACACTTATAATTATTTTTAATATTATTATAATTTTATGAGAATAAATCCTACACGATTCGAAAGCTTATTTGAAATACTAAGCGAAGCATAAAAAACAAACCAACTGTTTTAAGTTGATTTCTTTTATTTATTGCTAATATAAAATCTATTTCACAGTACATATGAAAGTGAATATGTTGTAAGAGAGAAAAAATCATACAAACAATGACGATTCTCCTCTAATTACTACAAAATATATTCATCATCTTTATATCTGAAGCTTTAATGAAGGGTGTTCAAGTGTGAGATATAAAATTGTTGAACTTATAGTGCAATAGTTACTATATGATCCCTACTGATGAAAAAACTGAAAAGTTATGAAATTATAACTATTTTCAATTTATACGTTACGAGTAATCGACCAATCAGCTTAAATTAAGGTTTTAGTATGTACGCGGATTAATGTAAACGAACGAATCGAAAGACTGAATGTTCAACGGAACGAAGGCATCTTTTTCAGTGTCAATACTCAATACTGTCAATTCAAACACCTTGATACAAAATACTTTTTAAATTATAACATAAATTCAAATTAATACCAGCAAAGTACACTTTTCACTTTGCTCCAAGCGTAAACAAGGATGATTGACAATTATGACAAATAAGTGAAATGACACATCCATGACTCAGTGGTCATGTTAATATGTTCTTGGTTATTATGCTACTCTTTAAATAAAAAAAAACATAGAGTGCAGTAACAGATAAAAAAAGATTTTAATAGTTATAAATCTCTAAATCTATAAAATAGTATGAAGCTGGACACAAATGAACGTATAACATTTCTTAGACCCATAGACTTGGCAACATTGTGACAATACTTCGAATTGGTCAATTACTGGCTATGTCACAAATTTTGAAAAATTTATTACTCTTGAAAATAAGCAAATAAAAATTTCCAAGTTGCCGATTCAGGTGTATTACCTCGAATTGAATTTCGTTTTACTGTAAACTATGTCTGTCATATCGAAATTTGTATAAACATATTATACACGACCGGCATTAAAATTCAAATTCCATGATCGCAAAATTTTAGAAAAAAAACAAATGAGAGTACTTATTGTATGGGAGCCAAAACCCAGGGGCACTGTATACTCTTTTTTATGATTTAATGTTGAAAATCTTTTAGTTTTTTATCTATTGCAATTTTTAGATAATGGGGATCCATACGAAAATTCCAAATTTCTATATTGAAAAGAATAATGAAAAATATGGAATTTGGGACATTTAAAAACGTTTTTGCAGCTGAACAAAAACTACAATAACGTTTGAAAATTAAGAAACGGTACTAGGTTTGATTGTTTTTAAAAATATACAAGTTAGCAACAACGCACCTAAAAGAAATATGACATATGATTTAAGTCACAGTGACAGATGGACACTCAGTGCTCTCCAAATATTTATTTTATCATCATTAAATATTAAAATAATAGAATAATAAATAAGAATACTTTAAATTGTAATCGGTATATTATTTAGATGCCACCTATGATGATTAGCAATTAGAAAATGCAAATGACTAATATCATATTTCTTTTAATGGAACAATAATATATATTTGAAAAACATTAAATCAGCTACTCATGATGTTTACTGTATATCTAATATTTAACATTTATGACCACATAGTTTAAATTTTGTTAATCATATTTTAGATTATAAATAAAAAAATGAGGTACCATTAAAATTTATGATATCTGATACAGAAGTCAAACAATATTACAGCAACGTTTGTTTAAAAAGCAAATATTTATTAAATGAAATAATATGTTAGCAGAGTAGTTTATTGTCAAATTAATATTAACTAAATACGAAAAGAACAATGAAAATGCGTACTTTGAAAAAAAAATTGCTCAATTAGAAATTGAACTTTTTGTACTTGACTAAAATGTAATTAATTTGGAAACCAAGTGAGTTTTATTTTTGTAATCATATTACATTTTTCACGAAAGTGTAAAATTTACAATTTGCAATCTTGATCTATAATTTAATTTATCAGTAAACTATGTCATTATCATTAAAAACATATCTGGTCTAATTATGTTTGAATAGCAATTATTATTTGTAACACCTTATCAACGTTATCAGATTTGGAAAACGTTTTTATGAATACCAAGATTTAACATGTATATCTAAAAACTAGAATGGTATTTAGTGATAGAGTACATAATAATTAATGTATACCTTCATCGTTTTCATTCAAATCAAAATTTATAAATTAGATTAAATATATTCTAAGGCATTATTTGACCTAAATGAATGTTATTCAATTTTTATGCACTATAATTCTCCAATAGAACACTCTGTTTCTCTAATAATAGTCCGTCCTTAAATAAATATAAATATGGATAGTTGAAAAGTTCAATAAGAAACAATTGACTATATAACCAACAAATCAATGTTTTCAAGTATCATTTAACTATGATTACATATTTACAAGGTGAGAACAATTATCAAAGTTATCTTTACCGATATTGAAAAAAAACCAAATTTTCATTTTTTATTTTAATTTGAGGTTTTGTTAAATTTAATTTAAGAGTCCTTTTAAAATAATAATAATTATGTTCCGATATTTTGAGTTATTTTACTTAATTCAATGCAGTAAGAAATATTTTCAGAGGAAGTTAAATAAATATAAGTCGAGTCCTGAAATGATATTATAATGAAGTATTTGGATTTGATATAATGTTCAAGTTGAATTTTCTTCATACAAAAGACGTTTCCTCCCTGTTACTACGCGACTGCATAAGTTTATTTTCTAGGAGCACTAACTAACGTTATGATTTTAACAGAATATTTTTTTTCAAGTAATAAATAAAAACTTTCGTCTTAACCATTAATTGTTCAGATCAATATTAATTAAAAATTTTGAATGAAATTTTCGGTTTTCAAGTATTAAACTCGAGCAACGGTCCTTACGAAATGTTAACATCGTATTCAAAAATTGCATTCTTAACGGCAATATTTTCGAATTCCAAGCATCCAGTTACACCAGCACTTTGTAACCTCAGCATTTAACCGACGGGAACATGATTAAAATATATTTAAAATGTTTTTTTGAAAAAAGCATAAATGATTTAAGTTGAGATTATTACCTGGATACAACCGCCAAATCCATTGAAGAATATTTTAAAAACTACGTATTTCTAAATATATTGCTATAGTAGCGGCAAACAATATTGGACCAGGATCAGGTCAGTTTAAAACAATTACTAAATTATCAACTACAGATAGCTCTTACTTCTCTCACTTTTACCTTCAGAGTCGCTGTAAACTGACAACTCCTTTCATTTCTGACATATTGTTATGTTTTAGTAGCCAGGTAAAATATCAGCCTTCCAAAATCACACCCACCCTGCTGTATTTGTAATTTAGAAATTTTATTTTATAATAAGAATTAATATTTAAGCTCTCACACTAAATTATCCCCTTCGCGTCACTTCTCTCTGGTCCAATATTGTTTACCGTTAATATACCACATAAATAAACCATTATATATTTTGAGGAAAGCTACAGAAAAGCAATATTTTAAACGTTTCAGAGTATGTGAATCATCCAAAAATATATTGAAATTGATACTAATAAAATATCTGGTTATTATCGAATTATTGGTAGAAAGTTACACATGTTTTGATTTAATTTTATTCTTTTTGATTATATAACTTTTAATGCTGATTATGCGAATATGCATAATTAATGGGATAAATAAAGTGATCTGATTGGGAGAGAATGCGATGTGACGAATAAAACAAATACAGATAACAATAATCTATATCAATCCACCATAAAGCAGGAAACTCTTCCCTTTATTTCGTCAATATTTAGGTAGATAAAAACAATTTACGAGTTTTGAAATATATCAATATGTTATATCATGTGTTTAAACAGATTACTAAAATCTATGTATAAAATAAAAGATAAATTTTAACATTATTTATATTATATTAATCTTTTTCTTAGGCATAAAAATATTAATTGCCTACTATAATAGATTCATAATAAAGATTTACTTAACATATTTTATTTTTCCTGTTTGATAAAGTTTTTAGCTGGATATTATTGGTAAAATACAAATTAGAAAAAAAAGCACGTGATTTAATTTTAAATATATAAAGATAACGTATCATGTCACTAATTAGTTTAACAATATAAATATCACAGAAAGACATTTAATAACCAATTTTATATTTCTGCAAAACAAGAATATATTTATTAAAATGTAATATAACGAATAAAATTGTTATATAACAATCTCTTTGTAGAATATTCATCTAAAATGTCAAAAACAGATAGTCAGAAACAGATGAGTAGGTGGTAATTAGCCGTCATGAACATAATTATCCAGATATTAGCATTACTTATTCATTTAAATTTTCTCTGTCCAATAAATGAAAAAAAACTAGAATTTGAAACTCACACAATCAATAATTTGTTTTTCATTTAGTTTTAATATGATAAAAGTCTAAATATACTGGTTTTTGCAGCTAGAATAAGTTTATTTTCTGAATTTTTTATTAATAAAATATCTTTTTAAATTAAAACTTTTAAAGGCATTCCAATTTTATGCTTCTCTCTATCCAGTAACATATACTACACAGGTGTGTAATTACGATTTATTATCTTTTGAATTTTGACCGATTTACTTATAAACTTCAATCAGATACTATAGGTCTCAGTTATCTAGATTTACTTTTATAAAGTAATCTAATCGGGGTGATATATTATCAAGTACTAGCCTATTTTAATATAACTGATTGATTACTCAGTTTCTTAATTGTGGCAAAGTCTATTCGTCCACGTTTTTATAGTTCTAACATGATTTTGACGTGACAAAATTTCACTATCACTAATATATTAATCAGTCATATTATCGCAAAAAAATTATCACCTTGTGGTATGCCACGGAATTCTCATAAATATTATAACAAAAACCGCAACTAAGAAAGGCAGATAAACTAAGAATAAGAAGAAACATGATGTCAAGGAAGAATTGAATGGAAGATATAATTAATAAAAAAAAAATAATGGGATGACTACCAGGGGAATTTTTTTAACAAGAAAATACTGTTGAATTAGGAATCAGTGGGGAGAAATATCTATGTTAAAATGATTATGTAAAACATTATTTGAAGAAAGGAGTTACTAACAACAAAAAAAGCCATACCAAAAATGTGCAATAGAAAATTTGACACGATTAATAACGAACAGCCTAGGGAATTTTGTACTTAATTTTTAATTTCTGGTTAAATTTATATTTTGAAATATTAGTATAAATTGTATAAAAATTATATTTCTTTTAATATTAAAAAATATGCAAATCAAATACCTTTTCCAAGCATTAGAAAGAGCATTCAGAGTTCAGACTTTATTTCGTTTTTTCAGGGTTTTCCTGACCTAATAGTTTTTTTAAGTGATAAAACGCAGAATTATTATCGAAATAATTCAGGTTTAATATTTTTTAAATATAAGATTTCATAAAACAATTGACCTAATCATTTAATTTATATCTTTACAAAAAAAACAAAGATAAATTAATTTAATTATTTATCAATTCCTGAAAAGATTTGTGTTTATTGAATTGTTCGTTTTTTAATTTTTATTTAAAATTAAAAATTCTTTCAAAATTTTGGTTTTTCAAATTCTATAGTTCAATGTTCTATTTTTAAAGTTTGAATATCTCAATATTTTAATTTATTAATAATTTTTCAATTAATCTCTATTTCATATACAGTTTCGTTTTTTTAAATCAAGTCTTTTGGAATGATTTAAATTCAGCTAAAACCTCATAATTCCTTTCATTCGACATTAAAAAAAGTTACGAAAAAGAATTATTTAATTAAATATTACATAAATTCTTATTTTTACTTTTTCACGAATAACTTAATTGATTTCAACTATTTTAAATTCTCTGACTTTTCCTGTTATTATAAATGAGGCATAATAACCCGTACTACTCAATATGACCAATCTGTTGCAGTTTTCTTAAATGACTTTATAACAAGCTACCGACATTTGGAGGTAAGTTTAATAAGTTAGAGAATGTCATTTAAATTACAAAAGGATACAAGGTCGGAAAAAAATGAGCTTAGAGCCCACAAATATCTCTATCTATCTATATAATTCCTGACAAAAAGTTTACCCCACCATGTTTAATATAACATGATTTATACGTGACAAAATTTCGCTATCACTACAATTAATCAGTTTTTCAGAGTAATTCATATTATCGATTTTTTCTTATCACAACAAAAATTTCCAATGTGCTTTGTATCATCCTCATAAAGCCCATGACTAATATATTAAAAACTGCAATTGTTTGAGATAAAATTCTCAAGAATTAAATCAATATTTTATGGTTAAGCTTTCTGATTAACTTTATCATGTTTAAAACTAAAAATAATTGATACAATACAAATCTAAAAAATAAGCAAACAGACAGTGTTGAGAAACAATCAATAGAATTGGATTACATTACAAGTCAATGAAAGTGAAAATTCAAAATTAGACCATCAGTATAATTTTTATTTTATATGCTAATAATAAATCTCAATATCATTTGTTTTCTTCTAAAAATAAAAAAATAATGTTTGCATCTAAATAACTGAATAATAAATTTATATAAAAATGAAAAACATATATAAAAGTGTAATTCTCATTATATGCCCAATTTTAATGTCTTATACAATTATCTCAACAATGTCAGAGAAGACAATTTTGGAATTTAGGTATGATTTATTTCTTACATAAAATGTAATTAACCAATTTAAAGACCTTGACTTTTGCTACAGAACTGATTATCTGTAAAATTATTTTTTTAAATTATTTAATTTATATACCGAGTTTTTAAATATAAAAATCATTTTTAGTTTGGTATAACATGAAGGGAGGCTAGAAGTTATATATCTCCTTTTCTAGTACACCTCATATGTGCAGGAAAAAGTTGTAAGTTACATAATTATTCATTTTTTAAAATGAATCATAATAGAACAAAATACATGTACTATCACTTGATTTTTTAACGTTTTACATGCTATGAAATGATAAGTTTTGTGTAAAAAAATGCAAAATGATTTTAATTATAACAAAAAAATTAAATTATATTTTAGTTATGTTTATAAATTGTAATAATGATTGGGTTTTTAAAACATATAAATACAACTATTTGGGAATTTCCAAGATGCTATGAGGATTAAAAAAAATTGAACTTTGTACTAAATGTTTCTCTGTTTATTAAGAGATCAGGTATTAATATTTCACTTTTCGACGCCCCAAAAACAAAATTTAAAAACAGCAAGATTATTAAAAATGTTATTGATTAAAAAAATTCTTACCTTGTTAATCTGGCTTGAAAGCTATTTACATCACAGATACCAGAGTTTTGTAAAGCAGGCTGACTACTAATGGCAGTTTTCCATCCCCTATCAAGGAATGATTTAGCAATAAAAAAATCTTCAGCTAAATAACAGCCAAAAGTTTTTAAACCACCCTGTTCTTCAAGAACTGGCTTTCTCATTAAAGTAGACATTCCAGTGTGACAGTTTACCCTTAAAAAATCTGCTCCTAGATACATTCTTGACTGTGCTGTTCCAAAATATATCTATAAAAAAAGTTTTTATTAATAAACTGAAATATGTTCAAAATCTTGAGAAAGTACATACCTTTTCCAAAATTGCTGCAAATCCAATTCTATCTGAAGTAAATGGCATTTGATGTACAATGCCAGTTTTTTCAGTCATATGCTCTACCATATCTAACAATGTATCTTCTTTCACTAAAATAATTTAACTCGTTAATTACAAGTACATAAAAATTCTAATAGTTTTACTTACTTCTTATTCCACTATCTGATATGAGAATTAAGTCATAATTACTAGCCTCATATGCTGTGTTCATATTATTAATCTTTGGATTTACACCTACAGTTGAGCCGCCAAGAAACACCCTAGCTTGGATTTTGGGGTATTTTTCTAACAATGCATTTACTACATCTATCGCTGGATCTTTTTCATCTTCCACACAAAAAAGAATTTCGTACTAAAAAAATAAAAGTAAGAAATAGGAAACAATATAATTTATTGTACTTACCATAGGATAGGTCATAGTGAAAAACGTTTCTAAATTTGAAACCAAATGAGGATCTGTACCCATAAGTGGTTTCAGTATAGATACCCCTGGGTACGGTTCATCTGTGCTTAAAGGTTTAACCTTTCTATGCAGTCTATATTTACTGCAAAAAATAGTACTATTTAATACATTTAAACTAGTAAAAATGATTTGAAGCTAATAATTGAGGTTATGTATTAAAGATTTCTTACCCGTAAAATAATGCTATCAAATGAACTACCCATATTCCACACCAAAATATGAAAAAAAATATGGCGAATCCATATAAAGTGTAAATCATTGGGTACTGCAGCCTTAAAACTAATAAACTCAACATTCAACATCCCTATCTAAATACATTCATGTCTCCTATTCACAACTGTCACCAGTACACTAAACAAAAAAATAAGACAGTAGACAGAGGAGGAAATACTTAAATGCAGATAACGTTGTTGCCAGATGTAGCGAGAATTACATAAATACATGATGTGAAAAAGTAGAAAAGGATAAAAATTCATAATAAATTTCAATAAAAAAATTAAATAATTTTTCAAATTCAGAATTGCCACAGAAGCTGTGCTTAGTTTCGGTAGAAATGTTCGGGATTTTTCGGTAGAATGCGAACATTTTTCGATAAATTTAAAATTTATTAAGTAGTCTATTTCATATTGTATTCCAATAAATAAAGTTTTATAAACATTAAAAATGTATTCATTGCAGTAAATCGTTAGTCATCCAAAAAGAGAAGAAACAAACAAAAATTAAACGAAATTATCTTAAAAAATATAAACAATTAAATATACTGTAATTAAATAAAATAAGTAATTCAAAAGAACTTAAAACTAACAAAACAACATACTTTTTGAAAAGTTTTCTATTTCCTTTTCCCCATCATTAAAAAATGTCTTTATACTATTACCCCATTGCAGTTATATCAAATAAATCATAATAATTTTTAAGTTTACATGTCTTGGGGTATGCGGCACATATTCAAAGTAAAAAGCAGTGTTGCCAATATGATTGTAAATGCTTACATTTGTAAGCATTTAAAACTTTGTGGAACAAAAGTGGAAGCTTTGTTCGACTCAATTTATGAGGAATTTGTGAGGATTCAGTATTTTTAGACCAATTTATCAAAATAGTTAAATTTATATGCCTAGGCCGCGAAATAACTTTTTAGAGGAACGAACGAAAGAAAAGTTATGGCCTTATGAGGTTGCTAGAAAGTTTCGCGGCCAATCGATAAAATTATTAAATTAGATAATTGCAAATAAATATAGTATTGCTTTGAAATCAACAACAGTTCAATTTAATTAACAAAATCACAGCTGCTATGGAAATGACAGTGTTTGAATATACAAAATATTTTGACAGTTCTTGACAAAACGCAATAAATATGTCTGACGTACATTGATATAGTGATATTTCAGTATCTTGTTGCTTCAACTTCTGGGGTAAATATAAGTAATAATACAATAAACTGTGTACAATTAATGTTAATATTTATTATATAAGTATATATTTGTAAAAAATTATTGCTGTTCAATCTAAAATAATGACCTTATTCGTATTGTAAGAAATATCAAATTTGAAGTGACGTTTGGTTTGGCGGCCGTTGCTATATGTACGGCCGCTAAATTCAATTCCTGCGTGTGGAGAACACGAAATACTCAAATCGCATACGATTACACGAAACAATTTTGGTAATTATGGCACTGTGAATGTGTATACAACAATAAAACTAAATAGGTAGAAAAGGGTTATTAATATTTTTTCAAACATTTTTATGAACTATTGTTTATTATATTTTGTTTTATAACCTTTAAGCTTATAAAAAACTTGTTGCAAATAATTCTTTTAATTTGTTATAGCTTTGATCTGTAAATTAATTAAACTTAAAATTAAGAGAACCAAAGTTAATTTTTAAATACCTAACAATGGCAATAAAATAAACTATAAACTAAGATAAATATATAATGTAAAATTTATCAAACAAAGTTAAAACAACGACGCGTTATGAAAAAAGAACTAAAAGTTAAAAAAAATAAAATAAATGGTCTATATTTTAATTATTTTGGCAACGACAAAAATTTTACCAAATTTTCATGTGTTGCGTTTTGCGGTATTTTTTGTGGCGGCGGTTGATAATTGACGGCTTGTCGGTACTTTTATTTGAGTTAGACCACAATAAAGTGATTATGTGATTAGATTATATAGACTATATACCGACTTTTGGTAGCAGTTAATTGCATTTTAAAATTAAAATTCCTATCACTATTTAGAACTAATATTGACAAATTCGCCATTGGAAAAGTTCGTTACATAGAGAAAGTATAAAGTTCGTTATAACTAACTCACTGGAGATTTTCGTAACAAAATTAATAAAAACTACAAGTACTGGCAAGATGGGTTAGAATGGCAACATTGTTCCATTTTGCTTCTTTTACGCGCCAATTACAAATGTATGTAGAAACCTAGACGAGGAGACGTCGACAGTTAAAACTGAAAATTATGTTTATGTGACGCTTAGGCATCGGATTGTTAACTTGTTTCACTGAAATATAATTCATGTCGGGTTCAATTGAGTAAATCTTTTATTTTTTTTAAAATGAAAAAAAAAAAACAAGATTTACACTTCTCAATGCAAACCGACACTATATTGGCGAATCGTGAGAAGTGATATGCTTTCATCCGCGTAATAGTGCAAACAATTTTTTAATCTCCATGACAACCACATATCAAATCTAATTGCTTTAAAATATTATTTGTTGCACTGTTAGGGCGGGGCTCCACCAAACTGGGCTAGCCCAGTGGCACTTGCAGCCTTTTCGCTGGCATAAAATACGGAATTAAATTCGACTCCAAGAAACTGGGCAGGCATTTTAAATGTGTCAGTTTGAATTGTCTCTAGTGTTCCATTACTTTCATTTCGGAATAGGTAAAATTCTATCAATAATATAAGACCTGTTTTTCAGTCCCGGTAGAAATATGGTTCCGTATTCGAATCATGGCTATCCATTTTAAAGTCAGTTGAATATCCACTGTAAGTTATTGTCTATATAAAACAAAAAAAAATAACGCACCAGTAAACTGATTTTGAAAAGAAAGAAGAAATTCCTTTATCTTTACAGACATTTGGGCGCTACTATCAAAGTTATGCCGGCGGTTGCAAGGGACGAATTACTGTAATTTTTACTCCGGCTAAAACAGAGGCGGCACATGCCGCCGGGCTAGTATAAAGTTTGGTGGGGCCCCGCCTTTACATACGTTCAAAATTATTCCGTTAGGAGGCTTTACAGGCTCCAATACTTTACTGAAATAAGTATATTCCACTGGAATAAGTTGAGAAATGTCAATATACCTCAAATAAACATAATTTTTAATTTTAACTGAAGGTTCACTGTCGAATATAGCGTCTCTTATAACCGAATATTACGTCTCTCATAACCCACTTGCCTACCAGAGATATGGCAAACATCCTATCTATTATTAGTTCTTTTACTAGAGTATATGCAACCTTGCGTACAAGCATAGAGAGGTCCGAGCATTATTTGATTGTAATGTTTTGGAAGCTAAACATTATTTAATCGAAAAAAAACTACATTTTATTCTTAAACAATCAATAAAATAATTAAACGTATATATCTACTGAAAAACAATTTTAAAAGCAAGAAAGTTTTTCCAGTTCTTTTTCTTCCGATATAAAATTACATTGAAATCCTGTCTGTTCAGATTTTTAACTCAGTTGGGCGGTGCTAAATAGTATGATAAAGATAGACCCTAGATAGATGACTCAGACTCATTTGCCGATAAAGTAAATTCATTAATTTATACGGATGATGATTGCTGATACATGGTAATCGCAAGCACACCAACGACATCCGACAAAAAAATGTACTCATATCATTATGAATAAACATGCCTAGAGATCGTTCAAAATCCAAAGTCAGTGTCAGTTGAAACGGTTAAAAAATGTTCAGCACGTGAATCTATGAC
Source organism: Neocrepidodera transversa (assembly GCA_963243735.1). Classification (NCBI taxonomy): domain Eukaryota; kingdom Metazoa; phylum Arthropoda; class Insecta; order Coleoptera; family Chrysomelidae; genus Neocrepidodera; species Neocrepidodera transversa. The sequence goes on from OY725339.1 coordinate 8,115,509, forward strand.
ACGGAACGATTATTAATTTTTACCTCTCCGCCCTTCAGATAAGAGAGGTATAGTAATCATGCTAAAAATTGGGTAGTGAGTTTTTAATGAATAAACACGTTTTAAGGTCCCTAGAATACGATTTTGATATTTTCCCGATGATGTCTGTGTGTTAGGATGGATGTTGTAGTAACGATAACTCAAAAACTACTAAATAAAAAAATTTGAAATTTTGCATACAGGATTCTGATACCCTAGATTAGATTTTGGTGCCAATCGGACAACCGGAAGTGGCAGTTGCTGAGTGATGACGCCATATACTATACAAAACGGCAATAAAGTTTTACACATATATTTTGTATACACTATAGTTTATTTTCATCATTAAAATTTTCTAAACTTTTGCCATTGTTGCCAGATTTACAAAAAATAATTCTTTTTCATACTTTTTTGTGTTAACCTGTAAATTTTGATTAAAAAATGACGAGAGGTCATGTGCTGGCCACATCAGATTTTTACACCAGTAATTGTGAATTTTACCAAAGGGATGTGCTTTATTTTGAACACACTTCGTAAATAGGGTTAAATACAGGGTTGCCACATTTGGCTTGTTACAATACGAGACACCCGACCCGACATCCTTTTAGTACTGTCACAGACACCAATGGACGGGTCTCTGCTGCTGGACAAGTAAAAAATGTGATATATTTTATGATTACTCATTTTTCGACCACTTCAAATCGAAAGATTTGTAGAAAGAAAAAAAAAGAGAAATTTTCGGGAGTTTTAAATTCACATTGGTAGAAAAAGCTACATCTATATCATACTAAACACTTAATGTAAAAAAATAATATTATTTATTAATATAAATAAACTGATTGTACTTACTACCTATATACACATTGTTAATATTTATTTAGTTTTTCATTGAATATTTTATTACTACACATAGATTAATTGTTGATGGTTTACAAAGAACTTTATAACAGCCAATTTTAAATTTAATACCTCAAATGTGTAATTTTGGTAATTTTCTGTTTGAAAATGTATTTTCTTGTTTCTTTTTATCTGTTTTGGTAATTATTTCTTGATGACGTTTTTGATTTAGAATTTTTATTTGGCAATTCATATATTATCGTTTTTTATTTTTTTTTTTTTTCGTAATTTATGCTTCAATTATTACTTACCTATCCATGGAATAAATCTATAAAAAGTGTCACTATTTATACAGTATATATGAAAATAATAATAACTTTTTATCCACGACCTTCCTTAAAAATTAGCATTTTTACACTTCCTCCAGTATGTAAAGATACGCTTTATACACAATTTTAAACAGTGCAAAAACGACCAATGAATTTTAAATGGGAGTTTGATTATAACACTAAAATGAACAATGCAGTTTAAATGGGCTTTTGATTATAACATTCTTTTTTAAGCTAGTTGCCTTTTACAATAGTCATTTGTTTAACTTTTACCGTAATTTAGTTTTGTTAGTAGACATGATCAATTGTGCTAGACTAGGTTATCTATAAAAGAAGGAACAACGCGTGATAAAATGGATTAATTAAGCTATTTAATTAGTGAAAAACATCAAAAAATAAAAGAAAAGCACGTAATAAATGGGGTAATTATATAAACTAGTCGATCAATAATAAATCATAAAAAAGCTAGTCTTCGAGACGTCATTGTTTATCCAATGTTGTCTGTGTATTGTAGAGTACTTTTCCATCTACGAATTACAAAATTTTAAAGAGAAGTCGTAGATACAATTTTGTATGATACACGTGCGTGAACATGTTTTTGCGCATACACATGCCTTAAAATACAAGTGAGCAAAAACATTATTTTACGCACTTGTATCATAAATAACTATTATGTCAACACCCATTTCTATAAGAACCCCAGTCAATTTTTAAATAAGACTCCTTTATTCTCCTTGTTTTATAATTTGCTATTATTGATTTACATGCTTTCTCCTATTTATAGCTATAGCCAAAACTAGTCAAAGCCTACTTTTTAATATTTATTAGATTCATGTGCAATTTGATTTTAAGTTTTAATTTCAATTCTAAATTACCAGTTTGATTTAATTTTTGTATAATTTATATAGGATAGTTTTAATAGGAAAGGATGCTTATAATAAATATATGAATTAATTTTTGTTTATTTAATTTTTTATTATTATAGTAATTTAACAACATTGTCAAAATTATCCAGATCTGACTAGAATAATTTATTTAAAAATAATAAATAAAACTATTAAATGGCAGAAACAAAGAGTATTGACTAGTAATTATTCACATATTTGATAATAAATTACAAGAATTTGACATCACACTAAATTTAAAAAGGCATTATTCTGTCTAATACATTTAATACTTAAGATTTAGTTTATATTAATTACTAAAATAAAATATTGAGATTGAGCAAATTACTATAAATAATTTAAAATAAAAACAGGTACGAGATATATTATGATCTTTGATCAAATTTAAAAATAAATATCAAATATGTCTTTTTTTTTAAATTAAGTATATATTTAATGTTTTAAATTTCAAATTAGTAATTTTTATCTTAAAGATAATAACTTATGTGACTAGGATTTAACAACCATTTAGTTAAAAAACTTAACAATCCATGAAAACGTAAGTTAATATTAAGTCAATAATAAAATGTAAGGTTCCTTGAACAAAAACCTTAAAATTGTCAATATATATTTTTATGTTTAAGAATATTGCTTTTAGCCAAAAATTTCTTATATACCCAAAATTTTGTGTTTAGATATGAGAATAATTGTGCAATCATTTTAATATATTTAAATTAAGTACTCTAAGGTATTTGTCAACAAAAACATTAAATACAATAGTACCAAATAAAATTATCACAATTATTTTGGTATAAACCCAAATAAAACAAAAACAACCTGAATAAAGCATTTTAACAACAATAACCACTTTTGCTATAAATAATTAGAGAGCAGTAGAACTCTGAGGAAACAATAAATAAAAGGAACATATTTAACTAGGTGCTTTCATTTCTTGCTTAATGCAAGTCTTAAAAGCTTCCCATCCTTCATTTTTGGCGTATGACTGAAAAAGTATGAGAAAACATATTAGTACTTAGGTAAAAATATTCTTTTAAGCTTTACATATAAATGAATATATGTGAAATATTAAAAATAAAATTACTCTTTTAAGATCAAAAAAATAAATAATTGGCTATCACTAAAAAGATTATAAATATTTTTTGGCTATTTCCATTAATTTTTGCAGTATTAAAAAGATTTCACAGATCAGCATTAAGAAAGCTAATATTAATTAGACAAAGTATCTATTTTGAGATGGATTTAACAAGTCCTCTGACGAGCTTGCTTCTGAGGTCATAATAATTAAATTTAATCCTTACCTTAAAGCCACGGTGAAGGCGATCTTTCATTATAGCAATGAATTCCCTGTAACTTAAAAGACCATCTCCATCATCATCAAAAATGGCGAACACTGTATGTACCAAATGTTGGCTTAAATTGGTACCCGTACAGATTTTAACAGCTCTATGAAATTCATCTAGAGTAAAAAAATACCAGTTTGAAATTTCTGCAAAAGTAAATAAATTAAATTAAACATACCCTTTGAAATGGGATGATCTGCCAGTGTATACATTCTCATAGCAATAGTAAAATCTTCCAAATTATTTAGAAACTGACAGAAAACATGAAATTCCTCAAATGTAATCCCTTTTGTATCTTTAATTCGATCTAACAATCTGTCTAGATACATATCATACGCGTCAGTATCCAAGTAGGTATATCTTAATAGAATTTTAGCAAAATCTATTTCAGAAATAGTTGGAAGCCCTTTTGAAAATTCGTTGAATTCTAACTCTAGCACTTCCGTCTGTAAATGCAACATGAACTTTCTAAAACTCTCAAAATTCAGATCTGTGTTGCCTTTGGGACCAAAGAAATGTACTATGAGGGTTGTATCAACAATGTGTTTTCTTTGAAGACCCTGTTCATCATCTACATACTGTTCTTGAATGGAATTTTTATCTTCTACTATGTCACTATTCATGCCCCTCTTGCCTTTCCAAGCATGGCTAAATATTTTCTCCATCTATATTACAGAAAAATAAATATTTAAATTTTTATTTTATTATCTTAAAGGCCCAAAAGGGGATTTGTTGGCTAGACTCTAACTAAACTGCTCTAAAATAAAATAATAAAAAAAAATTTAAATCAAATGTTTATATGCAATTTAAAATACATAGTACATAATTTTCAATTGAAGTTGTTAAAACTGACTAATACCATCATTAATAAGATTTCTTCAAAATATATGAACAAGGAAAATTTAACATTTATAAATGATATACTAGTTCTTTTAAACGTGAATTATATTTATACAAATTGTAACTTTTACCAGTTTACTTACAGACTAGCCATTTAGAAAATATGCTTTTCATTGGCTTTAGATTTTAGTGAACATATTTTTTGGTTATTTGTGCCTAAAAAAAAAACACGCAAAAACACATTCAAGGCTCAATAAGAGAGACAGACATCAATAAAAAAGCTGTAGTTGTTTTAACATATTTCATGGCTTTGCCACAAGTGCAGCTATATCCAAATTATACATCATAAGAGAACTTTTTAATATTTGTTGATCTTTGAAGATTAACGTTAATTTTTTTACGAAATATAAAAATATACCTTGATTAATTCTTGTTAATAAAAGTATCAAGCAATTGCTGTAAGCATTATAGTGGTAATAAAACTTTAGAAATATTTATAAAATTTGGCCATACCTCAAAATTGAAATAAATATTGGCAAAAAGTTATATTTATACATTCTGGTTAACATAAAAGCAATTTATAAAATGTTTTTACACTAAACACATAAAAATCGTAAAGCTGATAGCTCTTGTAGAATTTTTACGTAGCCTGAACTTACTGGTTCATCATCTTCATATTTTTTGCCTGCCAATGCTAGTCTTATCTGCTCGGGTAATGTAATGATTATTAAGAAGTAATATTTCAAGGAAAATAATAGACAGGGTGTCCCAATGAAGAATTAAAAAAATTTTCTCTTTAAAAAATTAGTTTTGTTGGGACACAATGTACTCATATATTAAAATTTATACATACCACTAGAAATTCATTTTTGTCCACTCTTTGATTACCATCTGTGTCAAACATATTAAATGCTATTCTAAAACCAGATTGGGGCTCTATAAAAACCTTATTAGCATATTCAATAAATATTTGTTTTGTAAGACTTACTTGTCAATATTGATAGAAGGAATAAATACTCAGTATATGAGATAATACCTAGAAAATACTAATCATTATACAATAAACATAATTTCAATTTTGTACCTTTATTTCTAAGATCTCGAAATAACCTTGGTGAGCCATGACTCAATGGTGGTGTAGCATCCTTAATCTTTTCCAGTTCTTTTTGATTTAAAATTTTTCTTTTTAGCCTAGCTGTAAATATTTTCGTTATGCTAAATTGATTTGTTTCAGAATTTTTATCATTTTATTAACTTTAATTCTTTATTATTAGATTTTAAACAATAATAGATTTTTAACATCAATAATATAATCTAGTCAGTTTTAATATAAAAATAATAATTCACTCTTACGTCTTGGTTCTGCTTCAATTACAGATTCTAGAAAATCTTGTGGAGTCATATATAACTGACCATCATATTCTACAGAAGCAAATCTTATGAACCTCTTCTCTCTAGATGTTAATTTAACAACCTTCACATCATCATCCTAAAACAAAGTTTAATAATCATTTGTAATAAATTTAATGAAACCAGTATTTACTTACTTTTGACTGTGCGGCATAAACTTTTGGAAGTGATTTAATTTTATAAGCTATGAGTAATGTGGTGGTTCCACCCAGGATATAAATAATCGGTAAATACTGTCTCTCCACTGATCTTGTACGTATTTTACTTACATTTCTAAGCGTTGTGCTGTTTAATTTAGTGAAACAATTTCGAAATAATTTAGTTGCAGCCATAATGCTTTATTTATCAAATTTGTTATCAAGTATCCGTTAGTATTAAATTTCAAGGACTAGTTCGTAATACTCATAAAATTTTTTGGCAACATTACAAATGTAACATTGAGGTTAAATACATATATATATAAATTTAAATCTTGACAGTTGACACAAATTGATTAGGAAAGCGTTCGGATTTATAGGTGGAGTTATCAGGAGACAAATATTCCATATTAAGTATTTTCCAGATATATGAGTAGATGTAGCATCAGGGAAAGATGTTGTATCCAACATAAACCTTAAATGTTTACATTAGTACTAGTGACCCGGACCGAACACGAGACGGTCAATCCATTACGGCACGCGAAACGGTATTTATATTTATTTCATTAAAAGAAGTCTTGACTATCTAGATCTGTTATAAAAATTCATTGTCACTTAAAGTTGGGTACAAAAAATTAACAAAAATTAAAAAATGTTTTTTATACTTCAATTTCGAAATATTACTATGCTCCTGAGCCAACGACGCTAATGCATTTTTATGAGTCCAAATCTAAACAAACGGTGCTTTTCGAGTCGAGATGTTGTAAACGTAGGCTTTACATTGAATACCTTCTAAACGAATCCAATCGCTATGGTATTTTCTAAATATTTGGAATAAATATGAAACAAAAAAAAACTACTATTCAAAACAAACCGGGGTTAATTATCAATAAAAAATTGAATTTAGTTTTTTATTTATTTCGTAAAACAAAATTATTTGCATGAAGTATTTGTCTCTCAATATGGAATATTTGTCCCTAAAGCCGCTCCTGACAAAGCTACGCTATCAATGAGTGCATATCGCTTCTCACGATTAGCCAATAGCCTTGTCTGAATTATTCAGACAACGCCAATAGGTAGCTTAGAAATATTTTGCATTTTTTTATATACGTTTATTTGATGCTAAATGCTTATTTTGCCAAGCTGCTTTTTAATTATTGTTCCGAGGATAATAGGAATTATCTAAGATAATTCCTTATTTTCAATTTTTGTCACATTATAATCTGGGTACACTTGGCAACGTGGGTACGTACTAGGCGATATATCGTGTCCGTGTCAACACGCCTAAAAGAAATACAGACTAAAGATCTTTGATTCTATGTTAATAATAAAAAAATTACTAAATTTTCAATATACAATATAAATTTCTAAATTAGAAATATTCTCTCATATACAAATTTAAATTTCTCTGAACAGTTTTTGAATGCAACCGGAAAATATTTTTTAAGTTGGTATCACTTAATTTCGTAGCCGATTACTACGAACTTCGTTCAACACCGAACTTTTCCGTACTTTTATTCGAGATTTTATAGTCGGCGTCACGTATTATCGCCATTTTAAGTTTGGTTGGGTGCGTGGTGTGTTTGGTATAAAGAAATATAATTTTTAGATAAATTGTATTATTTATAAAAAATAACAATAATGGAAGCTGAAAACAAACCAGACCCAGCTGGTATTAAGGTAGAATCCACCGCAAGCGATACAACTGTTGTACAAGAGAAGCAACAGCAGCAACAACAGCCGCAAAATAATTTTAATCGAGACAATCGCGGCGGAGGCGGTGGTGGTGATCGCCGAGGCGGAGGTCCTGGTGAAAGATTTGGACGAGGTGGAAGATTTGGCGGCCCACGAGGAGGTCCAGGTGGCGTAAGTACCATTTCTATTTTAATTATTTTACAAACTTCCTTATATGAATTTTCCTTCTAACAAAGCCAATATGGCAGCATAACTGTAAACGATATTCTAATTAAACTCGGGTCAAAAAACTTTTGATGTAGCTTGTTCTTTACTATTCCCATTTTTCCCATTACCGAAATAAACTTGAATTAATATCAATTTTTTTTCTAAACCACATTTTTGGTGTAGGCTTGTTTGTGTTTATAAATATTTTATTATCGTTTTTTCATTAATTTATGGGTACATTCGCAACTTCATCAGATTATTTTGATAAAAGCCCATTTAAACAAAGTTAACCAACTTCCACTTTTTCTAAATTCTGTTGTGCTTGCCGGTTTTTTTTTTATAAATGGGTTTTGAAGCAATTTATTTTTTAATTACACTAAATGATCACAAAAGAATGCTCTTGCTGTAGATCCAATGTTCTTATCGGTTTTGTCTGAATGTGCATTAACTAAGCTGTTAATTTATATGTAAAATATTTAAGATAATTTTGACAATAAATACCAATTATTCTTGTAGTCACGGATTTCCTATTACTATTCCTATATACTGGGATTATGTATATAATAATTCATTTCTATTTTGGGCAATTTTCTTGTTTATTTTTTTCATTATTTTTTGTTTAATATCAATTCTTTTGAGATCAAAAATACATGTTAAATATTTTCCTTTAGAACCAGCATCAGAGAGGTGACGGGAGAAATTTCGAAAACAGAAGAGGTCGTGGTGGTGGCTTTGGTGGTAACCGTGGACCTAGACCAGATCAAGATGGTCATGAAGGGCAAGATGGACAGGAAGGTGGTCATCAGGGCCGCGGGCGTCAAGATGGTAGAGATAGCCGAGGAGAAGGTAGAGACAATCACCGTGGAGGTATGAGACCCATGAGAGGACCAGATGATAAATTTATGGATAGAATGCAGCAATTATCGGGTCCTACCTTTGATCTCCCACCAGTTGATTTATCAGAAAAGAAATTTAATGGTAGAAACAGATTGTATATAGGAAACATTGGATCAGAAGTAACTGATGAAGAATTGACTGATTTGTTCAAAGCCTTTGGTGAAACCTCAGAAGTTTTTGTCAATAAGGATAAGAACTTTGGTTTCATTAAATTGGACTACCACTGCAATGCTGAGAAAGCTAAGAGAGAACTTGATGGTACTATTTTGAAGTCTAGAAACTTGAAAATTAGATTTGCTCCAAATTCTGCTACAATTAAAGTCAAGAATCTTACTGGTTATGTTACCAATGAATTGCTGCACTATGCTTTCTCTGTGTTTGGAGAGGTATATTATTTTTTTCTTATCGTAGTTTATTGAATGTAACATTTTTACTTTTCTATATTCTAAATATACTTTTTTACAGATTGAAAGAGCTATAGTTTGTGTAGATGAGAGAGGCAAGCCTACAGGTGAAGCTGTAATTGATTTTGCTAGAAAAGGTTCTGCCCTTCATGCTATCCGTAAATGTTCAGAAGGTTGTTTCTTCCTCACTGGATCACTTAGGCCAAGTGTAGTTGAATCTTTTGAACTAGTTGATGATAATGATGGCTATCCTGAGAAAAACGTTAACAGAAAGAATCCAGAATATCTAAAAGAACGGGAGCAAGGTCCAAGATTTGCCACCATTGGCTCATTTGAAAATGAGTATGGTATGAGATGGAAACAACTCTATGACCTTCATAACCAGAAGGAAGATGCCCTCAAAAAGGAACTTGAATTGGAGAAAGAAAAACTTGAAGCACAAATGGAATATGCAAAATACGAACATGAAACTGAAATGCTAAGAGAACAACTCAGGTCTAGAGAAATGGATAAGGAAAGACAGAAACGTGAATGGGAAATGAAGCAAAGACAAGTTGAAGAAGAAAGATCGAGGACTGAGGAACAAATGAGAAGGACACAGGAGGATATGGAGTCAAGAATTATGGCACAACAAGAAGAATTAAGGAGGAGGCAACAAGAAAATAATCTCTTTATGCAAGCCCACAATTTGGACTCTATGCTCGACCAACAAGAGCAAGCTTATGATGCACCCACCAGTTACAACCAAGGTAAATTACTTTTTTTATCATTTGTTCATGTTTGTATTTTATACTTTTATTGTTTGATTTAATTTTTTTTTTCTTATAGGTGGTGCTGGTGGTGGTGGAGGTGGTAGTGTAAGTGGTGGCACTGGTGCTGTTCAGGAAGACAATGGAATCATGGTAAGTGTTTTCAATTTTGTGTTTAAAATTGTTTTTGCAGATAAAGGGTGTAAAATTGAAACTTTTCTATCCAAATTGTTTTAAGTAATATATTTGGGCACAATAGTTAATAGCAAAAACATTTATTAATTAAAATTGTCAACCCAATGTAAGCTTGATTAATTCCAACCGTCAGAGTATATATCTGATAAATGTTCTTGCTAGTGACATCTTGGATTCTTAGATAAATCAAATCAGCATAAAAATAAAAATTTCTACAAAGTTAAAAGTAAATAGAGTTTACTGTTAAATAAGAATTTTTATGCCACCATATACAGAAGACTGAATTATTCTACTTATGCATTATCAGAGTCACTCTGAAGAGGCCATGCAACATAAAATTAAAAATGTCCTACATATTTTTTCTTCGTGTTTATGTGCGTATATGTACTATGGGTAATACATTTCCTATATAAATTTTTAATGTTTTTTTAAATAAAAATATTTTATGAAAAAGAAAAGAAGTACGTTATATTTTACTTGATATCTGTAAAACCATAAAAGTTGACATTATTTGTAGAAATTGTTTAAAAAAATAAAAAAAAAACCCTGAAAATTTTAAATATGGCTTTAGTTTTCAGTTACTATTACTAACAAGTATGTGTCTCAAGTGAAAGTATCCAATAAGATTTATATTATAAAGATCCAAATATGCTTCAGTTTGGTGTTTACTATAGTAAAAAAAAAATATATTAATAAATTATAAAATAATATACAGTCGTCGCCAGATACTTGTTTAACAGAGGCGATATTTCGTGCAGACAAAAATGCCCACTTCTACATTACATTCTATTCAACCAATTTTTGCTTTTAATGGATTAAAATTCAAATACTACGACAATTGTCTCAAAATATTTTGGGAAAAGGAACTAGTCAATTGCACATTTACTCAAATGAAAATCGAACATTTTGTGCCCAGCACCGGATTTTATATTATTTAATATTTCTTAGGAATAGGAACCTTATTTTAATTCGTCTGATTAAATTATTATAAAAAATGGATAAGAAATAAAATGAATAAAATTAATGTCACTTAATTCACTATCATTATTTAAATTTATAATTATTTGATTAACTTCATTGAGCAAATAAATTGAGTTGAGGTTGAAAATATGTCTAGTAAGTAAATAATTCCTAACAGCCAGAAAAAATTTTATAATTATTTTATTTCTTTTACATTAAATTTAATTTTTTTTAAATGTTCATATGAACATCTTAGAGAATCCCTGTTCAATTTAACTTTGGTCACTAAAATATAAATTATGCTACAACGTGCGCCTACTGTTAGTATACCTCAGTTTATGTATATTGAAAAAAGAAACATTGTCAAATTAATGAATAACAAATGGGTCAGTCAATATTTCTGTGAATTTTTAAAGACTAAGTTAGAATATTCTAGAAATTTTTTGGTTTACAGGCATAAGTTAATTAAATACCCACAGGCATAGTATTAGTAAATATTTAACATTTATGTGTTGTCTTGGATACTTTGATTGTGGTATGAGGAACTTAAAAATTATTGGTGTATTCCACCTACTAGCCAAGTTATATGGAGACGACTGTATGTTCTTATAAATACTAATAATCAGTATTGCTCATACTTAAAAACTTGTTTGTTTTAATTGTTTGCCACTTCAATTGAATTAAGACGTTTTTTATGACATACCATTTATAGTCTTCAAATTTAATTAAGAATGGTTTATCTCCATTTCATGAGTTTAAATATTTAATTTTTCTAAATTGAACATACAAAATAGAAATATGGTCCAATAAACTTTTTATGACTAAATGAGAATCAAATGAATGTAATGTTTTTGTGATAAAAAATATATTTGTTATTGTACCATACTAGTTCTGAAAACAGATTAATTTAAATCTAAATTTAAATAATCATTTAGCAAGCTTTTTTAGTTTATACAATTCTTTTTATATATTTTGTTTTACAATAAAAATACTAATTATTATTTGAAAATATGAAATCGGAAATTAAACTTGATAATAATCATTTAGCCAAATCAATAATCGATTTTTATTGTGTTTATATTCTCTAATGGACTTCATTATTTAAAATAATTTATCACTGACTTTAGTGCGTATGATGATTAATTCCTTAAAAAAAGTTATCTATTTTACATTCTTGGAGCCCTTTTAGACATCAAGGAAAATCAAGCTTATATTTTAAGTGAGTGTGGTTAATAAAATATAAATATTAAGTACAAACATAGTAATGTTATGTAGAATTGTGATTATATTATACATTAATCTTCATACATTTTATAAAACCTTTAGAAAATATTTATTAAAGCGGTATAATATGAATCTTAAATATATACTAGAATATTAATAAATGTGTTTTAAAATTCTTTATCTGTTACTTGAAAACCAAGATTTTTAATAAATAACAAGTTCAAATGTATATATAAATATTTTTATTGTAAGAAATTAACAAATATTTAAAATAAGACATATTTTAATATGCATCTGTTTGAGACAAATTATTAATTGCGTAATGTATATAAATAATATTTGGCTTTTAACACAAATATTTTGAATTTATGTGAGGGGCAAAAGCCGGATTATTCATTTTTCCATTGGTTTTTTAATGAGAATTGGATGAAAATTATTAAAAAGCTGACCAAGTTAAAATAATTGGAATTTGGTAGTCTACAAAAAATGTGAGTCCTCAGTAGTTGTTCATACTTCATCTAGTACTGAAGATTATTAAGAAGGTTGGGTTTGGTCATTTGGAAATTAAGAATATATTCGCAAATACATCTACTTTTTATATGTGTCTACTTATATTTTCCCCTATTTTAACTGCCTAGAACTTCTAAATGGTTCAGGATAGCAATATGCGATTTTTACTGAAATGTTTTATTTTAGTACAAGTTTTGTTTGGCGGATTTTTGACAATTTTTTTGTTGAATTTTTTATGGAACACCCAGTATATTTTTGTACTTTGAAAGAACTGGCTTTCATCTATCCAGCGGTGCAAGATTTTTCAAAATCGTTTGGAAAATATTTTTTCCTAATTGTTTAATTATAGCCATATTATCGAAATCGATAAAACAATCCAGTGAATATTTCTATCCAGAACCGTTTAGAAGTTATGGATAGTTAAAAAGGGGGAAATATAAGTGGACACCTGGTATATTACACTCTAAAGCCAACAATTACGTATTTGACCAGTTATACTGCATTCCACTTTTTAAAAAATTTCTATTCTGTATAATAGTCGTTTCATTCATATTTATTTAGCTGCAATATGGAGGTTTGATGTAAAGCGGTCTAGATTAAAAAAAAAAACTCGTGAAGAAATATATTTTCAATCAAAATATTACTATATAAATATTAATAATACGTGCGATGTAACTTCATTATTGAAAAACCATAACTACACCATTTAATTTTGTATGCTTAATTTTTCCCACAGGTGCGAAAGGGCTCTTAAAATTCGCAAAAATAGATTGACTTAAAATTGTGTATAATGGACAATAGATTAAAATTAAATTTATTTAATGCTTTGTATACCATTGCGGTACTATAACATATTCTTATTATTATTATGACCAGGATCCAAAATCGTTCATGAGCTCTTATGAGCGACACAGCAACAACAGGTACGACCGTGACAATTCTCGTAACGCTGGTGGAAATATGGGCAATAGAGGACACTGGGTCAACGATAGCCGTCGTGGTGATGATTTCCCTAATAAAAGGCGTCGTTTCTAAGGCGATCAAAACATCCACAAATGTCCTCCACATATAAACATTCTCTATGCTGGTTGAAATCTTTTAGAAAAATGTTGTGATTGATTATGTAGGATTTTTATACTTTGTAAATATTCAAACCTGACTAAATTCGGGTAACAAACCGAAAAATTTAGGTATAAATTTTATAACCTTGCATTACCCACAAAGTTCACAACGTTAATAAAAGGCAGCAACCACTAGCTTTAGTAATCCAAATTTTGAATATCTGACCATTTACTTAAAATTAGGTAATTGTTTATTTGGATTTTTTGGATAATTTAATTAATAAGTTAGCGTGTTTTTTATTTAAATTAATGTCATTATCGTGTGTGTATGTCGATGAAAAATAGATTACTTACATAAAATATGTAAAAATAAATGTGACACAATTCATTATATAACGAAAATACAAACTTAAATAAGTTAATAAAGGTCTTTTTAGTTGATTGATTAACCTGAAGCTTAGAATTTTCAGTGCCCACAATAGATATTTTTTTGTTTCGACATTGCGAAATTTTTCTTCTCAGGAGTCATATCTACAAAATTATTCTTAAATAAAGCACTATTTTCTCAAAATCATGTTTTATAGATCCATTGCAAAATGTAACGTTTTGTTATACTTTGCAAATATTCTTACTTGCTTTTATTTCTTAATTGAAATTTTAAATTTAATACTGGTTAGGTTATAATTTATCCTTTCATTATATTTTTTTAATCCAAATATTTAATATAATCCTAAAAAAATATCAAGATCAAATTATATATTTTTTTGTATGACTCCAGCTTTCACCTATAAGTTTTTATTTGAATTCAAACTTGCTTTTTTTTTTAAATGGGGCATTGGAACATTTAAACCCTTTCAAAGCATATTTACTAAAAGAAGGTTGCATTAAACCTGTCTTAAAACGAACATCTATCTTAACACTACTTAATAATCTTAACTTGAATTTATAATCATATGGTTAAATTTAATTTTTTAACTTTTTTTTTATTGAAACGCTAAAAGTTGCTACTTATGTTTTTATAGTGGATTTGACAATCAGTAGCATCGAAATACTTATGAATATTACTTTCGAAAATATGCAGTTATACTTTAAATATACTAAAATAAATATCTATAACCGATATAATACTTTCGAAAATATGCAGTTATACTTTAAATATACTAAAATAAATTTCTATTACCAATATATTCTTGAATCTATACCGTTTAAACTAAAATATGCGTGATTACTAAAACTTGCCTCAAGAGAGAAGATTAATAATTACAAAATAAGGAATGGAAAATGGAAAAACAACATCAACTATTGGATATGGATAAATCTTTAATGGAGAACAACCAAGAATATGGATTTACTACAACACTAAAAATTATGGAATTACAACCTATATTTTTACAATGAATTAAGATTTTATGCCGCATTTTACAACTGCTGATATTAAAAGTTACGTAAATAATTAAAATTACTATATGATCTTAACATATCTAACATATAAACATGTTTTAAAAAGTATAAAATGCTACTTATAGAAATATTGTATATAATATCCTGACTTATTAAATATATCTACTGCATACCATTTTGAAATATACTTCACGCTATATATTAATAAAGCGCTATTTTAATTGACACAAATTGCTACATAATATTGGCCTTTATTGAAAATAAATTATTTTTATTAAATATAAAATGATATATGATTATGAATAACTACTTTAAATGATGCATACAATAATGAGTCGAGCTCTTGATTGTCACATACACTTTCCCATTTGCTTTATAAATTCAAGTCTAGAATAAATATAATTGAAGGAATATAAGGCCTCAGAGCAAGTAAGTACGATGAATATAATTTTGCACTTATATAAGTTTTAAGCAATGTTTGATAATTAAAACTAACGTTCTAAAAATCGCTTTGTTTATAACATTCTGTATTCAGTGAAAGCGGGATATTAAGGAAAAGTGTTCAATAAATAGGTAAAGTATTTTTTCGATATTTATGTACAGTTTAAACAGTGCTTTTCAGATATCGCAGTGTTTTGTGATCCAAAATTAAGTGACAAATGGTGGTGAAGATTTTGGCTTCGTCAGAGAAAGAAGAAATGTTCTAATTCTGTAACTGAGATTTGAATTATTTTTATAATTATGTAACAGATTTGAATTATTATTATTATAGTTATTAAGAGTTTTCTCTATTTTGTATAAATAAATTAACACAAATACAATTATTGTTTATTTTTTACCTCTTCCATTTTAACTTTATTCAGTCCATAGTTCATTTTTTGAATTATCAGTCCTGTCCAAATCAATATTTTTAAAACCTAAATCTTTTTTTAAGTCCCAAAAAATTGCATAAAGTTTACCCACAGTAAAGCTTCTATCCTATTAGCTAGTCACACGGAAGGGTTTTTTTTTAATCGGTTCTACCGCGGTTCAATTCCCATTTATTTACATTAATGGAATGTGACGGATTTGATCTGTAAAATATTCGATATACGCCACTAAATATCGTTTAAAGATATGTTCTCTTGTTGTGTAAAATTTAGTTTTTTCGGTCGGTGGAGATAAAATGCTCAAAAGTCCTTTTCGGTAATATAGTGGGTATCAATTAACTAATATCCGGATTATTTAGGGAACAAAGACAATTTTAACGGAATTCACAGATCTTTACAAAAAAGATTTTGCATGTCATCTTAAGAGGAAATCTTATAAGGAATTTGAAAATTTTGTATATCAAAAAAATTTCTCAAAAATCATGATTTTTGCCCAGTTTGTAATTTTTTACATGTCTGCATTTTTTATATTTACTTAAAATTTCTTATAAAATTCTTTCATGGATTCAAATCTTTTAAACTCAACCGAACGATTTTACCATTAACTATGCTACATCTTCAGGGATCCGATATTTAATAAAAATATAATATTTTAATTATGCGGTGCGGAATGAAGTGTTCACAAATCCCTTCCGTGTGTGATAGCCTATTTAATTAATGCTGGACAAAGATAATAGCATAGCAGATTTAGGAATACCCTCCTTTTCTTTAGATTAGGGAATAGTATTAAATTTGATTAAACATTGATTTCTTAGGATTTCAGTAAGTTTTATGATCACAATGTACTCTTGTATTTTATATAACAAATCTGTTGTGTTGGTGAAGGAGTGGAATGAATAATTTCGCCAAAGTTCTCTAGGGTCGATTTTAACAATGCTGTTGGCAGGCATCTTATTGTCCAGAGATTTTGACTGTCATATATTGAATTAAAAATCTTATTTTTCCAAATTATACATTTATAAATTATTTACAAGCATTTATCAGTTTTTAAATTGTTTTTAAAATATTAGTTTGCTAATTCATCGTGGCAACACCAGTTGGTAATATTTTAGAAACAGAATAATTTTATCTTTTGAGGAAAGAATGGTGTTTCTGATTGGTTCACATAAATTCGTCAATATATTTTTAAAGTTATACAAGTCTTAATTAGTAACCGCCAACAAAAAATTTTATGGGGATGTTTATACTATGAATAGAATTATTTCCATTTATACTTTTTTTCTGATCCATTTTTTTATTCCATTCTTGAATCTTTGGCTATGGTTTGGTTTTAACAAAGTTGGTTCATCCATATGGTCATTTTCAGAAAAATATGTTTGCAATGCTGCCAACATTTTCCATAAATTATAACTAGCTTCTTCAACAAACCTAAATTGAGTAGGAAACAATTTAAACTATATGTTGTTCTGTAATTATAGGTCAAAAGTAGCAGAGGATGAATTTTGAAATTTTAGCATATTCTATCATTAGTTATAAGAAAAAAATTCTAATCTTATTTTTGAAATGCAGTATAATTACCTATTTTCACAAAACAAGTAAGTACATATTTAAATTTTCAGAATAAAAAAAATATTGGACAAATACTAGAAAATGTCGATTTGTTGGATCCATTTAACAATTAGCATCATCATATTCACAATGTGTGAATATATTGATTTCAGTTTTGTAAAAAAACCTCACTTTTATATTTTCCGAGAACACTACTTACTTCTACCCAATACATGCTGAGTTTCAAAGTTTGCACCGGTAATTATTTATCATTTGCAAACAACGGCATACAAATCGGTTGTTCCATTTCCGAGAAATGACCAAAAAACACTCTGTTTACCAAGCAAACAAACTAGTCCGCACGATAACTCAAAAACTAAATTGAATAAATGAGTCGAATCTAGTTATTATTATTAGTTATTATTATTTGGCAGGGAATTTTTGAACAAGTACGAATAAAAATACGTTTTATTTTTAATTATATAATCCTAAATTTTTCATATTAAAAACGTAAAATTAGGACTTGCTATTGTACGATATATTCTTGCTAATTTACGATATATTTTATATAACTGGATTAAGTTCTTAAAAAATTATTGTAGGTTACATCGTATTTTTTTTTATCGATAATAACGATTTGGAACGATGTTGATGGAAAAATGTATTGAAAAAGACTTAACTGATCAACTAATATGTTAGAAATCATTTTCCCTACTCAAAAATGTCTACAAATTAGTAGTTTTTATTCGTTTATTTCATCCTGCAAGATAAACGATTTTTGATTTCTATGTCTTTTTCGTGTTCTGATAATCTATTGAAGTCAAATAATGTTCCGATTTTTATTTTGAATCACAATTTCATTCTTCTTAGAAAATCTATTTCAGCCTCCATGGTAGTTGATGTTATCGTCATTAAGTTGAGTAGTTCCCAGAATAATCATTTTCTCACTTTTGTGGTCAATTTCTTTTTTAATATATTCTCATAAATATTCTATTCTAATTTTTTTATTTCACATCTAATTTTTTATTCTTGTAATTGGACTTTTAGTTCTTCTAATACGTTAGGTGGTTGGAAATTGTATTATGATGAAAGACTACTTATGGGATTTATTTAGTTTTAACTTAATCCCTAATTTATAGATTTGATGTAATTCTGAATTTTGTATATATTCTATGACAACGTCAAGATTATATAAAATAATGTACTAATTTGTAGATTAAGTTTTTTCTAGGTCAACTATAGCTTGCTGAAGTTTACCAACTGGACTATCGGAAATATTGAAATAAGTATTGTTGTTATTATTATTATTGGTGTTACTGTTTTTAATTAGTTCGTGGGGATTGGGTTTTTGCTAATAGTTTACCAGTATCAGTACATGCAGGCGCTAATTAAAAAGCAAACACGGTATTATGGATAATCAAAATTTTGTTTAAAATAAAATGCAACAATTATAGTAGACTTTTGAGTTTCAAAACACTTTTTTTTAATATCAATCAAACGACTGAACGTCTATATATTTTTTATTAATTTTTCAGGAATTTTAGCATAACATTGAATGAAGAACATATTTAATACTAATTATTCACGTTACTGCCAATAATAAGCATATTCCAATATAATGTCTTTATTTTAAAATATTTTAAGAACGCACTTCTCAATATCTAACGAAAGAAAAGCGCGGCAGTACCACGTTGCCAAGTCGATAATAATATAATTTCGTGTTAATAAAGTAACACCTTAATAGATAGGTAATAAATACAACATTACAAAGAATATTATTGATGTTACCATTATAAGCACTTTTAAATTTCTATATTTTTTCTGCTTTATTTGGAACTCGAAACAATTAATTTTTTCATTAGTGTATTATAGATTCAAATTCTGTCTCAGTTGATGCTTTCGTGGAGTGTCTCCAGGCATATGAATTCAACTGCTTTTTATATTCTTATCAAAATTTTGCACTGGATTGATGATTGGAACATGCACAATTTTATGTGTAAACATATTATGTATCTTATTACTTTTAGCCAAATTATAATAACTTCATACAAATTATGTGTAGTGCAGAGTTATTTTAATTAGGGATGCCTCGATATAAACATAACGTTCAAATACGCATGACTGCTGTTTTAAAAAGTTATGTTAGATTGTTTAAAAGTTATGTTAGGTATTTATGAACAATTGTTTCTTAACAGTACCAGAATCGGAAGCAAACATGTTTTTCACAGAAAGACAAAGTGAATTTCACATATTACAATGCAAACATGTAATTCAGAGAAAGACAAAGTGAAGGTCACATATTAAAATTTTAACAATAAGACTTACCTACCATATTTTTATTGTTTAGTCATTGTTCTCCCATTAGTCCTTTAGAACAAAAATTTTATGAGATAACAATAATGAATCTATTGAATATTATTTAAATTAAAACTTAAGGAAATCGCAAATAAAAATCAAAACACAAAACGTTTATTCACAATAAGTATATACATGAAAATATTAAATAATTAGAGTAATATGTGACGTGATAACTGAGAACTTACAGAGTACCAGACGCGAGTCAAATTTAGACAACTAAAATAGCTACATTTTGATTAAGAGTTGTCTCACTTTTTTATGAATTACAGGTGCGATTTTTCATGCTACAAAATTCATTAAAATACAATAAGTGATAGGATTAGATTTGTTTCAAAACTTACAATTGTTTAGGCTTACCGCGATTTCTACCATTTTCGATTTTATTTCTTTATTCCTTTTTCAAAGTAGAATTATCCAAACTTTCCATTTAATAAAGGCGGTTGTCTTCAGCTGGAATTTTATTAATCCTTGATTTTAATGTTAATAATTGATACACAAAATTAAATGTTCATGTTTTATGATACATTGAACAGAAAGGAAGAATACCTACTTATTTACTTTTTTATTAATATAGGTTTCCGTTGTGTGGTAATTTTAACTTTCGCAAGAGCGAAAAGTTTTAGTAGGTTACTGTAAAAATTAAACGATAAATAATGTTTAGATTAATTTTAATTAACTCGAAAATAATTTACCAGAACAATTGGATAAGCAATAAAAAAATAAGAGCATCAAATTTTCTCACACTCGATTCGATTTATTGTTCCACATTAATTTGTTAAGTGACATTTACGAGTTTTAAATCTTTTTTAATTCAAATTTTATTCTGAATTGAATCACTCGTAAATCCTGAGGATTTATTTTTAAGAATATTAGAAAAATATATTGGTTGAATAAAAACAATGAACAACTTTTTTCAAATTACATTATTTTATAAACTAACATAACTTGTAACATATTCAGTATTTTTTATTGTATTTTTGACCGTATTTTCTAATTAAAGAATGTACAGACTAAGCGTTAAACAATTTAAAAAATATATAAACGTGTTAGAATAAAGAAAATCTATGAAATACATGCACATATTAAAACAGTTTAATCTTTAGATTCTTAGAGTGTACAAAAAGATTTGAAACAATAACCTATAATGAACGGAATAATGTTAAATCAGGCGTACGTCACTGAAGTTAATGTAGTCAAGTTGAACTTGAACGGAATTAGATATAAAAAGGGCATCAGTCTACGGTTTTATATTTCAAAATTTTAGAATTTAATGGTAAAATTGGTGTCATTTGTTTTTGGACATTATAAACATCAGTTTTAATATGTACATGTATTTCAATTACATCCTGTATAACTAGTATGCAAAAGATTTCAACTTTTTAGAAAAAGCCTTAAATACGTTCATATCAAAATTTCATCATAAAGTTGTTGATATTTTTGGTCTATGGTTTTTTCATAGATGTTTTTATAAATACAAAACCTGAATATGTTTTTTATTAGTGGAAGTTGTAAAGATCTATTATAGTTGATCAATTACGTTGAGACAGGGTATTTAATCGGAATTAAACACTCCTGGTAATACCTACAGATATCAAAGCGTTATTTTATTTTTTGTTTTTACATGTTTTAAATGCCAAAATAGCTTAATTAACATTGTTTTTCGTAATTTGATGAACTGTATAGATTGGATTTCCTACCATGAGCGAGAATAGCTTCTTATGAAAACATAAATTAATATTATCTTCAGTAGTGTATGGAACAAGAAACTGATGGCAGAATATATGTCTACATATTTTCTTACATTTGATCCGTTTCAATATGAATCATAATACATACAATGATAGATAATTGCTTAAACAATAAAATGGCAGTCATAAATCAGATCAGCCTGAAATGTGACTTGTACGTCTTTAACTTTGAGCTATTTAGTTAATATTTGGTTGAACAACACTGAACTAATTTTTTTATGTGACTGTTCACATTCTAAATAATGCTGTGCTTTATTAAGTTTAAGAAAACTAAATGTATTTAACAAATTCATACTTACTAACAAAAACCAAACTATTTAATAAACTCTTCACTTTTCAGATTTATTTTTAAGTAACTATAAATAAACCGGCAAATTGATATAATGCTGGTTACAAATTATTTATTTAGTCGACAAAGTTGTAAATATAACTCATTATATTAAATTAAAAGTGGAAATAAACAATGTTGTAGGGGTTGTCCAACAACTAAACGGACCGCTTCATTAAAATTTAGAGAAGTGGGTAATAAAAGAACAAAGGGAAAATTAGAGAAGTGGGGACGCTGAAGGTGTGTTTAGTTTTCGGATAATTTATAGTCGTTTGATGATGAGATTTCCTAGTTTCTTAAATTTGTAGACAACAACTTCATACATACAGCAAAAATTAAAAGGATAGTATTAATACTTATATTATTCGCGTGAAATTAAGAAGTAGTTATAGAAAATTATATCATGCATGCTTTTATCTTGTTTAAATTTATGTGTTTTTTGTCCTTATCACAGAGAGGAATTGTTTTTTTTTTATTTAGATATAAATAAGGTTTTAGTTTCTTGCTACTACTTAGTATTAGAGAATAAAAAAAGACTATTCTTTAATCCTACAATACTGAGGATACGTTGTGTAAATTATTAACCTTTCTCTCTGTGTTCTTTTGTAGTATATTGTACGACACGTAGTTTCATTTAGTCTTAGATTTTTTGCATTAATTGGTTTTTGGGAAAAAATGTTTGAAATTTAGTTTTTGTGCGCATGTAGTTTATTTCAATTTATTATTTATGCAGTAATTCTAACCTTAACCTGTACCAATTCTTCTATAATATTCCTTAAAATACCTAGTCCGGAATGATTTATATTTTCATAAATATATTTTTGATAATTTAAATCTATAAGGAAGTTGCTACTTTTTACATAACCAACTTAAAAAAATGAAAAAACTTCCATTTCCGCCCCATTCAAACTTTTGTTAACCTTCACAAATTCATCTCAATAAAATTTCGTATTTTTAATCATCAATAGCGAATCAAAATTTTTAATAGAATCCAAATTGTTATCGCTCTTAGATTGCACATTCCACGAATTAAATTTATTTTGACAAAATCGCATGTTAATGAAAATAAATGCATGAACACAAAGAATTTTAAGAAAGGGAAAATGCAATTAATAACAAAAATCCTGCCCAAGTCATTTCTTGAAATACTCGGAAGATTTACTTGCTACAAATTGTGTACAATTTCATTTTCTCACTTATAATAAATATCGGCCTTGATTAAATTAGTTTAGTAAAAATAAAAAAGTTGTAACTAAAACGGCAATCTTAAAATTAAATAAATGGGTATAAATATTTTAATCTAACTTTAGTCTAATAAATGATCCCGATTTTTAGCTATTAAATTTCATTGATTTTAGAATTTTTTAAGCTATGATCATATAAGATAAAGCTGACAGATGAAGGATATTATTGATTTTATTTGAGATTATGCACAAATGTCACTTGAAGTCTTATTTAAGATTTGTGGTTGGTTGAGTACTTTTTTTAAAGGGAGTGGACATAATAATTTAGTTTTTTGCTAAATTTTCAATAAAATAATATTTTGTATAGTATTGGAAAACTTTCTATATCCGATGCTCTTTATTCTACTTTTTATCTATTTCAGGCAATATACCTCTTCTTTTATAGAATCGAATTTTATAGAACACATTGACTGTAAACTGGCTATTACTAATAACTGACTAATACTATATTTTAATTCGATTTCGCATATACTTCTGTAGAATACTTAAAAAACTCCGTATAATTACATTGGTTTAAAATCTACTTTTATGAATAATCTAAAGTACTAAATTTTAATTTAAATAAAAATTGTACGAGTTACATTCTTAAATATAACACACCACTTTTAGGTAGCGCGAAAACTAATAATTGTTGATATTTTTACATTTGACCAATGTAATTTAGGAGGTATTCTCAATTCACTGTCAGTATCATATTTAGAGAATGTTTATGATGCCATATTCGTTGAATTTTACTGCTTTTACAAATTCACGTATTTTTAGATGAATTTTACTGCATCAATTATTCTTTAAAAGTTTCCAATACATTTTGGTCAGTTCAAAATGGAATTAAAACTAATTTTTTGTTCTAAATTTTATTCAAAACACAAGGTTGTAGAGAAATGGAATGTTCATATAGCGAATAGTTTTTGAAATAGTACTTCCGTTCTTTCATTTATGTCTCCATTTATATTCTATAGAATATTTTTGTAATTACCTCAACTTACAACTTTTCGAGAGGATCAATCTGGATTTTGTTTATTTTGTCGTACTCTTTGAAATACATAACGGAACATGACCTTAATCTCATTTTCAATACCTGTAACTATATTTTTGTAAGGTATTTTACTATTCTAATGGTCTAAAAAATGCACAAACTATTCGATTTTTGGAAAAACAATTCTGATTCATTCGTTTAATTTAGAGATGAAAAACTGAATACTGAATTTTACTGTGTATAATTCTCTTTTCCATCAATCATTTTTTAAAAATCATAAAATTTTCAAAAACTAAATCTCATTTAAATTTAAGTTTAAACAAGAGGTAATGTTATCTGGGAGCAGCAGCAGTGTGGAGGAGGAGGAGGATGTTCATATAGTGAACAATATTTTTAGTACTTATATTTATTTCTCCAGTTAAATTCTAGATAATATTTTTGCTTAACAAACTTTATAATATCTCATTTTTAATAATAACTTAATATCTTGTCTTATTTTCTTGGTCCTAAAATTTACTGTCTTGCATAACAGTCCAAAATAATTTAATACAATTCTAAAAATCAACATTTGACCGATGTATTGCCGATACCATATTCAGAGATTATAATAATTTTAATAATTTCCCTTTTATTAATTTTAATTCAGTTTACAAATTCATCAGTTTCATAAATCCTCCTCTATTTTATCAATTTAGTGAAGAAAAACTGAATACTAAATTTTACTGAATAATTCCTTCCTACATCAATCATTCTTTAAATCTTTTTGAAAGACATTTGGTCTTAAAATGTAATTAATTCTCTTTGTACTTCAAAATCAACTTTTAGTTTAAAGAAGAGGCAGACTATCTGGAAACCAAGCAGCAGTTTTGGAAGAATGCGATGTTCATATAACAATTACATTTGGCAGTACTTCTTTTCTTGTATTTCTCAAGTTAAATCATGAGTGTTTTCGTCATATGTGCTGAGAGTTCTTCAATTTGGATTTCGTTAATTGGGCCATACTTTGAAGTGGATGGCAGAACAAGAATCTAGTCCAATTTCCAAAAACTGTTAGACTCAAAACTATTTATTCTACTTATTCTTTGCGGCGTAAATAAGTTTAGTTAGCCAGGTCGGAGATATTTGTATCTTACATCACAAAATCAAGTGGAATGTTTCAAATTTTGTTGGTATTATTTATTTACGATTTCAGAAATATAGGTAATTGTAACCATCGAGAATATGGGTTGAAACCGGGATGCCTTTCCAGATTTGTCTTTGTCGTTAAACATCGGTTGGGTTTGAACCGTTTCCAAATCACTGCCAGGGATAATTCTCCACCATTAAGACAAGATAATGAGTGATGCTCTAATGGGAGATGGGGAAGGCAAATTCGTTAACGAATTCCTAATTTGATTTTTATAGTTTCAAGGAGTGGAGAAGTGTCGAGATTATTAAATCATCTGTGGTTAGGGCCTGTTAACACAGTTCTTCCTATCTAAAACATGATGATTCCGGAAATGGTCACAAAAATTGAATGTTAATTTATCAACATCTTTAAGAAGACATTTGTTTTGGTATTTTTCTTTTAATTTTTTTATAGTCAACTTTTTTTTTACTTCATCAATTCTCCTACAAAATCGACGACCATATTGAAGACGGATAAAAGAAGCAAGTCGATGATAACTTCAAAAAGAATTTGTTTTGAAGCAGATGCGGAACGAAACAAGGTATATTTTAAATCATTTCTACGAAAATAATTTGTTTTGAAGCAGATATGAGACGAAACAAGGTATATTTTAAATAATTTATACGATTTTAAATTTAAATTGGTGAGTTAACTCCGTAATTAAACAAAACTTTATAACATGTTTTTTGCTATCAATATCAAAAGATGTCAAATGTTTATTATCGAAATTCAAACGTCTATGATTATGAATTCTATTATTGACAAATATGGAACATTTGTATAAACTCGTCGATGTGTATAGATCGATATTTAATTAAATAAAAGTGAACGGCATATTCTTCTCGTGATTAACTAAGAGTTAAATTCTTACGTTTCGACACCTAAATGAATATTCTTATAGATGCTATTATTCTTATTTATATTGATTTACTGTTTAGATTGGCAGCAACATATTCATTAGTGTACAGTCCATTATTTCAATGAACTTCAAAATAAGTTCTTTACAATCATTTTTGGTCCTGATCTAGACAATTAAACATGTAATGTGCTGCTATTTTTAAAATTACATCGTGAATCAATTTTTTCGTTCAAATTTAGATATAAATGAACACATAAGAAATCTCATTTTTCTTATCTATTTTTTTAGTTCTAAATATAATTTTTGAAATTCGAATGGGGTGCTTGCATACATTTTTTTTGTAATTTCTATTACCTTCACACTTTTATTAGCGCTATTGTTGCTGAGTATAGACAGGGAAGCAACGCTAAACGAAGCATCAATTGAATAGATCACACAAAGTTATACACGATTTTTATGCTAATAGACAATAAAAATGGGCAAAAACAAAGTTGTTAAACAAGGATAGCGCCCCTGGGTATTGGCACCATCTCATGGATATCTCTTCAACTGATCTGATATAACTTATGTCGTCAGATGTTTTAATTTTGTAAATGGAGTTTAAAAAAATTGTGAAATAATAGATTTAATACGTTCTAATTAACTAAACTCATGCAAGCATTCCATTGTCTGCTTTAACAATTCTTCGCTCCTAAAAATATATTTTACCACTTTCGTACCACGTTTTTTTTATGAAAACACTTCTGCACTTTTAAATCTAAAAATAAATAAAACTTATACAAAAGTTATAGAAATAAATGTTTTAGTTAAAAAATAAAAATCATGACATTGCTACGAACGACGTTCAAATTTTTGGCTGAGTAATTTAAAACAAATGTAGAAATAAATTTTAGACCTATGCATTTTAAAAATAATCTTTTTATTGTTTTTAATTGCTCTGCCAAAAATCCAATTTTTCTTATAGAATATTTACTAATTTGATTGTTTGTTGCAGGATTTTTTGCAATCAATAGTCGATACAGGCTATTTGGAAGTAAGACTCTCCACTGTTCTCTCGAGGAGTATTGGCTAATTTTGGTTTTTTAATTTTAATAAATATTGGTACTGGTCTTATTAAGCATGGAACTGTTAACGTTTTATTGAAGTACTAATTACAAAATTGCAAGTTCATGTTCGATATATTTCAGTTGTTACATCAGTATTATCAAGATTTAAAAAAGGTATTAGTCCATTTTAGAGATAAAAACCAGTCAAGTTACTAAAAAATATACTATTAAGCTATTTTGTGATATATAGAACAATTCTGTGATATTAATGACTGTTTTTTTATATACTATTTATTTGTTAAAAAACATGTGTTTGTTGTATTATATATTTATTATACTTATTTTGATGTTTTATTTCACTACAATTTTCTATATTAAAGTTTTGAATTGCAAGTTAGAATAATATACACATTTTAAAATAATTCAATGTCATAATTTAATATTTAAAATGAGAAGCAGTAGTTCGGAACTGTTTGTAAATAAAAAAATTATGCAAATACTTTTTGCTGAAAAAAAAAAACAATGATACAAGTACTAATTTGGCATCTACTTTTGTTTCTAAACTTGTTACCTATAAAACAAAAAAGATTACTTATAAATTAACATTTTCTTGGAACTGCTGTTCAGAAGGATGCATATAAGTAGATACTTACAAATCTAGATCAGAAGATGGAACTTAAATATGTTTACAGTGTCTCCAAAAATGATTTTTTCAACACCAGTCAGTTTAAAAGAAGTATTTTTTTAACGTCTCCCTGTCTGTGCCCACAAGCTCAATAGAATTTAGTTCGCAAGGTGATTTAACAACGGTTTTTTGGCAATTCCATGAATTAAATATGTATGTGTTTATGAAAGGAGCACAAATTAAAGCCTTTTCTTAAACAATGTTAAGGGAACTCAATATTTTTCTCTTTTTAACCAGTTGGTTGTGAGCAGTTTTTCCACAAGTTTCAATTGATAATTTGTATTATCACAATAGATCTCGAAAAGAAAGTATATTATTTAAGTCACTTCCAGACACGGCGACTACAGCTGTACCGAGTTCTGGACAATTAGGGGACCCCATGAGATATGTTATTTAAAATCTGAATTTGTTTTAAAACCCGTTTGGTAATAATAAATTTTATTACGAAATATCAAGTACTAGGCGCAAAATAAGGGACCGGGCGCCCAGTGAATCAAATTAATGCGTCTCAACATTTCTGTCCATAACGCGACTTATACATCTGAAGCAACTATATTTGTCTTAATTGTGATATCAACCTGTGTTTTCACTTTTAAAATCACTTTTTCATTCAATTCATTTCATTCCATTAAGAAAACATTGTTCAAACCATTCTTGAAAGACATTAGCATTCATTTTCATCATGAAAGTCCTCAGTAAAAGTAGATTCAAAACTCAAACAAACATCTTTAACAAAAATAATTAAATTTAAAAACAGTATTTGTTTTATCGAAATATCAACAGGTACTGAGCGCAAATTTGGGGACCATATGGGAATAAAATTAACGAGTTTCAACAATTGTGTCGCCAGGCCTGGTCGCTTCAGTAATATTTTCATCCTGCTAAAATTTATTTGGTGTATTCATTAATCCATGTTTCATCTAGAAAAATATGGTTGTTTGAAGTTAAATTTATTTAGCGAAGGTGAGTCAGAAAATATGAAACGGAAACCAAATAGAAACGTTTTTTTGATGGGGAGACAGTGCAAATCAGTTTGAGTGGGGATGCGTGAGGAACATATAGGCGATATGTTTGGGTGTCTAAAATCCGATTCCTAACATCTAATTCATAAGTTTCATTTTTACAGTGTACTTAAAAGGTGAGGCACTCAGTTTTTTCTTCTCCATATTACAAATCTCTTTATTCAAATAGACTGGATTATTTTTTCGAAACCTATTTTATAAGTTTCTATAAAGTGCTTTGGCTCATATCAGGGTAACCCGTATCGTCTCGAACTGATACAGAAACTTTATTCAATGTTGAAAGCATGCATTTTCCATCGAAGTTTTCTATTTCCAGGAGATTTTTATGTGGTCTTTGGATTTCACGTTTTTTATAATTTATATTTTTTTAAGGCAGATTTAAACCAAGCACATTCTTCTAAATTATATTAAATGTTCCACGTCCTATTCGCTAGTTTTTGTTATAAAGGATTTCAAACCAATTTGTTCATTTATTTAAACTACCCGAGCACGATGGAATGCTCTTGCTTTATTTTTATTTATTTTCTCTAAATGCGTCTTTAGAAGATCATGTTTCGGTGAGAAATCACTGTTTTGTTTGTGACCGAATTTCCAAAAGTGCAAGCATACGTCTTGGCGACTCAGAAAACGCCCAAAAAGAGCAAATGCAATTATTGACCAAAATAGTCACATTTTCACATCCTGTAACGTTTTATCGTTGAAGAGTTATGATCCTCTATATTTGAGATTGATCATTTTGTATCAAATCTAGCAACGATTCGCTGATTTGTAAACATATTGCGATCTAAATTGAAGATAATAAAAATGAAAAAGATCTTGCTTTTCTCTGTAAGATAAGGCATGGCTTTAGTGATATTTTAAGTTATTTTTAAATATTCTCGACAAAATTCAATAAAACATCGATTCGGAAAATCTCTATTTGTTCCGCGCAACACCGTAATTAAGTGCTTTAACGCAATATAAATATTTTCAAAAATCATACTTTCCAACTAAGTGCTCAATTCAGAGCCTAAATAAATCCCTTTCTGAGACTAAAATGATCAATTGCGTTTTTCTCGAAAAATATTGAATTTAAATGTTTTCTAAACAAAATTACTAAAAAGTTTGACTTAATTTCACTATTAACAGAAATCGGTCATGTGGCGCACCCTGCAAATAGTGGACATAGATGCTTTCTCAGATCACTTTACTGACTACTAGTTGGCAATGGAGTAATTAACTCAAACTAAAAATAATCTAATCTAATCAATTTTATGAAGTTTTTTTTTTAATTGTAGTATGAATGATGTGTTATTTATTTTACATATCAGAATTTTTTTTATATTTGTCTATGCAACTATATCAATATGTCAACAAAATATATTGATAGCTAAATAGGTTTTTTCATAGTGATTATCAACTAATTTGAATTGTTCTCAACATGAGAAATGGCAAAAAACATGTTACTACAGAAAATTGCAAATTATTTATTATAAAAAACGTTTTACATTGCTGGTGAATAAATTAACATAGGATTTATTAAACTTTAACTTTAAAATTAATTAATGACTAGATAGTTAATGCATAATATAGTGTTATAATCGATAACCTAACCTACTGTTCTAACCACGATGGAAATGTTGAGTTTGGAGTCTTGACTTTGATATTGAACTGTTTCAATGTTGCCTCTAAAGCTGTTTGATTACCAGAAAAATATGCTGAAATGGCATTGTGGAATAGGAGCAGTTGCTTATGCATCACTTTAATCTAAAATAAAATATATAAATACTAATTTCACAAATTTAGAAATTATAAGACTTACCCTATTTTCATCCAAAAATTTCAGTTTAATGGTAACCTCGGCCCTTAGCTTCATAAAATTCTGTCTATGAAGTTCATAATTCTGCTGAGCCTCCTCAAGGCCTATTGTTCCGTCAGGTTTTGTAGAAAGAGATTCCAGATCAGTACGATAAGCATCATATTCAATTCGAGCAGCTTCATATTGTCTTATACTTTGTAAAGTGTCTTCAATAGTCTTGTTGCAAAGTGTGTTTACTGATGATATAAAAAAATTGAGAGCACCTAAAAGAGTTTCACCATTTTTTGTTAGGTTTCTTTGAGTTTCACAGTTGTATAAAAATTCTTCTTGAAGCTCTGGGGACTTCTGAGCAAGTTCAGAAAATGCTTCTCCTAAGGCATGCTGAAATAATCAATAGGTGTGAAAAATTATGAACAAGGATAATTTTATTGAGAAGAATAATTTAAAAAAATATTTATATATCTCAATTAACAATTATTTACTATACCTGAGTTTGAACGACATGATAAAAATGGCTGGTTAAGACTCTTGTCAAACGAAGAATATTAATATATTTTTTCTGGGTATCCTTAAGTTGATCAATTCGAGTTTCTAGCTCTAAAAGCAACAATATTTATCAGTAATGAAATATGATACTGTTTGATAAGCTTATATTTCCTTCCTGTCTAAAGTGATAAAAAAGCATACCTGCATCTACAGTTCTAGATGATTTTCCTAATTTTTCAAACATAATCTGCTTGGTACATTTATACGTAGATATGGACCAGTTTTTAATATTTTCTATTCGAGAGGAGTTGTTCCTGAAGAGAGTAGAATCGTCATTGGACGAGGGCGAGTTGAGCCCTGAAGGTGGGTTGCTAGTGGGAGAGAGGCTAGTAGGAACTGATCTTGAAATATTTGAATTACTCGAAGACGCCGGCAAGATTGTTGTTTTGGTTTCATTTGGTGGTGTGTCTTTTAACATATCATGAATGCTTGTCCGTTCACCATTTGCCGTTGGAGAGCTAATTTGCGACATTGTTATTTAAAACTCCGCGTTTTTATGTAACTTAACATATAAACAGATCTATAAATATTGTTTAAAGTCACATTTGATCACAACACTTGGTTTTAATTTCATAAAATTCGAAAATTGTCGGATTAACCTGTACTTTCATTTCTACTACAGCTCAAATGAAAAATGACTTTGACGTTTGTTAAACCACGGTAAAATTTCAAAGCAAATTACTTCTCTGCTGCTATCTGTATAGAACATTATTTAGGTTTGCAGAATTTTTGATAGATGGCGGGTCATTCGCAAGAATGTAAATTTGGTTGCCTACTTTTAAACACGGGCAGGCACCAAATATATTTTGAAAAATTGTGAAAATTTCAAAAATGAATTTATCATTCATTTTTATTTAAATAAATCTGAAATATAATAAAGCAGTTGCCTGGATGCTTCAACTGGTTAATGGTACATTTCAGAAACATTTGTTATTTTGTTGATATTCATTAAATTATTCTTTTTTTAGCTTTAGTGATTTAATAAAGTGATAAGTATTATATGTTTTCTATACGTCTAGAATTTCGTTCTGAAGCTAGTATCTCCCAATATAAGCAAATAATAAAACTCAATTATTATTTTCCTACGAATTCTTTATTAAGAGCAAAGCAAAAACAATCATAATTTTTGACACAAACACTATATTAATTTCAACAAAAATTTTATCAGGTCCGTATTATGTGGGACATTTACGGCGCCATAGGCGAAACTGGTAAAAAAATAACAAGCCTCCAGATGTGAGAGCAGTATTCCAGTGATGGTCGAATTTGAGCCTTGTAAAGCAATAAAAAAAACTTCTTTCTGGTGTGAAACAGTGTTCCAAGTTTTTGACAAAATTTTTTCATCATGCTTGCAACGTGTTCATGCCATGACATATTTCTCCCCAAATATGCAATATTTAAGAATACGAAAAAGTAGGTACATATAAAAAACTGATTTTAACTATTAATGGTATTATTTTTGTTTGCGTGGTGCTTTGGTATACATTTCATCTATCCAAGTGGAAGGTTTTCTTATTCTTATTGTAATGGAAACTGCAAATATCACGAAGTTAAAAAAGTTTTACCACTATTTAATTGATGATAAGTTAAAAAAACAAAATTTTAGTATTTTGGTATGAAATTTTCAGAAATGACAGCAATAACGCCGTTTTTTGACCAAAACCATTTATGAACTAGTCATAGAGGTCTCAAGAAAGATGTCATCAATGTCTTTTCTAATAGACATTTCCTTAATAAAGAAGGGAAATGAAGAAGATCCAATTAAGTAATTTTAGATGAAGGAATGCATTCTAAATGAATACAGAAAACCTCTTTCGCGTGTTCAAAAATTAGAATGAATTGTTATATGTATATAATATGGATTAAAAATAATCAAAATTATAAGATTAATATATTTTTTAACATAATATTTACTTTTTTCTCTGTAATATTAAATTTAAAATATAAATTACAAATTAAATATTATAGAATTTATATATGTCCCACTTATGATGGACTGCTTGATCACGTCCGCCTTAGGATACTTTTGAAGGTTTGTGTCGCATTTTCTATATTTTTTGTACTGGTTTAATTCGTACATGACATATCTTATATCTAAGCAATTAATACATAATATTTAACTAGCAAGGCATAAATATTTAAAAATGTGTCCTTAAGCAGTGGCGGCTCGTTAACTTGTTTGCCGAGGAAGTATATATGTATAAAAGAAAAAGCTTGTATGAAAATGATTGTTTAAAGATCGCGATGAGTGATATATATCTTACTTCAATATTGTGACATATCTTTCAAAACTCCTTAGTTTGAAAAAAATCTTTGAGGAGACTGAGTCCCCTTGGAAGAAGATCATTTTGGTTTCTTGCTATTTATAATATTTTTTTTTTAATTGAAGCCACTATATTGAGTCAAATACTGCTGATTAATAAACACATATGTGCGGAACTAAAAATATCAACTTCGATAGATAGGAAACGAATCGGTATGGCCGATAAATATTAAGATAAGAAAATTAAGTATATGGATTTCGATATTGAAGTCCAACAGATGTGGAACGCAATTATAGTGGAAGTCGTATCGTACTAGTTAGTGTCTAGTCTCCGTAAAATTGAACTTCATAAACGCGTAAATTATTAAGTTGGAAAGCAAATCGAAGGTACTTATTGACTTTACGCCGCAGCAATAACTCGAGAACAGTTTCGAATTTTGAAACTTTGTTTTCAGCAATTCCTAGCTGGTCACCTCAGCTCGCCCACCTACTATTTTTAGTGACCCAAGTCAACTACAACCGCTTGTCTGTCCGTAGCTGATCTAGTTTTATACTGTTAGCTTGCTGGGTTTATTAAGCAGTGAATAAGCGATCCAAATTTTGGAACTCTGTTTTCAGCAATCGATAGCTGATCACCTTATCTCGCCCACCTACTATTTTCAGTGACCTAAGTCAACTACAACCGTCTATCTGTCCGTCAGTCCCTCTGTCCCAACAATAACTCGAGAGCGGTTTCGAATTTTGGAACTCTGTTTTCAACAATCGATAGTTCACATTAGCTACTATTTTCAACGGCGTGTACTTTCTTTATCAGTGTGATCTAAACAAATTTTACATAACTGTGTGGAAAAGGGAATTTTATTGGTATTTGTTAGTCATGGACAAAAAAAAATAAAAAAAAGCTTGTCCATAATATATCGTGTTCTAATCAGTTTGATATTTTTCGTATTTAATTCAAACATGTTTATCCTTTATGACTGATATAATGATAATAAATCCTTATGCTGAAATTTCTATATATGGGTCTTTTCTACATGAATGATTTTCCGGAACATATGAGGTCGATTAAGTAATTTGGATTTAGCTGCTCACGTCATTTTCTTATAAAATAAATAAAACTCAAAAGTCTATACAACGGTGAGGTATTATTGACTTACAGATAATTATTTACATTTACATACAATAAATAATAGAATAAATAAAAAGAAAAAGCGCGAGTCAGTCAGAATCTATATTGGGTTTAGCGTCAGAGACAGCCATAGGTATGTCAGGAAGAGAAGTTGAGTCTTCCCATTCTGTATGAGTATACCCATCCAGAGTATAGTCCTCGTCATTAGTAGTGTCTTCACTAGGCGTAGATGTGGGTGCCATAGTTGTTGTCGTGGCTTCCGTAGCTTCAGTGGGCCTCTTCCTGACACCCGGGTTTTTTCTCATTTTCTTTTTCCTTTTGGGATCACTCACTACTGTTTTGTCACTACTTAACCTATTTTGTTTCTTTCTAATCACGTCTCTTTGGCACATTTCACTGTCTCTGTCATCGTCGCACTTATGAATATTTCGATTTTGCGCCTTATGTCTTAATACGTTTAGTCTTTTTTGACAAAATTCGGGGTCGTTTTCGTCATTCGAACATTTTCGTTTCTTCTTCTTCCGTTTTCTTCGCTTGGGACAACGCTGATGGCCTGGATGGGATTTCTGTGTTTGGTGAGGTGCAGGGGGACAAACGTGGCCGTGGTGCCTCATCGGATGAAGTTCTGGAGCCACGTTTCTTGTGAGGACAAGCGTATACGAAGACAGTTTTCCTAAAGGTTTTCGGGCACGCAACACTACTTTGCGTGATTGTCCCCTCTGGTTAAGTGCCAAATAAAAGGTCCTTTTGTCATTTGAGTATTTACTAGATGAGTATGTATTGTAGTTGGATTGTTCGATGGTCTCATTGAACACGCATTCGTCTCCAAACTCTCTCTGAAACAAAAAAATATTAATCAAGTAAAATATTAAAAAAAAACCAAAGTTTTATTAAGTTGATTTTAAGACAGTTTGTTAATTATTTAAAGAAAAGTACAATAAAAAATTAATCATAATTAATTCAAAAACTTTATTGTAATCTCGAAAAAATGTCATCGTATTATATCTATCAACTTCGACTGATCCGATTTTCTTGAAAACAATACAAAGTTCTGTGTGACTTAGTTGATTAAGATGCTCTGAAAACCCCAACGGTCATCTCGGTCTCAAAATACCATCATAAAAAAATAGAAAAAGACCGCCTAACGCTTGTTTCATGTAAATCGCCTGTTGTCTTTCATCGATTCTTCCTCAAGCCATATCATTCTGGATTTAATCCTCTTACATCGAGACCGAACTGTCACATAAACTAACCATAAAGATCCACATAGCTTAAGATTAACAGAACCATCTCATAAATTGGTCCCCGTTCGAATCTTGAAAGCTAAAAAACTATTTTCTTCTTGATTTGCTCTGCTTCTACATACTAAACGATAATAACGGATATGGTTAAAGTATGAGTAGTAACTAGGACATATATTTTTATTCTTTGATTATTTTAAACTTGGAATTAGATGAAAAATATTATGTAAATTTATATTTTTCTAATTTTGTAGTAATAAAATATCTTTGAGCATGACCTATCACAATTTCGTTTGAAATAATAAACATGTAAGATATATCGCTTAACATAACTTTTACAATAATCTGTAAAATAACCATTAAATCTGAATGCATCTCAATTAATGTTGCGTACTATTTTATAGCAGAAATATGATAACTTACGGATATATTTGATCATAACTAAATTGCGCTAAATTGAAATATTCTATGTTTTTCTTATCTTTGAATCCGCATGTCAAAGAAAATCACTATCCCGCTGTCACTAAATTACGAAGAAGAATGTATGAAGAGGGGTTGAATCTTCTGTTTCTCTTAGATCTTATCTAAGTTATACGTATGTACATAGATCTGTCCTCTCGTGCAACATGGTATAAGTTTGTCCACTATAGGAGGCGATACTGATATCTATCAGGGAATTTTTATATGGAATCGGATATAAAATATACTTTTTCTAGATAGCAAATGAATATACAGGGTGATTATTTTTTGTTTCAGTTTACTAACGTAATTTTTTGGATGTTTAAATATATTTAGAGTTCAAAGCCCTTTATTAATGAAACAGTTTAAATATTTTGATTATAGCATGTTTCTTAATTGCAATATACCCAAGAGATGTTCGTGATCCAAATTTTTGGAAAACGAACGTAGTTAATGATTAGTCTATTGAATAGCTTCGTGTCACGATAAATTTATAACTAATTAATTAGGACAAAAGATAATTTTATTTTTTGTTTTAATTTAAAAATTATTTAAAAAAAATCGTAATGTATTTTGTGCTTCACTTTCTGTTTAAAACGACAATAATTTAAACAATGTAGGCGTGAAAGGAGACTTATTTTTTGTAGGTACCTAATTTAGAGGGTGTCACGTCACCATTATGACATGGTAGGTACGTGTAATATAAACTTTTATTACATACCGACTGAGGCAGGACTTCGTATCTCAAATTGGTTGTCCTTATAAGGTATAAAATACCTCCTGAAATATTTGGATGTGCATTGTTTTCTTAGTAGTCGGACCGACTTACCATATCGTCTCTATACCGTACAGAATAATTTCATTTTATGTCGTATCAGCATTATGTGACAATTTTTTGATCATTATTTACAGACCAGAATAGACTTTAAAGGATCGCTAGAACAAATGTCAACTTTCGACTAAACCTATTATATAATATCGACCTAAGATGATGATGCCCATCACAAAAAAAATAATTCTTACGATTACACGTTATGGATGAACATAGGAATTATTTTAAGCCTAATATTTCTAAGTTATAAAGTGACCGACCATCTATTTCATTATTTATAACTACTTTAAGTAGTATTGTATCCTCACGAAACAAAGGTAGGTGGCCCTTTTAATGTCTAATATATCATCTTCACCTTTCTTTTGGTCTTAATATACGTTAAATTATCTAATTGCTCTCAACGTTCCATGACCAAAAAGTAGTTTATACTTTTCGGATTAAAAAATGATGATTATATTAGATTAATGTTAATAGGATACACATCGATTGGGCATAAATTGATATATCTTCAATTAATTATATAATTTATGTTGTTATTTCGATGGTAAGGGCATAAAAATATTCAAGTATTATTAGCTAATCGTTCTCTATAAATAAGTTTATTTTAAAAATAATTTGGTCCAGCAAATTACTATCAGAAAAATTGAAAAACCGTCTCAGTGAAAGTCATATTATTTGATAGTTCGCACATTTGGTAATAAGCTCTGACTGATCCAATATAGATCACAAACTACTCCGAAACAATCCATAAACTACAATATTATTGAACCAAATTAAATAATACTTTTATAACAAAAAAAATTTTAAATTGAGATAGTACTTCGTAAATTAGTTATAGTCTTTGTTAAATTTATATTTCTGCTTTGTCATGCATATACTCAAGAAATTAATATTACTTGATTTGCGACTAATTTGTTAGAATTTTTATGAAAATAATAAAAATAAATTAATTCATTTTTTTTAGCATTTTTTTTTTTGAATAATATAAAAACAGAAAAGCAAACAGGTTTTTGTATGTTTAAAAGAATAATCACTCCAATATTTACAATCATATAATTTTTGTATATGTATGAATAATAGATATTTATGCAACAAGTGCAAAAAGTATTTATTGCGACGAGAAATTGTCCAACTATACTGATTTGTACAATTTGTAGTGGCCCTTGCTAAATGGTAGCAATTTGCAAACTTAAAAATAATGCTCGCAAACTTACCATGATTTAAAAAATATAAATATATTTGATGAATTTAATCAAATAATGTAAGTTTTGAATTTCAAATTGCTATTCACTAAATTTCGCACCCATACATACAGACTAGTATAATGTTTCTAGTTAAATAGGTGCAGAACCAGCAACGCAAATGGTGCAGTTTTAGAGTGCTACATAAAGCTGTCGATTTTAAATAGTATAAGAACCGCGCTAAAATTATACAGTGAATTAAAATTTTTTGGCTTTTTTACATTAAATAAGGCAATAAAAATTGCTGCCTGTGGCCCAATAAATTTGTAGTAGTTAATAAGTTAATTTCTAAATACAAAATAGTTAATGACATGTTGAATTAATTAAATCTTTTATTGAAAATAAAAGGAATCTACCTACCGATCCGTAAAGCAATCCACACCTAGCCATGCATAAATACTGACAGGTAGCAACTCCCTGAATCTTTATTTGGCCAATACCGACTGTTGTCCTTTGTAATATTGCTGAAACAAAAAAAAAAGAGAATTAAAATAGAGAATTACGGTTTTGAGGGGGTTATCGCGGTACGTACATTAAAAAAGTTAATGAATAAAGGACTAATTATAATTTTTTTAAGATTATCACCTAAAATCATGATATCAAATCTGCATACAAAATACATTTTATATTTTTTAAGAGGTAGAATAATATTTCTGGCGAAAAACAATATTTTGAACTCATAGAAAAAATCTCGCACAGAATGTTAAGAAATTGGCCCTCGGTGGAAGTTAATTGTTTGTGTTACTAAAAGTAAAAAAATGGCAAAGTTTAAATTTTCTGCTATGACTGGTTAAGCCTCTTCAGAGTGTTAAAATTATTTCTGTTTTGGTAACTTGAATGAGCTGAAACAACAAAAAAACTAAAAAAAAAAACAGATGAAATTGTCACAGAAATATTTTTTTCGCGATATCAATAGTAATATGTTATTAAAGTTCAATATTCTCAAGGCTTTTGCCTACTTTCTTCTTATCACAATATCTTTAGAAAACTTATATATACTCCTTTTTTTCTGCATCAGCTAAAAGAAACATAACGTCCCATTTTTTTTAAACACACAAAATCACAAATTTTCCTATGTAGGTACCCCAATGTATTATTTGGTGACAAAACATTTGGCACCCTCTACACGAAACTAATTGACTACCCCATTACTTATAACTTCAAAATTATTTAATTTACATTATAGATGTAATATGTTTCTGAAATCAGCTTCTCGGGACGAACCTAAACAGGTAAAAAATATAACACATCTTTATATAACACATCTTTATATTGAGACACCCTGTATAAATGAAAATAATTTTAAATTGTACTCATATATACCCTCTATATAGCTGCAGTAAACATTTTTTACACAATCTTACCGTTTCCCATATAAAGACCGACGCGTATATGATAGGCCACCCTGTATATTTTATATTTTATTATAGGATTTTAAATCGAGATTAATAAAATATTATTATTTTTAAATACGGGTTGGTTTATTTATATCGATATATGAAGCTCAAAAGTAATCTATTCTTTCCATATAAATGAGATATCCTGTATACTAGTACTAATCGTTTTTTATTAGTTACACTTATTTTCTTATTTTTTTAGTTTTTTTTGTTATTTCAGTTTAGAAATAGAAATAAATTAAACTTAGTTTCATTCAAGTTACCAAAAAAGTATTACTTATAAGACTCTGTAAAACTTTACCATTTTTTTACTTTTAGTAACATAAACAAACATTTTCATTATCTTCCACCGAGGGCCAATTTCTTAACACTCTGTGCGGGGTTCTTCACAGTTTAAAATGAATTTAAAAATATTTAGAGCAGCTGAAGACCGTGTTGTGTTCTTCTTATATGAAACTGTTAAAATAATTATGTAATTTACATGATCTAGGCTAGAGTAACTTATTTTAGTAGGTGACATTCAGATTCATCACACAATGAGATTTCACGCGTTCAAAACACGAGCCATTTGATACTGGGCCAAGCCGGAAATCATCTTATTATTTGCATGATAAAATAAATACAATTATTTAGGGATACGTT
This sequence comes from Neocrepidodera transversa, assembly GCA_963243735.1. Lineage (NCBI taxonomy): Eukaryota > Metazoa > Arthropoda > Insecta > Coleoptera > Chrysomelidae > Neocrepidodera > Neocrepidodera transversa. The sequence continues at coordinate 8,156,027 of OY725339.1, forward strand.
TGCTTTATTAAACCTACATACTATTTTTGTTGCACCTGCATTTTCGACTATTTTAGTTATTTACGACTAAAAAGTGAAAACTTTCCTATTTTATAACCATTTTCTATTATAAAGTCAGACAGCAGTTGCCAAATAGTGTACAAAATGATTGGTTTAAAATTTGAGGAAACTTTTATATAGACTAATTATTGAATTATAATGTTGTTTGTCCACAACCTAGTATCTCTTAGTTACCATTTCTTCTTCTTGTTTTTAAATGGACCAGTAATATTTATTTTTTAAGGAAAGTTTTTTTAAATAAATTTTTTTATGTTACCTACAGTTTATTTTAAGGAGACTTTTTTAAAAGGCAAAAAATAAGTTTTTTTTTAAGGAATCAATTTATAATTTGCGCACTACCCATTTATATCAATTTCTTTATTCTTTTCTGCTAGTAGATTTTTGTTTTTTTTTTTCAATATCTACTGTTTTTCTCTTTTTTGGTTATTTTTCTATCCTTCTAACTGTTCTTCAAAATTTGACTATATTTATTTCCGAATTATTCCCCGCTTTACTTTTTCGCCTTCACTTCCTGCTTTGGTTCATCTCTTTTTTGTTTATATATAATTTTATTTTTGTTATCTTTATTCACCTATAGATTTCTTATAAGCTGAACACCTTTAATTTTTTTCTTTAGGTATGGTTTTCTGTTTGTAATGCTATATTAATTACGAAATAAAAATGTTTTTTCTAATTTCTTAAAATTAATGGTCAATATTGTATTCTACATCGGCAATAAAAAACTGTAACAGAAATTTGTAAAATATATGGGTTGTCCCATTTAAAAATAAACATATTGTTCGTAAATCTCAGAAACTGTACAATTAGCAACGTCGAAAATGTAAAATTTAAAATCTAATATACTATAACCAAAATTTTTTTATTGTATCTTATCATATTTACCTACTTTACGCGCACACTGTATAGGGATCGAATTCTTCAAATTCGTAAATACATCAACAGTGTAGTGTCTGGGCTATATATTACATTCTCTAGTGAAGTAACTTTGTAATACAATTGAATTTTGTTGTAAAATGTCAGGCACAAGAATATATTACTATATTACAAACACCCTACCCTGCCACTGAGAATATACCAAAGGGCCTTTCTAGATTTATATTTATCAGTGATGTCTTCTTTAGATAATAATTCGGAATTGAGTTGTACCTATAGTATCGCGGCGCGGACCCTTTAAGAGAGGCACTATATCACGTCAACTTAAAATATATACGACCACTAATTTTACTGTATACATTATGAAATATTTCATTATTTCAATAACCACAAAGTAATCGCGTAGTAATTATGTAAATAGAAAACTTTACAAATAATGTATACGATGAAAGTGAAAAAATTATGATATAATTTCTACTTTTACCTTCTATATAATTCCTCAAAAAGTAAACATTTTATTTAATACGAAATTAAGTAATTATTATTGTTATCCAGTCCGATCCTGTAGTATACATATATGTATAGCGGAAAAGTAAAAATGAAAGTAAATCGCGAAACAACATAATCTAAGTGTCTGTAGTATTTACATATTAGTAAATATTTTTTAATTCATATGCATACGCCAACTAAAATAGACAGACGGTATACAAAATTTACAATTTCAAAGTGTGTATTTATTTTCTCTTATTTTATTATCTTAATAATTGAGTTGAACTTCTGTTCAAACAAATAAGTTCAAAAACTCAAATTATTATTGTCTATTTTTATGTATATGAGAGTAATAAAACATAATTTCTTGTGCAAAATGTAGTACGATCATTTTCAATCAATATTACATCTTCTAAATTTTCCTAAGATAATACTAAGTTTCGGATTTTTTTATAAGTCTACGGTGTCGAGAACAATAGAAAAATGATATATTTTTTTAATAAAATAAAGTTTTGCATTTTAAAGAATATTGTCAACACTTACGAAAACTACACTTTTTTAACACTTTACGTACGTTTCGCTAACTATGTTAGCATTATCAGGAGTTTCCATATAGTTCACTTTACAGCTTAATTCGATAAGGTTGGCGGGATTTTTCCAAATGATAAAGCCTCCGCGCTTAGCGCCAAAACGCATTCATGCAGGAAATTGATAGGCAGGAATAGCTAGTATCGTAGGTTTTTTTCATTTGGACCTATTTAGGAGTATGCTTTACGTGTAACGTATACTGGGGAACTGAAGTCCAAAAAACTCTTGACAGAGTTAGGAGACGTTCCTCCCCCACGGGAACTCTGGGTGGAGACTTTCGGAGATGTAATCCTCAAACTCTACTGCACACATACAAAATCTACATTCGTCCTGTAGTGGACAACAAAGCTCTAAACTTCTCCTCCTGACTCTTCCGAGAGGAGGATTCTCAGGAAATTCACCTACCTTGCCTGGCGCTTTTCCTCCAATCAAATCTATGAACACATTAATATAACACCCAAAGAAACACTCGAGACTAAAAGGACAGTTGTTAGGAACCGAAGAGCACTCAAATAAAGACCACTAAAGAAGCTACCATAACCAAACCTCCCTGACTCTCAAGGGTGAGTCCTGCACTACCTCACCCGTAAACATAGTGTGAGGTGTCTATAAAAGATTCCCGTCTCCAGTGTTAAAAAAGTGTAGTTTTGGTTAGTGGTGACTATATTCTTGAACATTGTTGAAAACCAAAGGTTCCAAATTCCCAATTTAAAGGATTTCGTCTGGAAATGCAACACTTATTTATTACGTCTGTGGTCATTACTATCTTCTAAATCCATAAAAAACGTTATTTTTTTGGTATAATTAGATTCAAGAAAACTAAAACAACATTGCAACAATATATACCAATCAAAAACAATAATAAAGCATGAATCATTCGTTTAAAAAAATATTTTCAAGGGATGGACAATTTAAACTATACTTTATACTAAATGACTGTTTGTGACACGTCAAATTGAGCAGATATATTCATACGGAGAAAATATACATAACTAGTAGGATCGAAGCCTTCGGATTTTTTAGAAACGAGTTCATAAAATATTTTCAATGTTTACTTGAAGTTCACTATATGGACATAATAATGGCATTTGTGAATAAATGGTAAATATAAATTTTGCATTTTCTTGAAGAAGCTGAAGAAGTAACTTAAGGATTATTCAAATTAGTTTTATTAAAAATTCCTAATTCATAAAAATAACAAAATATAGAGATTATAATTTCTAGAGATTCGTAAATAAAAGATATTTACATATAGAATAATTACATATTTGGGTTACAAAAATGCAATTATTTTAACATGAAGTGTAAGATCAGTCATTGGCGTATCCCTAAGGGACCCCTTATGTTAAAAGAAAATAATTTTCGATTATAAATTCGTATTCAGTATTATTGAGCTATCTTTATTCCAATTTTCAATTAAATATCTCATAAGTTGTTTGGGATATAAGCTTTAAAAAATTAAGTTTTTGATTCTACGCAAAAAAGATATCTTCTAATTGGTGTTCTTTTTAATTATAAAAAAAGTGATATTTTATTTGTCTTGAATTTGAGTCAGAATTTTATTGATCAAAAAATGCCATTACGTTTCTTATTAAATATTTAAAATTTTAATTTTTTTACATTTACCCTTTTAGAACCAAGCCATAGAATATAAAAGGTTTTTCGTCTTTTGAGAAATATTGTTGACGTTGAATAATAAATACAGGAAAAATCTCACTGGTTGAGTTGAATCTACTAACACCGTACTCTTGAATGAGATATTTTTGCAATATTTTTTAATTTTTTACATATTTTCGCTCTCCAATCTATGTAATATTTTGATTTCTAAAATAACATTACTTAAGTAAAAAATATTAACTGAAATTTCAATTTTAGTAGCCTATTTACCGAACTTAATAATTTTATTGTCATTGATACCTACATGACCTTTAACACCAATAAAAAATACATGATGACTCTCATTAATCAACAGTTTTTCAAGAAGTGACGGAGATAACGCTATTTCAGTTTCAGCGATAGACAATCATAAGATTAGACACTTTTTAAGTGCTATCAAACACTGCAACTGATATAAATAATTGCATGGGTCAATGGATGGGACATACATTTATGTAACGAAATATAATCTGTACTTGGATTTAAATATAATATAAAAATAACATTATATTTGAAATAAAAATTAACAGTTTTTAGACAAATAAAACTAAAATCACATTCACTTATACCACACCGATATCGATATCCCAATGGGTCTAACCTTTATGGCTGTATTCAATCTTTATTTATGATAATTACCTTTGATATCTAGTATTGATAAAAAAGTAACCCTTAATGTTTATGGTATACTGAAAAGAGATTAATAAATTTTAAAAAATTAATCGGGCGCCTATTTATAGCCTTTAGTAGAGCACAGAGACGAATTCAGGAAGTACTTTAAAACTCATATTGTTTGTTAGAAGCCAGAAAGTTATTTTTTTATTTTGTTGATTTTTTCTTATAAAATAGGATGCTTATGATTAAATTCTGTTTGTGTTGTACTGTCTGTGATATTTTTAACACTTCTAACAATATACAAATAGAAATTGATCAACATAAAACTGATTAAACAAAAAATATGCTGGCCACACAGTTACTTAGTAACTTTATGTCTACTTTAAGAAAATTTATTTTATACTAGCCATTTTTGAAGATTAAAATGTAACTAATTTCATATTGCATAAACAATTTTTTTATCATAGGTCCAGCAAAAAATTTGTCACACGATTATTATGAAGAGAATGATTGATTGTCAAAATGTTAGACCATTGATAATTAATTGTAAGATATAAGAATTGTGAAAGGTTGATTATAAAAAAGAAAATAAAATTAATAAATAAAACAAGGTGGACATTTTTTTTATTAAAAAAATCAACAAAACGTACAAGAGTACATACATAGAGAAAAGGACCAGAGTGTAGACAAGCAAGTATAAAGAAGAAAACATCAGGTGAACAGGAACGAAATATACATTATCCAGAGGTAAAGAGAGACAGGAAATCATGTTTTATTTTGTAAATAATCCAAGTTTGGGATTTTTGGTTTGACAATTTGAAATATACAGGGTGTTTCCATATTAGAATTTCCTTTCTTTAGCTCTAGTGTAAAATGTCAAAAATAATACATTACTTTAATGCGAATTTCTTGTATTTTTATAATAATTTTAAAGCAAGCCGTTTAAGAAAAATGATGGTTTTTTTTTTGGTAATAATTATTTTTAATGGGACATTATACCGGAATACGTAAACTTTGGAAACATCAACTGCTTCTATAATCAAAGCAAAGAAAAAAGTTGAGCAAAACTTAAGTATTTGAATCACGTATTTTAATAAACATATATTGGGTGTTCCATTATTTATATTCGATTTATATTTAGTTGCATGCACGTTTTATGAATTTAATTTATGTTAGTGTAGCATTTGGTTTAACAGAGGCGGAGATACATGTTTTTATTTTTGAATATAAATTTTTTTTTAATTGATGGATGTACTTATATTATTTTATATGGGGGTAACTATTTATAGATATAGTATGGTAGATAAGTATCATTGAAGTAATCTCCTACACCAATTTTCATTATCACTAACTAGGTAACGCTGAGATTCATGTCTCAGGTGTACTCTCGACTTATATGGTGCAAGAAATGGTAATGTAAGGGCACCTATGTGAATCATTACTGCATGTCTAGTACGGCTTTTGATGGAACAAAACAAATTTAGATGGTGTTGTAAAACCCACACAGTCTGTTGTAGCCAAAGTCTAATCTTGATCGTTTATTATCTTCAAGAAGTTATTTTCTGTTAGTATATTAACGAGATATACTAGTGCATATACAGGGTTGAATTGTCTCGAGAAGAATAGAACTATAGTCACCAAGATTTATCATATTTTCCAGTAATTTAGATTTAAATAGCATATGTAAATTACAAGTAATAAATTTAAGCTTCTGCTTGGTTAACAGTTTAAAAATCTTTATATTTTCATCAGAAAATGGTTGTGAAATAAGGATTATAATTTAAAATAATCGTATTTCATACATAATATTTTACAAAAATCAAATAAATACTGGAATTGGAATATACTTTAGCCCAAGAGGAATCTTCTCTCGGTTTTATTAGGTAATTCTAAAAGCTTTTATTTATGCAGAAGTGAAAGAAATACAATACCTTAATGGCGCATACATGTAAATACTAACGTTTACTAATCCTAAGGATATAATTTATTGGTTTATATTTATTTTCCCTGAATTTAAATTGTTGACAACTTTATTTTACTTAAGAATGTACTCCATAAATGTCTATAAATTGTTGTGAAGTAATGGTCCGAAACACAAGACAACCTGTTTTTGATTTTTTCTCGATAAAATCATTGTACTTCGATTGCTACAAATGTATTCAGTACTTGAATGACGTACAATCTCTATATTATAAGGATTTCGTTGTGTACAGGGAAATCGATATACATATTCTAATAAATCTGCACAACTACTAGAATTGCTAAAATATGTTTATTAAGATTAACCACTTTTATAATCCATTTTATGTGCATCATTGATATAATAAATGTGAGGATATATTTAAACAGTGTTACTTTACGTTAAGTACTCTGCGGTATTTCTCGTAAACTTGTTACGTCTAATATATCAAATTATATAGTAATAAACAAATAAATAAGACCAAAGAAACCAATGTTATATGTACTTGTATAATCGATCGTTTTCGTGCACTATATATCAATCACTTAAGCAGTATTTAAATTTAGTATACCTTATAAATGCAGACTTATTTCTGTATCTTAGTAATAGCCAACGAAAAGATCTATTAATAATAAATCAGTTGACACAAGACCATCCCATGTTCAGTGCTTTTAGTGACTATAGCTGGTGATTGAATTATACCAGCGGCTTGTTGGTACTATACTAAAGACGTTATTAACGCTGTTTAGTTTTTGTTTTACTTGTAATGTATATCTAACAGACTTGTTTAACTAAGAAGAATTAATAGTCTGAATTTTGGCTATGTGTCTATGATTTATCCATACATTCTTTCATTACCATAAATAAAAATAACATGTAATATTTTAATTAAACAAGTGATAGTCATAAATAAGAGTTGTTCTTATTTAGATGTTTGTTAATTGAGATATGTAAAATAATATTATATCCAACAAAAAACATATGATTTACCATCCCCAGAAAAAAATTAAATTATAGAAGGATCGTAAGGCTGTTAGCTCTTCATTAAATTGTTTCATAATTCTTCATTATGATAAACATATGTCGCATATGTATGTCTGGCTTATAATCGAGGTATATACTAATTTACATCTCAAATCAAGATCAAAATATTAGCTCAGATTTACGCAAAAGAATATTTGAAGAAATTTTGAAAAATTTTGTATTTGGTAATAATAATGAACACATAAACATAGCAACGTTAAATACAATTACAAGATATCAATTTTATCCATATACAGCAATAATAACAATAATTTTCACAATAAGAAAAAAATATTATAGATTTATGGTGAGTTGTATGCTAGCCCTGTAAGATAAATATTACATAAGTATATATTTTATTCTTGTATGATTATAATTTTTAAAAACATTTACTACTGTTAAAAAATTCACTAATTAATAGAAATATTATTTTTTTAATAAATAATTCATTTAAAAAAAGTTTTTTTATAATATCATATATTTGAATAATTTGAATATTGATTTAATAAACAATTTATCTCAAAAGAGTTGACATTGTATGATATTTTTATTTTAATAAATTTGAATAATTATTTAATAAATAATTTACCTGAAAGCAAGTCTCAATAAAGTTGAGGTATTTGATCTATTTAAGTAGTTTCAATATTTTTTTTATAAATAATGCTAGACAAGAGTAACTGATTTTTTGTTATACGTATATTTGATTATTTCTCTCATCTGTCAAAATGTATTTGCTTAGGGACAAAAAAGTATTGAAAAATATACTAAAAATATTTTGGCATCAATGAAATTCAAAACTTTCGATAATTTCTAAAATGTGTCTAAAATTTACAAATAAAGCAAAAATTTTTGAAAATTGCAAAATAAAAATTTCAAAAGTTTATAAATTTCAAGAATTTCCAAAACAATTTAAAAAAATTAAAAAATTTTGAACTTTCAAAGTGAATTTTAAAAAATTCAAAAATTTCCGAAGTATATCAAAAACATCAACAATAAAATGTTAAAAAACTAAAAATATCAAAAATATATCGAAAATTTCAAAAACATCAAAAATTTCAAAAACCAAAAAAAAATATTGATAGAAACTTTAGATTTAAAAAAAACCCGAAATTTTAAAAAAAAATTCAAGAATTTTGAACATTTCAAAAATGTCAAGAATTTTAACAATTTCAAAAATTTGTAAAAATTTAAAAAATTGTAAAATATGTAAAAATTTGTAAAATATGTAAAGATAAGTAAAAATATGTAAAAATTTGTAAAAATTTGTAAAAATTTGTAAAAATTTGTAAAAATTTGTAAAAATTTGTAAAAATTTGTAAAAATTTGTAAAAATTTGTAAAAATTTGTAAAAATTTGTAAAAATTTGTAAAAATTTGTAAAAGTTACAAAAATTTGTAGAGAAATAACAAAATATACTAAATTGTTTATTTATGATGTTATAGTTAAAGGGTTAAATATTTAAAAAAATTCAACTCGTTAAATTTGAAGATGTTCAAGGAATAAATCTCTTATCTAAGGTGTTCGGGTTTTATTGAGAACATCAATTGGCGAATTCAACTCATTAATTTTTCGAACAAAACTGTTTTCGGAAAAATCGAAAAATGTATTCGCTTATAAACGAGGTCTTGTTATATCAAATTTCATTTTTGATACTTTCTATATTTTGCTTTCAGAATGTAGTTTTTATTACGCTAACGTAGGTATCCAATTTGTTTTGTTATATCGCTTTTGGTTGGCTGGAATTTATAATACGGTTCATTCAAATATTAGAGAAGGAAATACTAATAAAACAGCAAGGTTATTGTCCTAGTAAAATCAACTTGCGAATTTCATCATAGATCGTACATTTTCAATTGAACCACGTCTAGTTAATAACGTATCGTCCTTAACCTCGAAGTGACTTTCATAACATTAAAATGCCGCCTACTATTAGGATTACTAAATTTTTTTTTTGATTGGGTATTAAACAGAACATAAAAATCTACTTATTATCGTTTATCAAATTAATTTTTAGAAGAGTAAAAGTATGACAAGAATGCATCGGTTTTTTTTCCACTAAAGGATTTTTTTAAATAGTTAATCCCTTGATAATAAAATTGTAATTCCAGTATTTTGCATTCTTCTAATATTTTAAGATTCCTAAAACGCTATTTATAAATTTAATTATTTCTCTTTTATTTTTAAAACAGTGTTAATCAAGGATTTTTGCATTATTAAAATCGTAGACCTTTAGATTCATTAAAAATATTTGTAATTACGGTTTATTAACATTAATTAATTTGATCTGCCTCCCAAAACTTATTTACATAAATAAAAAATGAATAGTTAAATAAGCAGGTCTCATACACGTGCGGTATTTGACATTAGCTGAATCTAGAAATATTTGGCAAATCTCGACGGTACACTATTTCGCACACATAAAATGAAATGAGAGAGAAATAGCAAAATCAGAAAAAAAATTGTATTTTTCATATTTTAAAAAATATCACAACTTATTTTAATTAGATGACATCAGTTTTTTATTATTACAACGTTTCGTTACGCCAAGGCTACCATTAATATTGTTTTTGTCAGATAAATAAAAAATAAACCAAAACAAGAAGCAAATCCTCATACGACAAGTATTTAATTATTAATTTAAAATTAAGGACACGCTTTTACTAAAAAGCAACCCTTTTACAAGTAAATCCTGATTTTTTTTCATACTCTATTAAGTAACTGATGACGTCTATTTAAATGCTATATTTTTTTAAATATTTTAAATACAGTTCTTCTAAATAAGTAATCATTTTTACATCTGATTTTTTCTCTTCACGAGATTCCAATTCTGTTCCTTTGAAAATGAGTAGGTATTTTGGATATTTATTTTTTGAGAATAGATGAAATCATTTAATTTATTTGACGATCATATTATGCCTATTTAAATCATTTATGAGAAAAATGTTCGTCAAAAGTCGGTTTAAAAATATTTATTTTAGTTTATTTATGTATGGCAATTTGTAGAACATACACAAAGAAAAATCGTCCGTCAGTAACCAACGATTTTTATGGCAAGAATTTATCAGAAAGTTTATAAAATTATAGTACATTTTTCCCTATGTATGCTCGTGACGTTTTTGCAACATCTTCTTTAAACTTAAGTAGTGGTCTAATAACCGTATTGATAAAAATCTGCTAGCTTAAAGAGGGCGCCTACATAATTTTTTATCGCAAAATTTTATTGATTAAATTAATAGGGTGGAAGTCTAGTTAACTCGGGACCACCCATCTCATTAATTATAGTCTGATTTAGATTTTTTGGGTTCATGTATGATTAAAGTTGAATCTTGCGTGCAATTTTATGGCCGACTGTAGTTAATCTCATCGATAATGCGTACCTATATTCAAAGATTGCCTTTAGGTCGTTGTTTTTTGTCTCTCTAATCGAATCGTCTCATTGATTTTCATTCATAGATTTAATATCGGTAGAAGATTATAAGGAAAACTAAAGTGGGATGTCGGTAGATTAAATATATCGTTTTAATACCAGTTGAGAATCTTAAAATTATAGCTATTATAAATAATTATACAACTGATTTTTTACAGATATTACATCTTTCGTATTCCCGCCAGTTTAACCTGACATGTAGAAATAACTGCCAAATATCAACACTTTTCTTTTTATTATTATTATTGTTGTACATTTTCAGAGAAATTCTAGCTATTCGTAGGATCAATCCACATTTGTTTTTCTTCTTCCTCTATAGCTTCTGGTGGGTTTTAGCTTTATTAATAACATTTCTTCATTCTATTATATTTTCTTGTCTTGAATTTTATTTTTGTTAAACCAAGTTAATATTTTTTGTTTTATTTTCAGATTCGTATATTTGGAATTACTAAGTACCTTGTGGAATTAAAAATATATAAAGACTTCATGTGTTTCATGCTAGATTGGACTCTAAACGATTTTAAACATTTGGATAAAACCTCACAGATATCGTGATAATTTTTAAAGCGTCTGACAATTTATTAACAGTCGTGCTATTGAATATTAAAAAGTAATAATTCGTGTAAAAAATATCATTTATGGTATTTGTATTAAATCACGAAATTTAAATGAAAATAGTTTCATTTTTAGACGTGAAAACTTTAATCAAAATATTTGTAGATTAAAAAAAATGTGGAAAATACAGAATTTCTTAAATTCCAAGTGAAGAACATGATTATTTTTATACAAAATATACACTTTTTCTCAGTGTACATGTAAAACTGATTCATTCAAGACCGTAATAACACGCTGATTTGGTTTGCATTCAACCATATTAATTAAAAAGCTTTAATCACTCATTGACAAGCATTAATTACACACTTAGACCACACTTGTAGAGTAAGAAGAGTACCAAGCAATTCCGAATGGTTGTTTTCACGCACTTTAATCACAGTAATCGTTGTTTCTAACACTTGGAAAAATTGCTTGATCTCTGATATCTTTCAACGAATAGTTTGTTTACTGTAAATAAGAAATTTACAAACGTCTATTAGGAAGAAGGCGATTAATACCGGACTGGCAAGTCCGTTGAGTGATTAAGTCACACCAGGGCCGGTTTTTTGTTTCCCTACTATTTATTGCCCATAAAAAATCATTCATTTTATCAAAAATTTACTACCGTATTGATGTATGTAAAAAAACTAACAAAAAAGTTAGAAATAGGAAAATTAGAATTAGTACATGCTGAAATTTGATAAAATGAATGAAATATCAAATGTACTGGAAAATATAGAATAAATATAGTTGCACTGCAAGACATACAGTGGAGGGGCATGGTATGGTAGGCAAAGGAAACAACAAAATAATATGGTAACAGAAAGATTAAAAAATTTTATGAATCGATAAATGAGAGATTGGGCCCAACTGAGGGTAGAAGTAAAATCTTTTAGATACTGAAGATAAATTCTCCAACTGAAAATGCAGAATATGAATTTAAAGAAGGTTTTTATGCCAATATAGAGGAGGAAGTTGATAAAATAACTAAAGACTATACCATATTTGTTTTAGTAGATTTAACACTCAGATATGCATAGAAGACTTGAGGTAGCAGGCAAGCATACAACCCACATACAACCCAAGCAATATTGGACTCTGTAACATGGCAATAATGATACACATTATTATAAGCAGTATCAAACATACACACCCAATACGGCATAAAGTGACATGGAGGTCGCCAGATCAAAAAATCTACATACAGATAGATCACGTTTTAGTTACCATGGGGAAACAATCAACAGTAAGACTAATACCACTTCATATCAGCAATACTATAGCAAAAGTTAGAAAACAACGAAAGTACAAATTATATTGAATATGAACAAAGGGTTCAAAAACTGTAAATGATATACACACAGAATGGAAAGACATAAAAAAATGTATAAACAATTGAGGAACAATTAGGGATACAATAGGAATGGATTAATTACAAATGAAATGAAATTATTAAAATAAAAATGAAAGCAAGAATAAAATGGCTTGGAACAAATGGAGAAGAAGCAAGATAGAATACGAAAGACTAAGAAAAAACAGTAAAGAAAGACGCCGTAAAGAAAAAAGATACTGGATAAAAAATTACAAGAGGAATATAGTCACGAATAATAATACAAAAACATATAAGACAAACATCAGCAAACAAAAGAGGGCATAGAACAATTAGATTAAAGAATTCAGACTATAAAATAGCAGAATACAAAGTGGTATGGAAAAAACACATTCAGAATAACTATTTACAGATACGGAATGAAAACAGGAGATGGAACATCAGATAAAGGTGAAATAAACATGGAACTAATAAAATACGGAGGAAAGGAACTGTAGGAAAAATATCTAAATTAATAGAAAGAATATGGAAGGAAGAAAAAATGTCTGGGCATTGGACAAGTGATAGCAGTATACAAAAAGAGTAATACAAAAATATACAACTGCAGACTTTATTTAATACTGCATAAAAAATTATAACATTATGATTACATAATGTGGATTCACTAGAAGCAGATCGACTATATTCATATACTCAAACAAATAGTATAAAAATCCCACGATTATAAGATTAAAATGGAAGTTTTATTCATAGATTTTTTACAAGATTTTTACTGCATTTAAATAGAAAACTGATGAACGCATTAAAAGAATTGGAAATAAAGGATAAAATGAGAAGACTAATACAAATTACAAGAAAAGAAAATGATGAGACTGAACAAACCCTTTAAATGCAAAAAAAAGAATAAGGATTAAGGAATATGCATTTAAAGTAGTGAATTAAATATTTGGATATAATAATATCAAGCGATGACAAGAGATGCAGAAAATAAAGAAAAACTAATAACAGCTAATAAAAAACCATTAAAAATTAAACAATTGGAACTAGATCAAAAATGAACATATATAATACAATAATTCGAGCAAAAAATTTGTATGGACCGACATAACATCAATAACAAAAAACATATTAGGCCTATTAAAACGACAGACAATAAGTACAGGACTACAATAAACCATGAGCTAAGACAAGAAATTGAAAGGGTCAGAAAATAAAGCAGCAAAGGTGTATGGAGAGTAGGTGTTAATTCAACAATATATTTAATAATGAAGGTAACCAAAGGTTAGGTGTGTACACACTTGGTAATGAAGAAAAGAGATGCAGATTTGTACTCTTTAAGTGTGTAATGGAATTAAAATCGGAAAATATTATTATCAAGCGCTTTCAGCTGGTTAACCAGCCATCTTCAGGACAACTACAATTAACAGGGAGAAGTAAAGTTAACAAAAAATAATTAGAAAGAGAAAACCAATTAAACAACATCGTGCTTGTATTTTACAAAATTTCTAATTAATAGTTGTTCTGAAGATGGCTGGTTAACCAGCTGAAAGCGCTTGACAATAATATTTTCCGATTTTAATTCCATTACACACTTAAAGAGTACAAATCTGCCTTTCTTTTCTTCAATATATTTAATGCCAGAGTGGAATCAAAGATAAACAAAAAGGAAAGGTAGACCAAGATCAAAATAAATACAGGAGGTAACAGATGACCTCAGAAAGAGGAACTGGAGGACCAAAATAAAAGAAATGAGAGAAATTTGAAAAAAAAAAACAAAATAGGAAATGATTGATGGAATATGGAACAAAAACTTCCTAAAACTTAAACTAAAAAGAACAGATATATTTAATTTATTCATTGATTGTATCATTCCAAAAATTTGTTTTAATCGATTCTTTAATCAGTTAGTTTATTTCATCCTATTATATATTTTTTTCAAATTCAAACTTTGGATTTTATTTTTAGAAAATATAAGTGAAATATTCTAGTTGAGTATTGATAAGAAGTAGGATACATAAATAATATAAAAATATGATTAAAAATGAAAACTGTTTGGTAAAAATCGTATTCGTTTGATTTCGTCTAGTTCATAGAGAGTAATGTCCTCTATAATTTGAGTAATTGTTTCCTCTTTACTAGGACATTTATACATCAATTATGAATCATATTCTAAGTCATAAAATGCACAGATGGATGAAGAAATGTGCGAATATGGGAAATTTTTCAAATTAAAATTGTAATAAAAGTATATTTAGTCGGTATTCATATAATAGGCAAGAAAATTATCAAGTTAAATGAGACTGACACATTACTTTCATCAGTAAATAATAAGAATAATTTTCGCATGGAAATATTAAAAAAAAACACTGAACAGGTTTCTATTCCCTAAGAAATTTTGGCGACAAAGTTTTTCCTCATTTTCAACAAGAAAATAGTGAATGATCTGTTTTTGTAGTGTTGGGTGTTGCCATTAGGAATCTTAGGTCTCAGCCACAAAAAGATAGTAAAAACAGTCATTTAATTTTAAATTAAAATGTTTGATCAAATTATATTTTGTTATTTAAGTGTGATAAATTTGTAGGAAATTTGAAATTATTAGCAATAATTATTTTGATGAATGTATTTATTTGATCTGCGTGCTGGCTGAAAGAAAATATTAAGTGATTGAGGACAGTAATGAAGTTTGGTCACAAGAACATTTAGAAGAATTAATAATTCACAATTTAGCTAGATTATAAAGTTTTAGTCGACTAATAGTGCTGGAATAGTATATATTTACTTCCCATTATATTCAACAATTTCATTACATTTGACTAGCATGTCCCTTTAACCAAATAAATATTATATTTATGTTTGTTTTTATTAGTAGCAATAAATAATTTTTGATATTGTAAAAAGGGAAATTTTTTAATTGTTTATAAAAATACATGGTTGCTAAGGCTCCCAGAACTGACTTATCTTATTATCCATGACTGTATTTTAGAATTGAAAACTGAGCACGGTAGATTAGCCATATACATTATAATTAACAACGACCTTAATTTTATTGATCTGTTACAATTCTATTTTTTTAATAATTAAAACAAAAAAATCGAATTTTTGTACAAACCCAAAAAGATTAATTTCGAGTATAGTAGATAACTTATTTTATCCGAAGTTTAAGAAAACTCAACTGATATTTGTCAACACTAGTAGACAATTAAGGGTTTAAAGTAATTAAATATAGAATATCAAGTTTAAAAATAGTGACATAAACAAATAAAAAATACGTAAAAATATTGAAAAATTCGTGAAACACAACCAAAGAAATAAGATTCACATCCGCGCATCCAACTACTCGAAACCTTATGAATACTGTTATGTCATCTTATGCAGAATGTTTTAATTATAGCAAATGGAAATGCGTGGAAGTAGTCTGTGTTGTGACTGAACAAAATTACATGTTTTTTCCGCACTACACTCAAAATGTTTAGTTGCGATTAAACCAAAACCAAATAATTATTTGTCAAATATATTTATTTAATTAAATTAATTAAAAAAACTGTTGAATTTACTTTTTAAATAAATAAAATTAAATATTAGTAGAAAACAACTATAAATTTCATAATATTTATATCGTATAGTTAAATTTACATGTTTTGCAGTGTACATTAATGTCTCTATATTATTGCTTGAATGAAACCTGAATCATGAGTTTTCATCACATGTTACTTTTCGCGTGTGTCTGCCGGGAGTGCCAGGCAGGACACACTTTTGTAATAAAGACGTCTTCATTAATCAAGTAAAATTGTTTAACAAATTGATTAGATCTTCGAGGTTAACGTTTCATCTATAATAACGTGTAAATTGAGTTAGCAAATTTTAGACCATATCTTATTTGCTGCAAAGTTTATGATCGTAGATGTAGTTTTACGTCATTATTATAACAATCATAATGTTTATTTATTATAATACGCAAAAAACACTAAATTTTATATATTTTTTTAAGTCTCATGTTAATATGCTTCACATACAATAACAACTTAAAAATTGATATGTTACCACTGTCATTTAAAATAAAACGAATGTGTTCAGTACAAAGCGATAAAAAAAGACACAAATTAACCGAGTGTTAATATATCAATTAATTAATATATAAAGAGTGACGGCACGCATGACATCTAATAAGAAGAAAATAATGAGTTTCTCACAATTAGAAGCTCATCAAGCCGGCGTTTCTACTGTTAAAATTATTGACCATTCGGAGCTGTTTCAAGAATTAAACGAATAATTATTCTTTTAATCTTGGATATTCCTTATTTCTTAAGATGTCTCAGTAATGTTTTATGTGCCTAAGAAGGTGTAGACAAGTAATACCAATTAATAAGATATTATACTTTCAAGCATAACGAATGTAGTATTTAAAAAAAAAATTAAATGAAAATTATTATGTATAAAAGATTTTTTTTACTTATACAGATTAACTCCATCGAATTTATTTAAGAAATTTTAGAAATAAATCATTTATTAGCCTATCAGTAACTCTGGTAATACACTACGAGCCATATTTTGTCACTCTTGGATATGTTGTTCCTCATAACATATCATTATCATTTTATATTACTGATGAGACTTATCTTAAGAAAAAATAATTATTTGATAACCAGCGTTTTGCCACACCTATTTAAATTTTTCCTTGAACTTTTGTCCCACTATTTTTAGAGAGAACCATAAAAAGTCCATAAAATGTAATAAAATAATCACATGGTCAGACATATCACAACTTACAATATATTTATAGATTAATTATAGCATTTTAAACAGATTAATTTATTCTATTTTATAAATTATAAATAATTAAGAACAATGATTTTCTAAATTAACTTAATCAAATTTTATAATAATATGTTTTGATGCTTATCTCGCGGTTTTGAACCATTTAGCGAATACAAAGTTTTTAAACCAGTTTTATTTTATTTAGGCGGCACATATTTATTTAAAAGGCTCCAATTGATCTTCGTTAAAATGCTAATTAACATCAGATAAACGCAAGATGTCCGATAAGAAAAGGGATGTAACACCGAACAATTTGTCATCCAACTTCTTTCCAAATTAACATCATTACATTGCGTGCCAAAATTTCGTGTGCTAACCATAGATTTTTAAGTGCGTGGATTTTTGCACCCAAAAATAGTTTTATTACTGAATTAGATAATTATCAAAAAATTTCCATACCCCCATAAAATTAGAAATAAAAATATTGAATAATGTTCTGCCAAATAAATATAAATGAAAGCGAGTTCAAAGAACTTTATTTAAGCACACGAAAAAAAGAGCGTACCGGGTGGTCAGTACATTGGGCTAAGTTCATATCTTCTTCAGAATAAATAAAGACATTTTTTTTCAAATTTTAGTTACGTATCGGTACTATATCTAATTTAGAATAATCCAAAATTACGATTTTCTGGTATATTTTAGTATTTTTAAATTTTACGTGCAAATTACATACCATCCAAATGGCAACTGTTTTTACAAAACTTTTATTTTGAACACAGTAGGTTGAAACTACTCAATGTGACTGGAGGTGCCTAAAACATAATACTATCCAAAAAATGTTCATATTTTTTAATTCATTGGTAATTAAACTATTTCAGAGTATTTTTTTAAGAAAACTCTATTTTTTAACGGATCACCTGGTGGGACATTCGATTTAGACACCTTCAGCGTCCCCACTTCTCTAATTTTCCCTTTGTTCTTTCGTTCCCCACTTCTAATTTTTTTCTAATTTTTAACTTAGTGGTCGGTTTAGTTATTTAATTAGTCGTCTTTTGTCTAAGTTTTCATGATTTCGAATAAAGCGATATGGTTTTAACATTAGATTTAGTTATATATTTTATGTATAAAAAATGTAATGTTTATTTTTTCCCAACAATTTTGTTTTTAAAAAAATTAAGTTTGTAGCTGACAAAGTCTCAACAAAAAAATATAAAGTTAATCAAAGACTACATAAATGAAAGTTCATTAAACGAGTAAACAATGAAAGAAAGTATAAACAAAAAACAAACCAATGGATTTAAACGAATGCAAAGTTGGGAACATCAAAAGAACAAAACAAATATATCATTTTTATATGTAGCAAAGATGCTTGTGGGCGAAGATTCCTAAGGAGAATAAAAAAGTAAAACAAAGCACTAATATAAAATTTGAATTATACAATCAATCACAATAAAAATGTTTAGTGCGCTCATGTCGCTGCAAATTAATCGTTACGTAATTCCTAGATAAAATGTTATTAACTTTTGTAAATGAGGAATTCCGCGGGCAAAGTTCGCAAAAATGATAGCAGTCACGCAGATAATACAGTAAACAAAACATACGTTTGCGTATATCTACAGTGATTCAGAAGGTCGAATTAGAAAATTGGCGAGTCTACGTGAGATTTGCCTCGTCGGTTTCACTGGCAGTCACTTCAATGCAACTCGTGCGATTTCGTCGACTCCTGGTGTTGGATGTCGGTTACGCAAAGCCGACAAGCACGTGGTTAGTGAACTGAGTCAGGGACGTTACTAACATCATGGTGCTTTCTTCCTTTTGTCAGAATATCAACATTATCTTATTGATAATACGCAAAAATTAGTATTAATTAACGTTTGTTTTGATTTTAGAAACTTTATTAACAAGGATATATCAAATGTGTTATTCACGAATTTTGTTTGGTCATTTGGGAGAAATTGTAATCTAGAGCTGCTTGTTACATAAAACCAAATATAAACCAAACCAACCATTTAGACATTTTAACAGAAACAAAAGAAATAAGATCATGTATTAAAAACACCCTAAGGAAGACAATCAAGGAACCCAATTATGTACAAAAAAGATACATTTCTTATTTATTTGTCAATTGATAAAGACACAGTAAAGGCACCAAAAATTTATTTGACATGCGTTGTCTGACCAATATTTGCCACCGGCATAAGATCCTTTTTCTCCTTCTTTAAGTACCATCTGTAATGACGCGATTAGGACTGTAGATGCCTTAATCCTGCAGCTTTCTGATTTTGTTGAAAATTTTGATCATAACAGATCTAGAGAGAAATCAACACGATGACACAGAATAATACAAATGAAACAAAAAAATTATATAATTAAGTAAACGAACAAGCATTTTTAATACTGAATAAATATTTTCAAAGTATTTTCTTTGATCGTATAATATTAATTGTTATTTTCCACATAATTAACCTTTAAGGGAATAAGAGCTCCACATTGTTATTGATCTATATTAATAATGATTGCTATTAACCTCTTACAACCTCAATAGTTTTATTGCTGAGAGCATATTGTATATTCAAGCTATAAAATTTATTTCAATCAGATGTTTTAACTGCAGATGAAAAAATATTTCTAAGAATCTTGAGATCATCATCAAATGTAAAATTGAAGACGCAAAGGATGGATCAAAGAAAAACGTTATTTTAAACTCATAGTAAAACGTTCTAAGATACCAATTCATTAAGCAAAATAGAAAAGCAATTGGACAATCCAATTGCAAAATCAAAGAAACAAAATTCTATAAGATAGAATTTTTTGAAAGATAAATAGTGTTAAAAAATATGATTTAAAATTAATTGCAAATATTTGGTACATTATCACATTAAAATTATGTTAAATTCCACTTATTAACTTTAGTTAATTAATACGGAAATATGATAATGGTAATTAATATTTTTATAATGATTCTTACAACAGTAAAAGTCCTGTCCTGTCTTACTTAATTCTATATGATAACCATTATTAACTTATCTTTTATATAATTACTATGACAGATTATTGATACAATTTTTTAATTTGCAAATTCACCGGCTTTTCGAGTTAATGGAGGCTTGTTACGTATAATTTACACGTACACTTTTTTAAGTGACCTTGACTTCCTATTTATTTAAATTAACCGACTTGCCTTCCCCATTGTAAATGTATCCGTGCGTATTCTTGTTCTTCGTTTTTTTAAGACAGTTGCCGGTCAAATAAGCCTCAATTACCGTGCTAGTGTTTAAAAATTATTATTTAAATTGTTCCACTTTAGGGCTAATGTGTTTGTAAATCTATGTATAGAATATGCACGATACCTACCACGATGCGGTTTCTTCAATAATTTCAAGGATGATGAAATAAATGATCACTACAGAGATCAGCTAAAGAGTTTATTAAAATAAGCGCAAAAATTACTAGATGGACCTAAAAGAAGAGCAACGAATGAGTAGGTACTCTCTAAACTAACCAGAACATGGATATCACTTAAAATTAGATTGTTTTATTATTGAAAATTAAATTACTAAAGTCGTTTGAGTCTGGATATTCCCAATGGCCCATTCCATTTGGAGCTCTTAAGTCGTCATACTAAGTCTTGGTTACCTAATAGTTGAAGTACTTCAATCTTTGGATTTATGTGTCCTCACCTGTAGTTCCCGGTGTAGATCTTAATTCCAAACGTACCAAGGAGCTTTAAGACTATTTCTTAGGACTTGGTTCTGAAACACGTGGAGGAATACTTAAAGGCCGAATCTCCATACTAGGTTCAGGACTTGCTGGTAGACCATTATTTGCAACTAAACTTTCATTGCTCTATTTTTATTTTAACATGCTTTGTTCTTTGACATCCAGATTTAGACCCAAGTATTTTTTTCTATGCACCTACTGCACTGCTAAGCATTTTTTTATTTCATAATTAAACATTCATGCCAGACTTTGTCAATTACTTGGGTCACATCCAAAATATAGCTGCATAATTTCATTTATCTGTTAAATGATGTACTTGATTGACCGTTGCATGTTTGTTCTGAAATTCAAACTGGTGATCGAGAACTAGCTGTTTCTCTTCAATTATTATCTTCATTCTTTTCAAAAACAATATTTCAAATTATATTGGCTATTAGATATATGATTTTACTTTATATTTTTGGGTTTGACAGCTTTTGGTAATACTTCTGCTGGTTTCCATAAGATTTAACCTAAATGCCTCATTAATTAATTTTAATAATGACTTTTCGAGGCAATTGTATTTCTTTTGAAATAACATCGAATCCTGGTACGTTTTTCTTAAATTTGTTTAGCTACTTTTTTGGGTGTAGCTATGTTTTATTTCTTCGATTTTTTTGAAATATTCCTGGTTAGTCTATTTCTTTAATTTCCTTGTGGAGAATATTTTTTCTGGCCAAGGCAGTATTTTCTTCTCGTACGGGTAGGATTTGTTTTATTGTAACTTTCCATAGTGAGCCATCTCTGTTATGGTCAGCAGTTAGGTAGCTATTCATTTTTAATTTGCTCAATTTCGCTTATCATTTCTTGGATCATGTTGTTTAATTTATTTTTATTTTCTTTTATTTTGGATATTTACCATTCATTTCTGGCTTTTCTCTTTTTTCTACTAAGCCTGGTATTCCGTGGGGATAGATGATTCCAGTTGTTTTTCTTTTGAATTCTGGTATTCTAATTGTTTTGTTTCTTTCACTTTCTTTGTCGGTATCTTTATTTGTTAGTGTCGGATTTTGTTGTTTATCTATTACATTTTCAATATTGGTCCCTCTTTTCTTCAACTTGCATATGTGTTTTAGATAACTTTCTTGAAATAAAGAAATCGAGAAAGTCTGGAATTTTATTGATATTAATTGGTTAATAAATAGATCTTTAACTTAGTGCCATTTTTTATTTATTTCGCTTATCGCTTTGCCCTTTTTTCTTGTCTTAAGCCCCAATGCACATGTATAGCAATAAAGTCTGCTCCCACGATGATTTTTTCTCCTAGTACCTCCAACAATTTTTGTAATTATTTAATTTGATGATAATCACTGGTGGTAGTTTATACTTTGGTATTTTGTTGTGGTTGTTGTTTCATTTTACCATCAGTTGTTTATTCTGATCTATTCGGTTTCCCTAGTTAGACCTTCTTCATCGGTATGATATTCTACGGCAGTTTGCGTTTATTATTTTCAACTATTTTTTGTAAAATTTGGATTCAAATTTGTATTTGCGGTTTTTTGCGTTTTTGTTGGTCCACGTGTGTGAAATAGGAATAATGTCTAGCTATGCTAATAAACTGGTTAAATTAGAAGATTACAATTGATAATAAACTAAAGATAAGCAATTAAAAACCGAATTTTAAGAACATGTAACCAATTATCTCTATTTGAAAAATAATGAAGGGTTTGTTGTCTGTTATGTTTTCTTCGCATATTCTAAAACTAAATGAAACATTAAATTGGCTTGTATCCAAACAATCCATTCGTCATATTGTATAATTTCGAGCATAGAATCGTTTTCATTCGTGGTTAAGTCATGTGCTGGTGACTACTTGGAATACGTTCAAAAATTAAAATACCTGTTGTACGTGACTTATTTATGTCTTTGTATAAAAACATATGTTTAATATTGAGGAAGATCAGAAATCTAACAAATAATAGAATTCTTCGCAACTGTAACTTTGGTTATGTTTTTTGTTAATGTGAATCATAAATAAATATGTATAACCCCTAAAAACTATTTTATTTTTTATTTAATTCAAATCAATTTTTATTTACTGAAAATTATTTATATGATTAAACCATTCGATTAAAAAGCAAAGCAATTATTTTTCATGATTTTCAGTGACTAGACAAATTAGCAAAATAATTAATCTACTGATTAACAAACCGAGGCTTGGTAATTTTTCAATTTTTTTGTTTATTTTTTCTCTTTTTATTCTTGTTAGTGTTTGAAAGATATTAATTTCTGGAAATAAATTAGGGCCTCTTATTATTAGATTTGCAAACTCGTTCATCTTGTCAAAACAAATTGAGGTGAATCCGAAAACTGCTGGTCATTTTTCAACCTAATTGTACGTTAGCTTTAACCTATATCCATTTGACACAAGATAACCTATAATTTGCTAAATATTCATAAGGTGTTAAATCTAACACGACGGTTTCAAACCAAATTACAGACCACTTTGTTAAAAAACTTGTCTACTAGAATAACTAGCTATCATTAATCAATCATGGGTGTTATAAAAATAAACAAAATGGTCCGACCTTTTAAGTATAGGTATAGGTACTCTTACAGACTCTAAATAAGTCGTAAAGAGACCAAATCAAAAATGGCTTTATTTAAATTTTTATCTTTATAATTAAAATCCTTTTTTAAATTATAGCAGGTTAGAAAATTTGCGTATATTTTTACTTTGCACATAACATTTTATAAAATTCTTACTTTGAAGTAATTATTTTATAAAATATTTTACTCATTTTTCAAATTTCTTAATTTTATAATTCACGGTTTAAATTCTTAACATTTTAGGTTAGAAAAATCCTTAGATCATATACGCTAGATGCACTTGTTTGGTAGGTCCGGGGGTCTAGCGTACTCAATCAGTGATTGGTCGTTTTCAAATTTCGACATAGTTTAACCAATGAGAAATCATTATCGACGTAGTTTGACCAATGACAAATCAGTACCCGACTCAGGGTCATCATTACCCCTCTTCTACCAAACAAATTCTACATGATGCCGTATCTAGCGCAGCATATATGATCTAAGGAAAACCCTCATGGTGAAATGACTTAAAGACAGACACTTAACTGTAAAAGAAAGTAGCTATAGAACATTTGTAAAAGCACTAGTGGCTTCTGCCCAGAGGACGTGAAAATTAGACTGCAGACAATTTTGTAAGTATAGCAGAGGAATGATAATGCTGGGTTTTGGGATCCAGTGGTATGATCCATACATACTTGACTAGACCCCAAACCCTAGTTGGTTGGGAGACTAATGAATAACGAAATTATGTAAGAGTGAGAGTGAAGGGCTTAAGTCTTCAGGTTAGTCAAGACTAAAGCTGGAAGGTGTTTAAGATGGCTAGACCTGAATACAGTCAAGTCTATTTGGAAAAAGGGTAAAAAAGGAAGTAAAAAGAAATAGTAAAAAAAATACAGCTTCCAGATTTAGTCTTGACTAACCTCAAAACTAAGCCCACTTCTAAATAATTTCGTTGTTCAATAGTCTCAAAAACAACTAGGGTTTGAGGTCTAGTCAAGTAGGTATGGATCATACCACTGGATCCCAAAAACTAGCATTATATCATTCCTCTCCTATACTTACAAAATCGTCTGCAGTCTATTTTTCACGTCCTCTGGTCATTAGTCACTAGTAGTTTTACAGATGTTGGCACTATAGCCACTTTCTTTACTGTCAACTGTCAGTCTTAAGTCATTTCACCATGAGGGATTTCTAACCTGTTTCAGTAACTTTCGGCTTAAAAATAATTATTGTTTTTGATTAACTTTTAAGATTAATTTGTCTATTTAATGTGACACTGATATCGTCTCCATTTGTGTGTTTTTTATTAGGAGGTATCCCCTTTGTGACGTAAGTTTACCTTTTTTATAATTTCAGTATTATTACATGTAACAACCTTTTAGGAAGGCTCTGATGATGGTTGTTGACCAAAAGCGCTAAGCTGATATATTTTTATGTAAGTACCAGTTTGATATTAAAATTTTACGTAACTGAATATTTTAAAAAATATGATAAAAGTCCGAATTCAACTTTCAACTTCTAGGAATTTGAATACGTATTTGATATTTTATAACAATTTTGGGAAAATACACCTTAGATCGGGTTTTTTAAAACTAATAATAATAATTATTATTTATCTTACGAAATAGAGACAAAATAACGGATCACGAATTTGAATATAATATTATAAAATATTTTAAAATAATTGTCTGGCATGTTCACAAAGTTTGTTTAATATATAATTTTATTCCTTTTGAAATTTTTTTAAACATTTGTTTTAATTAGTTTAAACTTGTTTTATTTATTTTTAGCTGTTTAATCTCTAAATAGTGTCTAAACAGTGTCTAACAAGGTTAATCCATGATAAAGATATTTTTATTTAAAACTTGTTGAAACATGTAACGTAAATTTTAAAGTTTAAATAACCATTAATTTTAAATATTCATTAAGAAATAAATTAAAAAAACGGAATCGATTAATAAAAGCATATTTTTAAAATATTTTTCATATTACATTTTTTGGAATGTTTTTTGTATATTTTATAACCATTTAAATTTTTATTAATATTATTATTCAATATTTTCTTATTAAAATCCATGTTATAAACAAATCGGATAAATATTGTACAAATAAAAATATAATTTATTTTGTTGTAACCAGATCTGAAACCCCAGATCATTTTGGATATAATTGACTATGAACTTAAATAGATCTGCAAATAATAATAAGATTTAAATATGATAACAATGTGATAAGACTAGTGCAAGAAATGGAACTTATGGTTCGCCACACACTATATGATTTATTTTGCATTTATTATCATACCATGTTAACACATTGTTTCTTGTCAGAAGTAATTTTAAAGCCAATAAAACCGTATTTCGTGCAGCTATCGTAAATAACTTTTTAACTAATATTTCGTGATTGATTGTTTTAATTGATTTACAAAGATCTAGTGATAATAAACCACCTGTTTCGTTATCTATTTTTATTTGGATAATGTACGTTTATCTAAAAATTTTTATAGTAAAATTAATTTAGATTCTGGACTAAATCAAATTGTTTGTGTTTATTAATTTGTCAGTCAAGATACTTTCTAGTAAGTACATTAATTATTCTTCCAGTTCTTAAGTTCAATGCTGTAAAGATTGATTGATTAGGAAATATATAATACACATATTAACGACCCGATAATAACCAGTATCATTTATCTAAATCTATTATTAGATAAATTAATCTTTCTGATCTATGTCATAGTTGATTAATTTATATTGGCCTATCTTGTACGGAAGTAAATCTTTCAATACAACAATACGTCTGTTATCAGTGTTCTAATTTATTCAAATTGAATTTACAAATTTACAAAAAATATAAAATAGTTTTAAATAATCGGATCTTATAACGTAAATAATTATATATCTCTAAAGTTCATTGAATTTTATTTCCATCATCGCTCTTTAATTTCCACAGTTTACGGAATCTAAGGCATAAAAAAATAATCAAAGTCTAGCCGAATATTCGCGCCCTAATTAAGTTAGTAATCTGGCCAAATAATTATTGTCTGTAGGAGTTAAACTACAATATTTTGTTATTGATTTCAGATGACATGTCGAGAAAATGTGACCATAACTGTCACAGTCCTGTGAGATCTTAATTATATTTGTAAAAAAATATCGCATTTACATAATTCACACCTTCCTAAATTCTCTTTTATACGTGATATGTGTCTAATATCTGTAATTTGAGTTCAGATACAAATTTAGTTTATCGTCCACCTATTCACATACAAAATTTCTCATTTTAAAAATAGTTTTGTGTGGTAGTAACAAAGCTTATTGCTACCTTTTTCATTTGCTTTTGTTTATTTAGATATTGATTAAATTTATAGGATAGGGAGTTAATTGGAATAATCGTAAATGATTAAAATTGATGTGTCTACAAAATATATTGATTTGATTGAAAAGAATAAAATTATGTGCAATTTACAATCACTCAAAGATTTACAGTATTGAAATATTTGAAATTGTAGTCTACTTGTACAACCAACGGAATGGGACCAAATTTACTACGGAATTGAATTTTTATAATTTTGAAAATCACTGATTTCAGTATTTGAAAAGCTTATTTTTAGTCATTATATTGTTTTATTTTTAATATTATAGTAGTAAACTTTTGTTTAAAGATAGCACAGTAAATTTTAACTATTCGTTTTTTTTAACTAAAAATAAACAGATATTAAAAAAAAATTAAATAATTTCCTTCAGTGGCGTAAAAAATAGGGAGTAATAGCTACCATCAACCCTAATAGGGCGTCACTGGATAAATTATCCAAAACTTAGCACACCAATTATTTTAAGTCCCTTTTGAGTAATTTCAGTTTTTTTTTGTTTTTACAGAAAATAAGCACTCAACTTTAATCAAATTACAACAGCGTTATCGGTCAAATAACACACTATATACATAAACAATACAACATATCTTAAATCTTAATCTAGATAAAAAAATTCTTTTATTTACCAGAGAAATATTTTACCTGCAGTTTTTAAAAGTTTTAGATTTACTTTACTTTTTGGGAAGAGTAGAGTTGGCTCCGGTTTGTCCAAGTATATTAAAAGGGTAAGAAGAGGGTAAGAATCGGGTCCCGCTATATTTTTAAGTTAAAAAACATAAAATTTATATATTGATAATAAAATTATATAGGGCACTATTCTTCTAAAAAATTTAATATCATTAAAGCTGGGTACCTAGTTTACGTTATTTAATGACGAAATGTAGGTTCGTTTCATAAATTTGTCTAGA
Organism: Neocrepidodera transversa; assembly: GCA_963243735.1. Taxonomy (NCBI): domain Eukaryota; kingdom Metazoa; phylum Arthropoda; class Insecta; order Coleoptera; family Chrysomelidae; genus Neocrepidodera; species Neocrepidodera transversa. The sequence continues at coordinate 8,183,963 of OY725339.1, forward strand.
TATAAACAATGACTAAACGAAAAAATTAAAACCCTTTTCAAACGATACGCTACTGATTCAGAGGCCTTTGTTGGTACGTCTCATTTCACTTTGCCTTTCCCCGCACGAACCAAACAACAGGTACATAATCCATCTAGCTAAGTGTTAATGGTCTAAGCTTTTCTCTAAGAAATTTAAAAACAAATAGCATTAAGAACTCGTTTCATAAGCCTTATATTGTATTCGTTTATTATAATTTCGAACTCATACAATAAACACAAATTAGCAAAAACATAAACTGTTTATAAGTTATATCTATTTCATACTTCTTTTCGCTTGCACAACGTTGTCAGTAGCTTAATTTAAAAAAAAAACTTCCTATTTTATTATGACACAAACAAGATTGTTTTTTAGTATAATTGAGTAATCATTAAGTAGAATAACTATAATTCTTAGTGTCTAGTAATATTAAAAAGTGACTAGATTCTATTTATAATAAGCTGCACTTGTGAAAAATATAGTTATTCAAAGTCTTATATTTTGTTTATTCTGAAGAAGTGTGGCAACATCGGAATTGATATTCATGCATTTAATATTCTGGCCTTCAGCGGGGTGTACTTTAAATTTAATCTCATTCTGGCCATTTCTGAAAGAATTTGAAGGCGTAAGTCTCACGGGGACATTTTAAGAGTATATTAGAACGATTAAAAATAATGAAATGAATACCTCCCATTTCACCGTACATTTTTTTTTTCAAAAACATATATATGATATTTTGAAATTATGAAATATTGATTTTGGTAAATCAAAAACCGGGAAACTTAGAGCTTTGGCGTGTGGGATATTTGACCGACAGGTTAAGTTTTACAACATATCAAAATGTGGTCAAATTCTTACCCAAGGGTATTTTACATATAAAAAGTGCCCTCTCCTTTAGTTTTTTTTAGATTATTTTTTATTTATGTACTAATTTTAACAAATGCGCAGAATATCGTAAATTATACAGTTTTCAAGGATATAAGAATCTATTTCGACAAGCCAAAACTCATTAAAAATTCATAATGTATTTTTTTGCTTATCCTTTAAGACCTTATGAGGTTTCATCTTTGTAGATAATGAAGATGATTATTAACTAAATAAAGTGGATACGCAAATTTAAAGTAGAGATAAAGTGAATTGATGGCCGAGCCCATGAAAAGATCCGAATATCTTAACTCAACGTCAATATACCTACTTGATTTTAAATTCGTGTGTTAAAACCGCTACGAGTTTGACATTCGGTTGGAGCAACTTTTAAACACAGTAATAAATAAAAATACTAGACATTATTTTATTAAATATACGATTAATAAAAGACTTATTTTACCTATTTAGAATGATGTCATCATTTGTTTATACAGTAATATGAAGTTGCAAATATGTGTCTTCGTGCCAAACTAAATTATTATTGGATTGAGAAAAGATAATATACTTGGTATTTATAGTTTATTTCAAAGACCTATTTGATGTTCTTTTTTCCTTTTACTAATTAGAATTGTATTTATTTTTGTTGTATAATGACGTAAAATAAATTAATAAATCAAAAATTTATATGTAGCATCTGGAAGATGCGTACAGAGAGGTGATGTTTTTGTTTTCATATTTAAAATTTAAATAACCAAACAACCTTTCCACAGACTTAAACCTATATTTATTACCCATAGAAGTAAATTTTAACCAGATCATCGTTATTCTTAATTCAAGTCTATTTTTACTTTTTATATTGAAGTAATTGTCAAAACCATCTTTAAAATCGTCTTTTTACATATTTAAAAAATAATTTATTGTACGGATTAGAATAAATCATCACTTTTTAGTTATGATAGTTATGATAAGCGATTGATTGACTTTAAAGACAGGAAGTTTATATTAATAACAGAAATTTATATTTGACTTTTGAACTAAGAATTTAGCTCGTAGGATGATTTATACTATTATCTTTATGGACTAATTACTATGTTACTATAATGAGTTCTTTACAAATAATTTCACACAAACATTAATATTATGTCACCTCTCACTTTATAAATCACAATAAACCATTTTGACAGTTTTATCAATTTATATCTTAGTTGATCTACTCTTAAGCAATTTACTTTCTTTACTATTATTTAAGAAGTTAAAAGTAGTTTTAAATACTATTTTTTTACCAATATCTTTTTGTCAAAGTTATTTTTGCATTGAGAGTGGGAATCGAATCGGAGCCCTAAAGAAAAATTATAATCTCCGTTAGTATAAGGACGAAATTTTTACGGGGTATATACCCCGCAGAAATTCTTGGGTTCTAGGGTTTACTTATTAGTGGGAGAGTATTAATAATGAAAATACTAATTTAAATATTCGACTTAATGATTAATATACAATAAATATGATATAGTGAAGTTCAAATTCGGTGCAAAATGTATGGTTAAAACTAAACAATATAACAATCTTTTTTTATTGATTAGTTCTCAAAAACCATTTCCCATTTTTAATTTCTACAGTATGTTATACAGTGCAAAACATCAAAAGTTAAAAATTTCACTCAATTATCTAAAGTAATATAAAAATGTATACATATAAAAATTTAAAAGATATTTTACTTTGTATTGTATTTTTTTCTCTCTTTTTTTGACTTATTCTATATATTCTGTGCAATGTCAAAAATTATCAATAAATTTATTATTATTATGATTAAAAATGCCTACAAATTATCAAAAAAAAAATCCCCAATAATTACCCAATGATGTGCATAAATATCCAAAAATGTGGAATTCCCCACAAATCAAAATCACTGTTGATTACTTTCCTACCTGTAGTAAAGTTCAAACATTAAATTCAGTATATGAAGTAGTGAAAATTAAATTAGGATTTTCTTGACGACGTTGCCGCTTCACGGCAGCAACCGTACGACTCATATGCCACTTTGTTGACTACAACATAAAATCAAGAGGTTTTCAACAATTTCGTAACAAAATTAGATGGAACTTTTTATAGGTTTCAGTAATAGAAAATATTTGTAAGTAGTTCTTTAAAAAAATTAGCATAAAAACTAACATATAAAATGATTTTCCTTATAATTGTTTTTATATAAATAATAGATCAAAACTCAAATAAAAATAATTAATGTGTAATTATTATAGTTTATTAAATGAAGTGGAATTTTAGAAATTGTAGATTATTGCAAATAATATATTGTGTACCTAGGGACTAAAGTAGCACTTTGGCCACGTGGTATATATCCTATTTTTTGCGCCTCAGGGATTAAAACTTTTTTTAAATAAAGTAATTTTCTATTATTTTTATTATTTCAGGGACTAAAGATTACTGCGTTTTGTTATTGCTAATTTTATTAATTTCAATGAAAATTTCACACCTAACATTTTCGACCAATTAAAAGCCTGTATTTTGTATCGTTACCGTAGCAACTAAAAACATTTCCGGAAATTTTTCTCCTCCTTGGGGTAAGGACCACTAGAAATTTTTTGATGTTTATAGTAAAATGACGTTTACATTTACCATCAAAAACCGTCATTATCTTAATATTTTTTTAATAATATTTCGGTCTGAAATTTTCTTATCGAATACCACTATAGTTTCAATTAAAAATAGAATTATTTTTCTGGAACACGAATATTTTGAAAATTCTCTCGAGTAACTGTAGGAAGTTATTATAACTCACACTATTTGTTTATGGATACTATTAATTGCTCAAAAGCAGTTGATGATATATAACTTAATAGTAGATAAAAATTTAAATCGATGACAAAATTTCAAGGATTTAGATACTACCGCACTCATTTATTTTTACACCGGCTCGTTAGCTCAGTTGGTAAGAGCACCACTCTCCTTTGCAAATTGTGGAGGTCGTGGGTTCGAATCCCACATGAGCCCTATTTTTTTAAATTTTGTAATAAAACAAAATTAAATTATATACAAAAAATAAATTTTGCACATAAATATACATATTAACTTAAAATTGTGTTTTACCGAACTTTGCTTTTTTTTAGTTTGATTTTTAATTTACTTTCAAAATGATAAAAAAATATGTAATAAGTAGATTCTCAGTACGATAATTATTTAAATGGACGAATTAACTACGTGATCAAAAATACTCCTAATTGATTGGTAAATAATATCGTTGAAAAATACTTAGTAATATTTTCAGGTCGTGTCCTGTGGATTTTGTGTTTTTGTTGTTTGCTTGGTTCCTCTTGTGACTTTCTGCACGTGCAAATTAATAATTGTTATTTAAAAACTATTAACAGTAATTATTAATAACTGTTTGTAAAAATCACTAATATATCTAAAAAAATAAGAGGGTTAAAAAATGCTAATAAAAACGTTAAAAACTGTTCATAATTGTTATTAATTGTTAACAACCGTTATAAATAACTGTTAAATGTCGATAAATCCCGACAAAAAGCGCTATAGACACAGCTTAAAAAAGATGGCTAAAATCGGCTAACAATGATAAAAAAAGCATTATAAACTCTTTTTTATTGTAAAACACTGTTCATTACTGTAAATAATACTATCAATAACTGTTAAAAGTTATTTAAAATATGTTTAAAAAATATAAACACCATTGAATAAAGTTAATAATTACCGAAGTTGAAAACGGTTGAAAACTGTTAAAACAGTTTAAAAAATATGTTAACGAAGATAAAAAATGACCAAGGACAAGTCAAAATAGTTAACAGCTATTAAAAAGTAACAAAATAATATTAAGCATTAAAAATAACTATTATTAACTGCTAAGCAATGTTAAATTAATTGTTAATACCTATTAAAAATGGGAAAACTGTTTATGAGGCTAAATAATGTTATCAATAATTGTAAAAAACTATTTAGTTGACAAGTTGAAAGTAGCTGAAAAAAAGACTCTAAAGAAAATCAAAAAATATCTGACGATAAAAACTCTAATTCATAAATAAATTCGATAAAATTATAAAATATAACCAACAGATAATATCTGTTAAATATGATTATAAAAATCTCAAAATTGTTTAAAAAAGTTGAAAAGGGTCGAATGAAGTTGAAAAAACGTATTTGAACATTTTTCTATACATAATTGTGTGATCTGATTTTCTTAAACACATTATTAATGTGAGAAAATAAGTATTATTAAGCAGCCAAGTGAATCCTTCTGTTCGTCTGTCTGTCTGTCCCAACGAGAACAGTTTCGAATTTTGGAACTCTGTTTTCAGCAATCGATAGCTTGTCACCTTAGCCACAGCTTTAGCTCGCCCACCTAATATTTTTAGCAGCTGCCAATGTCTGGATAATTATCCGATTTTTGGATAATTTCGTCTACCATTGGATAAATTTCGGATTGAACAATTTTTCGGATGGCCCGAATTTTCACTCAATTATATTATTTTCTTTCTTTGTAGTACCTACTCATTTGAAATTTTTTTACTTACTCTTCTCCATTGCTCGGCGGGTTTTCTAACTCCAGCAGGAATTTCTTTTGGCAAATCTGTTAAATTTTGCCATTTAAGTGCATTTTTTTATTTTTCAAAACATAATCGCACATTAAATGTTGGAGCCGCCATTTTGGATTTATTAATTTTGACAAAAAATTCATAACCTCCAACCTCAAAAACCCTCACATACCAAATTTGAATATAGTTTCGATTTCGATTTTAGATTTTTATCAAGAGATATTTCCGGCATTGTATGATATTTTTTTATGTCATCCTAATCGAAATATATAGTTAGTAGAAACGATAATTTCGCTTTCGCTTGATGGAACGCAGTGGGTCTTGCAAACTATTATTATACGCTTCCTTTAGATAACCAAAATGAACCAAGTCGGTAACGAAAAACTGCTTCACATTCTAGAAATGTCAAACGTCAAAGTAATTCTTATTTTCAAAGAACAAGACGCTTTAACCATTATTAATTATTACTTATACCGGTATAATTAGACTTAGAAAACTTGGAAAACGCGAATTATGTTGCTTGAAAAAGCAAAACGCGACGAAAAATTATGGCCTAAATTCGAGTGTAAGTTAGACATTAAAAGTAAACAAAAAATCTACAAGAATAGCAGTAAGTGATTTGTGATTTATATGAAATATTTTGATAGTTTTCGAAATTTCTAGCGTATTTTAAAAAGTAAATACCGATTAAAAAAAGTGTATATAAAGTAACAAAAATCAATCTAGTGCGCTTCTAATTCGCGCATAAAAGATTTACGTATAAACTAGCTAAATACCCGTGCTTTCTCTTTAGTACCTGGACGACCGATATTTGCTTGTTTTTAATATTCCTTCCTGTTTTTCATTATTTTTTCCTGTTTTAACAATTTGTCCCTATTATTATCTATCATTTTTCTATTTACAATTTTCCTTATTTTTCTCTATTTTTCCAAATATTTCATTATTTTTCCTGATGTTCCTATATTTATATATTTAATTTCCCTATTTTCATGTTTTTTTCCCAATTTTCTTATTTTTTCCAATTCTTCTATTTTTCATTTTTTCCCTATTTTTCCCAAATTTCAGTAATTTGCCCTGTTTTTCCCTATTTTGCTTTATTTTTTCACTATTTTTCCCAAATTTGTATTATTTGTTCCCAGTTTTCCCCATTTTTCTCCATATTTTTCACTATTTTCTCTATTTTTGCTATTTTTTCCTATTTTTCCTTTATCGTTCTATTTTTTCCCTTTTTCCATTAGTTTTCCTATTTTCTTTCTGTTTCCTTGTTTTCCCTATTTGTCCTTATTTTTAAGTATTTTGTCCTATTTTCCTCATTTTTTCTTTTTTTTCCCTAATTTCCCTAATACAAAAAATATAAATAAAAAGGACAATAACAAAAAAATAGGAAGAAATACATGAAATAAAACATTAAGCCTCATGAAGAAAAAAGTTTCACAACAAAAATAGCAACTTTATATGTAGTTTCCTTTACCTAGCAAGCAGGTAACTTGTAAAAAAAATAAGTTAGTTGTTTTTTCTACTACGGTGCGTAGTAGTAACGTAAGTACTTTACGCACGCTAAGGAGTGCGTAAAGTTTAACTTTTTTTCACTGCAACACATTTTTTGCAATATCCTTATGTTTCTTATCTTACCAAGGTTCTATGTGCCAGAAATCAACTGGTTAACTTCAAGATTTTGGAAAATAGCTTGTTAACCTCTTGTATGCGAAATCTATTTTTGTACATAAAAATTATGGTAGTAGAAAAAATATTGTATGCAACTAGTGTGTAAAGTGCCTTTTTTCACTCATGTGATTGTCGCACTCGCCTTTGGCGTGAAAATAGTATCACTTTACACCCTTGTTGCATAAATAACTATTTTTTTTCATCGTTTACATTACCACCTGTAACTCCATTGCCACATAAATAATGCTGCAGTTTGGAGTACTTTTCCTTCGATCATTAAAGGCCCAGTCTTAGAATCAGTCCATACAGAGCAATGTTATCATTGACAAATTTAAAATATTTTAAAATTTGGTATATCAAGCTTAATAATCTCTCTAATGAATTATAAAACTCTTCCATTGTGTCTTATTAAAAAATGGTAAAATTATGCAAATAATACCTTATGCCATTCAGTTTTGGAAAAGTGGTGACTGTGTTTTTGATGAAATAACAAAACAAGCAAATGCTCAAAACTATTTTCTGCACTAATGTCTAGACATTTCAACAGTATAATGAATGAATCTGTTTTTATATATCTAATTATCAATCCTTATCAAACTAGGACAACAGATATTGCACTTAAACCATTATCTGCTAGAACATAGAAACCGTTTAAATTTTGTAGAAGAATATACAGCATAGAATTAAATAAAAATAGATTTGAATCTAGTATTTAAATCGAAAAATCGAGAAATTATTATACTGGAAATAATTTATATATGTAACTCATATTATCCTTAACTGTTGAAACTTTATTTTCTCTACTCTCTTAGCGATTAATATAGATATAGAAGTGCTGCTTATTTAAATTAACGTCCCGTACTAAACGTACTAATTAATAGACATTTAAAAAACTATGCGTACCAACTGCATAATTACAAGTACGTTATCGCGAGTAAATATTATCGTACGTTTACCTTTGGTGTAGAGACTAGAAACTAATGTGAAATTAGTAATTTGTAAAGGTGACAATAGAAATGATACAAGGTAAATATCCGAGATTAGAATGAAGTAAGTAATTTTTATTTTTTATTTAATATGAAAATTGTAATTGAATCTACAGTATTTTGATAATTAAAAGTGTTTTCAATTCAGCTTTGGATTTGTTTGATAAGCTTTGGCATTACTTAGAAATTTTGTTCAATTTAATGCATCTAATATAATTAGTCTGTATATTTTTGATGATCGATTCGTTTAAATTTTTTGTTACAGGACATAATCATCAGGATACATTGACCTATTCGAAAGTTAGAGGAAAGTAAACAAGGTTAATCTTAATTAAGTTAAATGCATTCATAGATACGCTTAGCGTGAATAGCAAAATTGACGACAGAAGTCAGTTTTTTTTTTAAATAAACATGCAAATTCTATTTAATCAATAATTTAACAGTAATCTTTACATTTTCACACCTCACATTATTTGTACTTAACTATCTTTCAACATATTAATAAAATAAATATTCGAACAATTAGTCAGGATTAAATAAATTAAACATTCATATATTAATTTAATTAATACATAATGTAACCCAATTATGTAAACTGTGACCACTAAGTAAGCAATACAGTATCTAATCACATGTTTTATTTAAAATACCTAACCTAGGACAATGCTGACACATAATCCTCTATGTTTAAAAACGATATGATATTTTTAGTTCAATAAAACAATTAGCACTATTACCTTCCGCAAACATTTTATCGAAGCGTAGTTTTTAAACAGTTAGATATGAGCGAGAGTAATGTAAATTTATAACTATACTAAAGCTTGTGTTAATATGCGTATATTACTGTAATTAAAAAAACAAAGAATTACCCTATACAAAATAAACGATCATTAATAATTCGAAAATAAAAGAGGTCGTGGGGCGCAACATCCACTGAAAAGTAGAATACAGATCCGTAGTAAATTATTTTATCACATTATTATTCTACTCTTACAATTTTCTAACAATAAATTATATGTATACTACACCAGGAGTTATTGTCAAAGCAGAATGTATACATTTGCTAAAATATCTATATTTAAATCTGGAAGTTGTAATTGAACGTCAAGAAGTGATTTGCTTAAGGTTTTAATCGCCCATACACATTTATGCCGATAACGTTACCAGTAGTCTCTTTGACATGTTCATTTACTCTTATCACTCCATCTTTTACCCACGCCTTTAACACATACATAAAATGTAGATATTCCTACAACAGGAAAATGAAATAATTGGTTTCCTTATTAGGGAGTGAGCGAATTGAAAAGTTATTACCATTTTTTTTTAATTATGTCCACTCTATCTTTATCTGTACAGTAACGTATTATCCATAGAACCAAGCTAATGCCAAAACAAAATATTTTTGATAGATTTTTCTATACATTTTCACAATGGGATCAGATTAGTACTGCAAAAACAATTTTATTTCCATTTTCCAACATTTTTAAAATTACGGTTTTGGACCTAATTTGTTAACTATTTTTTAAGATTGGAAAATCTCTTAATATCTTTAATTTGCTAAATACACTTTTCAAACCCTTTCAATTTTCCATTAATTCATCGATACATAATTTCTAGATTATTTTTTTTTAATTTGGGTTTCTCACCAGAGCGTTTAATTTTTTAATACATTTTGCATTACTGTTTGCCATTTGAGAAATATAAAATAAATTTATACATAGAAAAAGCTAATAATATAATATAAAACAAACCGTATAAATTACTAAAAATAAATATTAAAGCTCTGGACCAGTAGGACATAAATAAATAGTATATTTCAGTTTCTCAATCCGTCCCTGACCATGAACAATTTTTACCCATTTACGGGTAATTTATGGCATTTTTTTAAAAAGTACTTGGAAGATTAATTGATAATAAAAGTTCTTTGATAATTGTATAACCCTACTAGTTTAAGCAAGCTTTGTTTTTTAGTAATTAGATTTATATTTTTTGTGCTCTTAATCACTATACTTTAATTACTTTTTTATAATAATTATTTACCATAACTAATTCCGTAACCGATAAAAAGATTTAATGATAGTTTTTTAACGACCATTAACAATTTAGAAGATGTAGTACACTTTGAGCAATCTCTTAATGCTGCCATTTAATTTTTAACTGTTGTTTAATATGCGAAGTTACGAAAAACCAAGTAGTTTAAGAATTTATATCTAGGCATATTGTCATTCATCAGTGTAATATTTTATAGCATTCACGTATTTAAAACCAGCCAAACCACTATCTAAAAAAAAATGTTTAATTTATATCAATAAATTACATACAAGCATAAATTAAGAATTTTAATTTATTTAAATAATAAAATAGTTTTAACAGTGTTAATAGAAAACAAAAATTCAGTCACCATATAAACGGGAAAAATATTATATTAAATTATATATTTTCAAGTTAAAAATGACTTACTGTTGTTTTATATTCCAGATCAAATTTATTTTTGATGTTTCGTTACGCCAGATGCGGATTTTAGGTTATGCAATTTAAATCATTAAGCCGGTGATTTATAAAAATAATGTCGTCATTGATCTTGAAAACATGGGATATATTTTTGTATTGTGTTTACTATGCAGAGCTGGATCGCATATAGCTTAAATGCATTCTAATATCAGATACTGATTCTCAAAATGGAAATATCTTTATTTTAGAAGCTAGTTTGAGGAGAAAAATTATTACCTTGTACGTCTAATTACTTTTAAGAAAATAGTTAAAGAGCTATTAGAACACAATAGAAATAATAACAAAAAAAGGTGTGAGAAAAAACGAATATTTATGAAGCAGTGATGGAAACCTAGACGAAGAAATAGCTAACATAAGAAACAAAAGAATAAGATTGTATAGCATAATAAACAAGACAAAAAAGAAAAAATTAAATAAATCAAGTAATTATGTTGAATATCGTCACCATATCATCAGGAGTTGATAAACTCATCAATGTTAAAAAAGTGGTTAGTGATATTCTTCAATATTGCTTGAAAACCAAAGGTTCCAAATTCCCAATTTAAGTCAAGTAACTATAATAACGTAAATCGAGTTGGTATGGACACTTCGTTGAACGAATACAAAAATAGGCTCTATCACCCCAGAACTTTCCAGGCTCTTCTGTGGAGAATAGGATTATTTTAATAAAAAAATACAAAATTCCTGAATGGGAAAGTAAGATGCTGTAAAAATGAAGTAAATTGCTGAAAAAAGGGTAAATATTGCAAAAATGCGCAAAAATTAATTAAAACGAAAAACGACAAAATTTACTAAAAATGGTAACAAGTTATTATAAATACTAACAAGGTAACGAATTATTTCCAAAAAATTGTTAAAAATGATAAAGGATTGCTAACTGTATTAAAAGAGTGAAAATAGGTAACAATCAAAAATACAATAAAAATCTTAATACAATTTGTAAAAATTTGTAAAAAAAGGTAAGATGCAGAAAGAGACAAAGATCAAAAAGGTACCTAACAAAAGGAAAAAAAGGGTAAAACAAAAATCAACAAAAAGTACAAAAAAAGCCAAATAAGATAAAGTGAAGGGAAAAAAACAAAAAATGCCAAAAAAGGAAAAAAAGGTCAGAAAGGACAAAAAAGTCCAAACAAATTAGAAACTATTAAAAAAAGTTTAAACAAATAAAAAAAAGGCAAAAAAGTGGTAAAAATGCCAAAAAAAGGAAAGAAAAGCAAAAAAGGCAAAAAGCTCAAAAAAGGTCAAAAAAAGAGCAGAAATTTAAAAAAAAAATTAAAAAAAGCAAGAAAAAGGGGTAAAAAGGCCAAAAAAAAAAAGAAACAGAAGGTAAAAAAAGACAAAAAAAGAAACAAAAGGTAAAAAAAAGCCAAAAAAAAGGAAAAATAAAGCCAAAGACATGACACAAAAAAAACAAAAATCGTACAAAAAGGAACGCATTATATAGCTACAATTAGGATATCATAAAATCATGGGTGAAAACTATTGGGAATTCGGGAAAAAGTTTGTTACAAAAGTTGTAGGGAATTTTATGCCCTACAACTTTGCACTTGAACATTAGCGCATTATTTGTCTTCAAAATAAGAAAAAGACGAAAAGCCTAAATATATATATTTTTCGCCCTCTAGAGGCGAAACTATAGAGAAATCGAAAAAAGTTAAATATATGAATGTTAACAGAAATTTGGTGCTCTACAACTTTGCACTAGAAAATGTTGCACTAAAGTGCATTGTCTGTCTTAAAAATTTGAAAAAACTACATGCACATTTTTTGCGCGCCCTCTGCTGGCACAGATAATGGAAATTCTGAAAAAAGTTTGATACAAAAATTTTAGGAAATTTTACTGTACCAATTTGAACCAAAAACTAATGGTCACATTCGAGGCACATACCAACCGATCATACCAAATTTCAGCTTGATTAGTTAAACCGTTCGGCAGTTAGCGTAGAAGATTTATACACAGACACACAGACAGACCTTAATCTGAAAATGGTTTGAATCTTCTTGGGGGACCTCAAAATGGATATTTCCGTCGATATCTCGAATTTTTTTTGCTCGTTCACTATACTTTCCCTTTGATGAGACCGGGAAAGTAAAAATTAAAGGAAAACAACAATAATAAATAATAGACGAGATAGAAAACGAGAAATGATGGCCAGAAACAGAAAGCCATTGAAAAATTGATTGAACAGAAGTGATCCTGAAAAGGGAAAAAGGAATCCAATAGAAAAACGTATATATTGGGAATATTGAGAATAAAAAAGAGAAAAATATGAAATATATATGTTCCGTTTTTTTGGTATTAATACTTTATATTTTTATTATTTAAAAACAAAGCCACTTTTGAAGTTTTGGCCTCAAAAAATACAATATGGGCATTATAAAATGTGGTACTATTACAAATTGAGTGTACACTTTTAGTATTTAGATTATCAGACCACCCGCAGGTCGGAAGAAATTTAAATTAGCAGCAATGAAAATAATGATTCTGTGCTATGGAAACAAACACCATAACATAGTACCGGCCTTCATAAATACCTCGACAGCAAAGTACTTAAACACCTTTGTCTCTGCACTGTCTACTGGACAATATTAAACGTAACAAGCTATAATAACTATAAATTTGTTTGCAAGTAATAAACCAGACAAGTACACTTTACGACCGTAGGGGTTGCGTTGTTTTAAGATTTATGCAAATTCTAAAGCTTGAGCAGTGAGAATTTAGAACCCAGAGGGACAACAATCAAGTATTCATCAGGTTTTAAAAAATTGAGTAAAACGCGTGAAGCCGTAACTTTGTCGTGTGAAAAATTAACAAAGGTTAAACAATGTAATTATGGATTTTTATCGTTTTATACTTACATTTTTTTAAAGAAAAATGTTGTTTAAAAAATATCCATGGGTTAGTCATCTTTTTTTTTGTTTTATGTAATGAAATTAGTAGAATTTTATTGCTGCTTTTTTATCAAATAAATTACCTTAACTTTTGCACGTAAACATTAGTCTTATCAAGATATAAAAAAATAATTATTGTTCATGTACATTAACACTATATAATGAGAGATACATGAATGCAAATTAACTCGTTTATATTAAATTATGATTTCTAAAAGGAAATACTAAGATTGTTATATTGTTTTAAAGATAATGTTCTCCTAACATAGAACCCAAATACTTTTATACTGAAATACAGTATCAGAATACTTTTAAAATGATACGGTCCAGTCAACATCCATTATTACTTCAGAATTTTGTCTTTCCTAGAAGCTTACTAATAATAATATTAATGTTTAAGTAATAATGGAATACAAATTTAAAATGTATTGGTCAAAAACCTTACTTAAATAAATCAGAATTGATACTTTAACGTGGGAAACATCGAACTCTGCCACGGATTAACTAATTTATTTAAAATAATTATAATTAACAAAAAATGATCCAGAAGATCATCCAAAAATGATCAGAATAATGTTAAAAATTACCAAAAATTGATCCATCCTTGAAGCCCAAAAACGATCATAAAATAATTCTTTACTGTTAAAAATAATCAGAATTAACAAAAAATGACCCCGAAGGTTCAAAAAATGATCATAAAATCATTATTGACTCTTAAAAAAAATCGGCTGTGTCATCCCAGAACTTTCCTGGCTCGGCTGTAGAAAAAGAGTAAAAATAGGCAAAAATCAAAAATGGGAACGAATCTTAATACAATTTGTAAAAATGATCAAAGAGAGGCAAAGTGGCAAAAAAATTACAAAAAAGGCAAGACAAGGAAAACGTAAAATAAAGCAAAAAAAAAAGGAAAAAAGGCTTAATAACGAAAAACAAGGACAAATATGAGCAGAAAAACAAAAATGTGGTAAAATGACAAAACAAAAAATTTAAAAAAATACCAAATAACACAATGTAAAGGGAAAAGAAGCAAAAAAAAAACACCAAAAAAGTAAAAAAATCAAGAAAATGCAAAATAAAGGCCAAAACGGCAAAAATGGTCAAAAAGGCCAAAAAAGTCCAAAAAATTGGAATAGCTATAAAAAAAGTAAAAAAGGGCAAAACTGTGGTAAACAATCCAAGAAAAAGTAGAAAGAAATTAAAAAAAGGCAAAAAGGGGTTAAAAGGCCAAAAAAAAAGGAAAAAGGTAAAAAAAGCCAAAAAGAAAAACCCAAAAAAGGCAAAATAAAGGCAAAAAATTCAAAAATGGTAAAAGAAGGCCAAAAGGGGAAAAAGGGTAAATCAAAAACAAAAAAGGCCAAAAAGAAGCAAAAAAAAACCAAAATACAGTTAAAAAAGTCATAATAATACTAAAAATGATAAAAACATAAAATCAAAATTCCAAAAAAGCCAAATAACACTAAATAAAGGGAAAAGAAGCAAAACAATACCAAAAAAATAAAAAAAAGTTTAAAAAAATAAAGAAAAGGTAAAATAGAGGCAAAATAAAGACAAAAAGTTCAAAAATGGTCAAAAAGGCCAAAAAATTGGAACAAGACAAAACAGTGGTAAATAAACCAGAAAAAGTAGAAAAAAATTTAAAACCTGCAAAAAAAAGGAAAAAAGGTAAAAAAAAGCAAAAAAAAACCCAAAGAAGGCAAAATAAAGGCAAAAACGTGCAAAAATTCAAAAAGGGTAAAGGAAGGCACAAAAACGGAAAAATAAAAAAGGTTAAAAAGGGTAAAAACAAACAAAAAAGCCCAAAAGAAGCAAAAAAAAACAAAATAAAGTTAATTAAGGCAGATACATATAAATAAAAAATGTAATGTTTAAAAATAAATTTTGTCTTCGAACTTTATCTTATTTTTCTCCTACTACAATATTTCTTTTTTTATTATATATAAAAGGTACTACCGTAAATTAGATTTTAAATCGAAATTAAAATTAAATTTTAACAATATCATTAACCAAATTCATTATAAAATCATTACGGTTGTCTATTTTGAAATAAGTGAATATATTTGGTGATTTCCTCATAGTCTTATTTAATTGACACGAGCCCATTCATCTTACCGATGATTGTCGCCCACATTTTACTGAATTGATCATAAACTTCAAGATCTTAAATCTTGAAAATTCTGTATAACGACACATAATTGAGCTTCAATTATCCAAGTTTGTAAATCATTTTAGTCGTAGCTTCTTCTCAGGCTAACGATCCAATCATACGAGGTCTAATCAATAATGATAATTTAAAGTAGTTAAAAAAACATCTTTTTTATGAATTGATAAATGGTTACTTACATCAATGTCAAGAGTATATTTACAATTAATGATAAAAATGTAGACGCCAGAGCGATGTATAAGATTTAAACAGACATACCTTAACGGGAAGTAGGGTATAAACTTTCATTTTCAAATCAAATTTTGTTCAATAAGGAAAGAACCATGGTTTCACATAATATTATGTAGTATTCCTCATATATTTCATATTTTTTAAATTAGTAATACAAGGTATTTTTTTATATTGATTTACAAAAAACATAGAAATAATTAATCTTAAACTCCGGTGTGTACTTACTCATTAGTAGGAATTAATCAGATCGCAAATGCGTTTTAGGCTTTGATATATTTTAAAGGTTACAGTTGTTTTTTAATTTGTTCTATTTTTCGGCCAGGGTGAGAACATTCAAATACTACTCATTCAAGATTACATTGGGCAAAAGTTCCAAGAAAATCGAGAACAAGATTCATGACAAATATGTACAAAGAAGGAGATAAAGACGATTACAGATCACTTTAAGTTACACTTAGATATAAGAAACGATACCGAAAACAAAATCGAAGAAGAATATCAGGATTTAGAACCAAAAAAGCAGGCCGGAGTCAGATTAGAAAGGTTAACTGTAGATCAAAGTTACTCATGTAAAAGAGAAAAAAGCTGTATTGTCTTAAGGCGATATTTCCAAAATTTACGATTCGAGATTCACGGTAGGTTCATGACAGACAGCAAACGTTTTTTGAAATGGAGGAATCCCCTCCCATCAGTGTTTTTATTACGGATAATGTTATGGAGACTTTAAAATATGATCCTCACTTGCTCCACGGCATATTTTATATTTTCATCATGGGCATAGTAGGTAGATAAAGCATGAGAGACACAATCCATGAGGCATTATTCTCACCATAATACATAATATATTGTGTACCCATTTTACGCCCTTATTAATGATTATTTTTACTCAAAATTATTTTTTAATAAAAGCCAAATAATGTTACTAGTAATGTGCAACTTTAATTTTTGAAATTTATTTTATTACATTTATTTATAAAAAGTTAAACATGCGCCTAAAATGTCTTATTTTAGAATTTGTTTATGAAAAAAATAATAAAAACTCGTCAAAAAGCTTATTGCATATTACTAGACGATAAGATAAAATGTTGTTATAAAAAAAATAAGTTTATATCTTTCCTTTTCTGCACAGGAAACGATTAAGAAATATCATAAAAATGCACTAATTTTGCTTGGGTAAAAATCCCCTTAAACAAGGATGCTGGAAAAACGACATGATAATTCTATTCAATGATACCACCTTATGTAATACAGATGATCAGAGAACATTAGAATAAAGATTACGAAGTCGGAAGTGAACAAAAAAAAGAGATGAGCCAAAGGATATTATGTAGGCAAAAAATAAAATACTAACAAAAATATTAAATATAAGAGAGGAGGCAATCCTAGAGAAAAAAAAATAAGAACAATACAGAGCAGAAAATCGGTTTCTATACTTAACGGATTTTTATTCAACAAATTTATTTTTAAATATAACAAAAAAGAATGCATACTATTTTTTTAAAAGTATTATCACGTACGTGAAGTTTTGGACAAATCACGCTACACGATAATAGATGATATAAGAAAAAAAGAAAATAATATGGTATGGTACAAAGAATGTATAAAGTATTAATATCGGCACTACAAGGTGAGGATGACTTAGAAAAAGAAGGGAAGAAGGAATAAATGAACAAAATCCGAGAAAGAGATTTGTGAATTAATAAAGATGATCCAAAAAACGTCATAAATTATATATTTTCAAGCTCCTCATGGAGTTTCAGCTCGGAATATTTTTAATTTATTTAATATTAATAATAAAATAAATTATAGTTCATAGTAAAACCATATTAAAATGATTATATATTTATAGACTGCTCCTCGTATATATTGCCTCACAAGCAATGATTATACTTATTGATTAGCCACAATAATTAATTCAATTCAGAAACTGTGATTATGATAAAAAGTGTGTTGGGAAATTATAAAAGAGTGGGCAATGAATTATTGACGGAATCAAGTTCATTTTTAATAATATAAAGTCGCACATTGTGGTCCCATTAATTTTAAATAGTGATAACAGTGAAAGTCGTCTTCAAACCCATTATAAATTATTTCGATTGGATGCATAAGGACAGTTTTGGACATTAAGTAATATATTTTGATTGTAGTAAATCTTAAAAGATAAATACAACTCTCATTTTTTACTGTACCCTTTTGGTAGATCGTCAATTTGAAACCCACTGAAATTTTGTAACACAATATTTAAGTTGTTTTTCACTGTTTTTTGTATATGATTTATTATTATTATTTAGAATGACTGCATTAGAAATTAAAAATTACATTCCAAATAACATTAATCTTATTATTTCTTTAAATAGATCAAGTAGTTAAAAGGAAATGATTGAGATATCACTGAATACAATGGCTTATTTGTTAATAATATTTAAACAGTAGGGAATTATATAAGTATTATATAATAAAATATAATTCTGACTTTACTGATTTTATATCAGTACGGGATGATCCAATATATTTTTTCTACAATAAAATTGTTTAAAGGGGTTTTTAATACAACTTTTTAAAATAGTACATATTTATGTATCAAACATTTATGTATTTAACAAAAATTTCACAAGACTGTTTTAATGATCGTTTATTAATAAATATGATTTGTTTTTTCTTTTTCACCTCTTGTTAGCAAGTTATTATATATAAATGTTGTTTCAAGTTGAATGATATTATTATAATCTAACGTTATAATTTCTTTAATTAATATTTTGTTAAATGTAATATCAAATATTTCCATGATAATAAATAAAGTTAGTTTTACTAATTAAATGTGAATGTGAATTAAAGGATAATATATTTTGGGAAAAATTATTTTAAAGCCGATCAGGGTAGTACAGACTGATCTTCTTAACAGAAAAATGAGTTGGTGAATATGTACTACAATTTATTATGACGTATAAATTTAATATACTAAACATTGTGAAAAAGGGTTATAGTAGATGTGTCTGATAAGTTACTCCCCACAAACACATTAAGTTGATGTCTTCAAAATAATAAGTTTGGGAAAATGGCTGCGAAAAAGCTAAAATTATAAAAACCAGAAATATGATAAAAATACCTTTTTACCTTGAAAGGACTGCGAGATAATCAGCTGTTTCTGCACTCAATGATGCCTGGCTCTTTACGATAAGGAGATTTACCAGAAATGTAGTGTGGTTGAAATAAGGACAATGCCAAATTAAGCAAACAAGCAGGAGAGACATTAAATAAAGTAACAGAAACTGGAGAATGGGAACTATACAAAAACATTAAAACCAGATATACAAATGATTGAGGAAAACAACAATGGGAATACTAGAGAAGGTACCTCGAAAAGGTAGAAAGTTTTAGGCTGAATACATATTTATTAAAATTTAATTAATCTTTTTTAAATTTTTTTATTTCATTGATAACAAAATGTAGATGTGTTATTGTTGCTAATTTTTTTTTGATATCTCCGAATCTGTTTCAGTTATTGTTAACAAGAGCAAAATAATTATTTTTAATCAAGCTATATTATGTATTTTGTTAAAAAACGTAATAACATTGGAATATACGAAGTTATTGTCATACCAAATGATAGGTGTGGAAAATTCTAAGACTCCTAGAACTTTTTAATTTATTTCTGATTCTATATTTAAATCTGATTCTATATTTAAATTTGATTCTATATTTAAATCTAATTTCATCCTACTTAAATCTGCAAGTCTGATACTTTTACTTCCTACATATGATCTTATTAGGGAACTGCAAAATATATTCTCCATCTAAATTGTCTACGAAATTTTATCTGATCTTGAAAAATTGCTTTATATTGGTGATCATAAAAAACTATAATTTTCATATTTTTGATAAATAAATATATTGATTAAAAAACAATAGATCAAAAATAGCACAACACAAGATTTACTAGCGTCTGTTGTAAGTGATAATTTGACCTCTTCTAATGGATGAGGCAATAAAGAATTTAATAAGCGATTCTTTCGCATCATTAAAACTTTCTTCATAAACATTTGACCACTCTTGTATAACCTGGATTTTATTCCTATATAAAAATAATAAAAAATCGTGTGATCAAGCCAAAATTTTAGCGAATTTTTAAACAAATTTATGACAAAAATTAACCATTCCAATAAAACTTTTAAAATCATTTTTAATGTATTCAATGGAAATAGTGAAATCTAAGAAATTCATTTTTTTCTACGATTGTAAAGAAAAGTACAAGTTTCATATGCGCCAGAAACATACCTAGTTGTATAGGAATGTTCATTTCCTACGACCAAACCCGTGGGAAATGATTCATTTCCCACGGACTTCAAAGACAACTAGACAGGCATTCAGTCATTATTCTATATAAGGAACGAATTTGAGAATTTGATAAAACTTCACTGACAGCAACTGACAGTTCTTAAATGCACAAAAAATTCAATAAAATTGCACGAATTTAAATTCAAAATATGGTTAGTAGTAGTGAAAGTGAAAACATTTATGTTTAAATGTTTAAAGTGTATAAATTTACTTGCTCAAAAGTCAAAGGAAAAATACGAAAATGAGTACAAAAATTTTATGGAACGGCATAAAGACTAACACATCAGTTCGTTTTCAGAGACTATTTTATTGGCATATTTTGGAAAATTTTCGAAAAAAATCAAATCCTCGACCCTCTGAAAATTTGAGTTTGGTATAAAGTTGCTATTAGACCATTTTCAATTTAAGAGACTAGTAATAATTCGTTCAAATAAGAAATAGCTTATCGTAGAAAAAGTATAGTGTACAACAATAACTCTTCAATACTTTACTCGTTGGAAATTCATATCATTTGGCACTTGTTATACAATATACTAATTTCGACTTCAAAATTACTTTGACTAACACCAAAAGAATCTAATGTATCGAATCAAATTTCTTATGGTTTGAGATGTTCAGTTTTGCCTGGACGTTGTCTAAATGAACGAAATTAAAATCTAGTAACCTCTGTAATGAAGCTCTAAAAGGTAATAATTGTTTTGCCATGGGAATCTGGTGATATGCTCTAGCTAAATCAGTTTTGAAGAAAAAGAACAACTTTGGCATTTAAAATTAACGTCAGATATGAAGATGAAAGGAAAAATGTCAGGAACTGGTATTTTATTCAAAAGGGTCTCTAATCATTTTAATCACTCTTAGGAACCTATTGTAAAGGAAAAGTGACATATGAAGATGACGGACGACAAAATTAATCACTTGATCGAATTCTTAATTAACAATTTTATATTTTTTAGGATCTAAACGCCTGTGTTTACAAAAATATTACGATAAATGAGAATTTGGAGATGAACATTTTTGGATATTTTTTAAACAACTATATATTTATTATCAATAGTTTAGAAATTTCATTCAAGTTTGAATTAAAAAAAAATCTATAGATTATTTTATATCTAAAAGAATGGAAATTTTTTTTTCGTTATTTTTTATCCTTTAAACAATGTGAAACTACACTAATGTCTGCATCCGAATATACTAAAAAATCTAATTTATTGATTTTATCAAATAGGATAATCTTATAGAAGATTTATCGCCTAAACTATGTTTTCCTTAGTCATTTTTTATAAATTTTAATTTTTAAATAAGAACATTAAGCAAGAAGATCTACAGAATTAATTAGCCTCGCCTTTTGCTTAACTTTTTATGATAATAATATAACACACTGTCATCGTTCTATTTAAAAGAACTGTGATAATTATTGATTCTATTTTTTGATCTTGAAGAAAATTGAAAATAGCAAGTCTGATTATGATTAATTTTGTCAACGTTATTATTTGTTTAAAACCTCTTTTATCTTTAATTGATTAATTTGATGTGATTCCCAAATTTTATCTTCAAGAAAATCAACAGCAGAAATTAAATTAGATTCTCTACAAGATTTAATCTATTTTTAATTATATTCTTTAAATTTTTTTTATCATTAATTGATTTAATTTGATGATTTCCAAATTTTATCTGCAATTTTTACTAGTCCAGTCTACTAACGTCTACTAACGTTTCTGGTAGAAAAATCGTATATCTCGGATAATCGTGTTAACGTTACCAGATAATAAAGGGGAACGTTTTTGGACGAGATCTCGCCTAATATAGAAATTAAAAATATGCAGTTTTTTCATGATATTTAAAATATTTATTAAAATTTGCGCGTATGTGCTACTTTTTTCAAATTTATCTAGAGAAAAAAGTTGAGAGTCGTATTACATTTACTAAAAATAATTTTAAGAAAGTGCCACAGACGCACGCTTAATAATTAAATACACAATCGATTGGTGAAAACCGCAGCTTCCTATCTTTAATAATAAGGGAGCGCACGTCCAAACACCATTTCAGACAAGACAATATGATATTGTTAATACAATTGTCAATGATCTTAAATATTGTTCAACGAAAACTGGTTAATTAAATTAAATTTTTGAAATCTTCTTCATACATAGGTACCTATATTAATTAATCTACGGACCATGCTATTATAAAAATTTAATTTATGTTTATAAATATGACAAGTGTTATGTATCGTAAAATCAGTTATTAAATTTTGTAAAAAATAGAAAACTTTTGTTTATTATCTTTTTAATTGTTAAGGCTCTACCGTCCGCTGATTTGTTGGACTGATTTAGGGGTCCAGCTCGTGCTGGATTATAGCAACATATTTAATTCTTTACTTTATTTCTAAATATTCTTGGCATTACAAAACATAAAGCTAGGATTGTATTCAAGTCACATTAAAAAAAAAATAAAAACGGAAAAACTACGACAATTTAAAAACTATAAAAATACTACAATTTCCTGGTAACTTTTACGGGTTCTGAAAAATTATAATAACATTTTACATGCATACAATCCTAAAGTTAACCTTTATCTTTAATCTAAAAAAAACAAACTTGTATTTTTTTAAAAGATAACCGAGTAATCGTGCACGAGCGGAAGGTATACAAACCAAAATTTCGTATTTATTCATGTACGTTCAGTATTGCCTCGCACGGACCGCGTAGAATATTCGTTTATATTTCTCAATGCGGCATGCAGAGCCTTAAATCAAAAAATGAATATAATTATCTGTCTCTGATTTCATTGTAAAATTGATATTGTGATAAATGGTGTTAATAAATTAGAAAAGTATTAGTCTCTCCAGTTGTTTTATCAAATAATATAACATACATATACTAGTAAGTACATTTATTGAAAAGTGGATTTTTAGAGATAATATGTTCTAGATATATCCGACTCAGAGGATTACCCATTATTTAACCTTTTTTACATCACTCCTTAGGGAATTAAAAACATGAAGAAATAAAACACCAAAGTCTAGTACCACAGAATATTTTAATAGCAGATTTAGGAGAAACTGGTAACTAAGTGCCATCATCAGGCTAAAATAGCAGGAAAAGAAAAGAAAACTAGGAATTTAAATGTGGTATAGGAAAATTATGTGGTATTAAAAATTAACCAAAGGTAAATTTAAAACTGGTTCTAATTTTTTAGCCAGTTTTAAGTTTCACCTTTATTTAATATAACATAATTTTCCTGTACCACATTTAAATTCCTAGTTTTCTTTTCTTTTCCTGCTCCAATTAATTAAGAGTGCATTTTTGTAACCATGTTAATACTTATTGTATAATTTCCGTAACGTATGTTATTTTAGTCGGCCTGATGATGGTACTTGTGTGACGAAACTAGTTGCCAGTTTCTCCTAAATCTACTATTAAATTATTCTGTGGTACTAGACTTCGGTGTTTTATTTCTTCATTATAGATTATGGATAACCTTCTCCAATTAATTATAAACATTATTGTAGTTACAGTAACATCCTTGTAAAAGATACAAAACTGCTATAAAGGATGGAAACGTAATGTAAAACACAATAAAGACTATTAAAGACAGGTCCAAGAAAAAAACCCAGTTAATACGGCTGTTAACATATCGTTATTAAACTTTTATAGATAAAAAATTATTAATCGCCATTTAAGTGTTTATAATAAAGAAGAAAATATACATTGAACTAATTATAATAATAGAAACATTCCAATTGATAAGAATTGTTAATGCTTGAAATCGATTTATTACTTTTTTATTAATAAATTTGCAACAAATTTTGGCGTTTTTTTTCTAAAGTGAGGTTTATTTTAAAAGAGAATTTGTTTTACTGGTGATTGCTCTAAATTCTGATGTTGCATTTTGGAATATAATTATCACATAATGATTACTTTCTATTAAGAATAACAATAAATTTAATATGTTAAGATTTATGGTTATTTACAATACCACTAATTTTGAAATCACCCGTTAAGAGATTATCGGATGTTATTACTATATTTATATATTTCGTGACACTACTTAAGAAACTATTATTAATTTTGTATTTATATTACAACTGTTAGATATTATATAATATAATTTGATGTATAACTAATTTTCGGTATAAAATTGTTAATCAATTAATGAATCATAATCCTAGGTGGGCTAAATATCTCAAAGTGACAAAATTGGTTACTCTTGTTTTATATTTACTATGCGATAATAGGGTCGTAAACATTTTATTACCTTTTATTTAAAAATTTAATCAATCCGAAAAGTACAGGGAATTGATTTTCATTATCAACAGAAGATAATGCGCCAAAAAGTCTTAAAATATGTCAAAAACAAATTGAAATTAAGTACTGGAAGTGTTAAATTAAACAAGTTGGTAATATATCTCTGATAATAAAAGAATAAAAAGTATAGCCTACAAGCACGGACTCAATGAGGTTGGTCTCGAAATATCCGTACAGACTCTGCCCGAATCGTTAGCAGCCAATTAAATATGTTATAAAATATTATCGAAGTCAGAAAATATTTTAATACTTTTTTGAATTTATTATACATAACGGTTAAAATACGATATAGTATTCACATTATTTATTTTATATTACATAATTTTGCAGGAATATTCTTTCATTGTTTTTTAAATCAAATATAAAAGTAAATTAATGTTTTAATATCCATTCCGTCCTTCATTACAAGAAACTATAAAATATTTTAAAACGAGCTTAACGCCTTTTAAAAGATAATAAAAATACGATAAGTGTAAATTAAAAAAAAATAATTGGAAAATTGCAGACATAAAATCAAAATGGGTATAAAATGAGAAATATCACGTACATATTTATTGATGTTAGTTAAATGTACATAAAAACTTGTAAAATTAATTTTTTTTTAATTAAAATTGTAGGCTCAAGAGCAACTTTTTTTTTTTAATTTGACATCTCGAGCAATACTTAATGAAATAACGGAAAATAATGGTTTCCGCATTTGATATTTGTTTCAATTGCAATAATGGCAGTGACAGTTGTTCTCATCAAGTTTAAGTGTAAAGATACAAACATAGATATCTACAACGAATTAAATAATATACCTTAAAGACATTAATGGCGTTGGATTAATGATAATTGTTGAAATATATTACCAATGAATTAATGTAAATTGGCGTAAATTAAACTGAAGCTTTTAATTCCAAATTTGCAAGTCAATTTCATCAGAAGTTTCTCTAAAGGGTTTAATTTAATAAGCAGCAGAAATATAAATAGAATCGGGGAAGTGTTAAATATTTAAATAATTGTGGAAATACTGTAATTTCTGTTTTAATTAAACGATAAGATATATTGAACAACCTAAAAGGCACTATTTAAGTGTAAAAAGCTATGAATAAATTTAAAATATGCAAAACTAAAACATGCTTAGAGCAATGAAACGATTTAACAAAAAATTATTTTGAAATATGGTAACTTCATCAATCACTCTGTGTTGGAAAAATTAGAAAAAGACGTAGGGAACTTTTATCTGTAAAATGGTTATTAAAATCTGTGATTACAGATAAAATGAATCAGTATTGAATTTTTACTAACTCACTTTAATTTAATAGAATATTATTAGTATGACAAATCTGACATTTTATTATATTCTAATAATTGCAGAATATATTAAAAAATAGTAAATAATAATAAAGAATATATGCCAGATATAAAAAAGATAATTGATGCTTTTAAAGCGTTTTGTTTTTCAATTTTCTATTTAGCAATTTCACTTATCAGATTAAAAGTCCAAGTTTGATTTATGATGTGCCAAGAAGCTGCCTTACTATTTGTTGTTGGTGTTACTAAGCGTGAAAAATTAACTAAAAAAGTGATAGTAAACATTCCAATAAAATCGTTGAATAATAGTTCATCAGCACAAATATTATTTAAATGAACAAGCCATTAAAGTCATTCTGCGAAAGTTGTAACAAATTAAATGTTGATAAATGTGTATCAACAAACCATGGTTATATCTAATAAACATCGAATTGCTTTTACACGATCCTTCTGATGTTTTATAATTGCATACAGACTATCTGTTTGCAACCGCAAAAAGAACGGAATTTAAAATCACTTCCTTCATATTTTGTTATTAAAAAACAATAGAAAATGTGGGTTGGGAAAATAAATCGGTTTTAATATTTAGAAGTCATAAATAATAATAGAAGATTGTAATTAATAAAAATAAAAAAATGTTGATATACGAATGCGAAGCTTGGGTTTTGAATCATGAAGAGCCGGGATACAGAAGTATGTAAGAATAGTGGAGAGTTGAGAAAGAAACAAACACAGTCAAAATGATATGTCAATCCAGAACCGAAATAAAAAAGAGAAAGGTTCAAGCAAAAGTGGGAAAATTAAAACAATTCTTTAAGAAACAGGCAGAAGAGAAAATAGGAAAGAATGGGTTAAAGTTGTGCATCTGGATATCCCATATCATTTTATGGTACAGGTAATCTGATAATAATTTATATAATATAGACAGAAACGTAAATACAATGTAAATATTTATTGTAAAAAGTTATCTTAAGATATTAACATAATGTTGTATAAATAATATGGATGCATGTCTTTGAGTGATGAAAAATCACTGTTAAGCAGTCTATGTAAACAAATTTAATATTGATATTTGTGTAGAACAAATATACATAGATCTCAGGGGAAAGTAAAGTTTTAATTACTTAAAAATGGAAATGGTACGTATACGGATTTGCCACACTTAAAATACATGTTACATGTTATCATCATTAATTATTTTCTTTCATTAAGGTATATCAAATGAAATTCTTTTACAAATCCATGGAAAAGAAAGGAGATCAAAATAATATTAAATAAATAAAATTTGAATACATGGATTTTATCCATTGATCATTTAAATTTTTGAAAATGGGCGAAACATTAAATTAAACTGTTTTTTTTATTGAAATATCGAACCTAATCTCAATATTGGCAATATTCATTTTGAGATTGAGATTTCCGGAGTGAGGTCTGTCTGGGTGTAATCTTCCACGACAGCTGCCGAACAAATTAACCAATATAAATATTATAGGCGTGGACCTGAATTTTGGTACGCAGATGCTCCTTCCGCCCTAAAACCCATTCCGGAATTTTGGGTACGATATTCAAAGTAAAAATGAAGAAATCTTTCACATCTTTATTAACAAATAACCTTGGAAATCAGCTGCCGTTTTTTCAGTTTGACATTCAAGCACCCATGATTTTACTAGATCCTAAAGCTCGCATGACATGGAGTAATGCAACCTGCAACGCCATGCAAGACGCAATTTGTCTTGATCAAAGGCATGCGCAGTTAAACCCCAGCTGATCGACTTTGCAAGATCTTGCAATTGCAACTTTATCGGTTTGGTGCGATTTCTATTGCCTGAAAGTTGCAATTCTAGGGAGAAATCTAGTTACTTTTGGTTTACCAACTTATCAAATGTCACTTCACTTGCTTTTTCAGCTATAATTATGGAGAGTGATGCACTGATTACTTTTTTCTTATTTATTTTGCTTAGTTTTGATATTTTCATTTTTAAACAGATCGACAAAATATTCAAGACAAATGAAAAATATTTTTTGAGGTTAGAAAATTGCCATTGAACCGCCGTATCGGTCCTTTAAAATAATTTATGAAACCGGCGGCGGTAGCGATTCAATAGCAACCACTTTTGGGGGGGGGGGTTTGGCAGCCATGTTGCAACGGCAAGAGACTTGCATAATGTCAAACAACATGCAAGATTGAACATCGTCAATACTTTGACCTTGCAAGAACTTGCTACAATTTCTTGCAGGTTGCATTGTTCCATGTCATGCGAGCTTTATTGTAGCTGTGTGCTATGCAATATGCGCATTCTCCCGTTTATGTCGTTATCAACATTGAAATATCAATTCGGTAGTCTTATTCATAATCGGGTCGCTATTTTAAATGTGTTCCATAAATTAATGTAATTAAAATAATCCTATTCTCTACAGATGGGAAAGATCTGTGGTGACACTGCCAAATCTTTTTTCATACTTGCTTTGCTGCCACTAGATGGTAGTAGAGTGTATGAAAATTGTTTAATGTATAAATAAATAGTTCGTAATAAAATTTTTAAAAATTTTAGTCATATGGGTATTAATATCAGACGAGTTGTTAAATTGAAAGTTGCCGAAAAAAAAAGAAAAAAATTGTCGTTATTAATTACAGAAATGACAAAATTTATACAATGCGTTTTTTAAAATTTCTGATATCATTCCTATGAGAGGTAATTTGACCAGAAAGGTTTCTATACGTTTGGCTAATTTATTTTAGGTGGCAGTAGATTACATTAGACATAGGAACAATGATTTTAGGTATTTTTTTTGCAAAGTTGATTTTACAGTCCTTTAAAATACAAGTTAATTTTGGTGTTAAATCGTATCCAGAAGGCCTAGTTAGAAAAGGGGCTATTTTGATTCTGAATTGGACTATTTTTTCTGTAGAGGGGTACAACTTGCTAACTAATAATTTATTAACTATGACTTTAGGTTAAAAATTTGCAGGAGAATAATGCAGACCTTTATAAACTGTGTCAGTTTTCTACTTTGGGTTTGAATGCTGTTATTAGGTTGATCTTCATTCTAAGAGGATGTTAATAGTTAAACCTATTACTCCACATTGATTTTCCATGTCAAACATGGCAGGGAATGTTTTATATAATCCTGTATATACCGTTATCCAGGAATGGAAGATTTTAGTAAGAAAATTTCAATTTCCTGCAATCTGTTTTGTAATCTTCATATTTCAAATTTCACGTTTTCTTTTTTGTTATTGTTAATATGTTGTTGTTTTAACGTCTATGTAGCTGGAATACCCCCTATGGCAGAATTTAATGGGACATGCGCAGGATTTATGTGCTAATTTCGGACGCCAATAAAAAAATTTGTGCTCTTTTCTTTTAAAAATTACAAGAGGTTCTGCTGGCTTCAGACCAAGCTGGAATACCCCAGGTCAAATATATTGAAAAATAAAAATTGAAAAACATTTTTGTTATCTCCTATTTATGTGCTTTATTCGGACGCCAATAAAAAAACTTGTGCTCTAGCTAATATGTTCAGGAATTTCCTCTAAGGGAATTGAATATTCGTGGTCATTGTGACCACGTCAAATATAATGAAAGTACCTGTAAAAAGTAAACAAGCTGAAAATTTATAACTGAGTATGAATTTTAAATTACAAATAACTTAATCATGTTAAATTAGGGGCAGAAATGTACATTAGCACACAAATAGGAGATAACAAAAATGTTTCTCAATTTTTATTTTATAATATATTTGACCTGGGGTATTCCAGCTTGGTCTAAAGCCAGCAGAACCTCTTTTAATTTTTAAAAGAAAAGAGCACAAAAATTTTTATAGGCGTCCGAAATTAGCACATAAATCCTGCGCATGTCCCATTAAATTCTGCCGTAGGAGGTATTCCAGCTTCATAGACGTGTTGTTTTAGACAACTTCAGTACCTAGGTGCTGGCTACCCAATAAGAATGGCTGAGGCCCGTTTTCTTCGTCTTTTTTGCCTACTTTAATTTTAACATCTACGTAGAAAATTAATATGTAATTATTTATTATTTAGTGGCGTCTTATTGGATACAATTATCAAAAATTTTTAGTATATCTGTATCCAGTATATGTTTTTTTTAATCTGATTTTTAACAACATGTGGATTTTATTTAAATTCGGCATAGTTTGAACCTTACTTAGGCTATATGAAAAAACACTAAAATTATGAAACATATGGTGGGACAATTGCAAATAGTTAAAAAATTAACCTAATTTATCGATCGAAAATTAAAGATAATATAAATACAATATAATAATAAATTCGTAAATATGTATTAGTGAAAAATCTATTTTAAATTAATGACCTTTGATTTAAAATAAATAAAAGCATTTATTCACCAATTAGTTAGTTCAATACACTCATTTTGTAAAACTAAGTTTAACAGATGTCTGGGATAATTTTAAATCTTGATTGTTATTTTTGTATTATTTGGCAGAGTGTGCATAACTGAAATAGTGCAAGTGAATTAAAGTGCCTCTTTAACAGTTTGTATTTCCGTTTCCTATTATAATTATATCGGAAATATTTACACATTTTGTTTAATAGGTTTCAAAACCTGCATTTACCTTATAAAGTTTTAATTACATCTTACGTAAGTCGAAAAGAAGATTTATAAATATTAACAATGGTCTTCTATAGATAAATATGTCCAACTAACAATTAAAAAAGATATATGATTTAAATTACTTATTCTTTATGATTATTTCTTTTAAAAAGCTACTGTTTCATGATATATTATCTATAAAAACTGTTAATGTTGTTAATGAATATTCATAGCCTTATATTATACCATATTTTGCTTAATGAAGCAAGTTAAATTTAACGAAAAATACATTTAATGTGACCATTTACTCCAACATAAATGCTTTCGTCAGTTGTATTTCGAATCATTGAATAAATAATAATGTATTTATTTCTAGTCTTTAAAGGCAATTAACCATTCAAAATTACAGACATAAAATACTTTTACCAACTCAAATAAAATGTTTAAATTATAAAAAATCAATATTTATTATAAAATATAGATACTTACCAATCCACCTACAGAGGATATGTTAAATATGAGAAAAAAATAAAAAAGGGCAATATTATATATCTAGTTCAAACGTATTTCTAACTTAAAATTACATTTTCACAGCACATAATTTATTCGATAGAAACAAAAAATCTTTGTATGTATTCCTTTGACGAAGCTCCGCTTATGGTGTGAGTATAAATTAATGGTCAGGCCACACGACTTATCATGATCAAATGTTTTTTTAATAAGCTAATTACAAATTACAAATAACATAGTAGGTTGACGAGGTATTTTAAAGCTTTTCGTTTAAGGCCTAATCAGTGTTGTTGATTTTTCGTTGGGCATAAATAACGCGTTTACAACATCAATTGGTGGGCTCTGTTTTAAATATCCGCCCAACTGATGTTACAAAATCTTAATTATCCCTTCATTTGTGATCAATCATCGTTGATAAAATAATCTAATGCCCTACTTACAATTTGTTTTCATCTATTTACCGTCATTAAAATTTGATAAATTAGAAGAGGACACTTTTTATTACTCATACCTAAAAACAAATAACGTACTCTAATAAATATTTAAAAAAATGTGATTGTATTATTACTAATTTTATCCTGTGATGTGAAAATCTTAGAAAGTTTTTTATAATATGCAAATTCGAAGGTAATAAAAAATTAGCATAATATAATTTATAGTGTAATTTATTTAATTTAAACAATTAACATAAAATTTTCGTTTAAGGCAAATTACGAAGCCCTGATGTTATGATAGTAAATGTAGGAAGGTTAACGTATTACCTAAATTGTCACATATATCTTAAGTGCATGAAGGTTGAGTTTTATGGTGTTTTAATATTTGCGCAAAAGTTTAAAGGAAAACTTAACCAAACTCTGAATTACAATTTAGTTTAAAGATAAACATTTCTGACACCTGAGAAGTATGAATATTTACTTTGACTATGTCCATACAGAAACAAACCTGACAAAACATAAAACGTTTTTTAATAATTTCTTTAGCTACCCATTGCTTAACGCAACCATTTCAGAAGTTATGTCAACAATTAATGAACTTAAAAATGAAATGATGGTATGTTCTTTTAGTTTCAGTCATTGTAGCGCAAAACAAGAATATTTAACTGCTGTGTATACAATTAAAGCTTTAGTATCAAAATGCGTTTCAAAGTTTGAAAGACGGAAACCCGGACATAAATAAAGAAAAGCATTTATATTATTAATAGCATTTCCTTGACTATGGTAAAACAAACGTTTAATGAAATATTTGCCTAAGGTGTGAGGTCAAGGGTTTAGTGGTTTGTTAATTAAGATACTATACAATATGCAAATATGCGAGTCATCCAAGAAGAACATTTATCTTATTCTCATTGACAGTCATATTTGTCAATATGCATAAGATAAAAAATCAAATTAAATCAGTTTAAAATATATTAAATTATATTTGTAATAAAATTAACAAAAAAAATAAACAAACATGGATACAAATTTTAATGGGCGCAGTTTAATTGCCGTCAAAACTAATTCGAGCCAAACATTGCCAGCGAAGAATAAGTGAGATCCTTAATCCCTAACGTTAGTTCCCGTCAAACCACCAACAAAAGATTGATGTGTACTCATTAAGGGCAACAGTTGTACTTAGTTATTAAGTAAATTTATTACAGTTTAGAAATCTAATACAAAATATTTAAAAAAATTAGGACAGTTCGTATATTGGGTTTTGCTTTTTTGTGTTAGTTTTAATCTATAATATAAACGTCAAAGTCCTGATTGATTGGCTGACTGACTAACTAACTGACATGTAAACGTAGAGCAAAATCTACTTAACATAGACACCCACTAAGAAACGATTTTGTGAAATTTTGATTTTAAGGGGTAGAAAATGACGAAAAACTGTTGCTTCCATAGAATAAGTTGACACACTTACTCGAGACGTTAATAGTAGTAGGGAAAAATAGATAAAAATAGGAAAAAATAGGGAAAATAGGAACAAATAGGGAAAGTAGGGAAAAATGTGGAAAAAGCGAAAAATGGAAAAAAAATATGAAAAGATACAGAAAATGGAGGATAATTGAGAAAAACAAGGAAAAATAGGGGAGAAAAGGGAAAATTATAAAAGTATGAAATAATATACAAAAATAAAGAAAAACATGGACAAATAGGGACAAATATAGAAAATTGTGGAAAATAGCAAAAAAAATAGAAAAATCGGAGAAAGTAGGTAAAATAGGGAAAAACATGAAAAATAGGAAAAATAAGGGAAAAAATGGCGATTGTGAAAATAGAGAAATACAGGAAAAAATAGAGCAAAATAGGGAAAAATATGAAAAAACATGAATAGGAAAATTTA
The DNA here is from genome assembly GCA_963243735.1 of Neocrepidodera transversa. Lineage (NCBI taxonomy): Eukaryota > Metazoa > Arthropoda > Insecta > Coleoptera > Chrysomelidae > Neocrepidodera > Neocrepidodera transversa. The sequence goes on from OY725339.1 coordinate 8,217,197, forward strand.
GGTTAAATAATGAAAAATAAGGAAAAATTGGAAATAATTGGAAAAAAATATACAAGATAGGGAAATTTGGGAAAATAGGGAAAAATTAGGAAAATTAAGACATAATATAGAAATTTGAGAAAAAATATGAAAACTAGCGAAATTGGAGAATAAAAATGGAAACATATGGGAAAATGGTGAACAATAGGGAAATAATGGGGAAAATAACGAAAAAAGGAAGTAATATATGGATAATAACAATGATGAAAAATAGTAAAAATATGAAGAAATAGAAATAATAGGGAAAAATAGCAAAAATTGGAGAAAAATAAGTACAAATAGGATAAAATTATGGAAAATAGTGAAAATAGGAAAACACGTGAAAAAGGAAGGACACATTGAGAATAATAGGAAAACATTATAAAAAGAGGTAAATATAGAAAAATAGGGCAAATATTAAAAAATGGGGTATAATAAGGAAAAATAGTAAAAATAGGAAAAAAATAGGTAATAATAAAAACAAATAGAGAAAAACAGGAAAAAGTATTGAGAAACAGGAAAAATTGGAAGAAATAAGAAAAATAAGGCAATTAGAGAAATGAAAAATGAAAAACAGGAAAAATATGAATAAATAGGGAAAAATAAGTGCAAATAGGAACAACTATAAAAAATAAGGAAATATGATAAAATAATGAAAAACAGGAAAAATAGAAAGAAAAGGAGAAATGGAAAAAATGGTGAAAAATAATGAACAATAGAGAAAATAGGGGAAAAATATGGTAAAAACAGTGAAAAGTTAGGAAAAATAGGAAAAAATATGGTAAAATCGGAACCTTTGGGAAAATAGGGAAATTTGTGAAAAATAAGAAAAAACATGGAAAAATAAGGAAATTAGAGGATTAATAGGCAAACATACTTTAAATGTAAGGGGGAAAGGGAAAATAGAACAAAATAGATAATAATAGGGACAAATAGGGAAAATCAGGAAAAAATAATGAAAAACAGGAAAAATAGGAAGAGATGCGAAAAAACAAGCAAATCTTCAGCTAGTAATCTACAAATTAGTTTGAATTTTATTGGGAATTTGGAACCTTTGGTTTTCAACAATGTTGAAATTACACTTTTTTATCACGTACGTTTCACTAAATATGTTAGCATCATCAGGTTAGTGGTGACAATATTCTTCAACTTTATTCAGCCAACAAAAATAATTAAAGTAGTTAACGGAAACTGAAGTGATAGCTTAAGGGTTAGTATTGAGCCCTATACGGGAATATATGTGCAGGGTAATATTACCTTGCAGGAAATAAAAGTTCTCGAATTTAATGTATTGGGAATTTTAAATGATTGGGATAATCAATTAATATGTTCCAAGCTTAAAAATATTTAAAAAATTAACTCAATAGACTAATTTAAAAATCCTATTATTCAATAGTATTAATTGCCTCCATGTTAACGAAAAACAAAAATAAGAGCATACTTGAGATTTCAGCTGCAATTTATTTGAAAGTATAACGTCACTTCAACATAATTTAGTGATTTTTTTTATAAAACAAATCTGTAGGATATTTTAGGAGAGTAAGACTGCTGTAGAAGAATCTTTTGTTAAGATAGGTATAAAAGAATTTTCACTTAAGAAGAATTTAATTTATTAGTGCAGCCTGTATTTTTATAAAAAAAATAATAGTAAACTGGTTGATTGAAATAAAAACCAAAGTCTTGATGGAAAACTAATACTAATCTACAAATCTATCATCAAGTCCATATTCGTCCACTTAAAACCAGAAAATAACATATTTATATTTAGAGGCCAATGTGATCAGGAACTGATAATTTGATAAAGTATGACATAAAATTATTATGTGTATATTTCATAATATATTAGCGCCTAAATGTTTATACTTGATGATTATATATTTATACACTATTTTAGGATGAATTGAATTTAATTTATATTTTTATTATTATTATGTTACTGTAATTACCTGTGCGCAATTTAGTTTTGCTATTATTATTTATTAATTTTTTTAAATTTACTCATTGTTTTATGAGAAAATTATCACTGGCAAATCAACTAAAAGTTGCCGACAATAATTAAATTCAAGTTTCGAACTGGATGGTTGCCAAGAATACATTATCTAACAGTTTGATTTACCGGGAAAATAGCTATACTTTTAATATAAATACTCTATTAGTGAAATACCAATTTAAGAAATAAAGTAAAAATTAAAGACGATGGAGAGGCTTGGTTTTGTAGGGACGATGGATCCAAGAAAAATGGTAAAAGAGGAAAAGAAAAAAATGCAAAATAAAGGAAAATATTAGAGGAAATGGAAGGAAAGAATTAAGTATAAACATTTCAAAAATCTCCTACATCCAAACTAGCATAAGACAAATTGAGCAGGTCTTAATGATACCATTAAACTCGCCTAGACAGTAGTTGATGATAAACTCTCAGTTTATCATCAACTCCTGATTATGCTAACATAGTTAGCGAAACGTACGTAGCGTGTTAAAAAAGTGTAGTTTTGGTTACTGGTAACGATATTCTTCAACATTATTGAAAGCCAAAGGTTCCAAATTCCCAATACAAGTTCCAGCTAATATAATTTTTTTTGCCTACAACATAAACCTACTTTTGGTAATAAAACTAGTTACGATTAAAGTACATCTTGTATCTCATTTTAAAACTGTTTCCTCATAGATAAAAGTGAATTGGGTGGTCTTCAAGATATTGATAATAATAATAGTTTCTATTTATTGTTTGTGTCTTTTAATTATTATATTAATTACATATATGTGGTTTTTACTGAAATTATTAAGTAGTTCTACTAAAAACTACTACATCTATTTTTGTAAATGTTTTTAAAATAGAAATCAAGTTATGTCATTTTTATACATTCGATTCAATTAATTTGTAAAATTTATTATAATTATAATTACGATACTTTTTATAAAATAAACAATTCATTGGAAAGACAATTTAATGTTGTTGACATAAATATTTAAAACATTTAGATTGCTGCCATAAAGATGATTCCAAACATACATCGAGAATGAAATGACATACTTTCAGTTCTTCTTATCACATTCGCTTGAGATTTTAAAATAAGATTTAAAAAATATTGCTGTTTTGAATATATTATATAAATAATATCGATAATATTTAGTATTTTTAACATCTGTTCTGGTGTTCTACAGTGAGTATCAAACGTATTTCACCGCGATGTTATCAAAATATTAAGTTGTTTTTTATATTTAACATAATATTTAATAAACTGTAAAATCCTAAACACTTTTATTATTGAGTTTATGATTAAATAAACAAAGTTAAATAAATATATAAGACGCAAGTAATTATAGATGGCAAAAGTCTGCACATTACAGAGGTACCACAAGGAAGTGTATTAGGTCTGGTATTATTCTTATGATGTTCCAAAATTTTAAAAACGGCATTAGAGCTACCTTTTAATAACAAGCAATAAAAATCAAATAACTTGATGCTTATTTAAATATCACAAAGCCATGCTGAAAGGCTCATATCAAAGGGGATAAAAGTAGAAATCAAATATACAGGGTGTTTCATTGGGAAAGTGACATACGTTAACTGCAGATAGGGGACACCCAGGCGATCTCAAAAACCCCATACTTAATGGGTCTAACTACTTTAATAACCAAGGTACATTGTGTTTTATCTATTTTGCCAATTTCTTTCTTGGTTCATAACTTTCTAACCACACTGTATATTTTAATGAAATTTGGCGGGCATGTTTTGTTTAAAGTGTCCAATCGATCAATAAATTTACAATAAAATAAATTCAGGTCCGAATTAAAAAAAATAATAAAATATTCCGACACCAAAACAACACCCTGTATATCGGATTTTTCTAAAAGAGCACGAAAAAATGAATTTAGTGATATACTTTGCATTTTCGGCAAAATGTTTTTTCTTGTAAAATTTCGAGTTTGAATTCTAAAATGGAGGGAATTGTGAGAGCCCAAAACTGAAACAAAATTTTTTTTAATGTGATTTAATTTTAATGAAGACTAATTAACCTAAATTGGTAAAATTTGTTAAGTATTTTTTCATTATACAAAAAACATTCATCTTTAATTAACGAATAAATAATAATAAATTTACAAAAACCTTAATTAATGAATAACAAAAATTATAAAAAACACCTAAAAATTAATGACAACAAAGTAAAACCATTATGAATTAACATTTTTCAAATACAATTTGTATAAAACTTTTTTTTATCCGACCTACAGGGGTGAAACTGGAGGGGGTTGAAATATCAAAAAAAATTATATCCGCCATTTTTAAAAATATCTAAACAGGTCATATCGTAAAAAATCGTAAAAGATCTTAAGAAATCGTAAGAAATCTTAAGAAATCGTAAGAAATCGTAAAAAATTGTAAATAATCGTAAAAAATCGTAAACATCCGTAAAAAATCGTAAAAATCCGTAAAAAATTCGTAAAAAAACGAAAAACCGAAAAAATCGTAAAAAAAAACGTCCATAAATTTCGTGTTGCACATAGTTCTTGTGTTTATTTTTAAAGTGAATTTTTTGCGTCAAAGTAGTAAAAACATGTTTTTATCACATTAAGTAAATTTTTGGTGGATTCATTATTATTTATTCATTAATTAAAGATGAATGTTTTTTGTTAATTATTTATCACAAATAATGAAGAAAAAATTTTACCAATTTAGGTTAACCAGTTTTCATTAAAACTAAATTACATTAAAAAGAAATTAGTTTCAATTTTGGGCACTCACAATTTAACACCATTTCAGAATTCCAACTCAAAATTTTACAAGAAAAAACATTTTGCTGAAAATGCAAAGTATATCGCTAAATTCATTTTTTCGCGCTCTTTACAAATACAGAATCTATTTGAGAAAAATCTGATATACAGGGTGTTGTTTTTGTGTCGGAATATTTTATTATTTTTTTTTAATTCGGACCTGGATTTCTTTTATTGTAAATTTATTGATCGATTGGACACTTTAAACAAAACGTACCCGCCAAATTTCATTAAAATATACAGTCTGGTTAGAAAGTTATGAACCATGGAAGAAATTGGCAAAATAGATAAAACATCCTGTACCTTGGTTATTAAAGTAGTTAGACCCATTAAGTATGGGGTTTTTGAGATCATCTAGGTGTCCCCTATCTGCAGTTAACGTATGTCACTTTCATAATGAAACATCCTGTATAAAAATAAATATATTGCTTATTCTACATTTTTGACCAGATCACATTATTAAAATCTTGCAAAGGATTACAAAAAGATCTTGCACATCACAAATCTCACTCTTTAACATTCGTTTCTGAATAGCTTTAATTTTATTTTTTTATTATTATTAACCTGACCGACAAAACATTAATTTCATATAGTTTTAAGCGGCACGTGTTAATAACTTTTCTGTAGATTTTAAATGACCAATATTTATTATGACAAAAATTACCCATAATATTAGTCTTTTGACAACCTAATTTAAAAAAGGTAAAATTACGTAATCTTCCTAATAGATGCGAGTTTTAAACGAATTACAGCTATGTTTAAAAGAATTGTATTTTGCCATAAAAATCTTTACATAAAGAACAAAGTTAATAAAAACTTTATGGCTCAATATACATTGCTTAATAGTTCTACAGTGGGTGTCACTGATATTGTTTTAAAAAAGTTTCTAACTATTAATATTAAAAAACTACATTTACCAAACAGATGTAACCAACCTACGTTTATAGGTAAAATGATTTAAAGTATCATTGTATACAACGTAAATATTAATGTAAATGATGTTAACAAGATACACTTAACGCCAGGAGATATTTATGAAATTATGAATAGGCAATACGTTTATTTTTTTAAACCTATTCAATTAAATGATTTAAATATTTAATGATGAATCCATGACTATGCATTTTTTGGCAGTCTTCGGGCTTACACAATAGGCGGGTTCGTTAGCCAATTTTTTAACCTTATTTGTTTAATGATAAGATAATTTTGATTTATTCAAGTGGTTTAAGCGGTGCATTTTTTAAACAACTTTTTGTACCACTAGTAGTAATATACAGATTACATTTTTTATTTACGCATTATGTTGATAAAATTTAAAAATGCAATGTGAAAAGGTTATGTAGAAGTATTAAGCAGAGTAAAAATAAAACAGAAAAATATATCAAAAAATCATAACGAAGCAAGCGAAATAAGTACATTTAATTTAAAGACAATATTAAAGAAAAATTCTACTGAAAACAAACATAAAAAAGAAAATGATCATTATTATGATAGACCCTCACTTAAGGTGGAAACGAGCATATCTATTATATTATCAAGAAACTGGGATTCCTGCTATTTAGATTTAAACAAGTTATCCCCTACCTTGATTACCAACAAAAGCGAATAATCTATCAAAGTTTAATACAATATCACCAAAACTATGGAATCATAGGCTGGGGAGGAATATCAAAAACGTATTTAAATATGCTGTAAGTGTCTCAAAAGAAATTTTTAAAATTAATATTAAATGTACATAGTAGATATTCCAGTATGTCACTATTTTCAGAAACAAAAATTTATGATATAAACCAATTATATTACAGACAATTAGCTATTACACAATATAACCACAAGTCTGATTTAAAAACAACTTTTAATCAACACCAAACCAGACAAAATAATCAATTTGTACTACCATTTAGAAGCAAAAAAATTGGTCAAAGAAGCTTTGAATATTTATGCCCAAAAACATTTAACTCCCTCCCGGAAACTGTAAAAGAAGCTCCATCACTGACTTCCTTCAAACGTAGATTAAAAGTATTCATGGACAGAAATACATCAATTTATAGAAACGTAAAAAACAATCATCATTATAAACCTAATAAAAAAAAATTAATAGGAAAAACTGCTATAAGTCTAGGTATTATTTATTTCATCATAGTAGTTTAGTTAGAAAATAAGTAATTTGTTATTATTGTTATTATTTGTTATTATTTAATCTAATTTATTCAATCTCATTTTACCACACACAAATAACTATAAGTTATTTCAGTGGATTTCTGCGTGTTTATTTGTTATTGAAGATTTTAAAAACGTATTGTAATATTTATGTCATAAATGAATAAACACATATATATTCGTATTATTATTATTATACCAACACATAGATAAGAAATTTAAAAAATTCACAGCGAAGATGTAGTAACAGTAACAATGTACATTATTTAATTATAATCTGCGGAGTATATTACTGTCAAGTCAAATATTTTTTACTGGAAGCAAAGGTTGAAAATTTACTGGATTAGGGGTTCAGTCCAAAAATCAAAAAGTTATCTTCAGCTATGCAGTCGGATGTATTTTGGATTGAAACGTGCAAAGAAAACAACAGAGAATTCGAAAAAATAAATAGAATTGAAGATACAGGCAGACAAAAATATAGTGAATTTTAATTGGTGCTTATGTCTCCAAGGAATTGTACAATAAAAGTCCAAAGACAGGATTAGACAAAAACACACCTGTTGGGTTGTTTTACCTAGAAGGAGTTCATGGGAAGATTAGGCAAAAAAAAACTGATAATCTACTGTGACTTAACATGATTCTGTTGCTGATAATGGTTATATTAAATATAGATTTTATATATAATTCAAGTTTAAAACAAATATATTGCATTTTCTGTTAAATCGCTTCAAAGATGTTCATTGACTATTCATATTATCTTTTCTTGCCATATTTCAGGATATTATGAAAATATCCAAGTCAACAAAAAAAAGATGTAAACTACACCCGTTTTCAAAAAAACGTGTGGAATTTCTAAAAACGATTATAATAAAATACGATTTTAGGTTACGGTCATAACTTAACGATCATAAAAAGGCGCTACTTTCAAAGTACCTATAAACAAGTTATAGCAACTACCAACACATTCCACAACTTTTTAAAAGTTCGATTGGCTACTTACACCACATAATGCACATATATGATGAGCTACTATAAATTATACTAAGAAACTAGTTTCACTCCCAGACAGATTGCAAAAAGAATATATCAAGACAGATCGCTATACATATTTTTTGAAGATACGGTTAAAAATACGACGACAAATATGAATCAGAGACTGATTTATAATATTACTGGAACAATAGAAGACTGTGTGTTGGTATTTCGGCGGTATAAATTAATTTTTTATATTTCCAATTTTTTTTCTATAGTGAAGTAAATTCTCTTCGGCAGGTGCTAACGTAATGATCTTTCGGCTAGGGACACAAATTATAAATCATCCTTAAAATATATGTACCAAGAATGATAAACTTGATATTTGAATAATTGTTTAGGTCTGCACGGTAGTCCTTCATTTTGAAACACTTAAGCCCTGTCCATTAGCGTCACTGTGAATAAAAAAAATAATTTTTTAAACAGTTATCTAGATTTACGAATGTAAAGTATCTTTTCTAAATGAGAACCGGGAGGAATATACTTAAAATTGAAAATGTAAAAAATTATTTGATTTAGATATCAGCAGCTTATCAAGTAACGTTTATTGAAATTAGGCATCCATTTAGAAAAAAGAAATATTAGAGTCATCATTGATTTTTGATTTAAGTAAAATGAGTTTTGGTTGACATTCATTTTTGGGCAATGCAAGGTAAAAGTATGTCTGTCCGGTTTTTAATGGACAAACGACATATTCCTAAGCATCCGAACAATGGGAATTAAAATGTACCTTTTTGCCACTTAAAATTAGCAACGACCCGTCACGGTCCAGTAATTTTTCAACCAGTCACAAAATCAACTTTTTAGTCACTACTTACAATGAGATATTACATTGCAAAGTGATATTATTACGTTATTAACCGAAATAAATTCTATTTGGGTCATTAATCTTTTAAATCTTTCTAGTAAATATAATAAGCGAAAATTAGGTTACTCTAAATTCTTGGGATTTGGAAATTTGATACTGTTTTGAATAGCTTTTATTCAAAATTTGCCAATATCTTTTTTGACATACTTATTGTTACTGGGTGGTTGTTTTTAGAATACTCTTTTCAATTTCAATTAATTTATAAATATTATAATTAAATCTAAGTGATTACTTTTTACGATAAGTAATTACGTTTATTAATATGAAATGTGAGCAGATTTATTTCACACCATCTAGGTAATATTATAAGGTTATCCTGTAGGTATAATAAATCATTGGGTTATTAATTTAACTGTACAACTTATAAACAGTAGGTCATTTACAAAAAATGTGAATAAAAGTAGCTCCAAGATTGACTCCTGTGGGGCACCCGATGTATACCAATGAACTTATAACCATAGATCGTTTAGATAAACAATTAAAAAACGAAATGAATTGTTTAATTAAACCAAAGTTGGAGATAGATATCATAGTCAATCAATTTTCAACAAAAAAATTACTTAATGTCATTGTTAAATGCGAACACAGCAATAATATATTTATTTAAAAAAAAATTAACAGTTTTTGTATATTTCATTTTTTGTTAACTTTGAACAATTATAATGAACAAAATAAATAATTTTGAAAATTTTTTATCAAGTTAAGTATATATATAAGGAAGAGCTAAAATAATTTGTTAGTTAACAATTGTATAACTTTTTGAAAAATCAACAAAAAAAATTTCTCCAACGGGGCTTTATTTTTTCTAGTGTTCAGATGACAGCATAATTTTTTCAAATTGTTAGATTGATATTTAATACTATAAAAAATATTTTTCTACTACCGTGTGTAAATTACCAAATTTACACATACTTTGTGGTGCGTAAAGTTTAACTTTATGCACTAGTGCGTAAAATGAAATACCAGTGCGTAAAGTAGTGTGTAAAGTAGATTGATATTTTTTACTTGATACCTACATAATTTTTGTCAAAATTCACATTCCTGAAAAAAGTATCACTTTACACACTTGTTGCATAAGTAACTATTACATGGTGTACTCTCTTTAGTCCCGTTAAATTAAAATTATTAATAATTTAGTTTCGGGAGTTAAGGACTTTTTTATTAAAAATTTCCACCTCTTTAAGAATCGTTTTTTTTTTAATTTCTTAACTATTAATAGTTTTTAAATTATTAGCGAAAAACTAAATGCCTTCATTTTTCTAGATGTTATTCCGAATCCAATGAGTTGTCGTTCATATTTTTATGAGCTTTATCAAGAATTAACACAATTTGTAACTTGTGAACTAGACTATAAGCGATTATTTTAAAGTAGACCACTCAGTATCAGTAAAGTCCTGCATGCAATTACTGAAAATAAATACAAACACCGCAATAACTGAAGCAAACATACAAAACTCTTCAGTGTAAATTATTAGTTAAATGCATGTTGGAAGAGTGTTTGGCGAGATTCTGAAAGAAAACACCCATAAAATACATGAACGTAGTTATGCTGGATAATTATTTACGAAATCTGGTAAGAACTTGGTTCTGGAAAATGCATATGAGAAACATTTATTTCAGACATTTCTTTTAATTCTTCTTTTTAAGATTCCGCAGGAATCGGAATGATGATTTGCCTCGATTTCTTTCGGTTCTTGGCCATCTTTTCTATTTCCTTGATTTTTCTCAGTCCTTTATTACTTTTAACCACATTTTTCTTGGTCATATACTTTTATTTTTTCGTCTGAATTAGATTCATATAGTTTAGGAAATACCCCAAGTGAATAAACAGAATAATGTAGATTTTTTTATTATCATAATCCAGAGCATATTCAAAGGTTTCGAAAAGTCATCTTCAATGAATCACAGAAAACGGTTTATACGAAACTAGGTTTTAAGGTATTTCACAGAGCTTATTGAAGAGAATTTATTAAATATACTCCAAATCTGGACTCTGTTGAGAAAAATGTTAAAACCGTGATAAATAATTAAAACTTATGTTCTATTTATTCCCGAAGGTTCGATTCTAAGAAACACCGTTGCACCGTAAATCAGTGCAGTTCTCCAAAAATTCATTGAATTAGATTTGTTACGGCATAAAATGTCGTGTAGTTTAAATTTATGGCAGTCGCTAAATGATGAAATTACTGAACATTTATTAGTAGTAGGTAACACCAGCAGAAGTTTTATGATTATAGCTAATAGCTTGAAGCGTGTTATTGTTCAAAACATATAAAATTATTATTTTTAATACTTAGGGGCAAGTGATTTGACTTTGAAAAGGCGTTCGACAGAATTTTTAGTGATATCATCTTAGAATCCAGGTGGAAATGGAAAAGGTGTTTTTTAATAGTGTTTTTGGAGCAGACTTTTTAAAATTGACATTAGAATGTTAATGAGAATGTGTCTTTATTTGATGGTTATATGTTGCTAAAAAATAGATCTTTTAATTTTTAAAAATAATTGTTATTTATATTTAAAAATTTCAAAGTGATATAAACAATTCTGACAACAATTTGCACAAATTGCCAAAACAAACCAATATAAATAATTTGACATAATCTGTCAATTTTTAGAATGAAAGTGACAATGAAATAAAAACATATGTTGAGTTAAAAATAGTAAAGAAATTGATAGAGTTTAAAAATTATTTTCATCGTATGATTTTTAGAAACTGACAAACTCACACTCTGAAAGTTTTCGATGTATAAACTGTTAATTTTGTACTTATAGTATTGCTACTGATAATTAGTCTGCACGTTGATATTATTATTTAAAAAATAATCCTATAAAATTATAAAAAAATAAGAGATTTTTGAAAAAAAATTAAAAAAATTTATCGACAACAATAAAAAAATTATTCTGGCTGAAAAATCGATCGAATCAAAATTCTATTAGCAGAAACAAGCCGACTGACTGACCAAAGAATACCGAGTTGGCAAAAAATCAGAACTCGGTAATTTAGGATAAGTTATTTTAATTTGTCTCTCAGATAAATATATACACTGTACAATCAATAAAGACAATAATTTTTAATTGAAAAAAATCGGTAACAACTTGTCATAAATACTTGGAACACATTGTGTGAGTTTAGTATGGACCCGGGTTTTTTTTTGTTCAGGTATTAGAAATCTCATCTTCTTTTTTTCATTCTCCTCTTCCTCTTCCACGTCATATATTGTGTCGAATGGCGAAGGTTTTCTTTTTTCTTTTGTTTGTAAGAACTGGCCAAGAAAAATTAATATGTATCTATGTCTTCGTTGCTATATTCCCTGATACACTTTCTAGAGTTATGTTCCCCGCATCTTTTAAAATCCTTGTTTCGTGCTTCCTAACTTCTTCATTCAAATGTCCAATAGGTAGTGGTGTATATGACACAAACTCTGATCCATGTATCAAAAATTTGTGCACAATAGGGGGCATAGTAAACCAATGGTAGAGAAACAAAGTATAAATAACCGAATTTTATCAAAACCACACCACTATCTTTTATGTTAACTTGATTGGTTTCAAATCTTCAAAAACTACTTTCACAATTAATGCCAAATAGTGGTCTTTTGCACTGCTTTCAATTTCTATTGATTATAAAACAAAAGCGAGACCAAAATTTAAGCGGGACATGAAAAAAAAATCAGGTTCTATAGACACCTAATTTTAAAACGAATAATGAAAGACCAAGTCATACCACAATAATTTAATGAAGGTTGTAACAAATTTTTAACACGGGGCGGCGACATCTTTCGGCCAATCGTTGGCCATCCTCAGGCCTATAATACAAATAGGACACTAGTTAAATTACAATAAAAACGCTTAAATATGATTACTTACAATCTGTCATTTGTCAACACTAAATTGTCATTATTTCTCTTCAGCCATTTGCCGCATGGTAGAGAATTACGTAGTTAAATTTTTTTAAATTCTAATTTAAATTTTTCGATTTATAGTGCATCGTAGGATGCACTTCGATGTATCTAAATTATAACCTCTAGTATGGAGATGTAACACTGGTTGTTAAGCTTTATTAATGTAATTTAAGTATTGAAAAATTTTTATTGGTTTTTCCAAAATGTCTGCGTCAAATTGTATTTAAAAATAACCAACTTAAGGTAATCATATTTAAGCGTTTTTATTGTAATTTAACTAGTGTCACATTTGTATTATAGGCCTGAGGATGGCCAATGATTGGCCGAAAGATGTCGCCGCCCCGTGTTAAAAATTTGTTACAACCTTCATTAAATTATTGTGGTATGACCTGGTCTTTCATTATTCGTTGAATAATTTTACCACATTTGTGTATGGATAATCTTCTGTTTACCCAATTTTAAAATGCATTTCTTACCCATTAATACTAATTTTGATGAATATTTTAATAAATAGAATTAAAGTCACTTACCTGAGGTAGGTATCTCCATGGTTTGTTTGTAAACTATTTCGTAATCAAAATATATAATTCATCTCAAAATTGAGTTAACAATAAACTAAAGATGATAAAATAATAACGATATTTTGATACGCTGATACTAATATCTTACAGGGACGTATTTAAAATTTAAGGGGACAAAATAATGGTATATTCTATAGGACAGTTTATTATGCAAGCTTTATAATAGAATTAAAATAATATAAAATTATTTTTTTCGAGTTTTTTCCAACTTTTTCCGTATTTTGCCCCACTATGGGACGTTAAATAAATTAAAAAAAAAACTATTTATTTTCGATCAAACTTAACATTTGTCTTATAAAGTTCACAAAAATTCTCTCTAAAACATACTTAACGGACAAAATTTAAATAAGCAATAAATGTTAAAATTATCGAACAAAAAAATACAAAAAACATAAAAAATGTTAAAAACTATTTAGGCTAAAGGAGCCTCAAAGAGACATATTTTTTTATAATTTTTTTTTTTATAAATATTATTAATGGTTTTTCAAGTGTTGAACAGTCTTTTTTTACTTATTTTTCCAAAAAAAGATCACTGTTTCAATGCATATAATTATCAATAATTTTTTTGCCACGTCGTCTTTTTAAAAAAAACTTGGGGGCTGATTTAAATTATTCCTATATTCCACCTTATTTTAGTTATTTACCTTTTGACCTATTACTTATATATTGTTATGAAATTTGTTATACCCTGTATTTTTGGGTAATTGTTACAAAATTTGTATAAGATTTGTTGTAAAATACTCTAGTAAGTAAGTGTTGGTTGAGTTAAAAAAAAAAGAGAATAGTAATTGGTATTAAAATTAACAGTGCTCCTTTATTTTTAACATTAAAAAGAAAAATCTAAACTAAAAAGAAATTTTGGGTAACTGGTATTAAAACTATAAACTAATTTTTTTTTGTAATCTGAATAGGGCTTAAGACATTTGAAATTTGAAATTCCTGTGACAGGTTGGATGGCATTTCTTAGCAGGTGAAATGATTTGTCATTGGGTTGGTGTCAAATCAAAATTTCAGTTTAAAATTATGTTAAAAAAAATAGTATGTAAAAGTTTTGGTTGAAAAAAAAATTGAAGGGAGAATAATAAATAAAAAAGTCAGAAGGTTGTCAAAAATTTGAAAAAAAGCTGAAAAAGAAATAATTCTATAAAATGTAATATTATATTTATAAAGGAATGTTTTATATATAATGAAAAATGATTATTGAATGAAGAAATAAAAGTAAAAAAAAAGTAAGCAATATTATTTATACAAGTTGAGGAACAATGATTTAAAAAAAAATAATTGGTGACTAGTTAAAAGACGCAAACAAACAATTTCAAAAGTGAATAAGGAGCAGTAAGTAAAAAAAGGTGCGGAGACAACAAAAATTATTAGGAGAGCTGAAGAAGTAGAAGAGGAAGAAAATAAAAAGAAGATCATTAATTTTATTAATTTTCATTATATTTTGTAATTTTTTTATTTAGGCGTTTTGAACCCAGCCCAGTGAGAAGGAGTTCTCCAGTTTGGAAATGAAATCCACCTAGTATCCCGTGGATTTTACATTTCAATATGTTAATATTAATCAGTATCAAAAATAAAACAGAGCTTATATATAAAACAAATGATACGAACTGGGAACAATTTTAGACTAGTTGATAAACAACAATCAAAACATTAATTAAATAGAAGTGACTCTATAAATTATAATAAAACAATATCTGAAAAACTTTATTTTGCAAGTACCTAGATACTTTTAACAGAAAAATTGAAAACATTCTTTCGATACATCTATGCAATTTTTAGTCCTCTTGGCGTTCTTACATTGCAAACCTTATACAAATATTCTGTAGTTTTTAAATTTAAAACTTTAATTAGCTTTATATAAGAAAGTAAATTTTATTACTCTTTCAAATAAAATATAGTACAGAAATTAATATCGATCCTCTAATCAATAAGCAGTCTTGTCTTTTCACATACTATTTTTGTGACCACCTGGTATACATTTAAAAAATTGTGACTGGCGCTATCAGATTGTCGCTACATCTTCATTTATTTGTTTACTATAAATGTCTTGTTTATGTAGCTACATCTTATTCAAATCCTGCGGCAATAATTTCATTTACCTCTGACAAGTGACATATTAACTTGTTTTATTTTGATGCAAAGGCGAATCAAAACACGTCAAGAAACTCAATCAAAAATGCACTGGTTGCAAATATCGCAAGGCTAGGTCTGAAGTTGTTTTATAATATACTCTGAAGAATTTATAGTTAAAAAAAAATTATATACATATATTTTTTAGTAGCAGTAGGAAAATTGTATGTTGCAAACATAGTTTGCACTATATTAAATACCTATTGGTGTTAAATAAACTAAAAATATTTATTTACTGGTTTAGATGTTAAATAAGCAAAGATAATATGTACCGAAAAGATAAAACTGAATATTTTATGGATATCATATCAAAAAAATTTTAAATAAAATTTTTATCAAATGAGTATATTAACCTCATGGTATAAATATTTTTGTTGTATTATGTTGGTTTTTTAATTACTATTTGTTAATCAACAATATTAAAATATAATGCAATATAGAAATTTATTTCTTATTCAATTTTCAAAGCGGTTTTTCACTTCATGCATCGAACCAATTATATTAAAAATATTTAAATAATTCAAAGCATTTACACTGTCTTTGTAATTTATGTGTACGTTATTGATATTTTAAATATTAGGTTGATCAAGAATTCGAGCTTTTCTATTAATTAAGGATAAAATATAAGTACATATTCATCATCGGTTCCTTTAGATCATTAGATTTCTAAAATTGATATGATTTCTTAAATAATTAATACTAATACAAGTTATATTTGTCGGCAACAACTATTGAATACCTACTTTCCGCTCT
Source organism: Neocrepidodera transversa (assembly GCA_963243735.1). NCBI lineage: Eukaryota > Metazoa > Arthropoda > Insecta > Coleoptera > Chrysomelidae > Neocrepidodera > Neocrepidodera transversa. The sequence goes on from OY725339.1 coordinate 8,233,417, forward strand.
TTGATTTCGATGATAATGATAGTGAAGATACTGAAGATAATAATAAAGACGCATAAGGCAAATATTTTCCATTTAGTATCAGATCCTGCGATCTGTATACTTTTTATTTTTTTAGTTTAGCACATCACACTGAATTGTCAAATTATGTACCAGGTGTTTAAAAAAGAGTTATCCAATTTTCATAATTGAAATATACTGCATACGTTTTTTTGTCTATCCTAACTGATTATGTAGTTGATTGTTTTGTATTTATTAAAATTATTACATGACATTTGGACAAAGTAAACATGTGATCTCTTTATCCGTTATGTCATAACAGTGGAAAAATTAGCAATAAATACTAGTTCATTTTGCAATATTTCTTTAATACGCCGATATACAATGGAACAAGTATATGATTTGTAATATATACGTTTTTTACTGCTCATTAAATTGGCAGCAGAGATAATTTGATCCAATTCTACAATTACGTAAATATGGATATTTGCAATGATGAGGAAGTGACACAAAACTAATTACTAATTTTTATTGGTATATTGTTCGATTTATTGATTAGGAAAAATAAATAATTTTGTGCTTGATAAAAGGAGATTATCCTAGATTGAATAATGTTGTTCTAGTTTAGAGTCATGCTAATGGCTAAATAAGTAGCTAGATCTTTTAATAAAAATACAGTTTTTTTAAACAAAAATTATTTCTCAAGGCTCTAGGTTTGCCATTTACTTAAAATACATATAAATCTTTACATTTCATACATTACAGCCAATTAAATTTCTACAAGGCGTTTCAAAATATTTATTATAATTTGTTGCCTTAAAATCTAATTTACATCGTTAAAGAGTATCCTCAGTTTGAAAAATAGCAAGTGTTTTTTTATTTAAAAATGATTTTAAGTAAAGTGATCGATGATATAATATCTAATCTAATGTCTCTTAAATATGTCATTTTAAACTGGTATAACTTAAAAGTTATTCATGACGTTTTCACGGCCGTTTGATGAATTAATAAATTGAATTGTTGATTGATACTCCGTGTGACTATTTTTTTATATTTTACAGAGTTGCCTTCTCCAATTTTTAATTGTAAAAACTCAGTTGCAATCAATAATATTCTAATTATTTGGTTTGTTACATAATATTAAAGAATACCGTCCCCACTTACCAAAAATACACTTTTTTAACACTCTACTTACGTTTCGCTAACTATGTTAGCATCATCAGGAGTAGAGTGTTTAAAAAGTGTAGTTTTGGTTAGTGGTGGCAATATTCTTCAATATTATTGAAAATTAAAGGTTCCAAATTCCCAATTCAAATTGTAACATAATGACAAATTTTATCTAATAAGGAGACATTTATTTCATCAATTATCGGTTGCTTCTGCTATTAATTATTTCACAGTAATTTTTATTACGGTGAAATAATAGGGCCAATAAAAATATGGTATTAAAAAAAATTTACAAGAATTAAATTAATTAGGCAACTTTGTTAGTGCTGAATTTTAGAAAAAATCAAAAATAAATGCCTTTCGCAAAAAGCGTTGTGATAAATTTTGTGGTTTATTTAAAAAAACGCATATTTTTGTGTTGTATCCTTATAGAAGCTTATTAATAAATTAACTACGTAAATGCTCAGTATTTTATTGTGATTATGTTAAAAGCATGTAGTTACAAAAGGCAATTCAATAAAAAGTGTGACATACTGTATATAAAAAAGATAAGAAGATGACAAAAATACAGCTTTCAATAAAAAAATAATTTGTACCTTGCCGAATAGGTCCACTAACATAGTTTTGACAGTTTACTATAAGTCAATGAACTTATAGCTAGCGAAATTTCGAAATCTCGTGTTGTTATTTAAATTAACAACATATTTATACAGGTTATATTAAAACGATGGCTGTAATTATCACTGTATTAAAAAGAAAATGTGGCACATTCAATGATGTAGAAAATTCTGAAATATCTTTCCCCCTAACTATATCTCTCAAAAATATTTAAATGAATAAATTCCTTTAAGAAACGAATGCACTGTTCATTTAACAATATGGTAAAAAGTAATTGCGCCCCACCCCCTAAAATAGCAGAGTACGGGACATCTCTTTGAAAGTTACCCCTATCTGTTAGTTAAATAGGGGTTATTCAATTATACGTTTGTGATTGCGATATATAGTAAGTAAGCACCCTTTCGCAGTGGCGTATCTGAATAGTCAAATAAGCCACAGACTATATAATATATTTAAATTAATTTTAAATAATAGTTTCTATGTATTTATTAATATCAATTTTTAATTTTTATTTTTTCATAAGGTTTAAATACCTAATTACAATATTACTATTAAAAAATATATGACGCAGGATTGGATTTTAGAGGATAGTTTTAAATTATTGTGATAGCACTAAATAACTTCAACTTATCAGCATATAGCACAAATCTGAATCTATGGTTTTATAAATACCATTAATAAAATTGTTAGCGATCCCAAGTTTGAGCCTTTGGGATAGTTGGGATAAAAATACCAAAAATTGCCATTGCCAGAAAATTTAGTTTTCAATACTTCATGATACGATTAAATTTTAAAAACTCTAAATAAAGGAATTTTCAAATTGAAAAATCTAAAAATGGGGTTTTAAATAAAACTGAATAATAAATTTTATTTTTGGTCCGCAGCACTGCTCAATTGGTCCGGTTGCAGTGCTGAAACAGCAAGGGCGCCATAATAAATTATTAGTGTAAGCAGAACGGTCAATTTAACAGGTTATCCAGCTGTTATCAGGATCTGCTCTCTAATGTTCCTACCGCCAATGGTGGTAATTTGAAAGAATAGGGATAATTGAAGCTGAATTTAAAAAAAAAATCAAAAATCATAGCTCGTATTTGATACTAATTGATAAATCACTGAACTTTTAAGTTTTAATAAAAAAAAAGGTAAATAGAATACAAAAAGTCCTTAAATTAAATTCGGATTTGGAGAGGATTTCCTGCAAAAAAAGTGAAAACTGGTTTTTTGATTTAATTGAAATGTATCCATTAAACATCTACCAACGTGGGTTAAAATTAACAAGTTTATGATTAAAAAAACCTGCTGGTAGCGTTATTTTTACAAGAGTTAAAAGCAGATGCAAAAATTATTCCTTAAGTAAAGATAAAAACGCTATTTTAAATAATTTCGTCTTATCGTATAAGTGATTAAACATTTTGTAGTAGATTATAAGTTGTTGAAAATTTAAACAGGTATACTGATTTTGTCAAAGCCTTTGACAAGGTTAACCATACTGTTTTGTTAACGAAACTGTTTACCTTTGATTTGAGCAATTCTTTAATTAGTTTGTATGTTTCATATCTTATTAATCACTTATAATACCGGGTGTCCCAGAAGTTTCTGACCAATTTTAACTTCAAATATCTCGGATCTAAGACACGATTGTTGAAATTTTTTTTTATATAAAGCTTTTTTCATTATAAATGTTTATTTAATAAAATCTTATATAGTGCCGATTTTTTTATTGAATTACACTATATGTTTTTATTCCATCTGAAAGCTGAACTCTTTCCCTCTTCGGAAAACGTATAATTTTTTAAATTTTAGATGAAAAACTGCACCTCCCTATCGTTTCTGAGTTTCGAGATATTTGCAGATAAAATGGGTCAGAAAATTCTGGGACACCCTGTATTTCTTTTTTTGCAAGTACTTTCACTTTTATTTTACTAAAATTAGGTATACCGCAAGGCTCCAACCTTGGATCACTTCTATTTATTTTGTTAATTAATATTATGCCCGATTGTGTTCACTTCGATTCTCTTGTGTATGCATATGAACATTTATATAAAGAAGTTGTAGGAATTTCACAAATATTAATATGTTCGTGACTGGAATTTGGAGATTTTATCTGTGATCCAGGCAGTCGTACAACAAATTGAAAATAAACAAAACAAATCTCTAAAAGACATCTGAGAATTTTTAGATTTGAAACAGCCAGGCAAACACGAATTTAATGTAAAAAAAATGGATATTAAAAAATAATTACCAATAATTTTTATAAACGAAATTTTTAATTTCTGAAATATATTTAATATTCATTCTAAGTGATTTTGTGCAATTAATATATTAAGTTTTCTTTGACAGCCCTTTAATAAAATTTAAAAGAACCAACACTACTATTAGTAGTGATGTTGTATTATTTTTATTTTATTATTTGTATAGACAAAATTTAATTAAGTTCGCTTACTTTTTTAAAACATAAATAAAAACTTATAGCTGTATTGACCTGTCATTAGAGATGAAAATATATTTAACATTATCTGACTTTTGTCGTATATCTCAAATTAATTAAAGCAAAAGACAAATGACAACTTTTTTACAAACATCTGTAACGTAGTATATTTTGATTCCATTTTCTGCGATTCTCTTCACTAAACCGTCCATTCAATCTGCACACTTTGTTTACACAGAATTATTTTCGGTTTATTAACCGAGTCCATTTGAGTTAACAGGTAATTTACCTTACGTAACGGTTATTTTCCGTCAGCAGGGCTGAAGAGCTTGCTATTTCTTAAAATAATGACTTGAAGAAATTGGTGAAGTGAAACTGACAGTTCACCAGATGAATTATTTGGTTGCGTCCAGAAAAATGCGGTTTTTATATTTCTATTAAACCTTTTCTTGTTAATAGGGAACACGCATAAATTTATTTACTAATATTGGTTGCAATAACAATTGTTGACGTCACGATATGTATTTACATCTGTTTGCCTGATGATTAGGTATAGTGAATCTAACAAAACAGTGTGTTATAATTTTTATTTATTTATTTTTATAATTCATTTGATTAATTATAATAAACAAAACAACAATTAAAATAATATTTAAAATCATTTATATAATAAATAACAAGTGTTTAGGTACAATGAGTTTTGATTGCAACATGAGAACATGCTGAAAAGTTCGTTTCCCTACCATATAACACACACCTGCCCAAAAGATCAAAAACGATTTTTGAGAAATAAGATTTGAGAGCAGTTTTTCAGTCTAACAACACTTAGGAAAATTAATTAATTAACCTTATAGGTAAAACAATTAATTTGGAAAAAAGTGGAATCTACGAAATAAATTGTACTGATTGTGACAAAAATTATGTCGGACAAACTAAAAGAGCTGTAAAAAACTAGGTTTAAGCAGATAGCTCATTTGAAATATACTCGTACAGAGAAATCTTCTGCAAAAAATTGTTGGATGCTTTAGAAATAATACAAATAGTTGAATGTAAATATAGTTTAAATACATACAAATTTGTGATGCATATTCCGATGCGGTCTTATACAATTTTATATGCTTTATTATTAGTATGTGTGAAACGCTATTGAACTTTAAGTTTGTTAAAATATAGACTTCAAGTACATTAGGTAACTTCAATTTTAAGTTCAAGTTTCACATCATTGATCTGTTTATAATGTAGTTAGATTTACCAATAAAGGTCATCACTGAGACTATTTTACTACATTTAAAAAGCTCATACAATAAAAATTGTTTTGAATAATAAGGACACCAATTTTTGTTCTTAAAACATCAAAGTTGGGTCTGTTTTCTTTAATATATAATTTATACAAATACTATTATTCTTTTATATTTTAAATATAAAGTTTTTTAGTGTAAAAGTCATACTTACTGTAATACCTTATTTTATACAATTAATTTGTTTGACAAAAAATTAAATAGAACAAAAATTGATTATTTCCAAAACTAGTTACTATTAAATCAATTTTATGCTTTTCCGGAACTATAGATATTGTTATAAAAAAGTATGAATGAAAGATTGTTCGACTAGCATATATCTATCTCTCTCCTCACCTTGCACAAACACTTTAATATACGTAACGAGTCAATGACATAATAACGGTAGCGTTTAAGATTAAACATTATGAATAATACGCTTCAATAAGTGTTAAAGGTTATGTTATTTTTATTTGTGCGCTATTCAATTCGCCCTAATTAATAAATTACTGGTTATTTTTGATGAAACAGGATAATTGCTAATTAATCTTCAATGAAATTATTTACATTAATCTAACACTTAATCAAATTTCTATTGAAGTGTTATAAACTCTGTCTTGCTTAATGCATTTGAGGGTCAGTAGCTTTTCCCTTCATTTTTATTGAATTATTCGAAACGCAGTTTTTCAGAAGGTTCAGCCATATTTTTTATTCATTGATATGTTCCAAACGTCTTTTAGGCACAACATTTTAAAATTATTTTTAAGTATACGTTAAGTCCGGAGATCTTGCTGGCCACTATATGTATATGCCTCCGCTTCCGATCCACCTTCCAGGAACCATAAAAGAATTAAAAAAGACAAAATGTACACGAGGTGAAAAGGTAAAAGTACCTTCCAAATATATAGAGCCATTAAATTACATATAAAATTAATATTATTGGCATAAGTAACTGCTGAAAATAAATTAAATTATGAAAAAAAGTTTTGCGTAGTTTAACTTTATAATCAGAAGTAGTGCAGAAGGTTAAAATTAATATATAATGTGTTAGACACAAATTAAATTAAATATAACATAACATTCATTGTTTATATTAAACATTAGACTATTTTTAATTATCGGTACCGTAGCCGAATGGGCTAAGACGCTAATTTTAAGTCGCTAGTCCCTTCGAACTCTGTTAAACTTTTTTTATTTTTTTTAGAAACAAATTTTTACTTTTCTTCATTGTAATTTTATTTTTTAAGTGAAAACTTCTCTGGGATCGTTAGACGATTTTTTGATAGGTAACAAATAGGAAAAAACAGAAAAAATAGAAAAAAATTGGAAGAATAGAAAGAAATAGGGAAAAAAAAAAAAAGTGAGAAAATATGGAAAATGAGAAAAACAGGAAAAACTTGGAAACAGGAAAAAATGGTAAAAAAACTGGAAACGATAGGAAAATAGAAAAAATAGGGAAAATGGCGAAGAAATTAGTAAATAATCAGAACATTATGAAAAAATAGGAAAAATAGAAAAATAGGGAAAAAGAGAAAAAAAAGGAAAAAAAAACATAGAAAAACAAGAAAACAGGAAAAAAGAGGAAAAAATGAAAAAACAGGAATAAATAGGTAAAAATTGAGAAAATGAGGACAAAAATAGGAAAAAATATATTATATAAAGAAAAATGGAGTAAAAACAAAGGTATAAACATAAACTTGAAAATCTAATAAATTACGGTCGAATTTCGACCACTGGGTGACCCCTAGTACATATTAAAATAAAGTTTAACAGATACAGAGCGTTGAGTACAACATGTATACATAAAAGTGGTTAATGTGGTATATATAAACTATACAAAACCATATAACGCCATAATGAGATAAATGATCGTAATTCAAATTTAAAATGAAATACAGGGTTATTCCGTTTTAAAAAATAAATTTTCGTCACATAATGAGACTTCAAAATACTTCTGGAGGTACCTACATATAATTTATATCTAACTTTTTCTTCTAACTGGTAAACTAATTTTACGAGATTTGAGACATACCGGGTAACACAGGGATGTGGATCATTTTTATATCTTCTTTATTATAAATGGGTCTTAATGAATTTTTTTTACATGTTAGATGTAATTTCAGATTTTTGATAAATTTGTATCATAGGCATATCTTATTTGTTATCAACTTTAATGACAACAATAATTAAATCTGCAGTAGTAAATCTCATCAAGTAAAATAATGTAATGCTTGTCCAAATTAATGCGAAGATAAGAAGTGTGGTCCTAGCAATTTTTAATCGCATGTCAAATAAATCAAAATTAATATATTAACGACTTTATCAATTTAAACGTCGACTAATACATATATATTAGAGTCAAAATAGATGTAATCGCCTACTAGATTCAAGTAGCTTGACTAACAATTGTTTTTTATAAGCTAATCTCCTTAACTTTAATAGTGTAGCGCAAAATTATGGTAATGAATAGTCTATTAAATGCGAACATCTGCTAGTAAGTGTTTACAAGACTATTAATCAATATTTGTATAACATTATTTTCATTGTCTATTTTATTAGCAACACAAATGCGGTTTATTTAACAATATATATAACTAGACAAAAAAAAGGTTCTTGAAGAAAATAAAACTTTCTTTTAAATTCATTATTAACATTTTTTTTTTGTTTTAACGGAAACGCTTTTTGTCAGGGCTGTTATTATTATAAATTAATTAAAAATTTAGTGTAGGTGTTGGTCTATCTCCAGATCTAAGGGTCAAGGTTCAAATCACGCAATAATACTGAAATAACACATTATGAAAATTACACTGGTAATTAATCTTCAGATACGGAAACAAAATAGTTAATTTGTAATATTTAAAATTAACCATGTTTTATGCATCATTCTGTATAGTTACTGTATAGTGTTTAAATATTTGTAATGATTTAGATTCGGTTAGCCGGAAAATTCTTAACCAAACAGGTATAAGGATATAGAGAGTTACTTTTTTGTGGTAGAAAGTAATTTGTATATATGGAAATTATAATGAGTTCAATACGAACAGCTACAGGGATTAGTGTTTCTCATACACATAATATTAATTTCAAAATTAAAATTAAGTGCTGATATAAAATTATTTGCTGACAATACAACGCTTATATATTTCGACAATACTATTGAAGATATTAAAACTAATATTGAATTTGATTAAATAACATTTAATTCATCAACATCATTTTTATATATTTCTAGTAGAAAAATATCAAAGAGTAATATCCTACAATAATAGTGTTATTTTAGTTTAATTTATTCAAAATTAAAATATTCAACAACTACTTCGGGAATCAAACTATTATTAAACCATAAAAACCATAAAATGTAGATTTAAATTACCTTATTTAGAACCAAGAGAAAATTTACATATTGCTAATTTACATAAATTCAAAATTTGTTTTTTTTATTAATGTATTGATATCTTGAAATACTCAAATATAGTTTTTATCAAAAGTAGTAAATATTGTGGTCTTAATAAAAGTCAATTTGATATCTACATTATGATACAAACTAAATTTTAAAAAAATTACTATCATTGTGGTCATAATTCACGTAGATGAAGTTTGCACCATGAGCCTTAAGTCATTCATCAAGTGAGTTATGAGTCTTACCGCAAGTTGAATACTATACTTTATCTCGACTGTAACAATAAATACTAAGACGCAAGTGCAGAGAAAGAACTTTGTTCACAAAATATCAAGTGACATTACTCCCCCAATGACAATAATGGACTGTTCTGCTTCGGAGATTCGGATTGTACAGAGCCACCTTGGTATTCGGTTCGTAAATAGTGTCAATTTTAAAATCTTTTAATTATACATTCGTTTCCAGTTGTTATAAAATCTTTCTAACATTTTTACACCAATGGAACGTATTTATCGGCTTTAAAATATCCAAAAATTTACTGCACACTATTTACATACCGTATTGTAGGAGCCTAGCGTGAGTTATAATAACTTACTGGTGAGTTATGATAACTCACGCTATCGTCAAACTTCTTAACTGTTTTTTAATTTTTTAGTTGATTATAGTATTTTTTGTTGTCTATAGCCTTCTGTTTTTTATTTTATTGTATATTGTTTATAGTTTATTGTATAATCTTTAGTTTACTTTGATATACACCTCCTTTCTTGGGATAAATATAGATCAACTAACTCTTAGGAATATCTACTAAAAATAACGTTTTAAACACCCTGTATACATAATTAATTTACTGTGTGTGATAGTATTAATAGGTGGACTGAATTCCATTTCTCGTTATATTAAAGGAGAAACTGCACCTGACGACGGACGCGACGATATGAAACGGGTGTGATTTTACTTTTGCAGAAATTCAAACAAGAATTTAAATCAACTATTCATTTTTAAACAAGATAATTAATTCTATGTGTGTAAGCAAATATAATGTTTATATATAAATAACAGGTGACAACAAGATGAGGGTACACTTAAGAACATATTTTTCATGTTTCTAATACTTAATCAGAATTATCGCTTTCGGTTTTTCTAGAAGTCAAATAAACTTTTTTCTGTATAATACCAACCTGTATATTTATATCAACTATAATATTTGGTTCTTTATTCTCTTTACTGCAATATATTACACGGCTATTTTTAATTGACAATATTTCGTCAAATTAAATAAAGAGGGGGTAGTTTTCGCAACATTCCTTCTAGTAAAGGAATTGTTTAATCAATTATTCTTCTAATAAAAGCGAACTTTTTGAATTCAGCATATTTCTTTTTTTAAATTATATTTTTAATTTTCTCTAAAAAATGGGGGCAAAATTTTTTCGCTTCTTCTAGCTGCGAAACAAAATGTGTAGAAAATCTTATGTTCTACAACTTTGATATCCTGTAAGTTTTCATAAAAATGCATAATTTTGGCAAATTAAAAATATATCAAAAAAATTAACTTTTTGAAAAACCTGGCAACAATGGCAAAAGCTTTGAAAATTTTAATCATGCTAAATTAAACTTTAATGTATACAAAATATATGAGTAAAACTTTATTGCCATCTTGTTTAGTAATGACGTCACTTCCGGTTGTCCAATTATCAGCAAAACCTATACAGGTCGTCTCCTTGCTACCCTAAATATGTACACACAGACACACTCACCCACAAACAGACAGACATCATGCTGGAAATGTAAAAAAAGTGATTTTGGGACGTTCTTCTTTTCTACCGACAACCTGAACGATTAATTTTTAAAATTGTTAAAAAAATGTATGTCCTTTTTTTAATAAAATTTATTTTAAATTATTGTCTAGCTATCGTAGATTTCAGAAAGATGCAATGCATCGAAGTATTACTTAAACTTCTGTTTTAACTCCAATTTTTCCCGGAAAGGTAACAAAAAATAAACATCTCAGTCACAAAACACTTTTATGTTTATTATTTTTTTATTAATTTAATAACATTTCAAAAGTTCAATAAAATAATAAAAATTAAAATATTCTGTACGATTTTCTTGCGTCAGAGTATTTTCGATACGTAAAAACACCTCCGTCACACTTTTTTAATAATATGTATAAAACAATAATAATAAAAACGGAATTTTAAGATTATTATATTTTTTGTATTGTCAAAAGAATTTTTGTAAAAAAAATTGAAATGCTGAATATTTTGGTTGACCGAAAATTTTTTTTGTGGAAGAAAAAAAGGAACTTCTCGTTTATAGTAATTAACAAGATGTAAACTAATGGCCAAAGATTTTTAAAAATATACTAGGTGTTTCATTGAAACATTTAATTTATGCCAATTTGAAAGAAACCAAAATAGTGGACTTTCAGTCATTCAACTTAAAATTAGTTCTAGTATGGCCATCGCAAATTTCAAAATAATCGGGTATTTCATTCTGAAGATATGAACTTCGCTTTACCCCTTCCACCATATATGTGCAATGTACCTGCGAATTCGAAAAATTTATGAAGCATTGATAAGTGGTTTCTTTACAATTCAGGAAAATCTATTATTATAAAAGAACAAATTACTGTTAAATAAATCATGCAATCAATGCAAACAAGTTTAAAGATTGCGCCGCTGGATAATGAATTAACATTTATTAACTAAATAACCCGTATTTTACGCTCAGTGGATAAAACAATTTAAACAGTTCACAAATCACTCTTTTTTGCTGTAAACCAAATTGATGATTCCGGACCGGCCAGAATGCTCGAAAGAATTCAATAACTCCTCATTTGTGTAAAAAATGAAGAATTTTGATGCGTTTAGTGCACTCTGCTTACCGACTCTGCCAGCATGTGTTTATAAATTATGAAACATCTGCTAAAATTAATTATTTTATTGTTTACGTTTATTTACATATAGGATTAAAAGATTATTAGGAAGTATTTAGCGGCGCTTTTGAATCGACATCTTTAAAATTACTGTCAGGTTTGATTACTATATCATACCGGGTGTCAATGGGTAATGGGCCAGTCCTATAACTTTTAAACGGGTTATTAGATTTATATCAAATTTTGGTCGATTATAGAGCTATTTTTAAACTTTTTTATATAAAAAACATCCTGTTTGACCGGAAATTACATGAAAATTGGAAATTCATTTAAAAAAATCAAGTTTCAGTTAAAAAACTGGATTTACTGAATTAAACGTTTAATAAAAGAAACAAAAATAAATAACTGACAAAATTGAGATTGCTTAGGTAATTCCAGTTTAATTATAAGCAATTTAGACCCAATCATGACCATCTAGGATGGATAAAAAAAAATCAAAAATAAAATAAAAATGGGGGGTCTCAAGTGACATTTGACAGTCGACATGTAATTGTTTGAAGTCGTAGAATCCAAATATGTAGAAATGTACCGGGTGTTCTATTTGAATTTCTATTTTTCATGTCATTTCTGGTCAAACCAGAAGTCGGTCATATTGGATTTTTATGTAAAAAAAATTCAAAAATAGCTCTATTATAATCGACCAAAATTGGGTATAAATCTGTTTACCTGTTTAAATATCATAGGGGTGGCCTATGATCCATTTACACCCATTTCCTTGTCAATAATAAATTCATAAAACTGCCAGAATCACGATCACACTTTGTAGAATAAACATTCCTTCTAAAGAGTAGAAACTATAATAAGAATAATGTTAAACGCGAAAAATAAAAAAAGTGTAGAAATAACTGAAATAATTAAAGCATGAAGTAAAAACATTCAAAAAATGCTAAAAGTAAGAAACTTAAGGAAAAAAGCAATGTTACCAATATAAAAAGCAACACTTAAACTTATAACAATATGCAGCAGAAACAAAAAAAATGTAAAAATATTTTAACGGCGAAAAAGGATTCCATGCCGGAAACAAATACAATACAAGAATATAAAACGTAGAAGAATCAAATTATTAGTTAAAAGTGCAGATTTTTTGGCCATATCCATAGAAGAGAGGCAGATATACTCATAAAAAGTAATAAATTGGAAACCCAGGGGAAAACATAAAAACAGATGGGAAGACCTAAAATTAGATGTAAAGACCACAAAGTACTCTTAGAGCAGAGACAATCTGCTGTTACGCCTAAATAGACGGCAGCTTAAAATAGCAGTAAGCGTTTTGTCAGGACTCTGCGGGCTCAGAAGACACCTGAATCTCATAGGGGTATTGGAAGATTCCCTGTATAGGAAATGTAAGGGCAGAAGGGTCTGAAGTACGTCGGAACGTCTTCATGTCTGTCATCATCCTCTGATGGTGTTGATGTGCGAGAAGACGTCATAAGCTGATAAGAACGATGACGAGTGATATTGAAGGGGACACTTTTGCCAGAATGAATCTTAAAATTCCTTATGGAGATTTACATATAAAAATGTGGGTTTTGATTTTTGAAACCTTTCTGCACAGTTACTGGGGTACAGTATCCTGAACCCGACGACATAGCGAAAGTTAACATCAAAACTATTCTCGACTTTGTCAAGAGTACTGGTCGGATGTGAAAATTGGTGGGGCATAATGGGCCCCAGTGCAGGTGGGATTTCCCACTCCCGATTCAGCTAGATAGATGGGAAGATCAAAAACTAAATGGGAAGAGCAAATATTACATTCGAAGATTTAAAATTAGCTATTAAGACCAAAAACTAGAAGAAAAGATTAAAATTGGATGAGAAAAGCAAGTATATAAAGAATATCGGAAATTTAGGAATTAAAAATTGGAGAAATTATCTTTTACGTTTATTATGTCTTATGTCTATTATGCTGTCTTTTTTATGTTTTGACAAAGGCGTTATATCAGTAAATCAAATAATTGTAGTCATGGGTTCTCTTTGTGTTCTTGCAGTTGATTTTGTAGTACTGTGTATGTTTATTATGTGGAATTTTTGGTTTCAATTTAAATAATTCTCTTTTTTCTAAACAAGGTGCAGAAATATTTTTTTTAAATAGTTTATAATTTTTTGTAAATTTGATCTTTTAAACTTAGGATGTAATAGTTTAATTTGTTAGATTGTTTGTGACTTTGTTTAACTTAAAGGTGGTACCTGATTGAAATTTTTTGTTCGTTTTCAAGTGTAATTTTATTCTAAATTTTTTCATCGTTTCGTCTATTTTGTCAATTTTATATTTAGAAATAAAATCTTCAAATGTCACCCGAATTAAATAATTCACTTGTTTACATTAACAAAAACCATTCAGACAAAATAATTGTACGCCTATGGCTCTTGGGTCTTAATATTAAATCAGCGTTCATGATTTTTTTAATAAAAATTTTTTCATGAATAAATATAATTTTTTATACTAATTATCACCTCGTTCTCAATGACATTCCTTCCTGTATTTTTTATTTTCATTATATTTCGTAAGACAGCAAATAAAAGTATTTGCTATTTAAATAACTTCCTTATCGTTATAGACATTATCGTTAATATCTTCAATTACAACTATTTGAATTTATAAGTAAGAAAAAATCACTTCGCTCAGTGCCACACAACAGGTTTAACTTATCAGTAGATATTCTGTTTATTGAGACATGTAGGTAATCACTGTATCAGGTGCAGATGATAATAAAAGTTATACCAAATAAGGAGAAAACGCACTGAGATAAAATTTTTCCAGCATATTTTATCAAATGGAAAAACATGATCTACGTTATTTCATAAGGATGTAACTAATAAATCTTAAATGAAATAAAAAGTAATGGTTGCATTGAATTTGTTATTATTAATTAAGCGACGTTTTTGAACCTGTCTTTTCACAGAACTAAAACACTGTTGACCAATACCTCATTTTAAATCTGGTTTTATGGGTAGACTTGTACATAAGAACTTAATAATTAATCTTTTATTAAGTTCCCTACACATGTTACTTTTCTGCATGTAAGCTGTATATGGTAATACATCAATTTCACGGATTTCAGTCAATAAAAAAAAAACGAATATCCTAAAGTATTTTACATCATAGTAATCAGTCACTTATAGAAATCTGATTAACATATATTTAATAAACAAATTTGGTATCAACAGCCGAGTTGTACAATTTAAAATAAATTTCTCTATAAACATCTTCTCGATTTTATTACTATTTATAAAAAATTTACATAATGTAAAATGATACTACAACTAAGTGTGTTAGCACGTTTTAAACTATTACTTTCCTTTCAGTATTGCTGGAATGCAGAAGTAAATTTATTTGAAATATTGTGGTCAATGAATAGACCATAAATGTTTATTATATACATGGTTATCAGAAGTTACTTTTTTTACTGAAATATTTTTGATACTACCAGATGTTTGATAAGCAGTAATAAAAATAAACAGTAAGTTACAAAGCAAGTTATAAGAAAAATTGATTTTCAATAAATGCGGACAATGAATAAAAACAAGAATATTTTTTGGAATGTGTTTCAGCTAGTGGGTACATGTACATGTTAAAATAGGTTAATCTTTAGACTTTCCTAGAATATATAAAAATAGTATTTTGAAAAAATACCTGTAAATATATATGTTAAAATCAGACGTACCCCACCGAAGTTCGCATAGATCATGTTCAAATCTAGGTTACCAAGAATTCTGCAGTCCTAGAACCGCATCTAACAAGTGTATTTATTCGCGTTCTTGTCAACGAATTATTCTTATATGGTATGTACAGGGTGTTTGATATGTAAAGTGCAATATTTTAAAGGTAGGTCCCTTGGCTTCCATAAGCGAATTACAAGGCCATAAGTTTTGAATCACTCAGTATATTTTTTCCATTTTTGGCACACAGCTTGCACTTCTCACAAAGAATGTACTGAATTATTGATATATATGAAAATCCAGGATCCGCTTTAGGAAAAATTGAAACCCATTAAAAATATCAAATCAACACCTTGTATATCACAATTTTAATATTTTCATTTTAGATTTAAATAGAACGTATAAATTGAATTGAAACAAGATGTTGTTATTCCGCCACCGATTTAAATTGGTGACATCTACCTACCCCTAAATTATTTCCCTTTACTTATGAAACATCCTGTATATAATTATTGCATATAAAATAAAACGAATATTTAATGCCGAGTATTTACCACAATGTTGTTACACATATAATAAAATATATTGGTCAAACTGGATAAAATAAATAAATTCCACCCTTTCTTAAAGGACACAAAAGCTATTGTAGACTATTTTTAAATTTTGACCAAGATTATATTCATTCTAGTTTATTGTAGAAAAATCAACAATTTTAATAACTTTGAGCTATTTAAATAATTATAATCGAATATCGTATCAAATAATAAACGTTTTTATATTTGCTTGCTAAGCAGTTTTGGACCTTTAAACACGAGTAATAAAAGTGACAAAGTGGATATTTCAAATTTTATAATCTGTACAAACCATTTTGCTGACACTGTTATCAAACAGTAAACGAGGATAAATTTGTTGCAGAGTGGAGATTTGGTTTTAGAAAAAAAGGATAAATCATATTAAACTTTGTGTTAATTGCTACAGATTATTTGAAAAAAATTCTAGTAGTTTAAACTGATTTTTTAAGTTTAAAGTGTAAAAATGAAAAACATTGTCCAGTATTTGACTACAGATAAGGAAGTTGGAAATACTATAAATATATAGAACCAAAATTACAGTAGGAACTGCAGAATCGATAAGCTTTGTAGTCAGAATAGAAAACTACAGTTACATCCCAGTTACGTAAATGTTTCACTTTTTAGCTGTTTTAGTCTAAGTATAAAGTCAAAATTTGACAGACTAATAAATTTTCTAATGCCGATATGAGAGAACTAAAATGTTAAAAATACATTACTAATTGGCCTTTAAAATGCCATATTACTTTTGACTTTCTACAAGTTAAAATTACAAGATCACCAGAATAGATCAAAAGAAAAAAATTAAGTATATTAATGAGTTGAAACCGAGCGCATTTTTGATGCAGAATAATAAATCGTGTAAAATCATGATGTCCAACTCGAAGACAAATATTGCGTCGAGGTGATTATGTCAAAAATAAAAGCGGTCCTAAAACAATTCAGCTTTATGTATTTCTTGGACTTGAGACAAGTATGAGACTAATTATAGGTTTGAAATTTTCTTTTTTGTTTGCAATTTAGTTCACTTTAACCTGTTATGTTTATTTTTATATTAGGAGTTTTTGACTTACCTACCTATAGTGTAAGTATAAAAACTAATTACGTTAAAATGGTTTATTTTTAGATTGGGTTCAACATACTTGTCTCATTATTCAACATCTTTAACATCGATTGCTCTTACGTAAAGAATCTGCTTTGTGTTTTTAAACTGAAATCGCAGATAATTTGTAAATAATGGATTATAAATTCATGCTGAGAATCCAGACGGACAAATTGTAATCATAAATTAAAATATTCGTATCTAATAGCATAATGACAAAACACTAACACAACATTAAAGTTGTCATTATGAATTTAATTTTCATGTTAATAATACTGACTGCTTATTATTAAATTACAAATTAAAACAAGCAATGAAACGTTAGATAATAAAGTAAATTTAAATAGAAAAGTTACCATAGAAAGTTTTTATTTATATTAATGGAAAATTAATCTAATAAACCTCAGGAGTAAGTACTACAAGGTAATTAATAATATTTTCCGATGTTTCAAGATTTGTTATTTTCTTGTACAAACATTCATAATTCTAAATCGAAGAGGTTATCCATATCTCAAATGTGGTCCAAGTATTTTTCAAAAATAAAACACGAAGTCAGTACCACAACGTACTATATTATAAAAGGATGATAACAGGCAACTAGTTTCGGCTAAATAGCCATCATCAGGCTTAAAAGTATTCACTATTCATTGTTCTGAACCTTTTAGGCCTTATGATGGCCCTAGTTTTCTGTTATCATCCTTTTATAATATATTACGTTGTGGTAAAACATAATTCTGATAAAGGGATTGATTTTTCAAGTAGATTTTAGTAGATTTTTTACAATAAATTTTTGAATCTAAATTAAAAAAATGTCTTTTAATAATTTTTAATTGCGAAAACTAATATTTATTAAATAATGAACGACTTAAAAAAGCTTAGTAAAAGACCTTTACGATTCAAAACTTTTGTTCGATTGCCACATTAAATATGTCTAAAAAGGCAAATAAATTAAGATATGAAGTTGTTATGATTTTAAAAACATTCAGTCTACTCTTACTCTTTATATGAACCCAGACGATATTACTTTTTTTCCTTATTGTTTTGTTTTTCTATTTCTTTCATTCGTTTTCTAATTTTTTCTCATTTTTTTCTGATTCCTCTGATTTTTTATGAATTTGCGATTTTTTTTGGTATTTTTTGTGATATTTCTTGCATTTTTTTTTGAGATTATTTGCGATTTTTTTGCCATTTATTTGGGATTTCGTTGCGATTTTTTTTGGTTACTTGATTTTTGGCGATGTTTTTCGATTTTTCTCGCTTTTTTCTCATTTTTTATTTTATTTGTTTTTACTGATTTTTTTCGTTTTTTTTTCTAATTTTTCCTTATCTTTTTCTCATTGTTCTATTTTTTTCTATTCACATTCCAATATTTCGGAATTTGAAATATTTTTACTTCTTTATGATAACTTACTTCAGATACTTCAGAAAAGTAAGTTATTTAGATCATCCTCTTAGTAGTGTATCTGTGTGTTAGTGTGTCTGTCTGTGAAAGCTCTTACGGTTGTTCCACTGGATGGATTGATTTGTTTCAAACTCGGTATGAAGATACGATAGGGTCATACCTCGGTCGATTTTAAATTTGAACCCTGTAGATCACAGTGAACCGGAGATGAAGATACTCTGAAGTAAGTTTTTCTTCAGTTTATACCTCTATAGGTTTTTTATGTGTTCTCTTTTGTGTTTCTTTTCATGTCTTCATTTTATTTCTTGTTATGTTTTGTAATTTTTTTGTTCTACAAAATCTTAAAAAATTCACACTTTTACAACTTTTTATCTTCTTTCGAATGATATAATATTGTTTTAATATCAGTACTGGTTTAAGAAATAGATGTGCCATCTAAAGATTTCGAATGATTTTCGTCATTTTACTCTTTTTGCTCTTGTACTCATTTTTTATGAATAATTTTGAAAATTCACACTTACAGAATTTTTTATAGTCATTTTGATCCAAATACCCATAGATACCTCTGAAAAAGTGGTTTTAAAAATTAAAAAAACTGTATGACGGCACTTGCGATAATTCTTTCGATACTATGGAATTTTTTTTATGCTCATTTGAATGATCTAACTGAAATTTTAATATTTGCAAAATTTTTAACAAAAACGAAAATTTTGATACATAATATAATTTTTGTTGTCTAATGTTAATGGAAAAAATTTGAAAAAATCACACTTTTACAACTTTTTATATTCTTTCAAATACATGACATATTTCGTTTTGATATCTGCAGTAGTTTGAAAAATAGATGTGCCAATCAGTGAATTTGGGTTTGTTCTGGTATGTATTCCTTTTTTTAGTTAAATAAAAAAATCAGTGCAAAAATCAGTTGATAGGTATTTTTTAATTTATTAAATCTGATTTAACACTCTCAAATTTATATTTATTTTTAAATTTTGAAAACCCATATAATCTGCATGCCACAGGTCTCGCAAAAGGAATTTTTTTTTGAAAATTGTTTTTATTTCATTCCATTATTTCGGTTATGTATTTGACTGACAACTTAATTTTAAAGAATTATCTATATTTTTTTAAATTTTGGTGCAAGCGCTGAACTTAATTTTGTAACCAGTTTAACTTTGCTTATTTTAATTTTAATTAACCTCTAATTTGACCATGTTACGTAATTATAAATATCCCTCTGTTAGACTCTCTTCATCTTTCTGGCGAATAATAATTATAAATTATTGGTACTTTGTTATACATTTAAAATCTTTAAAATTATTGCCAGTATTTATCTGGTATGATTTTATGGGTTTAATCATAAACCCATTTAATTATTTCATTTCTAGTACTTTCATATATTTTATTTTACATCTCATATTTGACCACAATTCTTTCATTTTTAACCATATCTATGTGATGCTTTTCATTCGTTTGGCACTATGTCATTTCCTTATTCAGTTAAGATTTTCTCTAAATTATTGTTATTAATGTCCGTACAGAAAGCTTTAATTGAATGTTTCACTTCGTTAGTAAATTTTAGTGTTTTATAATTTGGTAATGTTGTGTTAGTCTTGGATTTTTTTAATATTCAAATTTAACTAATAAAATAAAACGGAATTAACAGCGTCCCCAAATTAATATTAATAAATCCAAAATTTTATTCGATGGAATTTTTATAATAGGTGAAAGAAATTTTAATCATTTATAATTTTATTAGCCGATTGTACAATCTCTTTTTTTAATTGTGTGATATTTCTCTTTCCAAATTATATACAAGTTTTTTTATTAATCGTTAAAGTTTTATTACTAATGTTTTTTTATGAATTGTGTAAGGTTTGTTTTTAATTTAAATTAAAGTCTTTAAAGATAAACGATTACAACTTCATTTATGAAGTGTGCTGTTTTTATATATTAATTATTAATAATTGTCTCAAATTATGTCTTATTGATAAATAAATAATTTGCATTTTTTTCAAATAGGTTTTGGTTAGGTTTTTAAATTTTTAAATAGTATAATAATATTTTTAAGGATTAAACCATTATTTATTATTGTTTTTTATCTAATTAATTCAGTCTTAATGTGATAATTTAATATATCTGACAGATAAATGGGTCCATTTTTAACCACGTGTCAATGTAATCTATAATATACTGATTTACGGAGAACGATTGTTAAAATACTAAATGTATTGGTATATTTTAGTTAAAGTATTATTTTTTAATTTATAAAATAACATATATTTGGTATTAAAATCTTTTAATAATACTTTTTTTTATATCTTTACCTAAACGCTACTTTTTATAATGATACAGTACAGTCTATAATTTAGTGTTCCGTGTCATGAAGTAATACCTAAATTTTTCATTGGGGTCATTAAATTGTAGTTCAAAAATACGGCAGAATATATTGTTTGTGTTTGGACGAAATTATATTATTAGTTTCAGCATAGGTTAAGCTTATTTTAGCACCTGAACATCGCATCGTCGGGGACGTTCGCCATGCGACAAATACTAACGCGAATTCAAGCACTACTCTAAGCTGTCGACGAGGTGATAGTTTTATCAGACTCTTCAACAACCGAGACTCCGTCGCGAAGTTCGACATTGAGATTAAGTAAAGTAATGATGACGTCGCCGTCGTGCTCCAGGAAGTAGGCCAGTCTGGTGAACCGACGGCGATGGTTCTGTTTTTATACACGCACTAAATTATTTCAGCTATTATCAAAAGAAAAATGCTATAGCAAACTTTTAACTATAGTTAAAAGATGTGCTTTAAAAGGTATCTAAGTATAAGAATAATGAACTAGGTTTATATTGTGAAAATATTTAATTTACCTTCTTTAAGAAAGTGTTTGTGTGAATCAATTTTTTGGTCAGTTTTATTAATTCTAAACGATGAAATATCATCATTTTTAGAGTTTTCGAAGAAAAAAACTCTTATAAAACGGTTTTGTTCGTCCGTCCGTCCGTATGTTGGCCCGATTCAACTCGAGTACGGTGAGCGCTAGAGACAAACGGACAATGGCAACCCCTAAAATGATATTAATCTTTTACCTCTTTTTACTTCCTGCTACTTATACAATATACACTGTAGTACATAAGGTGTATAGAAATTTATTTTCTTACCTTTAATTTTTTGAAAACTCTAAATTACGGCAAAAGTATTGCCGTTTTTCACTTGTTTATGATGTGAGTTTTTGAAACAAACAAGCTGATACTTTTTTAAGTTTTATCAGTTTTGTTAGTTAGGAAAAATGCAATTATATCAATTTTGTTATATTAATTATTGAGGTTTATAATTAAATTAGTTTGTTGATATAATTAAATTTAATATTGCAACTACTGGGAACTAAATTTAGTTATATTAAAAACTAAAATACCGATAAAGCGTTTTTAAATTAAACATAAAATGATCAGATGTTTCACTTAGCATTAAAACAGATTAAAACAAAAACTACTTATTTCTAAAAATTTAAATAATTTTCGATATTTTTGATTTTTAATGACAACAATTAAAAATTAAAGTTCTTGTCTTGGACAATTAAATTTAATTATAAGTTATAACTATAACAATTATTAGAAAAGTGGTAAATTTTTATAAAAGCTTTTATGCTGCATTAAGTGACATGACATTCGTGGTTCTGGTTAGAGAATTACCCAAAGAAAATGTGCTTGTATTCTAATAAATTGGGTATAAACATTATTTTTTTAGTATTTGCCGGTTAATGGTAAGTAATCCTACCCTTTAGTCTAATTTTTTCTGCGCAGAATAAGCTAGAGCGGCACAAAACAATTATTCGTATTTGGACGAGATCTCCCTAATATATCAACTAAAAATATGCGGTTTTTTATGTTACCATTTCAGGCAAGATAACAAATAAAAAAATAAATATTATAAAATTTTTGTTAAATATAAATTAGTTTTTTGTACACCTAGTCGAACTTAATTTACAAAATTCTCATGGGAAGTGATTTCCAGTATACGAACATATTATAGGGATAAAAAAATGAGATAAAAGATTTGTCGTAGATACATTTTTTAAGTGAGTTAGTAGTTGTGAAATCCAGAATAAAATAAATTGTTAAAATATTTTTCTAATCATTATTTGCAATGTACAAACAGTTTTGGAATGTATTAAAACATTTTGAAGTTTGTAATGTTTTTGGAGTATCTTGTGACATTTTTGAACAATTATGTATATATAAATATTTTCTCAATTTTTGTCATATATTATACTTTTTTATACCTTTACAATATTTTGTGATTTTTTCTTATATTATTGAAATATTTGGTCAACTTTTTATAGCTTTGAAACATTTTGTCAATTTTTCTCATATTACTTTTATTATAACTTTGCAATTTTTCTTTATGTTATTGAAGTATTTGGTCAACTTTTTATACAGTTGAAATATTTTGTCAATTTATCTTTTAATTATTGAAAAACTTTCTCAATTTTGTATTAATATGTTATCAATATTTTTATATTCTTAAAATATTTTGTCAACTTTTTATAACTTTGAAATATTATTTGTTATACCTCTACAATATTTTGTCAATTTTTGTCATATATTATACTTTTTTATACCTTTGCAATATTTTGTCATTTTTTCTTATATTATTGAAATATTTGGTCAACTTTTTATAGCTTTGAAATATTTTGTCAATTTTTGTTATACTATTGAAACATTTTGTCAATTTTTCTCATATTACTTTTATTATAACTTTGCAACATTTGGTCATTTTTCTTTATGTTATTGAAATATTTGGTCAACTTTTCATACAGTTGAAATATTTTGTCATTGTTTCTTATATTATTGAAATTTTTGGTAAACGTCATACCTTTGAAATATTTTGTCAAGTAATCTTTTAAATATTGGAAAATTTTGTCAATTTTGTATTAATATGTTATCAAATTTTTTGATATTCTTAAAATATTTTGTCAACTTTTTATATCTTTGAAATATTATTTGTTATACCTCTACAATATTTTGTCAATTTTTGTTATAGTATATACTTTTTTATACCTTTGCAATATTTTGTCACTTTTTCTTATATTATTGAAATATTTGGTCAATTTTTTATACCTTTGAAATATTTTGTCAATTTTTGTCATATTATTTTTTATAACTCGGCAATATTTTGTCGATGTTTTTTATATTATTGACATATATTGTCTGTCAATTTTTTATGCGCTTAAAAATATTTTTCTTATACGATTAAATTATTTTGTTATTTTTTTTTCATATTTTTGAATTTTTTTGTCAATTATTGCGTGTTTATAAAATATTAATAATTAATTATGTTGTATTGAAATATTTTGTCATTTTTTTTACCTTTGAAAATGTTTGTCAATTTTTTGTCATATTTATGAAGTCTTAATTTTCAGAAATTAATAATTTTGTTTTAATACTGAAATATTTTATCAATTTTGTTATATTCTGGATTTTTTTATCAATTATTAGGTATTTATGAAATATCTCGTCAATGTTACCTACTCCATTGATATTTTTGTTAACTTGAAATATTTTATCAATTTTTGTCTTTATGTACATATCTTCTCAATTTTCATCGATTAATAATTTTGTTTCATTATTGGAATATTTTATCAATTTTTTTATACTTTTGAAGCATTTTATCAATTTTTGTTAAATTCTTGAAACGTTTTTATAAATATTTTGTTAATTTTTGACATATTATTGATTTTTTTGTCAATTTTGGTCATTTAGTAATTTTGTTGTGTCATTGAATTATTTTTCAATTTTGATTTTACTTCCTTTTGAAGTATTTCGTTATTTTTCTTAAAAATTTTGAAAGAAAATTATTTATACTTTTCCCATTTCATGTCCAGTATATTTGTTATAATAAGTAATAAACAGATATATTAAAAATTTCATTAAATCCAAATAAGAAATGTTTTTTATTTCTATCAAAATGTTTTGAAAATTTAGTTTAAAATTTATAAAATCATTTTTAGAAATATAAAAAAAACTACTAGTTTACCGTTTAAATGTGGTAATAAACAAATGTTTTCTATATAGAAACTAATCTTTTTTAATATACATGATTGTTATTATACAGCATATAAAAAATTAATAAATTATTTAAATACAATTTAATAGTTAAGAAAGTTATTAAAATTGCATTTATTGAAAGTTATATTGTTGTCAAGTATTAATAACTAGTTTACGATATTTTTAACGTGTTACACACAATTTTAACAATTATAGCTAATCTGAAATTCATTTTCATTTAATTGTTGCTATTATAATTTTATGCTTGTTTTAGTAGACCTGGTTACTAAGACAGATAGTTTATAAAAATCATTTAAATCATTGTGTCAGGTGTCAATTGTAAATTGGTTTTATAGAAAGTGTAAAAACTGACCCAAATAGAAATACATCCGGACTATGCTAAACTTTTTCCGGTAATTTAAATGTCGTAAAAATGCACATGTTAATTAATAATTATTTCACTCCTAATATTTTAACGACAATAATGTGTTAATGACAACTAAACTGATCAGAACTTATAATTATTTATAAACAGAAACACAGAACAACTATAGCGGTAGTTTTTATAGATGGTTAAAATTTAAATAATTAGCAACTTTTAATTTAAGATGTTTAAAAAAAAAAAATAAATATTCATATAATTTGACATTCTTCAAATATCTTTTATTGGGATCTTTAGTATATACAAGAAATCGTTAAACAATCTTATATCAATACCCTAAAATTAATTAAAAATGTAAAACAAGCGATTACCTAGTAAAATAATCTTATTGATTGTTAAATCTGTTTCAATAATGTACAGAGTTTTATCAAAATTATCTTTAATTATTTTTATTTAGCTTATCACTAATATTATTTTTTTTAACCTGTAATTATAGGATACTTTTATCAGTCAGGTGCTTGCAAATTATTTATAATATAAAAAATAGTTAGAACAATTATTGTTTAATAATAACTAATATTCACTAAATAATATAAAAAAATAAATTTCTTGAATTTTAATAAATTTTGGTTCCTATCTAAAAAAGTTTTTTCAAGAGATTTTTGAAAAAATATTAGGTATAAAATTAAAAGATTATGAATTAGTTCAATTATCTGTAGTAGTATTTGTTTTTAATAATATTTGAGTATATTTTATTTAGTAAAAATAAATAAATATGAATTAAAATATAAATTATTATATATTTTTTAATTGTTACTAATATTGATTTTACCTTATTAAAACAATGATTTTTCATTCTTTCAACTTCCTAACAAAAATAGGAAGGAAATTTAAATAAATACTGACCATTCTATTAGAAACGATTGCTGCCCGTGTGCAGAGTTGAAGCTAATAATTTTGAGGACTAGTAAAATTTAAAGTGAAGAATCTGAATTTTAATTTATTATTTTAAATAATTTTTGTTTAATTTATATTTAAAAGGATTCTTAATTATCAATGAAAGTGAAAGTAATACTTTGTAAATTACTATGATTTATAACTTGTTTGTGCACATTTTTATGGGGTGTAATAATTTAGGTGTTTTTTTTATGGATTAGTTGTTTTTATTGGGTATGAAATGTTTTGAGAAAAAATTTAGACTCACAGTAAGAACTGGTGTCGTCGGTGGTGCCATTGACAGTTCCGTCAGGTAGTATTTGTAAATGTCGGTTTTTAATAAACATTTGTATTTTTCTGGCGGTACCAGTGACGTGAGAGAGATTTGTGCTCCTTTCGCTACGAGCCACAGAGTCCTCCAAGGGTGAATCTTCAGAGGATATTGAAGCAGTGTTGTCTGAAGATAAGGGTAGTTTGGAGTTGGAGTTAGGATCGGCGGCTGGAGCGGCGTATAAGAAACCACAAATTGAAGCAGCTAGCAGTCCCAGAAACAGCGTCTTCACCATGACTGGGACATAGTGTCGCACTTTAGCTCACTGTCACTGTCTGTCACCCGTGGCAATGCTAAGCCGGCCCCTTAGCACCGCCACAACACGCGTTATCATCATAACTCTCTCCTAATACATGCGTGCTACTTGTTCGACGGACGCGAACACACTACTAAAACTAATACTGAGCGAACCAACTGACAATGCCGTGTGTATGAGCCGATACGATACTGGCGCGATCTGAGTATACCGGCCCATGCCCGCTGATGCTTCACTTTACTTTCCTGCTGTACTTTTCGCCGCGAGATCTCCTTCAGAGCGTCGGCAAGCGTCCCAATTACCTTCCACCTTAGACGACGCCAACCGCCAGCCGTCGCCGATGTCTTATGTCCTGAACATCGGCAGGCATTCTTTAACAAATGCCTACCCCACTTCTTTTCGTTTTCGTTCATTGGTAAAACTATCAACGTGACTTACGTCTTCTAAGCCATAATCATTCTTAATATTCAAGAGAAAAACTATTTTGTGGTAAACTGATTCACTTGGAAAATTTCATTTAACGATTAATATTTTCGACATTCCAGAATGCTAAACAGTCTTCCTCATTTTCACTTTTCACGGAATATAAGTACTTCATTTGAATTATATTACATAAATCAGATGTGCAAAACTAAATTTTCTTGACAAAACAAGTTATTTTCCCTTCATAACTCAAAGTTACGAGGGGAAAAACTGCTGCCAAGCAGTGTTACATATTAGTGAAATATTTGTTATTTATTATAATGAATAAAGGCCAGGAAGCTAGGAAAACAATATAGATGTTACCGAATACACTATACAGGGTGTCGCAGGAGCTTTTTATGTCCCATATACGTGAGTTATTTGTCGTCATAAAATTTTGGAAAAAATATGATTTATTTACTGGCAAATTTCCTAGCAAATTATCCCTAACTATATTATTTTAAATTTAATCACCGTAGTTTTTATAATCTTTCAATTCTTAATTCAGCCGTATTATAGTGTCTTTAATAAAAAACATTAATGTTTTGATAAATATTTTAATATTTTATCCATCGATAATTAGATTTTTTATAAAAATTATTTTTTATCTACTCCTATTAAGTTATATATTAATTATTTAACTGCTTTTGAGCAATTAATAGTATCCATAAACAAATAGCGTGAGTTATGACTTTCCATAACTCACTATAGTGAGTTATGAATAGGAATGTATATTTACTATACAAAGTAAGTTTTGTACAAGTCAATTCGCCGAAGCGTAACACTCCATTACTGTCATTGAGGGGAGTTGGTAGGTAATATTTTTTCTATTTCTGTCTTTTGTTTTTAATTTTTTTCTTATTCCTCTGGTTTTTTTTTCGGTTGTCGTGAATTTTTTGCGCCTTTTTTTCATTTTTTTTTTTTTAATTTTTCATCTTTTTCTAATTTTCTAATTTTTCTTTCAATTTTTTATTTTTCTCATTTTTCTGATTTTTTCAGATTTTTTTTAAATTGTCTCTAATTTTTTCTCGTTTTTTCCCATTTTTCTGATTTTTTTTTCCAATTTTCCTCATTGTTACTATTTTTTCTATTTCTTTCTTTTGTTTTCTGATTTTTTTCTTATTCCTCTGATTTTTTTTCTCAATTTTTCTGCTTTTTGATTTTTTTGCTTTTTTTTTGTTATTTTTGATTTTTTCGAATTCTTTCACTTTTCCCCCATTTTCCCTGTTTTTAACTATTTTTCTCCATGTTTCACTATTTTTTCCTCTTTTTCTCTTTTCTCCATTTTTTCTATATTCCCTTATTTTCCTATTTATCCCTATTTCCCCCTATTTTTCCATATTTTTTCTTGTTTTTCCCTACTATTTCGCGTTGTAACCTATTTTTTCAATATTCTTTATTTTCCCCATTTCTCCCTATTTTTTTTGTTTTTCCCAGTTATTCCTGTTTCCCTGTTTTCCCCCTATTTCTCCTGTTTTTTCTTTTTTTTTCCTATTTTTCCCCATTTCTCAATATTTTTCCTATTTTCTCAATGTTTCACTATTTTTTCTTTTTACTTTCTCACTTTTCTGATTTTGTTGTTGTTTTTTTATATTATCTACAATACAGAATTTTTTACCCGAAAAATCACAAAACAAATATAAAGGTGTATACAAAAATTTTCAAGATTGGTGTAGAAGTAAGAAAGTTAAGTCGTTTACAGAAAATGTACTTTTGGTATATTTTAAGGAGCTTAGCAATAAATATAAAGCATCGTCTCTGTATACTTTCTACTCCATCCTAAAAAACACACTTAACATAAAGTTCTTTCTTTGTACTTGCAGCTTAGTATTTATTGTTATAGTCGTAGATAAAGTATAGTATTCAACTTGCGGTAATGGTCATAACTCACTTGATGAATTACAGCACTCGCCTACGGCTCGTGCTGCAAACTTCATCTGCGTGAGTTATGACCTACATTACCGCTCGTTGAATAATATACTATTATCCATTTTTAAAAAATTCATTAAAACATTTTTTTTTAAATATTTTTGTTCTACTTTTAAGAAAAAAAATCATTTTTCTTAAAAAAATCTTTAAAAAAATGTACATTCTAACCAAAAAAAGTGTACTTTATAAACCAAAAATCCAATAAAAAAAATTCTACATTCAAATCCAAAAAGCCAATTTTATTTAAATTTATCACAACTTGTATATCATAATTTTCAAAATCGGTAAACCCATTTGAAAACAGCATATATTGTATTTTTTTAATAGAATTTTTTAAATAAGTATTAATTTTTTTGATAGAATGGGCGAATAAAATTTTATACAGGATGATAATCATTTATGTACAAAAATTAATAATTTGGTAATTTTTCATTCATGAAAATTAAAATTATATTTTTTGAAACTACTTTTTTATATTTTCTAAAAAAATTGCATTAGGTAAAAAAATTGAGGTATTTATTTATTAAATAGGTTTTAGATATACAGGGTATTGTTTTGTTAAATATAAATAAAAAAATGTTTAAATATTATTATTATTATGTGTAGTGATAACAAATTTTCTTTTATCTGAAGGATAACCACGTAAACTTTTCTGATACAATTCTAAAAAATAAAGACTTTCTTTTTAGTTTTATCGGTCAATCAAGCACGAAATATCGTAAAGGGCTTCGCTTAAACACAAAATAAAAGTGAGTGGAAGTCATCCGTCCAATAAAAGTCAGGAAAAAAGTAAAACTCGCAATCTAAGAAAAGAAAGTCAATTATCAAACTCTGTTGACCCGGTTGTTACACCAAAAATAATAGAATTTTTCTTTTGGGCTAAATCATAAAAAAGAGAAAATAAACTGGACTGTAATTGTTTGACCTCTCGTGAACTGTGGAAATAAAGAAAGCCAAAGTTCGGGGTAGCACAAACTTCGAAACTGTTTCACAAGTTTTTATCTCAAAAATTACCGTATTTAATTTCAACTTACACCGGAGGGAAACGATCTAACTTTTACCAAAAAAATTAAGTTACTTAGGTCTTTAACCTTTTACATTTTAACCCCGTTTAAAATTTAGTTTTTTATTTAAAAAGAATATAAAACTATAATAAATTAATTGTAATTTAATAATTACTATATTATTATTAATAATAACTAAGTAGGTATACTTTGCTATATTAATATGAGGTTATTAAATCCTTGTATCCCCCTATGAATAGAAGAATTAACCTAATAAAATATTGCTATACAAGCAAGTCATATAATGTAACAATATAATTATTTATGTACCAAAGTTATTTATTATGTAGATGTTTATAACCCGAGCTTTGGCCTGAGGGTTTGTACCCGAGAGTATAAACATCAGGAAATGCTGGAGGTAGATACAAAATTTTATGGCTTACTAGTTTGAATTAATATAAAATTAAGTTCGAAGTTAAGTCGAAATTCCTATTTTGAAGTTCAAATTTTGTGAAATATATACTAAATTTTCACACAAGATTTCTCTTGATAATTCTAGACCTCTGACCATGTTTTAATTGCCTGATGGATGTATTAGATCAACAAAGTTAACAACCAAACTGATACTTTTCTTGGAAGTAAATTATTTTTTAAATATTTCTTATGCAAATTTCACGGTATTTTTAAATTAGAGAAATTTACACAATCCCCGTGACGTTCGGAAATAATTTTAGTTGTAATATACAGGGTACTTTTTATGTATACGTGACAATTAACTCGTACATTTTAAAACATCCTTAATCTTAGTAAAATAGTCGATGAAATATTTTTTCAAGGATTAACCCGAAATGGTCCGTTGGAAATTTGAAACCGCTTCATGGCTCCTGTTGATTACTAATAGCGCGGACATTTGAGGTCTGCGGTTTATGAATTGGTACGTGAAAGTTTTCTTCACAATTTTTTTCATCATTTTGGTGACGCAACGGATCCTGAAGTCCATGTACTTCAAACACAGTGGAGCCTGAAAAAAATTGTATGGAAAAAAACTTATTAAAAATTGGTATTTCTAGAACTTTGCTAATTTGATTTCAAAAATTTATCATATAAGGGGAGGTTAGAATTTATATTTTTTCAAGAGTATTTTGCAAACTACATAAAAATGTTATTCTTAGTTACAATTAAAATGTATAAATATTATTGCATGCCCGTATCTTAATTTTTTAAGAATTAGTTGGCGGCATGTTAGAAAAATGTATACAGAATGTCAAAAATTTGCATTTGACCACCCTGCATACATTTGTCACCAAGTAAAACTTGTAATACTTTTAAAGACTTTGTTTTATGTCAGTATTGATTATAAGTATAATGAATATCAAGTTTAAAGTAGAAAAGACTTTAATCCAAAGAAAAAAAATTATTAAAAAATATTGGAATGTTCAATAACACATAAATAACTGTTTGTCTACCTCTGACGTCACGTTTAGTCTTCAGTTGTTTTTATTATCTACTACTAGTCAATAATAAAAAAATATCTACCAGTAGCAGAGAAATTTATCTTCTCGACTTGAATATAGCATAAATAATGACATTTTCTAATACTAGTAGTGGATGAAATTATTTTTTTAAAGTGATTTTAAAATAAAAAACTAACTTTTTAAAAGAATCGTCAAATTTTATATATACCAATTTCAATTTTCTTCTTTACTGGACAACGTTTTTCGATTGAATGATCAAAAACGACTTTTCAATTTAAAATTAATAATTTTTGATTATTCAATGGAAAAATGTAGTTTAGTGCAGAAGAAAATTGAAATTTATGTTTGAAAGAGTTTTAAAAATTTTACGATTTATTTAAAATGTTAGTTTTTTTATTTATTTTAATCTCACAATTTAAAAAAATTATTATATAATTATTACATATTAAAAAAAAATGTTTCTTCTTAATTCTGCCCTTTTTTGACCTATAGGTTAATATATGTCATTTATAATTTTTGTGCTATTTTCCCCTGCCTGAAGTAGGACTTGTACCGTTCGATTAGGTCGAAACACGTAAAAAATATTTTGACCAAATTTTATTTCGATTTTGTATCTTGAATGTTTGTGCAAAATGAATTATTTACACTTTTATTTTCAAATCAAAAACTTTTTGGTTTTTTGGCATTAAAACAGATTTTTCCGTAAACCAGGAAAAAATGTTTTCAGCATTTGGAACGTATTATCTTTTTATAACAGAATATTTACTGTCTTTGTGGAAGTATATTTAGCTAAGATTAAAGGTTTCAACAGTATATAACCGGAATTAGTAAATCTAGATTTACAAAACTGTCACATTTAAGGGTTTAGATAAACTTTGCTTTGTACATAAACACAAAGAAATTTCTATTTCCTCATCATGATATTTCTTTCTCTTAATAATAAATTATAATAAATAAAGATCTTAATGATACAATAAAAACTTATTATTATTAATACAAATCATGACATGACATTTGCCAATTTCGGGGTTTATTTTAAAATTGTAAAAAATATGTTTAAATTAAATATTTATTATTTTAGTTAAAAAATAAAATTGTTTCCTTACATGTAGTTTTTTAACAACTAACAAGTATACTAATTACAGATATAACTTTAAGATAACAATACAATTTTACACAAATATTTCCTACATACCATATTTTATTTTAATACGATTAAAATGTTTAAAACTTTTGGCATTATTATAAAACAAATATTAGAGATTTTTTTAAATATTTTCGCTTATGCAATAATAAACATTAACAATATTATGTTAAGAGTATATTTAGCGTTACAAATATTTTTTTATAAATCCACGGAGTTCATTAACATTCCGAATTTATATTTCAACCGGCGCCAAAATTTTTATTTACGTAATTTCTGGTGAAGGAGCAAACATTTCAAAGAAATTACGGAAAATGCCGAATAGCAAATGAATTTTCTAACTCGGTTAACTAGTAGCCTATTAAGGCCGCAATAATATAATTATATTAAACGATTTTACTATCTGACTAGGTGCACGTACACATACTAGTGACGCGAATTCAAGCGAAATTATATGAAACGGATTTTTTACCTTCACAAATTGCTCTCGTGATCTCTAAAAAGCTTGTGATTTAAGTGATGACTAATCGCCTTAATTTTCCTTTACATTTTAATCATATAGACAGTTATATTATGCAGATTTTCCTACCAATATCGTCAATCGTCCATAAAACTGGTTAACCTTCATTTAAACAAGACAATCAAAATTATAAATCTAAATTAAAATGAAATTATTTAATTTTTTATTAAAATCCCGCGTATTAAAGTGTCAATTTGAATTACTTAATAATTAATATTTTATTTTTTATCATTCATGAAAACATTGACATATAAGATTATGACAATTATGAAAATATCAATCCAGATGCCAGAAGATATAATAAAAGTTATAAGGTTTTTATGTAAACTGATAGAACTACGGCGGTTCTAAATCAGTAGAAATTTGAAATTCGGTCTCATCTGGCAATGCTACAAATGCAAAGAAGCAGATTTTGGGAAAAATGAAAGGAAAAATGAAAATAAAAAGAAGTAAGTAAAGGAAAAGGAAAAGGAAAGGGAGAACCCACCTCTCACCCCCAACTATCAGTAGTCGGTCTCCTAAAATATAAATTATGAATGCGGATAAATTAGGACATATGGATAAAACTACAATATACACTAAAACATGGCTAACTTTACAGTACTAATTACATTATGTTTAATATCTTCCAAAGAGCTAACCCAAAAATTTGTCGCTTTAAATATATTTTTTTTGCTCTTTCTAATACGGTTTTAAATATTATGGACCATTTAATAACCGATAAATAACGATATAATCTAATGCCTTTAGGCACTACACGAATCACCAAGAAAGGTAGATTTTTTAAACCGATCTATAAAAGGATTGATCGTCCTTCAGTGTTTATAGGTTTTTGTAAACAAAAACTTTTTGGCGTCGAATGTCGCTATGGACCGAGCGCTTACAGACATAAAGACTGCACGACACATCTGACGGATCCTTATTAAGTCAAAAATTAATAAAATTAACGGTAATTTCCAAATGTTAATTTTTCGAGCGATAACGGTTCCATAATATTTAAATCTGTTTTGATTGTAAGTTGTTTAGAATTCTTGAAATGTGTACAAATATTTAAACTTGTAGATACAACCAGCTTATGAAAATTATTAATTTTTTTAATTCGCTTTATTAAATAAACAATAAAATTTTGAAAGTTCCTTAGAGAAATCAAGTATGCCACTGTATTAGAATCCGAATACACCGAATTTCTTATCTCAGAATGTGAATTTTTACGTTCGAGTATTTTTTGAACAATCGGTTATAAATTTACGTCGATCAGTTGACATTCAAACGGTGCTGTGAAATTGTTAATTGTAAAGTATTTTTGAAGTGCGTTTTTATTGTCTGGTAAAATATTTTCTAACATTGAATTAACTGGTATGGTTCTGGTGAATGGTCCTATAGGTGAAAAATCTAATCAAGCAAGAAGTTTATATCGGAAATGATTTCCTAATCGAAATTTGACTGGCAAGTCTTTAATGAGTATCAACTATTATACCTCTTATATTTATGCGTGCGATTATTTAAACACTCACAGATTGAAGCTTGTAAAAAGGTCACATGTGTGTCCAATTTCTAAAATAAAGTTATTCGGCATCCAAAAAAATAATGAAATATTATTGTAATAGTCGCCTGATATTCATTCTAAATAACCTTTTATATTTTGTAAAGTGGACTTAGCTTTCGAGAAGCTGCGACATGATATATAAGTCAATTTTACAGATAACACAAACAATTGAATTCGTTTAAAAAACTTGAAACAAAATAACATGCTTGGGGTGGTCTAGGCCCTACATAAGGGGGGTTGAGACAATAGCAATATAGAACAAACGTCCGATTTACCGTTTTGATAAAATCTTTTGGTCGCATTCTTACACTTATCTTATTATTTTTGATCAAATTGTTTCGAGTTAATCACACCCTTTTCGAGTGATTTGTAACTAAACATTTCAGGAAATTGACCAATAACTGTTAATTAATTTTTATGTTGAAAGGAAAAGTGTTTCTCTAATGATTTTAGATCAAGTAATTTAGATTAATGATTTTAGAAATATTTTTTTTTCATTTCATTTACAACTACTTAGTCTAGACTCACATATAGTTAAAAAAACAACATTTTTTGGAATATTCCTTTAAGTATAATCATATAAATCAAAATTATATACATAATTGACGATTTGTTGAAAAGTTAAAACCTAATGTTTTATTTATACTAAATATTAACAGCTAATAAAGTATTTAACAGTAGTTAACAACTAAGATGTTAACATATTAAAGTCAAAATATTTGTAGAAATTAGTACAAATTTTGCGTTTAATGATGGTATATGTTATTCAGAGATATAATTTTTTTTTTGATTTCTACACAACTTTTGCTCCACATCAATTCTGGGTATCGATTACAATATTTACTAATCAATCTGTGCTGTGCTTGGAACGTAAAAAATAATTATCAATCTCAACTAAGTATTTAAATACTTTTACAAATATTAATTGTGCTGGATCTTTTTAAAATGAAACTGACCCTGTATTGTCATTTCATTTCTAGTAGAAAGTGAGAAATTGCAATCAAAGTCTGAAATGCATTGGACATTTAGTTACACAAGAATTTAATTTCGAATATGTACCGTAAAGAATTCGTAGAGGGTTTTGTGTTTTTGTCTATTGTAGCATTGGCGAATGAATCCATTCATCAAATGTATCCTTTGTTGTAAAGTTCTCCATTGACAATAATTTAATTAAAGTTACTTGACAGTTGAAACCTATAGCCTGAAATATGTTTCGGGTTTTCTATCAATTAGAAAAAAGTTCTGTTTACTTATCTAATACAACTATCAATATTTTTGATACAATAAAAAAATGTAAATTAAAGTTTATTAGAGAAAATGTTTATAGCATCTAAATATATTTTAAAAATATTACTATTAAAACACACCTGTTAAAAATTTTATCCATAAACTTATTACTTACCAGATCATATTTTAAACCGCCATCGCCATGTGACTATAGCAAAACTTTCATGGGACACTAGAGTTACCTAGTTAAATTTATAATTCTTAGAAATTTTATTTCCCATTTTATTATCTAATAATTATGTCTGTTAGTTTGAAGTTGCCAATTGTTTCACGGGTTCAGTTAAACTGGTCACATGCTTGTAGAATCATGTTCCTCCGAACCACTTGATCAGTCTGGGAATTATTTCATGGAAATACTCATAAATAGGTTAAAGATTATATTTTTCGAAAAATTTCTTGTATTAAAACTAAAGAACAATAAAATACTGCGTAATTTATGATAACCTCAAGAATTTTATGCAATTCCAGTGCTATATATTTTTATGAGTTTCTATTCATAGCTTTCTTCAATATTTTATATTATTATAGGAAAAGACTGAAAAAACGCACATTAAGAATAATAATTGTTTATTTGTTCTTTCCAACTATAGTATAAGATACTATGAGATATAATTTAAGATTAATTGAGAAGTAAGCACAGTTTAATATGTATCACAAATATATTTACTGACAGAAGAATAACTCTTGTCTCCAAAAAATCACTTTATACCATTTTTAAACCTCTGATGGGATTTTTTAATACTAACAGGCAGTTGGTTATACATAGATTATAACAAACTGGGATGACTGACTTAGAGTATACAAAAATATGGAGTAGCACAATGGGCACAAACATGCAGCATAAATGCATGTATCCAAACCGAAATCCATCCATTAAATCTGCAAATGAAATCAAATTTTTTGTACTGTCTGGCGGCAGTGTATTGATATTTTTTAATGTACATAATGATTTTCAAAATGTATAAACAAGGAAATAAAAACAACTTGTATTTTTTTTAATTGATTTACAAAATTCAATTAGTGTCAGTACAAATGCTTGCAATTTTTTATGATGTCACCGAAGCCTGCGATATAGTATGACGCCATGAAATACTAAAGAATCTTCATTACTAGAGCATTAGCGGGAACATAACACGCTCGTTCTATCAGGAATTTCTTAGCCAAATGAAATTTCAACGTTCGAGATAATAAAACATTGTCCGATACTAAAACTGTAAACAGCGTACTGCAAAGTTCAATCTTAAATGTATTATTTTTCATAGCTATTAACGAAAGCAAGACTTTATGTGGATAATGTACGATTTCTGAGTATAACACTTGACCAAAAAATGACAAAATCTTCTCTCTATAAGTTGTCTAGCTGAAATTAATCTTCTGAAATCAGTTTTACATGGGAAACTGATCACAGCACCCTTAGTGCACATATACATAAGATGGAAATTATACTATGGATGAATTGTATGTATATGGTTCTACATAAATCAACACCGACTAAAATACATATACCCAATCAATAACAGTACTATGAGAATCATATATTTACTAGACCTACAGAAAAGCGATGTTATGATCTCCCCTAAACTTCCTGGATAATTTAGATAATCCAACTGTGAACTGTGTTTTGAATAATCGCTCATTTTACTTCACCTAATCCTCTCCTTCTTAAAATACACCCATAACAAGTATTAATACTAGCTTCTCTACTCATAATAAATCTGACACAACTTTGCCACCATCAATATGTCACTCGCATATAAACCCACGCCTCAAAAGGTGATGTGGGATTATTATAAACTGCTACTTAAATTTCAAACTATATTTCTACAGAATAAGTGACTACCCAATTACAGTTTTATCTTCAAAACAACTCTATTCTAAGCATCCACTACTACTCTTAATAAAATGTTCACTGAAGAATATTGTGTTCTACGTTGGAATCGCCGATAATGAAGAATTTGATTAATTTCCCAAAACAATTATTTTTAGGTGAAGAGTGAAAAAGAGTACGACAATACGATACCCCACCAGAGATATTTAAAAACATGACAACAGATTAAAATTAAAAATTAGTTGCAAAAAGCTAATAGCTGTTAAAATTATTTTTAGTCCGGAAGTATCAGTGTCTACAAGAGTTCTTCACCTCGACCTCAAACCAGTGGTGAGGTGCGTAGTGCTAGGTGTGTAGCAGTGTCAGTCGAGAGAGTCTATCTCTAAATTAGGCGAAGTAAAATATTTGGTGCTACAATTGAAATAAGGCACCAAATAATCCTTTCGTTATTCTGAATTAGTCACACCTGAGCTACCCATCATCTCCTAGGTAGAGACTTAGAACTCCTGTACTATGTTGTGAAAAATATTATACTAGAATTCTTCCTAAGTACAGTAGAAAGCAATGATATAACGAGCTACCAGAAATACTCAAAATATTTCTAAAGGGCAAATTTAATACGACACATATACTATCATTTTTACTAAACTTTAAAACCAAGAATGTGTATATATTACCATACTAATAACCCTGATTTATTCATACGGTTTTTCCTTAGTGACTCTTTAAGATACAGCTTAAAATGAAAAGTCCTCAACAAGAACATGCTGGATAAACATGAATAGAAAGCCAAGTACACCGTTGTTTCTATTAAAATCCAACAAATGTGACATGTATACATAGAGAAATTTGGGCAGGTTATTTTCTCATCTACCGCCCTTGTACCGAAAATACCTCATATATTCTTTGTAAAATGGAACTGCATGCCAAGTAGAAGTGTCACTATTAAGGCTCTGCATGCCGCATTGAGAAATATAAACGAATATTCCACGCGGTCCGTGCGAGGCAGTACTGAACGGACATGAATAAATACGAAATTTTGGTTTGTATACCTTCCGCTCGTGCACGATTACTCGGTTATCTTTTAAAAAAATACAATTTTGATTTTTTAGATTAAAGATAAAGGTTAACTTTAGGATTGTATGCATGTAAAATGTTAATATAATTTTTCAGAACTCGTAAAAGTTACCAGGAAATTGTAGTATTTTTATAGTTTTTAAATTGTCGTAGTTTTTTCGTTTTTATTTTTTTTTAAATTTGACTTGCATACAATCCTAGCTTTATGTTTTGTAATGCCAAGAATATTTAGAAATAAAGTAGAAAATTAAATATGTTGCTATAATCCAGCACGAGCTGGACCCCTAAATCAGTCAAACAAATCAGCGGAAGGTAGAGCCTTAAGTCATATTGAAACCACTGGAGAATTTTTAATAAAAAATTGGCTGTCGCCACTCAACTCTGCAAATTAATCTCATATCGAAATTATTAGCGGCATGAAATTTTCTTACGCCAGAATATTACACAATAATTAAATTTAGACTAATAAGTCACATGACGTCTTTTTGATTCAATAAGAAAGAGACAAGATGGTACGAATACGTGTGATTTTTGAATATTATCAGCATTCAGATGGATTTTTGAAACTTAAATTGGGGACATCTGTTGTTATGTTACTACATATTTTATTTTTTGTTCGCGGTTTTTAAAATTATAGATTCAAAATAAGGAACAGTGACTTTTTACTCTAAATATTGTGATTTATAAAATCAAAACCTTTAGAAATTTCTATTAGTACCAGTAAATTACTATAATTTTAAAAAATATCAGGAATAACTATGGCAATTCGTCAAATTGAGAAACAAAAGTTCTCACAGATTGTTTAAATACTTCGATAAAAGTATTAAGAGCTTTTGCCCCAGTGAGTCGGCTAGAAATACCGAAAAACGTATTTTTAATATAAAATTTACACTTTTCATAATAGGTTTTTGAATTTTTTATAGCAAAAGTGTGTTTTAAGGATTCCCTGACAACATTAAAATATAAACAAAAAAAAACTCAATATGATCCAGAAAAAAATCCATGGGCCGGCGTTTTAAGCATTGTGAGTTTACTATTAGTCTAATAAAAAAAAAGTTCAAGCAGTTTGTAGATAAATGGTATCAGATGAATTTGCATTTAAAAAAATTTAATTTTTTTAATAAATTTCCAATATATATCAAGAATAAAAAAAAATGAGAAAAATGGGAGAACCCTAATTTTAAACAAATTTACTTCAATTTTTGCTAAATGTTTGCAATACAAATAAAAAAAGAAAATTTTAAATTCATTGAACAATAAGTGCCTAGCGTTTAAAGTAAAAATCACGAAATCATCATTTGTAAAACAAAATAATTTTTTTTCTGGACCATGTTGAGGTTATTTGTTCATATTTTAATTTTGTCAGGTAGTACTTAAAAGACACTTTTAGTATAAAAAAATCAAAGACTCATTTTACAAATTGTGAATTTTGTATTAAAAAATATCGCAGCGCACCTTTTTCGGTATTTTTACTTGACTCACCGGGACAATAGCTCTTAACTCAAAGATATAAATTTTATCAATCAAGGGTTGATTCACGAATGTAAATACATACACCTCTTTACTCCCCTGCATTGTACCCTGCCAGCTCCAACTTAATTGTAAAATCGGGTTTTAGCCAGATTTCTGATAAACACTTACTGTTATATGTTTCATCTTCAAATTATTTTGGTGAAAGTGAACATAATATTAAGATGATAAATCCTTATATATTTAAACATATCAAATAAAAATAAAGAGCACAAATACGGGAAGATTAATAAAAGTTTGAATATAATAAAAATAATTAAGTTACCTGGAAAATAAATTTATAAGTTGGACCTATTGCACACTAACTAAATGAAATTATATCCAGTTTAATGCGCGGGTAAAAGTAAATTCGCTTAGATTCTAGACGAGAATAATAATTATCTTATACTACGGGTTTTGGGACTGAATTATGCATTCGTTTATTTACTCTGGAAGACTGGGTTAATTAAACATCTCTGATGAATGTTGGTGTGTTAAATTTTAGGACTGCACTGTCAGAATCTTTCGAAATTATATTTTCTTCAAGAGCTTATATTTGTTCTACAGTGCAGAGGTGATTTTCATTTATAATTTCTAATTGATTATTCTGGCTTTGAGGTTTTGATCATACATTTTCAGACATTAATTTTAAATAGGAATCACAGGTTAGTTATCAGCATCTTTGTCTAATTTGCGGATGATAATTACCAAGTTGATTATTGAGCTATAGTAAAATGTATCTTCTACAGTTTTTATTTTATTTTTAATATTTATACTAAATAGTATAATGTAATTACGCCCTAATTTTCGGTCTTAAGAAATATACTTTCCATTCAAAGTGAATTATTTTATCACGATATTGAAGATATCTTTCTCGCGATTACTTTCCTAATTAATTTTCATTATTAATGCGACTAAATTGTAAATAGTTTTATCAGACTCCATTTTTACTAAAGTTTATGATTTTTTTTTTTGTAAATATTTTGTAAAAAATTTTTTGTTTCTTCTAAAAATTACTTTTTCATGAATATTAATTTATTTTATAAAAGTTATTTTATTTTTGATAAAGTACATAAATCTAATAAATCTTGAATTTAGATGTACCTACGTAATTTCACTCGTGTGTGTTAAGCTTAATAATTCTAAACAACTCATCTAAGTAAAATTTTTTGATATTTTAAAAAATAAAGCTACTTTACTCTTGCTCAAAATTATTCATATTTTTGTACCAACCTCGTATACGACCGAAATGTATTTTAGGTTTTAGATCATGAATATTTTTTTCAAAGATTATTTTTTTTGTGAAATGTAAGTTAAACTTTTTTCCATTTATATAAAACTTTTTGAGACGTACATTCTAATTATAAATACGAGTATAAATAAAGAGAGATTCACAAAAAAATGTTTATTATAACTAATGTATCTAGAGGGGGAAAATGAACAATTAATAATGTAATAAAAAATTGGGATCGAGTAGTCTCGGAATCGAGTTGTCTGGGGATCGAGTTGTCCCGGGATCGAGTTAGGCTCGTCTCGAGTTGTCTTCGGATCGAGTTGGCGGGATCGAGTTGGCCGGATCGATTTGGCCGGATCGAGTTGGCCGGATCGATTTGGCCGGATCGATTTGGCCGGATCCAGTTGGACGGATCGAGTTGGCCGGATCGAGTTGTCCCCAACCGCATTTTAGCCAACTTATTGTAGGGCAATTCGCGTATGACTGTTTAAGTTGACTTGTGCTATATGGAGAAAAATTTCTTATCGATAATATTACCAATATATTAATAAATGCAATCAAAATAATGCAGTTTTATAGATTGTAGTAACTCATTACTTGGAAAGTCCTTTAGGCACTAAAATACGGTAATGGATAAAATTTAAAATTCTTAGAAGATCGACAGACAGACGAATTTAAATTAACAGCAAAAACTTGTGATAAAATATTTATATTATTTAGACAATTTTCCCTATTAAAATATTTTCTTCCATTTGTTCAATAAATTTTTAGACTTGGTAACAGACAAAAGAATTTTACCTTATTTATTTTTGGTTATAGCCTAAATAAAAGTTTGTAAAAATTAAAATATTAACTACCCTTATCTATTTTTGCTTTTCTATCTTATTATATATCATGTCATTTCAATAAAGTTAAAATTATTGACACGTCTGTTGTTGGTGGTGCCTGGAAAAAAAGTTCAGTGAAGTGTTAGAAACCCGCAAAGCGCAGACTACCGTCAGTAGATACGAATCTCTTTGTATTCAAATACCTATTTCTTAGATCGTTTCAACTTTAAAATTCAAATTCAATACTCACATTATTGTTTACAAATTTTGCCGACCAGCGAAATATATTTTAATTTAGTTTTCAGGTTCAAATTTAAATAAATAAAACGTTTTACCAGTGGTGAGCTAGATAGCATCAGTTGACCATTGATTTTATAGACTGACAAACACTTATAAAATGTAAATTAGAT
Organism: Neocrepidodera transversa; assembly: GCA_963243735.1. Taxonomy (NCBI): domain Eukaryota; kingdom Metazoa; phylum Arthropoda; class Insecta; order Coleoptera; family Chrysomelidae; genus Neocrepidodera; species Neocrepidodera transversa. The sequence goes on from OY725339.1 coordinate 8,276,183, forward strand.
GTATAACAAGTTTAATTGAAATTTTACTATTGGTTAATTTTTTATATTTATATAATATGTTTAAGTACTGTTACTTTAATATGCTTTGCTTGTATACTTGATCCGAAATTTTTTTGGGACAATAATAATAGAATTGTTCTTTTTTCGCACGATTAAGTTAAATCAAAAGTATGAAGTCTTATTTTGGAATGGTCGTAAATTCGACATCTTAAGTGCATTTTATTTTTGTATGTTTGAAGTGTTTTCAAATTCAAACCTCTCTAAAAGAACATCATGAGAGAAACTAACAGGTGGATATATTTAATCACATCTACAACTGTCACATTTTTTTAAATCTACGCTAAATCTTTTCCAAATAATTAGAGCATATTCAAAGATAGACCTCACATAAGAGAAATAAAATAGTTTTAGAATCCGAAAATAATACAGTGGTTCCAGTGATAATCTTAAGACTTGTTTGCCTTAGTTGGTTTGTGATTGATATGCTGGGAAAATAAATGTTTTCAATCAACATCTCCAAATTCAGTAAATAAAAGTATATTTTTTAGGTGATAATTAAAGTAACTTGAATTTACTAGTGAAATAGTCAGTGACAAAGATGATCGTCAAAATTCTAGTTGTGCTATCAAAAAATCTAAGTTCTATATTTATCCCAAAGATCCAATATGGAAAGAAGCACTTTTAGAAAAACTTCCTGGATTATTTGAAAGTAAACCAAGATCACCAAAACCGTTCTACAGGAAGACAAGAAGAAACTTAAATATTTTATTTTCTGAAACCTAAAGAACTAACTTTTTGACTCCGCCACCGTGGACAATCCTAATCCTATTTATTTTAGAGATATTATAAAAAACCACATTATGCAATACTTTGTATGTATGTATGTAGCTATGGGTGTTCTAGTGTTTAGTCGTTGAGGATATCTCAGTTATCCTCAATAGATTTAGGATGCCTGACGGTTTCAGATTTGGTAGATCTCTCTCTTCTATCTGATGTGCTCCCAGGTATTGCGTCTTTACGTTTTGCAAAGCAGTGCATTCTCAATTTTAAGGCAAACAGTAAACAGTTTCAAGGGTGAATAAAGACCAGAAGTAAAAACGTTTGGAGATCTGAGGATGTAGCAGAAAGAAGGACGAAACAGAAAGACAGAAATGATAATCACCTTTAACAAGGAAATTATTAATTATTTCAATAAATATTAGTAATTAATTTTTATTCAGTAGGTACATTATATTTTTCTGCAGCAGCATCACGAAAATTGAACTTATGCTATATGATTTATTTTTAGAGCGAAATACAACTTGATACAAATAGTACTGATTTTACTTTAGGAATCATTTTTTGTGCTTTCAAAACGATTGTTAAAATCCAAGTAGGCGACTTTGAGACAAATTTGACTTGATTTATATTTTGACAACACTTGTCAAAAAAATGTATATTAATAATATTATTATTTATAAAGTTTAATAAGCGGCTGAAGAAAAAATATTGTACTTAACACATCGGAACTTGTTACATAAATCATTATTATAAATGGATATTATTTTCATATTTTACAAATTTATTATTAAATGATTAAAAATTGATGAGAAAAGTATTACATATTTACACGTTCACGTGGTTACAAAATGTTTTTAATCAATATTTGTTTTAGTTACTTTTAAATGGGTTTTTTAAACTGTATCTATGATAAAAATCAGATCTGTACGATGTAAATAAATCACTTTTTACAATGGACTTCATTCTATGCAGAAGAATAGCTCATACGAGAGCCATAAAATAAAAAATTTGCATATATGTGTAATAAACATAGAGTTAATTTTCCAAACACTTCACCAACAATACAATGCTTATTAAGGAACATTAGTTACGATTCGAGAAATCCTAGGAACACAATTTATGCTTATTTAGTAGAAAAAATTCTGTCCCGAGACGCCAGTAAACAGAATAGAAAGAATTATCTTTCTTTACAGCTCAATAGACCAATATTTTAGTTGTGTTGACACTTACTGGTATAATAGTGATATAACTTTCATCGTTAACAATAACGTTGAAATGAATAAAAATATTTGGAGATAAATATTTCAGGAAATTTTAAAATATTATCAGCGGGATACTTACATCTCTGGTTCTGTTCATTTAAAGAACCAACTATTAATTTATTGAGTAATTAGAAGCAGAAGTAACATATTATATATAGGGTGCATAAATAAATATTTTATTAGTTAAATTGCTAATAGATTTATTTTGACGGTGCAAATATAATTTATATACACAGCATGTTAGAAGAGCTTTATAATTTATAATAGAAAAATAATAAATAAATCAACTTTTCCAGAAAAATACTGATTTTAATTAGGACTGTAAAAGTAATGTACTTCCAATATCAAAATCTGTAAAAAATACTTTCTTTTATCGAACGTAAACTATAACTCTCAATATAGATGTTAAGATTCTTTATGTATCCGATCATGCTGACTTGTTACAAACACATTTTGTAATTCGTCAATCGTTCTGAATCTCTATTTTATTAATTCCTTTTTTCTTATTTCCTGTAAACATCTGTAAAAACAAGACCATATAACACATAGCATCATTTTCAACACTGCACGTATTTTTGAAAAATAGCCGCTGTCTCGATGCCGTTACGATGAAACAATTGAAAAATGCACTATTTCTTTTCGTAATACAGGGTTATCCCTTCAAAACTCCTTTATTATTATGCCAGTTGTTTGTATATATAGTACCTATATTTCAACTTTAAGCCTTTGTCATATTTTGGGAATTTAGCACTTATAATTCTGAATACACCTCAAGATTTTTTTTAGTTACTTGTCGTTTAGATGCTAGAGAATAGTTCGTATATGATGCCCCAACTGTATATAAACTGACAAAATATACTATTTACGTAATATCATACTGATAGTTTAAAATATTAACTACAATATTAAAGTTTCATCAACCGAGTATTAAATATGGATACACTACACCAAATATTTTAAAGAATTTTTTCAATTTTCTGAAATTCACAAAATTTTGCACTTCATCAAATATATGAATATCATAAAATATCATGAAAGTAGAAAAATTAAAATATCATAAAACGTCTCAAACCTCAAATCATCCCATCTTTTTTTGAGATAAATTATTTATTTAAAAATCATTTAAAATAATTTCTAGTTTTTAGTGAATGGTGGAAAAGTTTTTGAAAATATATATAAACAAAATAAAATATATACTTATGTAAAATTTTATCGTCACTGAAAAATGGCTTGTTCTGCGTCATTATAATAAAATTTAGTAATTACAGTTGGAGTGAAATGCGTAATAAAAAATCAAAACAGATCCGTATTTGTGCGTCATTTGATAATTTATTTCAATGATAAATACCTAATTTCAACATTGTGAAAGGTTTTTCTTTTTGTGCATACATATTCAAGGAATCAAAATGTTATAAATTGGCTATGTTTGGGCGTAGCAATTTGGTGATATTTCGAAATTTGATCAGATGTTAATGTTGATCAAACAAAAATGTAATTTTTTCTGTTTTAATTTTATATTCCTTTAAATCTCCTACACATCCTAGAGTTTTTTATATGACTTTGACAACGATTTTGTATTTTATAAAGCCCAATCCTATTTTAATTTTAAAATAATATTATTACTTATTTTAACAGAAGAAAAAACTGAAAGTAATATAATAGAGTTGGCCCGTTTTTCTTTTGACCTTGTTCATTTATACTTAGTAGATTTTGAACTGATTAGAGCATTAATGAACTTTCTTGTAGGTAGCATTATAATCTTTTAAACGCACTGTTTTGTTCGTTTTTGATGTCATTCACGAGTTGATAGGAAGTAGCATTTTATAGTACATACTTCATTGATGATTATCAAAATCTCTACTCGACATTCCTTGATTACCCTGTATAAAACTAAGAATGAAATAATGCTCCTACGATAAAACACACATTAAACGTTATGGCCGGTAAACAATGCAAAAACATTTCCTGTTTACAACTGTAAACTTCCAACAGCCGACTAAGAATTCCAGGAGGAAGTCCTTTCTTGTAGGAAGTTAATTTGGTTGTTAACACTTTCGATTTATTGGCCATTGAATTGATAAATTGACAGGTTGGCAACAAAATTTGTCATATACACTAGTAAGTAAACTACAGGATCGTTCTTATCTTAATTAAAATTGCATACATATAAATTTTGTAAATTAAAACAATGTTTTTATCGTAACAATTTAATAATAGTTTACCAATAATAAAAAACATATAAGTACTTTATTTTAATATTTTCTACCAGGGGTGCCGCGGAATCCTACCTAAGGCGATTTTCGAACTTTTGATGGGTTTTTAGCATGTTTTCCAACTAGTTAAAAATGATTGTACATTTTTATATAGTCAATTTTTAAACAATACATATTATAAAATGTGTTTAAATGTGTTTATTAGTTTATTTACTTCGTCTAGTTTTATCTGGGGAGCTGGCGGTGTCGCAGAAACATTAAGTGTGTTATTGACGATTCATTCCTCTTCTTTCTGTCGCCTTTATTTTCAGGTTTTATTTATAGTCTTCATATTCTTTTTCCCTTTGTTTCCAGATACCTTTTTAACCACTTTTGTTTATAATCGCAATTTCGTGTTTAGTGTTCTTTTTGGTCTTAGTGGTTTGTATAGACATTGGTCCTTTTAATTTCTTTGTTAATTATTTATATAGTCTTATGATGAAAATGTGGTCTTGTGTTCTATGCTTTTTATTACTGATTTAGGAATATATCATTATTATTACATATATATTACAATCCCCTTGTGTAAGTCACCGTAACAGACTGACTTTAGTTTAGGCTCTTTCTAAGATCACAGTCAAAGTTCTGCGTCTCAACAATGAATGGTGCGTCTACTATGCTGAATGTGACAACGTACCAACTTTTCACGGCAAACTTATAATCAGTCGGAATTATTTATGAATACTGAAAAACTCACGAGCCGCCACTGGAAATTCTATTAACTGGTTTCCCAACCCTTACAACAATCCTTAGAATTTGATATTTGAACCTTTAGCACTTATTGTTTCAAAAGTATATCTAGTGAACGTAGGCGTTCGTTATCTTCCCTAAAATAATTAGAAGAACAAGTTTTCATCTCTTTTAATTTTAAGTGCATATTATTTATTAAATGTAGGGCGAGTATTATTATTATTATTATTAAAAATAGTCACTACATCAGTAATAGTTTTTTTCTGCAGCCGTCTCGAAAATCGAACTTTCGCTATGATTTATTAAAGTAAAAGTACAACTTTATACAAATCCAATGAATAATAAAACTCCAAGTCATACCACAATTATTTATTTGAAGATAATGTTTAACAACTAAGTGGCAACATGTTTCGGCCAAAAAATGGCCATCATCAGTCTGAAAGCGGTTAGTCAAGTACGACAAATTACAAGAAATTGATATGGTATGAATGTCACATAATGAACAATTAATAAATAATAAACGTAAGAAAAACCAAAATTAACAATAAAAATTTAAAATTTTTTTTGTTTTTTATAAACACGCTAACCCAAAAACTCCATAATGGATTGAATAATATTCTGTTTTATGAATTTGTC